>QRDG01000379.1:114642-1477889 GCA_012064385.1 Puccinellia tenuiflora
AAAGAAAAAAAAGTTATGGCTGTTTGAAGAAATTTTCCTGCAAATAAAAAAATAAAAAAAAATAGAAAAGACAATTCTGTGGCGCATGGGGCCACATGCGCCACAGAAATGTTGGGCGGGATTCGAATTTTTGAATCCCGCCGGCACCCCCCTTCTCTCCCTCTCTTTTTCCCCTTCCTCCTCCACGTCTCCCTCCACTTCTCCTCTCCCCTTCTGCTCTCCTCGCTTCTCCTCTCCCTTCTCTCTCCCCTTCTCCTCCCTCCTCCTTCTCTTCTCCTCTCCTCTCCTCCATATCTTCTCTCCTCCACCTCCACCTCCGGTGACCTCCTCCACAACCCCGGCGACCTCCACCTCCGGCGACCTCCTCCACCACCCCGGCCACCTCCACCTCCGGCCACCTCCTCCACCACCCCGGCGACCTCCTCCTCCACCTCCACCTCCACCTCCGGCGACCTCCACCTCCGGCCACCTCCGGCCACCTCCTCCTCCACCCCGGCGACCTCCACCTCCACCTCCGGCGACCCCTCCTCCACCCACGACAACACGGCCTTCAACGAGCTCCGACGAAATTCCGGCGAAATTCCGACGGCTAGATCTGGATCTGGATCCAGATCTAGATCTGGCCACCCTTTTTTTTAATTCAAAAAAAAATCTGTGGCGCATGGCACATTGGGTGCGCCACTGAAATATTTCTGTGGCGCACGGTTATGGGTGCGCCATAGAATCTTCGCATTTCTGTGGCGCACCACCGACGTACGCCACAGAAAAATAATTTAGTGGTGACGTATCTGTGGCGCATCCCACTTTTTCCAGGATGCGTCACAGAATTCCAAAAAGGTGCGCCACAAATAGCACTTTTCCTAGTAGTGGCGAATTAACATTGTTTCTGAAATGCTATATCCATTTGCGAGGGTCAAGTTGATAGTTGGATTGGATCCCACTTGTTAGCAACATTTCATCTAGCAGCTGATGCTGGTGTTGTGCGGGACAAGAAGAAGGTCTAACCACCTCCTCGTCCACACTACCAGGAAAAGCATTATAGGGAGGTTGCCTATCTGTGGCGCACCCTTAATTTATGCGCCACAAAAAATTATTCTGTGGCGCATGGTTGTCGATGCGCCACTGAAATTTGAACATTCTGTGGCGCATCCTTAGCCCATGCGCCACAGAATATCAACTTTCTGTGGCGCACTGCACGCCATGCGCCACAGAAAGAGAGACTTCTGTGGCGCACCACTCTTCATGCGCCACAGAATACGCGTGGGCCCCACCTTCAATCAGTGGGCCGTGGTCCATCTCGGCCTTTTCTGTGGCGCACCGTGGCTGGTGCGCCACAGAAATTCATCTTTCAGTGGCGCATGGAGAAGGATGCGCCACAGAAAGTTGTATTTCTGTGGCGCACTAGCCACGGTTGCGCCACAGAATAGCTACTTTCTGTGGCGCATGAGTGACCATGCGCCACAGAATGTGGACGCCCAGATCTACAAAAAAGGTGGTAGACCACGTTTCCCCATGTGACCCCCCTTCTTCTTCCTAGCTCCCATCTTACTAACCTGAGCTCCTTCTCTCTCCCATGCCATTTTGACCATCCTATTCTCCATTATTTGTTATTAAACCTACCACAATTTGATATATAATTGGTGAGGGCTTGGGGAGAGTCTCCATATATATTCTCCTCCTCTCTTTTTGTCCACTATTTTCTCTCCATCACCACACACTCTCTCTCATCGATCACGGTCACGTCTCGGCAACGGATCTAGATCTACAAGGTGGGTATTGGTGTATGGATGTTTGTTGAAGGCATGAGAAACTTGTCGGCGGGCAATTTACACGTATATGCATGAAACTGTGTGTGTGGTTTGATTGAATCTTTGCATGTTGTAGCTTGCGTCGGCGTGGTGCATGGATGTTTGCCGGAATGTTGATTCATTTCCATTTCGGTGAATTTTTGCACCACCCATATGTCCTACTTTTAGGGGAAGTCATGCCGATTTTTTCCGTCGAACATCTCCGACTTTTTGACTTCCCGCATGAGAAGCTTGTATGTGTGTGTGCATGTTGCGAGTACTTAATCTAATTAATAACACATACTCTATATGTATACTGCGTAGGCGACCATGGTCATCAAGATGAGCTCCGGTCGAATCGACAACTACAAGGAAGAAGCGAAGGCGGAAATGAGACGGTGCAACGGGCGCCAGATACGATGTCCGTGTCGAAGTTGCAAACTTGTGAGATGGATCGACCCTGATTCCGGACAATTGGAGGAACACCTGCTCAGGCGCGGTTTCATGCAAGGCTTCAACCAAGCGCCGACAGCAAATGCTGCGCCTGAAGACGAGGGCGGGCAAGATGATCGTGACGACGGAGATGCCGACATACATGGTCATGATTGTGGTGGAGAAGACGTTGACACGCCGCAGAGCTCGCTAATGTCGGCATTGATGGATTCTCATGTTCAAGAACTCCTCCTGAAGAACGCGAACACCGATAGAGAGAAAGCCAAGCTGGCGCAAATGGAGATAGACGGGAATACTCCGTTGTATCCTAGGTGTCGGCCACAGGATACGCGCTTGCAAGTAACGCTTGATGCTCTGGAGATGAAGTCGGAGAACAAATGGACCGATGCGAGCTTCAACAAGAACATGCAATTCTTCCACGAGCGTCTTCCCGAGGGGAACACATTGCCAACTAGTATCGAGGAGGCCAAGAAAGTCGTTTTGCCCTCTTGACCTACCGCACGTTAAATACCACGCCTGCGTCAATGATTGCGCAATTTATCGGGGCGAGTACGCGGATCGAACCACATGTCCGGTGTGCGGCCAAGGACGGTACAAGAGCCGTGGGAAGAAAGTTCCTCAAAAAGTGGTATGGTATTTTTATATCACTCCCCGTCTGTAGCGGTACTTCGTGGACCCTAAGGAAGCAAAGCTCATGCAATGGCACGCGGAAAGGGAGAAGCCCGAAGAAGATCCGGAGAAGGGCAGGATCCTTACACACCCTTCAGACGCTAGCCAGTGGCAAGAGTTGGATGCCGTCGCCAATTTCGGAGGCGATGCAAGGAACGTCAGGCTCGGTATGAGCACCGATGGACTCAATCCGTTCGGTAACCAGAGTAGCACGCATAGCACCTGGCCCGTGTTTGTGCACGAAGCAAAGGTATATACACATGAGTATTCTCATTCAGGGGCCGAAACAAGCAGGTGTCCACATACATACGTATCTCGCGCTGTTGGAAGAGGAGTTAGCCACGTTGTGGGCGACGCCAGTCCGTACGTGGGATGCCTACACTGGAGATTATTTCCCCATAAGAGCCGCGTTGCTCACGACGGTGCAGGACTATCCTGGTTGCGCGTATGTATCTGGCCAGGTAGGCCACGGATTCTGCGCATGTGTCAGGTGCATGGATAGGACCCCGCATCTCCAGCTACCAAGGAATCCCGGGTCTTCGAAAACTGTGTACCTAGGGGCTCGAAGGTGGCTTCGCATGGATCACCCGTGGAGAAAACGCGGTGACCTGTTCAATGGTAAGGAAGAGCTCGATGGAGCCCCGAGCCCAAGGAGCGGCACAGAAATCGACGAGCTGTTGAGAAATTGGGAGGAGTGCCCCGCGCCGGGAAAGAAACGACCGAAGGTAGATCCGCTGCTGGGTGTATGGAAAGCGAGGTCTGTTTTCCACGACTTGCCGTACTGGAAGGTCCTCAAAACGCCACATAGCCTCGATATGATGCACATTACGAAGAATGTCACCGAGAGTCTGCTTGGCACTCTTTCCAACATGCCGGAAAAGACCAAGGATTGGACGAAAGCAAGATACGATCTGAAATGCCTTGGTGTCAGGAAAGATCTTCAGGCCCCCGATAGTGATGACGACGATGGTGATGATGATCAGACTGAAGGGACTCAAGGTCACCGCAAAAGGCTAAAGAGGAACACGGTGGTGCTTCCCGCTACGTGCTTCACTATGAGTCTGGAGGAGCTCGAGCAGTTTTACAGGTGTCTTGTAGGAGTCAAATTTCCTCATGGTTACGCGGGGAAGATAAGCAGATATATGGACGCAACGAATAAAAGGTTTACCGGGATGAAGTCTCACGATTGTCACGTGCTGATGACGCAGATACTTCCCATTGCAATTCGAGGGATAATGGACGAGCATGTCCGTGATACGCTGCTTGCTCTTTGCAACTTTTTCGACGTCATAAACAGGTAATCGGGTACTGCATGTGGGTTGGTGAGTGCTTGGTAGACCTGGCGGGTGATGATTTTCTGGGTCCTGTTGGAAGGACGTCCCTTCTGTATCATGTTAATCTGCCCACGTGCTGCCGGGAACGCGTTAGCAGGATCCTGCGGCTGTGGCTGTGGTTGCTGTTGCTGCTGCGGGTAGAAGGCCAGCGCTGCCTGCGCTGGGTTGGCGACTGCAGGAGCAGGTGGCGCCTGGAGAGCCAGCTGTGCGGCTGGCTGTGCCACGGGTGCCGCTTGGTTCTCATGCTGTCCGTTCTGAGGGACTATTCGCGCAAACGCCCTGTATATCTTACGCGCCTTTCTGCAGTCCTTCAATAGGTGGCGGGATCCCCACTTGCCTGTTTCTGGGTCCCTAAACATATGATGCTTGCAGGGTTGCTCTAACTCTTCTTCTTCAGTCAGTGGGCGTCTCCGCCACTCGCGCTTGCGACTTCCATCTCCATGGTAGCCGCTGCCACCGCCCTGGTTGTACTGTCTTTCACTCTCACGGGGGGTTTCGAATCCCGCCGCTACTAACTCGATCGAGTCGTTGCCGACGTAACGCGGCTTCTTCTTCAGGCGCCCTTCTCGCCAGTTGCTAGGTCCTGCTTCTTGCCTCGGAGATCGTGGTGCGTCACGGACAGAGTCTTCTCCATCTGCCCACTGGTTAGCTATCTGCATGAGCTCGATCATGTTCCTCGGCCTAAGCCTACCAAACTCCTCACGGAGGTCGCGGCGGTAAACGCCGTGCATGAATGCGTCCATTACCCTGTCTTCTGGGGTGGCTCCGTCCATGGTGTTGCGAAGCAAAGTCCACCGCTGGATGTACGAACGGAGTGGCTCGTCTCGACCTTGCTTGCACGCCTGGAGCTCAATGAGGGTTGTTGGCCTTGCGTATGTCCCCAGAAAGCTCTTCACGAAGGCGTTCCTGAACTCGTCCCAGGTGCTGAAAGCGTCCCTGGGCTGAGTGTTGAGCCACCCGCGTGCAGATCCTGTGAGCATCAACTGGATGTACTGCATGGCAGTAGTCGAAGTACCACCCTGACAGCTGCACGCGATGAGGTAGTCTTCCAGCCAGTCCCTTGGGTCTTGCTTCCCGTCATACTTGGGTGTCTCTGCTGTTAGCTTGAAGCCTTTGGGCATCTTCGTGTCACGGATGTTGAAGCTGAAGCATGCGGCTCCGCGTGGCTCGAAGTCGTCGTTGTCGTTGTCGTTGGCCTGTGCACTTGCTGCTCGCATCCGTCGACTGCGATCCACCCTTCTCTGTGCAACGACATTGCGGACATCTTCGCCTGGCTGCGGCTGTCACAGTCGAATTGGGGCTGGGTCTGCAAGTGGTGCGGGTTCACGATCGCGGCGGCCTCGATTCTCGTGCACCCTTTCTGCTGGTGCTGTCTTTGCCAGGACTTCCTCGACTTCCCTGAGGGATTGAATTTGTCGCCTATGAAGGCGAGCGTGGGCGTCACCCTCCGGTGGCTGCGTTAGTCGCAGGTAGGTTTCGACTGCCATGAGGGCCGAAGCGGGTGTCTTGGGGACGGGGATTCCGTCCGCATCCTCCGTCATGAATGACGACTCCAGATTGCGGGCAAGGTGGACGCGATCAGCCTCTGGCACCCGTGGCATGCGAGCCCTGTAACGTCCTCCTTGTGTGACTTCTTCCGATCCGGCCATGAACGAGTGTGCTGCCCTCCTGGCACTCGACGCGTCGGCTAATTCTTTGCGCCGAATCAGATCGGCCTTCTCTTGGCGGACTCGCTCGGACTCCTTCCAAAGCAAGTATTGGACCGCCAGTTGGTCTTCTCGGGGTTCATCTGGTGAAGGGAACGTGCCTTCGTCCACGTGCTTCATGGCCTTGATCGCCATCTCCCGAGTGATGGTGAGCCTTGTCACCCTGTCCGGCATGGTCACCTCCAGCGGGTATAGGGGTTCCCCGCCGTTGGATCGTGCTGGGCTGGCCATATAAACTTGCGCGGGGTAAACCCGTCGAGTGGGGCTGATGCTCCCAGTCCTGCTTCCTTCGTCTGAGCTATGCTCAGAGTCGAAGATCACAGCAACGTGGCGGGTGCCACGGTCACTGCTACTGGCGACTCCGCGATGCGGAGGCGCGGTTGGCGTAGTCGAAATCGGCGTAGATTTTGGCTTCATCCAGGGCGCGGACAAGAAGGTCGGAGTAGACTTGTTTCGCGCCGGGGTTGCAGTAGATGCGATTTTTCTGGTAACTGCGGGTGTGGTCACCGCAGTCGCCGTTGACGCGGTCGTAGACGGTGCTGACGCAGTCGAAGTGGACGCGATCTTCACGGCAGTCGATGACGCGATCGCCGTGGCCGCAGTAGATGCGATCTTCGCGGTGAGTGAAGCCGCGGTCGGCGCAGTCGATGTAGATGCAGGCGCATCCGTCGCGCGCAACGTGGCCAGCGTGGGCCGGAGCGTTCCACGACTGTCCACCAGATAGCGTAGACTACCGAAGGTAATCCACGTGCTCTGCTGCAGCTCAGCGTACGCCGAGAGATCCGTCGGCGAGTGCTGGACAAACTCGAGGAAGCCGGTGTAGATCGACTCCCTGGCGCTGATGCCGTTCTTCATTGCGGATGAGGCCGGCGCAACCATGACTCCAACGATCTGTTCTTCCCACAGACGGCGCCAATTGACGAGGTGTGGACTCGGCAAATCCCAAGGTTGTGTATCCCGGGTTGATTGAGGGGGAGAGAGTAGGAACGTTGGTGATCACGACGGCTAACAGGGGGCGAGTTTACCCAGGTTCGGCCCCTCGAGGTGAGGTAAAGACCTACTCCTGCTTGTCTGGTATTATCGAGGTGGCTACAATGGCGAGATGGCAATCTCGCTAGGGTTTGCTTGTGTGTTTCTTGACCTAGGTGGCGCACCCTCCTGGCCTTTATATCACAGGCCAGGTCTCGGGTGGACGGTGCGGATTGCACATTACAGGATAAGGAAAGCTATCACCGGCCTAACCAGCTACTTGGGCCACACGGTACACTTCATGGGCTTCAATGGGCTTCCCTTGGCGTGACCCAGGTACCACCACCGTGGGGTACCCGAAAGGTAGCCCCACGACAAATACGATCGGCGTGAGGCAGCTCGACCGGCTACAGGAAGAGATCGTGCTGATACTATGCGAGTTCGAGATTTACTTTCCGCCCTCATTCTTCGATATCTGCGTGCATCTCCTTCTGCATGTCGTTGATGACATCAGGCAGCTCGGGCCAACGTTCATGCACTATATGATGCCATTCGAAAGGATGAACGGTGTCATGAAAGGATACGTCCGCAACAGGTCCCATCCAGACGCAAGCATAGCCAAGGGCTTTCTAACCTACGAGTGCATCTCCTTCTGCCAGAATTATCTAAGCACCGAGAACCAGGATGTTGGTCTGCCCACGAGGAAACACTTCGGCAGGCTCAATGGATATGGTCACCGAGAGGGCAGCAGCACAACCTTTGTCAGCATGCAGGGTCAAAAGGACGACTTTGACAGGGCTCACCGGGTCGCGCTACAATACTTACAGTTGATCGAAACTTGGGTGGAACAGCACAAATGCTTACTCGAGCAACATTACATCAAACTGGGCCGACCGAGGAAGAAGGGAGACGTAACCAGAGCGCACAACTCTACCTTCACGCGTTGGTTCAAGCAAAAGCAACTGGAGCTAGCAAAGAAGAAAGCACCATCTACGGAAGATGAAAGACTCATATTCTCCTTATCACTGGGTCCATCGCACAACGTAAAGACCTATCAGGCGTACGACATCAACGGCTACAGATTCTACACCGAGGAAAAGGACAACAAGTCAGAATATCAAAACTCAGGAGTAACTATGCTATCCTACGGCGATGAGGAGGCTACTGTCAAGGAAAGATATTTCGGAAGGATTGAGGACATATGGGAGCTCAACTGCTGTGGAGAGTTGGTGCCAATGTTCCGTGTAAGATGGGCCAAGGACGTCATCAAAGAAGGCCGGTATTTCACCACCATGGTAATACCCGATGCCAAATCGAAGAACGCCACCTTCGAGCCAAATTATAGGACAAATTTACCAAATGTATATGTTTTCGGGATATAATTCTAACACTAATCGAACATTGACCGCGAATTAACATTGTTTCTGAAATGCTATATCCATTTGCGAGGGTCAAGTTGATAGTTGGATTGGATCCCACTTGTTAGCAACATTTCATCTAGCAGCTGATGCTGGTGTTGTGCGGGACAAGAAGAAGGTCTAACCACCTCCTCGTCCACCTCATCGGTGACCTGTCGCTTGTGGCATTGAGGAGGGGTGGGGAATCGTCTGGTCACTACTCCTATGAAGTGGTGGGTCTAGTTCAGTCTACGTGTATTACAAGTTTTGTGTCAAAAGATTCGGATCAATTCAAGGGTCAATGGCGACGACTTGGGTTCTAGAACGCTTGTCCTTAGTGACACGTAAATGAAGACTTTCCTGGCTTGATCAACAATGTCAGGCCATCTCCGGCAGGAGAGCCGCAACATCGATGTGTCAGCGGCTAGCTCTAGCGATGGCAGTGGTCGTTACGCGGAAGGTGGTCTTTTATCATGTTTGAGGCGTGAACTTCTATAATAGATCCGGATTTTCGTCTTAAAAAGGAAATCCACATTTTAGAGGAGCCCTACGGTTTTTCTCCATCATTTAGATTTGCAGCACCTCGTGAACAAAAGAATAATGACACTATGAGAACGAGCTTGTAGCTCGGTAGTTGGTGTTGGCAGTGGCCAACCAACCTGTCCCGGGTTCGATCCCTGCACGCGTTCAATCCCTGTTGTGGACGAATTTTGGGACGTCTCATCAGGGGTTCAACTCCTTTAATAAATTTCGCATCTGCCTCTCACACACGTCTACAAGGCACAGGAGAGGACGATGTGCCCACCGTTCCCGGAACCCACAGTTTCGGAAGTCTTTAAGGATGTGTTAGGTATAGGTTGTAGGTCTACTAAGGCGCATAGCAGGGTGCGTGTGTGTGGTATAGCTGGCCAACCGTGCCGGCGGGCACGACCGACACGTGCGCGGCACGGCACGGTAACGGCACGGCCCGTTGGGCACGATTAGAATCGTGCCGTGCTTGGGCGGCCCGCGTGCCGCGGCCAGACCTTCTGCACGGTCCGGAGGCACGCCGACGGCCCGTTAAGGCACAGCCCATTTAGCACAAATGCGGCCCAAAAAACTAAAAAAATAGGTAAAAAAATATAAAAAAACAAAAAAAACTAATCGTGCCATGCCGGGCCGGCCCGCGTGCCTCAAATCGAAGGCCGGCCCGGGCACTACCGGGCCCGTGCCGCGGCACGGCCCGTTTAGTTCCGTGCCGTGCCGTGCCTGGGCCGGGCCAAAATCCCCGTGCCTCGGGCCGGCCCGTTTGACCCGGCCCAGATGGCCAGCTATACTGTGTGGTGTGCGCGCGCGTCCAAACCGATACTATAGTTGAGGCTCAAAAAAAAAAAATGACACTACGACCAAGTCCACTACGGTCCACGCGACGGCATACCATTCCCACCAGTTCACCTGAACCCCCATTTCGTTCTGTCGCAATCCCCTTCCCCAAACCCTAGCCGGCCGGCCGGCCGGCCTCCGCCGCCTCATCCGCCATGGATGCCGCCGCAGGTGGAGGAGGGTTTGGAACCTTCGCTGAACTCGAGGAGTATTTCCACAATCTGGCATCGGAAGGCCGTACCGCTCTCATCGTTCCCTACCTCATCTCCCTCCTCCCTCCACCCTTCGTCCCCGCGCCCGACGCCGACGAAGCCTCCGACGACGACGACGACCACTTCTCCCTCACCTCATCCTCCTCCTCGTCCGACTACGAGGCCGCCGTCGGCGCCGACTGGCCCGCGGTCGTTCTCGCGGCGCTGGATGACGGCCAGGACCACATCACCGGCCTCCCGAACGATCTGCTCTCCAACATCATCTCCCGCCTCCCCACCAATGAAGCCGCGCGCACCATGGTCCTCTCCACGCGCTGGCGCTGCGTGTGGGCGGCGACCCCGCTCTTCGTCGACGACGCCCACCTCGGGGCCGCCGACGAGCCCCGCGAGACGTCCGCCTTTCGCGACTTGCGCGCCGTCTCCCGCTGCGTGGCCGCTCACCCGGGCCCCGTCCATGGCCTGCGCATCACCCGCATCTCCTTCCACCTGCAGGAGTACGCGCTCCAGAGTCTGCTCGCCAGCCTCGCCGCCAAGAACATCCAGGACCTCGTCCTCTTCAACCGCCCCTGGCCGCTCGACATGCCTCTCCCCGACGACATCCTCAGCTGTGCCTCCCTCAGCCGGCTCTACCTCGGGTTCTGGCGCTGGCAATTCCCGGACACTGCCGCCCACCCGCCGGCCTTCCCCAACCTCCACGAGCTCGGCATTCTCCACAGCATCATCAAGGACAAGGAAGTCGAAGCCTTGCTTGCGAATTGCCCCAAGCTGAAGATCCTCTCCTATGCTATGACGTACAATTGCCCTTCGCGCCTCTGTGTTATGCCCCGCAGCCTCCGTGCTGTGATGGAATGGGGATGCAACTTCAAAGAAGTCATCGTCGATGATGCCCCCTGCCTGGAGCGCCTGCTCTTCGATAGCATTGGTGACCGGAGGCCCATCAAGATTGTCCACGCGCCCAGGCTGGTGGTGCTCGGGTTCTTGGACCTCCGGCTCCACGCACTCGAGATTGGTGGCGTTGTCATCAGGGTAACTGTGACTTGTAACTTTTGTGTTCTGCACTTATCATTCATTACATGATTGTGCAACCAAATAATTTTCTCACTGTTTAATCTGCTTAAATGGCAGGCTGGAATGAAAGTGAGAGCTAGTGCCATGCTGCCAAGTTTGAAGATACTTGCTGTCAAGGTGCGGTTTTGGCATGCCATGGAGGTCAAGATGCTGCTCACTCTTCTCAGATGTTTCCCTCGCCTTGAGACGCTTCACATCATGGTAGTATTTTTGTCATAAGATATCTTTTCATCTGAACAATTGATTGCAATTCAAGATGATAGCTTATTCTTGTTGTTCATTACAATATATTCCAGAATCCATACTCATAATGTTGATATCAGTTCTAGCACTTCTAACTGTACTTGGGTGCAATTTCGGGATTGATATATGCTGACTAAGTTTATTTCTGCTCAACTCCAGTCCATTCGATCCAGGTCGCCTTGTGTTGTGGACGATATGGATTTCTGGAAGTCCCTGGCCTCCTGTGATTGCCTCGAATCTCATCTGAAGACGTTCGTCCTCCACGGATTTCAGGGCCGGAAACATGAGGCGTCGTTCCTCCGTTACATTCTAAAGAATGCCAAGGTGCTTAAGTCCTATGGTTTCGCATTTAGTGACAGTGATGATGTGGTAGAGGGATCAGATGGAAGCAGTTCCAGTGATGATGTGGTATTGGAGGAAGGCCCAGTGTCAGGTTCCGTTGGTGAGGGCAATGGACCATCAGTTGGAGGCAATTCCAGTGATGATGTGGTAGTGGAGGGAGGCCCAGTGTCATTTACCGAGGGCAACGTGCCATCAGGTGCAAACATTGGTAGGTATATTTCTTTTTGCGCCGCCTCCCCTTGCTGGAGCTTTCAGAACGCCATTGACTTGTCAGTGGAGGATCCTTTCTATGTGTTGAGGCAGGACTACGCCCAGACTGTTCGTCTTGTTGATGTGCTAATTTGTATTCGATGATGGTGCTTATGCTGGAGCTACTTTCACTCGGCAGCTTTACTTTGTGGTGCTAAGGATATGTTTGCTTGTTACTTGATGATTATGTGGCGAACTGAGAAGGTAGACTAAGCCCCCGAAGGTCTGAAAGCTAGTTTAACTGTTACTACGATTCTGAGTTGGGGAAGTAACTTAACTGCATGTTGTTTTGGGGCTCTTGGCTTGTAGTAGTACTTACCACATGCACAATCTATCTCTATGGTATGATGATTTTTCCTTTTGCTGCTAAGTTGTTAAATTACCAAGTTGCTTAAAGGCAACCTGTGTTACATGTTTGACTGATCATATTCCTTGCCATTGCTGCCCCTTCTTTGTAAACAATGACCGCCATTTTAAGCTACTAGCAAAATTGTCTTGTTTGACCTGATTTCGCTCAATCTGGTTCTAGTTAATGAGCCTTGATCGCAAGAGCTCCTTTTAACATACATCACCTACTCATGACCGTAAATCTTGTCCGACTCGAATACGCTATGCATAAGTATTTTCAGAACGATAGCAGGCTACTCTTTCACTATTGTTTGGATCATTGGCTCGTCACCAACTCGCTATCTTTGCAGTATGAATGTCCTGTCTGTAATCGACTCACATCCTCCCAAAACTTCATCAAAAGTGATATCTGTTCATCGCTTCAACACACATCAGTTTGGCAATAAAAATGTGCTGAATCTTGGTTATCAACCAAACATATCAGTCGTGTCGATATATTAAATTTGAAAACTATAATAATTTAGAGAAAATATATATTTTAAAATTAATGAAATATTTAAGGATTATTTGTATTTTTAAATTAAAGGGCGTAATAGGAACTTAAATGCAGTTTGGACATTTAAGTGTGTAGTTTCATATACAATCCTCCAGCGGAAGCAAGATAGTAAAAATTGGTGGAAACGAATATGAACACAAAAATATTCCGCAGTTTTGTTGGGGAGAATGAGGATCTTCGTTTGATTCTAAATTCAAATAATTCAGTGGTCGAAACAGGAGCTATGGTGATGTATGCCAAAGAGACCGGTGTTCCGGGGGGCATCCCAGAGTGCTCCCCCGGAGTCAAGAGCAAGAGGCAAAAGAGTGGGGAATTATTCACAAGCTGAAAATTCTAGATTGGCGGGCTCCCACGAGGAGTACTGTCGGGCATAATGAATATTCTTAGTCTGAACTGTCGAGGTTGTGGGCGGCATGAGACAGTTCATGAGATTTGCAACTTGATCAATTTACATCGCTCGAGCTTGGTTTTTTTCTCCCTGAGACCAAGTTATCAGATAAGAGAGCTCAGGAGTTAACACGTATATTTGGGTTCGCTACTGCTTTGGACTCAAAAGTGAAGGGTTGAGTGGGGTGGGGTGGGGGGGGGGGGGGGGTGTATAGTACTATTCTGGAACTCCGACTAACTCGCTACTCTAAAGTTTTTCAGTAAATCACATATTGATGTATTTGTGAAGAATGAAGTTACTAGAGAACGTGAATGGAGATTCACCGGTTTTTATGTGGAACCGGCAAGAGAAAAACGAAGGAGTTGGGAGTTGCTATAACTCCTGCGTCGTGATGCGTGTTGGTTCAATGTCAGATCCGTAGAATGGATATAATCTTTTTGGGATGAATAGTTTATCGGTATGGGCGTGGATGTTCTTATTTGGACATCTTGTTTGGGCTACTGGATTTATGTTCTTAATTTCTTGGCGTTGATATTGACATGAATTAATTGAGACTTTAGCATGGTGAAAGTGCATGGTTGCTCCCATGCATGGTTTTGCTAATTAATGACAATCTCTATGGACTAATGTTTGCATTGAGCTATATTTATAGGTGTGTCCATTTGAGTTGCTTGATCTCCATTTGTTGGAATCAAGGTTAAGGGAAGAAAAGTTTGTGTTGATCAAGGCTTTGTGCGGGTTGATCATCACTCAAGGCCAAGTGAAGATATGCCGAAGTGTGCGTCTCCCGTCTTGGTGTATGGGGGAGCATCATGTGAATCTTCACCGAAGCGCGATCGAGGAAGGTGGTGTGTCTTGAGGAGTTGAAGATCGTCTTCATCGACCTCAAGTGGATTATTGCGCAAGGCAAAGGTATGATCTTGATAGGGTTTTTATTTTACCGGTCTCATGTTGTTTAGTGGAGAGACCGGTGAAAGAACAAACAATGCCCGGATATCGCCTAGAGGGGGGGGGGTGAATAGGCAATTAAAGCTTTTTCTAATTAGGGGCTTGATAATTGCGGAATAAAACTATGTGTTTAAATTAACAAGCCAACAACCTAATATGCTAGGGTTACCTATGTGCACCAACAACTTATGCTAAGCAATTAAAGCAACAAGGTGATAGCAAAATATGAACTTCAAGCACGAAGGCTATCACAATGTAAATTGCATAAGTAAAGCTCGGGTATAGAAATAACCGAGGCACGCGGAGACGAGGATGTATTCCCGAGTTCCTCCTTGTTAAGGGAGTACGTCTCGTTGGAGGGGTGTGAGCTCGCCACAAAAGGCCTACTCAAGATGCCACAAAGGCCTCACCCTATTCTCCGATGAACCTCACCCAAGGGATTGGTTCACCTTCCACTATCGGAATCCTTCGGGGCGGATTCCGGAGCCCTTTACAACTTCTTCTTGGGGCACACACCCACAACTCAATTGGGGGCTCCCAAACTCGTGCCGAAGCTTCATAACACGAACACTTCGCGGCACCTCCAACCGTCTAGGGTACACAATGCACCCAAGAGGCAACAAGCTCTTGGGAACACAATGCACCCAAGAGTAACAAGCTCTCAACCTTCAATCCCACGAATCACCGTGGGGAGCACAACCCGATGCAACAAATGCAAAAAGGGAAGAACACACCAAGTGGTCAAATTCTTCTCCCCAAAATCCAACCGAAGCAACTAATGCTACGGAGGGATTTAGGAGGAAGAACGGAGGAGAAACACCAAGAACTCCAAAATCTAGATCCCACGAGTTCCCCTCACTTAGAGGAGATTTTGATTGGTGGAGAGATGGATCTAGATCTCCTCTCTTGTTTCCCTAAATTTGGGCAAGAATCATCGGAGGGATTAGGAGGAATCGAGCTCTCAAAATGTTGGCAATGGAGGAGAGAGAGCAAGGGATGAGATCTACACAAAAAATGGGGAAGAAAACCCTTTTATAAGTGGCTCTAAAATAGAGCCGTTGGGGGAGAAAAGGTTGGACAAAGAATGCCAGAGTACCCGGCCAGGGGCCGGCCTGGCCGGCCAGGAAACCAACGATCGATCGCAAGCACAGCCGGCCTGCTGCCAGCCTTGGGCCGGCCCGTGAAGCAGTAGGCCGGGAAGCCAACGGAGGCTTCCGGCCAAGGCCCGGCCGCGGCCCAGCCAGCGGGAGAAGCAGGCCGGCTGGCCACCCGAGGCTTCCGGCCCAGTCCCGGCCTGAGGCCGGCCAGGCCGGCCAGCCTGGCAGTTTTTTTTTTTCCTTTTCTCCTTTTAAAATTCTGTTTAGAAAAAACAACCGACGGTATAAATGTAATAACTTTCGCATACGAACTCCGTTTTCGATAAACTTAGACTCGTTGGAATCGTCACAACGAGCACTACAAGGATATGCAGAGAAACATCATAGTCCAAGAATATATTATAAAGATAAATGGGGAAAGGTAAAAGCTCCCATTTGCAAATCGGAAATGCAATAACTTTCACCCACGAACTCCGTTTTCGATAATCTTGGACTCGTTGGAATCGTCACAACAAGCACAACAAGATTATGCATAGAAACATCATAGTCCAAGAAAATATTATAAAACCAAATGGGGAAAGTTAAAAACTCTTTTTCGCAAACCGAAAATACCGGAACTTTTGCAATTGACGTCCGAATGAAATAAAACCAATTTTGTTGGAAAGAGGACGTCAAATGCTACCTTTGAAAATGGCAAACAAGCAATGGAGATTTTGCAAAGAAGTGGAAGAGATAAATCTCCCGCACGGATGAACCGGCAAAATCTCCAATACCAAAACCGCAATAGAAGACGCATATGAAAAACGTTTTCGGTGAACTTGGCTTTGTCATGACGAGCACGACAAGCACCAAGACCACACCACGATAAGAGACAAATAAGAACCAATAAAGATGATTGCATGGATGCAAAGGTTTGTGCTCTCTACGGCGATACGATCACGATATTCGGTCGAGAGCCCCTCTTGATAGTACGGCTATCTATCCTATAACCCGGTCTCTCACTAAACAACATGAGACCGGTAAAATAGAAACCCTATCAAGATCATACCTTTGCCTTGCGCATTAATCCACTTAAGGTCGATGAAGACGATCTTCAACTCCTCAAGACGCACCACCTTCCTCGATTGCGCTTCGGTGAAGATTCACTTGATGCTCCCCCATACACCAAGATGGGAGACGCCCTCTTCGGCATATCTTCACTTGGCCTTGAGTGATGATCAACTCGCACAAAGCCTTGATCAACACACACTTTTCTTCTTTCCTTAACCTTGACTCCAACAAATGGAGAACAAGCAAACAAATGGACAACCTACAAATAGAGCTCAAAACAAATCTTAGTCCATCGAGATTGTCATTAATTACCAAAACTATGCATGGGGGCAACCATGCACTTTTAGTTATAGGATAGATAGCCGTACTATCAAGAGGGGCTCTCGACCGAATATCGTGATTGTATCATCATAGAGAGCACAAACCTTTGCATCCATGCAATCATCTCTATTGGTTCTTATTTGCCTCTTATCGTAGTGTGATCTTGGTGCTTGTCGTGCTCGTCATGACAAGGCTAAGTTCACCGAAAACGATTTTCATATGCGTCTTCTATTGCGTTTTCGGTATTGGAGATTTTGCCGGTTCATCCGTGCGGAAGATTTATCTCTTCCATTTCTTTGCAAAATCTCCATTGCTTGTTTGCCATTTCCAAGGGTAGCTTTTGTCGTCCCCTTTCCAACAAAATTGGTTTCACATTGTTCGGACTTCAATTGCAAAAGATACGGCATTTCCGGTTTTCAAAAAGGAGGTTTTCCCGGCGTGTCCTTTTTAGAGAGGTCAAACTCTCTCCTTGTGACCTCCTCCTCACATGATGGACAATGATGTTTCTCTGCATGATCTTGTAGAGCTTTCGTTGCGAGTCCAACGAGCCCAAGATCGTCGAAAACGGAGTCCGGATGCAAAAGATATGCCCGTTTTCGTTATGCTCATTCTGCAGTTTTTCTGAGGGGCGGAAATTCTGGCCCGCGGCCCCCGGAAGTTTCGGCCTTTCCCCCGGAAGTTCTGGCCCTATTTTACATCTGAGCTTTTCTGCTAAGTCTTTTCGGCTTTTCTCTCTGGAGGGGTTCCGGAAATTTGCTCCGGAAGTTTCCTCGGAAATTTCCGGGGGTCCGGAAATTCCGGTCCTTGGTCCGGAATATCCGGCCCAAGGAAAATTTGGCTAAGTCTTTTGCGTTTTCCTCTCGGGTGGGGGTCCGGAACTTTGCCCGGAAGTTTTCTCCGGAAATTTCCGGGGCACCGGAAGTTCCGGCCCTGTGCCCCGGAATATCCGGCCTCCGGCCGGATGTTCCGGTTCATAACCCCGGAAATTCCGGCCCTGCGTTTTTCCAACGGCTAGTTTTTGGGGAGGGGCTATAAATAGCCCCCTTCTTCCAAGAGCTGGTCGCTCACTTTTGCTCAGCTCATTCCCTCTCTCCTCCATTGTTGCAAACTTGTGAGCTTGATTCCTCTCAATCTCTCCAATGATTCTTGCCCAAACTTAGGGATTCAAGAGAGGAGATCTAGATCTACCATTCCACCAATCAAAATCCCCTCTAAGTGAGGGAAACTTGTGGATCTAGATTTTAGGGTTGCTTTGTGTTCATCCCCTTTGTTCTTTCTCTCTTATTCCCCAAAGCATTTGTTGCTTGGTTGGAATTTGAGAGTGAAGGACTTGATCACTTTGTGTGTTCTTGCCTCTTGCATTGGTTGCATCGGGTTGCTCTCTCCACGGTGATACATGAAGATCGAAGTTGAGAAGCTTGTTACTCTTGGGTGCATTGTGTTCCCAAGAGCTTTGTGCCTCTTGGGTGCATAGTGTACCCTAGACGGTTTGGAGGTGCCGCGAAGACTTCGAGTTGTGAAGCTTTGGCACGAATTTAGGAGCCCCCAATTGAGTTGTGGGTGCGTGCCCCAAGAACGGTGTAAAAGGGCTCCGGAATCCGCCTCGAAGGATTCCGATAGTGGAAGGTGAACCAATCCCTTGGGTGAGGTTCATCGGAGAATATGGTGAGGCCTTTGTGGCATCTTGTGGCGAGCTCACACCCCTCCAACGAGACGTACTCCCTTAACAAGGAGGAACTCAGGAATACATCCTCGTCTCCGCGTGCCTCGGTTATCTCTATACCCGAGCTTTTACTTATGCAATTTACATTGTGATAGTCTTTGTGCTTGAAGTTTATATCTAGCTATCACCTTGTTGCTTACCTTGTTTAGCATAGGTTGTTGGTGCACATATGTGAGCCTAGAAATTAGGTTGTTGGCTTGTTAATTTAAACACATAGTTTTATTCCGCAATTATTAAGCCTTTATAATTAGAAAAGTTTTAATCACCTATTCACCCCCCTCTAGGCGACATCCGGGACATCGTTTGTTCTTTCACATGGGCTCATGAACGGACACATTTAGCTAATTTAATTCACTGGAGAGATAAGCCCATAGCTCTTTCCATTGTGCAAGCAAGATTGGTTGGATTAGCTCACTTTCCAGTCGGTTATATATTCACTTATGCAGCTTTCTTGACTGCCTCAACATCAGGTAAATTTGGTTAGGAACAAGAGGTGTCGACTACTCTGCACATGAGGATGTGGTGTTGGGCAATGCTTGGTTGAGCTTTACCACTGCCGGTTTAGAATCAACCCCCAATGATTTTAGGGGCAGAATCCATCAAAAGTTTATGTTTAGTGACTCGGAACTAAGGTGCACCGAACTATTTCTCCGCCATGGATGGTCATGCATCCAAGCCAGGGTTTACAAGTTTGTCAGATGCTATGTCGAAGTGGGCGATGTAAGTTTTGTTTGCTTCATTTTGTTGCTCCACTTCACTATTGCATATGTTCAGTGGATCTTATATTTGCTAGATGGAGGATGCCATCCGCATGTACAATGAATTTTCGGGGAGGATATCATGGCGGTTGAATCGTTGTTGGCAGCTACCCAAGGATTTCCGAACAACTGACTACACGTCGGAGTCCGAGAAGAGGGCCAACAAGCTGAGGGTCCGTCAAGTGGAGACTGAGGGCTGAATGGCACGACGCGCTAGGTAGAGGCAACACGAAGCGGAGGCCGCCGTATTTGCAAGGACGGCCCGATCCCCCCGCAGTGAAGCTCCGGTCTGGCCACCATGGCATCCTTGTCCACAAGTTTCTATGTCCGAACTTTACCGTCTGAATTTGTATCCGACGAACTATGAATGTTTACTTATCCGCATGATATACGTTACAGAGGTAATTTGGTTTTGAGGTGTGGGATTTGAGAGTTACTGTTGGAATGACACACATTTGGGGGTTGCCCGGGCTCTGTCCGGGAACACGTCCAATTATTAGGCGATGGAGCCACCAGTCCACCACTCACACTTGGGATGACTCCTGGATTGAAGCCAACCATAGCCTAAAACCTCTGGTCAGAAAGCCTTCTTTTGTCAGTAACTTGCATGCTTTGTTTGCACGGACCCCGGCCCTACCCATACAATTTTACAGGTATTTTTGCATTTGCACAATGTGATGACCCAATTTGAGAAGGGACCGAGAGAGGGAGACCAGAGAGAGATAGAGACGGGATTCAGATTGAATTCGGTTTAGAGCCCCAGTCATCAACAACAACAAAAACCAGTTTAGAGCCTTATGCGCGAACATGTGACATGCCAATGGTTATTACACACTTGCCACACTCGGCCGGCATATGGCCCGGTCCACAAACGGTTGCATATGAATCCACCATGACGAGATGTTTCACTAGAACGTGATGGTAATCGTTAAAAAAAGGGTTCCCTTTGCAAAGGGAACCTAAGTTGCACTCCCGCCGCGACAAGTGTCGCCTTCTTCTCGCTTGGTCCCCCGTAGGTACTTGCATGTCCGCCAAGTGTCGTAACCGGTGTTAAAGTGGGGATGAGAGAGAAAGGGATACGGGAGGTGGGAGGGTATCTTTTTCCCTTTTATTTTTTTGAACAGAAGTTTAAAAACGAAATATCTTGAGAACCGTCCGTTCAAATGGCAAACTGTTTTCACTTTTGAACTCCTCGCGTCGAGATCTTCAAAACTAGATCCCATATTGATATGTTTTGACGAACAATAAATGTTTACTCTGTAATCTTTCAACATGGTATCTAGTTTTGAAGATCTCGACACGAGGATCTCAAAAGTGAAAACGGTTCGTAATTTGGACAAACGGTTCTCAAGATATTTCATTATGAAAAACGAATCTAAAAGAAAAAGGAAAAAAGTCCATCTCTCAACCCTCCCGTATCCTCCTTCCTCTCTTAACGCGTGTCATTTTTCTGGTGCTAACAATTTGCCCTTCGCAAAGGGAACCCTTTTCTTAGTAGTACCCGAACGTGATAGCTCGAAGCAACAACAAAAAACCTGGCTAAAACGTGGTGGAAGAGGGTAGGAGCTGCCAGCATATATGGACAATTTAGAAAAAAACATTATAAACTGTAAACAGATCAGTATGTATTTCCTCTGTTTTTATTTATCCTGCTTTCTGAGTTAGTTAAAGTCAAACTTTATAAGTTTAACTAAAGAGGTAGCAATAAATATGAACATCTACCAAAATCATATAATATGAAGATACATTTTATGATATTTCTAATAATAATGCTTTTATATTTTAGATATTGATTTTTTCCTATATGTTTTGTCAAACTTATAAAGTTTGATTTTGACTAAACCCAGAATACAAGGTAATTGTGAACGGAGGAAGTATGTTGTTTTTATTATTGAGTAGGCAAAAAAGAAAAATATATCCGACTGCCACAAAACCAAGACACTCACAGATCGAACACCTGCGGAAGTTTGGAGCCGTGGAATTTAAAATTAATGAAGCCACAACATTAGTCGCACTACGTAAATTATTTCTATGATTGAGTACACATAAATATGACAAATTATCGACTGCTATCAGACCCACGTTCTCACAAAACGCCTTGCGGAAGTTCAAAGTTCAGAGTCGTGGAATTTTAAGATTAATCAAGCCAAGGCATTAGTGGCACTATCGACTGGAACGTCCCTCACACTAAAAAAAGATTACTCGCTTAATGATATATAGAGGGATGAGTCAACATATATTTTCATGAGGTTTAGAATGTCCCTCCATTGAAGAAATATTCCGACTTAATGAAACATAGAATGTCAACCATCCAAAATTCTTGAAGATACAACGTTAGGCGACACACTATCAACGGGACCGTCCCTCACATTATGAAATATTTTGGCTTAATAATAGAGAGAATGCAAAGTCACCACAGATTCCCGCTTGATATGTTCATATTTACTATCCGTATAGTGTGTCAATACTATTTTTAATGAGTGGTCCTGAAAAGGTACAAGTTTATTCTTATAAATTGTTTTGGCAGATATTGCTTGGTTGCATGGTAGACATATTCGGACTATTGTATGTATCTTTCTCTCATGTAACAAACTCAACATAAGAACACACGTCATTCCAATTGCACAGAAATTGAGGACTGATTAAGAGTCTTGAGCTATGCTATTCAAACGGCATAGTCATTTTGTAAACACTAAATACATGTGACGGAGTGTAGAACCATTGAATGAAAATCAGGATAAGTTAAGTGTTTTGAAACTTAGGGCCGTACTTTTATAATTTTAGCTATGGATGTATAAACATGTTAACAGATATGCCTAGAAGAAAATAATTTATCTTTAGCAGTATATTCATAAAAAGGCCAAACTTTCACCACGTTCATGTTTCTAAATCGTTGCACATTGTGACATGGAGTGAGTAAATGCGAGGAAGTAACATCAGAACAACATATTTATCACTATGTAATGTGACTTACCTGTTAAGGTGGATATACTGTTTTATCTTAATTCAATGATTTTTTTTTTCTCGAAGATAAATAACTTTGCGTACTGATCTAACATCACGTAAGAACGATAGTTCGATTTACAGATCCAATAACACTTACAATGGTGTTTCAGCATATGGCATGATAATCATTTGCCCATAAATTTCAGATTGCCAAAGATGGTAAATGGATACGTGATATTTTGTTTTCCAAATCATTTGCAATAGTTGTAAAAAAAATTTGTTTACCGTCACATGAGGGGAAATATTGTGATATCAATGAAACCATATTTTTATTTTCTTAACATTTTCAACAAAATACAAATGAGAGGAAAGAAAATATCAGAACACTACGAAGACCACTACCAGTGCTCCACCACGGTACACTGGCATAGTGGCATCCCACCAGTTCAGCCAGAGCAAAGTACTAGCAAACCCCCATTCGCTCGATCCCGTCGACCCGTCCCCCGGCAAAACCCTAGCCGGCCTCCGCCGCCTCATCCGCCATGGATCCCGCCGGCGCCGCTGGTGGCGAAGCATTTGGAAACATCGCCGGAATCGAGGAGCTCTTCAACTCTTTGGGATTGCAGGTCCCGACGGCGCAGGTCCGCATCGATCTCATCGTCCCCAACCTCATGTCCTTCCTGCCCCCACCCTTCGTCCCCGCGCCCGATAACGACGGATCCGACGACGACGACAACTTCTCCCTCACCTCCTCCGAATCGGACGACGACAGGGCCGCCGCCGGCGCCGACTGGCATGCTCTGGGTCTGGCGGCGCAGGATGACGGCCAGGACCACATCGGCCGCCTCGCGGACGACCTGCTCTCCAACATCATCTCCCGCCTCCCCACCAAGGAGGCCGGGCGCACCATGGTCCTGTCGACGCGCTGGCGCTTCGTGTGGGCGGCGACCCCGCTCCTCGTCGACGACGCCCACCTCAGGGTCGCCGAAGGGCTCCGCAAGATGTCCCCCTTCCGCGCCGCGCGCGCCGTCTCGCGCTGCGTCGCCGCTCACCCGGGCCCCGTCCGCGCCGTGCGCATCACCCGCATCTCCTTCCACCGGCAGGACTACACGCTCCAGTGTCTGGTCGCCAGCCTCGCCGCCAAGAACATCCAGGACCTCATCCTCTTCAACCGCCCCTGGCCACTCGACATGCCTCTCCCCGACGACATCCTCAGCTGTGCCTCCCTCAGCCGGCTCTACGTCGGGTTCTGGCGCTGGCGCTTCCCGGACACTGCCGCCCACCCGCCTGCCTTCCCCAACCTCCACGAGCTCGGCCTTTTCCACACCATCATCGATGACAAGGAAGTTGACGCCTTGATTGCGCATTGCCCCACGCTGAAGATCCTCTCCTACGCCCTGGCGTACAACTGCCCTTCACGGCTCCGCGTCAAGTCCCGCAGCCTTCGTGTTGTGATTGAATGGAAATGCAGATTCGATGAAGTCGTCATCGAGGATGCCCCCTGCTTGGAACGCCTGCTGTTCGATTGCATTGGCGACCGGAGGCCCATCAAGATTCTCCACGCGCCCAGGTTGGAGATCCTCGGGTTCTTGGACCTCCAGCGCCACACGCTCGAGATTGGAGGCGTTGTCATCAGGGTAAGCTCTTGTGTTCTGCACTTAGAATTCATTACTTGATTGTGGAACCAAATAATTTTCTCACTGTTTAATTTTCCTCAATGGCAGGCTGGGATGAATGTGGGTGCTTGTGCCATGCTGCCAAGTGTGAAGACACTTGCTGTCAAGGTGCGGTTTTGGCATGACATGGAGGTCAAGATGCTGCCCACTCTGCTCAGATGTTTCCCCCGCCTTGAGACGCTTCACATCATGGTAGTATTTGTGTCATAAGATATCCGTTCGTCTGAATTATTGTTCTTTGATTGCAATTCAAGATGATAATATGGATGTCAGTTTATTCCAGCACTTGTTGTTCATTCCTATATATTACCGAATCTGGACTCATAATGTATATATCAGTTCTAGCACTTCTAACTGAACTTGAGTGCAATTTCGGGATTTATATATGCTGACTAAGTTTTTTTTTGCTCAACTCCAGTCCATGCGATCCAGCTCGCCTGATACTGTGGATAATATGGATTTCTGGGACTCCCTGCCCTCCTGTGATTGCCTTGAATCTCATCTGAAGACGTATGTTCTCCACGGGTCTCAGCGCTGGAAACATGAGGCATGGTTCTTCCGTCACCTTTTAAAGAATGCTAAGGTGCTTGAGTCCTATGGCGTTGTATATAGTGACAGTTATGATGTGGAAGTGGAGGGATCAGATGGAAGCAGTTCCAGTGATGATGTGGTAGTGGAGGAAGGCCCATTGTCAGGTTCCGTTGCTGAGGGCAATGCACCATCAGGTGGAAGCAGTGGCAGTGATGATGTGGTAGTCGAGAGAGGATCGACGTCAGGTACCGTTGGTGAGGGCAATGCGCCATCAGGTGGAAGCCATCTCAAGTATATTTATATTTGCCCCGCCTCCCCTTGCTGGAGCTTTCAGAACGCCATTGACTTGTCGGTGGAGGATCCCTTCTATGTGCTGGGGAATATCATGGCTCTGCTTGATGTTGTTGACAGTGGGGCAGCGCCGTAGATTGTGTTTTTGATTATGGTGCTTATGCTGGATATTTTTGATTACTTTATGATGTGAAGGATATGGCAGTTGGTACTTCTTCATAATTTCGTGGTGAACTAAGAAGGTAGACTAAGCCCATGAAGGTCTGGAAGCTAGATTGACTGTTTGGATTCTGAGTTGTGGAAGTAACTTGATTGCATGTTGTTTTGGGCCTTTTGGCTTGTACAAGTATTTTAACACATGCACAATCTATCTCTATGGTATCCTGATCTGTTCTTTGCTGCTAAGTTGATAAATTACCTAGTTCCTTGAAGGCAAATCTGTGTTATGTGTTTAACTGATCATATTCCTTGCCATTGCTGCCCCTTTGCTTACAATGACCGACATAAGCAAGCAAAATCGTGTTGTTTGACTTGTTTTCACTGAATCTGATTCTAGTTAATGAGCCTCGGTCGTAAGAGCTCCTGTCAACAGACATCACCTGCTCATGACCGTAACTCTTTTCTGAAGGATAACTCTATAAGCTAAAGTGCTGCTCAAAATCATGTTTGTGTGGCAGCACATTTTGCGGGCAACTCTTTCACCACTGTTCGGATCGTTGGCTCGTCACTGGCCTATCTTTGCAGTATCATTCCTCCAAAACTTCACGAAAAGTTATCGGTTTCATCGCTTCGACACACATCAATTTGGAAAGAAAAATGTGGTTAACCTTGGTTGTCAACCAAACATATCCGCAGTAGCGTGCGGGGCAGAGAGATTTCATCTAAAACAAATAAAAGACCTGTTGTCCGTTGGCACAATGTCTATTTAGCACGGTACAGAACTAGCACAATTGACGCCGAGGACTCTGCTGGTAAGCTTCCTGTTCGTGAACTAGCACATTGAGTTGTTCAAAGTAGTTTCAGTACATGCTTTCATTAAATTTTACTTCCGCTTTAAATAAGATACGATGTAACGAAGTAGTATGAATCGTAATACTAATAATCCATAAATTATGTTGGAAACTTTGGAACACACAATATATGAAACTTCAGACTGAGCAGCTATTTCTGAGTATAGCTGTCCTAAACATACTCGGTGTCAGTGACTGACTAAAAGTATATTAGACAGTAGTATAAGTAACTTTTAGTGATGTTTTCATGCATTTTCCATCTCTTATCAGTAGTCAAAACTGCCGCACTTGACACCAATGGACAAATAAAATTATATTTTTTGTAGAACATTTCTTAATGCCCGTGTGTTACCATGTCTCTTTAATTTTTTTCTCTGTTATACACAATGAAAAAAATAGTGCGCTACAGAAATATAGCGCCGGCCTAAAAATATGCTATTAGCGTGTTATATCGCGTTATAGCGTGCTATTTTCGTTATAGCGTACACGATTTTTATAGCGAGACAATTCTCAAAACGCTATATCGTGCTAATAGCGGCGATATAGCGTGCTATTTTTTTCATTGGTTATACATGTAAACATAATGATGTAAAATTTATATGCCGTCCGTGAGTTTTCGTTCCCTTCCAACAGCATCACCTCAGGCCTATGTCTGTAGGTTTTTTGAACATCGACACCATCTTCGTCCAGTCCATGATTTGAAGGGTACATATATCAAAATGAATCTTTTAAACGGTCATATCCGACATGCATAGAAAAAAAACACGATTCTGTGTATGCCCCCTTTTGAGAGTCTTTGGCTCCTTGCAACATCATTGTGCCGAGGCCAATGTCGGTTCACTTTTCATGAACAGATAGACAACTATTCCGAGTGTATGATCTAAAAAATTAAAATATACATTGAAATAAAGTTTAGGTATGGTCACATGAAACATGCATACAAGAAAAACCCCAATGAACTGGCTATATAACATGCATGACTTGTGTGGTTTCCGCGCAAACTAAAATTATCATTGATCTTTACATTGTTGGATTTTACAAAAATGATATAATATGGAGAATATATAACATATATCAGGGCCGGCTCTATATATTTCAGTGCCCTAGTGCAAGGTTGAAAAAATGGCCCCTATATTTACTATATATCTACGCATATTACGTAAAATATTAAAAGTTTACATCTAACCACATATTCTTTTTCCAAGACATCCATAAATAATTGATATAAGCAATTAAGCAATGTCATACTGTATTACGATAAAAAGTCTAAACAATTTGCAAAATATAACAAATAATATTCCCTTCTAATTTGATTACCTCAAATAATGCTTCAGTTCTTCACAAAAAACCTTCTTCGGTTGATGATTATTGTTGGCATCAACCGTTGTAAAGTACTTACTTAAAGCACCCTTTTGTGATTCAATAAATTGATCATTTAGTTTTCTTTGTGTCCTTTTGGCAGCACCGGACAATTGTTTAGGCATTGTAACACCTATAATTGTGAGAGAGTTGAATACATGTAATTAGAATCCCTAAATCCCTAAAGAGAGGAGCAATTGAGGGCATGGAGGAGGGCATGGAGGACATCATGGATTCATGGATTCGGAAATCATGGATTCATGGAGTGATGGAGGACATACCGCGAACCTGGGCAGGGGCGACCGTGCGGAGCAGAGGGCGAGGCGACTCGATCCGTCGATCGAAGAAGAGGTAGTCGCGAAGACGAAGAGCAGGAACAGGCGACTCGATCAAGATGCGAAGAGGAACAGGCAGTCTCGTGCGTTTCCTCGACTCCTCGTCTCCCAGCGATGGATGCCAAAGACCCAGCCCAACAATTTTTTTTTAGATGTGTAGTAATCGAATTATGAAGGAATATAAAATTTTGTGCCCCCCTCTGGCCTGGGCCCTAGGCGGTCCCACCTCCTAACTAGGCCTAGAGCCGGCCCTGACATATATTTAAACAAGGAGAGAGTGTTAAGACGTTAATTTACATGATTTTAAGTGTTTTGTTCTATCTTGATATTATACTAAAAAAGATCACAACTATCGGGTAAACTAAGAAAATATAATCACGAGGGAACAAATGATGGCAAAAATACTCAAACTATGTTACATGTTTTTAGTTTTTCGAGGATACTTTAATCAGTTCGGGCTCCACACTTGTCTCAGGCCTCCAAACATACCATCACCAAGTTATGAATGAATATATATGGACTGGCCTATAAACACATCTGAGGTAATTCTTCTCATGTAAATAATTCCCTTTCTTAGATCCATCATGTAGCTCCAAGAGTTCAAGTTACATGTCCCACGTTGTGGAAGGTCAAGGTGAGGGTGTATCTTTGGATCTTTGCACGACAACTTGGGTGGTGGTGGAGGCTGATGCCGGATCATCAAGTTGGTATGAGTAGGGACCTCTAGGTTATCTTTCTAAGTTTTACTTTTTTGGAGGTCATTTATGCTGAAAGTTCCTAGACGCATGTCTCCAATAGCATTTTCTAAACTGAATGGGATTTATGTTAGATTATGAGACAACATATACAAATAGATAATGGGTAGCTAGCAGAACAAGAACGTAAGCTTCCAAACCCATGCTAAAGATATGACTGAACAAGTCGTCGTTGTACAACCGTCTTGGCGGTGATGGTCCAACTTTAATGAATTGCCACGACGCCACCGTCATATAGACTGTCGCATATGATGAAGATTGGCAAACACGCTTCGCACTGAACCAATCCATTGCATGTCGTCCATGAAAACATACGAGGACAAAATCTCACTTTCTTTAGGTGAGAATTTGTGGGTGAGTTATAATGGTGGCCATCAGGGCGGCCCGACACGGTACGGGGTCGAATAGTGCCAGGCTCGGCATGACCCAAACCACGTGCCTCATTCCCAAGAAAAGCCCTGTCTAATCGATTTCATGCCCCACCCGGCAAGGCACGGGACTAGGAGGCATGTGTGCCTGTTTGGCCCCGTTCGGGCTATTTTCGTCTGTTTTTTTTTCAAAAATAATTGAAAAACTAAGAATACCTGTATATCGAGCTCAAAAGTTGTATTTCGTGCCCGTGCCTTTTGGGTTGTGCATGTGTCATGCTCGGTCCGGCCCACCCGCCTTCATGTGAAAAACAGCCCGGCCCGCGCTATGGCCCACGGATCTCGTGCCTTGCCCGACCCAATTAATCCGTGTCGTGACATGCTTCCATGCGGGTTTTCTTGTGTCTCAATATGGTCCCAAAAAAAACCAGCTTGATGGCCTCATTAGTGAGTTGTAATTTGTAACAAGAAATGTATTTACATGAGTTGTAAAGCCAGGATTTGGAAATAAAATATCAGAGTATCTCTAATAGATGATGCATTTCAGGGCACCTTAAAACTGGGATAGCACCAAAAAATGAATTCTAAGGCACCAAAAAAAATTCCGCTCCGACAGATGATGCATAATAGGTCACCATAACATGGTTCATCTACACAAATACACACATGTGAATCAACAATAATTCATCACACACACATTTCATCGAAAATAATTCATCACACACATATATCATCAATCATAGTTCATCACACACGTAAATCATCAAACATAGATCATCACACACACACACACACACACACACACACACATTAACTTTGAATCCACTCATCAAATTCAAATCATAAACATTGTTCTCACAAATACAAAATAAAATTAAGTTCACACAAAACACACCATAAGCATGATGGCCACTCAAATTTCATTATCTCCATTGCCATCACTTGCATCTCCATGTGTTGCCTACTCTTCTTCTGTGGCATCTGTGCCTCCTCCCATGAAACCAAGGTCACCGAAGCCGCCTGCCATGGCACCATTGCCACTTGAGCCGCATGCCCGCCACACATGGCACCAAGCCGCTACCCATGGAACCAGGTCACTTGAGCCGCCACCCATGGCACCCATGGCTCCCATGAATCCGCCCGTGCCACCCATGGCACACATGCCTCCCATGGCTTACATGCCACATACCTCCCATAGCACCAATGGACATATTCCTCATGCTCATCGACTTCTTCGCCAACTCTTGGTCACGACGAAGCTCAATGTATGCTTTTTTCCTCCGCATCAAGATGACTTGTATTCATGGACATAAATTTTTGCTCTTGTTCCAATCCTTTGAGGTTTTATTCCATAGCCACCTTCTTCTCCTCCATCGCCATCCTCTTAGGATTAGTCGCCACCTTGAGCTCCTTGGCTGCCGCTATCCTCTCTTCGGTTGCAATCTTCCTCTCCCCAGCCACCTCCCTCTTCTCCATTTCTTTGGCCTTTGGTATCTTTATTTCATCGACCATTTATATTCTCGTATTCATGATGGCATTCAATGATTGTTTTGTATCATCGTCTCTGATCTTTTTGCCCTTCTCTTTGGGAACTTTCTTCCATAAGCCCTCTTGGTAGTAGCAACCGAGTTGGGAGTGGGGATTCTTTTGTCATCGTCACCACTTGATGCATCATCATCATCAAGAATTGTTGCATCTACAACCGAGCTCGTGGATCTCCAAGGAACTTCATACAAGTCCCGGTTCTTCCACATCTCATCAATTCATGCTCCTTCCAACAATGATGCTAAGTTAATTCCTTGCTGCCTTTTCCCCTTTTCCCCCTTTCCGTTGTACAAAATTTGAGCAATGTTGACCTACATAGTACAATTGATTTTTTAGCGATGTTAGCTAAGAAAACAATTGATGCGAACTTAGAAATTTAGATGGATAAGAAAAACAATAGTACCTTATCCTTTCCATTTGTACCACTTGGGTTCATGTGGCCAACATTTGTCAAGCAAGCCGAGCACTTTTGACTATTCGTCGTCATTGTGGAACATTGATGGCGAAGACAAAGTGGACGTGCGGTCAATTCCACTAGTGTTGTGAGCATCGAAGAATTATTTCATCCCCGTCCAGTAAATGCTTTTTGGGTTGCTTCATACCGACGGCCGCATCGAGAGCAATCTTCTTCGAAGCTAAAAATAGAAAATTTTCTTTATCGACTTGGTTGTTCCCACTTCTTCCAATTGGAGTTGTATCAATAAGACCATCCTCGTCTAAAAAACCCTCCTTGACATTTGTTTCATATTCTTGAGAGGGTGTCTCCATAGAGAACAAAATTTCACAGCCAACATCCAAATGATGGAAAAAGTCGCATCATCAACACTATATATAATCATATGAACATATAAAGTCTCAAAAGAATTCAAGAAGATAAAAATCTTCTCAAATATTGAATAACCGGAAAAATAAAAGTTTATACCCTTGCGACATATCGTCGAACATGTTCGCCACGTCGGTGGTCGTGGCAACGCGTGACTGCAGGACAGTGGTGCTGCAGGAGTAGGAGTGAGGGAGGGTGATGCATCGGCCTTCTCTCGACCGTGCAGTTCCGACCGCTAGGTTCCGTGGCGGCGTATTCATGTTGGTACCTCCTCCTCTATGCTTGGGAGTGAAAGGACACGGATGTCGCCTAGAGGGGGGGGGTGAATAGGCGATTTAAAATTATTATGGTTAAGGCTTGAATAAATGCGGAATAAAACTAACGTTTAATTTATCAAGCCAAAACCTAAACTAGCTAGGTTCACCTATGTGCACCAACAACCTATGCTAAGCAATATGATCAACTAGGTGATAGCAAGATATATGACTTTAAGCTCGATGTCTATCACAAAGTAAATAGCATAAGTAAGAAGCTCGGGATAGAAATACCGAGGCACTTGGAGATGATGATTTATCCCGAAGTTCACTTCCCAATGGAAGCTAGTCTCCGTTGGAGCGGCGCGGTGTTCACCAATGTGAAACACCGAGTAGCCTTGATATGGCACACCGTATCTCCGTTGTGTATTACCACCAATGTGGCGAGGCACTTGTCACTATGTTGCCGTTGAGGTTGACAACTAGAACCTTTACAAGGGTGAAGCTCACTCCACAAGTTGGAGGTAGGGCTGGAATTAAAACTCGAAACTCGCGAGTTAAATGAGCAGCTCGGAACTCGACTCGGCTCGGCTCGAACTCGTTGCTAAACGAGCCGAGCCGAGTTTTCATTTTAGACACTAAACGAGTTCGAGTTAAACGAGCCGAGTTCCGAGCTACTCGTTTAGCTCGTTTAACTCGGTAAAATATTTTTTTTACATTATTCTTGTCTTTGTGAATTATTTTACCTCATTATCATAGTTTAACGACAAGATAGTACTTAATATTATCATAGATTGTTTGATAATTACATAATACATGCCTAAATAATTAGAAAAAATACATATAAAATCTATTACAATGCATGTTAACAGATTTACCGAGCTAAACGAGCAAACTCGCGAGTTTAGCGAGTCGAGCCGAGTTCCAATTTTGAACTTGTTTGTCGAATGAGCCGAGTCGAGCTGAGCTCGCTAGTTGAGCGAGCTTGAACGAGCCGAGCCGAGCCAGCTCGGCTCGGCTCGAATTCCAGGCCTAGTTGGAGGGTCTTCACCAAATGCACCGAGCCACCAAGACTCGATGCCCAAGGCCAAGGGCTCCCGGCAATGTCTTCGTAGCTACCAAAGCTCCGAAGCTAACAAGGTTGAGCCACACTCCACAATTGGAGGCTCCCAACAAATCCCGTGAGCCACCAAGACTCCGAGAAAACAACAACCGTCTAGGGTACCAACGTGCCCTAGAGGAACAAGCTCTAGGACACCAAAGTACCCAAGAGTAACAAGCTTCTCAACTTCACTTCCACGAATCACCGTGGAGAACTCAAACCGATGCAACTATTGCAATGGCAAGAACACACTAAGTGGTCAAGTTCTTCCAGCCCGAATCCAACCAAAGCAACTAATGCTTCGGAGGGATTAGGGAGGAAGAACAAAGGAGGAACACAAAGAAACTCCAAAGATTTAGATCCAAAGTGTTCTCCTCACTTAGAGGAGAAATCAATTGGTGGAAACACGGATCTAAATCTCCTCTCTCTTTTCTCTCAAAAAGGTAGCAACAACTATCGGAGAGATTGAGAGAAAGCCAAGCTTGAGAAGGCCAACAATGGAGGGAGAGAATAGCTCAAGAAGTTGGCAAAAGGTTGGGTTTATTTTTGGGGAAGAAGCCCCTTAAATAGGGGCTCCAAAAATAGAGCCGTTGGGTTATTTTGCGCGCAGCCAAGGCAGGGAAAGGCAGCCCGGCCTGGGAGCCGGCCCAGGCCGGCAGGCAGGACGGGGCACCACCAGCAAGGACCGGCCTGGGAGCCGGCCCAGGCCGGCAGGCCGGCGGGCAAAGGGGAGAGCCGGACAGGCCGGCGTGCACCCGGGTGGGCCGGCCCAGCAACCGGCCCAGGCCGGCGGGGAGGCTGGCAACCCTCCCGAGGGAACCGGCCGTGGATCCGGCCCAGGCCGGCGTTGTGGCCGGGGCTCTGGCCGAATGGGCCGGCCTGGGAGCCGGCCCAGGCCGGCAGTGAGGCCGGCGCAGGTTCTTTCTTTTCCCCCTTTTTTCTAATATTCTGTTTCTAAAACGACCGATACCGAAAACGCAATATCTTCTACATACGAACTCCGTTTTCGGTAATCTTGGACTCGTTGGAATCGTCACAACGAGCACTACAAGAATATACATAGAAACATCATTGTTCAACAAGATATGGTAAAACCAAATGATGAGAGGTAAAACCTTTCTATTAAAAACCGGAAAACCATATCTTTTGCAAATGAAGTCCGAATGACACGAAACCACTTTTGTTGGAAAGAGGACGACAAATGCTACCCAATAACATGTGAGAATATTGAAACCAAGCAAGGGAGATTTTGCTAATAAATGGAAGAGTGAAACCTTCCGCATATATGGACCGACAAAATCTCCGACACCGAAAACTCAATAGGGAACACATATGAGAACCGTTTTCGGTGACTTTGGGCTTGTCATGACGAGCATGACAAGCACCAATATCACACCACGATAAGAGCCAAATAGGAACCAATAAAGATGATGCCAAGGATGCAAAGGTTTGAGCTCTCTACGACCGATACGCTAAAGCTCACTTGAGAGCCCCTCTTGATAGTACGGTTACCTATCCTAAAACCCGGTCTCCCAACTACACCGCGAGACCGGTAAAATAGAAACCCTATCAAGATCATACCGTTGCCTTGCGCATTCCACTTGAGCTAGATGATGACGATCTTGATCTACACTCAAATGGATCACCTTTCTTGATTTCGCTCCGCTTGGTGAAGACACGCATATTGCTCCCCCATACACCAAGATGGGAGAGACACTCTTCGACGTATCTTCACATGGCCTTTATCTTGATGATGATCACCACGTGACACCATCCACCATGGACAACATAGGATCTTGATCAACAAATGATCTTCTTCTTCACATGCCCCAATCTTGTACGTTGATCAACTTGCACTTAGCCTTGATCAACATATAGTCTTCTTCTTTTAGCCTTGACTCCAACATATGGAGTCAAAGCATTCCTTATGAACCAACACTGTAAATATAACTCAAAGCACACATTAGTCCATAGAGATTGTCATTAATTACCAAAACAACACATGGGGGCAACCATGCTCTTTCAGGGAGGCGTCTTGCTCACGGGCTCTGCGGCGGGGTCCGATGTGTCCACTCCGGTGGCGGTTCTTGGAGACTGGAAATTTTGGTGGCGAGCGCCTTCTTCACCTTGGTCACGGCGGTGGGAACCAATGGGGGAGGATTAGGGGTAGTTGAGGGTTGCGGGACCAATTTTGCCGTCCATGGCGTTCCGACTGCAGTCACAAAGGAGAGCGGGACGCGGTGGGGTCGCAAACGAGAGAAATTTCAGCGATGGTTGGCATGTACACAATAGCAATTTGGTTTTTGGGCAGCCATATCGTTGATGCAAATATACATCACCAAAGTCTAAAATTTGGGGCATGCCCAAAAAATCTTATCTAAACTATAATATTGGGACTGGAGGTGGTCGTACGTCGTGCCACTTTGCGATTTGGCCCCTCATAATTTGGAAAATAAATCCGCAGTACGCAATCTGTACGTCGCCCAAGTTTGCACTTTAGCCCCTCCCCTGGTAGGTCATTAAACTTACCCTCAAAGTCCCGTCTGCGTCACTCATCCCCTTCCCCTCGATCAGCATCGCTGTCCGGTCAACCACGATTCCACGCACGCTCCCCCCCCCCCCCGTGACTCTCTTCTTCGTTCTCCCGTATAGCTCCAAGAAAAATCCCCCGCCCTGCACCTGCGATGAGCCGCCCCCACCGCGCCGCGCAGTATGCCGCCTCCCTGCATTACTCCAGCGGAGGGCGTGAGGAGTCGGGGAGCTCAGGGGTCGTGCTAGGAGATAGTCCAGCTAGCTCAGGGAACTGAGCGAGGAGGGATTCTGGCGACCTCAGGGGAACCTGCGGTCCTGGGCGGCGCGGGATGTGGAGGAATCCGGGAGGCGGCTGTGTGAGAGCACCCGCGGAGACGGGGGAGGAGGAGGTCTAGGGTTTGGATGCACGGCTACCCCCAGCACGTCGCCCTGGCTCCCGGCCTTCCACGCCGGCAAAAAATCCTCAGTGCGCCCTCCCCATCCTAGCCTTTTTCGCTGGGGGCGACCATGACCATGTTCGGCCACTGCCCCTACAAGGCTACAACACTGGAAGGGCAAGGACACCGACGTGCAGCCGTGCAGGTAAGCGAGAAACTGCTGGCCTCGGGGCGTGTCCTACATCGAGCGTGCAGGTGGTGATCGGCTCAACTGGGCAGCGTTATCTAATGACGTTGTAATCTTGTCCCTGACATTGTTTAAACGCTAACTATGCGTGGGTGATAGTCATGTTGTAATGCCGGCACTTGATGCAATGCAATTGTATATGCATAAGGAACGACAGTGGCATTATCATCTACATTTTCTCAAGAGCTCTGTTGTTCCCATTCGTTGTTTTAGTATTGACCTCGACGTGGTGCTCGCGAACTTTCCAGCAACCCGTGACACCTTTCCGCTGCGCTACCTCGGCTTGCCGCTCTCCACCCACTGTCTTCGGAAAGCGGACTTTCAGTTTTTGGAGGACAAGATCGCTGCCAGGCTTCCTATCCGCGCGGGAAAGCACCTCACGGTTGCTGGGCGCTGCGCGTGGATCAAATCCGTCTCCACTTCCCATGTTATCTACCACATCACACCCCTCGCCGTCCCTCCCGGAACACTTCAGGGCATTGCAAAAATCCAGAGGGCCATCCTTTGGGCGGCGGCCTTTTCCGTCTCGGGTGGGAAGTGTAAAGTGAACTGGAAGACCGTATGCCGTCCGAAAAAGCTCGGAGGGTTGGGCGTGCTTAACCTTCATACCTTTGCGAGAGCATTGTGGCTGAGGTGGCCTTGGTTGGAGTGGAAAGCGCCGGAAAAACTTTGGGTTGGCCTGGGAAAACCATGCATGGAGGAAGATATGGACCTTTTCTACGCAGCAACTTTGATTTCTATTGGAGATGGTACCACCGCTGATTTCTGGCATTCTCCTTGGCTCCGGGGATGTCGTCCCAGTGACATTGCCCCGGATATTTTCCGCATATGCAAAAGAAAAAATTGGACCGTCTCTATGGATATGCATGACGAGGCTTGGATTAGACAACTAGACTTCACTCAGGGCATCTCGGTGGACCATATCACGCAGTTTGTTGCCTTATGGACGGAGCTGCAGGACGTTGTCTTAGATGAAGAGACTGCTGACTCCATTTCGTGGCGTTGCTCTACTTCGGGAGTTTACTCTTCCTCGTCGGCCTATAGCTTACAGTTTGCGGGTGCCACCTCCTCCCCCATGCCCACCTTGGTGTGGAACGCCTGGGCTCCACCTAAGTGCAAGCTCTTCGCATGGATGATCATTCAGAATAGGGTGTGGACGGCGGATCGCCTTCAACGGTGTGGATGGCCGAACTGTGGGAACTGTCCCCTGTGCGGTCAGGTTCAGGAGTCCGGGGTTCACCTTCTCTTCCATTGTCGGTTCTCTGCCCGCATATGGAACGCGATCGCCACATGGATTGGGACCCCGCTTCTGCTCCCATGCCGGTGGGAGCATCTCCATTCGGTCCTTGACTGTTGGACGGCTACCGTCACGCATCCGGGAGCTCCTCGCAAGGCTGTTGCATCCATGATTATCCTGACCTCTTGGAAGCTTTGGAACGAGCGTAACTCCAGAATCTTTCGTCACTCGTCGCACCTTCCCAGCTTGGTCATCTCTGAGATCAAGGAGGAGGCCCGAACCTGGTGTACAGCGGGTGCAAAATGTTTGGTGAACTTTATTCCGGGAAAGTAATTCGTTAGGCTTCTTTTGGTGTTTTTGGTGTTATGGATTGGTGTGGGCTTGGTCATGTAACCGTTTAAAATCTTCTCTTCTGCTTAATAAATGAAAAAAGGCAAACCTTTTGCCTCGTTTCAAAAACTCTGATAAGCAGTACCGTTAGTAGACGCAAGGTGATGGACAGCATCCTGTGTTTGCCTCGTTTCAAAAACTCTGATAAGCAGTACCGTTAGTAGACGCAAGGTGATGGACAGCATCCTGTGAAGCTGGTCATCGTAAGGATGGGCCAATGGGCGTGCAGTGTGAGCACGTCGTGTTGTACTGCTACACATGTAAAAGGAGGCTGCAATGTAGAAGCAGCCAAGTACTGAAGAAAAGAAAAACGTGACCCAACTTAAAGGGTGTTGAACCAAGCTCTGTCGCCCTCCTCTGTTTTACTCTGTTGTTTCATCTCTGAATATTTCCTGTTTCAGATTGACGCCGGAGAGGGAGAGTAGCTACGGGTTGTGTTTGTGTCCACCGAGTGACATCATTCTCGGTGCGAGTGGTCGTCCCAGAGATACCGGACCTGTCCGCAATATCGCAGTGGCAGTACGTCCGGATGCATTCGCGGATGAGGATGGTGAGCTGGCACTTCATGATGAACAGCCCGCTTCGACATGATCCTGCACTCTATCTGGGCATCTGGCTTAGCGGCTCATCGTCCGGCTCCATGAAGAGGACTGAAATTAAATCTGAATTATTCGTGTTTTCTTTTGTTTTTTGGAACTGGATCGGAAGTTCAGTCTGCAGATTCCGAAAGGCGGTTTGGCAACGGTAGAGTTTGTTTCCGTGCCTTTTATACACGCATGTGGTTTTTTTTTATAGTTGTGGGAATATATATGTCTAAATTTGACATAATAGAAAGAATCATAATAACCTGTAAATAACTACTCCTACAGATTAGCACATACGAGTGGACGGAGCACAGAAAAACATAGGAGGTGATTTTACCTATATTTATACTTAGATGGCATGCTCACTGAATCAACGAATATTCTCTCGTACAGAACATATTTGATGGACAACCTATTCTTTCTACAAGTGCAATGTGGAGGCCGAGCTCATCACCTTGGGATTGACCATATTTAGACACGTTGTGATCGACCGATCGTGTACACACTACGACCATGGTTGGTGAGGCGGGAAGGAGGATAACGAGCGACTGGGGCGGCGTGCTGAAATAGAGGACATGGACGTGGAGAGGGCGTGTAGGTGGGCGATGTTTTGAGCCTGGCTTATTGGGTTAGGGGCGTGTTGTATTTTTTTCTTCCGTTGCAATGCACGAATATTTTGCTAGTATTTATTTACTAATAATTGGAGGCACCGTAGGAGTCTCCACGTTAATCCTTGAAATCTTAGATTATTGTCCCTCCGATCTACACGTTAGGAATTTGGAGCCGTCCGATGAAATATCATAGAGTCCTTGCAACTTATCCCACGCGTACACCTTTTTGCCGCTGAAAAACATCTCCCTCGAGCCTGTCGACCTCGCAGCTATTCTTCCCCATTGGCGCATCGTCGAGAAACCCTAGACCCGATCGGTATCAGCAATCCCCTTCATGGCCTTGTACCTCCCATAGCAGGCAAGTACAAGTCCAGCAGCAACAACGTTGGTCTGGTGTCCATTCTTCTAAAGTCGCTTCCTCCAGCCAGGAAAGCACGGATCTAGCGGAAGCAAAGTAATTTGGTCTATGAAGATTCAAGTGACCTCCTCATTGAGGCTGCCGATTGGAGGAACTATGATGGACTCTGCAAGTCTGCATGTAAGTTAACCCACATCGTTAGAACTTCCTCCTCTGTTCTTGTGTTGAGTTCATCACAGACCCTAAATAAATCCGCTTGATCCGCAACGTTTTGTCAATAAATATTGATTCTGTACATGTATTTCAGCACGGTCTCTTCCTCTAGGACACCTTCCGTGATAGCTAAGCATGACAGATTTAGAAGTGGAGGAAGTGTTTCGAAGAGTACAGGTCTAGAATCCAATGTTGTGTCATGTGCTACAGACCATATCTACTACTCTACGATCAAATCGACTTCTGTAGATGACGTTCAGGGCCTGAAGACGTACTCAAGATGGCGGCAGCATGCAGTGTCCTGGATTGGAGCATTGCTCGCCTGAAGACGTCTCCCATACAAAGCTGCTCGCCGAAACGTCCCAGGTACAACGCATTACAGATCAATCGCTATATGCACCACTCATTGCAACTGTCATCTCGATGGTTCAGATAATGAGATAACCGTAGCTTCAAGTGTCTGGCCATCTGATTAAACACTACCTTGGTTGTTGAGGGTACGTGACCTCTTATTCTTCCAGTTCTTACTGCATAATTCCTCAAATTGCTGAACTTAGATTACTCATATCTGATCAGGCAAAACAAGTGTCAAATCCTTTTAGGACTAGGAAATAGATTCGGACTCCAGAATGGTCTTAGTAAACACGAGTCTATAGGTGAGCTGAGGTAGAAAGTGCGCTGCTCCAAATACTTAATGTCATGTATGTGCAAAATCGTTTTAGATGTTTAAACATTAATACCCTGTATGTATGGTTCTTTCCTGGATATATTTGTACCCGTATGTCATGGTACTTACCCACACTATATGGTGTCAATTAGTATACTGCAACACAGCCTGTAAAACAGTACTATGAGAAGAAGCATGTGCACAAACACACTATCGTAGACAAATAAATAAATAGATTTAACAGGTTACAAGAAAGGTTAGCTTAAGTAGCATGCATATTGTCCTCTTAGATTATTGCGTACTCAAGAGTAATCCTGTGTACAACATTTATCCTGAACTCTAAATCGGGTAAAATTCTTCTTATGGTCAGCTCACTCAAGCTTTTTCCTTAATAGGACCTAAGTTGTTGTTCAAAAGAGAAATCCTGGACGGGTGGTTTCATTTGTTTGCAAGAAAAACACCATATTTTTTCTATCCTCATCCAAGAAGAACTAATATGTTGGAAAATATAGAGACAGTTTTAACATTCTAATTATCACAAAAAAAGGGACAAATGGAAGATTGAGATTGTCACATAATTTCGATTTCTATCAAATTTCAGTTTTATGGTTTTTCTTAAGTGATGTATTTGGCTTGAGGGTAGGAACTACATTGCACACCATTGTCGCCGTGCTTCTATTCCCACTCAACAGGCAAGTACTTCTTATCCTTAAGTTTTCTGCTCTAGATAAGCTGTCAAACATGTATAGCTAATTTCATAAAATGAATAAAAATCATTCATTAGCTAGATATATCGAAGGACATTCTATATCAAGCAAACCAGCAGACAAACCATAGTAAATCCAAGCATTTTTTTGGAATTGCAATTGGGTCGACTATGGTGTAAATCCGTTTTTTGGCCTTAAGAGCACCTTAGGTTTTAAATAAAAATCTAGAGATGTTAATGCTTTATTCATGTACTTTTTCGATGATTGTTAAGATCAAATTTGGATAATTTGATTTGGTATTGAAATCAATCAAATCTGAGGTCTGTGTGCAATATCCTTTGTGCTACTTTTGCTTCGGTGGCCTCCCCCGGGCAAAAGTTTGGCTTACGGACGGCCGTGATTTGTCCATAACTCTTGATCGGACGGTTTTGAGGAAAACTTACCTCCTCAGTTTTCCTCAGGGGGAGGCCACTGAAGCAAGCCTCCCTTTGTGCAGGTCTGACATGAAAGAAGGGCTGTTGGTTTTCCATGACTGAAAATGGTGATAAAGAAACAATCACAATATCAATCGAGTTTGAGACTTCTGTCTAATATCATTCTATAGTAAAATATTAATTTTAATCATCTTAACTTACTTAGTGATCGCATTTTTATTTGCCATTTAATATTTCCACCATTATTATAGCTACGATGGACATACACAAGAAATCAACCATATTATACTTGCATTTCTGTTGGTGTTAGAAGGCAAACTGCCAAAAGTAGTTCCTGCTATTTACAATGTTCACTGTACATATATGGTTTTTGATTCATTGCCTTAAGAATTCTGCAGCAGATGCTATTCCAAAGGTTGATACTGACACCCAAAAAGCTCCTGCTAGAGCAAGATGGGCAATCTTGAGTTAGAAGGAGCATAATTTTTCCTGCCGTCGTTGCTTACCAAGAATAATCTACCCAACACCTATCTTATATACAGATTTCTTGGATAATCACAAGGTTTTCATGACGTACATGGCTATTTTCTTCCAGGAAAAAGCCTACAGCACATGCAAATATTACGAGCCGATTCTATACGGAGTATTCTTATTTTCTTCTCTTTGTGTATGCACTTCTCTAATATATGCAAAAATAAGTATTCTTATTTTCTTCTGTTCATTTATCTTCCACTGCTAGGAGATATACTGTATATGAACAATTACCATATACCTTCAACAATGGAGGCTACTATTCTTATTTAATATTGCGCTTTTTTATGCATGTTTTAGAGATATATTAGTACATATAAATCTGCAAATAATTTACTAATTTTATAAAAGATTGCATCTATTTTCCGCTGCATGTTAGTTGCAATATTATTTTATTGATCAAGCCTTAGTCTAAGGATTTTACTTATAGGTTATAAGTTTTAGCAGTGCTTCATCTGATGTGTGTTCTATAAGGTATAAGACTTGGTGCCCAATCTCTATTATCTTTTCTTGGTAAATTTTCTTTTGATGAGCAGAAACATTCACCCTGCTTTGTACCTCAGCAGGTCATCCGCTCTAGAAAGGGATGATGTTTGGTTTCTTCTATCCAAATCACCTGCTCCTTTTTTTTAAAATTTAATGATTCAAGGCTCTGGCTTATTTCTTAGTATTATCCCCTTTCGAGAAAATCTCTGGAAAGGATCACTAGTAGAGAAAGGGGCTTCCGTTTTGCCCTTTTGTCCCGCAATAATAAAAAACCGGGACCAAAGGGGTCATTGGTCCCGGTTCCATCGGCCGGGGCGCCGGGGAGCAATCGTCCCGGTTCTATTGGGACCTTTGGTCCCGGTTCGTGGCTGGAACCGGGACCAAAGGGTCTGCACATGCGGCAGTAGCCGTGGGACCCCTGGCAGGCTCCCTTTGGTCCCGGTTCCAGCCACGAACCGGGACCAAAGGTAGCCGTGGGACCCCTGGCAGGCTCCCTTTGGTCCCGGTTCCAGCCACGAACCGGGACCAAAGGTCTTCCCTGCACTATATCATCTTCTTCCACCCGAGCTCATCTCCATTTTGAGCTCATCTTCCACCATTTTCTCCTCCAATTTCCTCTCCCTCACTCAAGTTAATCCCCATTTTTTTGCACCACTTGTGAGGATTAAAGGCACCCCATCTATTCCAGGGTTAGCAACATCATCCTTTCCTCCGAAGTTGCAACTTTAGCTCATTTCGTTGCTAGTTTAGCTCATTTCAGTTTTTGTAGTGCAAGCAAGGTGTTTGATGAAATGCCTAAGTTAGAGAGTTTATTTTTTATATGCATTTTGAGCTCAAATTAATTTATTATTTGTGGATTTTAGTGTCGTCCCGTCCTCACCGCCGTCGATAGCCCGCGTCGTTCCGTCACCGGCACCACCTCGGTGAGCTTTTTTTCTTTGTCTTCTATTTTAAGAAAAATGACATGTATGATTTAAAAGCATATTTATTTCTTGTATATTTTTCTTATGTTTTTTTTATATGTATAGTGTCATGGTTTTGATATCCGCCCCCGTCGGCCCTTGTCCGGTCTATGATTCGGATGTGGTATATTTTCATAACTATTTGTTTCATTTCGTGTTTAAAACAACTATACCTACCAACTTGACATAGAAACTTTTATCTAGGAGGTAGTTGAACCGGAAATTCCAACCGACCCTATTGTCGAGTTTTTTGTAAAAGAAAACAATGATTTGAAAGCAAAATTGGAAAGAAGTGAAGAACTTCGTCTGCAATGCCTAGAAGAGAAGATGAAATTGGAGTTGAAGCTTGCCGACATCATCGATGAACACGAGTTCAAGCTTGCCGACGTCGCACATGCCCATGAGATCAAGATGGATGCAATGCGCTTGAAGATTAAAAAGATTAGAAAATATTCCATTAGTCAGGAGGCTTGGTACCATTATGTTGTTGGTTCAGTAGTTATCTTAGTTGCGATTTTGATCGCATTTGGTGTTGGATTTAAATTATTTAGATAGTTGTATGTTAGTTTCAATTAATGTATGTTTTATGAGGACTATGCATTACAATTACTTTACTTTGGTTTTAATGTGATGAACTTGTATTAACTAATTTGGTCACTATTATATACTCTTCATGTAGTGCAATAGTTTTTGATATATTTATATAATGCAGATGAGCCGGCAATGGATGTACAGTGACCGACGATTTCCCGACTATATTAATGGCATGCATTATTTTCTCCGTGTGGCTGAGAAAAACAAGCCGTCGAATGGTTTTATTTCTTGTCCATGTAGCGTCTGCAAGAATACGCAGGATTACTCTACCTCAAAAACCATTCACGTCCACCTGTTGCAGCATGGTTTCATGTCCGGTTATAATTGTTGGACCAAGCACGGAGAAAGAGGGGTTATAATGGAAGAAAATGAAGAAGAAGAGGATAATGACAACTATCCTATGTTCACCGAAGACGGTGATACTGCAATGGGGGAAGACGAAGCTGAAGAAGAGCCCATTGTTGATGAGCACGATGATGATTTTGGTCGGGCCATTCTTGATGCACAGATAAACAGCGGAACTGAAAACGAGAGGTTGAAGTTGGAGAGCATGTTAGAGGATCACAAGAAATTGTTGTACCCAACTTGCGAAGATGGCCAGAAAAAGCTTGGTACCACGCTGGAATTGCTGCAATGGAAGGCAGAGAATGGTATATCTGACAAGGGATTTGAAAAATTGCTGAAAATAATAAAGAAGATGCTTCCAAGGGATAACGTATTACCCCCCAGTACGTACGAAGCAAAGAAGGTTGTCTGCCCTCTAGGATTAGAGGTGCAGAAGATACATGCATGCATCAATGACTGCATCCTCTACCGTGGTGAGGAGTACGAGAATTTGAATGCATGCCCGGTATGCGGTGCATTGCGGTATAAAATAAGGCGAGATGACCCTGGTAATGTTGAGGGTGAGCCGTGCCCTAGGAAGAGGGTTCCTGCCAAGGTGATGTGGTATGCTCCTATAATACCACGATTGAAACGTTTGTTCCAAAACAAAGAGCATGCAAAGTTGTTACGATGGCACAAAGAAGACCGTTTGAAAGACCTGATGTTAAGACACCCCGCCGATGGGTCGCAGTGGAGAAAAATCGACAGGGAGTTCCCGGAATTTGCAGCTGACGCAAGGAACTTAAGATTTGGGCTAAGTACAGATGGCTTTAATCCTTTCGGGGAGCAGAGCTCTAGTCATAGCACCTGGCCTGTGACTCTGTGTATTTATAACCTTCCTCCTTGGTTGTGCATGAAGCGGAAGTTCATTATGATGCCAGTGCTCATCCAAGGCCCGAAGCAACCGGGCAACGACATTGATGTGTATCTGAGGCCATTGGTTGAAGAACTTTTACAGTTGTGGCGTGACGAAGGTGTACCTACGTGGGATGAGCACGAACAAAAGGAATTTGACCTACGAGCGTTGCTGTTTGTAACCATCAATGATTGGCCTGCACTTAGTAACATTTCAGGACAGTCAAACAAGGGATACAATGCATGCACGCACTGTTTAGGTGAGACTGAAAGTATACATATGGGAAACAAGAATGTGTACCTGGGGCATCGGCGATTTCTTACAAAAGGGCATGCCGTAAGAAAGAAAGGCAAGCATTTCAAAGGTGAGCCAAATCATCAGACGAATCCTAAATTACCTAATGGTGATGTTATATATGACATGGTCAAGGACTTAAAAGTAATCTTTGGAAAGGGTCCTGGCAGTCTATCTGTTTCGAATGACGCTGATGGACACGTACCCATGTGGAAGAAGTGCTCTATATTTTGGGAGCTACCCTATTGGAAAATACTGGAGGTTCGCTCTGCAATCGACGTGATGCACGTGACGAAAAATCTGTGCGTGAACCTACTAAGCTTCTTGGGCGTGTATGGGAAAACAAAAGATACACCGGAATCACGACAGGACCACCAACGTATGCACGAACGAGACGACCACCTGAATCCAGATAAGTATCAAGGTCTTGCCAGCTACGCTCTTACCAAAGAAGAGAAGGAGATCTTTTTTGAAGTCCTGAGCAGTATCAAGGTCCCGTCTGGTTTCTCGTCGAATATAAAGGGAATAATAAACATGGCAGAGAAAAAGTTCCAGAACCTAAAGTCTCATGACTGCCACGTGATTATGACACAATTACTTCCGATTGCATTGAGGGGGCTTCTACCGGAAAATGTTCGAGTACCCATTGTGAAGCTATGTGCATTTCTCAATGCAATTTCTCAGAAGGTGATCAATCCATTAACTCTACCAGGTTTACAGAGGGAGGTGGTCCAATGTCTTGTCAGCTTCGAGTTGGTGTTCCCACCATCCTTCTTCAATATTATGACGCACCTCATAGTTCACCTAGTCGAAGAGATTAATGTTCTCGGTCCTGTATTTCTACACAACATGTTCCCCTTTGAGAGGTTCATGGGAGTCTTAAAGAAATACGTTCATAACCGTGCTAGGCCCGAAGGAAGCATCTCCAAGGGCTATGGAACAGAGGAGGTAATTGAGTTTTGTGTTCACTTTATTCCTGACCTTAAGCCGATCGGTGTTCCTCAATCGCGCCATGAGGGGAGACTGCGTGGAATAGGCACGCTAGGAAAGAAAGCAATAATGTGTAAGGACTGGGATTCTTTCAATCAAGCACACTACACAGTTCTACATAATTCCATCTTGGTGGCTCCGTATATCCAGGAACACATGAATATTTTACGCTCTAAATGCCCGGAGCAGCCTGGAGAATCGATTGAAAGAGAACACATGAAGACTTTCAGCGGATGGTTGCAAACACGTCTCATTAATGACAACACTGTTGAAGAACAATTATACTTGTTGGCCATAGCACCATCGTCGACTATATTGACTTTTCAAGGGTACGAGATAAATGGGAATACATTTTACACGACCGACCAAGATAAAAAGAGCACCAACCAAAACAGTGGTGTCCGCTTTGATGCAACAAACAACAATGGGAAAAAGGACACATATTATGGTTACATAGAGCAGATATGGGAACTTGACTATGGACCTTCTTTCAAGGTACCTTTGTTCAGGTGCAAATGGTTCAACCTGGAAGGCGGGGTAAATGTAGACCCGAAGTACGGAATGACTACGGTGGATGTAAAAAATCTTGGGTACGACACCGAACCATTCGTCCTAGCCAATGACGTGGCTCAGGTTTTCTATGTGAAGGACATGTCTTCCAGACCGAAAAAAAGAAAAGATAAGCAAGCGAATACATCATACGATGAGCCAAAGCGCCACATAGTTCTTTCAGGAAAAAGAAACATCGTAGGAGTGGAGGACAAGACGGACATGTCGGAAGATTACAATAATTTTCATGAAATTCCCCCCTTCACGGTGAAAACTGACCCAACCATCGCGTTGAATGAGGAAGATTGTCCATGGTTGCGGCGCAATCAGAAGAAAGGGACACACACGAAGAAGAAAGGGACACACACTAGATAGGGATGTTGGTGGTGATGTGTAATAATGTATTAAACCTTTTATCAAATGCACACGGTTTCACCTGACTTGTGATTACCTGCATATCAAATGATCCGGTTCAATCTACCAACCGGCAGATCTGGCAGCAAATCGACCTTCGATCCAAACAGCTCACAAGCGCTTCTAATCCAACGGCTCACAAGCGCTCTAAAGAAACACACCCCTGATCCAAAGGCTCACAAGCGCTTGAAAGAAACACACGATCCGTGTGCTTCTTTAGTCCCGGTTGGTAACACGAACCGGGACCAAAGGCCCTGATCCAACAGCTCACAAGCGCTCGAAGGAAACACACGATCCATGTGCTTCTGATCCAACGGCTCACAAGCGCTCTAAAGAAACACACCCCTGATCCAACGGCTCACAAGCGCTTAAAAGAAACACACGATCCGTGTGCTTCTTTAGTCCCGGTTGGTAACACGAACCGGGACTAAAGGCCCTGATCACATATATATGTAGGCTTGGCCGCCATTGCCATATCACATCTGAACTCATATCTGCAACCTCATCACTCTTCCATTGACTTAGGATGTGTTCGGTTCTGGAACGCCTAGGGACGGAATGGGATGGTTCCATTCCTAGGGCATGGAACGGTTCCGACCCTCTGTTCGGTTCGGAAAAATTCGAGGCATGGAACGGTTCCGACCCTCTGTTCGGTTGGTGGAATCGAAGAACAGAACGGGTGTGCGCCCGCGGAACCCTAGCCGCAGACGTCGTCGTCGTCGCCGTTCCACGCCGCCTCGAACTCCGGCGAGTGGCCTGGAAGCTCCGCCTCGCCGCTAGCTTCCTCCTCGCCGAAGGAATCGGCCGGGGAAGCTCGGAATCGTCGCCGCCATCTCCTTCTTCCCCGCGGCCGACCGAGCTCCTCCACGACCTTGTCGTCGCCGTAGGGGTCGTTCCACGCCGCCTCGAACTCCGGCGAGTGGCCTGGAAGCTCCGCCTCGCCGCTAGCTTCCTCCTCGCCGAAGGAATCGGCCGGGGAAGCTCGGAATCGTCGCCGCCATCTCCTTCTTCCCCGCGGCCGACCGAGCTCCTCCACGACCTTGTCGTCGCCGTCGGGGTCGTTCCACGCCGCCTCGAACTCCGGCGAGTGGCCTGGAAGCTCCGCCTCGCCGCTAGCTTCCTCCTCGCCGAAGGAATCGGCCGGGGAAGCTCGAAATCGTCGCCGCCATCTCCCGCGGCCGACCGAGCTCCTCCGGCGATGCGGCTGCGCGTGCGAGCGACTGGCGGCGGCGGTGCGGGAGCGACTGGCGGCGGCGGTGCGGGAGCGACTGGCGGCGGCGGTGCGGGAGCGGCTGGCGGCGGCGGTGCGGGAGCGGGAGCGGGAGCGACTGGCGGCGGTGCGGGAGCGATATTGCTTTTTTTTTCCATCACACTCGGTTCCACCTCGTCCGGCCGATTTGGTCGAACGGGTGCATTCCGCACCTAAGGCGAATATTCGCTTTCCAGGAACGACTCCATTCCGACCCATCCCACTACCGAACGCTGGAATGCTCCTCAGGTGTGGAATGGTTCCATTACATTACTAGGCATTCTACAACCGAACACATCCTTAGGTGTCGGCGATGTACATGTTGGACCAGAGGGGCGATGTGCGGGACTGGGCTCCACCGGGCTGGCACTGGGAGGTGCTACCTTCCGGGACGCGCAGCTTGGTGAGGAATCCGGGTGACGTCGTCGACCCGGATCTTCTGTGGTGGCAGTCGCGTGGGCCACGCTCGGTGCAGAGGGAGCCGGCCTCCGAGGAGGTGGTACGTCGCCGTATCAGGGAGGAGGATGAGCATGTCCGTCGCTACATGTATCTATTGGATAGGCAGTATGACAGTAGGTGGTCGTTTCTTCAGAGGGTTCCTTCTCACGTGAGCTATGACCCTGTGAGGGTTCCTTCTCTTTGGATGCGCAGCGCCGGCGGCTCAGCACCCCGCGGCTCAGGAACTGGTCGAAATTAGTTTCAGAGTATGTGATCACCATTGCAGTTCTCTTTTATGTGATCGTAGTTTAGGTTACTACTTGCTTTTCATTATCGACCAAAACTATCGACTTCCGGATATGTGTGTGATATTCATGCATATGTATGCAAAATATTTGGGATCCACTGTTATAGCTAGGCGATTAGAAGGTGTACCTGTGCAGATCGTCGACTATATTGACTTTTCAAGGGTACGAGATAAATGGGAATACATTTTACACGGCCGACCAAGATAAAAAGAGCACCAACCAAATGCACACAGTTTCACCTGACTTGTTATTACCTGCATATCAAATGACTTGTATTCGGTCGATGAACTGAAGGATTCCTAGATATAGAACAAAACATACGGTTTCACCTGCATACAGCCCAACAGTGGCTCGTGAGTGCCTGCATATAAAATGCACTGTTGGACGTATGCAGGCGAATCCGAATGATTTGTATTCGGTCTTTGCCTTCCGGACTAGTTTGACTAGCTTCTTCTCCGCTGTTGCCGTACTCTTGTTCTTCATCTCCTCCTCGATCATGTTTGGTATTTATAGCTAAAAGATCAGGGCAACTCTTCGTCTTTAGTCCCGGTTGGTAGATTGAACCGGGACTAAAGGAGCGTTGATCCGTCTCGCGTCGTCTTGAGCAGCAAATCGACCTTCGATCCAAGCAGCCGCAAGACTTCTGTGATGATCTAACGACCGTCCCAAAAAGTGTTGGGAATGTTGTAGATCATCACAGAGCCTTGCAGCTGCTTGGATCCGACCGAGGGGCATGGCTACCACTTCCACCACCACCACTCCCACCTCCTCGGCAATTCATTATTGTGTCACCCAAATCCAGTGACTGGATTCAACCTACCTGAGGGCTTGTGTTTCCAACAGCATCGTTGTATTGTCTTTATTCACCGACCTACAGGAGGTGGATCCAATGGCTGGCCGGTGAACAAAGACAACACAATAATGCCAGGGAACATGCCAGCAGGTAGGCTAAATCCAACCATTGGGTTCGGTGGCAAAGATAGACACTCGTTGTGTGCCGTTCGCTGCAGGGACGTCGCTATTTATAGGCGATTAGAAGGTGTACCTGTGGATGAGGTGGGAGTGCAGAAAGAAACACACCCCTGATCCAACGGCTCACAAGCGCTTGAAAGAAACACACCCCTGATCCAACGGCTCACAAGCGCTTGAAAGAAACACACGATCCGTGTGCTTCTTTAGTCCCGGTTGGTAACACGAACCGGGACTAAAGGCGGGCATTGGTCCCAGTTCATGCCACGAACCGGGACTAAAGGGTATTTTGGCGCGCGCCTTTTCGGTGCACACGATCGGAAGCACACGGATCGTGTGTTTCTTTAGAGCGCTTGTGGGCCGTTGGATCAGGGTGTGTTTCTTTCGAGCGCTTCTGAGCCGTTTGATCGGAAGCACACGGATCGTGTGTTTCTTTAGAGTGCTTGTGGGCCGTTGGATCAGGGTGTGTTTCTTTCGAGCGCTTCTGAGCCGTTGGATCTCAAGCAGAAGATATGGCACACATATCAACGCTCCTTTAGTCCCGGTTCAATCTACCAACCGGGACTAAAGATGAAGAGTTGCCCTGATCTTTTAGCTATAAATACCAAACATGATCGAGGAGGAGATGAAGAACAAGAGTAGCCCTGATCTTTAGAGCGCTTGTGGTGGTGGTGGAAGTGGTAGCCATGCCCCTCGGTCGGATCCAAGCAGCTGCAAGGCTCTCTCATGATCTACAACATTCCCAACACTTTTTGGGACGGTCGTTAGATCATGAGAGATGTCTTGCGGCTGCTTGGATCGAAGGTCGATTTGCTGCTCACGACGACGCAAGACAGATGCGCAAGCTTCCGGATGGGCAAAACCAGTGTTGGATCAGCCACATGACAACCGGTAGTAATGGGCTTCTGTTTTTTTCTCTCTTATTTTTTCTTTGCCGTAATGACCACATGGGCAATTAGGTATTGAAACATTTGAAAAGAAACTAGAAAAAGATATGATTTTCAAATAATAAAAAGAAACTAGAAAAATAAATAATAAAAAGATAATGATTTTCAAATACTGAAACATTTTAAAAGACACTATAAAAAGATATGATTTTTAAATAATAAAAAGAAACTAGAAAAATAAATAATAAAAAGATAATGATTTTCAAATACTGAAACATTTTAAAAGACACTATAAAAAGATATGATTTTTAAATAATAAAAAGAAACTAGAAAAATAAATAATAAAAAGATAATGATTATATGACTTTTTAAATAATAAAAAGAAACTATAAAAGAAAACAGAAAAAGAAACAAAAAAGAAACAGAAAAAGAAACAGAGAAAGAAACAAAAAAAGAAAACAGAAAAATAAAAAAGGCCTTTGGTCGCGGTTGGTAAAACCAACCGGGACCAAAGGCCCAGTGGGCTTCGCGCGCATATTTTCGCGGCCCGGGGGGACCTTTGGTCCCGGTTGGTGTTACCAACCGCGACCAAAGGGTCTTTGGTCCCGGTTCGTGGCTGGAACCGGGACCAAAGGTCCCTTCCGCGTCGATTTGAGCGCGCGTGCTCCAAATTCTTCCTCATTTCTCTTCTCCCCGACGCCGCGCGCGCGCCCTCTCCCCTGCCCCCGCGTGCGCCGCCGCCGTGTGCAGCCGCGTGCTCCGCCGCCGTACGTGCTCCGCCTCGGCCTCCCGCCTCGGCCTCCCGCGCCTCCGCCTCCGCTTCGGCCTCCCGCCGCCGTGCCGTGCCGCTCCGCCGATCGGCCTCCCGCCGCCGTGCTGCTCCGCCTCGGCCTCCCGCCGCCGTGCTGCTCCGCCTCGGCCTCCCGCCGCCGTGCTGCTCCGCCTCGGCCTCCCGCCGCCCCCTCCTCCACCTTCGGCCGTACGAAAAGGTGCATTCCCGTCCGATTTGAAAATCTCTGAAAATCTGCTAAGTGTGAGAACTGTGTGGACTAGCCCACTTTGCATGCAAATTCTAGTTAATCTACTTAACCAAATTTAGCAAACTTGGGCTTGTTGGAAATAGGGAAACTTAAACTTTCACACCCTACAAATAGATTTTAGTTGTGGTTAGTCGAAGTCAGTGTTTGGTCTGGCTAAATTTGCTATCCAGTAAAGTGTCTCTGTTAGTGTCTGTTGTGGTTAAATCTTACTGTTTTCAACTAAACTTTGTGAGCAACCTAGTTTTTGTTAGAAATTAAACTTTGTAGAATATGTTATTATGGTTAGTGTACTGACATGATCAAGTGGTATGAACCCAAATATAAAATTTATACAAAAGATATAACCTAGGGAAAATGGCTAAGCAATATTTTCTTAGAAATGTTAGTGTTTTTTTTACATGAAAAATGTTAGTGTGTTAGTGTGTTAGGAAATGTTAGTGTTAGTGTTAGTGAGAAATTTGTTTTTTAAATTTGTTAGTGTGTTAGGATTCCTTATGTTTCTTCTAATTCCTAAACTTATGTTTCTTCTATAATTCCTTATTTACTTTAGCAAATAGTCCTTATTTGTGTTAGCAAAATATTGTTAGTGTTAGCAAAAAATTGTGTTAGGAATTTTAGGTCTATCCAAAAATTGTGATTGCAAACATTCAAATTTTGATAGCAAACAATCAAATTTTGATAGCAAATTGTATAGTACTATATATGCCCGGCATAGGAATTTTAGTTATTTGTATAGTAAAATGATCAGTGGATTAATATCTATCAAATAATGTCAATTTCATGCATTTAGGACCCATAATTCAGTACTGGACATTTTGGTAAATAACGCAAAAAAACTCTAACCCTGGATACTCGGCTAGACCCCCCCTTGATATTAATTAATCTTGATTTTGTTTTTATTTTCCAGGTTAGCAAGCGACAGACTCGGAAAGGTTTGTGCAGAAGATGGACATCGACAGAGATGAGGAGGCCGAACTGCGAATCATGGATTTTATAGCAGGACGTGCGGCCGCGCCTGTCGGTGAAGAAGATGCCTTCACCGGTGAAGATGACGGCTCCCAATTTCTGAACGATTCCGGTGAGGGGGTTCAGGAAGAAGAAAATGATAGAGAGGGGGAAGAAGTGCCCATTACAAACTCTGGCGAGGTATAATAAGCCTATGTACATCGATCACACTAGATGTATTATTTGAGTTGTATATTGTTGTTATTAACGAACCATTTTTTTCTTTTAGCCCTCCGGATCATCCACATCTACTGCATTGCCGAAACGAGGCCCGACGAAGCCGTTGAAGGAGGGTCGTAGGATAGTGATCAACACAGTTAGTGCTAGTGGGGAACCTTTGGAACCCATGGACAACCGCCGCAAATACATTAATCAATGCGGGGTTATTGTAAGGGACATTGTCCCGATCAACCTTGAAGAGTGGATTAAGCCGAAGGATGTAAACAACCCAGCTACTTATGTTGAGGAGAGGCTAAAAACATCGTGTTGGAACACGCTCTTAACAAAGGTCAGCCTACCGCCAGATCTGCCGGTTCCCCTGATGGACAAAGTGAAGGAGTGGTCGCTTAGTAAGATGGCCGAACAATTCCGGACCTGGAAGAAAAACTTATGGAAAGCTTATATAAAGGCCGGGGAGACGGATCCAGATTTCACTGGAGCACTAGTGAAGTTAAAACAGCAGTGGCCCACATTTGTGGAGCAAAGAAAATCGGAGGGCGCTCTGGCCCGATCGGTTCAAAATAAGTTAAATGCTGGGAAGAAGGAATATCACCACCGTTTGGGGGCAGGTGGCTACAGGGCTGCCGTGCCTAGGTGGGAAGCCTTTGAAGCACGACTGCTTGATAACGGGATCATTCCACAGACACATGACTGGCCCCCGAGGTCCAAGTTTTGGTTGTTCGCGCATGGGGCAGGGTTGGACCCACAGACAGGAAAGATTATTGCTCAGGGAAAATGGAAGGCAAAAATTGAGTATATAACCAAACAGCTTGAGGACGCAATAGATAAAGTTCGCAGGGGAGAGTACGTCCCTGACAGAGAGAATGACGAGCTGACACTAGCACTCGGGAATCCTGAACACGTTGGACGATTACGAGGCTATGGAGCCGGTGTCACCTTGAAGCAAGGTTTTCCGGAAGACGCTGATACTTATAGAAGCCGTCAGAGAAGAAAGAAGCAGGAGTCTGACCGGTTATCAGCACTGGAACGCAAGGTGCAGGAGCAGCAGCAGCGACTCGACTCAATTAGTAAGCAAAATGAATCTGATCCTCGACTCAAGGTGCAGGTGCAGGAGCAGGAGCAGCTGCATGTACAAGCCGCCCCATCTGATCAGCGGAAAAGCAGCGTGGGTTCCACTCATTTGGAAATTTCTCAATTTCAACCGGCGGCTCACTACCCCGTGGATGATATCACGGAGAAGACAGACTGTGAGCTACACATGTCAATGAAGAACATGTCTTTCAAGGTGGCGGTCGGCTATGCTTTACCTAATCCAGCTGGAGCAAGCTACCATCTCGAAGGGATTCCACAAGGCTATGCTCGTGTCGGGGTGGATCAAGTTGTGCCGTTATATGCTAATCTGGAACTTGACATTCCCGGAGGTGACGGCGAGAAGACACTAGGAGAAGTCGAGAAGGGTATCGCTCTCTGGAACAAGGAAAACATCGTGTTTCCGAACTTCACTCCTCGATCTAGCAGCAGACCCCCACCTCAAGATCCATCCCCCCCACCTAATGATCCATCCCCCCCACGTCAAGATCCATCCCTCCCACCGCAAGATCCATCCCCCCCACCTAAGGATCCATCCCCCCACCTAAGGATCCATCTCCCCCGCCTAAAGATCCATCTCCCCCACCTAAAGATTCATCCCCCCAAGATATATCCTCCTCACATGAAGATCCATCCCTCGATGCCCCATCCGTCGCGAGTCCATCGCGCGCGACGTCCCGTCCTTCAATTCCGCCCCGGGAAAAGACCTTCTCGTCAAAGCGGAAACTATCCTTCACGTCGACGCGTGCAGATAAGTTATCTCGAGCGGAACGCGAGTTGCTAAAGCCTGTTCCAAAGAGACCTTACGACTTGACTCCAGAGGAACTCGAGGAGTCGGTGCGTGCCCATATTACAGAACAGTTAGCTCCGAAACGGCCCCCGCCTAGAGAGAAACTGGATCCAGAAAAAGTTGAGAGATTTGTGAAAAATTTCAGGAATCCCCGGCCAAAGTCACCTCCATTGGCAGATGACTATGATCGTGTCATGCAGAAGACAATTAGTCAAGAGGCCGAGGAAAAGAAGGCTGCCTATCTCCTAAAGAAGCAGAAGATGAAGGAGGACAAGGAGGCGGCAGATCGACTAAAGAAGGAGCAGTTCTATGCTGCAAAACGCGGGAAACAAGTGGCCCAGCTCGGAGAACAGGCAAAAAAGTCGATATCCCCGCTGAAGGTGATCTCAACTAAAACAGTTGCCCAGCTCGTACAACCACAGCAACAGTATCAGTATGCATGGACATATAAACCCGGGAAGTCCCTGGTCAGACCTGAGGAGATCAGTTCTCTATCATACCAATTGCGTCGATTGCATCACTGGTACGAGAAAGCTGCAGCGGCCGGGCATGAAGCTTTCTGGGTGAGTTATAAGAAAAAGCATTACTTCACGGATGACTTGTTATATATTCCGTTTTCGGAAGTATTTCAGTTATTCAATCAAGATGCCCTCGACAAAGTCATCGTCAGTTCCTATTGTTTGTAAGTGATTTATTTCTGCAATTTAATTAAGTCTTCAGCTCTGCACGTTCATTGCCTTTAATTATCTCACTATATTCTTTGTATTGTAGAATGATGATTGTGGAATGCAGAAAAAAGGGCATCTATGACACTGGGTTCATTGACCCAAATTATATTCATGAAGTGACCGTACAATACAATTGGAAGACCACCGAGGATAGCTTGGTCAATTGGTTAGTGAAACAAAATACTTGCGGAGAAATACTTTTTCCTTACGTCAACAAGTGAGTGTTACCTTCTACCCATTCTATTTTGCTTTGCATATCTTTAGTGTAACCGATGAGTCATTGACATATAAACGTGCGCAGTTTCCACTGGATTCTGCTAATCATTAGAGTTGACCAAGGAGTCGTTCAAGTCATGGACTCGCTAAGGAAACCAATGGAAAAGTACCAACGCATTCAAGATATGCTCCAGATGTAATTTCAATCATTATCGCTCTATATCGACCTCTGTCAGTCATTTTCAGATATCAACTAATCAATAACTTCTTTAATCATTTTTCTATTGGCGGGCAGTGTTTGGAAACGGTTCATCAAGATCGTTCCAGGGGAGTGGAAACCGGAGCTGTATTTTTATACCACCAACGTAAGTAGTACTATATATATTGCTCCATTATGAAGCAACTCTTTAATTCTAGTTTCAATACCATTATGAAGCTTCACTATTATTTGATTAAATTCTATTTTTTTGTAAAGTGGTGTCTGAGGCAGGATACTGGGACAAATTTATGTGGATTCTATGTTTGCGAGTACATACGCTCTTTTGTCTTAAAGCGGAATAGAGAACAAAGAACGCTTGATGTATGTATACACTCTTCTCACTTTTTATTACCATGCATATTGTGTTGACTTCCATCCATAAATTATTTTATTATGATTTCATATATATATATAGTTATAAACAACTCACATATTCATATTGATCTAGATGGAGAGAATGCGGGACCAGCTCATACCATCGAAGCGCCTAAAAGCACTTCAAGAGGAAATTGCGGGATTTTTTAACTCTGCGGTCCTGAAGAGAGATGGAGAATTTTTTCACTCGGCAAATTTTGTTTTGCCCGAGGACATGTAATTGACATCATCTCGACGTGTGAGAAACATTATGTCGGCGTGTGACGTTATGTATGTATATATGAAACATGATCTCGACGTGTGAGAAACGTTATGTATGTACGTATGAATCAAATATGAATGGTAGTACCACTGACACGGCACGGCACGACACGGCACCGGTCACGGCGACACGGCACGGCACGGCACGGCGACACGGCACCTATTGATTTAAAATCCCCCGAAAAAAAAAGCATTTGGTTAAACCCCCCCCCCCAAAACCCTAAACCCTAAAACCCAAAAAAAAATGTGAAACTCTTTGGTCCCGGTTGGTAATACCAACCGGGACCAAAGGGTTCCGGCCCGGAGCGCACCCGCCCCGCCCACGTGGAGGGCCATTGGTCCCGGGTCTTAAGGTACCGGGACGAAAGCCCCCCCCCCCCTTTTGTCCCGACCCTTTAGTCCCGGTTAGAAAACCGGGACCAAAGGTCCTTTGGAACCGGGACCAATGGGCCATTTTCTACTAGTGGATGGTGTCTTTGTGCGCTGCTACTGTAATTGTTGGACTTCAAAATATGTTTAGAAACTCTATTCTTCCAAACTGAGATCATAGTTCCTGATGATTTTTGGTTCTATTTGTCATAACTCAAACCATTTTTCAGTTGGAAGGAAAAAACTGGAGTTTTGAGTGCCTGATGGTAAGATTTCAGAAACGATAGGAACCAGATGGAAATATTCTCTATAATTAACATTCTACTAGAATTGAATTTCTTCAAAATTTTCTTAAGATGTAAGACAATAAGATCAAAGGTGCATGTTGACTAAGTTACACTTTAACGATCATGCACCTTTAGACCACATATTTTCCTTCTTTGGTGCCTATCTCCTTTTCAGAATTCTTCACTGTCATCTGCAATTTCACTCATTGTTATTTGTGGACGTAACTGTACTGAAATCTACTGTCCAGTGCAAGTTATTCTTTAAAAATGATAAGTGGAGCACAAAAAAAAAGCTCCGACCAACTTTGTTTAAATGACCCAAGTCTATTTGATAATGTTTACAATTATGATTGAATGAGCCATGACAATGCAGAACTTTCTGTATATCTACTTTTTGTTGTGAAACCGGAACTATGCAATTTGGATCTCACATGAGTGTGTGTGTGTGTGTGTGTGTGTGTGTGTGTAGTGTATGCATTGTAAAAAGAGAAACACAAAAAAAATGAATAGATCACATGTAATAAAATGCAACTAAGTCTATTCATAAAACATGATTCAGATAGAAAAATCATCACTAAAGGTTGCAACATTTTGAGTAGCTATCAAAAAATAGTCCAAATAAGAATCTTAGAAAGCAATACAAAGTTGAAAACTAATAGAACTTATGCTTGCAAGACGGTCATGTTTGAGACGATGCTCTTAGTGGACTTCTAAATCTTTTCTTTTTTTGTGCATAGTCCTCTTTGTAATGTTCGGGGAAACTGTACCACTCCCAATTTGCTTTCTGTTCCTTAATCTATATAAAACAAAATCCTTAGGGTGTATTTTCCAAAAAAAAAAACTGACATAGTTTGGAAGTAAAATATGCACTTAATTATATCATTTTTACTCGGTTGGTAAGTGAGTGACCACAGAAAAATAATTCAAATCATATCCCTGAGTTGTAATAAAATCTCATAGTCCTACAATTCATATGTTATTCGAGAATAAACTAGCCCGTGAAGATGCACGGGTTGATGACTAGTATACATAACCTGATGCAAATATACATCGATCTTTTGATGAATGGCTTGCTACCTCAAGCTGATGTCCTATGTATACTCAGGTATGAGCCATCCACCGACCCCAAACGAATACGGAAAATGGCCATGAAGAAGGACAAGAAAGACGACGATCAAAAGAAAAAAGAAGTGATGAAAGAACGAAGCAGTGGCCGTCGGACCATCCAGCATCTGAAGATCCCGACGACAACTGCCATCAGACTGACTGGCTCCAAACGTCGGACCATGCGGCGTGGGCTCCGAATAGGTACCAGACTAGTCCGACATCCGTCTGGTAGCTCTTGTCGCTACACAAGCCCATCCGCAAAATGAGCCAGGCTATCCGGCGTCTGAAGCTACACAACACGAAGACGGTGACGTTGGACCTTCTTCCTAAGGCGCCGGACCATCCGGAGACCGCCCCTGAGACAGACTCCTGCGCCGGACCGTCTGGTGACTACACTGCTTGCGCGTAGATTTGGACTATGTGGCCTTATATTCCCCACCTAACCCCATATTTTGTACTCCCTCCGTCCAAAAATAAGTGTCTCAAATTTGCTCAAAAAGTCGATGTATCTAGACATGTTTTATGTATAGATACATCCACTTTTTGTCAAACTTGAGACACTTATTTTTGGATGGAGGGAGTACCTAGATTATAAATAGACCTTCACCACCTCATTTGGGGTTAGGATAGATCTGAGATAATCATACAACATGTTGGTCTTATGTTTTCCTCCGTAGGTCCTACAAGACCTCATTAGATCTCTCTTTTCAGTTGTACAAGGCCCCCTTCTTGCGTGAGGTCTCTTAGGAGTGTGATTCTACCTACTGATCTCTCACTCTCATGATTCTATCGAGCGCTCGTCAATCTCTCGCAAAGAATCCTACACGGTCGCTATTGGACTGGTTGGTCCACCGGTGAAGAAAATGTGCCGCCAATAGCTAGGTAGGTTTATGGTTGCGATTCAAAAGTATCTTCTCGTCTATCTTCCGCTTCGTATTTGTATTTTTTTCACCATGTTTTTCGCCGTTATTTGACGTCTATCTGTAAAGGTCGGGCCATCCCGCATCATCACTAAATAGGGATAACTCATCTCTTAACCTAGCATTTTTATACTTTTGGTGATCTAAAACAAAGTTTTTTTAGTTAATACGGATATTGTCGAATACGAATACGGAGCGGATGTTACTCAAATACGGATTCGGATCGGATATTTTCCCAATTCGGAACGGAAATGAATATAACAAAATAATAGACTTGTGTCTTATAACAAGTCAACTACACAATGAAATCGTGATAAATATAGCTATATAATACACGATTGTTTAAATTTCTATCACAAAATAATACAAATGACCTCTTTATTACTATTTTAGTTTGCGTTTTCACAAAATAATACAAACCACATTTATTTTATATTTGTAAAAATGAATTCATATATTTAGCACTTTTATTTCTAATTCATTCGAATTCGAATATTTACCACATTCATTTTCAATCTCTCGAATGTCGAATAATTGGGATTATCTGCTCACAAGTCACAAGTCACCACACTAGGAAGACCACTACCACCGGACATCGGTCCACCGCGGTCTACTCGCATAGTGGCATCCCACCAGTTCACAAACCCCCATTGGCTCAAGCACTTGCAGAAGCCGAGGTCTCGATCCCGTCCCCCGCAAAACCCTAGCCGGCCTCCGCCGTCCTCATCCGCCATGAATGCCGCCGGCGCCGCTGGTGGAGACCCATTTATAAACTACGCCGGAATCGAGCAGCTCTTCAACTCTGTGGGATTGCAGGGCCCGTCGGCGCCGGTCCGCATCGATCTCATCGTCCCCGACCTCATGTCCTTCCTGCCCCCACCCTTCCTCCCCACGCCCGTTGACGACGGATCCTCCGACTCCTCCACCTCCTCCGAACCCGACGTTGACAGGGCCGCCGCCGCCGCCGCCGCCGATTGGCCCGCTCTCGGACTGGCGGCGCAGGATGACGGCCAGGACCACATCGGCCGCCTCGCGGACGCCCTGCTCTCCAACATCATCTCCCGCCTCCCCACCAAGGAGGCCGCGCGCACCATGGTCCTGTCGACGCGCTGGCGCTTCGTCTGGGCGGCGACCCCGCTCCTCGTCGACGACGCCCACCTCAGGGTTCCCAAAGGGCTCTGCAAGTTATCCGCTTTCCGCGCCGTGCGCGCCGTCTGGCGCTGCGTGGCCGCTCACCCGGGCCCCGTCCGCGCCGTGCGCATCACTCGCCTCTCCTTCCACCAGCAGGAGTACACGCTCCAGCGCCTGGTCGCCAGCCTCGCCGCCAAGAACGTCCAGGATCTCATCCTCTTCAACCGCCCCTGGCCACTCGACATGCCGCTCCCCGTCGACATCCTCAGCTGTGCCTCCCTCAGCCGGCTCTACATTGGGTTCTGGCGCTGGCGCTTCCCAGACACTACTCCCCACTCGCCTGCCTTCCCCAACCTCCACGAGCTCAGCCTTTTCCACACCATCATCGAGGACAAGGAAGTCGACGCCTTGCTCGCGCATTGCCCCAAGCTGAAGATCCTCTCCTACGCCAGGGCGAACAACGGCCCTTCACGGCTCCGCGTCAACTCCCGCAGCCTTCGTGTTGTGATTGAATGGAAATGCAGATTCGATGAAGTCATCATCGATGATGCCCCCTGCCTGGAGCGCCTGCTCTTCGATAGCACGGGCGACCGAAGGCCTGTGAAGATTGTCCACGCTCCCAGGCTGGAGGTCCTCGGGTTCTTGGACCTGCATCTCCACATGCTCGAGATTGGCGGCATTGTCATCAAGGTAACCGCATACTCTAACTTTTGTGTTCTGCACTTAGCCTTCATTACTTGATTGTGCAACCAAATAATTTTCTCACCGGTTCATTTGCCTCAATGGCAGGCTGGGATGAATGTGAGAGCTTGTGCCATGTTGCCAAGTTTGAAGATACTTGCTGTCAAGGTGCGGTTTTGGCATGACAATGAGGCCAAGATGCTGCCCACTCTGCTCAGATGTTTTCCTCACCTGGAGACACTTCACATCATGGTAGTATTTCTGTCATAAGATATCTTTTCGTCTAATTAATTGTCTGCTGATTGCAATTCAAGATGATAGTATGGATGTCAGCTTATTCCAGTACTTGTTATTCATTCCTATATATTCCAGAATCCAGGCTCAGAATGTAGATATCAGTTCTAGCACTTCTAACTGTATTTGGGTGCAATTTGGGGATTGAAATATGCTGAGTAAGATTTTTTTTGCACAACTCCAGTGCATTCGATCCAGGTCGCCTGATATTGTGGACGATATGGATTTCTGGAAGTCCCTGGCCTCGTGCGATTGCCTCGAATCTCATCTGAAGACGTTCGTGTTACATGGATTTGAGTTCCGGAAGCATGAGGCGTCATTCCTCGGTTACATTTTAAAGAATGGTAAGGTGCTTAAGACCCATGGCATCGCATATAGTGACATTGATGATGTGGTAGAGGAGGGATCAGATGGAAGCAGTTCTCGTGATGATGTGGTAGTGGACGATGGCCCAGTGTCAAGTTCTGTTGGTGTGGGCAATGCGCCATCAGGTGGAAGCAGTTCCAGTGATAATGTGGAGGGAGGCTCGCTGTCAGGTTCCGTTGGGGAGGGCAATTCGCCATCACGTGGAAGCAATTCCAGTGATGATGTGGTAGTTGAGGGAGGCACAGTATCAGCTACCGAGGGCAGTGCTCCATCAGGTGGAAGCAGTGGCAGGTATATTTCTGTTTGCCCCACCTCCCATTGCTGGAGCTTTCAGAACGCCATTGACTTGTCGGTGGTGGATCCCTTCTATGTGCTGGGAAATGTCACGGCTCTGCTTGATGTTATTGACAGTGAGGCAGCGCCGTAGATTGTGTTATTTTACTCGGCAGGTTTACTTGTTACTTTATAATTTCGTGGTGAACTAAGAAGGTAGACTAAGGCCATGAAGGTCTGGAAGCTAGGTTGACTGTTTGGATTCTGAGTTGTGGAAGTAACTTGATTGCATGTTGTTTGGGCCTTTTGGCTTGTAGAAGTACTTATTTGTTCTTTTGCTGCTAAGTTGTTAAATTTCCTAGTTCATGGAAGGCAATCTGTGTTACTGATTGATCATATTCCTTGCCATTGCTGCCCCTTCGTTGTAACCAATGGCGCCATCGTAAGCAAGCAAGATTGTCTTGTTTGGCCTGTTTTCACTCAATCTGGTTCTAGTTAATGAGCCTCGGTCTTAAGATCTCATGTTAACGGATACCGCTAGCTCATGATGGCAAATCTGCTCCGACTCCATAGCAGTATGCTGATTATCCTCTTGTAAGCCGTAACTCTTTTCTGAAGGATAGGTCTGGAAGCTGTGTAAAGCAAAGTGCTGCCCAAAATCATGGTTCTGCGACAGCATATTTTGCGGGCAACTCTTTCACTACTGTTTGGATCATTGCCTCAGCACGAACTCAGCTATCTTTGTTTAGGCTAGGCGAGGCGAGAATAAGAATAAGGTGTGTTAGTGTGTTTTCTTCTTGGCGAGTTCAATACATTACGTGGTTTGTATATGCATCAAGGATTCCATGTTCTTTGGAAGGGATACGTCTTTATTTTTTTAAATGAAGTGAACAAATAAGTAAGAAAAAGGTAATCGTCTCTTATTAAAAAGGCCATGAGTTATAAGCAGCTGCCAAGACTCAACTCACCAAGTCAGCTGGGAGGAGATACCATATAAGGCAAGTTTAATACCTATTAACAGTAGACACTCAAATCGAATCAAACTTTCTTTAGCAATTTCCACTCTACTCCGTGTCATGGTCACACGTTCTTCCGCACTGCATAGGCCTACCACGAGAGGAGGGGAAAAGAAGAGTGAGCCGGTTTGCTTGCTGCTGTGTGTATTTTATACTCATTTTTATTCTCGTTAAGCCGGATAATTATGAATTATTCTTTTTTCCTGTCGTTAATCACTAATAATTTAATAGATGTGCAAATCTTCTAGTTATTTATTTACATGTAGAAATGGGTGTTTTAAGGATGAAATCTGAGAGAAGAATTACTTGATGGGAGTTTTCCCAAGTCAATGAGACGCTGAAACCAACCTCTAGAAAACTTTACGAGCAGTGACACGGTCAAGTACGGTCGTATAGTTCCGCCGTACCATATGTCGATAGCTTATCATATCAAAGCGAATAACTTTTCTCAACGGACCACCATCAGATTCGTATCAGAAGGCCTCCAAAATACGGAAATCCATTTCGGGTCATGGGTGCAGCTGCACCCATGACCCAAAAAACCCATTTTCCAAATGTCAAAAAATTCCAAAAATAAATATGGAGATAGTTCAACATATTTCATGTTAGCACAAAAAAATCCGCGGTGGAAAGACATTTTGTGCGACCTGTGCAAAAAAGACAAATCCGGATTGCTATAAAAGACTTTTGTACGAGACATGGTTTTGTCTTTTTTGCACAGGTCACACAAAATGTCTTTTCACAGCGAAATTTTTTGTGCTAGCACTAAAAATGTTGATGCATATCCGAATTTTTTTTCGGAATTTTTTGACACATTGAAAAAAAACTAAAAATATTTTACCTAACGGGTGTAGATGCACCTATGACCCATTTGTCCACTGTCTCTATATAAAGGAGGGGAGCAAGGGGAGATACAATCCCTGAAGGGCTTAGGCCCAGCCTCGTAGCATACATGCACTCTTGATATGGTATTGTTAATTAAACTAGCAAGGTGGCCCTCGCAAATGCGAGAAAATCAACTTTATTTTTTATCTATTTATGTAATAAAGTCATGGTGTAATTGATACATGAAGTATGTAATTCTAAACCGATTGATTTTAAAGCCTGCACAAATATTATGTCAGGTAAAACACCACATGTTTGCGAAATATTTTCTATCGGTTTAAATTATGGGGCTATATATTATTACATTTCGAAGGACCTCTTTGGATTGTGCAAACTTCAAAAGTTTTTGTAGGATTCAAATTGGTTGAATTTTCGTATGGATTACCTTTGGATTATAGGTATGATGCTATGAAAATTTCTACGGATTGGGATTTATATGCCTCAATTCTTTAAGAATTTGAACATCCAGTCAAATCTTTTTACATACTCAATCAGGTCGGATGAGGGAAGTTTTACTGTGTTTTCATTTGTTCCATACATTTTTTGTAGTTTTTCTCCATTTTGGAATCCTTTGTTTTTTGATTTGCCAAACCTGTCAAAATTTTGTCATTTTCCTATTCCTATATTTCATAATTCTTATTTTTTTCCTATTAATACACTCAATCCTACGATCCGAAGAGACCTCAAAAATTCCATGCCACATAGTCTAGAAGTCATCTATCTTGAAACAAAGATAGTGCTATTTTATATAATTTTACTTTGTTCACGACCAAACAAAACTATGTTGGATTACGTCATGATTTGATTACATGATGGGAAATCCATACGAACTCACGAATTCATGAGCAATGATAATTTTCAAATAAATATTAGACCTAGTGCATGCTCTGCTTTCACATAGTTTCATGTTTCATGTAACATATTGAAATAAAAAAAAAATACATACTTGGATAACACATAATTTCAAATTTCAGTTAGTCACCAATTTACTTCAAGTACTCCACACTTTGTTTTTTTAGTCTGTTGCACCACCATATTAAGTTGAGGTGGATATTAACATTCCATCATAGCAACATCATTAAAATATTTCGGGTCAACTCTTTAATTGCAATGATTAATTAAAATCACAAATAATAAACCATTATTGCAACTGACACATAAACTTAATCATACGCATGCCAATTCTTTATTTTTTGTCAATCAATTCGTCGGTAGATACCACCCGACATGTGCAGATCTATGATCAAATCTACTGCTTTTGATCTATAATGAATTTTGATCAATTGGTATAGGATGCGCACCCGCAGGTTGGAAGTGTGTTTCACCTTTTTATTTCTATCTTATAATAAATAGCCAAGATTTCGTAAGTTTGTTTGAGAATACCGCATCTCATGTTCTGGCTTGTCGTTATTTTTTTTTCTCAATTCACGTTTCTGCATGCAGCCTTGATCTAATCCATCTACTTGCCTACGATCGGTTGATAACGATGCATCTAGCAACGACACATGTCATATACCTGCAGCGGCATAGCACACGCACAGCTTTTGCCAATGCAGCTGGGTGGAGGAGAAGCGCTTGAGAAGAAGAAGACGCTTCTAATTGACGTGGCACGGTGCCGGCGATTGAGATAATTCTATGAACACACAGGACAGAAAAATATGAAGCTCGATTCGTATCGGTAAAGGTTAGGGAGAGGAAGAGCGAACGTAAAAGATGCTCCTGTGCACGGCGTGTGTTCCGCATCATGCAGGCGAGCAAAACTGATCTCTGAGCAGCGCCCTGCATTGGGAGGAGGCTGATCGCGCAAGGGCGCACAGGAGAATAAAGGCAACGATTTGTTGGAGTTTGTTACGTCGTTCGTTTTAACTATTCACGGAGATAGATTAACGGTTTTTTCCTTAATAACCGTGTAGGCTAACGTGGGATAGACATCACGTGTGTGTATTTGGAACACAATTGCGTACGTTACGCTGTTTGCTTAAATCCTATCCATAATTTTTAGATCCAACCGTCTATATAATTTGGGTGATGTGGACTAACGTAGTGTTTCCATTTTAGACCCCCGTATTGTGATTTTAGTATACTAGCAAACATGCCCGTGCGTTGCTACGGTTCTGGAAAAATTACAGAAAAATATCACACGACTCAAATTTTACCACAAAATCGATCGACCCGTATAATCCTAATTGCACTTCGGCATTTTATCTTAATATCTAATATTAAATATGTCCGAGCTTTGCAACGAAGTAAATGTTGTTGAGTATTTTTACCACAAAGCTTAGTGTTCTCATATGGCACGCAACTTGGCTGGCCCAAGAGTGCATGCGCTTATGGAGGAGTGCGCCAGGTGCCACTAAAAGGACGTCGTACGAAAATCGAAGTTTGATTGAAAAGCATGCGACGGGCCATAGATTTTGACAGACGAAACGATGGATCGAACATGATGTTTGAAACCACGGAAGCTTTTTTACTTTTCTTAGAGAAGATTGTGCAGTGTTGTGAAACTATAAAAGTATTATGTAGCATACGATTTGAATTATGTTAAGTATTTTAGTGCAATTTCCGAACAACTCATTGGTGAGTCATTTGGTCCAAATAAAATAGATCCATTTATTTATTTTAAATTGCTAAAAAGGACATGCCCTCATCAAAATAAAATAAATCGTTGAGTGCACTGGACCAACATTCCGCGGAAGAATAACTGACGCCATCAAATGGACAAAAAAATAGATGAAAAACACACGTGCAAACACAAAATGAAGGCGTTATTGGAGTTGCCGGACACCGGACATATCATTTGTTCATTCAATGTCAAATCGGACCCAAAAATCATAGATTTAATTTCTTACTTCCTCTCAAATCACAAACAATTGCGACCAAACTTGCACCGGAAGCACAAACAATTCCATCCCAAAAAAAATGCATTGAATTCCTCAAAAAAAAAACTACCATAGTTTTTTTTTCGTGTAAACACTACGACGACATTCGAATGCAGAGTTCTACACGCTGAATACATAACATTGAGTTCAGAGTAGTACACGCGATTCAGGGTGCTACCGTGCTAGAGCTTAGAGTGCTACACGCGGCAAAGCAAGAACTCGCACGCATCAGCAACACTGTTGTGCACGAGTGGCAGGGCGCGTGTCGACCTCGACTTGAGGAGCACCGCGGCGAGCGTTCGGAGCCTCTGCCGCTATCGCACCATGCCCTCCTCATCCCGCCGTGTCCAGCCGAAGACCGCTAGCTGCATTGCCAAATCGGGCAATTGCCACGGTCAGCAGGTAGCACAACAACTGCAACGGATACCATGGCCGAATCGAGTAGCCGGGCGAGCACGGCTCGACCGCATCTCCTCCCCAAAAGGCCGACGCGCACGGAAGGTAACGGGCTCACGGCAGACCGGCGACGGCGGCCGACGTTGATAGAGTTGGGGTTGCAGTGGTGCGGAGAGGATGCAGAGGGCTTGGCCATCTAGGGAAACGCAGCGGCCGGTCCTCGCACGGTATGCATGGGCGAGAGTCGGCAATGGTGGCTCTGCCTCAGCGACGAAGCAATGTAAATAAACCGAAACGTTTTTTCGCTGAGACTTAAGCGGTGGCAGTGCCCGTAATTAAGCTTTAAAATGAGGATAATAAAGAAGTTGGACGAAAAAATTGGGAGAAGCAAAACTGCTCGTGCGTTGCTACGGTTTGATTTTTAGTCATGAAAAAATTCACTAATGACAACTTTTTTCGTAAAGTATTTTTGACGGGATATAACTACTATAAATGTATTTTTGACGGGATATAACTACTATAAATGTATTTTTGACGGGATATAACTACTATAAATAATTATGGTACATTTTTTATCGGGTCATGCTACGACAAACAATGATAGGTCTTTTCTCAGAGATTGTAGTTGTAGTCCCACCGTTAGGAGCAAGCGATCTTATTCCCCATCGCCATGTACCCTGCCCCGTGGAGGTAGTGGGTTGTCTATGTGGTCTTGCCGGAACTCGTCTCCTTACGGACTATGATCAAAACCTAGTATTTCTCTATTGCCTTGTGCATATCGTACTTGAGTTTGCATATGGGAAGGTTCTCTTCTCGTCTCCTTAAGGTTCTCTTATCGTCTCTTCTCGTCTTGTACCAAAGCGACCTATGAACGAACGAAAAAAAATCGAACAATTTTTTTACTTACCGGTGGCATGGTGGGTAATTTTTGTCAACTTCAGGGGTAGTCTAGATGACGTACCAAACCAAACCGCGGAAGCCTTATTGCTTTTATTATTAGGTATAGATATAGATAATAGATTGATTCATTATCCTCTCTTGTCTATACCTCGCTCGTAGGACTTGCCAGGTACCCAAACCTGAGAGAGTGATCAAGGTAGAAACATGAGCAGGGTAGAGCAGAAGGCTATGTGTGAACTATAGTGACGATAATGGGAGTACACTAGGTGAAAGAAATTCTCTAAGAAATAACGACAACGTCGTAGAGTGCTAATGCATCGAACTGTTTAGTGGCAGAGCTAGGGGACAATGCCCCCCTATGGAAAGGTATTGCAAGATTTGCTTTACACATAAGCTTGGTCTAGAGGAGATTTTGAGAGAAAATTAGCTCCCTAATTGAGGATTACCAGGTTGACCCCCTCTAATACTCAATCCGAACTGTGCCCCTCGATATATTTATCTTAATAAGCGAGGTAACGTTCGACAGAATAAGGCCAAGGTTGGATAATTGAATCCACAAATTCTGCGATAGTAGGTTGTGGAGTCCCAAGGACGCATCAACCTATCATATCCATGTAACATAAGTACTATCAATGCTTATTATTATTATTATTGTTATTATTGTTATTATTATTATTATTATTATTATTATTATTATCTTTTATATCTCATTATGAGTCTACACATTTGCAGGTGAAACCTACGGACTAGCTTATTTCCATCCATTGATAAAAAAATCAAAATATAAGTTTCTAGACTATCATAGACTTGTTATGAATCACCTTTCCAACCGATTACTCATGGTTCCATGAAATATAGATCTCTAGGAAAAAACTACTATACTGCATCCATAATCTGGATCAAAGGTGTATCACTTGCTTCATCGCCTATGATTTCCGTCAGCCGCCCAGTGAGGGAAGGGCGGGGAACCCAGTACTTCGCTTGCAATGTAGTATGGTTTCATGAAGATCGGTTTGATGGTGAATAAGGTGGCCACGACTCTTTGTTTGCTCCTCTAAGGGCGGGCGTGGAATCGGTGTCCTGGTCTTCTGTTGGTCACCCAGATCCTCGAATCCTAACGAAATCGATGTTTTAGTCCCAAAGTATTTAACCGATCCAATATATGGGATTATACCCCCTTCCTAAATGATCTCTTAATCAGCTAATAAGTCGTCTCGTACCAGTTTCGCCTATCTCTTTATTATGAAAGACCAGATTGGCCTGTTTCCCTAGTATCATCATTTTCGCCACGTGAATTTAAATTCAAATTAAGGAAATGAAGTTAATTAAAAAAATTAATCAGTAACGTGGGTCCATTGTGGGATCCTACTCATCCGAAGAGACCGGCAATATAGGGTTAGTGATCACATTCAATGAGGCGACAGTGCCACCAAGGTGTGGAATTTTTCTTCCACCTTCATCCTCATCATATTTGCGGTGACCCAGCACACCACTACATGGTGTAGTGTGCAAGTCGTTGACATGATACTCACAGAATGACCTATCCGTGAATATTACATCCCTCAGAGTGGTACAATAGAAACATAGCAGGTCCAAGGTAACACTATAGGATTACAACAATATTCAATACAAAATCTCGAGAACCTCCTCGATACATAGAGGATAGCCTCGTGCTAATGAAATCCAAAGAAGAGCCAATTCGTAGCACTAAGCGGGAGATTAACTCTATCTCTAATTCCTAATCCACTACTGCTATTGTCACAACCTTAAACTACTCTAACTGGAGTATCTCTATCCAAGATTGTACCCGTCCTTCCGATAGACGTGGTCGCCTCCATTGGCAGAGTGATCTCCTTGAATTCGCTGTCATTACTCCGACGTTGCCATAGTTGTTGTCGTTCTCCTGTTGGTGTAGTAGCGGTAGACTACTTGTTGAAGATCTCGATGTCATGATGGACCACCGTCAACTCCTTTGATGGCTCCAAGATTCTAAGCAGGGGGTCAAACGGGAAAGGGTGAGTAACCAGCGTTACCCAGCAAGTCCATTATGTACGGTGGGAAGTTTGATGCACTAGCTACAGCTTTAGACTCCAGGGTGCCTTAAGCTTAATGCAAGGTTTTTGTAAACATTTCTTCAAGAGGTAGCTTTTATTCTGAAAACTATGCCCGTCGTCCTTCACAGGGCTAGAACTTCATGGAGTTCCTTTCCTGCAGCGTTCGCAGCTCCTTCCCGGAACAGGGAGTAACATGTTACAATTCTTTACACTCTGCAGAGGTGCGTTACTTTACCCATAAGAGATCAAGACTTTGTTGCACAACCAGGCTTAAGTTCCTGTCCACACTCTCTTTGGTGTGGGGCCCAGTTTTTGATCCAAGTCATTCAGCGTGCTTCTCCGCACAACACATGCCCACCCAATTCATGCACAGCAGAATCACCCCTGATAATCTACCCCGTCAGGTAGAACTATCTAGGCATCCCTTGCAGACTAACTCATGCATAGCAGAATCACCCCTGATATCCTTCCTTGCAAGGAAGCAATACCTAGGCACCCCCTTGCAGACCATCATAGGCACCAGAAACCGTGGGAATTAAGGGATCCCACCCATGTTTCATGTAGTCTCTCAAGATCTACAGCGTACGGAACTGGCTGCCCGTTGACATGCGTCCGAGAGAAGTATCACAGATGGCATTTCCCGTCCCATTCCAGGCCTTATGGTTAACGCGTCTTTACGGCGCAATCATTATGACGGCATTTGTTGTTAATTCCTAGGTAATACTTTCCCTTGCAAATGGAACCTCCGGACCTATTCATCTTACCATGGTCCCATCTGCCAACCATAATAGGTTACCACCAAGCAGGTAGATAGCCAAATAGTCATATTATTAAAGAAATAGGTTTTATGCTTTCTTTTTTTTATAAAGGTGATAGTATATTAAGTTTTTGCAAATAGTTTTCTAACAAATATTTCAAGAAGTATGAGCAAGTGATGAACTTGCCTGTGATAGAGGTGGCAGTTCATGCCCTTCGGGGTTCCAGGGTTGCGTCAAAACCCCGAGATCTGAAAATAGCAATGTAGTCCGGGTAAGGACTACTGGAAACACTTGCAAGATGCTAATATGCATATGTATGAGATGCATCGTAATTACCCCAAAAATACCCAAGCTTACAAGTATGAGCTTCACATTGCTGACTACTTTATTAACTGAAATGACTTTAGGTTTTTAAGGATGAATTAGTGTTTATAATTTGTGGGTTTGTTAAATTACCTTGAATTGATATGACATGAAAATTTAAGTGTTTACTATATTAATTGAAGTAAATAACTTATGTTATTTCATTATAATCATTCCTTTAGGAATATGTCATTTGATAAAGTACCTTTCAAGGAAAACAAGATTTTCAATTATAAGTTATCAATTTTAATGTCTTCAAGAAAACATTTCATTAAAATCATGAAATAGTTATTTATTCAACTTTTATTCACTTAACCATTTTAAATATTAACCACACAAGGGTGACTGGTTAACGGATGAATTCTTCTTTGTGTGTTTTACCTAGGATGAGTAACAGGACAGTCATTTACAGAATCGTAATAACATTCAAATTTTATATTTTGAAATTATTACTCAAATTGTTTTTCTTTTAGAGAATAATTATTTTTGAAATTAATTCAAATCATATCCATTTAAGGATCTTTGATTTTTTTTACTCGATAAAACCTTTTCAATAAATGAAATAAAATCATATTTGGACTCCTTACAAAATTTTGAATTTAAAACATATTTTAAATTTATTTTTAGGAATTTATTTGAATTCTTATTTTTGAATTTGAATTTAATTTAATTTGGATTGTGGAAATACCAAATTGCCCTTGGTCCACTCTGGTTGAACCCAACCCTTGAGACCGGCTCGGGTTCGTCAACCGACCGAGCCACTCTCCCTTCTCTCTCTCCCCCTCTCTCTATCCCGAGCTCCTCTCGATCCCCATTCACCTCCATCGTTGCCGGCTGACTCCGGCCAGCCCCAGCGACTTCCGCCGCCGTGCTAGGGCGCAAAAGAAAGCCCTTGCGATGCTCCACCGACCCATCCGCTTCGATCTGGATTTCCCCTCCTGGTGTGGCCGTGCGCACCTTCACCCCTATTCAGGGCTTCGGTTGCAGTGCGACGTCGTCGTGCTCCCGACCCTCACTGCTCTGCCGTGGTTGATGTGGAGCTCGCCTTCATGCCGCCGTGGTGTTGGTGTGGATCTCGCATCATCCCTTGGTCCTCCTCCAGGACCACAAGGGCACTGCCCCGTCGTCCTGGCGTTACGGCCTAGGGCGCCGGTAAGTTTCTCTCCCTCTCTCCTACTCTCATCTAGCTTCCTCTCCTGGCCTTTGAGCCCTGCTCTGTGATGCTAAATGTGTAGCTGTAATTTTAGGGTTTGTTATTGTTTAGGTGATGAGTTCTTCTGTTGCTTCTGTGATGATACTGGATGATACTGTGATGCTCCTCTAGCTTTTAGTGGAGCTGTTCTAGCTGGTGGCAGTGGTTGTGATTGTATGTGTCAGCTGCTACTTATCTGAATCCATGTCTTGATACTGGCTGTGTGCAGGTGTGTGCTACTATGAACCTTTAGGTTCAGATGTGTGTTGCTTCTCTGATGGATCTCACTTGATATGTTGCCATGGCTGTGCTCTGATCTTTGTGCAAGTGTGAAATTATTTCTGTAGCTAATTGATTTAGCTAAGCATGCTGTGAGGCCTCCAAATGAGTTACACAGAAGCTAGCTAATAAACTTAGCTTCGGAAATTCCTTTATGCTTTCCTGTGCTTCTTCTAGAGCACATATGTGCCCTAGTTCAGTTATTCCAGTCTCCTGGTTCATGGGATTGTGCTTGAGGTGCTCTCCTTTGTGGATATGTGCCCAACAATCCAAGTATTGGATATGTGCTCTACACTGATGCACTCCTTTGTCAGATATGGTAATATGCCTTTGCCCAGAATGCTTGATATTGACCCCTGCCTATGATGCACAGACTGAGGCCTTTTATTTGATAAGGATGGATGCTAGCTTGTGAGTTTTAATTTCCTGTGATGTATATGCATAACCTCTCTTTGCAGATCTGAGGGAACATATCCCCATCCAAACCACAGATGAGTATTTAGCCAATATATTTGCTAAAGAAAATTTGAGGATCAACCTCTTGGTGATTTGAGATGGTGGCTGTGGTGTTTCTTGTGGATCTGTTGCTGGCTTCTCTTGCTGGCCTGCTCCTCATGCTCCAGCTGCTCCCCTCTAGCTCCTGGCCTTCTCCTCCTAGCTCCAGCTGCTTCCTTCTAGCTCCTGTCCTTCCCTCCTTGCTCCAGCTTGCTCTTGCTTAATACTACCCCATCTTGCTTGGCTCCCAGAGGAAGATCAGTATGGCTGGATCTGAGGTTTTGTGATGAACTGTGGTGTGTTTTGGTATTGTGCTCTGTAGAGCTCAAGCTGTTGCTCTCTGTGAATGAAATGGCTGCTGGCTGCAGCTGCTATGATTCCTTGCTCTTATCCCCTTTGGGGTGTTGTTGTGTTGACAGCAAGGTGCTCCTCCATGCATGAGTGTGTTGCCTGCCTTGTAAGCTGCCTGCTTGCTTCTCCAGATCTTTTGACCTGGGAAGCTAGGCTTCGGTTGGTTTGGTATTATCCCCATGTGGTTCATTCTTTTGGCTTGCCAAGTGGATTTTGCTGCTGCCTGTGATTTGGTTCTGAGGCATTTTCAAATTGAATTAGAACAAATATTATACTTTGCCCTTTTGAACTAACTCAAGGATGAATTAGCAGATCATTAGTCTGCCAACCTGAGAGTAAAATCCTAACCCAAACCCTAATCCTTTCTCCTTTTATTTCTGCATTTTTCTTTCTTTTTGTTTTGCAGGAAACAGATATGAAGCTGGAATGGATTTAAAGATAAGAGAAATTTGGAAGATGGAATGAATACAAGATGTTTAGTTTAGGAAAATAATTACTTAAGACATTTGTATTAACTTTTCTTGCTGTAACAATTGTAAAGACAATGTATTATTGTGATTAATCAATAAAGTTATTTGCTTTATCTTATTCTATAATCCAGAGTTGTAATCATGTGTTTGTAATTATTTGATTTATTATTCAACTATTATTTCATTTGTTGGATTATTTATTATAAATATCTGTATTTTAATTTTTGAATTTCATTTGAGTTTAAATATTATTCTTATATTCAATAAAGTAAAATTCCCATGACAAGTAAAACACCTAGAGGTCATGCCGGAATTCGTCGAGTTCACCTAGAATGAGGTAAACCCTAAGTCATGAAGGTGATAAGACTCCGATCACTCCAGGGTTTTAGTTTGCGAAAAATTTATTCAGGTTTTTCAGATGTATGCATGCAGATGCACAAAATCCTATTTCTACCCTTTGATAGATCCTAAATGCTGGGGTATTACAATATTAATGTGCGCTTTGGCATCCCCGTGAATCTTGCGAGGTCACGTACATGGAGGAGGGAAGGTGGCGGGGGTAGCGGGGAGTTTCCCATCTTTCTTGATGGTGTCGGTTGGAGGCTTCATACCAGGAATCATAGTTATGAATATGTTCTTCGTCCAATGAACCAGATCAATTTTGGTCTTTTCCCATGGATTGGGATACTTCATCCTCTTGGAAGACTCAAGGTGACGACATCTGCTCGGATCTTTGGGAATCAAATGTCTATCTCCTCTCCCTCACAAGTCAGCTTCGGAGATGGTAGAACCCAATGACGTGCGGCGACCTCTGAGTGTGTCTTTGTAAGTTTTTCAGAGACCTTATATGCTAAAGTTCCTATGCACATGTCTTTTCTAGACTTGTTTAATCGAATCTAGCCGAGAGTGTTGTTTTGGCTCTCGAGCTCACATACTCCTGCCTATGAATAGAAAAACATTTCAAAAAAAATCTGATTTTTTTGGTGATGAACATATACAAGTTTTCTACACAAGTGCCAATACCCTGTACAAAGACAAAATTAGTGTTTTGAAAAGATTTTTTTAAATCACATTTTGTTCACTGATTTGCCTTTTCTGTACAGGACATCAATTATGTCCTTTCATCATGAAATTTGTAACGCATGTATAAATTTTGTATATGTTCGTCACCAAAAAAATCTAGAATTTTGTGAAATACTTTACTATATTTTTCGATTTTTTATTAGAGTTGGAACATGTGAGCATGATTTATTTATCTAACATGCAACTTATCCACATCATACATTCTGTTACCCAGTCAATTATCCATGTCATCTCCACTAATATATTTATTAATCTCTACATGCAAATTTATATATTATATTTTTAAGTATTTTATTGTCCATACTAATAATATTTTATACATGCATATTTTGTGTCGAATAATTTTTGTATATTCCTCTAGACAATTCAATGTATCATACTTCTTATATCATTTTATTTACGAAATATAGTTTTTAAAAGGATTTTCACTGCAATCGCACGGGATATACTTCTAGTATTAGGTAATTAGTATAACCAGAATGTTTTTATGGGAGTTACAAAACCAGGATTTGGAGAAATGGAACTTAACACCTTCTTTAATAAAGTGCCGCCAAGTGGCTTTCCCTGTCAAAAAAAAAGGAAGACCACTACCACCAGTCCACCACGGTCCACTGGCATACTGGCATCCCACCAGTTCACCGAGAGCAAATCCCCATCCGCTCGGGTCACTCGCAGAAGGTAGGGTCTCGATCCCGTCCCACGGCAAAACCCTAGCCGGCCTCCGCCGCCTCATCCGCCATGGCCGCCGCCGGCGCCGCTGGTGCAGAAGCATTTATAAACTACGCCGAAATCGAGGTGCTCTTCAACTCTATGGGACTGGACGGCCCGTCGGCGCAGGACCGCATCAATTTCATCGTCCCCCACCTCATCTCCCTCCTGCCCCCACCCTTCGTCCCCGCGCCCGATGACGGCGGATCCTCCGACTCCGACGACGACCACTTCTCCCTCACCTCCTCCGAATCCGACGACGACAGGGCCGGCGCCGGCGCCGACTGGCCCGCTCTCGGTCTGGCGTCACAGGATGACGGCCAGGACCACATCGGCCGCCTCGCGGACGACCTCCTCTCCAACATCATCTCCCGCCTCCCCACCAAGGAGGCCGCGCGCACCATGGTCCTGTCGACGCGCTGGCGCTTCGTGTGGGCGGCAACCCCGCTCCTCGTCGACGACGCCCACCTCAGGGCCGCCGACGAGCACCGCAAGTTCAATGCCGTGCGCGCCGTCTCGCGCTGCCTGGCCGCTCACCCGGGCCCCGTCCGCGCCGTGCGCATCACCCGCCTCTCCTTCCACCAGCAGGAGTACGCGCTCCAGAGTCTGGTCGCCAGCCTCGCCGCCAAGAACGTCCAGGACCTCATCCTCTTCAACCGCCCCTGGCCGCTCAACATGCCGCTCCCCGACGACATACTCAGCTGTGCTTCCCTCAGCCGCCTCTACATCGGCATCTGGCGCTGGCCCTTCCCGGACAGTACTTCCCACCTGCCTGCCTTCCCCAACCTCCAGGAGCTAGGCATTTTCCACACCATCATAGAGGACAAGGAAGTTGACGCCTTGCTCGTGCATTGCCCCAAGCTGAAGATCCTCTCCTACGCCATGGCGTACAACTGCCCTTCACGGCTCCGTGTCAACTCCGGCAGCATCCATGTTGTGATGGAATGGAAATGCAGCTTCGATGAAGTCATCATCGATGATGCCCCCTGCCTCGAACGCCTGCTCTTCGATAGCATTTGCAACCGGAGGCCCATCAAGATTGTCCACGCGCCCAGGCTGGAGGTCCTCGGGTTCTTGGACCTCCAGCTCCACACGCTCGAGATTGGAGGCATTATCATCAGGGTAAACTTTTGTGTTCTGCACTTAGCATTCATTACTTGATTGTGCAATCAAATAATTCTCACTGTTTGCTCGATTGGAGGCATTATCATCAGGGTTAAATTTTGTGTTCTGCACTTAGCATTCATTACTTGATTGTGCAATCAAATAATTCGCACTGTTTAATTTGCCTCAATGGCAGGCTGGGATGAATGTGAGAGCTTGTGCCATGCTCCCAAGTTTGAAGATACTTGCTGTCAAGGTTCGGTTTTGGCATGACAGGGAGGCCACGATGCTGCTCACTCTGCTCAAATGTTTTCCTCGCCTCCAGACTCTTCACATCATGGTAGTATTTGTGTCATAAGATATCTTTTCATCTTAATAATTGTTTGTCAATTGTAGTTCAACATGATAATATGGATGTCAGCTTATTCCAGCACTTGTTATTCATTCCTATATATTCCAGAATCTGGGCTCAGAATGTAGATATCAGTTCTAGCACTTCAAACTGTACTTGAGTGCAATTTCAAGATTGCTACATGCTGACTAAGTTTTTCTTTATCTTTTTTGCTCAACTCCAGTCCATTCCGCCCAGGTCACCTGATAATGTGGATGATATTGATTTCTGGAAGTCCCTGGCCTCCTGCGACTGCCTCGAATCTCATCTGAAGACATTCGTCCTCCACGGATTTCAGGGCCTTGAACATGAGTTGTCGCTCCTCCGCTACATTTTAAAGAATGCTAAGGTGCTTAAGTTCTATGGCATCGTATGTCGTGGCAATGATGATGTGGTAGTGGAGGGATCAGATGGAAGCAGTTCCAGTGATGATGTGGTAGTGGAGGAAGGCCCGTTGTCAGGTTCCATTGGTGAGGGTAATGTGCCATCAGGTGGAAGCAGTGGCAGTGACAATGTGGTAGTGGAGAGAGGATCGATGTCAGGTACCGTTTGTGAGGGCAACGCACCATCAGGCGGAAGCAATTCCAGTGATGATGTGGTGGTGGAGGGAGGCCCTACCCAGGGCAATGCACCTTCAGTTGGAAGCAGTGGTAGATATATTTCGTTTTGCCCTGCTTCCCCTTGCTGGAGCTTTCAGAACGCCATTGATTTGTCTGTGGAGGACCCCTTCTATGTGTTGAGGCACGACTACACGAAGATTGTTCATCTTGTTGAGGGTGAAACGCCGTGCTAATTTGTGTTCAATGAAGGTGCTTATGCTGGAGCTATTTTCACCTTTTCACTCGAAGGTTTACTTTGCGATGCTAAGGATATGGTAGTTACTTGTTACTTAGGATGATTATGTAGTGAACTAAGAAGGTAGACTAAGCACAGGAAGGTCTGGAATCTAGTTTGACTAGTGGCATTCAGTGTTTTCTATGGAAGCTTGTTTTGGACCTTTGATGATAGAGGTACTTATCAGATGCACAATCTATGATTTGTTCTTTTGCTGCTAAGTTATTAAATTACCTAGTTCCTTGAAGGCAATCTGTGTTACATGTTTGCCTGATCATATTTCTTGAACTTTTGCTGCCCCTTCTGTTTAACCAATGGCTACCATCGTAAGCAAGCAAAATTGTCTTGTTTGACCTCTCTTCACTCAATCTAGTTATAGCTGATTATCATAAGAGCTACTGTTAACAGACATTACCTGCTGATGAATGTAACTCTTCTGAAGCTGTATGAAGCAAGGTGCTGCGCAAAATCATGTTTGTGTGACAGCACATTTTGCTGGCAACTCTATCACTATTGTTTGGATCATTGCATTGTCACTAACTCGCTATCTTAGCAGTATGTATGTCCTGTCTCTTATACTCTCACATCCTCCCAAAACTTCACCAAAAGTTTGGCAAGAAAAACGTGGTGAACCTTGGTTGTCAACATAATACATCCGTAGTAGGTTTCACCCAAAAAAAAGAATAACTGTTTTTCGTCGGCACAATATTTTATTACTAGCACAATTGATGCAGTGTTTTCCTGGAGGACTCTGCTGGTGAAACTTTGTGAAGGAAGGTTGCCGGTTATGCCTTGCGTCCTGTGTCAGCCGGTTGAACAATCACATCGAGTTCAAAGTAGTTTCAATATTTTCGTTAAATTTTACTGCCGCTTTAAGTAAGATATGATGTGTTTGCCATAGAGTCATTCATGTTTCTCCAACAAAGTCAAAGTGTGGATCCTAATACTACTAATAAACCCTGAATTATGTTGGAGACTGTGGAACACCAAATAGCATGTGGAACTTCAGATTGAGCAGCTGAATATCCAGCGTTCTTAACTATTTCTGAGTATAGCTGTTCTAAACATACTCAGGGTCACTGATTAAAATTTGGTTAGGCAGTAGTAGAAGTAACTTTTGGTGATGTTTCCATGCATTTTCCATCTCTTACCAGTAGTCAAAACTGTTGCAATGACACCACTGGACAAATAAAATAAATGAAAGGAACAATCTCCCCAAAAAAACAACTCTATTGTATTTATGTAGAATAATTCCTATTTATGTAAGGATTGGATTTTGAGTGTATCACCAACATTTTTTTGAAGACAAGTATGTGAACGTAGAAAAAAAAGCATACTCTAACTATACATCTAGGATGTATCAGCAACGAAGTCTTGTATCACAGTCCGCACGATCTTACGGAGTAGGTACTTCCATCGGACCACGTCAGGCTCCCAAAAGTGTACCCGCCTTGCACTCTCTGCTTCGCCTTGAGCGTGACCCGAAATGTGACGCTTCTACTACCCCCACCTTGAGTGAAACTGATCACGGATGGCTCCACCGACATGATCACCCCTGCCGGAGCATCAACAACTACTCGGTAAGTCGCTTCCACAGGGCCAACATTAGTCACGGTGCGCATGACGGTCACATGGTCCTTGAGGTTCGGCACGGCGATCGAAGGAAGGTTGAGGTTGAGTTGGTATGACTCACAGTCGCCAAGCAATCCAAGGGTGCAGTTTAAGAATGTGTTGTACTCCCTTGCATCCACGTCGTAAACCAAGCCGGGGTCGACAGCCCTGTCCGGGTCCATGTTGCCACCGCCGAAGTCAAAAGGATCGGCTTGTTTCCTTGGGACCCCCTCGGCTGGGATTGGCATACCGAAACGATTGGTCACTGAAGCTGTAGTAAAAAAAGGGTTGTAGTTGGTGTCAAGTAACAATCTAGTTAATCATATTTATGAAGAGTCAATTAGAAGAAATTTTGCTAATATTTCGTCGTGTGCTCACCCGTGGTAACGATAGCGGACTTGATCATGGCAGGCGACCACTTTGGGTGTACTGACTTGAGCAGCGCGGTGACCGCTGATACATGTGGACATGCCATGGACGTCCCAGAAAATAATTCATAGGATCCGCCCACGGCCGCCAAGATGTTGACTCCCGGTGCAGCTACGTCAGGCTGTTCGAAACATGCATATAGATACCAGTTTTTAGTACTCAAATATTTAGTGGGCAAGGTATCGCAAATACTATATACTTAGAACGATTTGTTTCCAAATTAGAAATATTCCCTTCATTCTAAAATGTAAGATAATATAAGTTTTAACCTAAATCATAGTTCTCCATGTTTGACTAACTCAATAGGAAAATACCAACATCTACAATACATATGACACATCAATGTTAGTAAATTCATCATGAAATATGTTTTCATTTTGTCTATATTTGATACCTTTAGTATGGCGGGAAACATGGCGCTCGGGCCTCTGGATGAGGAATAGGCGACCCTCGGCGCCAGCACCTCTTTCCCGACAACGCTCACGGTAGGCGAAACCTTGACCACCGGATTCCTAGCAAAGCCAATGAGACAAACATGAGTTCTTGGACCAGAAAACGACATGTAATTACCTTGTTTCAGACGACCGATCGCCATTCTCTCACCCCGTGATATCACAGTAGGAAGCGATTTTCTGTGCCATTTCAAAATCTACCAGCACACAAGGCATAATGCCCTCACACACGACCAGGGTGCTAAGACTGTTGGCATCGTTTTGTGCGAAAATGAGGCCCTTTGCTCCGGCCTCCATGGTGCGGTTGATGGCGTCACGGATCGCTACCCGAGGCGGCGTTCTGGACGCCACCTCTGGTGCGTAGCACAACACAATTTTACCGGTGACGTTGCTTAGCGCCAATGTCTTCACGTCGCAGCTGCAAGCGTGCATACACGTATCAAGTTCAATGTTGTTAAGAAAGTCCATTTCGTATAGATTAGCTGAATCGGTTTAGCAAAATGAGGGACTAGAAATAAGTACCTCCTGGCATTAACAAGAACCTTAAAGTCACTGCTGATCGCAGATGAGTTGTAGTGAAAAGATTGCCCCTGTGTTTAGAACAATACACCAAATTAGGAGTTGCTATTTTTAGATTTCGAGAACCCTCCGATATGACACGATCGAAAATGCATTTACATTTCTTATACTAGTATCTCCTGCTAGTCTTGGGTTAGTCATGCGGACATGTTGTATAGGTTGTATGCGTTGTGTTCTATGTTTGGGCATACTGTTCCTTCTAGTCTTCTCTTTTTGGTCTACGTATTTGAATAATTTTTCGAATGGCTCGGGCTGTTCTTATTCTGCTGGTAATTAACTTTTTTGTGAAACGTTTTTTATTAACTTAAATGTCTCATTATGCTTTTACAAATAAACAAAATTACACCCATCTCTACACCCTAGATCCTCCAACATTAAAGCGGTCATTTGAGTCCTCGAAGTGCAATCATGCACTCATGCTAGCCCAGTAATGGCCTAATGGGTCCTTATTAGACTATTCTAGTTTGGAACTAGCATACACTGTTAGTTGCATTTTCATGATCGAGGGCACATGGCAGATCCTGAAAATTGTTTATGGACCTATAATGAATTTTTCTTCATGAAAAAACGACAATTCTGGCAGCGGGGTGTGTGGGACACATGGTTGGATGTGAGTGGTCATAAAACCCATCAGTAGCCTAATTTAAAAGCAGCTAGATGTTAATAACACTAGATCCCAAAAAATAAAGAATTATGCAAAGAGTGTTCGTACATACCACTAGTTTTTCTTTGTTCCCAAGTGTCAGTAGGGTCGGGAAAGACCGGTCCATGGTGCTGGAGGCCACCGTCGTGACCCACGGCACGGCATTCGACACCGTGGAAGGTACGGGGCCATCGTTCCCGGCGGCAAACACGACGGAGATACCTCTCAACACAGCGTGCAACGTCCCAAAGATCTCCACGCCAACGCTTCCTAGTGACAATGACAAGACATCCACTCCATCGTCTATGGCGTCATCGATGGCGGCTAGGATCGCCGCGACAGGGCATCCACCCTCCCAGCACACCTTGTATATGCTCAATCTGGACCGTGGCGCCCCGCCGCGCGCTACACCAGCGGCAAGACTTCCCCCATTGTGGCTCACGTTCCACACCTGCCCGCCGGCGATGGTCGATGCGACGTGCGTGCCGTGTCCATCGATATCCCTAGGTGACATGTAGTCCATTTTGAGCTCCTCATCACTAACGCCGCCACTGTACCACCGGGCGCCGATGATCTTCCTGTTGCAACTCGTGGTATTCCACGCATGGCCAACCTGACATACACCTTTCCACCATGCTGGCACGGGTCCGTACCCGGTGTCGTCAAAGCTTCGTGATTCAGGCCATATGCCTGCAACAGAAGGATGGAGTAGAGTAACTTTAGTGATGTTCTCCATCTCGAGCCTAACTCTTGGGTTAATTTTTCCAGTTTTGGATTTGTGGTTGGTGATGCAAGTAAACCTGAATCGATCACCCCGATGATGACATCTTCGCCGTACTTTGCTTTTTGTAGAAGGCCTTGCTGCTGTGATGGTTGCTGGTAGTAGTCAAGGCCGAGGAAGTCCCAGCTCTGAGTTGTGTGCAGTTGATGATAGGTGTTGGGCTTCACACTGACAACTTCAGAGAATTCTGCACTCCCAACAGGATGGTGATTAGTTTCAATCAATCGTGTAACTTTTAAGATGCTTCTAGATAGTTATAAAAATTTCATTCAGTACTATCCAAGAGTTTATTTCATCCAACCTCGTCGGTGGCACTGCATATGCAGTTAATTAACAATGAAATAAATGATACAACCATATATAATTCATTAGAAGCGTGAGTGAAGACCCGTAATAAGGAAATATTTTAAATATTAGATTTTCTTCCGAAGGAAATAGGTGGTTGCAACATTGCTATATTTGATAATTTCACCACATATAAAATTTATTTGATAGAAAGAAATATGTCCTCAATAAGCAGTACATATTCAATACATAAAAAAAATCCTTACTAGAACAACTTCGGTTCTGATGGACCAGCAATATTAATTATTTTGTTCATATTATAGTTTGTTGCTCCGAATTTACAAAAAAAAAACAAATACACACATTAGAATTAAGTACGAAGGGACAATTGATTGCCTTATACTCTGGAAACACTCAAAACTGATATTTCCATAGGCATGAAATGTATATACTTTTGTACAACGTATATATATGTACATATAGTATGTCTTCTGCTTTGATTTTGAGAAACCATATATTACCAAAACAAAATTTAGTTATAATGGAACTATTGGTTGAATCTTGATGCAGTATGAAACACACTAAAAACCTACCCCTTTTCGATAAATCCGCAAAGTTAATAAATGGATTAAATTAGCTAGTTTACTCTTGATCGTTTAAGAGCTAATATCGAAATGAACGTCCTTGAACATTGGGTAAGTCGGAGCATCTTAAAAGAACTCGAAAAACATATATACATGCACACTCATATATGCCAGGTCGTTACGAATGGGTATTACTTGCAAGTGTCTCAGCTTGAGACTCAGTGAGCATTGCAGCGAATCCAGAAAATCCGTGCTTGTAACTGTAAATTACTGACTCCAGAGCGTCATCCTTGCTGTTGCCAGTAAAAGAAAGAAAAAAGCGTGAGCTTCACTACAATGAAAAAGGTGAGCAGTCCACATCTGTTTAATTATAATAATAATATACATATAAATTCAAACATGAACTACTTTTTTAAGCTAGTGATACCTCCCCAAAACAGAGGTTAGTATGTCATGGTGCGACGCGGTGACCATTGACGGATCATCGTGCTTCTTCTCCCCCATGTAGACGATGTAAATCTGGAATTTAGATGCAAAAACGTTTTCACCAATCCATATATAGGAACAGGAGGACGGACTCTGATATGCTGAAAGAAAAGTAAAGTGAAATTCTTGTGAAAGAGGAACATGCATTTTACCTTGCTCGACGCGTTGGCTGAAAGAGGCAGCAGTACTGTCGCCAGAAGCAGAGCACATGAGAAAGTTGTTCTCAAATCCATGTCTGATTTTGAGACGAGTGTTCTCTCGATCGGTAGTCGTATACTCGTCTATGTTTTTATGCATCTATATAGAAGCCACGCACGACCATGGCCTGCAATATGCAAGAACGGTTCAGAAGAACGACTTGTGACACACGTGCGGGAGACTAGATCACGTCCTATGTAACACATGGTACTTTGATCAGGTCCATGATGAAGCAACTAACGAATTAACAGGATATCGTATTCAGGTATCTGATGTAATGATCCTGATCGACTTCCAATCTTAACAAAGTCTAACTGGCGTGAAGGATTAAGGTTTGGTAGACATGTGGCACACCGGAACATTCCACGAGCGAAGGTATGTTTTGGCTGATTCGTGTCTCCAGTTGGCACATTTACAAAATGCGGCAATACTCTCAATTCTTCAAGCCAACGTACCTATAAGTCCAATTGATACCCTTTTTTACGAACCTCGTCAAGATGACAAGCGGTTCCAGCAATGCTATAAACAAGAGAGTTGATTTTAAGATATTTACATTAATATAAAGACCCCAACAGTTGAAGGGCACAAGGGTCACGATCAGATCAGTTTACGACGCAACACACACAGCGAACACGCAAAGTAAGAAAATGAAACCGCAGATTGCATTCGATGGTACTCTCCTCCATTTGCTCTAGGAGACGACGAAGAAGATCAAGGGTAAGAGGGTCAACACTTAAGAACAGGAGAGCCCCAGAAAAAAAAATTGTATTTATGTGGAACATTTCCTAGTTTATAATAATGTAGGAATTGGATTTTTAGCATATCAACAACATTTTTTCAATACAAGTACAATGAATGCATGAAAAGGAGCATACACTAACTACCTATACATCTAGGATGAATCAGCAACAAAGTATTGTATCACAGTTCGTACTGCAACTGGAATTCTCACAGAGTGGGTACTTCCATCGGACCATGTTAGGCTCCCAAAAGTGTACCCACCTTGCACTCTCTGCTACACCGTGAGCGTGTCCCGAAAAGTGACGCTTCTACTACCCCCACCTTCGGTGAAACTGATCACAGATGGCTCCACCGACACGATTACCCCTGACGGAGCATCAACAACCGCTTGGTAAGTCGCTTCCACCGAGCCGATATTGGTCACAGTGTGTGTGACAGTCACGCGTTCCATGACGTTCGGCACAACGATCGAAGGAAGGTTGAGATTGAGGTCGTAGGACTCACAGTCCGCAAGCAATCCAGTGGTGCAGTTGAAGAACCTGTTGTACTTTCTCGCTTCCACGTCAAAAACCAAGCCGGGCTCGACAGCCCTGTCCGGGTCCATGTCGCCACCGCCAAAGTCAAAAGGATCTGCTTGTTTCCTTGGGACACCCTCGTCTGGGATTGGCATACCGAAACGATTTGTCACTGAAGTTGTAGTAAAAAAGGGTTGTAGTTGGTGTCAAGTAACAATCCGGTTAATCATATTTGTGAAGAGTCATTTAGAAGAATTTTTGTTAATATTTCGTCGTGTGCTCACCCGTGGTGACGATAGCGGACTTGATTAAGGCATGCGACCACTTTGGGTGCAGCACGGTGACTGCTGATACATGTGGACATGCCATGCATGGACGTCCTGGAAAATAACTGATAGAATCCGCCCACAGCCGCCAATATGTTGGCTCCCGGTGCAGCTATGTCACGCTGTTCGAAATGCATAGAGATACAAGTCTTTAGTACTCAAATATTTAGTGTAGTGAGCAAGGTACCGTAGATATATACTTACAACCGATTTGTTTGCGAATCAGAAATATTCCCTCTGTTCTAAATGTAAGATATATGTTTTAACCTAAATCAAAGTTCTCCATGTTTGACTAACTCAATAGGAAAATACCAACATCTACAATACCATATCAATGGCAATAAATTCATCATGAAATATGTTTTCGTTTTGTCTATATTTGATGTTGTGGGTGTAGATATTTCTCCGTATGAAATATGTTAATATGCATACATCTTTGATGCGTCTCAGACATATCTATAATTTTTTATGTTTCATGCTTGATTATATATCAGTGCCACATGGTTTTATAATGTTTTTATATCATTTTGGCATAATTTATGGAACTAACCTACTAACAAGATGCCCAGTGCCAGTTCCTATTTTCTGCTGTCGTTTTGTTTCAGAAAAAATGTTCGGGAAAGTTTCTCAGAATCATCTGCAAATTTACGTGAATTATATTCACGAAGAAACATAGACGGAGCCAGGAGGGGATCTGCAGGGGGCCCACAGCCCCCAGACGCCACCCAGGCGCGGCCTAGGTGCTGGCCGCGCTGGGGTCCCACCTGGGCGACTCCTTCGTCATCTCGAGCCGCCCTTTCGCCTATAAATCGTCCTCGTCCCGAAAACCCTAAGTACCCGATCATATTCTCCAGAAAACATCTGAGGCCGCCGTCATCGCCAACCCTAGATCGGGAGGGTTCTGAAGCTCTTCCCGGTACCTTGCCTGAGGGGAGATCATCACCGGAGGCATCTACACCACCATGCCTGCCTCCGGAGTGATGCGTGAGTAGTCCACCACGGGACTACGGGTCCATGGCAGTAGCTAGATGGTTGTCTCTCCTCCTTGTACTCTATTGCTTAGATCTTGTGAGCTGCCTATCATGATCAAGATCATATTATCTGTAACTGCTACATGATGTGTTTGCTTGGATCCGATGAATTGTGAAAATCATTACTCTTGTTCATCTCTATGTTATGTTTTATCTATGATCTTGCATGCTCTCCGATGCTAGTGGATGATTTGGCCAAGTAATTGTTAGTATTGTATGAGAGAGTATTTATGCTAGATAGTGGGTTCATGTCTTCTTGAGCAGAGTGTGACTGACAGAAACGCTCATGCCAACGAATGTGCTATTGCCACTAGGGAGAAAACAGCTGTGTTATTTACATTTCTTATATTATACACAGTGCTTATTACAATGATCTGTTGCTTGCAACTTAATACTTCTGGGAAACATGCCGAATAGCGATCTCGAGGGTTGATTATTAGTTATAGATGCTGTTGGATAACGGTCTATGTATTTTGACGTAATGCTCATATTAGATGAAACGGGGAACTATATTATTTTATGATAGCATTGTTATGCGCCCACAATTTTATCAATTGCCTTACTGTTATTTGTTACCCATCATGCTTATCTTCTGGAGAGACACCACTAGTTATCTGCGGACCCCGGTTCTATTTTCCTACACTGTTTACAACCTTTTAATAGCTTTCCGTACTCATTTGGTTGCTGGTCATATTTCATTCTTATCATATTTTACACATGCACATTTAATTATTTGTGTTCGGCAAGATGGAGAGATTGACAACCTCTCTGTTTCGTTGAGACAAAGTAGTTTGTTTGTGATTGTGTACAGGTCCACGCCAATTATCGTTAACGGCATCGTTGACACCTTGCTAAGCCTTCTCCAAGTCCTACTGGATTCGATAACCTTGGTTTTGTAATCAAGGGAAAACTGTTGCTACGCTGCATCATACCTTCCTCTTGGGGTTCCCCAGCGAACGTGTGATCCACGCCATCAATCTTCTATTTTGGTACGAAGCAAATATTGTACCTTAAGTATGGCGGGAAACATGGCGCTCGGGCCTCTGGATGAGGAATAGGCGACCCTCGGCGCCAGCACCTCTTTGCCAACAGCGCTCAGGCGAAACCTTCACAACCGGATTCCTAGCAAGCCCATGAGACAAACATGAGTTCTTGGACCAGAAAATGACATGTAATCGCCTTGTTTCGGACGACGACCGATCGTCATTCTCTCACCCCGTGATATCACAGTAGTCAGTAGGAAGCGATTCTCTGTGCGATCTCGAAATCTACCAGCACACAAGGCATAATGCCCTCTCACACGGCCAGGGTGCTGAGCCTGTTGGGATCGTTTTGTGCGAAAATGAGGCCCTTCACTCCGGCCTCCATAGTGAGGTTGATAGCATCGCGGATCGCTACTTGAGACGCCGCCTCTGGTACGTAGCACAACACAATTTTACATGTGATGTTGCTTAGGGCCAATGTCTTCACGTCGCAGCTGCAAGCGTGCATAAATGTATCAAGTTCAATGCTGCTAAGAAAGTCCAATTGGTGCAGATTAGCTGCATCTGTTTAGTAAAATGAGGGGCTATGAATAATTACCTCCTCACATTAATAAGAACCTTAAAGTCACAGCTGATGACAGATGAGTTGTAGTGAAAAGATTGCCCCTGTGTTTAGAACAATACACCAAAATAGGAGTTGGTGTTTTTAGATTTCGAGAACCCTCCGGTATGACACGATTGAAAATGCATTTAGATTGCTTACACTAGTATCTCCAGCCAGTCTTGGGCTATATGTTGTATAGGTTGTGTGCGTTGTGTTCTATGTGTGGGCTTACTGTTCCTTCTAGTCTTCTCTTTTTGGTCAACGTATTTGAATAATTTTTGGAATGGCTCGGGCTGTTCTTCTTCTGCTGGTAATTACCTCTTTTATGAAGCATTTTTTTATTAACTTAAATGTCCCATTAAGCTCTTACAAATAAAGAAAATTACATCCATCTCTACACCCTAGATCATCCAACATTAAAGCGGTCATTTGAGTCCTCGAAGTGCAATCATGCACTCATGCTAGGTAATGGCATAATGGTTCCCTACACTATTCTAGTAATGGTTCCCTACACTATTCTAGTTTGGACCTAGCATACACTGTTAGTTGCACATTGATGAACGAGGGCACTGGGATGTGAGTGTCGTAAAACCCGTTCATAGCCTAATTTAAAAGTAAGTATAGAAGAATGGCCCACCTATTAATAACACTAGATTCCAAAATATAAAGAATTATGGAAGAGTGTTCATACATACCACTAGTTTTTCTTTGTTCCCAAGTGTCATTAGGGTCGGGAAAGACCGGTGCCATATGCCTGCAATAGAAGGATGGAGTAGAGGGGAAATCCACTTCGGCTCATAGGTGTATCTACATCCACTAGCCAAAAACCGAATTTTAAAGTTTCTAAAAATTTCAAACAAAAATTTCGGGTGTACATATGAACATTCTATGTTCGTACAAAAAAAATCGGGATGAAAAAAAAAATTTGTGGCTGGTGTAAAAAAGACAAATCTCCGGCGTTTCAAAATGACTTTGTACATAACTTTTTTTTGTCTTTTTTATACCGGCCACAAAAAATGTCTTTCGATGCGAAACTTTTTACACACATAGAAATTTTTCATATGAAAACCCGAAAATTTTGTTTAATTTTTTTTGACATTTTAAATACGTTAAAAATGTATTTTGCACAAAGGGTTCATCTGCACCCGTGAGCCAAAACATCATGTCCGGAGTAGAGTCACTTTTTGAAGGTGATGTTGTCCATCTCAATCCTAACTCTTGGGTTAATATTTCCAATTTTAGATTTGAGGTTGGTGATGGAAGTTAACCTGAATCGATCACCCAGACGATGACATATTCACCATATTTTGCTTTGTAGAATGCCTTGATGATGGTTGCTGGTAGTAGTCAAGGTTGATGAAGTCTCAGCTCTGAGTTGTGTGCAGATGATGATAGGTGTTAGTAGTCCTGCCCATGGGAAGCCCGGCCCGACCCAAAATTTCCAGGCCTGGGCCTGTGTTTTGAGCCTAAAGGATTGGTCGGGCTAGGCTCGAGCTTCACATATGATCGATTTAATGAAGAGGCTTGGTCCGAGGTGTGAGGCCCGTCTCTATTTTCCGCTGGTGGACCGGGCTTGGGCCTGAATTCTAGGCCCGACAGTCAGGTCCGGCCGGGCCTGGGCCTAGGTTTTCTGATGCGGTCTTTTTCTGGCCCAACCCATGGCCAGGACTAGGTGTTAGGCTTCACACTCACAACTTCAGGGAATTCTGCACTCCCAACAGGATGGTGATTAGTTTTAATCAATCATGCAACTTTTATGATGCTTCCAGCTAGTTACAGAAATTTCATTCGGTACGATCTAAGAGTTTATTTCAACCAGCCTCGTCGAGGGCACTACATATGTAGTTAATTAACATGGAAAAAATGATACAACCATATATAATTCATTAGAAGCGTGACCAAAGACCCGCAATAAGGAAATGTTTTAATTATTAGATTTTTTTTCTGAAGGAAATAGATGGTTGCAACATTGCTATATTTGATAATTTCACCACATATAAAATAAGCAGTACATTCAATACATAACAACAAGAAATAATCCTTACTAGAACAACTTCGGTTCTGATGGACCAGCAATATTAATTAATTCATATTATAATTTGTTGCTCTGAATTTAAAAAATACACATATTAGAATTAAGTACGAATTAAGTGACAATTGATTGCCTTATACTCTGGAAACAAAAACTGATATTTCCATAGGCATGAAATGTATATACTTGCGTGCAACGTATATACTTATGTATGTACATATAGTATGTCTTCTGCTTTGATTCTTGAGAAAACATATATTCCCCACCCCCCAAAAAATAGTTTACATGGAACTATGGGTTAAATGTTGTTGTAGTATGAAAGACACTAAAACCCTACCCGTTTGATAAATATGCAAAAGGTAATAAATAAATCACTAGTTTACTCTTGATCAATGGACCGCTAAATTCGAACCGAAGGTTACGTTAACACTGGGTAGGTCGGAGCATCTTAAAAGAACTCGAAAACATATATAACACACTCACATATAAATGTCAAGCCGTTTTACAGTCATTAGATCATTATTATGGGCCGTCCATTTTCGAAAATGCAGCGGTCCAGAAACGAGACACTACACCAGATTTTCCGTAGTACTAGGCTAATTAGACCAAAACAAAGATAGAACTTACACTAAATTCTCATGAAATAAAAACATATTTTATAAAATTAATCCGTACCAACGGATGGGCAGGGCACATTTGCTATTAGATTTCTTAAAACAAAAACCTACGCGGAATCAAGTGAGTCAAGAATCGATGACATGGCAGACATGCATGTATGGGTGGAGGAAAAGAAAATCCTAATATAATGTGAGGCGGAGGCGGAGCCAGATTTTGGGTGTACATGGTTCCAAAAAGTAGTAAAAAGTTTCAATTTATCATAGATACACTAGTTAGTATGCACGTGCAACGCACGTCTCACACAATTAATTCAAACCACAATGTAACATATAGATCATTATCATTCTCCGTCTATCTATTTTCAGGCTACACTATCAGTCTATCACATATTTATTCTTCCTCTCTCTCTCTTGCTCAAAATTCAAATACACCACTCATATGTATTTCAATACAATATTTATCACCGTATAAAAATCACTAAAATTTAAAGACAAGATTTAATTGTTCCTTTAAATAAAATAGCCAATATTTTATTCTTACATAAAGAGGACAATAAGTAAGTACGAAGCTTGGTCAACAATAAATTCCACTGAACATGATAGAATCAAAGGCATAGAATGGAAAGTATTGAGATCGTGGTTTTCTTCACCGCAAGCACGCTCCAAGTAAAGCTTCCCAAGCGAATTTCCCTGAACATCAATATGTAAACTGTTATGAATAGACTGGTTGTTTAAGGTGTAATTTCGTAACATGCTTTTTTATACAACCGAATTGTTTAAGGATTGTTCAAATAAGTTTGTTACAAGGTAGTCAGATCATGAAAGCTTTGAGAACTTCAATATTATGCCTTCTGAACGTTGGCAAATCCTCAAGACAATAAACTCATATAAGTACACGACCAGACAATGTCTGTTCTTCGAATTCAGTGGGCAATGTCGTTAGTAAATGATCAAATCAGGAGCAACACATGTTTTTACAAACGGCAAACAAATAAATCTTAGGGGTAGGCGGTCGTAATTTTTTTCACAATAACAAGAATTCAATATTAAAACAATATACAACAATATTAGAACAATACAATTGATTTGTGAAAGAAGGTTCAGCAGAACCAGATGAAGTTTGCAACGTACAAAATAAAATACAGATGGTTGGTCATACTGGCATTAATAGATATTTCTAGAAGCTTCACATAGACCATAGATTGGATCATTTGGTTACAGAAATTAATCGGAAATGACATGTCAAGTGATTTCTCAAAACTCAATAAATACGATAAGATGAACATAAATGAAGCTAATGGTGTAATATCTGCTTGGGATGAAAACATATATAATTGCCACACATCCTTTTATAGCTCCTTGAGAAATAGCAAAAAACAAACATGTGCCTGCACTGCTACAAAATACTATCGGAAATTCCAGTCGGAATGAGAATAGGGGTTTGGTAATCACATTAAGTTTAAATGCTTGATTGTAGTCCTAAACAAAGCAGTGGTGAATTGGCTTCTTCTCTCCACTATCAGGCTCACTTGCTTACTGAAATTGCTTATTCTCTCAACTGGAATAGATTATAGTGACCTACTTGAAAAGTTGAACTCACTGTGTGGTAAAAACGATCAGCAACATCCTGAGATGTTCTCTGCTGAATGAGAACCCTTGTTGCCGACACTTAGCTGAGATGTTCGCTCGAGTGGGCAGCCATCTAACTCGTAGAGTAATGATAACAGCAGATTAGCATCACTGTGGAGGACACTATTCTGTTTCCATATTTTAGTGGTATGTAGTTTATGAAAAATGATGTGATGATCTTCTCACCTGTCTATCAAGTGCCAGAATAGTACCTCAAGCTCCTTATTTGAAGCAAGCCATAACTACAAAACTCTTCATGAACTCCCAGTTTCTCTGTCCTAGATGACTGTAGCATTAAGTACTTCTCCATGCTCATTGAACAATTTCCCCAACATAGATTCTTCCGCTTGCCATGGCAGGTTGCCAACATAAACCCTGAAAGCAGATGTAAATTTTCTAGGAGGTCTGTCCACATGGGAAGCCCTGTGAGCTGCTTATGGCGATCCAACAATTCATCTCAAGCCTAGATTTCTCTTGTGCTAGAAAATTATGCCTAGAAAATCATATAAGTACTTAGATGCCTAGAAAATCATATTTCATTAGCTGTGATCTTTCTTCCGTGCTTAGTCTTCAGAATAAATAGTTCAACATAATAGAACGTTGAAATGCAGGCTTGTGATAAATCGGGGCCCCTTGCCCACAGAACTGTCGTACAATTCATACCTTGCTCGCAGAAAGTAAGAACAAAATCACCACAGAAGGCGAGGAAGCGGCTAGTGGTGACGTACCAAAGCGTGGAAGAGCAGCGAGGAACGCGGCGGGTAGGAGGACATCCTGCAGCTGAGGCAAAACATAAATCCCCACATTATTTAACTGAAATACAATACAAATATGAGCTTCCTATTTGGAAATAAAAGCAGACCTCATCTCTCTCTAGAGACCAATGATTTACTGTCACAATCACAAACATTATTATACACGCATAGGATATATATACCTTGTAAATCAAGCAATTCAATTAAACGGACTGCAAAAGCACGAAAACACCATTAGGTTCAGAAGTGTGATGGAGGTTGTTTACCTGCAGACCAGATGGAGGAGGCTAGGTCGCAGGCGTAGACACACTACCCTGGCTGGGTCATCTACGCGCATGTGCTGCTCAGATCTGGTCAGTCTCCATGAGCCCCACCGTCGCAAGCCTCTGGCACGGGGAGCAGGTTTAGTGGCGTCCAAAGAAGCATGACGGAGACGGGGGACGGCGGAGCAGAGGAGGAGCAGACAGACGGTTGGTGTGGAGGAGGATGCGACCGGCGGACAAAGGACGATGGCCGCGGTGGATCGGGCGAGGACGGAGGCGGGTTAAAGGTAGGAAGGCAAGGAGTGTGAGGGACGCTGGCGGGTAGGGTGGGCAGCGCGGCGACACTATCATGAAGGGAATGGCGATAACGTACGCGAAGGACAGGGCGGCGACGGCCGAGCTGGTGACGGGCGGCGGCGCTAGGGCGTGAGGCGACACGGTCGTCCTCCCACAGCCAGTGCGGCGGCGTGTTCGTCCTGTCCCGGGCAGTGGCGGCGTCCTCCTGCCGGCAGTGTGGCGGCGATAGCGTCCTTCCGCGGGCGGTTGTGGCGTCGTCGTCGTCCGTGCAGTGCGGAGGCAGCGGCGTGGTTTGCCGTTGTGTTTTTTTTCTTTAGATTGGGGGTGGGGGGATTTCCTCTCCGGGGTGGAGGTGGAGTAGAATTCAGCCAACCTAAAACGCTAAGTGCACACGGGTGTGCACACAGGTTAATCTGCAACGTGAGATTTAGTCTGGTGGGTCAAATCCAGCGGTTGAAATTATTCTGGGTTTGTTTTATGGGGTACATTTAGTGAAAGTCATGTTCGCTTGTTTAATAGTAGTGGAGATGATTAAACATAGACATTTATATACAATTATAGCTCTTCCCAAAATGTAATGGCTGTACATCTGTACACCCATGTATATAGCTGGCTCCGCCTATATATGGTCCATCGGTGTGATGAATCGCTGCAGTGATGTTTGATTAACTGCATGCCAACCATACTGTCGGTGGAGGATCGGTATTTAATTTTAAGTTAGGTAGACCTGCAGGGCGGAGCCATGCATATATAGTATCTCGTCCGTGGTTATATAATGTGAGTCGAAAGGACATGACATAAACACACAAACAATCCTTGCTAGCTTCTAGACGATCGAGCAAGTACGTACGTACGTGGTAGCTAGCTAGGACGATGGAGCCGCCCCACGTGGTCGTCATCGCCTTCCCCTTCGCCTCCCACGCGGTGAAGCTCTTCCGTCTCGCGCGCGCCCTGGCCGCCGAAGCGCCGGCCGCCACCTTCTCCTTCCTCTCCACCGCCACCTCCCTCGCCAAGGTACGGAATGCCGCCGCGCTCCAGGGGAACCTACGCTTTGTGGAGGTCCCGGACGGTTCACCGCCACCGCCCACTACGACTGGCGAGGAGAAGGTGCCGGCTGTAGTGCCACACCTCGTCGCCGTGGAGCGCTTCATGTTGGCCGCTGAGGCCGGGGGTGTTAGGGAGGCGCTGGAGGCCGCTCGAGCATCGGCTGGTGGCGCCAGGGTGAGCTGCGTGGTCGGCGACGCCTTCATGTGGATGGTCCCGGACTCGGCCGCTGCGGTCAAGGCGCCATGGGTGCCGGTATGGACGGGCGGACCCAGCGCTCTCCTAGCGCACCTCAGCGCCGACGCGCTCCGCCACGACGTCGGCGACAATGGTTAAACCACTCGTGTTACCACTCCCTAGCTTTTCCAAAACACATACTACTATAGTACTGTACTTAATTATGTCGAAAAAACTAACTAACTTGCAGCCGCCAGCCGAGCAGACGAGCTGCTAACCTCGCACCCGGGCCTGCACAGCTATCGCGTGCGGGACCTCCCCGGCGGCATCGTCTCCGGCGACCCCAACTTCCCGATGTACGCCCTGTTCCGGCGCGTAGCGCAAAGTGTTTCTTGCGCCACCACAGCCATCGCCTTGAACACCTTCCCGGGCCTCGTCCCGCAAGACGTCATCGACGCCCTCGGCGCCAAGGTGCCAAACTGCCTCCCCGTCGGACCGTTCCACCTACGTTGCCCGGGTACGGGGATACGGATACGGATACGGATACGGCGATACGCCGATACGCCAATTTTCTAAAAACCCCGATACGGGGATACGTTTGTATATATATAATAAATATTAATAATTGTATAAATTACTGTTTTTATCACAAGAATGAGAATTATTAAATAGGAACCTAATCCAGTGGACAATGATTAATCTAATTCTATCAAGGTGTTCTACAATCTATTTCTATATTCAGTCTAGTGAATACAATGATTAATCTAATTCTATCAAGGTGTTCTACAATCTATTTCTATATTCAGTCTAGTGAATACAATGATTAATCTAATTCTATCAAGCCAGCAAAAGCAATCTAGGGCAAGACCAAACACGAAGAACTATTGAACTAGAGGAAGCAGAGAAACACAGAGTCACAGAAGCAGAGAAACACGAAGAACTAGAAGAACTAACCTGCAGCAGCGGACGGCGGAGGGATCTGCTCGACGGCGACCAGTCCGGCGGCGCAGCAGCAGTAGCCGACGATCTGATCTGATGCACCCAGGTGAAAGGTCGGGGTCTCGGGGATGGGCTGCGTCGATCGCTCCGTCTCCGTATATATAGCGAGGCAAGTCCAGGCGAAACGTCGCGACGTATCCCGCCCCCGCGTATCGAAGCCGTGTCCCTTCCGTATCCGAATTATTTTCCTTTTCTGAAAAACAAAAAAATGTCCGATACGTATCCTGGCCGTATCCAACGGTATCCGGCCGTATCCGCGTATCCGGTCGTGAGGTTTCCGCCGTATCCGTGCAACGTAGCGTTCCACCTCCTCCCCGGCACCGACTCGCCGGACACCGACGGCGCGCCCGCCGACCCCCACGGATGCCTCGCCTGGCTGGACCGCCACCCCGCCCGCGCCGTCGCGTACATCAGCTTCGGCACCATCGCCGGAATGTGGGCGCAGAACGAGCTGCACGAGCTCGCGGCAGGGATCGAGGCGGCCGGCGCGCCGTTCCTGTGGTCGCTGCCGGAGGACTCGTGGTCGCAGCTGCCGCACGGGTTCATGGAGCGTGCCGAGGCCGGCGGGGCTGGGCTCGTCGTGCCGTGGGCTCCGCAGGTGCAGGTGCTACGCCACGCGTCGGTGGGCGCGTTCGTCACGCATGCCGGCTGGTCGTCGGTGCTCGAGGGCGTGTCCAGCGGCGTGCCCATGGCGTGCCGCCCCTTCATCAGCGACCAGAGGATGAACGCGTGGTCCGTGAACACCTGGGGCTTTGGCACGACGCTCGACGACCCGATCACGCGCGTCGGCGTGGCGACGGCGGTCGAAACGCTGCTAAGCAGCGAGGAAGGGGCCAGGATGTTGGAGAGAATGCAGGAGCTGCGAGGCATGGCGGCGGCGGCGTTCATGCCCGGTGGCGGCAGCAGGGACAACTTTGATAAGCTTGTCAAGATGGTTTGCGCAGTGTGAGCAAGTCAGCATGCACTTTGGTTTCCTGCCTGCGTCGTCTAAAATTAAAGTTGATGTACTCGTCGTCGATCTCGTCCTGCAAATGAGCGTTCTATCGCTTGCGTCGTCTAAAATTAAAGTTGATGTACTCGTCGTCGATCTCGTCCTGCAAATGAGCGTTCTATCGCATGCATGTTTGGTTTGGTTTATTCCATATCTATATCTATCTATATCTATACCTAATAATAAACGAAGGAGTGTCCGTTTCTCGTTCTTCCGTTTTTCGTCCGTTGTTGCTTCTTCCTTTTTTTCTCTTCGTACGTAAATCGGACCAGGCGATCCGAATAGAAACCCCCCCTTCTCTCCCCTGTCTCGCCCCCGTGCGGGCGACCAGGGGAAAACCCTAATCCCCGCCGCCGCTAGCCCCCTCCCCTGCCCGTTCCTTCCCTGCCGTCGTCGGCTCGGGCTGCCGGGCGTTGCCCGTGTGGCTCTGCCGCCGGCGACGGTGGGATGGTCTCTCCCCGCGCGTGTGGCTGGCGGCGCGGCGTGCGGCGACTCGCGGCGGTGCACCTCGACCCGACACCGGTCCGGCGAGCTTCGGTTGGTTCTGGCTGCGATGGCGCGGCCCTTGGCGGCGGGGTGCCCTGGTAGCCTGCGGGTGGCTGGCCGGTCGCCGGCGTGCGGCCGGCTGCGTCCTTGGGCTCAGATCTGGGCCCAAGCGGGTCCCATCTGGGCTCGGACGGGGCCGCAGCGGCGTGGAGGGGGCACCCCCGGGGGGTGGAGGAGCGGGTGCTTGAGCTGGGATGGTGGCGCCGGCGGCGCCCTTGCTGCAGTGTGGCGGCGGGGCTTTACGGGCCCTTTGGGCCTGGCCGGGCCATGTTGGGAATATGCCCTAGAGGCAATAATAAAATGGTTTATTAAGCATATTCAAGTTTATGATAATAGTTTATTATCCATGCTATAATTGTATTAAATGGAAACATAATACATGTGTGGAATATAAACACCCGGAGTCCCTAGTAAGCCTCTACAGGACTAGTTCGTTGATCAAGAGATAGTTAGAGTTTCCTAACTATGGACTTGTTATAGTCACTTGATAACGGAGTCATATCATTAGGAGTAATGGTGTGATGGACATGACCCAAATAAAGAGTTGCAATTAATCGTGTCACAAAAGTTTTGTTGTCAACACTTTTAATATGCCAAATATAGTTTTCTTAGACCATGAGATTATATCACTCCCGTTCACCGGAGGAATACTTTGTGGACATCAAACGTCACTTCGTGACTGGGTGATTATAAAGGTGGCTTTCAGGTATCTCCGATGGTGGGTTGTTGGGTGATATGAATCGAGAGTGGAATTTGTCCCTCCATGTGACGGAGAAGATATCTCCAGGCCTTCTCGGTAATATAGCATCAAGAGTCTGCAGACATGTGATTAGGTTGTAATCACCGGGATCCTATATTATGGACGAGTAAAGAGAACTTGTCGGTAACGAGATTAAACTAGACATGGGGATGTCAACGATTATATCTCGGGCAAGTAAAATATCGTGAGACAAAGGGAATCGTATATGAGATTAATTGAATCTCTGGCATCGTGGTTCAATCGAGAAAAGGTTTTCGTTGAGTGTATAGGAATTAATATGGACATCCCGGTCCCGCTATTAATTATTGATATGATCATGTCTATGCATTCTCGAACCCGTAGGGTCACACACTTAACGTTCCGATGAAATTAGGTTTTGCGATGAATTAAATGATGAAGTGAACGAATGGTGATTCGGAGTCTCGGATGGGATCCCGGACGTCACGAGGAGTTCCGGAGAAGTCCGGAGAATAAGATTCATATATGGAAAGTGGTTTCCGGAGGTTTCGGAAAAGTTCCGGAAATTATTTAAAGGGTACCGGAAGGTTCCGGAGTGTTCTAGAAGGGTCTAGAAGTGGGACCATATTTTGTATGGGGCCCACATGGTGCAAAGGGGTGCTGCCACCACCTAGGTGGTGCGCACCACCTAAGCCCACATGGGCTGGTGCGGCATAGGTAGGAGGGGAGTCCCACTCCTAGTTGGACTAGGAGGTGGGCTCTCCACCCCTTTAGGAAAGGGGCCCAAGCAAGAGTTCTAGAAGGACTCCAACTTGGGGGACAAGCAAGGAGGGGCCGGCCGGCCCCCTTGCCCTTGACCTAGCCGGCCACCTATATAAGGAGGGGAAGGGGGGGGCGCACCACACACCAAGGGCTGCCCCTAGCCGCACCCCCCCCTCTCTCCACCTCTAACCCTAGCCGCACCCCTTACCCCGAAGGGCTGCCGCCACCTCTCCTCCACACCCATAGCCGCACCACCCCTATACCCTAGGGCTGTTGCGCCATCTCCTCCTCTCCCTCTCCCCTCGCTTGGTTTGGCGAAGCCTCGCGTGTGGAGATCGTCATCATCACCGGCACTACCGTCGTGCTGCTGAGATCATCAAGGCCACGTCGTCTCGCTTGCGGGATCAAGGAGTCGACGTCTTCATCGAGCTGTACGTGTGGACGCCGCGGAGGTGCTGCCCGTTGCTGCACTTCACCGGATTGGATCTCGAGGATAATACATCTCCTCGCGACTAGACGAGTCTAGTTGCGGGGATCGACTAGCCAACCCCTGCACCGACAAAACGCGTTTGTTGAACTTCGAGGGTAAGAGATTGGATCTCATCTTCGCTATCTTCATCTCGTAGATCTAGATCCTTGGGGTTTATTCCGCTTTGCCGCGTAGAAAATTTTTGTTTTCCATGCTGCGACCCCATCAGTGGTATCAGAGCCTAGATCTATTCGTAGGTGTTGATGCGATTAGAACACAAGGAGTTGTGGGCGTTGATATTTTATGTTGCTACCTTCTCGCGTGCACTTTGCATCTTTGCGGTATTGTGAGATTGAAGCGGCCCGGACCAACCTTACTCGTCCACGCACGAGAGACCGGTTCCACGACTGACATGCAACTTGTTTTGCATAAGTGGCTGGCGGGTGTCTGTTTCTCTTGCTTTAGTGAGGATGCAATTTTCAATGGAAGGCCTTTCAAAAGGATGAGTAAATAAGCAACTATTATATCACCGTTGTGGTTTTGCGTAGATTAGAACGGTTCTATCTCGTTGACCCAAGCCACGTAAAATTTGCATAAACAAAGTAGAGGCGTCTAACTTGTTTTTGCAGAGGGGGTCAAGTGATGTGATATGGCCAATGTGATTTGTGATAATGTATGCAATGATCATGTTTGTAATATTTCGCGACTTGCATGTCGACGAGTACGGCAACCGGCAGGAGCCATATGGTTGTCTATTATTTTATGTGACCTGCGTGTCAATGAATCACCATGTATTTGCTTTACTTTATTGCTAAGAGTAGCATTAGTTGTAGTTGCAATAGTTGGTGGACAACCATGGTGATGGCGCCAAGATGATGGAGATCATGCCGGAGATGAAGATCTTGCCGGTGCTTTGAAGATGGAGATCTAAGAGCATATGAAGAAAGGCCATATCATATCACAATTATGAATTGCATGTGATGTTAATCCCTTTTATGCACCTTATTGTTATGCTTAGATATGATCGCGACGGTAGCATGATAAGGTGATCTCTCATGTTAATATCAAGATAATTAAGTGTTCTCCCCTAGTATGCGCCGTTGCGAAAGTTCGTCGTTTCAAAGCATCACGTGATGATCGGGTGTGATAAATTCAACGTTCACATACAACGGGTGCAAGCCAGTTTGCACATGCGGAAATACTACGGTTGTCTTGACGAGCCTATCATGTACAGACATGGCCTCGGGAACACGGAACCGAAAGGTTAAACACGAGTCATATAAATGATATGATCAACACTGAGTTGTTCACCATTGAAGCTACATCATCTCACGTGATGATCGGTGGTGGTGTAGTGGATTTGGATCGTGTGTCACTAATCAACCGGAGAGATGTTGAGTTTAGTGGGAGTTCGTTAATTTGATTAAATTGAACTAAAATTATCATAAACAAGTGTCCTAAAGATGTCTTTGCAAAATCCTTGTAGATCATGGCCGACTACAGTAGTATGTTTCTTGCTGAGGAGCTGCGTCTCGATGGGTCAAACTTTGCTGAGTGGTACATACGTCTTAGAGAAGTCCTATCAACCAATGATCAGCTCTACGTGTTACATGAACCCTTAGAAGAAAAACCCGATGCTTCTGCGAGTTACAACAAGCGTATGGATTGGCTCAGCCGGAGTAAGACTCACATTCAAGTCAATTGGTTGATGAGTGTCTTCATGAATTCAGACCTGTCCAAACAATTCAAGAACTTGAGTGCCATTGAGACTGTCACTAAGCTAAAGGAAATGTTCATAGCACAAGTGAGAATTGCAAGGTTTGAAGGTCTGGGTGTGTTTCTTTCAACTAAGATGGAAGAAAATGATCGCTTAGAGGATCATCTGAAGAAAATGTATAGGATATATCACACTCTTATGGATGCTTGGGATATGGAGATGAGTGACGAATTCGCGATAGATGGGTTGTTGCATTCGCTTCATCCCAAAATTCAAGAATTGTGTCAGAGACTATGTCAAGGAAAGGGATTCGATCACTTATCCGGAACTGATGTCTCGACTTCGTCAGATCGAAAGGAATCCCGTAGCAGGCGGAGGAGCCAACGCAGAAGGTATATTTTGATATACTAGTTATAAATGTTTAAATGTCCCATTTACACTTATGGTGAGCTAAGTATTTGATACTTGTGCTGTTTTATGAAAACAGGGCCTGCCATTTGAGAAGTGCATGGAGGGACTGAGTGGATCTCGCGGGAAGATGGCAATCAAGGAGTTGATGCTGGCGATGTTCTACTTCTACATTTATCGTTTTAAATTAGAGGATTTGAATGAGTTTTTGTAATCGAATTGAGTGTGATCTTAAATTAGTGTGTCTCGGTTTGTGAGACGGTCATTCATGTTAAAGACAAGTGGTTGTTCTGTTTTCATGAGTAATCCTTTTTGGAGATCACGTTTCGATTATGAGATTATTGTCCTTTGCTAGATTTAAACGATAATTAGTTAACACTTATAAAATAAAGACATGCTAAAATATCCAATACTTAATGATGAGAATTGTTTTAATTGTACTGTTAGTGCTGAAAAGCATGTTGATGCGCATCACTAAGTAGTATGATTAAAAAATGTCATTTTCTGAAAATGCCATGAGTTGCTGAAAATAAACACAAGTGTTGGTTGTATTTTTTCAGTAAATAAAAGACATCATTATTTTATCATGGATGAGTGAATAGGAGTATTTATTCATGTCATGATAAAATCATGGAAGTAGAGGATATTGAGTTAACAAGATAATTGAGTCTTTTCGATTTGATCAAAAGAGACAAAATATTTGAGTTATTGTTTAGTATGGAGACTTGTGACAAGTGTTATCACAAATTATGATATTTAGAGATTATTCAAAAGGTGTTTTGATAAACCTAAAGTATTGTAGTCACATTATATTTGATATTATGTGGTCATAAACGAAGGGTTCTTGGTTTTAAGGTTTCATTAGTATCATTTAGATAAACACTCTGTTTTAAATAAAGGATCTATTTAATGATTTGCGTTTCGCATATGAGTTATGTGAAATAGTGGTTTCAATAATTATGAGATAATTAAAACCAAAGCAAATAAAGTTTTGTAGAGTGTTCATATGAGATTATGAATAGAGATTCCACAATGTGAGACTAAAAGGGACAAACCAATGTGTTTGGTTGTGTTATGTATTTTAGTGGTTTTATCGTGAAATTGTTTCATGGATAAAAGATTTGTTGGAATAAGTTTAGAAAGCTTAAACCTTGCATGTTTATGTATCAAGTGGCACATTTGTAAAGTGCTATGTTGGATAAAACTTGACACATAAAAGGTTTTGATGATGGTGATCATTGAATTATGGTTTAGCTTGTCTAAAGAGATGTAGGTTTCAAGAGTATGAATTTTTGTCAAAAGTTGCAAAATAATATTCGTGATTTACTTGTCGTGTTTGGGAAACAAGACATACCTACAAAACTACAAAAGAAGAAATAGAAACTTTAAATACGAAAGTGACTAAGAGTCATTCCACTTTAAGTTTAAATCATAAAGTAATTGTTACTTGATTTTGTGAAAAGAATGTTTCACATATTTATTTGGCAAAAGAGTTTGCGTGGAATAAATAAAACTTAGAGCTAGCAAAGTGCTGGTGTTTCGTATGTGAGTTCTCGAATCTTAAAAGTTAAGAGGTTTTGGAGGAGTCCAAAGTGTCGAGAACATGCAGACATGATCATATCAATAATCAACAGCGGGACCGGGATGCCCATATTGACTCCTACATATTCAACGAAGTTCTTTATCGATTGAACCACGATGCCGGAGATTCTTAATCTCGTATACGATTCCCTTTGTCTCACCGATATTTAATTTGCCCGAGATTTGATCGTCGATATCCCCATATCTAGTTTCATCTCGTTACCTGGCAAATTCTCTTTACTCGTCCATAATATAGGATCTCCGTGATTAACACTTAACCACATGGTTGCAACCTTTCTGATGCTATATTACCGAGAGGGACCAGAGATATCTACTCCGTCACATGGAGGGACAAATCCCACTCTTGATTCATGTCACCCAACAAATACCATCGGAGATACCTGAAAGCCACCTTTATAATCACCCAGTTACGAAGTGACGTTTGATGTCCACAAAGCATTCCTCCGGTAAACGGGAGTGACATAATCTCATGGTCTAAGGAAACTATACTTGGCATACTAAAAGTGTTGGCAATGAAACTTGTGTGACACGATCAATTGCAACTCTTTATTATCGGGTCTTGTCCATCACATCATTACTCCTAATGATATGACTCCGTTATCAAGTGACTGTAACAAGTCCATGGTTAGGAAACTCTAACCATCTCTTGACTAACGAACTAGTCCGGTAGAGGCTTACTAGGGACACCTGGTGTTTATATTCCACACATGTATTATGTTTCCGGTTAATACAATTATAGCATGGATAATAAACTATTATCATAAACATGAATATGCTAATAAACCATTTTATTATTGCCTCTAGGGCATATTCCCAACAGTAGATGCCTCCGGCGACGATTCCCCTCTCCGGCAGGGTGCCGGGAAGAGCTGCAGAACCCTCCCGAACTAGGGTTGGCGATGGCGGCGGCCTCAGACGTCTTCTTGAAAATATAATCGGGTATTTTAGGGTTTTCAGGTCAAAGAAGAATTTATAGGCGAAGGGGCAACTTGAGACGGTGCCAGAGGACACCAGGTGGACCCCAGGCGCGACCAAGGTGTGGGCCGCGCCTGGGGGGCGTCTAGAGGCTGGGAGCCTCCCCCTCAGGCGTCAACTGGCTCTGGACTTGTTCCTTCATGAAAATAATTCATGTAAATTTCCAGCTGGTTCCGAGAAACTTCCCCGAACAACTTTTGTGAAACAAAAAGACAGCAGAAAACAGGAACTGGCACTGAGCATCTTGTTAATAGGTTAGTTCCATAAATTATGCCAAAATGATATAAAAACATTATAGAAACATGTGGCACTGATATATAATCAAGCATGGAACATCAAAAATTATAGATACGTCGGAGATGTATCAGCATCCCCAAGCTTAATTCCTGCTCGTCCTCGAGTAGGTAATGATAACAGAATAATTTTTGAAGTGGCATGCTACCAACACAATCTTGATCAAGTAATCATGTAAAGAATATGAACTAAATTCAATGATCCAAACAAAGGTTTATTGAATGAAACAAACAATGATTAACCAGGTGCAACATCTAAGCAAGAATTTACTAGAAAAGATTACTTTGGAGATTTAAAAGTATAACACTTAACAATGATTGATATCTCACAAAGCAATATTATTTCGGCAAAGGAGTTTGGCCAACACAAAGGAAGATTTAAGTTTTCAGCAAAAACTTCAACTTGCAACATATTTATCTCAAGATAAAGTCAATACAAAGTTTTCACGGTTAGACATAAAGATAACATGAAGTAAAACTTGAACCAAAGTTGACACCAAGTGATTGCTTGAGGGGTAAAGAAGGAAGAGGAAGACTGACTCAACATAAAAGTAAAAGAAAGGCCCTTCGCAGAGGGAAGCAGGGATTAATCATGTGCTAGAACTTTTTTTTTTACAGAAGTAAAACAATTTTGAGATATGCATGCTTTCGTCAACGACTTCACAGTAAAGAAAATAGCTAGTCCCCCATTTCAAGCAAGGCTTTTAGACTTTTGAGAGCGGCTAGTACTTAGAGGAATGAGGTCACTCCTCGTTCTCCTTTGTTTCACCACTAACCAATGTTTGACTGATTTCTCAGTTTTGCATTGTGCGGAGGAGAATGGTGGGTTATATTTATATTTTGCTTAAGCCGCTCTCGGCAAATTTAAGTGAGAACGTAAACCATCAACACCGGGTGAAAGGGGGGAAATGACCTTGCTTGCCACAAGTTATATCTAGCTTCCTACTGCTTCCTCATGATCTTAAAAACAGAGGCACAAAAAGGAGAATTTTGAAAGTTTTAAAGATAGCACATGAAAATTTTACTTAGAGTGGCAAGGAAATACCACATGTAGGTAGGTATGGTGGACACAAATGGCAAAGATATTTGGCTCAGGGATTTGGATGCACGAGAAGTATTCCCTCTCAGTACGGAATTTTTGGGCTTAGCAAGATATCAAGCAAACACATAACATCAACTTGGTTCAACGAATGACTACAGATATACATCATGCATAACCACTAGACTTCACCGTCTACCTTGTTAGCCAAACCAACTCTTTGCAAAAAGAATACCTAGACTTTGAGAGCTACCAAGCAGGACAAGCACCACAATTTTAAAGCTTTACGACAGTTCTTTACTAATATATTCTTATTAGACGATCCACAAGTTTAAGCATTAATCTACTTCATATCTCTAAACAATTGACAAGTATCAAAGATTCAAGACAACGATCTACAAGATGAAGCAGCACTTTTCACACTTCCTACATGATAATTTCCATTTAACCAAACACCAATCAACTTATTTGAAACAAAACTAAAAGGGTGAAAGCACAAGAGAATACTTCCTAACTACAAAAGGTAACAGCTCTGAACAAGAGATTCTTGAAAACAAGAGCTAGAAGCAAAAATAACAAAAGCTAAACACTCAACACATATAAGTGAAGAACATGAGTGTTTAAGAAAAAGCGGAGCGTGTCTCTCTCCCAAACAAGCATGCATGGATCCAAGTTATTGCAAAGACCAGAGAACAAAACACAAACAAACTGAAAGTGAAAATAAACTCATGCTACAAGAACATCACATAATGTGTAAAGGAATAAAAATATAGCACCATGAGAGAAACCGATGATTGTTGATGAAGAAGGGGATGCCTTGGGCATCCCCAAGCTTAGACGCTTGTGACTTCTTGAATATTTCAGAGGAGGATCCATGGGGAGCCTCTCCAAGCTTAGACTTTTATCCCTTCTTGATCTTCCTTCAACACCTCGCACTTGGATATTTGAAAACTTCATTCACGCAAAACTTATAGCAACTTCATTAGAGGGGTTAGTCCACAAAAACAATATCTTTTTTCAGTTCCAAAGCACATATCATGAACTTATATTTTTTTTAAACATTAGATACTGTCACAAAGGTCCAAGTAAAGCTCTAGCTTTGAAAAAAAACTTCAGTTTGCCCATGAAAGAAGCAATGCAAAACTAAGGACAAAATCTGCCATAAACAGAACAGACTGTAAAGATGAATTTTTTCGGGGCACTTCTAGACCTCAAATCAGAAACTTAAACTAGAGAAAGGTTTACAAAACTCTGATGCTTGCTTTCAAAAAATTTCAGCCACAGATGACATCCTGTGATTTGTTGGATTTTCGAACAGTGAAGAACAGAAATCTGTTTCTGAACAGGAAACTCACCAATTAGTCTTCCTCTCTTTAGAGGCTATTCTTGGCACAAAAAACCAAAACAAAAAGATACAAGGGACTTGTTACAGAAGTAACATCACCCAAACTCAAAGAAACAAAAAAGAAACAGAAGGTAAAAATAAAATGGGTTGCCTCCCGTAAGCGCTTTTATTTAATGCCTTTTAGCTAGGCAACATGGCAAATTCAAGTTTTATCAATAGTATCATACAAAGAAAGGTTGGAAAATAATTCATAGATACATTGTATTTTACTTATGCATGGTTCAGAATTTCCCCTCTTACTACCTTTTGGTTGACTTCTTTCATCAAAAGGATTTTCAGGAACAACCCAATCAAAATTCTTTTCTAGAGCTTCATGCATTGAGCTTAAATGGTATGGGTATTTTTAGTTCCTTTTCAAATTTAGCTTTACCTTCATATCCCATCCTTTAGTTTTAAAGGTTTTAAGGTTATGCTTAATATTAAGCCTACATCCCAGCATATTATAATGAGCAAAAATGTTTCTAGCTTCTCTGGCAATATCAACAAATTCCATAAGCAAGGTTTTAAGCAATAAATCTTTATCTTCCCCCTTATCCATACTTTCAAGTTTAAAGAATAATTATTGTACTGTAGGATGAAGGTTAATAAACCTAGATTCTAACTTTCCCACCAAAGAAACTATAGTACCCTCATAGCCATGTGTAAGTTCCACCAAGGATTTTTCATTCGGATCATAAAGACTATTAATATGATTAAGGATCAATATTATCTTTACCAATGATGGAACTACTTCCTACCTTAATGTCTTTCATAGCAAATTCAGGTAAAAGCCCCATGACTCAAACAACCAATAAAATCACACAAACCGAAAAAGAGACAAATTGCTGGAATTTTTTTTTGTGTCTTTCAGTTTTAGAGCAAACGAAAGGCAAAACAAGACTAACAAAAAATATACTAAGCAAGACAATAACAAAGTAAAGTGAAAGGATGTGTGAAACTCCCCTAGCTGAAGCTTCCAAGTCCCCGACAACGGTGCCAGAAAAAGATCTTGATGACGTGGATCACACGTTTCCTGGGGAACCCCAAGCGGAAGGAATGATGCAGCAAAGAAGCAGTTTCCCTTGATTACAAAACCAAAGTTGTCAGATCCAGTAGGACTTGGTGAAGTCTTAGCGAGGTATCAATCTAATCTGGCGCTTGTAGATTAACGCGGACCTGCACACAATCACAAACAAGTACTTTGCCCCAATGAAATAGAGAGTTGTCAATCTCTCCGGCTTGCCAAATATAAAGGATTAATTGTGCAGATGTAAAATATGATGAGAGTGAAATATAGCCAGCGAGAAAATGATGATGAAAAGCTATTAGAACGGTTGTAAACAATGTAGGAAAATAGGACCGGGGTCCACAGTTCACTAGTGGTGTCTCTTCAAAAGATATACATGATGGGTAAACAAATTACAGCATGACAATTGACAGAATTGTGGGCACACAACAATGCTATCATAAAATAATATAGTTCACTGTTTCATCTAATATGGGTATTACGTCAACATACATAGACCATTAAACCAACTGCGTCTATGACTAATAATCCACTCCGGGATCGCTATCCATCATGTCACCCAGAAGTATTAAGTTGCAAGCAACAGATCATTGCAATAAGCAAAGTGCATAATGTAAGCAATGTAAATAACACAAGGAAATCACACTGATGTTTTCTCCCTAGTGGCAACAACACATCTTTATTCTTGATCGTTTCTGTCAACCTGAGTTCAGAAAAAAAGAGGCATGAACCCACTATCTAGCATAAATACTCTCTCTGAAGACAGTAACAATTACTAGGCCAAAGCATCCACTAGCATTGGAGAGCATGCAAGATCATAGATAAAACATAACACATAGATGAACAAAAGTAATGATTTCCACAATTCATCGGATCCATGCAAACACAATCATGTAGCAGTTACAGATAATATGATCTTGATCATGATAGGCAGCTCATAAGATCTAAGCAGTGGAGTACAAGGAGGAGAGATAACCATCTAGCTACTGCTATGGACTCGTAGTCCCGTGGTGGACTACTCACGCATCACTCCGGAGGCAGGCATGGTGTTGTAGATGCCTCTGGTGACGATTCCCCTCTCCGATAGGGTGCCGGGAAGAGCTGCAGAACCCTCCTGAACTAGGGTTGGCGATGGCGGTGGCCTCGAACGTCTTCTCGAAAATATGATCGGGTATTTTAGGGTTTTCGGGTCGGAGATAAATTTATAGGCGAAGGGGCAACTCGAGCCGACGCCGGAGGACACCAGGTGGGCCCTAGGCGCAGCCAAGGTGTGGGCCGCGCCTGGGGGCGTCTGGAGGCTGGACGCCTCCCCCTCAGGCGTCCTCCTGGCTCTAGACTTGTTCCTTTGTGAAAATCAATGTTCAAAATACCGGCTGGTATACCGATAAATCGGCCGGTTTACCGGTTACCGGTAGCAGACCGGTAAGATAAGCGAATACCGCCGGAATTTACCGGTATACCGATATTCGACGATATTCACTGGTAATTTTGTGGGACCCAACCGATTTAGCTCCAATTTTTAATTCTGATTCAGTTTTTGGAGTCTTATTTGTATAAATGGTTACTTTTGGTGCATATCATGTTGCTTAAGAGTGATACATATGATATGGCTTACGAGGTTGCCATGTAAATTGATCATGATGATATGAAAATCTGATATTTTTTAAAATCTTGCCGATAAATAGTCGACCGATAAAATCGATAAATCGGCTAATAAGCCGATTTATCTCTTATCTTGGGTCGACCGATAAGTTAACGAGAAGCGATATCCCGAACATTGGTGAAAATAATTCACGGAAATTTCCAGCTAATTCCGAGAAACTTCCCCGAACAACTTTTCTGAAACAAAAAGGCAGCAGAAAACAGGAACTGGCACTGGGCATCTTGTTAATAGGTTACTTCCATAAATCATGCCAAAATGATCTAAAAACATTTGGCACTGATATATAATCAAGCATGGAACATAAAAAATTATAGATACGTCGGAGACGTATCACTCACACACACGATTAACTGCATAGGAGATATCAGGCCTGGTGATAGTCACGTACTGCAGACCACCCACAATACTGCGATACTCAGTCGCATCATCAGAAGTGATGGGATCACGATCAAGAGCAGATAATATATCAATCAGTCATAGACATATGAGTGGCAGCATCTTTACACTTCAGCATACCTGCACGGCGTAGTAAGTCGATGGAATACTTGTGCTAATTGATAGTGAGCCCAGCAGCAGACTGGGAGACTTCCAGACCGAGAAAGTAATGCAAAGTGCCCAAATCCTTCACAGCAAAATCAATACTCAAGGCAGCCAAGAGACGATCAGCAGCAACAACTGAGGAACTAATAAGAATAATGTCATCACATATACCAACAGGTACATAGTTACCTCAGGACGCTGATAAAGGAACGGTGATGTATCAGCAGTGGACGGAACAAATCCATGAGTCCGAAAACTAAGCCAAGACGCGCATGCCATGCACGAGGAGCTTGCTTGATTCCATAGAGAGCCTTAACAAGGCGGCAAGGATGATGAGGACGAGTAGGATCAACAAAACCCGGAGGCTCTCGCATATACACCTCTTCCTCCAAGACTCCATGGAGGAGGCATTCTGAACATCCAGCTGGCGGAGAGACCAACCTCTTGTGACAGCCAAAGAGAGCAGTATATGAATGGTAGTAGGCTTGACAACCGGGCTAAAAGTGTTCTCATAATCAAGACCATACTGATGTTTGAATCCCTTGGCCACTAAGCGTGCCTTGTAGCGTTCAATAAAGCCATCAACATGTTTCTTGACTTTGAACACCCACTTGGAGTCAATAATATTAACACCAAGGAACTAGCTGCCAAGTATATTTTTTAAGAGTGCCTGAAACTCCTGCTCCATTGCACAACGCCAGTGAGAAATACCAAGAGCAGCCTGAAAATGCCGAGGTTCGGCAGTGGGTTCAGCCTCCGCTTGTGCAACACATCCGCAATCCACGCAACTGTGCCATCAATGCGTTCTCGCGGGCGGAAGATATCGCTTTGACTACATGTACACGGACGCAGAGCAGCGGGTGCAGGTGGTGGTGGCGCCGACCGATCACTGGGCGCGTGAGAGGCGACGGGCAACACAAACTCGACGCGTCCCACGACGCGAGCGGAGACGTTGTCATCTTGCGGTCTGGTGAAGACGGCCCAGCAGGGGCCGCAGAAGGGGAGGCGCCTGGCGAATACGGCCCAACATGCTCTAGTGGACCTTCTGGCTAATGATTGTACCTATTATCTATACCTATATATAATAATAAAGGAAGAGTCGCATCTCCCAAAAATTTTGCCAACTTTCTTTCTACCCTTATTTTTGAACCAAATTACAGCAATTGCCACCGCCTAAGTGGAAAATGGTTTGTGCCTCTTACGCAGGCAGTCCGGTCCAGAGACCCACACTGAGGGCTCGACCTTCTCGATCCTCGGCTGCGCAGGGTGCACCGATGGCGAGCTTGTTCTCGATGTTGTGCTGCCCCCGCAAGAGTGCAATCAGGTCCACGTCCTCGACGTCCTGCTATCCCAACAAGAGCGCCATCAGTTCGGCGTCGTCGCCGACGGCACCAAGGGCTTGACCTTCTCAATCTACGGCTGCGCTGGGTGCGGAGCTCCCTGATACGTGTCAAACGTATCTATAATTTTTGATTGATCCATGCTAGTTTTGTGATGTTGTCACATGTTTTTATTATAATATTAATCATTTTTATGCATTTTATCGGACTAACCTATTGACAAGATGTCCAGTGCCAATTTCCTGTTTTTGCTGTTTTTCTATTTTTAGAAAAGTCACTTCAGGAAATATCGTCGGATTGAGCTGAAAATTTACGGGGATTTTTTATGCGACGGAAGACACCAGAAGACCAAAGTGCGACCTGGGGGGCCACCCAGGGGCCACAGGCGGGTGCCTTCCGTGACACCCTAGGACCCGCGGGTGGGGCTTGAAGGGGTCGCAGCATAGAAAACAAAAATTTTCCTACGCAACAAGCGGAATAAACCCCAAGGATCTAGATCTACTAGATGGAGGTAGCGAAGATGAGATCCATTCTCTTACCCTTGAAGATCAACAAACGCGTTTTGTTGGTGCAGGGGTTGGCTAGTCGATCCCCGCAACTAGACTCATCTAGTCGCGAGGAGATGTATTTCCTCGAAGTCCAATCCGACGAAGTGCCACAAGGGGTAGCACCTCCGTGGTATCCACACGTACGGCTCGATGTAGATCTCCGCCTTCTTGATCCCGCAAGCAAGGTGGAGATGGCTAGATGGATCTCGGCACCACGACGGTTGTGGTGGCGTTGATGGTGGAGAAATTCTTGCAGGGCTTCGCCAAGCGACTGCAGGAGAGAGGAGGGAGAGGGAGAGGGAGGCCGGCGGCTAGGGTACAAGGGTGCTGCGCCCCAACCCTCCCCTCCTCCTTATATAGGCGTGAGGGGGCTGTGGGGGGCGTCCCAAACCCATCTAGGGCCGGCCAAGGGAGGAAACTTACCCCCCAAGGCAACCCCTAGGGTTTTTGGGTTCCTCCCATGGGCCAGCCGCATGGGCCTTTAGGGAGAGGGTGCGGCCAGCCCAAGTGGGCTGCTGCACCTCCCCTTGGCCCATGTGGCCTTCTAGAACCTTCCGGAACCTTCTAGAATCTTCCGGTACTCTGCCGGAATTTTCCCGAACTTTTCCGGAACCCTGGAAACCACTTTCCTTATATAAAACTTTACCTCCGGACTCTTCCGGAGCTCCTCGTGATGTCTAGGATCTCATCCGAGACACCGAATCACCATTCGTTCATACCATCAAAACATCTCATCGCTAAACCCTAGCTACATCGGAGCGTTAAGTGTGTGACCCTACGGGTTCGAGAACATGCAGACATGATCATATCAATAATCAATAGCGGGACCGGGATGCCCATATTGACTCCTACATATTCAACGAAGTTCTTTATCGATTGAACCACGATGCCGGAGATTCTTAATCTCATATACGATTCCCTTTGTCTCACCGATATTTAATTTGCCTGAGATTCGATCGTCGATATCTCCATATCTAGTTTCATCTCGTTACCTGGCAAATTCTCTTTACTCGTCCATAATATAGGATCTCCGTGATTAACACTTAATCACATGGTTGCAAATATTACCGAGAGGGCCCGGAGATATCTTTTCCGTCACAAGGAAGGACAAATCCCAGTCTTGATTCATGTCACCCAACAAATACCATCGGAGATACCTGAAAGCCACCTTTATAATCACCCAGTTACGAAGTGACGTTTGATGTCCACAAAGTATTCCTCCGGTAAACGGGAGTGACATAATCTCATGGTCTAAGGAAACTATACTTGGCATACTAAAAGTGTTGGCAATGAAACTTGTGTGACACGATCAATTGCAACTCTTTATTATCTGGGTCTTGTCCATCACATCATTACTCCTAATGATATGACTCCATTATCAAGTGACTATAACAAGTCCATGGTTAGGAAACTCTAACCATCTCTTGACTAACGAACTAGTCCAGTAGAGGCTTACTAGGGACACATGTTTGTTTATATTCCACACATGTATTATGTTTCCAATTAATACAATTATAGCATGGAGAATAAACTATTATCATAAACATGAATATGCTAATAAACCATTTTATTATTGCCTCTAGGGCATATTCCCAACAGTCTCCCACTTGCACTAGAGTCAATAATCTAGTTTACATTTTCTCGATCCAACACTCATGGTGTCTAACACTCATGGAGTCTCAGTGCTGATCATGTTTGCTCGTGGAAGAGGTTCTGTCCGTGCTCTGTACTATACAGTTCTTTATGTTCTTTTTTAAAACGTCAATGTCACCTAATTTGACATTACTTTATCATCTCATGATAAACCTATTATCATCACATGATAATTCTCATCATCACATGATGAATATAATATATTTGGTTAGAGAGTGAGATTTTCGTTTCCCTTTTATGCCTACATGACGTATGATCAGTCAAGAGGACTTTCTCATAGCATGTGCACCCGGAACTCACTCAGTCTTGAAATAAAAATTTCTCAAACCACAATATTATATCTTTTAATCCTTGAATTAATCATATACTCCTATATGTTGTAGACTCACAAATCGACAGTGCAATCATGTCACTTCGATATTTTCGATCATGCTTTCGCTGCGCTTCTGCTATTTATGAGATTTCCAATCTAGTTTGGTTTTATGACTTCAACCAAGTCTACCAATCTCTAGATTCTATTATCTCAACTCCATGAAAAATGACTCCTCACTTAACATGTTCTTCTAACCAAGAACTTGGGTCACATATCGTCAAATACAAACACATGGTTCTTATATGTTTTAGTCCTATGAACAATTCATAGCGAACACTAACATATCCTCCAACCATCATTTTTGTACTGAGTTATCAACTCAATGTTTCACCTATTTTTCACAAGCAGATGAACCTTTCTTCTCTTGTTTTATTTTGAACTCCTTCAAAATCTTACTTAGGTTAAACATCATGACATAATGCTTTATCAAACATATCTATCCTCCATAGATACATCCATCTCCATGGATATTTGACGTTTCAAACTAACTTCATAAGTTATACGTTGGTTCCTGACTTATTTACAACATTTATGAAATCTCCATTTCACTCAAACAAGATGTTGTAAACTCCCACTCAAATATACACCATACACATATTAAATTGTGAAACCACTTTGGCTCCCACTCAGAAATATGTTATCTCTATATTTGACCATGAATTAACTAGCTCCCACTCAAACATATGTCACCACATATTTTGACCATGGAAAATAGTTTCTGCTCTAACTTAATACATGTCGTCACATATCTTAATTAGATCACACTCGTGTATTTTCTCGATATTTTGGACACTTCCAAAATTCTTAATTAACTATTAATATCGAGAACTCTTTCTACGAATGCTAGTACTTTGCTAGCATAAATCCTTTTGACCTTAAGCACAACTACACCATGTAGTTAACAACATTGAATATGTTGAAGAGCTTTACCTCTTGCGCTTTTGTCCAGTAAGTTTTATTTATTCCTTACAAACCCTTTTGAAGAATAAATATGTGAAACAACGCTTTCACAAAATCAAGTAACAATTACTTTGTGATTTAAACTTAACATAGGATGACTCTCAGTCATTTTCGTATTTAAAGTTTCTATTTCTTCTTTGTAGTTTCATAGGTATGTCTTGTTTCTGAAACATGACAAGTAAATCATGAATATTATTTTGTAACCTGACAAAATTTTATATTCTTGAATCCTACTTTTCTTTAGACAAGCTAAACCGAAATTCAATGATCACCATCATCAATTCCTTTATGTGTCAAGTTTTAACCAACATAGCACTTTACATATGTGCCACTTGATACATAAACAAGCAAGGTTTTAGCTTTTCCATTCCATCAATTCTTTTATCAATGAAACCTTTTCACGATGAATCCACTAAAACATTTAACACAATCAACAATTGATTTGTCCCTTTTAGTCTCTCATTGTGGAATCTCTATTCATAGTCACATATGAATATACAACAAACTTTATTTGCAATAGTTTCTAATTATCTCATAATTAATGAAACCACTGTTTCACATAACTCATATGCGAAATGCAAATCATTAAATAGATCCTTATTTCTAAACAGAGTGTTTATCAAATAAATCTAAATGCTATTATTAAACCCCGAAATAAAACCCTTCTTTGAGACCACACAATATCAAATAGTGTGTGATTACAATATCTTAGGACATATCAAACTCCTTTGAAAATATTCTAAATATTGTAATTTGTGATAACACTTCTCACAAGTCCGCATACTAACATATAACTCAAATATTTTGTCTCTTTTGATCAAATCATAAAGACTCAATTTTCTTGTTAACTTAATATCCTAAACTCCAGAAATTTATTTGATCTCATCAAATATCATAACTCGAATAAATACACCTATTTAATCATTTATGATGGAGTACACAAAATAATGACATCTAACATTTGCTGAAAATACAACCAACACTTGTGTTTATTTTCGGCAATTCATGGCACTCTTCCAAAGGGTGGCATTTTAGTCATACTCCTTACAATAAGGCGCATTGATAAAACATCAAAATGTTTATTCAATCTTTAGCATGACTAAAACAATTGTCATTATTAAGTTTTGGATATTTTAGTATGTCACATATTTTATAAATGTTCAACCAATTTATCATCTAGATTATAATAAGAATAACACACTTATAATCGAAAACTTGTGATTTCCAAAAAGGTCACTCATGAAAATAGAACAACCATTGTCTTTAACATGAATAACCGTCTCACATAAGCAAGACACACTAATTAAAATCACACTTAATTCGATTACAAAACTTATTCAAATCCTCTAATCCAAATGATAAATGTAGAGACAGATCGTTGCCGGCATCAACTCCTTGATTGCCACTATTCTGCAACGTCTTCCCATATCCTTTATGCAAATCTCAAGCAGCAGGTTCTGTTTTCATAAAACAGAATGAGTATCAAATACTTATCGAAACCGCCACAATTGCAATTTGGACTTAAACACTTATAACATGTATATCAATATATACTTTCTGCCTTGTCAACTTCTCTTGCTATGGGTTCCACTTTGACATGACGCAGCCGAGACACAAACTCATAGAAAGTGATCAGATCCCTTCCCATGACATAGTCTCCGACATAATTCTTGAAGCTGGGGAGAAGCTAGCGTATCACCCCATCTATCGCGAAACCGTCATTCATCTCGTGGTTCCAAACAAGCACTAGACGATGATGTATCTCATGCATTATCCTTAGGTGTTGTTCCAAGCAAGTGTTCTCTTCCATCTTGAGTGAAAGAAAACCGTTCAGACATTCAAACCTTACAATTCTAACTTGTGCTGAAAAACAATTTTTCAGTTCACCAACAATCTCCATTGTAGTCAAGTTCTTGAATTGTCTACTTAGGTAAGAATTCATGAAGGTGCACATCATCCACTCGACTTTCAAGTAGGTGGTTCAAAACCACTCCATGTACTCTTCATCGCTTGCAGAAATATTTGGGTTTACTTCTAATGGTTCATCTAACACGTAGAGCTGAGCATGGGTGTGTAGGACTTCTTTCAGGACGCATGTACTACTCAACAAAAAGACCCATCGAGACGCAGTTTTTCAGCAACGAACAGACTACCGTAGTCAACCATGATCTACAAGGATTTTTGCAAAGACATCTGGGCTTTCGTTTATGATAATTTTAGTTCATCTTAATGAACTCCCACTAAACTCAACATCTCTCTGGTTGTTTAGTGACACACGATCCAAATCCACTACACCACAACCGATCATCACGTGAGATGATGTAGCTTCAAAGGTGAACATCACCATGTTGATCATATCATCCATATGACTCGTGTTTAGCCTTTCGGCTCTTGTGTTCCGAGGCCATGTCTGTACATGCTAGGCTCGTCAAGGAAACCGTAGTATTTCCGCGTGTGTAAATCTGGCTTACACCCGTTGTATGTGAACGTAGAATCTATCACACCCGATCATCATGTGGTGTCTCAAAACGACGAACTTTCGCAACGGTGCATACTAGGGAAGAACACTTCTTGATATTAACGTGAGAGATCACCTTATCATGCTACCGTCGCGATCACATCTAAGCATAACAATAAGGTGCATAAAAGGATTAACATCACATGCAATTCATAATTGTGATATGATATGGCCTTTCTTCTTGTGCCTTTGATCTCCATCTCCAAAGCACCGGCATGATCTCCATCACCGGCATGATCTCCATCATTGTGGCGCCATCACCATGGTTGTCCACCAACTATTGCAACTACAACTAATGCTACTCTTAGCAATAAAGTAAAGCAATTACATGGTGATTCAATGACACGCAGGTCACATAAAATAATAGACAACCATATGGCTCCTGCCGGTTGCCGTACTCATCGACATGCAAGTCGTGAAAGATTACAAACATGATCATTGCATACATTATCACAAATCACATATTGGCCATACCACATCACATGACCCGCTCTGCAAAAACAAGTTAGACGTCCTCTACTTTGTTTATGCAATTTTTACGTGGCTTGGGTCAACGAGATAGAACCGTTCTAATCTACGCAAAACCACAACGGTGATATAGTAGTTGCTTATTTACTCATCCTTTTGAAAGGCCTTCCATTGAAAATTGCATCTTCACTAAAGCAAGAGAAACCGACACCCGCCAGCCACTTATGCAAAACAAGTTGCATGTCAGTCGTGGAACCGGTCTCTCGTGCGTGGACGAGTAAGGTTGGTCCGGGCCGCTTCATCTCACAATACCACAAAGATGCAAAGTGCACGCGAGAAGGTAGCAACATAAAATATCAACGCCCACAACACTTGTGTTCTAATCGCACCAACATCTACGAATAGATCTAGGCTCTGATACCACTGAAGGGGTCGCAGCATAGAAAACAAAAATTTTCCTACGCAACAAGCGGAATAAACCCCAAGGATCTAGATCTACTAGATGGAGGTAGCGAAGATGAGATCCAATCTCTTACCCTTGAAGATCAACAAATGCGTTTTGTCGGTGCAGGGGTTGGCTAGTCGATCCCCGCAACTAGACTCATCTAGTCGCGAGGAGATGTATTTCCTCGAAGTCCAATCCGACGAAGTGCCACAAGGGGTAGCACCTCCGTGGTATCCACACGTACGGCTCGATGTAGATCTCCGCCTTCTTGATCCCGCAAGCAAGGTGGAGATGGCTAGATGGATCTCGGCACCACGACGGTTGTGGTGGCGTTGATGGTGGAGAAATTCCTGCAGGGCTTCGCCAAGCGACTGCAGGAGAGAGGAGGGAGAGGGAGAGGGAGGCCGGCGGCTAGGGTACAAGGGTGCTGCGCCCCAACCCTCCCCTCCTCCTTATATAGTCGTGAGGGGGCTGTGGGGGGCGTCCCAAACCCATCTAGGGCCGGCCAAGGGAGGAAACTTATCCCCCAAGGCAACCCCTAGGGTTTTTGGGTTCCTCCCATGGGCCAGCCGCATGGGCCTTTAGGGAGAGGGTGCGGCCAGCCCAAGTGGGCTGCTGCACCTCCCCTTGGCCCATGTGGCCTTCTAGGTTCGTGGCCCCCCAAGGTGGGGCCCTCCGGAACCTTCCGGAACCTTCTAGAATCTTCCGGTACTCTGCCAGAATTTTCCTGAACTTTTCCGGAACCCTGGAAACCACTTTCCTTATATAAAACTTTACCTCCGGACTCTTCCGGAGCTCCTCGTGATGTCTAGGATCTCATCCGAGACACCGAATCACCATTCGTTCATACCATCAAAACATCTCATCGCTAAACCCTAGCTACATCGGAGCGTTAAGTGTGTGACCCTACGGGTTCGAGAACATGCAGACATGATCATATCAATAATCAATAGCAGGACCGGGATGCCCATATTGACTCCTACATATTTAACGAAGTTATTTATCGATTGAACCACGATGCCGGAGATTCTTAATCCCATATACGATTCCCTTTGTCTCACCGATATTTAATTTGCCCGAGATTCGATCGTCGATATCTCCATATCTAGTTTCATCTCGTTACCTGGCAAATTCTCTTTACTCGTCCATAATATAGGATCTCCGTGATTAACACTTAATCACATGGTTGCAACCTTTCTGATGCTATATTACCAAGAGGGCCCAGAGATATCTTTTCCGTCACAAGGAAGGACAAATCCCAGTCTTGATTCATGTCACCCAACAAATACCATCGGAGATACCTGAAAGCCACCTTTATAATCACCCAGTTACGAAGTGACGTTTGATGTCCACAAAGTATTCCTCCGGTAAACGGGAGTGACATAATCTCATGGTCTAAGGAAACTATACTTGGCATACTAAAAGTGTTGGCAATGAAACTTGTGTGACACGATCAATTGCAACTCTTTATTATCTGGGTCTTGTCCATCACATCATTACTCCTAATGATATGACTCCGTTATCAAGTGACTATAACAAGTCCATGGTTAGGAAACTCTAACCATCTCTTGACTAACGAACTAGTACAGTAGAGGCTTACTAGGGACACATGTTTGTTTATATTCCACACATGTATTATGTTTCCAATTAATACAATTATAGCATGGAGAATAAACTATTATCATAAACATGAATATGCTAATAAACCATTTTATTATTGCCTCTAGGGCATATTCCCAACAGGGCCTGCCCCCTGGGCACCGCCTCGCCCCCCTCCGATGCCTATAAAATCCTATTAACCCTAAAAACGACGGGACGGCCATTATTTTCTAGAAAAGTCATCCCGAGGCACCGTCACCTCAAACCCTAGTTCGGGGGTGATTCTGAAGCAGATCCCAGCACTCTGCCGGAGGGGAGATCGATCCCGGAGGGCTCTTCATCGCCATGCCTTCCTCCGGGATGATTTGTGAGTAGTCCCGCCTTGGACCTTGGGTCCATGGCAGTAGCTAGATGGTAGTCTCTCTCTCTCTTGTGCTTCATGTCTTATGATCTTGTGAGTTGCCTAACATGATCAAGATCGATTATTGTAATGATATGTGATGTGTTTGCTGGGATCCGATGGATTATAAAGTTATGATCAGATTGTGCATGATTCTTATATGTTGATTTATGTTCTTGCATGCTCTCCGATGTGCGTAGTTACTTTGGCCAAGTGATTGTGTGTATCTCCAAGAGAGAGTATTTATGCTATATAGTGGGTTCATGCCCCCTTTTGTTCCTGGGCACGAGTGACAGAAACGTCTAAGGGCGAGGGTGTGCTATTGCTACTAAGGGTAAAACAGCGGTGTTAAAGTCTATTTTGATATTTAATATTGCTTACTTCATGCGCTTTACTTAATGCAAATGTTTGTTGCTTGCAACTTAATACCGATGGGTGACAGGCTGTATAGCGATCCCACGGTGGACTTTTTAGACAAAGATGCAGTTGGACTCAATGGTCTTTGTTCATTGTCGTGATGCCTACTTAAATATTATCATGTTCTCTTTGTCATAGCTAGATTAAGTTTGTGTTATAATCTTGTCAATTGCCCAGCTGTAATTTGTTTACCCATCATATGAATGTTCTATTTACTCGAGAGACTCGACTAGTGAACCCATGGCCCCCGGTCCATCTTTTTACATTGATTGTAACTTTTATTCATAACTTTTCACCATCATTACTCTTCTGGTCCATTTTCATAATTCATCTATTTCACTATACATTAACCGCTTTGTTTTCTACGAGACCGGAAAGATTGACAACCTTTCCGCCATTGGGGGCAAAATATTTTGGTTGAGTGTGTGCAGGTCCATGTCTGTTGAAGATTAAGCGCCAGAGATCTTCAACATTCACTTTGTTGTTGATTTTAGGTCCTACTGGTTCGATAAACCTCGGTTCATTATCGAGGGAAAACTGTTGCTTGCTACATCTCCGCCTTCACTTGGGGCACCACCCAACTCTTCATCAGTAGCAATCACTCCCCGGTGATGGCGATTGACGAGCTCGTAGGCATCGTGCTGCCACTGTCCGCCTCGGTCCCTAGATTGTACGGCAGCATGCCGGCGGCCTGGTCCGTTCCGGAGGTGACGAGGCGGCCGTTTTAGGGAGGAGGTGATCTATGAGCAGGAGGTGCTGCCCGGCCCCGGCGGCGTCCGGTAGGAGGAGGCTACGAACTGGAGGGGCTTCCCGGCCCAAGCGGCCATCCCATATCTCCTGATTTCGGCAATCCAACATCAAATCCGTTTTATTCGAGAGTAAGCTCGAGACTTATTTGGGGGATGGGGACGAGCAGAGGAGGTGAGGAACGGAGATGGACCAGGTGCTGAACAAGGTGGGGAGCCACTGGTTCAGCAAGAGGGCCAGCAAGGAGATCGACTCCATCGACTCAGTTCTGTAGAAGCAGGACGGCATCGCTGCCATCACCCACTGCAAGGAGTCGCTCCAGAGTGTCGTCATCGGATCCAGCTTACCTAGACGGGCCTGAACCTTCATCTAGATCCAAGTTGGTTGTACATGAAGGCGCCGTCAGATGTCGATCTGAATATTCTTGCATGTACTTAATGAAATCAGCGTGCATGTTTCACTTTCTATTTTGACGTTGATTTGCTCTGTATATTTTACTTCGATCCAGACACACCGCTGCTAACACGGAGGCATTGCAGAGTCATTTTGATTGCTGAGAAGATAATCACATTTCTCCATGTCAAGAGCGGGGATGAATTGTTGTTATTGATGTGTAAAACTTGATCTCACATGAAAGTTAAGCTTGCTCACTTTGCACGTAACTACTGCTACCTCTGATCCGCAAAGAGTGTCGGAAGCTCTGTACTACTTTAAACTATCGATAGCTTTGCCTTCCGGCAATTAAAACAGACCGGAGGGAGTACCATTATTGTTTAGAAGGGGAAACTTAGTGATACAATCTCTGCAATAAGTCCACACATGAATGTTTGAATCTTGCGCAAGGAAAAACGAATTACCTGCAAAGATGTTAAATTGTGTGTGGCAAACTGTCGATGCTTCTGTTTGATAGTGCCATAATTTTCATGAACCGTTGAAAAATATAAATTATGATTTTGTAAGGTTCATACCAGGTGAACCGACAGAAAGGTCTTAGTAGTATGAAGAAATTAAGTAGCACTTCCGGATCTCCATGCATGCAATTGCTTACAAAGCCGGGCTTAATGATTGCTATGTTTGTTGAATTAAATTTATTGAGTTGTATTGTCACGTCAGTTGAGGCACTTTGAATTTTACTTAGCGCACCTCTAAGGTTCTACCTTCTGCAAAGGACTAGCACCTACGGATGATACGAATTTTCTTCTTCTAAATGTCATGAGACATGAGCCACAAACTCGTCATAGAGCATTGAAATAAAACTTTGATTCCCCTGTGTGTATATATGACAAAATTTGTCCTTTCAATTTAATTTTCAAGTAGATGATTGTGACATGTTTCCCGATCAATGCCTATTTGCTATACTATTTTTTTGGGTGATGCAACATAAGCTATATTATTGCTACTACAAGTTTTACGGTGGTTGGCAACTTTATTGACCGTTAATCCATCCAATCCAACGATGATAAAATAGACGGAACCAGAGTAACGGAACCCGACGATACCAAATATGTGGGACCGGTACCAAATTTTTGTGAGACCGGCATCAAAATTCCGTGGGATGGGTGCGAACGATTAGAGGGCACGTTGGTAATTTCCTATAGTCCAATAGTCTCTCTCCCGGCCGGCTCCCTCGCACTCCCCAATCTCCATCCATTCTCCTTCACTAGACTCAATCGCCGCCGACGGCCGCATGTGAGGCAGCACGGAGCCGGCCGCTGGTGATAGGGAGGAAGGAGGAGGGGCGTCGGGGGTTGGGGGTGTCGTATCTCCCAGGATCGGCGGCGGGGGACCTAGGTGGCGCCGGCGCGACGGAGAGGCGACTGCATGGCTCTCGGGGCGGCACCACGGATCCGGCCGCCGGCGGCTAGGCGAGGAAGGATCTTGGCGGCAGCCCCCGACGCTATCTCCCCTGACGGCGCTGCAAATCCACGTCTCCGGTAAGGTCGTTCTCCTCCTCTAGGTTGGTTCGGGGATTATTGGTATCATATAGGAATCATACCTTCCAACCCTCAAGGAAATTTGACTTAGTTACAGTGCTAAAGTGCACCAGAACCATCCTGTTCTGCAGCTCGTGTATGAACTGGGTGATGTCGTCTAAAGATCGACTACTGGAGTACAAGCGGAAGAAGCAAACAGCGGGTCAAAACTAACAGGTGCGGACACGGAGCAACAGGTCAGCTAAGTTTGCTTGATTTCAGTAGCAGCAGCCTTGGACCAATTTTAATTTGGGAGTGCCCTATGGATTTCTATGATTAGTAGTTTGGTACACTATTTAGACTGGTTCATACATTAGAATCACCGTTTGGTCATCTTTAGGTGTCTAACCATTAAATTGTGATCTGTAGTGGCATGCTGCACACACTCTCTTGTTACAGGAATTTCGGTTTTTGCTGCTAAAGAACACACTACAATTAATGAGTTCATAGAACTCTTGGCTAACACAACAGCACTACAGGTACAAGCTTGTTATTTCCATTGATTTCACATGTTATGGTAACTCATTGAAAGACTGCAATTTTTCATTCGATCCTCGTAATGCATCTTGCTGCAGCTGAATTTGTAGTACTGTGAGCTAGTAGATGCTATCAGTTTGAGATTTAGTGTGAATATGCAATTTTAAATTTTGGCATGCTGTGTAGTTTGTATTTTAATGCCTAGGCCAACAGATGAATGAAATGCGTCAATTTCAATTTAAATATCTTGACAAGAGTGCAAAGAACTTTCACATTGTTTTGCTCTCTGTGACCTCGTCATATTTATACGTTGATGTTAATACCTTTCTTTGATTTTATATAGGATCGATATGAGCCATACATAGAGACATTGGAGATTGAATGTACGCAGTACGCGGACGACGATGGGTCATCGCCAAGAAGAAAGCAAGCTAAACTTAACAATCCCAAGAAGGCATTGAGTTTTGGCAGCGGCGACGAGAACACGAGCACATAATCATTTCGCGTGCATAATGAACTTATAAACCCTGATGTGTTGAATGTTTCTTCAGTACGCTTTTAATTGCGGCACAATTTGTAGTGTTCGATGAACATAAATTATCTGTAATCATCAATATTTGCAAGTAGTTTTGATAAACAGTTTTGATAAACAGTTTTGATAAAATCAATATTTGCATCGTTCAGCTTATATAACGACAAGAAAAGAAAGTAAAACCCCCAAGTCACCCGGTTAAAAAGAATATAATACGTAATAAAAAGACCAAGTCAGCTCATTGTCACCATTTTACTAAAGGAGTTATACAAAAACTTCATACAATATAGAATTACTGAAGTTGATAGCACAGGTTGTTTTCTGTAATAATAAGGTCACAATTATAGGTTCAACATTTTAATGTGATGAACTACCTGCTACAAAGTTCTCCATGAATACTTTGAGAAAGCAGGGAACAACATATACTCTCAGAAAGCAGGGAACACCATAAGCAGGTTTGCTCTGCCTCTGCAAAATGGTAGCAGGTTTTGCTCTGCGGCTGGGCCGTTGCGGCAATTGCGTAAACCACTTGTTTTTCGTTCTTCATTCTCTAGCTGGCAGCTGCAACTACAGGCCGGTGGCCGTGATCTAGCTTCACTCGCCAGAACTTGCCGAGAGGGCAAAAGATCATGGCGCTCCAGCTGCCAGTGCTCGGGCAACTTCCAGGTTCAGTCATGTGCTACTGCACAAACTTGTCAGGGATCCTCTGCAAAAAAAAAAGAATATTAAGAGCAAACATGAACCAGATGGACAGTATTCTTTCCGTACATTAAAACCTTTCTCTAGAGCATAACTGTTATAGAAACGAAAAGCTTCATGCTCGCTATCAAACGTCATGTTGACAATGCCAAGGTACTCATCACTTACATCGGCCATGTCTTCCTGCATATAACATACAAAATCGAAAATTAAAAGTGCATCATGTGGCTGCCAAATATAAAAGGCAATGGATCACATAATATTGAACTCACGCAAAACTAAGAAAATTATTGAGAAAAGCTAACACACTACCCTTTTTTGTTCTAACATGGAAAATTATTGGACGGAAAATCGTCGTACGTATAGCATCTCTCCTTTCTATTCTGTCTACCAGTGATCCTACTCATTGATGTTGATTCACATGGTCTTGAAGGAACCAAGTCAATTGCATATAAAAAGTTCAGTAGGAACTAAGGACCTGAAACCAAGGTCTGTGTATAGTACAACTGTGCAAGAACCGGCTTTACAAATTTTACATTGAGTAAAACTTCTATGGAAACACAGTCATGAAGCAAAATGGAACAAGTGTCTAAAAAGCTTTATAATCCAAGTAGTAAGAGAATAAGTAACTAAAAAAGATACTCAGAAACCAGAGATCTCTACTAGGCCCAACTGTCTCAAATATTTATCGACAGCCATGGAGCCAAAACTCACTAAAATTCACATCGCCCAACTGCCGAGCGGAATGTGCATACTCATTTATGCTAATTCACATCGTCATGCGGCTAAAGTTCACTAGGAACCTACAGCTAATGTATGTACACATGCACGAACTGCTTCAGGCATTTTAGATTGAGTACCGCTTCTGTACAAATACAGCCACTGAAGCAAAAAAAATGAACCAATGTACTAACCAGAAAGGGAGTTTCGGCGGCGACGATTTGCTTTCACAGAAGCGAATGGGCTGTAATGGCGGCGCGGCGGCAGAAGACCGTGTGCGAGGGCGCAGAGTGTCAACCAACGACGGCTGTCAGTATGGGGGAATTGCAACGGCGGCGGTGGTTGACCTCCCATATGACGGTAGAGGCTGCGGCGACACTAGTAGAGAACAGGGCATCAGTACCGATTTTATAGGGCCTTTAGTACTGGTTGTGCAACCGGTACTAAAAGGTCGGCACTAAAGGATCACCCCTTTAGTACCGGTTTTAGATACAACCGGTACTAAAGGCCCTCCACGTGGGCACACAGCAGCGCGCGCAGGTGAAGGACCTTTAGTACCGGTTGGTAATACCAACCGGTACTAAAGGTTCCTGCATTTTTTGTCCCCCTTATTTTTTCGGGGAGGTTTAGGTTTTCGGGTTTTATTTCTTTTCGCTTATTTTTCGGGGTTTAGGGTTTCTGTTTTTTTCCTTTTCGCTCATTTTTCAGGGTTTCGGAGGAGAGCACGTATAAAGTACACACTACACATATAAAGTAGTCACTACACATATAAAGTACTCTCGTTAATTACATATAAAGTAATAATTACAATGGAGATCAACGCTAGCTTGTACATGCACAGAGTGAGTCTATTTTTCGACATAATAGAATTCACCGAATTCATCTATGACATGCGTCAGCATGAATCCCGCCAATTCTTCCGCAATAGCTTTTACGCGGTTTTGTGGTAGGAGCTGGTTCCGCTTCCTTGACATCTTTAAAAGAAGGAGATCCGGTCAGTTATGATCGAAACTAAACATAATTGATGGTTGCAAAATAAAAGTTGTATTTACATACCTCTCGATTTCTTACATTATTGACTCTCTCATTGACCTTCATGTGAATATACTCGCAAACGTAGTATCCACATAGTCGAGTCCCCTGTGGTTGTCGCAGACACCACTATACAAGAATATAATTTAATCAAATAATAATCAAGAGAATGATAATGGTATTAGAAAGATACACAGACCTATATACGTAGTAGTACTTACATTGTTAGCCTTGAACTCCAGCTTATCTTTCCATTCACCGCGTTCTTCCGCGATGAACTTTCTCCAAACCCTGCCCGGAAAAGAAAATGAATTGAGGAGTTATTTTATATACTTTTGATATCCGGAAATGAACGAAAGTGGACGATATAGTGCGATTGAAATTACCTCTTGAGCATTAGACGCACGCTTTTGTAATCATCTTGATCTTTCCTTAATGAGTCCCAGACTTCAACTTCTCCTTCGTCGAGTCTAATGATAAACAGAATGTAGTGGAACCTGCGCACATTTATATACGCAGGTATTCAGAACTCGTCAATTACACTTATTATCGAGAGAGCAAAATAGAATGTGTAAAAGACAGTAACACTAACCCGAAGTTGTAAGTAAAAAGTATTTCCTTTTTGGTACTTTGTCGCTTAAAAAACGTTAGCAAACGGTCCTCTGTGTCCTGGACATAAAAAAGTCTTTCTACGGTGACTTCATTAACTTTATCCGGGTCAATGAACCCAATGTCCCAGATTCCACCCATTCGGCATTCACGAATCTTCATTCTGCATAATAGCATACAAAATAATGTTGTGAGGATAATTACAAGTAATGAAACGAGCTTAACTATAAATAATTAAATTACACGAATAAATTACTTAGAGACAATAGCAGCTGATGATAGATTTGTCGAGAGCAAGTTGATTGTACATCTGAAAAAGTTCGGAGAAATCAACCTGCACACCATATTCTCGGAAGTAGTGTTGGTACTTAACTCCCGCCATGAGATATTCTCTCCCTTGTTTTGCGGCGGCCATGTACCAGTTATTCAATTTATATAACTGTGTTGTTAGAGCACTCGGATTTTCGACCAGAGGCAGCCCGCGTTCAAATTTAGGTTGAATTGTTATCTGCGCTATTTCATAACCCACGTCGCCAATGACAACTTCTCCATGCTCGATTTCCCGAGCTTCAGAAGGCACAATGAGCGGGGCGATCGATTCTGCTTCTTGTTCTTCGAGCTGGGCAACTCTTTTCCCACACGCTTTTTCTTTCTCCGTCTATGAGGAAAGTACCTTGTCAATACCTCGCTCATAGTCTGAAAGGGGCGGCTGTGGAAACCTATATAGGTTGTCAACGGTGCGATCTTTTACCTCGGTTGGTATAGTCTTCAGAAGTTCCTTCATGGGGTCAAGTCTTGCCTCCAGTCTTTCCTTTTTTTCTGTTCAAAAAAGGCTTTAGCCTTGCCTTGTGTGCTCAGTTTTAATTCCTCCATAGTCATCTCGCCAGGTAACTTCTCAGGAGCCTTGACTTCTTTGGGTTTTCTTGCACGTTTCTTGACAGGGGACGACGTGAACAGCTTCCGCTTTGTCAAATTACTGCTAGTGGGCGCAGCAGTCGGCTGACGGGACGGCGCGGGCGATGGACTCGCGGTGGGCTCCACATCGTCGGGGGAGGAGGGTGGAATTTGCTGTGGTGAATTTCTAACCGGAGGAGTCGGTGGCCTTGGCGCCGAGTCTGGAAACTTGATGTATTTCTTCTTCCATAGAACGATACCAAGCTCGACTTCTCCCAATGTCTTCTCGCCTTCAGCTCCAGGAATGTCAAGATGCATTGAGTTGAATCCCGACAAAACTTTCGTGACCCCGACACGAGCAAATCCAGCTGTAATCTCACCAAAATGGAAGGTTGCTCCAAGTTGATGTGGTAAAGCATAGCCATTCGCCACCGGAAAACTAAGGTTATTCATTGGCGCATGTAACTCACAATTTGTCTTCTCCGTGATATCATCCACGGGGTAGCGCGCCGCCGACGGTTCATCAACTGCAGGATCTTGTAGCTGCGTGGAACCCACGCTGCTTTTCCGCTGAGATGGGCAGACTTCGACTGCATGATCTTCTACTCGCGGCTGAGATTCCCTTTGCTGGGTAATTAAAGCCAGTTGCTCCTTCACATCATGCATCTGGCTTTCTAATGCAGTAAACCTCTCCGCCTCCCTCTTTTTACTTCTGCAATGTTTTCTATAAGTTGCAGCGTCCTCCGAAAACCCTTCAAGAAAACCAACCCCGCCTCCTCTGCCTCGACATCGTCCCCAGTGTTCTTTATTCCCGAGGGCGACTGAAAGCTCGTCGTCCTCTCTATCGGGAACATATTTTCCCTGTCGGACTAGTTCTATTGCGTCAACTAGTTTTTTGGCGACTCTTGTAATTCTTTTCTTCCATTTTCCCTGTGCAACAATCAGCCATGTGTCTGGGTCCAAGACTGCCCCATGCGCAAACAACCAGAACTTGGACCTGTCGGGCCAGCCATCTGTCTGTGGAGTGATCCCTTTTTTACGCAGCTCGTTTTCATAGGCTTCCCACTTAGGCAAGGCAGTCTTGTAGCCACCTGAGCCCAAACGATGGTGATATTTCTTCTTCTGAGCATTCAACTTATTTGGGTCGATCGGGCCACAGCGACGGCCGATTTCCTATACGCCGCAAATTCAGGCCAGTCATCTTTTAGCTTCTCTAGAGCTCCGGTGAAATTTGGAGGTTTTTTCGCATATTTTCTCCACAATGCGTTCTTCCAGTTCTTGAATTGCTGGGCCATTTTGCTAAGAGTCCATTGCTTGACTTTATCCTGCCTCTTCTGTGGGAGATCTGCCGGTAGGGTGAAAGAATCCAACATCGAGGTCCAAAGGGTATCTTAATTCTTTCCTCAAGATATTTTGCGCCAATGTTGGCTTTCTTCGGCTTATTCCATTCTGCAACGGTGATCGGGACGGCGTCCCTAACAAGAACGCCGCATTGAGCTACATATTTAGTGTAGATTCCTTCGGGTTTCTCCGGTTTGCCTTTTACACTAACTTCGTCGATCGACAACTTTGCACCATCCGGCAGCTTTACCCCTTGGTTCGGGCCTCGTTTAGGGATTGACGACTTAGATCCAGAGGGCTAAAAGAAAAATGTTTCGTTAATAAGTGCAATATAAATCATTAATGCATCTAGCTAGTGATCAACAAGACTAATATATACCTCGCCGGAGTTTTCTAACGGCACTTCTTCGTCGTCGTTGTCGTCTCTGAAATTTTCTAACTCAACTCCCTCACCGGAGTCATTCAAACATTTCGCGCTGAAATCTTCGTCGTCTTCTTCGCCGGAATCTTCTCCATCAGAATTGGGTCCTGTAGCCCTATCATATATATTTGTTTGCATCCGGTCTTCATTCTCCTCGTCTCGGATGAAGGGGGCGTCGTCTCGGGGTGATGGGGGCGTCGTCCTCCATAGCTCAATGTCACTGCAAATTTTTAATTCATAGCAAACAACTTTAAATTTCATTGCAACTAAAAATAACATTGCTNTTCCTCAAGATATTTTGCGCCAATGTTGGCTTTCTTCGGCTTATTCCATTCTGCAACGGTGATCGGGACGGCGTCCCTAACAAGAACGCCGCATTGAGCTACATATTTAGTGTAGATTCCTTCAGGTTTCTCCGGTTTGCCTTTTACACTAACTTCGTCGATCGACAACTTTGCACCATCCGGCAGCTTTACCCCTTGGTTCGGGCCTCATTTAGGGATTGACGACTTAGATCCAGAGGGCTAAAAGAAAAATGTTTCGTTAATAAGTGCAATATAAATCAATTAATGCATCTAGCTAGTGATCAACAAGACTAATATATACCTCGCCGGAGTTTTCTAACGGCACTTCTTCGTCGTCGTTGTCGTCTCTGAAATTTTCTAACTCAACTCCCTCACCGGAGTCATTCAAACATTTCGCGCTGAAATCTTCGTCGTCTTCTTCGCTGGAATCTTCTCCATCAGAATTGGGTCCTGCAGCCCTATCATATATAATTGCTTGCATCCGGTCTTCATTCTCCTCGTCTCGGATGAAGGGGGCGTCGTCCTCCATAGCTCAATGTCACTGCAAATTTTTAATTCATAGCAAACAACTTTAAATTGCATTGCAACTAAAAATAACATTGCTTTGATAAATTTTCAAACTTTGCTAAATTTACTTATACACTAATGAAATAAATTTCAAACTTTTCTACTAAAATTTTCAAACTTAGCAATATTTCAAACTTAGCAATATTTCTAACTTAGCAATATTTCAACTTTACTATGTTATCTAAATGACTTAGCATATTTCTAACAAAATGCTACACTAATAATAACCTAAAATAATTTTCAAACTTTGCAACTAAAATTTCTAACTTAGCAGTATTTCAAACTTAGGAATATTTCAAACTATTTTCTACTAACAATTTTTCCTACTAACAATTTTTATACTAACAATTTTTTCTACTAAATATTAACACTACCTAAATTGTGCTATCTAAATGATCTAAATTTGCTACTAACAATTTTTCCTACTAACAATTGATACAATTTTATGATGTCATGTTTAAACAACAATTTGCATCTAAAATATTTGCATCTAAAACATTTGCATATAAAATATTCCTAATATATTTGCATCTAAAACATTTGCATCTATAATATTTGCATCTAAAATATTTAAACATTTGCATCTAAAACATTTGCATCTATAATATTTGCATCTATAATATCTGCATCTAAAATATTTAAACATTTGCATCTAAAACATTTGCATCTATAATATTTGCATCTACACTAATAATAACCTAAAATAATCTAAACTAAATAACAGTAGTAAAAACAAAAAAAAAGAACACCTGAAAAAAAAACTAACCTTGCGCACGGCCGGAGCAGGGCGTGGAGGGCGCCGGAGCAGGGGCGGCGATGGCGCGCGCGGGCCGGAGCAGAGAGGAGGGAGGCGGAGCAGGGGCGGTGGCCGGAGCAGATGAGGGAGCAGGGCCGGGCGGAGCAGGGGCGGCGGAGCAGGGCCGGGCGGCGGAGCACGGCCGGGCGGAGCAGGGGTGGCGGAGCAGGAGCGGCGGAGCAGGGCCGGCGGAGCAGGGCGCCGGAGCAGGGGCGGCGCGGAGCAGGGGCGGCGGAGCAGGGGTGGCGGAGGTCGGCGGCGTCGAGGACTTAGCGGTTTTGGGGAGCGAGAGGCGTCGATCCCTGCCTTAAACGGTTCAAACCCCTTTAGTACCGGTTGTTCTGTACAACCGGTACGAAAGGGTCTTTAGTACCGGTTGTAGATAACAACCGGTACTAAAGGTCTGTTTTTGGGCCGCGGCAAAATTTCGCGCGCGAAGCCCACCCCTTTAGTACCGGTTGTATCTAACAACCGGTATTAATGGGCTTTTGATTTTTTTCCTCTAGTTTCTTTTTTCTCTTCTATTTTTTCTTTCTTATATTTTCTGTTTATTTTTTCTGTATTATGTTTTCTGTTTATTTTTTCTTTCTTATGTTTTTTGGTTATTTTTTCGCTCTTATTTTTTCTATCTATTTTTTTGAGATTATAGGTGAATTCATTTAATTACAAAATTTGGAATTCGAACTCCATTAATTCACTAATTAAATTTATAAATTCAATATCTTTTCATCCGTTTATCAGAAAAATGTAATTAAAATATCAAATTGTTGTTAAAAATGTAATCTATCTATTTATGACAAATTCATTTTTTTGAAATTATAGGTGAATTCATTTAATATTAAAATTTGGAATTTGAACTCCATTAAGTCATTAATTAAACTTATAAACTCAATATCTTTTCATCTGTTTAACAGAAAAATGCAATTAAAATATCAAATTGTTGATAAATATGTAATCTATCTATTTATATAATTTATATATTCATTGAAGTCCGAAGGAGGTGGGCCGTCCCCCTCGTACCTGGCGAGACCTAATATTTTGCATACATATGCATGAATATCACACACATCTCCCGAAGTTGATAGTTTAGGTCGCAAGTTTTCAAAAGCAAGTAGTAACCTAAACTAGGATCACAGACAAGAGAACTACAATGGCGATCACAGACTCTGAAACTAACTTCGACCGGTTCCTGAGCCGCGGGGTGCTGAGCCGCCGGCGCTGCGCATCCAAAGAGAAGGAACCCTCACAGGGTCATAGCTCACGTGAGAAGGAACCCTCTGAAAGAAACGACCACCTACTGTCATACTGTGTATCCAATAGATACATGTAGCGACGGACGTGCTCATCCTCCTCCCTGATACGGCGACGTACCTCCTCCTCGGGGGCCGGCTCCCTCTGCACCGAGCGTGGCCCACGCGACTGCCACCACAGAAGATCCGGGTCGACGACGTCACCCGGATTACTCACCAAGCTGCGCATCCCGGAAGGTAGCACCTCCCAGTTGTAACAGCCCCAATTTGGTACCCTAAAATACGGGCCAAATTTTCACTTTTTATTGTGCATTGCATCATGGCATCCATCTAAAATTTGCTAAAACTAAAATAAAGCAACAATTGGAAGTTGAAACAAGGGAAGCCAAAACCCTTCCTAAATTTCCAAACTACATGCATTGCCCAAAATGGCCAAACCAAATTATTTTGAATTTCCAAATTGTTTAGGAAGTTCCAATTTTCTTTTATAACCCGTTTGCCAAAATTCATTTATTGACAAGCAAAGATATAAAATTGAGAATTTCAATTTGGTTTAACCCAATTCTATTATTGGAACCAAGATCAACTTTCCGTAAATTCAAAATAAAACTATGGGGAGCTTCTTTGATATATTAAGAGCCTCCATGAATATTTTCAGAATTTTTGAAAATGTTTAAAAGCCTCAATAAAATCCCTAAAGTGCTATTGGGTTTAATTGAAAAGGAAATTGCAAAAATAATAAAAATCTGACACTGGGCCGCCCCTGTCAGTTCCTCTCCCTCACCTCTCTCCTCCCTCACTCTCACTGGGGCGCCATGCCGCCCTGCTGGCCGACGCCTCACCCGCACGCTCCGCACGCTTCCCTGGTGGTCAAAGCCACGCGCGGACGCCACCTGCTCCCCCAATCTCACCTGCTCCCTCTCCCCCGGTGTCTCTCTCTCGAGTGGCCGCCGTGGGAACACCACGGCCGACGCCTCCCCCTTCAAATCGCCGGCGACTGAAGCCGCCCCGAGCAAGATGGAGTTGACCAGAAGAACCGCACCGGCGCCGGCGTCCTCTGACCTGAAGTAATCGAGCTGGAACGCCAAGAATCGACGCAGCCGAGCTCTTCTTCGTTGGCGCCGTCCGCGGGAACTCCCAGGCCGCCGTCTTCTTCCACTCCGTCCGCTCGCCGTCGTCGTCCTCGAGCCGAGCCCCTTCGCCACCAACCTTGTGGTGAGCACCCGAGTCTTAGGACCCCCCTCTCCGTCGATCTCTCGCTCTGGTTCGTCGCCGCGTCGCTCGTCATCGTGCGCCGCCGTCTCTTCCCCGTCGGTCACCCTCGGCCATGGACGAGCGCGTCCATGTCGTGCTGCTTCCGGCCCTCCGTCGCCCCGCACCGAACACTCGCTGCCTCCCCCTCCCTCTTCCCTCTTCCTGCCGTAGATGCTCTTCGCGCCGCCAAACGGTGGTCGTCGCCGGCCGTTGCTCCTCCGGTGTCGCGGACGCGCGCCACAACGCGCCCGGCCTGGCCCCCGGCCTGACCGGCCACGAGGCCGGGGCCTCTCGGGTCCCTGCCCGGCCATATGGGCCGGCCCAGTGGCCGGGGCCTCTCGGATTGTGGCCCGGCCAATATGGCCGGCCTGCATCCGGCCTGGCCGGCCCGTCTGGGAAATGGATTTTCCCTTTTCAGGAAATAAAACATTTTTTGAAAATCGATAACTAATTGAAAAATGCTTCAAATTCGACGATTCAAATTTCAAAATGTTCCGTAAAACAAAATCTACCAATTGGAATCGTTGTAAACTTCTTTTGGAACTATATTCTTTGGGTTAACTAAGAATTCCCAAAATAGGTTAAATAATGCCTAATTTGAGAAATCCATAACTTATTCAATACTTGTCCAAAAATTATGAATTAAATATCAAAGTGATCAACATGTCAAATGCTATCAAACCATGCACTTATCACATCATGATCACAAACTTTTATTTGATGTTATTCATAATTTGATTAAATGAAGTAATTTCATTTATTTAATTATTTTGTCAATTATTCATCGGTGCTCCGAAATTTACAAATAAATTACCGAAATGATCGGAAGAACGAAACCTATCCATTCATGTCATGTTCATGCATATTTGAGCCACTTCTCTAATAATTTGTTAATTTATAAAGAATGTGGCCACTAAGATAAATATGGGGTTGTTTCCAAATAATTGCACTAATTATTTGGAGCTCCATTTAATTTGTTAATTAAATTTGAATGATATTATCTTTGCATCAATTGGACATGTCATCATGTGTTTGCGCATTGCACCTTGTGTCCTTGTGATTTATGTGTGCTTTGTATTTTCTTTTGGGTATCGATAGATTCCGGAGTCGAGGGTCTCTCTAACTACCCCGACGAGCAGTGCTTCACGACCGGGCAGCAAGGCAAGAGATAACCTAACCTTCTTGGCATCTAGCATCCTATGATTTTTATCAAATTATTTTATCCACCATAATATTGCATGCGGTTCAAATGTCTTTTGGTAAATATATAGAATCCTATGAATGCATGTCTCTTCCCCGAGCCATTTCACATGTATCCCTACCTATGAACCCTAGTGTTGATGTGTTGGCCGGATACGAATTATAATTGTTGGTTATATGTTTAGCCATGCTTAGACATGCTTAGTTGCAATACTAGTTATGTCCGTTGTTGAATTCCATAATTGTTGATGTTAATGGAACGATTCGGGCATGGTGGTTATGTGTGGTGCTTAATTAAAATGCTAAGTAGGCTTGGGTGAGTTGCCATCGGGGATGGTGTTTTGCCTCACTCTAGCCCCTAGGTGCGAGTTCTTTACCTCTTGAACCAAGACTGAGCGTGCTTCCGGAGGTGGGGGCATATGGAACCCCCTTTGACCGAATAAGTTGTGAGGGGCTTGTCAAGGGTCCTCTAGTTTGCTATTCCATTTGCGCGTGAGTTGTGTGGGTGGAAAAGAAACGAGGATGGTGGTGTTTAGGAATGTGGCCGCGGGGCAGGGCGCTGGGAGCACTTAACCTGTCCTTCCGCACACTGATGGTCCTTGAGTAAGCCTCATGCAATGTAAAGGTCTAACCGCGCCCGTTCGCCGGCCTTCCCCGGAAGAGGGCCAACTAGGTGAGCCGGACGGTACCGATGGGTAAATTAGTACACCCCTGCAGGGTTTAATCTTTTCGAAAAGCCGTGTCCGCGGTTATGGACGACTTGGGAATAGACGATAAGATCATAGAGAATCTTAACCTAATTGATATGGCAGCTAAAGGTTGCATAATCACGTGTGTTAAAGGTTCACTTCCTCGAGGGTGATTCGAGGGGGTGCCTTGGTGGAGATGAGAGTGTTGGTTACAAAAGGGTTCGATGAGAACCAATGATGACAATGTTACTCTCTTACCCCTTTTCTGAAAATATTCTGAGTAGACGAATGCCATGTGTCAAATATGATTCTGTTTATGAAATTTAGCTTTATGCAAAAGAACTACTTATACAGCTTTAGAGCCTCCGTCAGTCATTGGGCCTATATCGCCCTACTAAACTTGCGAGTACATCGTACTCAGTCTCTCTTTGCTGCCTCTATGATTTTGTATTTCAAAGGAGGACGACGCCGAGCAACTAGGTGGTTTCTTCGTTGACGTCGACTACTAGTCTGGGGTTCCCAGGTGGCAGCTTGGGACCGTGGAACAAGCTGGCTGGGAAAGGTTTATTGTAGGCCTCTTAGGCCATATATTTGCTTCTTGTTGTTAGACACACTACCCGCTTCCGCTTGATGACTTGATGGATCTGTGATCCTTTTGTTGTGTAATTTGTTTCTGCTCATTATATGAGTTGCTATATGTTTTGTGTCGTAGAGTCATGCTTTGTGCCAGTTCTGTTCCACAAGTCTCGATCTTTGTTTTATACATTGATGGTTGTGTCGAACACATAGCCTCTCTGTATAATTCCGGGGTCGGGGCGTTACAAGTTGGTATCAGAGCAGGACTGCCTGTAGGAAACCCTTTCTATTGGTCGATGTCGAGTCTAGTTCGTGAAAATTATTTTAACCTAAAAATGAGTTGTGAAAACCTTCCTAGGATTCTTTTACTCCTTATCCAATTCACTCTGATCTCGGTGTCATCTTACCTCTATTTGATTTAACGGTGTTTCTGATCGTTGGCAAGTTCAAATCTTTAGGATCACGGGGTTGGGTTCTATCTTTAGTTAGTGGCTAACTTTGCTCGTCTGCCATTTCTGAAGCCGAAGAAAGGAAGTGTTGCGGATCATCAAGATATTCCTTTGCTTTAGTCTAAGATCTTGAACCGAAGGTCCCGGATTGTGCTAGGGCTCTGGTGTAATGAATTATGAGGGTTGTCGCCCTTGTGAGCATTATGCTATTGAGAGTCCCAGTGCATGAAGCTGATCTTTAACCCAAGATCTTTCCCGTTGAATCCTGGTGTTAAAGGTCGAACCCTACATCAGGTTGGCAAAAATTGAAGTTGGTCTTCAAAACTCGAGGTTGCAGCCGTAATTGGTTTCCTCGACAATGCTCTTCGTCGTCACTAGCTTACCTAGGCTCTCTGTTATGGAATCATCTGAATCATGACGGGATTGCTCTTAGCGAGTTTTCCATCAATAATTGTGATCCCTCCGGTAACACCCGTTCCTGAAACCCTTTCGGCACTAGTTGTCGGAAGAGTGCTACAAGGGCTTCTGCAATATCTTGAAATTGTTGTTAGCCCGACCTTTGCCCTAAATCTGTTGTCCACCTTTATCTGTCTACGGACAGTCAAGTTCATCGTGCATTGGGGTGTTCTGATGCATGTTATCCTTGTGGTTCATCAAGGCATTCCATCTCGGGATGTCAGGAGAAACAAACTCCGGTACCTCGTCCATGTCTCGGACTAGGTCAAAGTATTGTAACTCGCGGAGTAAGAGCTTGACTAGCTTTTGTTCCGTTCCACCTTGGAGTGTCACACTCTTTTATATCGAGAGGTTGTGTGTAGTCTCATGACGAGATCTCTCAAATCTTTAACCTCAACCACTATCCCTGAGGGTAATGTGTAATTTACCCTGGTAGTTGTTCCATATGGTCTTTCCTCTATCTCAAGTACGACTTTCGCTTGAGGATTGAATGAAGGCTATTCCCGAAGCCGGAGTGCGATATCTAGAACCTCAAGGAGAACCTCACTACGGAGTTGCTAAATATCTATCGGTCGACCCTTCTGCTTCCTCTGTCATGTGGCAATATCTCGTTATGAGGTCTTACCTCTCTATCTTATTGTGGATCCAATACTATATCCTTCCCACCTCGGTGAAAATCAAGGTTTGCCCAATCACACGGATGTTGGGTCATTTCATCAGTCACCTTAGGGCCCAATCCTCAATCTTATGGAGACCTCTTGTGTATCCGAAGTGTGGAGTCCAGAAGATGCCTTTCTCCTCACGGTGCCAAATCTCTACGGTCTATCAAACGGGTGGTTTGAAGTGATGTCTTGGTGATCGGTTGTCCTATCATCGGCTCGACCTTTGTTTGGTCAAGTCGTTCCTTTTTCTCTCAATAGCTTATGGTTTTGGGCAAGAGTCATTTTGTCTACCACCTTAAGTTATCTCCTGTTCTTTCCGCCTTTTGGCATGTCAAGTTATCTAGCCAATCTCTGGAACAAGGAAGATCATCGTGGGAATCTAGTAGATCGTTAAAGTTAAGAGTTTCCATGTTCTCACTCATCCCTACTTCTACTCTAGAATCTCGGGACGAGATTCCTGTAAGGGGGGTAGAATTGTAACAGCCCCAATTTGGTACCCTAAAATACGGGCCAAATTTTCGCTTTTTGTTGTGCATTGCATCATGGCATCCATCTAAAATTTGCTAAAACTAAAATAAAGCAACAATTGGAAGTTGAAACAAGGGAAGCCAAAACCCTTCCTAAATTTCCAAACTACATGCATTGCCCAAAATGGCCAAACCAAATTATTTTGAATTTCCAAATTGTTCAGGAAGTTCCAATTTTCTTTTATAACCCGTTTGCCAAAATTCATTTATTGACAAGCAAAGATATAAAATTGAGAATTTCAATTTGGTTTAACCCAATTCTATTATTGGAACCAAGATCAACTTTCCGTAAATTCAAAATAAAACTATGGGGAGCTTCTTTGATATATTAAGAGCCTCCATGAATATTTTCAGAATTTTTGAAAATGTTTAAAAGCCTCAATAAAATCCCTAAAGTGCTATTGGGTTTAATTGAAAAAGGAAATTGCAAAAATAATAAAAATCTGACACTGGGCCGCCCCTGTCAGTTCCTCTCCCTCACCTCTCTCCTCCCTCACTCTCACTGGGGCGCCATGCCGCCCTGCTGGCCGACGCCTCACCCGCACGCTCCGCACGCTTCCCTGGTGGTCAAAGCCACGCGCGGACGCCACCTGCTCCCCCAATCTCACCTGCTCCCTCTCCCCCGGTGTCTCTCTCTCGAGTGGCCGCCGTGGGAACACCACGGCCGACGCCTCCCCCTTCAAATCGCCGGCGACTGAAGCCGCCCCGAGCAAGATGGAGTTGACCAGAAGAACCGCACCGGCGCCGGCGTCCTCTGACCTGAAGTAATCGAGCTGGAACGCCAAGAATCGACGCAGCCGAGCTCTTCTTCGTTGGCGCCGTCCGCGGGAACTCCCAGGCCGCCGTCTTCTTCCACTCCGTCCGCTCGCCGTCGTCGTCCTCGAGCCGAGCCCCTTCGCCACCAACCTTGTGGTGAGCACCCGAGTCTTAGGACCCCCCTCTCCGTCGATCTCTCGCTCTGGTTCGTCGCCGCGTCGCTCGTCATCGTGCGCCGCCGTCTCTTCCCCGTCGGTCACCCTCGGCCATGGACGAGCGCGTCCATGTCGTGCTGCTTCCGGCCCTCCGTCGCCCCGCACCGAACACTCGCTGCCTCCCCCTCCCTCTTCCCTCTTCCTGCCGTAGATGCTCTTCGCGCCGCCAAACGGTGGTCGTCGCCGGCCGTTGCTCCTCCGGTGTCGCGGACGCGCGCCACAACGCGCCCGGCCTGGCCCCCGGCCTGACCGGCCACGAGGCCGGGGCCTCTCGGGTCCCTGCCCGGCCATATGGGCCGGCCCAGTGGCCGGGGCCTCTCGGGTTGTGGCCCGGCCAATATGGCCGGCCTGCATCCGGCCTGGCCGGCCCGTCTGGGAAATGGATTTTCCCTTTTCAGGAAATAAAACATTTTTTGAAAATCGATAACTAATTGAAAAATGCTTCAAATTCGACGATTCAAATTTCAAAATGTTCCGTAAAACAAAATCTACCAATTGGAATCGTTGTAAACTTCTTTTGGAACTATATTCTTTGGGTTAACTAAGAATTCCCAAAATAGGTTAAATAATGCCTAATTTGAGAAATCCATAACTTATTCAATACTTGTCCAAAAATTATGAATTAAATATCAAAGTGATCAACATGTCAAATGCTATCAAACCATGCACTTATCACATCATGATCACAAACTTTTATTTGATGTTATTCATAATTTGATTAAATGAAGTAATTTCATTTATTTAATTATTTTGTCAATTATTCATCGGTGCTCCGAAATTTACAAATAAATTACCGAAATGATCGGAAGAACGAAACCTATCCATTCATGTCATGTTCATGCATATTTGAGCCACTTCTCTAATAATTTGTTAATTTATAAAGAATGTGGCCACTAAGATAAATATGGGGTTGTTTCCAAATAATTGCACTAATTATTTGGAGCTCCATTTAATTTGTTAATTAAATTTGAATGATATTATCTTTGCATCAATTGGACATGTCATCATGTGTTTGCGCATTGCACCTTGTGTCCTTGTGATTTATGTGTGCTTTGTATTTTCTTTTGGGTATCGATAGATTCCGGAGTCGAGGGTCTCTCTAACTACCCCGACGAGCAGTGCTTCACGACCGGGCAGCAAGGCAAGAGATAACCTAACCTTCTTGGCATCTAGCATCCTATGATTTTTATCAAATTATTTTATCCACCATAATATTGCATGCGGTTCAAATGTCTTTTGGTAAATATATAGAATCCTATGAATGCATGTCTCTTCCCCGAGCCATTTCACATGTATCCCTACCTATGAACCCTAGTGTTGATGTGTTGGCCGGATACGAATTATAATTGTTGGTTATATGTTTAGCCATGCTTAGACATGCTTAGTTGCAATACTAGTTATGTCCGTTGTTGAATTCCATAATTGTTGATGTTAATGGAACGATTCGGGCATGGTGGTTATGTGTGGTGCTTAATTAAAATGCTAAGTAGGCTTGGGTGAGTTGCCATCGGGGATGGTGTTTTGCCTCACTCTAGCCCCTAGGTGCGAGTTCTTTACCTCTTGAACCAAGACTGAGCGTGCTTCCGGAGGTGGGGGCATATGGAACCCCCTTTGACCGAATAAGTTGTGAGGGGCTTGTCAAGGGTCCTCTAGTTTGCTATTCCATTTGCGCGTGAGTTGTGTGGGTGGAAAAGAAACGAGGATGGTGGTGTTTAGGAATGTGGCCGCGGGGCAGGGCGCTGAGAGCGCTTAACCTGTCCTTCCGCACACTGATGGTCCTTGAGTAAGCCTCATGCAATGTAAAGGTCTAACCGTGCCCGTTCGCCGGCCTTCCCCGGAAGAGGGCCAACTAGGTGAGCCGGACGGTACCGATGGGTAAATTAGTACACCCCTGCAGGGTTTAATCTTTTCGAAAAGCCGTGTCCGCGGTTATGGACGACTTGGGAATAGACGATAAGACCATAGAGAATCTTAACCTAATTGATATGGCAGCTAAAGGTTGCATAATCACGTGTGTTAAAGGTTCACTTCCTCGAGGGTGATTCGAGGGGGTGCCTTGGTGGAGATGAGAGTGTTGGGTACAAAAGGGTTCGATGAGAACCAATGATGACAATGTTACTCTCTTACCCCTTTTCTGAAAATATTCTGAGTAGACGAATGCCATGTGTCAAATATGATTCTGTTTATGAAATTTAGCTTTATGCAAAAGAACTACTTATACAGCTTTAGAGCCTCCGTCAGTCATTGGGCCTATATCGCCCTACTAAACTTGCGAGTACATCGTACTCAGTCTCTCTTTGCTGCCTCTATGATTTTGTATTTCAGAGGAGGACGACACCGAGCAACTAGGTGGGTTCTTCGTTGACGTCGACTACTAGTCTGGGGTTCCCAGGTGGCAGCTTGGGACCGTGGAACAAGCTGGCTGGGGAAGGTTTATTGTAGGCCTCTTAGGCCATATATTTGCTTCTTGTTGTTAGACAACACTACCCGCTTCCGCTTGATAACTTGATGGATCTGTGATCCTTTTGTTGTGTAATTTGTTTCTGCTCATTATATGAGTTGCTATATGTTTTGTGTCGTAGAGTCATGCTTTGTGCCAGTTCTGTTCCACAAGTCTCGATCTCTGTTTTATACATTGATGGTTGTGTCGAACACATAGCCTCTCTGTATAATTCCGGGGTTGGGGCGTTACACCAGTGCCATCCCGGTGGAGCCCAGTCCCGCACATCGCCCCTCTGGTCCAACATGGACATCGTCGCCGAGAACAGTGAGGTTGCAGATATGAGTTTAGATGTGATATGACAATGGAGGCCAAGCCTACATATATATAGTGAGAAATTACAGGAAGACGAAGGCGGGAAGCGGTGGAAAAAGCACACGGATCGTGTGTTTCTTTAGAGCGCTTGTGAGCCGTTGGATCAGAAGCACACGGATCGTGTGTTTCTTTAGAGCGCTTGTGAGCCGTTGGATCAGAAGCACACGGATCGTGTGTTTCATTCGAGCGTTTGTGAGCTGTTGGATCAGGGCCTTTAGTACCGGTTCGTGTTACCAACCGGGACTAAAGAAGCACACGGATCGTGTGTTTCTTTAGAGCGCTTGTGAGCCGTTGGATCAGAAGCACACGGATCGTGTGTTTCTTTAGAGCGCTTGTGAGCCGTTCGATCAGAAGCACACGGATCGTGTGTTTCCTTCGAGCGCTTGTGAGCTGTTGGATCAGGGCCTTTAGTACCGGTTCGTGTTAACAACCGGGACTAAAGAAGCACACGGATCGTGTGTTTCTTTCAAGCGCTTGTGAGCCGTTGGATCAGGGGTGTGTTTCTTTAGAGCGCTTGTGAGCCGTTGGATCAGAAGCACACGGATCGTGTGTTTCCTTCGAGCGCTTGTGGGCTGTTGGATCAGGGCCTTTAGTACCGGTTCGTGTTACCAACCGGGACTAAAGAAGCACACCTTCTAATCGCCTATAAATAGCGACGTCCCTGCAGCGAAACGGCACACAACGAGCGTCTACCTTTGCCACCGAACCCAATGGTTGGATTTAGCCTACCTGCTGGCATGTTCCCTAACACAAGCCCTCGGGTAGGTTAAATCCAACCACTGGATTAGGGTGACACAATGATGAATTGCCGAGGAGGTGGGAGTGGTGGTGGTGGAAGTGGTAGCCATGCCCTCGGTCGGATCCAAGCAGCTCCAAGGCTCTCTGATGATCTACAACATTCCCAACACTTTTTGGGACGGTCGTTAGATCATCACAGAAGTCTTGGGGCTGTTTGGATCGAAGGTCGATTTGCGCAAGCTTCCGGATGGGCAAAACCAGTGTTAGATCAGCCACATGACCCTATATGCAAATCATTCGGATTCCCGTCATACAGCCCAACGGTGCATTTGATATGCAGGCACTCACGAGCCACCGTTGGGCTGTATGACGGGGAAACGGTGTGCATTTGATAAAAGGTTTAATACATTAATTATTACACATCACCAACAATATCCCTATCTAGTGTTCACTTGTTTCTTCGTGTGTGTGTCCCTTTCTTCTGATTGCGCCGTAGCCATGGACAATCTTCATCATTTAACACGATGCTTGGGTCAGTTTTCACTTTGAAGGGCGGAATTTCATTAAACTTATTGTAATCTTCTGACATGTCTGTCTTGTTCTCCACACCCACGATGTTTCTTTTCCCTGAAAGAACTATGTGGCGCTTTGGCTGATCGCATGATGTATCGGCTCGCTTATCTTTTCTTTTTTTCGGTCTGGAAGACATGTCCTTCACATAGAAAACCTGAGCCACATCATTGGCTAGGACGAATGGCTCGGTGTGGTACCCAAGATTGTTGAGATCCACTGTAGTCATTCCGTACCGCCGGTCCATCTCTACCCCGCCTGCCAGGTTGACCCATTTGCACTGAAACAAAGGGATCTTAAAAGAAGGTCCATAGTCAAGTTCCCATATCTGCTGTATGCAACCATAATATGTGTCCTTTGTCCCATCGTCGTTTGTTGCATCAAAGCGGACACCACTGTTTTGGTTAGTGCTCTTTTTGTCTTGGGTTTCCGTGTAAAATGTATTCCCATTTATCTCGTACCCTTGGAAAGTCAATATAGTCGAAGATGGTGACTTGGCCAACAAGTATAGCTCATCTCCAACAGTGGTGTTATTAATGAGATGTGTACGCAACCAACTGCCGAAAGTTTCCACGTGCTTTCCTTTAATCCAGAAGTTAGTCTGCTCCGGGTATTCGGAGCGTAAAATATCCATGTGTTTCATGATATACGGAGCCACCAAACTGGAATTTTGTAGAACTGTGTAGTGTGCTTGAGTGAAAGAATGCCCGTCCATACTTCTTGTTGCTTTCTTTCCTAGCGTGCCTTTTCCACGCAGTCTCCCCTCATGGCGCGATTGAGGAACACCGATAGGCTTAAGATCAGGAATAAAGTCAACACAAAACTCAATGACCTCCTCTGTTCCATAGCCCTTGGACATGCTTCCTTCTGGCCTAGCACGGTTATGAACGTATTTCTTTAAGACTCCCATGAACCTCTCAAAGGGGAACATATTGTGTAGAAATACAGGACCGAGAATGGAAATCTCTTCGACTAGGTGAATTATGAGGTGCGTCATAATATTGAAGAAGGACGGTGGAAACACCAACTCGAAGCTGACAAGACATTGGACCACATCCTTCTGTAAACTTGGTAGAGTTGCTGGATCGATTACCTTCTGAGAAATTGCATTGAGGAATGCACATAGCTTCACAATGGGTACTCGAACGTTTTCCGGTAAAAGCCCCCTCAATGCAACCGGAAGTAATTGTGTCATAATCACGTGGCAGTCATGAGACTTCAGGTTTTGAAACTTTTTCTCTGCCATGTTTATTATTCCCTTTATATTCGACGAGTAGCCAGAAGGGACCTTGATACTGCTCAGGACTTGAAAAAAGATCTCCTTCTCTTCTTTGGTAAGAGCATAGCTGGCAGTACCTTGATACTTCTCTGGATTCTGGTTGTCTATTTCGTGCATACGTTGCTGGTCCTGCCGTGCATCCGTTGTATCTTTCGTCTTCCCATGCACACCTAAGAAGTTTAGCAGGTTCACGCAAAGATTTTTCGTCACGTGCATCACGTCGATTGCAGAGCGAACCTCTAGGATTTTCCAATAGGGTAAATCCCAAAATATAGATTTATTTTTCCACAAGGGTACGTGCTTTTTTGCGTCTTTCGGAACAGATAGACTGCCAGGACCCTTTCCAAAGATTACTTCTAAATCCTTGACCATGTCATATATAACATCACCATCAGGGCGTGTAGGCTTTGTCCGGGTATCTGCCTCACCTTTGAAATGCTTGCCTTTGTTTCTTACGTGATGCCTGTTTGGAAGAAATCGACGATGCCCCAGATACACAATCTTGTTACCTAAATATGTACTGTCAGTCTTATCTAAACAGTGTGTGCATGCATTGTATCCCTTGTTCGACTGTCCTGAAATGTTACTAAGAGCAGGCCAATCATTGATGGTTACAAACAACAATGCTCGTAGGCCAAATTCCTCCTGTTTGTACTCATCCCACACACGTACGCCTTCGTCAGACCACAACTGTAAAAGTTCGTCAACTAATGGCCTCAGATACACATCAATGTCGTTTCCGGGTTGCTTCGGGCCTTGGATAAGCACTGGCATCATAATATACTTTTGCTTCATGCACAACCAAGGAGGAAGGTTATAGATACATAGAGTCACGGGCCAGGTGCTATGACTGCTGCTCTGCTCCCCAAACGGATTCAAGCCATCTGTACTTAGACCAAACCTTAAGTTCCTTGCGTCAGCTGCAAAATGCCTAAACGCACTGTCGATGTTTCTCCACTGAGACCCATCAGCGGGGTGTCTTAGCATCTCGTCTTCCTTACGGTCTTCTTTGTGCCATCGCAACAACTTGGCATGCTCTTTGTTTCGGAACAAGCGTTTCAACCGTGGTATTATAGGAGCATACCACATCACCTTCGCCGGAACCCTCTTCCTGGGGCTATGCTCGCCCTCAACATCACCTGGGTCATCTCGCCCGATCTTATACCGCAATGCACCGCATATCGGGCATGCATTCAAATTCTCGTACTTCTCACCGCGGTAGAGGATGCAGTCATTGATGCATGCATGTATCTTCTCCACCTCTAATCCAAGAGGGCAGACAATCTTCTTTGCTTCATATGTATTATGGGGCAATTCATTATTTCTTGGAAGACTCTTCTTAAATATTTGTAGCAACTCTTCAAATGCCTTGTCAGATATTCCATTCTTTGCCTTCCACTGCAGCAATTCCAGGGTGGTACCCAGCTTTTTCTGGCCATCTTCACAATTTGGGTACAACAATTTTTTGTGATCCTCTAACATGCGCTCCAACTTCGACCACTCATTTTCACTTCCGCACTTCATCTGTTCATCAAGAATGACCCGACCCAGATCATCATCATCGGACTGATCAACAATGACCTCATGCTCAACTTCGTCTTCCCCCATTGTAGTATCACCGTGTTCAGAGAACACAGGATAGTTGTCATCATCCTCTTCTTCAGGGTCTTCCATTATAACCCCTCTTTCTCCATGCTTGGTCCAACAAAAATAATTGGGCATGAAGCCTTGTCGCAACAGGTGGGAGTGTATGGTTCTTACGCTCGGGTAATTCCTCGTATTCCGACATTCATCACATGGACAAATCATAAAACCATTCTTCAGCTTGTTTAACTTAACCACATCGAGAAAACGATGCATGCCATCAATGAACTCGGGACGGCGTCGATCACCGTACATCCATTCTCGGCTCATCTGCATTACATAATAAATACATCAAAAACCATTACACCAGCTAAATAATAAATAGAGATACGTGACCAAATTAATTAATACAAGTTCATCACATTAAAACCAAAGTAGAGTAGTGCCCAAATGTAATACATAGTTCTCACGAAACATACATCAAATGAAACTGACATACAACTATCTAAAGAATTTAAATCCAACAACAAATGTGATAAGAATCGCAACCAAGGTAACTACTGAACCAACAGCATAATGATACCAAGCCTCTTGACTAATGACATATTTTCTAATCTTTTTAAGCTTGACGCGCATTGCATCCATCTTCATCTCGTTAGCAGTGACGACGTCGGCAAGCTTGACCCCGTGAGCATCGACGATGTCGGCAATCTTCAATTCCAATACCATCTTCTCTTCCAGGCATTGGAGACGAAGATCTTCACTTATCTTCAATTTTGCTTTTAAATCGTTGTTTTCTTTTTCTAAAAACTCGACAATAGGGTCGGCTGGAATTTCCGGTTCAACTACCTCCTAAATAGAAATATATCTATGTCAAGTTGGTCGGCATGATTGTTATAACCATGAAACAAAATAAATAGTTATAAAAATATACCACATCGGAATCATAGACCGGACGAGGGCCGACGGGGACGGATATCAAAACCATGACACTATACATATAAAAAAACATAAGAAAATTATACAAGAAATAATTATGCATTTAAATCATATAACTAACATTTTTAAAAATAAAAGATAAAAAAAGAGGCTCACCGAGGTGGTGTCGGTGACGGAGCGGCGCGGGCGGTCGACGGCGGTCAGGAAGGGGACGGGACGACACTATATAAAACCACAAATTATACTTTAATTTGAGCTCAAAATGCATATAAAACAAATGAAATCCCTAACTTAGGAATTTCATCAAACACCTTGCAAGCACCACCAAAATCAAACTTGCACGAAAATGAGCTAAACTTGAAATGCCGGAAGAGAAGATGAAGTTGCTAACCCTTATATATGTAGGTGCCACCAATCTTGGAAGTTGTTGGAGAAAATGGTGGTCAATTTGAGCTTGGGAGAGAGGAAAAATGGAGTGTGGGTCGAGTTGCTACAAATGGAGCTGGCTCGGGCTGGAAGAAGCAAATATAGGCAGCACCTTTAGTACCGGTTGTTATGACCAACCGGTACTAAAGGGCTTGCCGTGGGGCCACCAATCGTGGCTGCACCTGCATCCCCCTTTAGTACCGGTTTTTTATAGCAACCGGTACTAAAGGTCCATCTTTAGTACCGGTTGGTATTAAAAACCGGTACTAAATGTGCTCGACGCAGAACCCCTGCTGACACACAAATGCAACCGGTGCTAATGTCCCCTCTAGTACCGGTTTTAGTACAACCGGTACTAAAAGGGGGGTATCATAGACCTGTTTTCTACTAGTGATGCCACCGAGAGCACGGTGTGCTCCAGCTTCGCCGTCATCCCCAAGGGCGAGGCGGCCGTCGTAGCCTCGTCGGAGCGGAAGATGATGGCTGGGAAAGCATGGCAGTGGCACCAGATTGGGATGAGCTCGTAGTGCTAGGAAAACAACGTTCTATCACCGGAGTGCATGCAAGATGCCAGCCGGGGAAGCATGGCGGCGGCGCTGCCACGATCGAATGCTCGTGGGCATGCCAGTGTCGAGCTCATGGGACGAGATAACCGCGGTCTCACCGTAAGTAGTAGCAACACAACGGCGGTAACAACGACGATAAGGGCAGCGCCATAGACCGATCTGTGCGCATAGACGATAAGGGCGGCGCTCTGGGTCGGGGATCAATGTTAGCGTTGTTGTAGTTGCGGCGTGTACTGCTTTTGTCGACCGATGAGTATACGTGCTTATAGAGAAAGAGGCGGCTAGGAGAATTTTAGTCATGGATGTAGGATCTTTTTTGTCATCGATTTTACATCGCATACTATTTTTGAGCCAAACAGGTAACACTAGGTCTCTTTCTCTCTTATTTTATATTTTCCGTTCAAAATAGCATATCATATCCAGGGAGCATATCTGAGTTATTGAAGGTTTATAGTTTAACATAAAAAGAGGAAATTCTCATAGGGGACTCCTTGTTCAATGCAACACAATAATAATACATTCTAAAATATTCCCTAGATATTTTAGTACTCCCTCCGATCCATAAAAAGTGTCGCCCACTTAGTACAAAGTTTATACTAACTTAATATAAAATGAGCGACATTTTTAATGGATCGGAGGGAGTATAACTTTTCTTCTTCAAAACTCAAATCAAGTTTTGTGTTTAAAATGAGTTTAATTCCAAAATAAGAAAATTTTGCATACCAAAAGATATGAAAAATGCATAGTACCTTCATTACGTTGGAAGACTTAGAATGCACATAATTCAAGTAATTTCATTATGTACATATATTATTATGAAAGGTTGTGTCAAATGCACAGGTGTCGTTGGTGTTGGAGGGAGCTGATGATTGAGCGAACACCTCAGATCCGCATCATGACTCGTCGTCCAACAATTTATATGTTTTCATTTTCTTCCTCAACTCCCTTGACCCGAGGGAGGCGAAGGCCTTACCATACTAGGGTGACATGGATGACGACGAATGGCTTTGTTCGCGCATATGCTCCGGGTACCCTTGCTGAAGCAACGGGTAGAGCAGACAGTGATGGAGCGTCTAACCGCGACACAATTTTTTTCCCGTCGCAACGCACGGGCACATTTCCTAGTATATATAAAAAGCAAATACTCACTCCGTCCCAAAAAAAAGATGTCATAAGTTTGTTTAAATTTTAATGTATCTAGACATGATTTAGTGCATAGATACATTCAAATTTGGACAAATCTGTGACATCCTTTTTGGGACAGAGGTAGTACTATTTTGCTGATGCGGTCCCTAAAACTTTTGGCCCATGTTCTTTGTACTACTGTAGCAACAAGAAAACCAAAAATGCATGCCAACGTATTTATGAATCAAGATAGAGGGATGGTTCCAAATTTGAAATCATAACCAACTAGATATCTGGGGGGAGAAGCCACATGGGAGAATGTAGACCACCTCTCACGTAGTATCCTACCGACATGATCGCCTCCACGCCGTTGCGAGCACGCTCTTCTTTCCTGTAATATACACCAGATTCTCCGTCACTGTCTGAGCTCGCCAGGAACGACATGGCCCCGTCGGGGATCTGATTGTCCTTGCTTAAGCAACAATGGTAGGAGTAGTATATATGGTTCCTTTTAACACCGCCCTCCCCGTCCATTGGCACGGGCACTGCCTTGGAGTATGTCGGTCCTAAGAACAAGGCGTAGTCACCTAGACTCCTCATCTCCACCCACCTGTAACTGTCGGTGTTATATTCTACTAGCTCGCGCACCGTGAAGAAGGGCCTGGTTATGTGGGGCGGCCACCAAGGTTGGGTACCTTCTTCCACCATCACGAGCTTGCCGTGTAGCTCAACGATGTACCTAGGGTAATCATCGGGACCCCTCCAACCATAGTTGCGCGGTATATCTAGCTTTTTGATGGATGTGATCATCGCCCCGCCGTCTTTGTTCATGCCAATATTAAGCTTCACGAGTATGTCGTTGTATCGCGGGAGCCCGTAGAGCTCGCCATTGTAGAAGGTGATATCAATGAGCCTTTCGTCGCCAATAAACTCTCGTGTCGTCCACCCGCCCTCTGGGTATCCAACCCTACAGATCGCGATGTCCAGCTTGTCGGTGATGGCGGCGAGGATACAACCGCTTGAGGTGGGTGCCTCGGAGAAGACGACCTTCCGCATGACCAACCGTTCCCCGGTGCTCTGTTGTACACGGACGGTCCTCCTTTGCGCCGGAGAGAACACCACCTCGCTGCCGGAAAAGAGGTTCACGATCCCGAGCGGTGCATCCGACGAGACGACCCATCCGCCGTCATAACCACCGATGAGGTACCCAGCAGCAGCCTCGCTGGGGATCGGAACGCGTGCCAAGACTGCGTCGCCATCAGGGCAATACACGCGCTTCGTCTCGTCGCCACTGCGTGGATCGAGTATCAAGCACGGGAGAACCGGCCGTGGTGGGTACGTCGAGGCGAAGGCGCGCCACGAAGTGCACACGGCGGCGAAGCAGACGCGGGCCAACGGGGAGGCCAACCTGGCGTACACCGCGCCGAGGAGATCCGCGGGGAGGCTGGACCATAGCTCTTCCGCTGCCGCATGGAGCTGGTCGTCGCAGGCAGCCATGTTCTTCAGCATCTAGGTATAGACCGATGGAACTACGAGTTCCAGGCGAGTCCGGTCATATAAATACGTCAGCGCTAGCTAAACGCCTAAACGTATTCTAGGATATCTCCTACCATACCTAAACCTAGCTTACTGGACGGAATACGTTTCCCAATTCCTACCATGCATACTCATTTATCGACTAGGCAAAAATGTCCGTGCGATGCAACAGGAGAGAAAGTAAACTGCTACTGCTGATTAAGCCATGTTGTTTGCTGATTGCCAATATAGATAGACCCCTATATGTCTTAATTAGTAGTATGCTGATGATCTCTGCTGCTGATTATTGATTAAGCAATGGACGTTTGTTTAAAGCGAATGACTATACTTTATTTGTCCATGTGTTTGCATCTGATTGCATGACATTGAAGCATTATATGGACTATGGACACGGAACAGAGAATTCATGAGGTGGCCACACCATATTGTAGATGAATCAGAAATTATGCCAAGAAAATAGCCTCCCGGTTTGAGCAACGATAATACTTTATTGGGAAGCTTCTTTGCGTGCTCCTCACTTCCAAAGCATAACTATCTTTCAATATGGCTAAACCTTGAGGATTAGCAAAGCTTAATTTACGTATTCTAGAGGTGGAGAAAAATAAAAGTTGCCTCTAAATTCTGCATGCAGCAAACTGTATCTGGTTGGATGCTCTTTTCTTGCAATTGACCTTCAAATTCATCCAGATATACAGAACAATTTAATGTGTCATTGGAAGGGGTGGTGAAAGGCTTCCATTGTTCTTCTATATAGTTCACCGGCATCATCGACAGCCGATGCAGAATAGACTATCATACTCATCAGTAGGTTGACCACAAGTCCACAACTAACATTACGGGTTTCCTTTTGTACGAGAAAGCACCATACTTTATTACGGTAACTGGGGTGATCACCCGCCACAAACTTCAGCTACGTTGGCTGGTATATATGTTATGAGCGATAGACAAACATTCGATGAACAAAATAGATCAAACCAATGGGGACATAAGATTTTAATGTGGAAAACCCTTCCAACAAGGAAGAGAAAAAACTACGGGCGCCAGCCAGCAAAACTTCACTATATCGGGTGAGGTTAAAAACTCTGGGGATTTACAACAATGAAATTACCCCGTGCGGCGGATTACAAGATGTATTTATAATGGTCCCGACCTGATCCAGGTCGGTAACAATGAAACCCTAATCCAACTCTGTAACAACTCGTACCGTCGCTTCGGCCCAATGCTCCAGTGACGGGACTCGCTTCGCTCCGTCAGAACTTAGCTGCCCTTTTTTATTACTTTGGATCACCGCAAAATAACAATATCAACAACCCAAATTATAGCCTCATGGGCATTACGGTATTTTCCAAGATTAACTAGTTCATAAGCAACTCTCTGTTTGCAAAGCGTCTACAGGCAACTGCCTCACAGCTTGAAAACCAAGGCGCAACTAGATCTTCAAGCCATCCAGTGATGTCACCAATTGGGATAAATCTTGCCCACGCCGGTTCAGAACCATTGCCAGTTGTTAAGAGTGACAGAGTCCGTCTAAAAATTGTGCGTATAGCACCAATGTCCGTAGCTATGTCTAAAGCCCACACTACCATTGCATTTGCATGGAATCTGCACTGAACGCATCCTGGATCCCGTCTGCTTTGCCTGCACTCGATCGCAAGAACCAGCCCACCGTGATGGTCTCTGACGGAATTTCGACAGAACCTCAGGCCGGAATTTGTACCCAGCAGAATACGACGATTCCACAGGGACGATAGTGCCTGCTAGGGACGGCGGCGCCTGCACATGAGAACTGGTTACATGCGCTTTGTGTGAATTCATCGCCATCCTCAAGCGTCGTCGCCGGCATGGTTTGTCCCGAGCCTGGAGCGGAACTGTTCCTTTCCTCTTCTCTGATTCTCTCTACTTCTTCCGTCGCACGCCGCCACCAAATGCTAATTCTCAGCTAGGTTATTCATTCTCATATTTGCCTCGCGATTCGTACACAATGAGCTGCAAGTTAAATTGTAACAGAGATTTTTTTCAGTTTCAAGTTGGATTAAATTAATTCTCAGCCGAGTGTGTATTAGTCACACCCCTATTTATACCATATGTGTGTGGAACCTGAATCCATGCATGCGCGTTAGTGGCATACGCCCATGCATAGCCGTTCTTGCAACCGATCTGAAAGCAAAAATGATAAAACAGGAGAAATAATGACCAATCTAAACTTTGCGTAACTTTCGCCGCCACCGTCTCATGTCGGGTCGAGGCATTCGACGATGTCCTCGAATTGGGAGAGGTAGATTCACACGAGAACCTCATGATGTCCATCACGTCAATGAGGTGCCTCGCCGCGAGGACCATATAGGGACTGTTGACCGTGATGTATATACACAAAATAAACGCGAAATTAGAAAACATTATGCACCTTGACGTACCACAATTTTCGCCGAAGAGGGCCGCATGCCCTCTCGCCGGAGACAACAAGGACCGTAACGGTGACATCTAAGTCACATGTATAAGATAGGAGACCATCAAGATATCCCCATGCCAGAGCCGAAAGAGCTTCAAATCATGATCCGAACTTCCCATCGATGACAACGAAACGACATTGAAAGGCACCAGAGCTCCACGAAGACGCCACCAAGAGGGTGACGACGCAACTGTGTCGTCAAGACGGAGACGGTCAAGGGTTTCCACCCGAAGCCCTGATGTGGAGAAGGTGAACACAACGACGCCCCTAAGGGGGAACACGACATCCACATGTATCGCCACCGCTAGCACCGGAATGCTGAGCTTTCAGCCGAAAAAATCTTCGCGCCACGTTACGATACCACGGACCATCCGCTACCACCAAACAAGACCATCGGGCCGCGATCTGGACACCACAACTAACGAATCACCGTCGACACTCGGATACCCCGTCGCCTACTCCTCGTCATCTCCGTGATCAGAGAGAAAAGCCACCACCACGGCCACGCCGCTCGTCGAGAAGCCGACCGCGCATTCCACCTTCCGGTGCCGCCACCCCGGCATCGATGATCAGACCCGGTGGGACAGTAGAACGTAACCGTAACGAGACCGAGACCAAGGACGCGAGGGGTGGCGTGGCAGTCAACGATGGCACCCAGCCCCTTCTTTCAAATAACAAAATTCGTTCTCCCCTACCGCTTTGCTATCGGAAAAACTATGAAGAAATTCAGGAAATTAAACAAGGCTAAAAGACAGTGAAGATGTTCTTAGACACACATAATACGGTTCTGAAGATGTCACATTTATTACTGGATTTGTTTTGTTTTTCTGAAGCAGAACAACAGTACATGTTCCATATAGAGCGACGGCCATATAAGATATGAGCATGAGCATTGTGTCATTCGAAAAACGAGTCATAAAGGGAATAATAAGCATACCTCGTCCTCAAATTTGACCCATAACAGGATCAAAAGTGCTAATGCATATAAAGCCACCGACCCAGCCTAACTAGAAACTAGAGTCGTGTGCATTGCACCCCACCCCCCCCCCCCCCCCCCCCCCACCACCACACACACACACGTCACTCGTTGCAGCGGGCTGCAAATGTTTGTCCGGCTATTGCGTTAACCGATGTTCAAACAGATAATATTTTACACAACGTAAGCGCAACAAAAGAAAAGTAAAATTTCCCCTCTTTCTGCTCATTGCAACCGGTTGCGAATGATGTTACAACGGATATTGCGTTGACTGATTGTTTACTCAAAAAAATATTTCGTTTTAATAGCCAAATATTATACACAAAGTAAGCAAAGTAAGTGCAAAAAAAGGAAATAGAAAACAAAACTTTCCTTCTTTCCACTCGTTGCAGCCGGTTGCGGATATTGCGTTGACCATTTGTTTACTCACTTTTTTATTTCTCTTTGATAGACACAAAGTAAAAGGCACCTGAGCTTCACGACGACGCCACCAAGAGGGTGACGACGCAACCACGTCGTTGAGATGAAGACGGTCATGGGTTCTCACCCGGAGCCCTGACGCGAGGAAAACAGTGATGGCGTCCAACGAAGCGAGGGGTGGTGCGGCAGTCAGCGATGGCGCCCAGCCCCATCTTTCAAATAGCAAAATTCGTTCGCCCCTACCGCTTTCCTGTCGGGAAAACAGTGAAGAAATTCAGAAAACAAGGCTAAAAGACAGTGAAGACATTCTTGGACACACATACTCTCAAGATGTCACATTTATTACTTGATTTGTTTTGTTTTTCTCAAGCAGAACAACACTACTTGTTGGCTTGGATCTTATGTGTCCATTTCTAGCCATGTGCGGCATGCGGCCTTGGGCCGATCGACAAACTTGCCGCGCCGCGATATAAGCTAATAATATCCTCCCGGCGGCGCAGGGATTATGGACCGGAGGAACTCCAGCTCCTCGTCGGTGACCGTCACCGGCGCGCCAGGCGACATGGGCGCTGTCACGGGCGCCGCGGGCTCGGACCTCGCCACCGCGCGGCTGCTCCTGCCGCGGGCGCTGTCGTAGTCGCGGTAGCCGCGGAGGTAGGTCTGCATGGGCTGGACGTAGCTGTCGAACCCGAGGCTCCGGAAGGACCAGGTGAAGTCCTCCGGCGCGACGGTGCGGCGGTGCTCCGTCCTGGCCCGCGCGGACGCCTCGCCGCCGACGAAGCCGACGAACTCCACCGCGCAGTCGTGGGTGAGCAGCTTGGCGGACTCGGCGATCTTGACGTTGGGCGGCAGCACCCGCCTCATCAGCCGCACCACGTTGGCCATCGGCAGCGCGTTGCCGCCCTCCTCCGAAGCCGCGTTCTCCTCCCCGTCGTCCTCCCGGCTGCAGCGGCCCTTCGTACCACCTGAAACCCCAAACCAAAAACGAAACAGAAACACCATGAACAACAAGCAATAATCCTCTGCATGTGTTTAGCACGATTGATTCTGCGCCGCGTAATTCCATACCACGCCTCTTGCTGCGTCCTCCCATTGTCCGCTGATCACTCCCAGTGATCCTACTCTGTTTGTGCGTTTCGATGGCGACTAAGCTCTGAGTGCTGACTCGCAGCCATGGCCGTGGGCACCTGCCTTTTTATAGTACGCCCGCGAGCTGGGCTGCGCCAGCCTGGACGCACGCGCGAGCGCGTCAACTGTGGTATGGTGCCGCCGTGTCGCGCGGAGAAGGAGGTGCGGCTGCCACATTGCAGCGCCGGCGAGCCATGCATCTGCGTTACCGGGCAGGAGCGAAAGCTTTAAACTGGCGACACACACACACAGCGGCAGCCACATTTACGCTCCTTTGTTGGTTTCTCACCTGCAGGCAGCGCGGCGGGGTCGCCGGCGAGGAAGCACATCAATGCGCTGCATACGCCCCGCGAAACGCGGGGTAAATTCGCAGTGATTAATTTTGTTATCTTTATCGACGGATTATCCGGTGGAAACTGACGACGTCAACGAGGCAGGCAGAGGTGGGTGGGTGGTAGTACGACGTACGCACCGACGTCGGTACGTACGACGGTACGTAGGCGTTCGGCGTCGGCGTCGGCGTGTTCGATTGCTTGCGTGCGTGCGTGCTCCCGTCCGGTGCATGCAGCCTCGGAAATTAAGAGGTCTGTATCCATTCTCTAGTTTCGTCAACTGTCGCGCGACTCTGTCTGCACGAATTGGACTCTGGAGTATTGATCCAAAGATGTGGACCACGATTAATACGTAGCTTTTTCATTTAGCGGTAGAACTGGAGCATAGTATTATGTCCACATAATTGCTGAGATACTTTTACACATTTATACCATTGCCTAGTTCACTACTCTTGAGTGTTTCACGAATTAATTGGAGAATTGGTCTAAAACTGTAGAGCATGTTTGAGTTCTCATTTAGAAGTACAATTGGAGCATATTATCATGCCAATCTGATTAACGAGATATTTTTATCCATTTATAAGACTGTCTTTGTTCACCGGTGTAGCGTGATTCTGTCTAAAAATGTAAAACACGTTTGGCTTTTTATTTAGAAGTATAATTGAAACATAGTATCATGTCAATATGATTAACAAGGTAGTTTCACCACCCGCAAAAAAAAAACAAGGTAGTTTAATCCTTTTATAATATTTTCTTAGTTCACCACTGTATCGTGACTCTGTCCATAGATATTAGAGCAATATTGATCCAAAAATATAAAACATGTTTGACTTTTTATTTAGAAGTATAAGTGGAGCATAGTATTGTGCCACTCTTATTAATGAGATATTATTTATCCATTTATATTTGTGTGCTTTCATTTCGTTTCTACAATATACCGCGTATTATAAATATTGGGTAAGACATCTATACTTTCACAATGGTCAAAAAAGGGTATCCTAATATTTATCATACCTATATCCGTGATTTTATACTACAAACTAGTACGGTAAAAATATGGTCATAGTGACATCTTGGAAATTGTGCTCATGTATAACGGGGCATAAAAGAGGTATTATTATATTGTTTCCCTGACTGCTGACCTTGTGTATCGAGTAAAGACTTATTCCATGGAGCATACGTTACAATTGTTGGAAAACATATATAGCTTTGGAAGTATATATTTCATCTAGCATGTGTGGTTGTCACTTGTAAATAACCAATCAAAATGGTGTTATCATTGGAATTGAAGCCCTAGTATAAAAGTGTAAAACACATTTTGACTATTTATCTGGAGATAGAACTGAAATACATTACTATGCTAATGTGGGTAGATTTTGTGTTCATTGTAGTTTCTTCTTTCATCTTGTTTCTAAAAATACATGTTGTTCAATGAATATTGGAAAAATATCTATAATTTCACCATGGTTATAAGGAATCTTCAAAGATTGAATAGTACTCTATATATCTTACAAAAAAATTATAATTATGTACTAACAACTACTCCCTCCGTTTCTAAATATAAGATGTTTTAGCATTTAGGAATGGAGAGAGGTACGGATGTATTTAGACATGTTTAGAGTGTAGATTCACTCATTTTTGTCTGTATGTAGACTATGTTGAAATATCTAAAACATATTATATTTAGGAACGGAGGGAGTAGTAAAGAATAATAAGAGATGGTCAAAGTGACATCATGGACACTGCGTTAATGTATAACACTTTATGAAGGAGGAACTATTTTATTGTTGTCGGGACTGTTGACCTTGCACTGTGTTGTTCAACGTACTATGAAAATATTCATGGAGCATACACTACACTTGCTCTTAAATGTATAGCTAGTAAAGTATTTATTGCATGTAGCAATGTGTGGCAGGTACTAATAAAGATTTAATAAATTTTCACAAGATATGCATGGTTATGAGAGTCTCACTATTGGAATTGGAACCTTGGTCCCAAAAAATGTTAGACACGTTGAGTTTATCTGGATGCAGAAATATAGTATATTATTATGATGATCTGGTTAATAAGACTTTATATTCTTTTATATTATGTTCTTTCAATGTGTTCTAAATATATATGGTGTTCTATAAATATTGGGTAAAATAGTGGTGGGAGGGTGTGGGTCGGAGTGTCAAAAACAAAAGGGGTGGCGTCGAATCTTAGAGGTATGGCCGAGTGTGACAGCGGTCCGACGGAGGCGGATCTTTTGAGGAGGGTGGAGTAGCACAGCGGCATAGCAGTGACGTTGGACCCGTACGGGCGGTGGTGGTCGGTGATTCAGCCAGTGCTAGCGGCAGGGGAGGTGGTGTGGCAGCGATGATGCTTCTCTTCTTCCTACTGCTCTCCGATTGCTCCTCCCTCTCCTCTTCGGGGATAGTGCTTTCCTTCCCTTCTTGTCCTGAGAGCTAAACGGTACCCGTGGGATGTCAAAATTTTGACAAATCCTCTAGTTTCTACCGAACTCGTTACCATGAATTCTGGGCAAATTATCTATGTTACAGTCTATTAAAAAAAGGCATACGACTGTACGCTAGCCAGCACCCATGGCATTGTTTTGCTGGGAAAAAATAACAATGAGATATGGTTTATATTTGAACGATTGCCCGACATATATCTAGGTGTGGCATAGATCTGGTTTGTGAAGAATTCTCACTGAATGGAAACATGGCCCATGACCGATATATTCTGTTATGGTACATGGACTTCATTCCGTCTGGCCCATTTATCATGTTTTGGGCTATAAGGCTACTTACCGTTCGATCCCATAATACAATACGACATCATTTCTATAAGGTTTTACCAATAGGTAAACAGAGAGAGGACTCAAGAGCAAGGGCGGACCTACGTTCAGCCTAGTGGGGGCATATGAATTCCTTTAGTATTTGTACATATTTTGATTGAAAAATATTCAATTTGTGCAATTTCATGAAAGGAATGCCCCAGTCACATCAAATGCCCCGAGTCAGAATTTTTTCTCGGTCCGCCACTGCTCAAGAGGTGTTTCTTTCCGCCATGAAGGTCGTGGTTTAAACATGGAAGCTCATTCTCTAGCGCGTTTAGTAACTTCGTTGCCTCCTGGTCGCCATGTCTGGTGTTCCAAACCCCCAGTGGGTTTAAACTTTTCTATAACTATATGTTACTCATTAAATGAGCAGGAAGTGTTTTTTCAAACAAGGAAAAAGGTAAATAGAGATAACCGTTAACCATTGGTAAAGAAAAAAAAAAGATAACCAATAACCTCCGTTGGATGCGCGTGGGCTCGTCTCGTTGCCTTGCCGGCCGCCGGACGCCGGTCGTCGGATGCATGAGAAGTCGCAAAGGTAAAGCCGGAGCTAGCCGGCGTGCATCCGTAGATCGCCGCCCTCTCGCTCCCCGACGTGCTCACGATCTTTCCGTGTACGCGCGGACAGCAGACACGTGCATACACGCCCAGTCCAGCTCGATCACTCTCTGGCTCTCCTCTTTGTTTCACTTTCACCACGCACCCTCTCCTCCTCCTCCTTTCTCTTTACTGCTCCTACACGGCTACGAGCGTACTGTTACTTTCGACAAAGCGCCTTCTGTGTACAGCCCGTGCAGGCAACGCACAAGCCTTTTGGCGAGATCCAAAACGTACCAGGCAAGCAAATTAACTCCCGATCGATGCGATTGCACATTGCAGCAGCCTTGGCGATTAGATTTAGCCGATCGACCGGCCGATCTGGCTGCCAAAGCCCAGGAAAGCTCGCTAGCGTCCGTCAATGCACTGTTGCAACCCTGCTAGCTGAACTCGCTTCCTAAGTCTGAAACGATCGTTTTTACTTGACAGCTCAAAATGACCGGCCTTCGCCTCATCTAGGGCTCAGCATTGCCAAATCGATGCGTGCGTGAGTGTAAACATCACACATGGCTCGAGTCGAGACGATCACGTTCGGCTTGGGATGGATCGTACTCCACTCTTGCTCGGAGGGGGTGCATGTGCTCGCTTATGACCCAAAGATGCTAAATACTGCTAGAGAGGCAAAGAGGGCGCAGAGGCCAGCTAGCGGCAAAGGCTGTCGGCCTGATCCGGGCAAAGGATAGCTGAGAGTTGCACACAGCGCGGTGCGTGCTGCACTGACACTGTATATAGCATGTAGGTTCATGTGGATGGGTATCTTGTTTCTGAAGACCTTATTTATTGGCCATGACAATCTGCTTTGTGTTGCTCGGTTCACTTTTTCGATATGTCTAGCAACTATACGCCCGTCCTCCAAAATCTGCTGTTTCGGAAATCGATGCGGTTTTCAGAATACAAGTTTAACCTTTTTTTACATATTTTAGTTAAAACAAAAATAAGTATGTTCTGAATTTGTTTTCGAGATAATTAAATTCGCATGGATGATTTCAGTATTCCAACCTAAATATTTCATATGCTAAAACGACAGCATTTACAGGACCGGATGGCATTGTAGCTTGCAAAACTCCAGCTAAGCATTTATGTATGCAGCGATTGCATATAGAGTACACCTTGTGAAGATTTATAATTATCAGAAAGTAGCTACCTATACCAATTTATATAACACATCACCAGATGAATCGGGAATTAATCAGCTGATCTGCAAACCTCGATCTCTTGACAACATAACGAAATTAATTATAAGAACCTTCCAATGCACCCAAAAACCTAGCTAACTGAAGCACTCGATCACCAAATCCCCAATAATACCGACACAACAAGAACAACTTGTTCTGAACAAGACCGAGGAACTCAAACGGCAATTTTCACAACACACAGTCGCAATATACTACGTACTCCATAATCCGTATATAACCTTCAAACGAGCAGCATAATAATCTTGATCGCCAGCAGAAACGCCCAAGCGAAGGACAGCCAGCCGGGAGCCGCGCCGATCGCGCCATTCTTCTTCGCACGATCTCCTCCTCCATCAGCGCGATCTCCTTCTCCGTCCCTATCCCGCGAAGGCGCATCAGCAGCATCATCACCGCCCGGCCGCGTACCGTTCTTGGGCGCCACATTGGTGGCCTTGTGCGGCCGTGATGCCTCGGGCGACGAGGGCGCCTCCGCGGCGGGGGACGACATGACGGCGCCCACCTGCAGCACAGAAATGTTGTACGGCGCCTCGTGCACGGACTTGACGAAGAGCACGGCGGGCGCCCGCGCGTCGTCCTCCTGGGGCGCGAACGCCACGCTCCCGCCGCGGCGCTCGGAGATCTCCACCATGCCGGCGCTCCCGGGCGCGTCGCCGGAGGCCTGGAAGAGGGTGGACACGTCCGCGGAGCCGCCGGGGAGGCGGTGCAGCTTAGCGCGGTCGTAGTAGTCGACGAGGACGTGGAGGGAGAGCACGTGCCGGAGCGCCTCGCGCGGGAGGTGACGCGCCCTGAGCGACGCCATGCCGGCGTCGTCGACGGCGAGGACCGTGATGGTGTTGCGCTCGTTGATGTCGTCCGCGAGGCCCGTGGACGTCAGCAGGCGGCTGAACTCGGCCATGTCCCGGCGCCCCGCGAGGATGGCCGTGATGTTGTGCGCGGCGGGGCACGTCGGCCGTGTGGAGAGGACGAGGAGGAGGAGCACGGCCAACGAGCTGGCGCCGGGGAGAGACATTGTTGTGACGTGCAGGTGCAGCGTCTGGATGGAACTGGGCGACGAGCGTTGTTGCCAGGGCGCGAACTGAGCCGTGGGTGCCCTGGTTTTATGGCGAATGGTGGCTTGCCAGAGGAGCACACCAGTCGTTTTGGCGCTGGGATTGATCACCGCGGCTAATTTCGTGTTTTTTACTCCGTACTTTCTACTGGCTGCTGAATGATATGGGCGGCGTTTGGTAGCCAGCATCAAATTTTTCTCTGGGAGCAGGCAGAGCAGGGCCTAGTCTGGATGAGCCATCCTCTTGATCATGTTGTACATGTCGTTTGGTAGCCTGCAGCAAAAAACGTGGCATGAGCTGAGCTAACAACCCCTCTTTGTTTGGTTGGATGAAAATCTTGGTTAGTCCCACCTTTTTTCACATGGGTGAAGTTACCATCCACCACCACACTTGGACACGGCATGGCGGCAACGGAGGTCGACGGAGACGCGACATGGCAGCGGCGTAGCTCGGCGGAAACGACATGGCATGGCGGTGGCGGAGTCGACGGAGATGCGGCATGGCGGCGGCGTAGCTCATCGGAGACGACACGGCATGACGGCGGCGGAGCTCAACGGTGACGAGGTAGTTTGCGGCAGCGGCGGTGGAGGTTGCGGTGGAGCATCACAAACACACCATGAACGCCATCACAACCATGCGGAGGTTGAAGAAGACACGTACATCAAGAACGGTCTAAGTACGCGCACATACGACACAAGATCTATTCGTCTATGATCACCGAAACGAAAAACTTTGAACACAAGAGTTGTGCGAAATGGCGAGGTGAAGCTACAGGTCGAAGGAAATTTCAAACGGTCAATCCTGTTCGACGAATTTGACAAAATTCGTCTCAAAAAGCTTCAAACATGAACACGAAATTAAAAGGTAGCGGTTAACGAAAATCAGAACCGACTGTCGGAATGGAACCACATCGTTAATCCGCATCATTTTCGTGTAGAGTGTATTTTGAATCAAGGACTGTAGCACTAATTAGAAGGAAAGAGAAGAAGTAAGCCTAAGGAGGGGGAGGGGAAACAAAAGTCAAGTAGAGTTTGCATCCTTAGCAACGATTTGAGGAGCGCGCTCATCCTGGCTCAGCGGGCACAGTCGATTCCAGCGTGCCTGTTGGGTCTGGCCCAAGGATGCTTTAAAGTTTGTGCTACCCAGAACGTGGAGCCACTGGCGGCGCTGGGGGTATGCCCCTGTATTCCCGGGAATACCAATACATTTCAGCAATTTTTTTTTGGTATTAGTCATATGCATCGATGGCCCAAGCCCATACATGGCAGGCCAAAGCCCATCACTCATTCGCTCGTCCTCCTCACCGAGTCACCGTATCGCTAGGACGCTAGCTGCTGTACGCTCTGGATCCTGGACAGAGCAACACGCGAACAACGAAGTAACGAACCCTAGGGCCATCTCACTCACCCTCACGGCCTCACCGGCGGCTGGGCAGGGCAGCCGGCAGCGGCGAGCGGCGAGCCGGCGAACCCGGAACCCTAGGGCCTAGGCCATCTCTCCATCTCACCGGCTGGGCACGCAGGGCAGCGGCGACCGCCTCCGCCTCACCGGCTCACTGGCGAGCGCCTCACCGGCGACCGCCTCACCGGCTCACCGGCGACCGCCTCATCGGCTCACTCGCACTCTCGCAGCATCGTTGTCTCGCAGGTAGCCAGGTACGGATCGTCGGATCCCCAATTCCCCATTGCAATTTCTTCGGATTTCCAAAGGGGCAAGACGACTGCGGCAAAAAAAAAAAAAAATTTTCCTGCGGAGCTGGTGGGAATACCCACCACCATTTTCCTGGCGCCGCCGTTGCGTGGAGCCCGTGCGAGCAACCAAACAGCCCATTTTCGTCTCCTCACCTGCGAGCCAAGGGTGCTGCGACCCACCAAATGCACCCTATGTGTACGCATGCATGGGTCATCTTCAGCTGCGCTCTTGTTTCAAAAATAAAACACACACACATCGTATGTTAGTAAGTTTAATTCTAAATTGTAAGTTGTAACAAACATCGTATGCTTTTTGTTGCGAAATCACACATCAAATGTTGCAAGGTTTCTGTGTGTTTTGCAAGTTTGCATGTTTCCGCCGTTTTCTGATGATGTTTTACATGCTTTTCAATGCAAACACATTGTTTTTCTAATCATTATTTTGATTTTTGTTGACATAATGGATGATTTTTGTTGCAAATGAATCTGTAATCGTATGTGATTTTTGTTGAAATTATTGCTGATTTTTGTTGCAATTCAATCTGCAGCCAAAAAATGTTGTTTAACCACTTTTTGTTGAAATGTTGTAATGATTTGTGACAATAGTATTTTTTTACACGTTGTGAGAAATTTTGTTGCAAAACTAGGGGTAAATCTACCTGATGGCATTTTTACGTAAATATCGGGAAGATCAGGAAAACGTGATATACCTTTCGTTTATGTGGAGCCGCTACATAGCGCAAGTTGTTTTCCAAAAAAATGGGGGACTAAAATATAAATGTACGCTACGCTGATTTTTGCATGTAGAATACAGACGGTGGGAAGAGAGATATCTTGATTGGGTTCTAGGTTGCCCTATGTCTAGCACGCACCAGTTATTTTCTTCACTAAAGAAAACAAATTTACTTGGACTAGCCACAGTAGGAGTAATATAACTAATAACATAGATGTCACATAAGAAAAAAAAATGACATGTCATACAATTAATGAAGAGAGAGGCAAATAAAATAACATAGATAGTTACCGTAACAAACAGTTCTCAATGCAAAATGAGTCTACAAGGTAATAAATAAATGACTCTATGTTACCACACATATGGCACTTACCACTCTAGATATAGTAACATAGACTAGTATCATGTACATTTTACTACTTTATGTTACTCTCCATTATGAGCAGCCTTAAATATTTTGCATGTCTATGAAATTTAGGAGAAAAAAATTCACATGGTCCCCAGAGATCCGACGACGATGCGCCATTACCATCGACACAAAATGGACTAGGCCAGTGGAGCAGCTATGAAGCTGCCGGTGCCCTAACATAGAACAGCACTACAGGTCTACAACAGTCTCTCTTTAGTCCACATGGCTAGTGTGTGTACTAGCTAGTAGCTAGTTTCATACCCTGGGCAATTTAAGTGGCATCCCATCCAGGCAATTTTGTTCACGATGGACCAGTAGTTGCCTGCATAAAAATGAGTAAGCATGTGCAATAGAGTGAAGGTAAGCTGAGAATGAAATGAGACAGCCCACGCGTCTGGGAAATACCTAGCACGGATAGTTTCGGCCCATGGTAGAACCTTCTCACACACGTTACAGGCTGTCGAAAAAGAAAATTATTAGAGAGTGAAAACTGTTTTGTATCAGTGTACAGTATGCAAGCAGAACATATCATCGGGCCGCACCCGCAACCACAAGACTTTGTGCAAACTTTCCACGGGCCTGACTGGGAGTAGAACCAGCCGAAAAAGGCCTCAAATCAATGCATTCGTGGGGAACGGCCTTCTCGTGAAACTGGCATCCACATACTGGGCCGCCAGACTACAAGGGCATATGTCCAGTTCAAGCTACAGTTCCTGTTCTTCATGAAAGTGCCAAAGTCCCTCCAGATTACTGTCAGTCTCAAAGGAACTGGTATCTGCAGTACACGGAGCTACTCCACTTCTTTGCTTATATTGAGGCTTGACACGGTTGGATAGGAGTAGTAGGTGTTTAGTTCAAGCATATATTATTGCACATAAATAATTACAGAAAGTCTGGCGTCTTCCTTCTCACCTTTTTCTGAATTCCCATTACACTCTCCGCTGCGTACTTCACCTTGCACAGTTGCACTGCAGCGACGCATGGGCGGCCAAGCGTCGGACCCAAGTCATTCAACACGAGTGATGGATCCTCGGCTACTACTTCCTCGGATCATAGTAACTTCTGAACAGTGTCGTGTACTGGCTGCAGCAAATGCACGAACCATAGTATCTGTACCGCAGTGTCGCTGCTACTGTGCGCTCCGTCAGAGTTCACAGTAATGATGGATGGATGATAGGCACCGCCGTGATAGCGGATGGCATGGCCATAAAATTCCTCTGCACACCAGGACGTATCTGTGACATTGTTCCCCCACGAGGTAGTACGCCAGAAAAATAAATTCCTACTCCTCTGTAGTCTGTACCACTCATGTACTATATATCGCGTACCCCCACTGTTCTGGCACTATATGTGCGTATATGTGACCGTCGGTCCGTCCATCACTCCAGAAGAAAGAGTGAGGGGATGTTCGATCGGACGGTCGAAAAAATCAACTCCTTTTAAAAAAATATTTTAAATTTTATTGAAAATAATCCAGACTGTAGGTAATGGTGTATCCCACAACCAGCAAAATATCAATTTTAAATATATTTTTAGGCTACATAAAAATGACAAATCTGATTAAAATCGGAGATATGAAAATGTGCACAATTAGATCCACATTTTCATCTATTTGTAGCCTAGAATACAATCTATTTGCACTTGATATTTTACATGGTTATGAGATACACCATTGCCTACACTCATGATTTTTTTCAATGTTACTTGAAACTTATAAATATGTTTTTAATTCTTTTAAGCGGTCAAGATCACTGAACCTGGGGAGCATCAAATCTTCACTCGAAAAAGGCCCCCTGTTGTACATGAACCTTCGGTTATTGCTACACGAAAGAAAAGAACTTCACTTAAATATTTTGCATGCCTATCAAATCTTAGAGAAAACTTCACATGGTCCCTAGAGATCCAACGAAGATGTCCCATTACATCGACCCAAAATGGACTAGGCCAGTGGAGCAGCTATGAATGAAGCTGCCGGTGCCCTAACATACAACAGCACTACAGGTCTACAGCAGTCTGTCTTTAGTCCACATGGCTAGTGTGTGTACTAGCTACTTTCATACCCTGGGCAATTTCGGGGCCATCCCATCCAGTCAATTTGTTCACGGTGCACCAGTAGTAGCCTACATAAAAATGAGGAAGCATGTGCAATCGAGTGAAGTAAGCTGAGAATGAATCAATGAAACGTGACTGGGAGATATCGAGCACGGATAGCTTCGGCCCTTGGTAGAACCTTCTATCGCACGATACAGGCTCAAGGAGTGTGAATTTGCGGTGTGATTTCATTGTCACTATGGGTGTGCAAGCAGAACATACCGTCGGGCCGCACCCGCAACCACAAGGCTCTGTGTAAAATTCCACGGGCCTAACTGGGTCGAACCAAGTGTCGAAGGCCTCAAATCAGTGGTAATCACTAAAAAAAAGTTCCCTTTGTAAAGGGAGCTTTTCTCCGCTCTCCTCGCGTCAAGTGGCGGCTTCTTCTCGTTTGGTCCCCCGTGGGTGTTTGCATGTGTGACAAGTAGCAATACTAGAGAATTTTGGTATGATTTTCCCATCCCACCGGTTGGAGTACGGATGGGTGGAAACGCATTTATTTTCAGATTCGTTTTTTTTAAATGAAATATCTTTAGAACCGTATTTTAGAATTACGAACCGTTTTCATATTTGAGATCCTCGCGTCGAGATGTTCAAAACTAGATCCCATATTGATAGGTTTCGAGAAACTTTTTTTTTTCTACCGGTTCTAGTTTGTACACTCGGTAGCATTGTATTTGTACATCATGTGTAGTTTTGTACTTTCTGTTATCTTTCGCACGGATGTACAACGATGTGTGCGCGGATGTACGACGATGTGCGCGCGAATGTACAGGTGAGTTGGGCGAGAATGTACAGCAGGTTCGCGTGGGTGTACACCGATATGCGTGCGGATGTACATCCGAATCGCACTATTCTGTACTTTCTATTTTATATATTCTGTACTTTCATGTGGCGCGTTAGCGTAGGCGTTAGGGTACGGAGGATTCATCGTCGTCGACGCTATCGCGTCGACGAGCGATGAAGCCTCCGTACCCTAACGTCCCGAGGCTGAGTCCCCCCGTACGCCGCGGTAGCAACGACGGGGGACGAAGCCGAGCCGCTAGATTAAGAAAACTTGTAACTTGTATATATTACTTAGGATTGGGGGTGGGGTGACAAGCACCCAAATTTATATACCGGTATGCAAAAGAGTTTTAGATTTAATTTGTACTCCCTATTATGTGTAGTTTGTACACGTATCTTCTATGCGAAGTACACATTTAATTTGTACACTGTGATCTATTTTGTTTGTACTTTCTACTAGTAGACGCTTGAATTTGTACACCATGCTTTATTTTCTTTGTACTTTCTATTATATATTTTCTAAGTTGTAAACATAGATGTACACAGAGGCCGGCCTGTACATCTCGCGCGGCAGGCAGAAAAACAAGCACGTCCACGCGGAACCGTACGCGTGGGTCTTCACGCATGGCAGCTACGCGGGGTCTTCCGATCCGTGGCCACAGGACGTATGCGCTGCTGCCCTATGCATGCTGCCGCCTCCACATGGCATGCTCTCCGACACGGGTGAACTTCGGAAAGGTTTCCTTTTTCGAGTCCTACCCCAAATCAGTTCATTCGTGGGGAACGGCCTTGTCGTGAAACTGGCCTCCACATACTGGGCTGGGCCAATCCGGCACGACAATTTACAATCCTCCTGACCCCTGCCAGGATGCGGCCTGTTGGGCATGTCCTGACACCCCAGATCAGTATCAGTCCCAAAGGAACTGATATATATCTACACCAGTGCTGGTTCATTTCTTAGCTTATATTGATGCTTGACACGGCTGGATAGGAAGTAGTAGGTGTTTCATTCAAGCATATATTATCAGCACATAAATTATTACAGAAAGTCTGGCCTCTTCCTTCTCATCTTTTCTGAGTTCCCATTACACTGTCCGCACCGTACTTCACCTTGCGCAGCTGCACTGCAGCGACGGCATGGGCGGCTGATAAGCGTCGGACCCAAGTCATTCAACACGACGAGTGATGGATGGATCCTCGGCTACTACTTCCTTCCTGGGATCATAGTAACTTCTGAACAGTGTCGTCTACTATGACTAGGAGCAGTACTGTCCTGCTCCTGCGCCCATGCCATCACCACGAACTGGGTGCAGTAGATGCACGAACGATAGTGCCTGTACCGGAGTGTCGCTGCTACTGTGCGCTTCGTCAGAGTTCACAGTAATGATGGATGGATGATAGGCACCGGAGGGCATGGTCATAAAATTCCTCGGCACGCCAGGATACCGATCGACGTACCTGTGGCATTGTTCCCTGAGGTAGTAGTACGCCAGAAAAATAAATTTCGACTCCTCTGTACCGCATGTACTATCGTACTGTTCTGGCACTATATATGTGTGACTGACCGTCGTACGTACGTGATGGTAGTTCACTTCCTTTGATCATACACAAAACATCAATGACTGTATCTCGAATTATCTACCGACGGAGTATCTGAATTTGGTGCTTGGACGGTCGTGGAGCAGGTGTGGATAGGGACAGGCCGGGGAGGGAGCAGTCACCGGAAAGTTTTCATCTCCGGCGGCCGGACCTACGACCACGACGTGGATCGGGCAGGACACGGCGGCATGGCGCGGTCTCACCGCACAGTTCACAGCTCAGTCGTCCCTTGTTCAGACGCGACCGACCGCTGTACCACTCTCTCGCAGTCACAGTAGTTGAGGCATCCATCCATCCACTCGCGCGCAGAGGAGTAAATAACAACGCCAAGAATTCTTGTCCACGCGTCGTAGGCAGTGGAGCAGGGTACTGAGATATCTTCAGCACAAAGCAATCGTTGCCCATCACTTGTATTATTAGTCCAATCTATCTACGCATGTTGTGTTTGTTTTGGTTATCTGCTGGGAACGCTAGCTACCAGAGGAGCAGGTAGGTAGCTAGCTACGCAGGGCAGGTGTGTGATAGATCGGTTCACCGCCGCCGATGATGCAAACCTGTGGTCGATCCAACTAGACATGTGTGTGTAGAGGACACCAGAGTTGAAGATCGGTTTGTGGCGCTCCGATCAGTCGACCTAGTCAAGGTTTTGCACTTGGTACTGTCTCGAAATTCAAGCAACTTGGTCGTGCGTGACGAACTAGAGGACGAGTATTTCCGTGTGGCCCAACCTTTCGCCCCGTCCACCTGACTGACCCCAGGGAGCAGGAGTACTAGGCCCCCTTCTTTTCAGCTTATTTTCCAGATTCTCCCAGAAGCTATCCTCCATCAGCTTCTCCTAGAATCTCGTTTTTTAAATTTGTTTAAACTTCTAAATTTGTCTTCCCAATACTTATTTAGAAGTTTAAACAAAATTTTAAACGAGATTCTGTGAGAAGCTGATGAAGGATAGCTTCTGGGAGAATCTGGAAAATAAGCTGAAAAGAAGGGGGCCCTAGACGGATTACGCGGTGCACTGCGGCAGCAGCCAGCTAGCCCCGACTGTCAACGAAACAGACAATGACATTAGGGCCCCATGTGTACTGAAGCTGGCATGATATATCGAAGCAAAGGAGGTATGTGGCGCCATGCCGAGGCTGGGGCCGGAGGACGTATGTACTGGCCGGTGTACAGAGAGAAGTACTAGTGCTGTACGCAAGCGCCAGCTAGCCGGCCGGTGCGGTCTCCATCAGAACAAACTCCCCGGAGAGTGAAAGGCGCGTAGCTCCTAAAATCAACCATCGAACCAAGTTTATGTTCTTGCTAGCTGGGGAAAAATTAATAACACGATCATGTCTAGCTTTGGCCATTTCTGATCTACTCCCTCCGTATCATAATAGCTAAAACATCTCATATTATGATGCGGAGTGAGCATGTTGTTATTAACGAAAAAAGACATCTGAAAAAATGATGTATGTTCGGACGAACTATATACTTGTATGTTCGGAAAATATATTTTTCGTATAGTTTCACGCCACAACTCATAATATCTGAATTTTCTAAGATTTTCTTTTACAAAAAATTAAAGCGCACTACAGGATTCAGGTGCAATGTCAGAGTGTTTCCACTATTTCGGGGTACAGGAGATAAATTTGATACTATTTCCGTTCTAAAATATTAGATGTTTTGGTATGCTATTTTAGCTTATCAAAACGCCTAATATTTTGAAAATAGAGGTGATAATCTAGAAGATGACATGATGCAAGCCCGAAAGAAAATCCAGGGAGAAAGACAGGTCAAATATAGTTATTCATTTTCAGATAGTAGACAAGTCAATCATTTAGGGGTTTACAAGATGCATGCACGGGAGAACTTGATATGATAATCTAGAAAGGAACAAGAATGAGTGCTCTGATTCGATCCGTCGTAGCGACACAATGGTTAGCTTTCTTACACAAACCTGTCCTGTGCGGACACAGAAAGGGAAGAAAATAAATTAAGGTACAGATGCAGTACGTACGTAGCATTACATGTATACTTACCAGCTAGCAGTTGGTCGTGGTTAAGATCGAAGCATTTAACCACGGCCTAATTGGAGTGATCGTGATGAGTAACTAAACCATCCCAAGCTAGGGCAGGTAGACGGACGGGTCCGGGACGTCCGTCCAGCAGCTCCCGGCGTTCCAGTACGCGGCCGGCGACGCGTCGCCGAGCTCGAAGATCCCTGCCGTGTCCAGGGACATGAACGTCGCCATGTCGGCCACGACGTTGGAGGTTGTAGAGGTGTGCACCTCTGCTTGCTCTTGCAGCGGCGCCTGCCCTGTGAACTGCACCGAGCCAATCCCCTCCTCTGTCTTCTGCTGCGACGACGACGAGAAGTTGAATATCGGGAGAGGCGGTGGAGGAGGCGGCGCGAAGAGGGACGCGAGCGCGGCGGCCTGGTCGGCGAATATCGGCGCCGGTGGTGGCACGTCTGCCGCGAAGGGGTAATTCGGGCTGCGGTTCGCGAAGGCGATGGTGTTGTTGGGGTTGGAGGACGGCGTGGCCGGAGCGGGAGGGGTCGTGGTCGTCGTCTCCGCGGCGGCGGTCGTGGGGCTCGTGCTGCCGCTGCCGCTATTGGAGCGGCCAGAGGACGACGCGGACGCGCGCCGCTGGTTCCTGGCTTCGGTGGCCGCGGGCGTCGACGGGGCGGACGACGACGACGACGAGCTTCGCTTGGCCTTGCGGCAGCCGCCGCCGACCGGGACGTTGCGGAGGACGCCGCCCTTGGTCCAGTACCGGCGGCAGCTCTTGCAGAAGTGGCGCGGCTGCGAGAGGTTGTAGTTGTTGTAGTAGCAGAATTTGGTGTTGGTCGACTCGCACCGCGGGCACTTCACCGCCTCGGGCGGCGCTTGAGAGAACACGCCGCACCGAGACGCCGGCGGAAGGCCCTGCTGCGCCTGTGCGCGCCGGAAGTCTGCCGCCGCGGCGCCGCCGAATAGCCGCCCGGCGAGGCCAGGGATGGATTGGAAGTCCTGCATGAGGCGAAGCGCGAGCGCTGGTGTACGTGGTGTTTCAGAACGTTCTACAGGAGTGTGCTTCCATGAGCTTGTTCATCTATGACTGTGTGGGTGTGCTTGTCGACGAGCTGGGAGCGGCAAGAGCTCCACCCAGTGAGCTTCGACTCTGCATCACACAAGGATTGCAGGTAAATATCTGCACTCTTGGCTACTTGCCCGTAGTCAGTAAGGTTACGAAACTGCCCTTGGCCCTGACAGTGTGACCAAAATACCCTGGCCTCCGAACTGTTCCTTGACATGTCATGACTAGTCATGAGCGCTCCTTTGCGGGTAGCCGTTTGCGCCCCCGTGTGCCTGTGAGCTTCCAATGTAGTTCCTCCGTCCAAAAATAAGCGTCTCAAATTTGATAAAAAGTGGATGTATCTATATGAAACATGTCTAGATACATTCATTTTTTAGCAAACTTGAGACACTTATTTTTGAACGGAGGGAGTATGTATGTTTAGAACTTGTAATTTGTGTGTGTGGTTATTTTTATGCGAGTACATCATCATACACATACTGGCTTCGATTTTCTAGGTTCAGTCGAGGACCCACCTTCTACTACAAGGAGATGTCATTAGTTAGAACCAGTAGCCGAGTCAGATACCTGTGTAGTGGAGCCGCTCCAGTGCGTTGCCTTAGATACGTCTCCCGCTATCGGTTATAATCTTTGTGCTATGTCAACTTGGTATTGATGTTTTGTCATGTGCCTTGGAGGTCTTGTAAAACATGTTTAGGCCTTATGGGTCTTATAGAAGAAAGGATCAAACTGAGCCCGGTTTAAATTAATGCCGCCCCATCGGCAGAATCCACAAAGGTTTCAAGCGCGCGCACACACACAGAACCCAACAGAGAGTCAAGATAACATGCAGGCTTCCATACATAACACACTGCCACAAAGGCTTGGACCTAAGGTACACAAGAGGCGAGCAACTTCTCCGCTCTGTCTTGCACAAGCCCCACCGCCGCGCCCCCGTGCCCAGCCGCGCCACCACGCCCCCGTGCCCAGCCGCGCCACCACGCCACCGCGCCTCCGCGAGACCACGCCGCTCGTCGCCGCCTTGACCGCCCCGCGTCGGGGGAAGCACGGGGGAGCCGCCCGTCGCCGCCTTGACCGCCCCGCGCTGGGGAAAACGCGGGGGGGGGGGGGGGAGGAAACCGCCCGGCCGCCAACTTCACAGGGGGAGCGCGCGGCGCCATTTTCGTCGGTCCCCCTCCGGCGGCGGCGAGCAGAGGAGGAGATCGGCGGGGTCGGAGGTGGCGGCGGCTAGGGTTTCCCCGAGCCACCCTGGGAGGGCGACGCGGGGTCGGGGGATGCACTAACCGTCGCAGCGCAGGAATCGTGTGGACACGATGTTATCGTTGGAGGGAAGACGTTTCCTAACCAGCTACCAAGGAAGATGCGAATCTTAAGAGGGATAGGTATCCTCCAAATATCACAGGAATGCTTTCTAGGGGTGCCCTGACATAGTCTGCCCCAAAGGGAGTAGACCGTAAACCTACCCGAAGGTTCAAGCCCCAAAGAGAGAACGTTCGGGCTTCAAAGAAGGTTGGACATCCGCGATCTCCCTCCGGAGATCATACCACTATGACGTGACACCAAAGTATATGGCCACTTATCTTGGGGGTGCATAGATGGCAACATCCACCTTGGCAAAGTGTGGCGAATATGGGGCGTGAAAAAATTCAAAGGCCAGCTTTAATAACCCGAATTCAAATATTGTTTGACACATATTATCGGTGTTTTGTGCACTAGGTCATGTAAGAGACATCTGAGGGTAAGACAGTAGGGGGTGTGGAGCTGCCTGTTGTGTTGAGGTGCACGAAAGAGGAAGTGCAAGTGGGCGCACGTTGGATGAACTCGCACCTTATGACGATCTTGGACATTTTTGGGTTTCATTCAAGGTGGCATTGTACAACCAACCACTTCGATCTGTATCCATTTCGGGACGCTGCCTGTCACGATATCGTGGCAAACATTCCTAACTAACGAATCTGATCCCCGCTATAAGATTTTTTTTTTTTGAACAAGCGCGTTAGAAGATTATTGTACAAAAGCTATAGCATATTCATTGGTAAGTCGGCTCAAGTATGGTGTAGATTATATATACTGCACCGGGGGTGGCAAATGAAAATAATTTAATAAAAAATGTGCACGAATTAATACTTGCCCACAAAATATCTACAATCGATGTTCTTTGCTAGACTGTTAGACGACGGAAGCTACTCCTTCGTCTGTGGAGCGAATGACTCCCTGTCCAGATCGAGGGTAGGCGGAGGCCGGTAGCACAGAAAGAGTAGCGCCCTGAGTCCATGGCACATTAATTGGGCGAGCAGTGGACGTACGTCTCCCGGCCAGTCGCCCGACCGAGCCGCAGCCGTCGTCCTCGTCATCGTCGTCGTCACACCGATGCATGGCTCGATCGACCTGCCGTGCCCTGGTCGCACACATCGATCTCGGCGGTGGAGCTAGCGCCGTAGTCCATCGTTCCGACCGGTCGCGCGCCGCCGCCCGATCGATCGCTAGCGACGACGAGTCGACGACGCGCGCGGGCGGCAAGCTATCTACGTACCTCGGGTAGCCAGTAATGGCGATCGGCGACGTGTTGGGCAGGTCGTTGCGTCCGGCCGGCACGTCGTGCTCGCTCGCAGCTGGCTGGCGCGCGTGCCTCCTCTGTTAATCTTTGCCTGGATTAGCACGTACGGTTACGCCGGGTCAGGCCGAACTCACGTCGAGTTGTGCTCGTACCTAGCGAAACGTGAGTCTCTTCAGATTGGAGTATTAACGACGTCACTGGTAATTAAGGACGACGACGTGGCCTGGGGTAGCCACGTCCATCGGCGCGGACACGTCCCGCCTGTCACTAGTTGAAGGCGCGGTCGCTTTCTCCCGCCGTGTCCTGCCACCGTCTCATCCGTGCGACCGTGCGGGCTACCACGTCGGCTTGTGCGCGTAGATGCATGTATGCCATTGTCCAGAACGCCCGGCACGTACACGTACGTATCCCTCCGGATGGCGCCACAACCAAGTCCGGCAACCTGGCCATGTCTCCGAAATAACATCTCAAGGAGAGAACGATGTTCTAGGGTTTCTCACCTATAGACGTAGAGCCCGAGGATTCGACAGCAGTCGGATTTCCAAGACCACATAAGGATGGGAACAACTCCAAAGAGCACCTCTTTGACCGGCGCACACAATGTCTTTTTTTTTAACAACTGATGGCGCCAAGGGCGCCTAATATATTCAGCTCAAATGCAGAGTACAAGGTTTAATACAAATCCCTGTATGTGTAGTGATTGCAAAGCAGATAACACGGGACAAGGTATCGCCCTATGAGCTGAACAAGTACAACTAAGGATAGGCTGGCTTTGGCATTGCCTAAGCACCTGTTTAGCATTGTTATGAGCCACACGGTTGAGATCCCTCTTGATGTGAAAAACCTGAACAATTGAGCTGGACATGGCCTGATAGAAATCTGCAAGCATGTCCCTAGAGTCCCAGTGTAACAGAGGATGATTTAAACTCCTGGAAGCCGCAACTTTCGCTAGATTTTTGTTGTCTGTAAGAAAAGAAGGCCTCTGAATCTGCAAGTACTGCGCCACCATCCCTGCGAATGCTAGCGCTTGCGCCTCCGCCTGGAACGCAGACGAAGCGAAAGGCGCAGATGCTTGTATCATTATCCTACATTTCTTGCCTTGCATGTTCACTTTGATGTAAACTCCAATTCCTGTGGTTGGGAAATGATTGTCCCCCTGGAATGACCTGTATTTCCATGCAGCATCTGAAAAAATAACAGGACCTGTTAAGTTTATATCAGTTTGTATAGTTGATCCTTGTTGTCGGCTTGGCTGGTGAATCACCCTTGCTGGCTTTTCTTTTACTTCACTCTTTCCTGGAACCTGAAAGTCTTGAGCAACATTATCACACAGTTCCAAGTTAGAAGCAAGAGCTTGGGAGTGAATACTAATTTGATATGGCTCCCCTGATTTCCTATTAAAAAGGCAGTCATTTCTAGACTTCCAAATGCACCACATAAAATTAAGGATATTTATAAGAGAAGCATGTGGATGATTCATACTTTGCAGGTTCAAAATAATTTGGGTTAGAGAGGAAGAACCTTGGACAATAAATTCAGTTCGGATGTACCAAGGGTGAAGATACCAGGCAGCTTTGACAAAAGGGCAAGTAAAAAATAGGTGAACGTCCGTCTCCTGTAAACCGCATCTGCAACAAAACTTGCTTATGTGTTTGGTAAATTTTCCTGCTCTAGCTCCTGTGGGAATGGCTTTCCGAAGCAATCGCCAAGCAAAAGTTTGGATTCTTGGAATAATCTTCTTGTTCTTCCAAACCTGATTCAATAGCTGGGTCGTGGCTGGCGATGGTTGCTCTGGTCTGAGTTGCTCCTCTCTATATAGTTCCTGCAAACAAGCATGGTAGGCACTTTTTGCAGTACAAATACCATTAGTTGTAAGTCTCCAACAAAGAAAGTCTTTGTCGTCTGAGGCAATGATTGAAGTTCTTTTAATGTTCTCGACCATGATTGGGCTGAAGAGAGAGTCAATTAGGTTGTTATTCCAAGCTTTTTGATTTGGTAGCCAGAGATCCTTGACTGTTGCGGGATAAAGATATCCTGGATCTTGAATAATTAGCTCATCGTAGATTGAAGTCCATGAAGAACACCAAGGTGTACTCCAAAGAGAGATGTCCCCTCTAGTGATTTGGTAAAAGGAGTTAATTTTTAGGATGGGTAAAACTTTGAGTATGGAGGCCCAGAAAGCAGATTTAGGAGCATTGGGGTTAGGTCGCCAAATTGATGATTCTGGGAAATATTTGGCTTGGAGAGCTTTGTGCAGGAGGTCTTGGGGATTCGAAGCAATGCGCCGGGCTGCCATAAGGATTAGTCCTTGATTAACTACATGTAGGTTTCTGATTCCTAGACCTCCTTCTTTCTTCGGAGAACATATATCCTTCCAAGCTCTAAGGCATAGGCTACGGCTTGTGGATTCTTCTCTAACTCCAGTCCACCAGAAATTACGAATGATAGTTGTAAGTTTTGCGATGAACTTTTTGGAGAAAAGGATGTTAGACATATAATAGACCGGGATGGACGAGAAAACAGACTTGATAAGTTCAAGTCTGGCTGCATGTGAGAGCTTATCCGCTTTGTACGAACTGAGCTTTGATTTGAATTTATCAAAAACAAAGTTATAAGCAACAACTCTATTTTTAGGCGGTAGAATGAGAGGGTGACCCAAATGTCTAAAAGAGCAATCCATCTCGGGGACAGGAAATATTTGTTTAATAAGATCAATCACGTTTTGCTGAACATGCTTACTGAAGATTATACCAGACTTGGTCCAGTTGGGAGTTTGTCCTGACCATGAACAGAAAGCATCAAGAGTTTGCTTTATAGTAATGGCTTCCTGGATGGAGGCCTTACCACAGATGAGGAGATCATCTGCAAAGAGGAGGGAGTGAATCCGAGGGCAATTTGGTCCGAGCACCACACCTTCTAAAGCAGAGTTAGCCATGGCATCCTGCAGAGCTAGCGAGAACTCATTTATAGATAAGACAAACAGGTACGGAGAGAGGGGACAACCTTGTCGTATACCTCTGTCACTACGGAATCTCGCATACGGTTGGCCATTGATGACAACTGAAAAGGTGGGCGATGAAATACATGCATGGATCAAATTGATGAAATGATCATGCAGACCTTTACGTGCGAGAGCAGCAACAATGAAATTCCATTCGAGGCGATCAAATGCTTTGGCAAGGTCGATTTTCAACATAAAAGATCGATAATTCCAAGAGGATAGATTGAAGGAATGCGTAATTTCCTGGGCAATAATTATGTTGTTGCTAATGCATCTTCCTTCAATAAAAGCTTGCTGAGAAGGATGAATATAATCAGGCAAATGTGGCTTGAGTCTATTCGCAAGTGTTTTGGCTATGAGTTTATAAATAACATTGCAAAGACTAATGGGTCTATAATCTGCCGGGACTAGAGAGACTAACTTTTTTGGAATGAGAACAATGTGAGTATCATTAATGTGCTGGGGTAAAATACCAGTTTGGTAGAAAGTACTCACCATTTTTGTCACGTCATCTCCAATCCAGCTCCATGTTGCTTGATAGAACTCTACGTTAAAACCATCGGGTCCCGGCGATGCATTCCTCTTCATTTCCTGTAAGGTGTTCCAAAGTTCTTGCTTATCTGGAATTGAGTATGTGGGATTTTGCTCATCCTGTGGTATCTGCGAATGAATAAAGGGCCTGCCAAAATTGATATTCGACGAAGCAAAAATGTGCCGAAAGTAGTTGACAAAAGTGTTACTAATTTGTGTCGGCATGTATTGCATAACATTGTTTTCATCTTTTATAGAGAGTATCATATTCCTTCTCCGTCTTTTGAGAATAGCCTTATGAAAAAACGATGTGTTCCTGTCTCCATCTTTGATCCAGTGTTTCTTCGCCCGCTGCATGTAATAGTCTGTTAGTTTTGTGAGGTTTTGTTCATACCTTGTTGCAAGCGAGGCTTCTAATGCATGATCACGCGCTGCTACCGGTTGTGCCTGAACTTGTTTAATTTGATCCTCTAGGTTATTTAGTTCCTGCTGCAAAGGCTTCTTTTTCCTGCACCATATCTTAAGAGCTCGAGCCAAATGGTTAGTTCTTTGATAAAATGGCTTGTGATTAGATTTAGCCCATACTTGTCTAGCATGAGAGTTGAAGTCTTGCTCTTTTAGCCACCAGTTTTCAAATTTGAAAGTACGCTTAGCTCTACGAATAGGACCATCAGTAGATAGAAGAATGGGGGCATGGTCGCTAATCGTATGAATAAGCGGTAAGTTATACACATTTGAAACAGGGAAAACATCACACCAATCAGCATTAACGAGACAACGATCTAGTCTTTCGAAAAGGGGTTTTGAGGAATAACGTTTATTAGACCAAGTGTAAGCAGGACCACTATACCCTAGATCAAACAAACCACAATTTTTAATCATAGAATGGAAAGCATTCATACGAGAACGGTTTACAACAGGAGAGCTCTTATCAACATCATACAAAAGGTCATTCATGTCTCCCATACATAGTACAGGCAGGTTATCACTATCATACACACACTTAGCAATCTGATCCCATATGATGCTAGTCTGATGGTGATACGGATCGCCATATATACAAACTAAAGCAAACTTCTGATTACTAGTTCTAATGGTGACAGTAGCTAAGATAAGATGAAAGTTAGCGGTATGCACAGTGATTTGCAGGTTGTCACTCCACATCAGCCAAAGACCCCCAGAGCGACGCCTCGAGGGAACTACAAAGCTATCACACATATTAAACCTAGCTATAAGATCAGCCGGCTTTACTTTAGAAGATTTAATTTCAGAAACAAAGATTACCTCTGCTTTTGTGGAGTCCACCAAACGGGCAAGATGTGTCATCTTGCTACTGCCAAGGTTCTTGCCAATTGGCAGTTCCAGCCGAGGGCCCTCATGGCGCCCGTGGCGCCTCATGGGCTGGCGCCAAAGCCCTTTGATCTAGGTCCATGCTTCCGCTGCTCCTTTTAAGATCCTCTTGCACATCACCTCCCTCACGAGTAGAAGTGGCCACAGATTCTGCTTCATCTCCATCATACTCCTGGCTTCCGCGATCAGTAGCACCAGAGGCATCATTTGTACCTAGGTGGTATCTCTCTGATATATGAGGAGGAGGGAACCCTCCAATGCGTGAGTCTGGCGTACCCGGTGAGTAGGACAGTAACGGAGAGTGGATCGGCCATGCGTCATGATCAGCTGGACTCGTAGGGTTGCTTCTTGGTGACTGTCGGTAAGACGAGCGAGTGTAGGGGTGCGCCATACAGCCCACAGATTGGCGAAGAGGTTTGCGAGTAGGACCTACCGACCCCGAGTTTCCATTACGGACCCAAACTTCAGCTCCATGGTGACTATGAGTATACCCTATAGCAACTTGTTTGATGTTTCGATCTTGGGCAGGCGGCGGAACATCCCACCCTGTAGGCCTACGACGAGGCCGGCCGTCTGCATTGCAGCTTGGGGAATCAGCCATAATAATGGTCTCAGCTGGAGTAGTGGCTCCTGCTTCTACAGCTTTTGATTCAGTTTCTCCTGCTCTCACTGCTCCAATATTTCCAGCACGAGTTATATCAGGTGCAGTGACGGCTAATTGGCCTGCCGTGGTGGCGATCACCTGTTCACCAGGAGGTAACTGCATTGACACTTTAGCTATTCCTTTCTCTTCTCCATGCTCTAAGTGCTGCGGAAGATGGGAGAATCTCTTAGCTAGCGGTGGAGCTGCAGGAATTTCATTTGGTGGTGGCCGTTTCAGAGCAGGATAGGTTTGAGGGGAGAAAGGAACGGTTCCTGGTTGCAGCGTAGGAAGTAGTTGATCAGTAACTGTTGCCTCTTCTGTTTGGACAGAACCAGAGATAATATTGGGCTGAATAAAAGTTGTCGACCTCTCAACTTGCCCTTGTGCTATTGATTTTGCCAATAGACAATGATGATCTTGATGAACTGAATGTTGGCGAGATTGAACTTGCTGAAACTGCTTCCCTTTGCCTCTTGGATCTTCAGCAAATAACCTCTGAAGTTTGGTAAGAACTGGATTAGGCTGCTGTTGATGTCCAACATTAGTGATTCCTGAGCTTCGAATTGCTTCTAGAGGTACCAAATCCTCATCAATGATCCACTGGCCATATCTCTGAGATGGAAAATCATGTACTGGCAAGCCTTTCTTCGATCTTTCCCTAAGGATATTTGTCCTTAGAGGGCAGTGTTGGACATTATGAAACATAATACCACAAAACAAACAGATCCTCTTGATCTTCTCATAGTGCAGATAAGCTAGTCCAAAACTGTTATTAGGATACTTGATTTGGATTTTGTCTTTCACTGGTTCACTAACTTTCAGTTTGGCAATACCCCAGATGTAGTCTTGCTTGGCAAACAACATGTTCTGCTGAAGCATGTGGTATTCTGACACTGCTCCCACTTGATTCAGAATATCCCCAAGCAAACTCAGGGATCTAGCAATTCTGGGAATGCCATAAGCTCTAACCGTTACAAAGATGTAGTCAAATTTATAGTCCCCACTTGAGTTCGCTTCATCAGCCAAGTCGAACCATTCAAAAAGCAAATTATCTGAGCCAATAGTCCATGGCTGTCGGGTGTATACTGACATCATAGCCTCGTGAGTACGAAAGTGTGCCAAGAAAACTGAATCGGATACCTGGGAGATTGCATAGTAGTTTCCCCTCCAAGCTTTAGCCATGGATTGCTGCACTGCTTGCTTTGTAATACTTCTTGGGACTCCTCCAGTACATGCAAGTTTCATTAGAAGACAGAAGGAAAAATCCAGTTCCTCTTCTTGCTGCAACTGATTTGCTTGCACTGAACTGATGCCCGGCTCCGCAATGCTCAAGGCTTGCATATTGAGCTCCAGATCTGAAAATCCCGCTATCTCTTCGTGCATTGACCGATCTTCCTCTTGCCGGTTGTCTTCCATATCTAGCTTTCCTTGGATTTTAGGATGCGGGCCCTAGAGGAGAAAAAGGAATTGGATCTAAGATTAGAGGTTCGTAAGGAACGGATCACTCTGTTTTGGTGGAGATTTTGGTGGGAAGATGGATTTGGGGGAGGCGGAGAGAAGAAAGAAAGCTCAAAACGGCATGTCGCCAGACGCCACGGAGGCACACTCTGGATATTAGGATTCTGCGCACACAATGTCGGGAAAGACTTTTATCCGACATCCACGACCACCCCATAACTGAAGTGCCACAAGAACATTACACTGCACGCCTGCACCCTGTGAGCTCCATGCGACCAGTCGGGCACCACTGCCACACAACCAATAGCACCGCACGAAGAACACCAAAACCTGAAGCCATTGTTGTGGCTTCAACGCACGACCACTACGCCCTTAGATCCTAGAGCCATGCCTCCCATCTGGTGCCGAGACATTGACACCCCACGTGGTTTACGCCGCTCGCACGACACGATCATCTAGATCTTGTAGCCACGACCATTCTATGTCCTGTGTTTGCATCATGTAGAGACCAAGCTTATCTTTTAACAAAAAAAGAACTAATATAAAGAGAAGTTTTTAAATCTTTAGTTGTTTTTAACCTCGATGAGCCAAGAATTAATTGCAAACTACTTACTTAGCCAAAAATTCTACTCTAGAAGTTGTGTAACTTTGGTAATCTGATATAAAATAAAGTGAGAGCCGACCGTTCACCAGGGGGGTTGATCCTCCACTTCGCATCACTCGTGTGGTTTTCCTTCTCCTGCCTTTCTCCTAGTTATCTCTTCTCAAGATAACATAAGCTAAGTCCTGACATCTCCGACTCCCATCCGTCGTCTAGCTTCGATGTCCCTCCTTCGCATCCATCCCCGGCATCCCTCACCCCGATCTGTCGATGTTCCGTGTAGTCGGCGCCCTCCCGTTGTGCTGCAATGGACGACCTTTGAGATGTTCTCCATTTATAGCTTGAAATCAACGGATTTCACGTAGTGAACTCAAGGGAATTAAAGGGACGTCATGGGGGATGAGTCCCAAGGCCAGTCCAACGAAAATTTGGTCCAGTGGCGAATAAAAAACACATATAATTTATAATAAGATTTTATACTTCTCTACATCTTTTTACAGTATTATAAGTATAATTATCTATTTGTTGCATAGTTTTAAACAGACGACTGTCAATATTACTAAATATTAGTTTGTATTTTTTTGCATCAAGTATCTTTGAAAATATTAAACTATTTTGTAAACAAGTCGGCTCTAAAACTATTTTTCCTACAATGCATAATCTATATAGTTTATACGATTTTATGGTAAAGATATGTATAGAGTAGGATCAAACAAATATTTCAATAGCGGTTTCTAGTATAAAATTAAGTAAGGATATTGATAAAAACATCTAGAACAACATTGCTTTGTCATTGTCAGAAATTCATTATAAATTTGTCTAGTAAGTAAATTTTTAGGAAAGTGCGCATGCTCTATACTTGGTATTGAAACAACATTGTTTAGAGTAATCAACAGTGAAATAAAATGGTGCCAATTCCAATATGTAATTTATTATTTTATATGATCTTGCGATATATTTGTTATCATCTCGTGTACATAAGTCCCCTATCATGTTATAAAATAAAAACGTGTTGCACGTAATTAAGCATGAAAATCGGGTTACATAGATTTTAGTAAAACCTGCACGACTTCCCAACGGAAAGGGAATAATATGCTAACTAAACTTGTTGTCGCCGATCACATTGGTTTTCCTAATAGGACTTCCCGTGGTGTGTATGTATATCCGCAATTAACAATTTTGTTATGTCGAGATACTCCATATGTACCAAAATGTAAGTCACGCATGATTTTTCACCATTTTTAATTCAGTTCTTTCACCACTGATCTATACTGAAGTTTATGATTGAATTTATATAAATGATATTTTTTGCATTTTTCTTGTGAATATGTTTTATATGTATTTACAGTATTGTTTAGTCAAAGTTGTGCATTGTTGACCAGAAAAGATCGTTAAAGCTTTAAATTTTATATAGGGGGGTACCTAATTTTTTTTATGTAAAGGATAATATCATAGTTATTATTATATGCTTTAGCACTATGGGCTCTTCCCGGGGTTCTGATTGGTCGCTCTTCTTTTTCGTCCTATGCACCGGCCCTGATGAGTCTATGATACCTAAGATCTGACACCGGCGGGCTCCGGCGATGCTGATCCGTCGAGTTCGGTGTTCGAGCACAAGAATTATTTTACGTTGCATGAGTGTTTTTCAAATACTTCTAACTCGTGCGTGTTATGCTATAAGCACACAAGCAAGATGTTGCAATGATTATGGACGTTTGCTCCAAATCTTGCCTCAATACTATAAATGTTTTCATCCCATGTTGCATACGGTGCATGGTGGCTTTTATCTCGAAGTATTACTGTTGTTAGACGTGTTCCTTCCCCACAGGCCAGAGCTCAATTTACCTTCACCACAGCTCTAAAATAAGGAGAATCAGCTCAAGATAAAAGGGCTCGCACTCAATTGATCCGGGTCAACACTTCCTGTATCTGGTTTCGGCTTTATTTTTACTCCTTGTAGGGGCTCATGGCAACGTGTAGGACACATCTAGTCGGCCGCAATCAAGGAGGTTTAGTTTTATTTCCTATTTTATTTCTATTTTTGCAATGATAGTACAATGTTATAGGGAGTAACTGCAGGATAAAAATGATGTAATGAGCGGATATGGTCAGAATTCGCGTTATATGAAGATCAGACGGCTCCGAAGGCAAGGGATCGTGGGGATTGATCCCAAAGGACGCTCGACACTGCCCTAAAACAGGGTGCCCTTGCTTCAGTACTGTGCGTGGATCAGCGGCACACGGCCGTCCTCGGCGTGCGCACGGAAGTGCTTCAGTCACGGTGCGGTCCACTGTTGGTCAGCGTCGCCGTACAGTGGTTCACTTGTACAGTCGTACTACGTCTTCCCACCGCCGCTGTCCCACCGTCGCCTTACGGCTGTGCACCCATGACACGTCCAAACCACTGGGCGTATATGGTACGCATGCACGGATGATGTCCCCACACGAGCTCCACGTACAAGAGCTCCAGCTATCCAAGGAGGCAAGGACCCAAGGGCCGCCTCTTCTTCATCGGACGACGTCAACAGATGGAGCTAGTGCCGTTTATCTAGAGTTAAATTTTACAGTTACGGGGCAATCGATCGACCTGTACAATAATTCTTCATTCTTCTCCGAGAAAGATGAGTGAACTCGACCTCAAACTGGGCCTGTTAATTTGTTAGGTCAAAGAGCTACGACACCCGTAGTGCTTGTCGGTACGTATCGATCCTACTCGGCTACTCGTACGTGTTAGGAGTAGTACTGCTTAAGCAAACTAGCCCATCTATGACTAGGCTTAGTTACTGTTACGTGAATGAGGCAAGGAGTAGGGTGGTAACGGGTACGGGGATGACCGGGGATGACTCCACCATCCCCGCCCCGATCCCCGCCAATCCCCATACCCATCATCCCCATGAAGCTTTGTAGGGACAAAATGATCCCCATCCACGTTAACAATGGGTAACGGTTACCCATCGGATATCCATGGGGAAGTTAACACTAACTGAGAATGGTGAGATTAGGAAGGGCATGGTTGCTAAGAAAGATAGAGAAAATAATTATATGGATTATCTAGATTTTATCTATTTATTATATATATTGTATATATTTTACAGTTTGTGGAGGATTTCATCCCCATCCCCGCCCCGCGAGGTTAACGGGTACCCGCCAGACAATAGCTCCATGGCCTCGCTTCGCTCCGTCGTTAGCCTTCTCACTTATAGAAACGGATTTGGATCACCATAAAATAACAGAGTCCACCCCGGTGAGACTTCGGAAATTCGCTCCCGACGGGAGTCGAACAATGGAGGCTGGGATACGCCACTGCGCCCTTTGCCACTAGGCCACTGCCTAGTTCTCTAATGTAAGCATCTTCATTCAGGGTGGCAATAGGTCGTTTGGATGCGCAGCCGGACGGGTGTTATTGGACCTTTCGGACGAGCATCCGGTTATTGGGGGCCGATTCTACCAGTCATGACCTTAATAGAGGATTTCAATATTTTTTTTGAAATTTAAAAATAAGCAAATGAAAACATGCAACTTGTCCATAATTCAAATTTTGGGTCACAAATTCAAAATACTCGCCCATAATTCAATGTCCTGGCCGCAAATTTGAAGCCCATCAAACGCTGCAGAGTGCGCATGGAGGACAAATAAAAACTATGGCCGGCATGGAGGCCATCAAAACGGCTCCCTGTGTGGAGGCTGTGGACTGGGCATCGATAATAGATATTGGACCGCGCCGGACAAAATCAGATTCTTAGGGTGGCAAGTGGGCGGGGGTTGCGTCCAATAAAACTATCATGTACTAACTGAAGATGCTCTCACGCACTGACATCGTGTTTTACCGGCCACTAATTACCCACTGCCTTCAAGTGATCAACATGTAATTAAGGCAGCATCGTAGCATGCATCGGAGGAGCATGCATGGGTCAGGCGCACTATGAGCAGACGTCAAGTCCGGGCGGCGTTTGCCCCTACGATCCACGACTCTCTGACGTACGTCAACACATGGAGCTAGTGTTTTCTCTAGAGCTATTAATTTTAGGCCGACGGAGCAATCCACAATTCCACATGTACAATGATTCTTCTCCGAGAAAGACGGCTGAGGTCCGACCCAAGCTGGGACCCGTGACCTACTGTCTGTTAATTTGTTAGGTCAAAGAGCTACGACGCGTAGTGCTTGTCAGTACGTATATATCGATCCCTTCGTGTGTGAGATCGATCGAGTAGTACTGCTTAAGCGAACTAGCCCGTCTATCACTAGGCTTAATGACTGTTAGGTGAATCTGTGACTTGTGATTCTTGCATATGTACGATGGATCGATCGGTCATCACTCACTCGAGACTCGAGAGCCAGAGGCCCAAATCAAGCTAGGTAGTCGTGTGCCTTCTGATGCATGCCCGCTTCTCTAAAACTTGTGATACCAACATTTTCTGTTTTTTTTTTTTTTGCACAGGAGAACTAACTACTGTTAAGGTCCGTGCGTATCCTGACGGATAGTGACGGCACCATTAATTCTAGAGTTGTAGCTAGCGGCAGTGAATTTAGGAGCAATTAACGGTTTACGTATGTTAGACAAGCATTGCACCAGGGCGCGGCAAACAAACAATAGTGGACGCTAGACAGCGTGACAGGAACAGGACGCTAGACAGCGCGCATGGAGCGGGCCGTGATCGGCACCCGTTGCTTTCGTACGTACTACTGTAGATCCCGGAGACATACATGCGTGAACCGCCGTGCCAGCGACGCCACCGCCGGCCGGCCAGCAGCTGGTGGTACCATACCCGGCAGCGCCGTCGTCACCACCGATCGCAGAAAACTCCTTCCACAGACCGATCCATCTCACTAGTCAGATTCTCGTATCTGCCTGAGCTCCATGTCCAACGAATCAAACAGCTGACGCGAATCAACGTTTAACCTCTTAAGAAAAGCAGGTCACCGATATGCTGCATGCAACGCTCAAATTGACCCGCAACGGCGCCCTTCCCGTCATGCCGGCCTAACATACTCCTTTGCCGGGCTAATCTCTTTTTAAAAAAATATGTCTTTGGTTTAGCTAGTAGGGAGCAAGGGCAACCCTGATCTACTGATGGGATAGCTCGTGGAGGTGATTTGGTGGTGCTCTTTTCGAGCAATCGTGGAGCTGCGGTGAAGCTTGGTGTTGGGGTAGCCCGAGCTGCGTGGTGGTTGTGGAGGTGGTGTTGCTCCGGTGAGTCAAGGCCGCTGGACTGAGGGGCTTCACACGCTTCAGGGTACATGTCTTTGGTTTAGGTTTGCGAATATTTAGTTTTATATCAGTCTTGCAGTATTATTTATAATAAATATGAAAGTATGACGTCAACAGATGGAGCTAGTGTCGTCTATCTAGTGTTAATTTTAGACCGACGGAGCAATCGACATGGACAATGATTCTTTTCCGAGAAAGATGACTGAACTCGACCCCAAAACTGGGAGCCGTCCCTGTACCGCCTGTTAATTTGTTAAGTCAAAGAGCTACGACGCGTAGTGCTTGTCGGTACGTACGTATCGATCCTAGCTACGTGTTAGATCGATGGATCGATCGAGTATAGACGAGTAGTACTGCTTACGCGAACTACCCGTCTATCGCGAGGCTTAATGACTGTTGGGTGAAATATCAATCACCAATCAAGAGACGTGAAAGCACCCGATATATATGTGACTTGTGAATTGTGATCAATACTTGCATATATACGATGGATCGATCGGTCACTCACTCGAGCTAGAGCCAGCGGCAATCTAGAACACATAACAGGCTAAACACCTGAGTTCTAGCGGCAGTGAATTTAGGACCAACGGTGTAAGCAATATATAGGGCGCGCGCGGCAAACAAGAGTGGACACGTACGGGACACTAAACACCAAACAGTACATAGAAACTTTGACATTAAAAGAAACACCAAACAGTACGAAACACCTTGACAAGAGGTAGGTCGCAGCGGCACCCGTTGCTTTCGTACGTATAGATCCCGGAGACATACATGCGTGAACCGCCGTGCCAGCGACGCCACGGCCGGCCGGCCAGCAACGGGCGGCAGAAATCTAGCTCCTTCCACACCACAGGTCGATCATTAATTCAGGTGTAGATCTCACTAGTCGTCAGAGTCTCGTATCTGCCTGAGCTCCACGTACAACGAATCAAACAGTTGACGCAAAACCAACGTTTAACCTCCTACGAAAACGAGCAGGTCGACGATGCTGCATGCATGGCAACGCTCAAATTGACGCCGAAACGGCGACGCGCATGCATGTGCGCGCCGGCCTAACAAACTCCTATTCCCGGCTCGTCTTAACGCGTGGCTCCGTCCGTGAGGCACCACGGATCGCATGCCCCGGAGGCACAGCATGCACGCTGTTGTTCTTCCCGGACCCATTCGATTCTTCAATTCGGCAACAAGATACCCAGAGGTCTCGAGGCCGGGTATACATATCGATCGTGCAGGTGCAATATAGGCATCATCGCCAGACCGACAGTAGCTTGGAGCGGCGCAGATATCTGCACAGTGTGAGGCCCCAGAGATTGAGATGTACGTATGCGGTCGTGGGGGTAGATTGAGATGTACGTATGCTACTTTGATTTAACTTGCTTTTTTTAGGAAAGTAGGCAAACTACTCAGATTTTATCTGACGGAAACTGGTGGGAGGCAGGAGCTGCCGCAATTGCATAAAGAAAAAGAAGAAAAATAGTCTGGTTTATTACAAGAAAACCCGGATAAAAAATACACAGCTAGCGACTTGATTATTTAGGGGATAATGACATAGTGAAAATCATACACTTCGTGGCCACAGTACCTAGCTAAACTAGGACTGGAGCACCGCCGTACCAAACGAACAGTCAACATTACAACACCCAAAGGAAGCCTCGCAAAAACGCACCAAGAGACATCGATCCGCACCAAGGAGCTTGCAACACTTTCATCTTCGTCGAGGTGTAATTCTTACTAAAGATAATTTTGTAAAGTGGAATTAACAGGAAAGTAAAAAGTGTGTCTTTTGTCATCATGACGAAAATATAAAACATTTGTTTTTTCAGTGTAATTTTGCTAAGTCTATATGGTTATCCATCCAGATAGCCTTAAACTTGTACCCACCTCGAAGCGTTGCAAATATTTTTAGCAATTGGCTCAACGGTGTGGATTCTAGGTTTAAGCTACTAATTAGGGTGGGAGCGATTGCCGTTATTTGGTCGCTCTGGCTATGTAGAAATGACAAGGTTTTTAATGATAAAAATTCGTCTCTTATGCAGGTCATCTACCGGTGCACAGCTACGATCCGTTCATGGTCGCCTATATAGCGTGTGGAGCATCGCGACCTATTCATGGAGGTGTCTACGCGGTTGGAGGATTCAGCGAGGGATTTTTTTCCCCAACGTGGATGACAACATAATCTACGGATTTGCCCCCCACACTCTTAGGCGTTTTTACAATTTCTCATTATGATATGTAATACGCCTCTTTACTTTTGTTCTGGAGACCTTTAAACATGTGGTGGTTGTGTGCATCTTAGCTATGTAGAGGCCGGGTGTAATGCTTAAAACTTTTTAAGTAATAAAATTCCTTTTATCAGAAAAAACACTTTCGTGTCAACCATGCCTGAACCACCCACGTCCCACCGTATGGTGCACGCAACCTAGTCTGGCAACCTGGTCACATCTCCAAAATGACGTCTCAAAGGAGAGAAGGCGCTAAATATATTGTCATAGTCTGATCTAGCCGGAAACCATGGCGGGCGGGCCACTAGGGTCTCTCACCCCCTTCCCTCCTCCTCTCCTCGCCCTCCCCGCTTCTCCCCTGGGCTTTCGCGGCTGCAGCTCCCACCCCCCCCCCCCCTCCCGCCTCATTGTGTGACTTGGTTGATGCGGTGGATCAGAGTTCTGCGGCGTTGGTCGCCGGCCCGGCCCCTGCGCCTGCTGCTCGCAAACTTGCTCTCCCCCTCCCCCACGGCGGCCCTGACATGAACACTCGAGCACGCCGTCGTCGCAGGGCTCTCCTGCGGCCACCCAAACCACGTACGACGTTCCTCGCTTCTACTCTCTCGAACTTGCACTCAACGGTGGCAGCCCCCCTTGTTCCTCTTCCTAATTCCTCACCTGCTCGCTTTTGGATCACCCCAGCTGCCGTTGATATCAGTATCAATCGCTTGGGTAAAGAATGTCCTCAATTTCTCCCTCACCCCCCCCCCCCCCCCCGTTTCGTTCCTACGTAGTGAGACATGGCGTCTCGGTTTCTCCGCTTGTGCGGCCTCGATCTCGGTTGCCAAACTGATCCTCGCTACCAAATCAACTCGCATGGGGAGGAAAACACTGCTCTTTCACCCGTCGCTTTCCATGGCTTCCGCTGCCGCATCCTGCCTCTGGTCCGAGCAACCTCCGTCCTTGGTCAATAGTCGTCCTGTTGACCACACTGCTGCCTCGTCCCCCTACCTGCTCTCACGGCCCCCCTCGATGACCTCGCGGGGCCCACGTCAGTGCATACCCCGCATGTCCCCATCCATCTGGAACCTTGCTCAGCCGCTGCTGACTCGCCTCCCGCTGACGTGTGGGCCCCCTTCGCTGTTTGCGATGGGGCGGATGAGCGCCGACAGGACTCCTCTACTTTACCCCCTTTCCACTCGACCACTCCCCTACCCCCTGTGTTGACCACCTTCCCGGACGTGATGCTCGCCGTGGCTATAGACGACGTCGTGCCTGCAACTGTGGCTACAGACTGTACCGTGCGCGACTCCGTCCATTCCGCGGCGGTCGTGCGCTCCACTATGGATACAGCGGGCGCCGCGTGAGGACACGCGGACATGACGCTTGCAGCTGAGCCATGCCTTGTCTCCCCTCGCCGCCCGGCGGACACCGAGCCCATCCCCGCCCGGTCCTATAAAGATGCCCTCCTATCGCCTCCTTCTCCTCATCCTCGTTGTGGGTTCCACATATTGACGCCCTTAGATCCGAGCACCATGCCGCATGCGACCTCCTCCATCCTCCAATCGCGCAGTCGAGCGATGCACAGACCAAGCTTACCCTTTTACAAAAAAAAAACTAACAAAAACTGTTTTTCTAATCTTTAGTATTTCGATACTACATCTGTTCGACTGGCTTACATTACGGAACGGAAGTCGTAGAAAACAAATAAGGCAAGGTGAGGATTGACCGAGTTAATTACTCTTAAATCAGATAATTAATTATGAAAGACCAATAAGGTCCAATCGTAACCGCATGTGTTGGCCTACTTAAATAGATCATTGGCTTAATCACATGTAGATTGGAGAGGGGAAGTGGCTGCGAGCATTTTTAAAAGATCATTAATACTAATTGCGCCTAACTTTTAATAAAATCTGATTTTAGTGTTATGTCATATAAAACCGAGATGAAGTTGGGGTGTTAATAAAATATGATTTTGGTGTTATATGTCCAATCGTAACCGCATGCGCTGGTCTACTAATTCTAGTGCACGTAATAACTGCCCCAGGCAACCGCTTCGTCTCTTGTCCCAGGAGATAAGAGACGATCGGATCTAAAGTTCCGTCTCCCGCCAGTGGCGCCGCCGTAGGTCTGCCCCACCTCTGTGGCCTTCGGGCCATGGAGGCGTGGTGGATCTCGGTCCTCTCGTCGGTGGGAGGGCTCCGTTTTTTTGGTTTTAGTGTCCAGCTTTGCGGGGGCGGCGCTCTGTTGGTGGCGGCGGCGTCTTTTGCAATAATGTCTTCCCGGCTTCAGCCCCATCTCGATGACGACGTCGAGAAGCTCGTGGGAGTGGTGTGGCTCTCGAGAACATCTTCTGGCGGTGGCGGTCTCCGGATCGTCGTGGAGCTTCATCGGCGGTTCATCCATCTTCTTCGGCTCTGGGACGGATGTGGTCTTCTTGACCCGTTCGGCGACTTCCCGTCCGCAACCAACAACGTCAGGCCGGCTCTGGGAGGAGCGGCAGCGGCGGCGCGCCGTCGACACGGTCTGGAGGTTGAAGACGAAGGACATCTCAAGGATCTGGTTATAATTTTCATTTTTGTTGAGATGTTTTGTACTGTTCGGTGTTTCTTTTAATGCCAGGTCCTATTCGCAAAAAAAAAAAAAAAAAATGACCCAGGCAATCCCGACGCTTACCGGCCATACTGTGCTTGGATGGCACACAACCATCATCGGCGTGCGCTCCGCACTGCACACGGACGTGCTTCAGCCACGCCGCGGCCTACTATTTTTTCTCCAGCCTAGCTAGGCTCAGATCAGCGTCGCCGTACAGTGGTTCAACGTAAGAGAGATCCAGCCATCCAAGGGCCCAAGCCTCATCTTCATCCGATGGACCAGTGCACGCATAGCAGGTGCACGTAGGTACGTCCGCATTGGACAGGAGCGGCCCGGCATGTTTATCTAGTGTTAATTTTACACCGACGGAGCAATTAATTGACATGTACAATGAATCTTCTCACTGAACTCTCGACCCCAAACTGAGACCCGTCGCTGTACCGCCTGTTAATTTGTTAGGTCAAATAGTACTGCCAAACGAGCCCGCCTATCGCTAGGCTTAATGACCGTTAGGTGAATATGTGACTCGTGATTTTTCCATACGATGGATCGATTGGTCACTCACTCTAGAGCCAGCGGCAGTCTAGAACAGGTAATACGTGACTTGTAAGTTGTAATAGTACAGTAGAGGCCCAAATCAAGGTAGCCAAGAGCGATATATCGAGTCGTGTGCCTTGGCTGAAACTTGTGAAACTGACAATGGTTAGGGTCCGTCGTGCGTATCTGTATCGCATCCTGATAGATATTGACGGCACCAGCTTACCCTAAACCTAGACAGCGTCTTTGTCAATAGTGAGCAAGGGGAATGGGAATTTAGGGGCGGGAGTTCGCTGGGGGACTAGACATGGGAGTTTGATATTTATTCTCATTCCCTTGTTTGGTATCTGATGGGAATACCTGTTGAAATTGGAGAGCGAGCTGTATATTATGGATTCAGTTCGTGAGTTCGATAGCTGGTACGTACAAACTAGTCTCGTGATTTTCTCAACAAAAAAAGGTTCTGGTGATGAACATGCAAACTCCACTAAAACGCTCGTTGCATGAACAGCTAGTATGGATGGACAGATTAAAAAAATCACGTCTTTTAGAAAACAGAAAAAAAAAGAGGAGCAGCAAGTATTAGAAAAGCGTGTACAACCCAGGAAGATATAGATGAGGAGGCGGTTAGCTCTGGCGAGTTCACAGGAGAAGGTGAGACACGATCTTATATAACGAGGATTTTCCCGCGGACTGGGAAAGATTTTCGTGGGGTTTTCTGCTGCTTCGATGCGGGACTTGTTAAACTAATCGCTCGTTTTTGTTCCGGTCAAGTCTCTATCTCGATTGAATTACCAGGGTCCCCCTAGGGAAGAGATATGAGGGAGTTAGCCACCGTAATTCCCCTTCCCCTTCCCGGTACAACTCCCCCTGCCCCCAACCATACGAAGGAGTTTTAGTCTCGTACCCCCCAAATTCCCATTCCCTTGTTAAAACACCCCCAACCAAACACGCTGAGAGTTCTAGCGGAAACGAAGCAATAGAAAACTAGACAGACAGCGCGGTACGTAGGGCGCAGCGTGAGCGGGGATCGACACCCGTTGCTTTCGTACGTAGATCCCGGAGACATGCGTGTGAACCGCCGTGCCAGCGACGCCACGGCCGGCCGGCCAGCAACGGGCACGTACCGACCACGCCCTCGATCATTCAGGTGTAGATCTCACTAGTCGTCAGAGTCTCGTATCTGCCTGAGCTCCACGTACAACGAATCAAACAGTTGACGCAAAACCAACGTTTAACCTCCTATGAAAACGAGCAGGTCGATCGGTCGCCGATGCTGCATGGCAACGCTCAAATTGACCCCGAAACGGCGACGCCGACGCGCGCGGCATGCCCATGTGCGCGCCGGCGCCGGCGCCCTTGCCTGTCGTGCCGGCCTAACAAACTCCTATTCCCGGCTCGTCTTAACGCGCGGCCTAATAAACGTGCATAGTTTCCACTGGATTCTGCTAATCATTAGAGTTGACCAAGGAGTCGTTCAAGTCATGGACTCGCTAAGTAAACCAATGGAAAAGTACCAACGCATTCAAGACATGCTCCAGATGTAATTTCAATCATTATCGCTCTATATCGACCTCTGTCATTCATTTTCAGATATCAACTAATCAATAACTTATTTAATCATTTTTCTATTGGCGGGCAGCGTTTGGAAACGGTTCATCAAGATCGTTCCAGGGGAGTGGAAACCGGAGCTGTATTTTTATACCACCAACGTAAGTAGTACTATATATATTGCTCCATTATGAAGCAACTCTTTAATTCTAGTTTCAATACCATTATGAAGCTTCACTATTATTTGATTAAATTCTATTTTTTTGTAAAGTGGTGTCTGAGGCAGGATACTGGGACAAATTTATGTGGATTCTATGTTTGCGAGTACATACGCTCTTTTGTCTTAGAGCGGAATAGAGAAAAAAGAACGCGTGATGTATGTATACACTCTTCTCACTTTTTATTACCATGCATATTGTGTTGACTTCCATCCATAAATTATTTTATTATGATTTCATATATATATATATATATAGTTATAAACAACTCACATATTCATATTGATCTAGATGGAGAGAATGCGGGACCAGCTCATACCATCGAAGCGCCTAAAAGCACTTCAAGAGGAAATTGCGGGATTTTTTAACTCCGCGGTCCTGAAGAGAGATGGAGAATTTTTTCACTCGGCAAATTTTGTTTTGCCCGAGTACATGTAATTGACATCATCTCGACGTGTGATAAACATTATGTCGGCGTGTGACGTTATGTATGTATATATGAAACATGATCTCGACGTGTGAGAAACGTTATGTATGTATATATGAATCAAATATTAATGCATGGTAGTACCACTTACACGGCATGACACGACACGACACGGCATCGGACACGACGACACAGCACAACACGGCACGGCACGGCGACACGGCACCTATTGATTTAACACCCCCCCTCCCCCCAAAAAAAGAAAGCATTTGGTTAAAACAAAAAAAAGCATTCGGTTAAAAAAAAACTCTCGGAGGGTTCCCGCCCGGAGCCCCCCCGCCCATTTGGTTAAAAAGCATTTGGTATTACCAACCGGGACCAAAGGGTTCCCGCCCGGAGCCCCCCCGCCCCGCCCACGTGGAGGACCATTGGTCCCGGTTCTTAAGGTACCGGGACGAAAGGCCCCCCCCCCCCCCCCCCCCTTTTGTCCCGACCCTTTAATCCCGGTTAGAAAACCGGGACCAAAGGCCCTTTGGAACCGGGACCAATACCCCTGTTTTCTACTAGTGTACCCGTCTATCGCGAGGCTTAATGACTGTTGGGTGAAATATCAATCACCAATCAAGAGACGTGAAAGCACCCGATATATATGCGACTTGTGAATTGTGATCGATACTTGCATATATACGATGGATCGATCGGTCACTCACTCGAGCTAGAGCCAGCGGCAATCTAGAACACATAACAGGCTAAACACCTGAGTTCTAGCGGCAGTGAATTTAGGACCAACGGTGTAAGCAATATATAGGGCGCGCGCGGCAAACAAGAGTGGACACGTACGGGACACTAAACACCAAACAGTACATAGAAACTTTGACATTAAAAGAAACACCAAACAGTACGAAACACCTTGACAAGAGGTAGGTCGCAGCGGCACCCGTTGCTTTCGTACGTATAGATCCCGGAGACATACATGCGTGAACCGCCGTGCCAGCGACGCCACGGCCGGCCGGCCAGCAACGGGCACGTACCGACCACGCCCTCGATCATTCAGGTGTAGATCTCACTAGTCGTCAGAGTCTCGTATCTGCCTGAGCTCCACGTACAACGAATCAAACAGTTGACGCAAAACCAACGTTTAACCTCCTATGAAAACGAGCAGGTCGATCGGTCGCCGATGCTGCATGGCAACGCTCAAATTGACCCCGAAACGGCGACGCCGACGCGCGCGGCATGCCCATGTGCGCGCCGGCGCCGGCGCCCTTGCCTGTCGTGCCGGCCTAACAAACTCCTATTCCCGGCTCGTCTTAACGCGTGGCTCCGCGAGGCACCACGAACCGCATGCCCCGGCACGGCACGGTGTGTGTTCTTCCCCGATTCGATCTCCCGTCCAGATTCTTCAATTCGGCAACAAGATACCCAGATCTCCAGCCATCCTTTTTGGAGTTCCATGGCGGATTGATTCATTGCGGATTAATTATTTGCCACACTTGGGCAGCCTGACAGCGAGAGCTGCCCCTGTGGTTATGGTCCTCGCTCAGCCACAGCGGCAGCTAGCTGATCGAAGCTAGCCTACGTACGGTTCATGCCTTGCCGTACGTACGCGCAGGTCACGAACTCATTAATCTCTCCTGATCTTACTGCTAGTTTGCTACAGTGTTGGTCGGCCTCCAACAGTTCAACTGATTGATGCTAGCTAGATCCAAAGATACAAAAAAATCGGGCATAAAAATAGATGAATTATTTAGGGATTGGTTCGTATAGATAGAAGAGCCGAAAACAGCGGGATTAAGGGCTGAATCGTGCGAATTTTTTGTCCTCCTCTACGGATTAATCTAGGATGACATCATGAGCGGGCAGATAGGCATGAAAGTGAAGAAAAACTATGTATTAGATTGCCGACAATTAACCAATTCGAAGACGTTGTCCTCGTCAAAACTCACTTATTTACGCCCGTAGCTACAGGGCACTGGTCACCAGGTAGCTGACTCAGAGATTTCATTGCCAAGAGAACCTTGCAGCTGCAAGCCAGAAGCCACCAAATTGGCGTCTCCCTGATGTCAAGGGATTCTCTGCTCATAGGATACAGAGGTAACCTAATATGGATGACAGCATAATTTTCGGATCAACCATTCATTATTATAAGTGTTTTTCCAATTTTTCACTATGACATATAATTCGTCTTATTTTTTATATTAAAGACTTATGGATCTGAGGTGGCTATGTGCATTCTAACTATGCAGAGACTAAGTATAATGCTTAAAATGTTTTTAAGTAATAAAGCTCAATTTATCGAAATAAAAGGATTTACTCCTGGCTCAAAGGGATTTGCTGCTCATGGCTTATGGCTCAAAGACATGGATGAATAAAGACACGCAGGTGCAAAAGTGACACACCGGTGCTTCACATATCTGACAACCTTTCTCCTAGTTCTCTCTTCCCAAAATAACAGAAGATAAGTCCTGGTATCTTGCGGTGGTTGGTGTGCGGCATATGGCAGTGGTGGCGAGTGGCAAAAGTGCTGGTATCATCAGCCATGGAGACGACGGTGATTCGAGCTGGCGGCCATAGCATGACGTGGACGGGTCTCCGTCCGCCGCATCTAGTTGTTTGTAGGTCTGATCTGCCGGTACAACAGTCTGCGAGGTAATTCACCTCTCGATGTGTGGATATGTCGTCGGGAACCTAAGTAATGTCGATGACATTTCCCCGGTTGTCGAGGAAGGGAGCAGCTGCTGGACGGCTGATGCCAGAGGATCTCGGAAGGTACATCCCATTCAGATCCGTTACTGGCGGTTGTCAGCTCTTGCCAACACACATTTCATGTAGATAGTGTTTTCAATTGTGTGGCAAGGTCACATCAGGACAATGATTGTGATGTGCGTGGGAGTCTTTCTGGTGCGTGCATGCCATTGATGTATTAATATATATTCCCTTTATAAAAAAAATGCCATTGACGAGGTCTCTTGGACCTATGGCGTTTGTGTGTACATGAAAAGCTGGTTGGATAGTCGATTCTTTACACTATGATGTTCCATGCTAAAGCCGGGGCGTTCGGTTTGAGTTGAAAATGTTAAGGATATGAAGTTTAATGATAGCTTGACAAGTGGAGGTGACATCACAGGGATGCTGAGGCATGGTGGTGCTCTTTGAGTATGACATTTTGAGCTCCAGGGTGAAAATCCTTGGTATGATTATCTGACAATGGCGGCGTTACTTAGTCATCATTATCTTGTTGAAGACATTGCATTGAGTTTCGAAGCCCTACTCTCCACAGTAAAAACTTAGGATCCGGTCTCTTTGTCTGGATCTGACAACGACTCCTTAATGAAGGAGTTGCTTTTGAAGAACCTTTCTCACACTCATATGTTGTCTAGTGCAGTGGTTGTTGTTGCTGCTGCGTTAGCTTTTGTTTTTCTTTCTTGGTTGTGTGCAAACTCGATGTCTCGATTTTTTTCCTGATATTGAGTTTTTGTAGAGACCGGATGTATTTTAATATTATTTTATTATTAATATATTATTCTTTATCAAAAAAAGTTCTGATATCTCTGACACTCTCTAATTATCTAGTTCTGATGTTGCTGCTTCACATCCATCCCCGGCATCCAGCGCCTTGTCCTTTTGTTGCCACTCGGCTGTGTACGCATAGCAGCTGACACCGTGACAGGCACACGTACGTACGTCCGCGTTGGGCCGGAGCTAGAGTTTATCTAATCTAGAGTTAATTTTACACCGACGGAGCAATCGACATGTACAATGATTTTCTTCGAGAAAGATGACTGAACTCAGCCCCTAAACTGGGATCCGTCGTTGTACTGTCTGTTAATTTGTTAGGTTAAAGAGCAACGATGCGTAGTGCTTGTATCGATGCGTAGTGCTTGTATCGACGTACCTGTGTGAGATCTATCGAGTATAGCAAACTAGCCCGTCTATCACTAGGCTTAAATGACTGTTAGGTGAATCTGTGACTTGTGATTCTTGCATATAATACGATGGATCGATCGGTCACTCACTCGAGAGCCAGATAGGAGCAACGGTGTACGTGTGTTAGAGCATCTCTAGGGGCATAAAAGGGGTTGTAAAGGCTGTTTAAAGGCCTGAATAGAAAAAATAGCCACACCGAGGGTCGTAAAGTCTTTATCCGTCTAAATTTCTGTCCGGCACCGCGAACCCGACCCCTAAAATTAGAGTCTCTTTTCGCGGTGTCGGACACTGTCCGGCCACGAAATTATATGGAAAATACTTATCCTAGGGCGACCTACACGTGCTAACTCTAGGTCTCTCCGCGCGTGTGACGTGGTCTGGCATTTTCCTTGGGCTGCGCGCGTTCGTTGGCCCACCTTCGTTCGCATGTGTGTGTGTGCATGGTCTCCCGACCATCCCAGCATGCATGGCTGCTGCTAGCTAGCACTTTGTAGGGCCATCTAGTGATCTGCTTGCTCGCCACGCTTCCGTACGCATGCAAGGTCTAGCTATCTCCTTGCCTTTTACTGATGGGGTCGCAGCATAGAAAACAAAAAATTTCCTACGCAACAGGCGGAATAAACCCCAAGTATCTAGATCAACTAGATGGAGGTAGCGAAGATGAGATCCAATCTCTTACCCTTGAAGATCAACAAACGCGTTTTGTCGGTGCAGGGGTTGGCTAGTCGATCTCCGCAACTAGACTCATCTAGTCGCGAGGAGATGTATTTCCTCGAAGTCCAATTCGACGAAGTGCCACAAGGGGTAGCACCTCCGCGGTATCCACACGTACGGCTCGATGTAGATCTCCGCCTTCTTGATCCCGCAAGCAAGGTGGAGATGGCTAGATGGATCTCGGCACCACGACGGTTGTGGTGGCGTTGATGGTGGAGAAATTCCTGCAGGGCTTCGCCAAGCAGCCGCAGGAGAGAGGAGGGAGAGGAGAGGGAGGCCGGCGGCTAGGGTACAAGGGTGAGGCACAAGTGTGCCGCACCCCTCCCCTTGCCCCTCCTTATATAGGAGGCCAGGGGGGGTGCGCCCCATCCCTTCCTAGGGCCGGCGGCTGGGGTGGCTTGGCCCCCAAGCCAGCCGCCCTAGGGTTAGGGTTTTGGTGGCCGGCCCCTTCCCTCTTGGGCCTCACGCATGGGCCCCTTGGGGCTGGGTGGTGCGGCTGGCCCTAGGCCAGCCCATCACCCTTTTATCCCATGTGGGCCCCATACTCCTATGGGCCCCACTTCTAGACTCCTCTAGAACCTTCTAGAATATTCCGGAACCCTTCCAGAAAATCCCGGAACTTTTCCGATACCTCCGGAAACCACTTTCCTTATATGAATCTTATTCTCCGGACCACTCCGGAACTCCTCGTGATGTCCGGGATCCTATTCGAGACTCCGAATCACCATTCATTCATTCCATCAAAATATCTCACCGCTAACCCTAGCTACATCGGAGCGTTAAGTGTGTGACCCTACGGGTTCGAGAACATGCAGACATGATCATATCAATAATCAATAGCGGGACCGGGATGCCCATATTGACTCCCACATATTCAACGAAGTTCTTTATCGATTGAACCACGATGCCGGAGATTCTTAATCTCATATACGATTCCCTTTGTCTCACCGATATTTAATTTGCCCGAGATTTGATCGTCGATATCTCCATATCTAGTTCTATCTCGTTACCTGGCAAATTCTCTTTACTCGTCCATAATATAGGATCTCCGTGATTAACACTTAATCACATGGTTGCAACCTTTCTGATGCTATATTACCGAGAGGGCCCAGAAATATCTTTTCCGTCACAAGGAAGGACAAATCCCCGTCTTGATTCATGTCACCCAACAAATACCATCGGAGATACCTGAAAGCCACCTTTATAATCACCCAGTTACGAAGTGACGTTTGATGTCCACAAAGTATTCCTCCGGTAAACGGGAGTGACATAATCTCATGGTCTAAGGAAACTATACTTGGCATACTAAAAGTGTTGGCAATGAAACTGTTGTGACACGATCAATTGCAACTCTTTATTATTTGGGTCTTGTCCATCACATCATTACTCCTAATGATATGACTCCATTATCAAGTGACTATAACAAGTCCATGGTTAGGAAACTCTAACCATCTCTTGACTAACGAACTAGTCCGGCAGAGGCTTACTAGGAACACCTGTTTGTTTATATTCCACACATGTATTATGTTTTCGATTAATACAATTATAGCATGGAGAATAAACTATTATCATAAACATGAATATGCTAATAAACCATTTTATTATTGCCTCTAGGGCATATTCCCAACAGTCTCCCACTTGCACTAGAGTCAATAATCTAGTTTACATTTTCTCGATCCAACACTCATGGTGTCTAACACTCATGGAGTCTCAGTGCTGATCATGTTTGCTCGTGGAAGAGGTTCTGTCCGTATTCTGTACTATACAGTTCTTTATGTTCTTTGCAAAACGTCAATGTCACCTAATTTGACATTACTTTATCATCTCATGATAAACCTATTATCATCACATGATAATTCTCATCATCACATGATGAATATAATATATTTGGTTAGGGAGTGAGATTTTCGTTTCCCTTTTCTGCCTACATGACGTATGATCAGTCAAGAGGACTTTCACATAGCATGTGCAACCGGAACTCACTCAGTCTTGAAATAAAATTTCTCAAACCATAATATTATATCTTTTGATCCTTGAATTAATCATATACTCCTATATGTTGTAGACTCACAAATCGACAGTGCTATAAAGTCACTTCGATATTTTCGATCATGCTTTCGCTGCGCTTCTGCTATCATGAGATCCCCAATCTAGTTTGGTTTTATGACTTCAACCAAGTCTACCAATCTCTAGATTCTATTATCTCAACTCCATAGAAAAATGACTCCTCATTTAACATGTTCTTCTAACCAAGAACTTGGGTCACATATCGTCAAATACAAACACATGGTTCTTATATGTTTAGTCCTATGAACGATTCATAGCGAATTCTAACATATCCTCCAACCATCAATTTTGTACTGAGTTATCAACTCAATGTTTCACCTATTTTTCACAAGCAGATGAACCTTTCTTCTCTTGTTTTATTTTGAACTCCTTCAAAATCTTACTTAGGTTAAACATCATGACAGAATGCTTTATCAAACATATCTATCCTCCGTAGATACATCCATCTCCATGGATATTTGACGTTTCAAACCAACTTCATAAGTTATACGTTGGTTCCTGACTTATTTACAACATTTATGAAATCTCCATTTCACTCAAACAAGATGTTGTAAACTCCCACTCAAATATACACCATACACATATTAAATTGTGAAACCACTTTGGCTCCCACTCAGAAATATGTTATCCTTATATTTGACCATGAACTAGCTCCCACTCAAACATATGTCACCACATATTTTGATCTTGGAAAATAGTTTCTGCTCTAACTTAATATATGTCGCCACATATCTTAATTAGATCACACTCGTGTATTTTCTCGATATTTTGGACACCTCCAAAATTCTTAATTAACTATTAATATCGAGAACTCTTTATACGAAACGCTAGTACTTTACTAGCTTTAAGTTTTATTTATTCCATGCAAAACCCCTTTTGAGGAATAAATATGTGAAACATCACTTTCACAAAATCAAGCAACAATTACTTTGTGATTTAAACTTAACACAGGATGACTCTTAGTCACTTTCGTATTTAAGGTTTCTATTTCTTCTTTGTAGTTTCGTAGGTATGTCTTGTTTCTGAAACATGACAGGTAAATCATGAATATTATTTTGTAACCTGACAAAATTTTATATTCTTGAATCCTACTTTTCTTTAGACAAGCTAAACCGAAATTCAATGATCACCATCATCAATTCCTTTATGTGTCAAGTTTTAACCAACATAGCACTTTACATATGTGCCACTTGATACATAAACAAGTAAGGTTTTAGCTTTTCCATTCCATCAATTCTTTTATCAATGAAACCTTTTCACGATAAATCCACTAAAACATTTAACACAATCAACAATTGATTTGTCCCTTTTAGTCTCTCATTGTGGAATCTCTATTCATAGTCACATATGAATATACTACAAACATTATTCGCAATAGTCTCTAATTATCTCATAATTAATGAAACCACTGTTTCACATAACTCATATGCGAAATGCAAATCATTAAATAGATCCTTATTTCTAAACAGAGTGTTTATCAAATAAATCTAAATGCTATTATTAAACCCCCGAAATAAAACCCTTCTTTGAGACCACACAGTATCAAATAGTGTGTGAGTACAATATCTTAGGACATATCAAACTCCTTTGAAATATTCTAAACATTGTAATTTGTGATAACACTTCTCACAAGTCTGCATACTAACATATAACTCAAATATTTTGTCTCTTTTGATCAAATCATAAAGACTCAATTTTCTTGTTAACTTAATATCCTAAACTCCAGAATTTTATTTGATCTCATCAAATATCATAACTCGAATAAATACACCTATTTAATCATTTCACTTATGATGGAGCGCACAAAATAATGACATCTCACATTTGCTGAAAATACAACCAACACTTGTGTTTATTTTCGGCAAATCCTGTCACTCTTCCAAAGGGTGGCATTTTAGTCATACACCTTCAATAAGGCGCATTGATAAAACATCAAAATGTTTATTCAATATTCAGCACGACTAAAACAATTGTCATTATTAAGTTTTGGATATCATTAGTATGTCTTTTATTTATAAATGTTCAACCAATTTATCATTTAGATTATAATAAGAATAATACACTTATAATCGAAACTTGTGATTTCCAAAAAGGATCACTCATGAAAAATAGAACAACCATTGTCTTTAACATGAATAACCGTCTCACATAAGCAAGACACACTAATTAAAATCACACTTAATTCGATTACAAAACTTATTCAAATCCTCTAATCCAAATGATAAATGTAGAGACAGATCGTTGCCGGCATCAACTCCTTGATTGCCACTATTCTGCAACGTCTTCCCATATCCTTTATGCAAATCTCAAGCAGCAGGTTCTGTTTTCATAAAACAGAATGAGTATCAAATACTTATCGGAACCGCCACAATTGCAATTTGGATTTAAACACTTATAACTTGTATATCAATATATACTTTCTGCTTTGTCAACTTCTCTTGCTATGGGTTCCACTTTGACATGACGCAGCCGAGACACAAACTCACAGAAAGTGATCAAATCCCTTCCCATGACCTAGTCTCCGACATAATTCTTGAAGCTGGGGTGAAGCTAGCGTATCACCCCATCTATCGCGAAACCGTCATTCATCTCGTGGTTCCAAACAAGCACTAGACGATGATGTATCTCATGCATTATCCTCAGGTGTTGTTCCAAGCAAGTGTTCTCTTCCATCTTGAGTGAAAGAAAACCATTCAGACATTCGAACCTTGCAATTCTAACTTGCGCTGAAAAACTATTTTTCAACTCACCAACAATCTCCATTGCAGTCAAGTTCTTGAATTGTCTACCTAGGTCAGAATTCATGAAGGTGCACATCATCCACTTGACTTTCAAGTAGGTGGTTCAAAACCACTCCATGTACTCTTCATCGCTTGCAGAAATATTTGGGTTTATCTCCTATAGGTTCTTCTAACATGTAGAGCTCATCATTGGTGTGTAGGACTTCTTTGAGGACGCAGGTACTACTCAACAAATTTGACCCATCGAGACGCAGTTTTTCAGCAACGAACTACCGTAGTCAACCATGATCTACAAGGATTTTTGCAAAGACATCTGGACTTTTGTTTATGATAATTTTAGTTCATCTTAATGAACTCCCACTAAACTCAACATCTCTCTGGTTGTTTAGTGACACACGATCCAAATCCACTACACCACAACCGATCATCACGTGAGATGATGTAGCTTCAAAGGTGAACATCACCATGTTGATCATATCATCCATATGACTCGTGTTTAGCCTTTCGGCTCTTGTGTTCCGAGGCCATGTCTGTACATGCTAGGCTCGTCAAGGAAACCGTAGTATTTTCGCATGTGTAAATCTGGCTTACACCCGTTGTATGTGAACGTAGAATCTATCACACCCGATCATCACGTGGTGTCTCAAAACGACGAACTTTCGCAACGGTGCATACTAGGGGAGAACACATCTTGATATTAACGGGAGAGATCACCTTATCATGCTACCGTCGCGATCAAATCTAAGCATAACAATAAGGTGCATAAAAGGATTAACATCACATGCAATTCATAATTGTGATATGATATGGCCTTTCTTCTTATGCTTTTGATCTCCATCTCCAAAGCACCGGCATGATCTCCATCTCCGGCATGATCTCCATCATCGTGGCGCCATCACCATGGTTGTCCACCAACTATTGCGACTACAACTAATGCTACTCTTAGCAATAAAGTAAAGCAATTACATGGTGATTCAATGACACGCAGGTCACATAAAATAAAAGACAACCATATGGCTCCTGCCGGTTGCCGTACTCATCGACATGCAAGTCGTGAAAGATTACAAACATGATCATTGCATACATTATCACAAATCACATATTGGCCATAGCACATCACATGACCCCCTCTGCAAAAACAAGTTAGACGTCCTCTACTTTGTTTATGCAATTTTTACGTGGCTTGGGTCAACGAGATAGAACCGTTCTAATCTACGCAAAACCACAACGGTGATATAGTAGTTGCTTATTTACTCATCCTTTTGAAAGGCCTTCCATTGAAAATTGCATCTTCACTAAAGCAAGAGAAACAGACACCCGCCAGCCACTTATGCAAAACAAGTTGCATGTCAATCGTGGAACCGGTCTCTCGTGCGTGGACGAGTAAGGTTGGTCCGGGCCGCTTCATCTCACAATACCGCAAAGACGCAAAGTGCACGCGAGAAGGTAGCAACATAAAATATCAACGCCCACAACACTTGTGTTCTAATCGCACCAACATCTACGAATAGATCTAGGCTCTGATACCACTGATGGGGTCGCAGCATAGAAAACAAAAATTTTCCTACGCAACAGGCGGAATAAACCCCAAGGATCTAGATCAACTAGATGGAGGTAGCGAAGATGAGATCCAATCTCTTACCCTTGAAGATCAACAAACGCGTTTTGTCGGTGCAGGGGTTGGCTAGTCGATCCCCGCAACTAGACTCATCTAGTCGCGAGGAGATGTATTTTCTCGAAGTCCAATCCGACGAAGTGCCACAAGGGGTAGCACCTCCGCGGTATCCACACGTACGGCTCGATGTAGATCTCCGCCTTCTTGATCCCGCAAGCAAGGTGGAGATGGCTAGATGGATCTCGGCACCACGACGGTTGTGGTGGCGTTGATGGTGGAGAAATTCCTGCAGGGCTTCGCCAAGCGACTGCAGGAGAGAGGAGGGAGAGGAGAGGGAGGCCGGCGGCTAGGGCAGCAAGGGAGAGGCACAAGTGTGCCGCACCCCTCCCCTTGCCCCTCCTTATATAGGAGGCCAGGAGGGGTGCGCCCCATCCCTTCCTAGGGCCGGCGGCTGGGGTGGCTTGGCCCCCAAGCCAGCCGCCCTAGGGTTAGGGTTTTGGTGGCCGGCCCCTTCCCTCTTGGGCCTCACGCATGGGCCCCTTGGGGCTGGGTGGTGCGGCTGGCCCTAGGCCAGCCCATCACCCTTTTATCCCATGTGGGCCCCATACTCCTATGGGCCCCACTTCTAGACTCCTCTAGAACCTTCTAGAATATTCCGGAACCCTTCCAGAAAATCCCGGAACTTTTCCGATACCTCCGGAAACCACTTTCCTTATATGAATCTTATTCTCCGGACCACTCCGGAACTCCTCGTGATGTCCGGGATCCTATCCGAGACTCCGAATCACCATTCGTTCATTCCATCAAAATATCTCACCGCTAACCCTAGCTACATCGGAGCGTTAAGTGTGTGACCCTACGGGTTCGAGAACATGCAGACATGATCATATCAATAATCAATAGCGGGACCGGGATGCCCATATTGACTCCCACATATTCAACGAAGTTCTTTATCGATTGAACCACGATGCCGGAGATTCTTAATCTCATATACGATTCCCTTTGTCTCACCGATATTTAATTTGCCCGAGATTTGATCGTCGATATCTCCATATCTAGTTCTATCTCGTTACCTGGCAAATTCTCTTTACTCGTCCATAATATAGGATCTCCGTGATTAACACTTAATCACATGGTTGCAACCTTTCTGATGCTATATTACCGAGAGGGCCCAGAAATATCTTTTCCGTCACAAGGAAGGACAAATCCCAGTCTTGATTCATGTCACCCAACAAATACCATCGGAGATACCTGAAAGCCACCTTTATAATCACCCAGTTACGAAGTGACGTTTGATGTCCACAAAGTATTCCTCCGGTAAACGGGAGTGACATAATCTCATGGTCTAAGGAAACTATACTTGGCATACTAAAAGTGTTGGCAATGAAACTGTTGTGACACGATCAATTGCAACTCTTTATTATTTGGGTCTTGTCCATCACATCATTACTCCTAATGATATGACTCCATTATCAAGTGACTATAACAAGTCCATGGTTAGGAAACTCTAACCATCTCTTGACTAACGAACTAGTCCGGCAGAGGCTTACTAGGAACACCTGTTTGTTTATATTCCACACATGTATTATGTTTCCGATTAATACAATTATAGCATGGAGAATAAACTATTATCATAAACATGAATATGCTAATAAACCATTTTATTATTGCCTCTAGGGCATATTCCCAACATTTACGCTCTTGTACGTCCGCGCGTCCTCAGGCCAAGCTAATCACCTGCTTGCTCACTCTTTTTTGCCTAAAAATAGAGATTTTCTGGCCCACTTTATTATGTCAAAGAGGTCAACAGCCTAGTTAGTTAGCTAGACTTGTTTGTCAAGTTTTTTTTGGATTTTTTTGATATTGCATATATGCGATAAATAAGTAACAAAAATAAGTAACAAAAACGTGAACGAGATTGTTCTGAAGGCACGTACCAAAAATTTCCAGTTTTTTTTGGCGTTTTGTACAAGTTTGTGTTCCCTTTATTTTTTCGATGTTGCGTATGTTTTTCAAATTGTAACAAACATGTATAGTTTTTATTAGGGAATCATACGCCAGATGTTGCAAGGTTTTTCTGAGCGTTTACAAGTTGGGATGTTCCCCAGTTTTTTGGACGATGTATTTTTTCCAAATGTTGTAAATGTATGTTTATTTTGTTGTCATCGCTTGTGTATTTTTTTGAATTTGTTGGTTATTTTTGTTGTGAATGAATATGTGACAAAAAAATTGTTGCTCATCTACTTTTCAATTGATACAAAAAAAATGATTTTTTGTTGTAAAAGTTTGTAATTTTTGTTGAGATTATTGTTAATTTTTGTTGCAAAGCAATGTGCAGCAAAAAATTTGTTGGTTAACCACTTTTTGTAACCTTACTTTTTTCAGAAAGTCGCAATGATTTGTTACAATAATATATATTTTTTGTTGTATTTGTTTGTGATTTTTGTTGTATTTGTTTGTAATTTTGTTGCAAATCAATCTGCAACAAAATAATTGTTGTGTAACAACTTTTCTATAACATTAATTTTAAAAAAATATTGCGATGATTTGTTGTAATAGTATTTATTTTTTGTACACTGCGCGAGAATTTTTGTTTCAATACTCAGTAATTTGTTGTGATATTCAGGGAAAATCACCACGGTGGCATTTTTGCAGTAAATATCGAGAAGGTCAGGGGCAAAATAATATACCCCTTCATTTAAGTGGACCTGGTATGGACTGCGGGTTTCATTTCGAAAAATGTGAAGGGCTAAAAATCAAAAACGTGTAGCACTGATTCCTGAACGTACGATGACGACCCAACGGTTTCGGAGGGGACCTAAGTTTCCCCTTTTCTAGGGGGACCTACGCCTAGCACTGGCCAAATTATATGGCCTCACCCGCGCGTCAGTGAAACATCTTTTCTCTCTTCTCTTTTTACCTGAATCGATTGGAAAGCAGATAGACTATCTAGCTCACGGGTGCGGCGACAGGAGCTTCGCGAGCACGGCGACAGGGAGCTTTGCGAGCGTGGCGACGGCCATGGGGAACTTCAGCGCGGCGACGGGAGCTTCGCGAGCGCAGCCTGGGAGCTTCAGCGCGGCGGCCATGGGAGCTTCAGCGCGGCGACGGGGAGCTTCGCGAGCACGGCCATGGGAGCTTCCCCACTGCTGTCGGCCTCCACGGCCGTCCTCGCCGGCCGTCGCGCCTCTTGCGGCCTCGGGGAGCAGCTCGAGCAGCGGGAGCTCGGCCGGGCGTCTCGATGCGGGAGCTCGGCGTCTGACACGACCACCATGGTGTCGGCCTCCACGGCCATCCTCGTCGCGCGTGGCCGTACGTCGTGAGGGCGTCGAGCATGTAGTAGCCGCCATACATGGCTTCCCTCAGCGCGTCCAGCTGCCGGAGCATGGCCTGGTTCGTGATGCGTTGCCCCTCGGCCTCCTCGACGGTGACGCGCACGCGCAGCAGGGCAGGTGCAGCTGCCGGATGCTGTCCTCCATGCCGCTCTGCTGCAAGTACCGTTGGACTACGAAAGATACGGACCTGCCAAGAAGGTCGCTCAAGATTGCGAGCAGGAACATCTCCATGGCCACGGCCGATCGATCTCCTCTGTTTTCTCAGAGAAGAAGACCATTAGAGCGCGAGGAACAGCGACGGGCGCGGCCTCGGGGAGCAGCTCGAGCAAGGTAACTCGGCCGGGCGCCTCTCTGCGGGAGCTCGGCGTGGGCCGCCACGGCCGTCCTTGTCGCGTGGCCAGCTCGACGCGGTCACCGCATGCATTCAACATGTTTGTTGTTTTGCCTACAAGGTTTTGTCCGGACGGTTTAGGGGGTTCCGGTGGGAGCACTGCTAAGGCCATCTCTAACGCGCCGACCCATTTCATCCGAAATGGTCCGTTTCGCACCGGATGGGTCGAAACCAGGGCCCAACGTGCTGACGCAAACGGACTGACGTCCATTTTTTCGTCCGTTTCGACCCAAATCCGGCCCAAATTTGAGCCGGGTTTGCGTCGGCGTGGACAGGAAACGGAGCGACGCGGCGTCCGTTCGCATCCGTCCACACCTGGGCTCGGCCCCACTTCGCAGTGACAGGAACCGCCCCCAGTCCTTCTTTTTATCCACCCGTGCGGTCCCCGACTGAACCCCACTCCCATTTCCACTTCCATCCCCATCTGCTCCCTCGCCGCCGACACAAACCCTAGCCAGCTACAGCCACAATGGGCTTCTTCGGCCGCAAGACGAAGAACGACGCCGAGGCTGGGTCCTCCCGCCGCCGCGTGGCCTCGGCACGCTCGACGCCGACTCCCCCCGCTGCTTCGTTCCAGCTTGCACCGCCGGCGGTGGCGAACCGGCGGCGCGTGAGAGACCGGTCATGCCTCAGCGGAACCACCTGCCAGTGGTACTGGGACAACGCCGTCTCTCTACCCTGGCCAGACGTCCATCTCGCCAACGGATGGCATCTGAATCCGGAAAGGATTCCGGTGCCGCCCGTCCCGACGAGCGGCCGAGCGAGGGCGGAGGAGATCCAGCGTCGCCGGGCCCAGCTCCCGCCGAACCTCCGCGCCGACCCGGCGTTCTCGGCGAACAGTCCCTTCTGGGACACTTGGTTCAAGGACGAGCACGATGTGCGGCGCAGGACGGCTTTCCTATCCGTGCGGCCGCCGCCGCCACCACGCGGCTATGCTCCACCATAGCCTCCCCCACCAATGCGGGTGAAGGAGGAAGTGGAGGAGGAGCAGCGCGGCGAGCCCACCGAGGAGAAGGAGGAGGAGGATATCCTCAAAAAGGTGATGGAGGACTCGCTGCGCACCCACGCCGAGGAGGAGGGCCGGCGGTCTCCAGGCCTGCACGACGTGCTGCTCCTGTCTGCCGAGGAGGCCCACAATCCTCCGCCGCCGCCGCAGTGGTTCGAGACCTTGGACCTCGATCTGCCGCCGGTTCCGCCTCTCTCCGAGGGGCTCATCGGGCAGCGCTGGGTATGGACTTCCCCGCTGCCCCAGCTGCTTCCGCCGCCGCCGGAGCAGCCGCAAGACCAGCCACCTACTCCCCCGGCGAGAGTTCCACCGGCCCATCTTTGGGCCCCGCCGCCGTTCATTGACCTCTCCAACGAGGACGACGACGAGGAGTAGGCCGCCGGTAGCCAGGGCAGTAGCTAGTGTGGTTTTTATTATTTTTTTTGTATAATTATGTGTAAACAGGCCGTTTGTGGCCCATCCCCCTATCTATTAATCGAAAACGGCTCTTTCCAGACCTGCTAATGAAAAAAAATGGGTCGGCCGCGTTGGGTGCACTACCCTCGGCCCGGACGCGGCCGGAGATTTCCTGTCCGTTTCGCGACTCAAACGGAACAAAAACGGACAAAAAACTATTCGTTTAGGTCGACGCGTTGGAGATGGTCTAAATATTTTTACCGGACATGTGTCCGGAGGCCTCTAAAGGAGATTGCGCCGGACAATATTTACACACGTGGAGATGCTCTTTAGAGCAAGATTAATAGTATAGCCAGCTGTTGGCTATAAGGTAGTGTCATGTCATTTATAGCCAAACTAATAGCCAACACATATAATAGTTAGCTATAGAAAAGTCCTACTTCATGAATACACGGCCCACTTTACACTCTCACAAGCTGCCTAAGAGCACGTGCTGCAGCTGGCTCTTACATGAGAGCCCGCTTCCCTTCTATCTCCTTTTCTCTCTCATCCAACTAAGTAAGAATATATATTCAAATACTTATAGCCCGCTTACGTGGACTTATTAGACTTGCTCTTAGATAAGCAATGGGGCGCAACAAACAAGAGTGGACGGACACTAGACAGCATGACAGGAAACTGAACATACAGCGCGGTAGGGCGCAGCGGGGAAGGGACCGGCAGCTGTAGGTAGATCCCGGAGACATACATGCGCGAACCGCCGTGCCAGCGACGCCACCGCCGGCCGGCCGCCCCGCCGTCACCTCTGAATTAATGCAGAAATCTCCTTCCACAGACCGATCGATCCTTCAACTACATATCTCTCACTACTGGTCAGATTCTCGTTTCTGCCTGACGCAAATCGAACAGATGACGCAATTCAACGTTTAACCTCCTACGAAAAAGCAGGTCGATCGATCACCGATGCTGCATGCAACGGTCAAATTGACCCGCCACCGGCGCCGCCCTTGCTGCCTAACAAACTCCTATTCCCGGCTCGTCTTAACGCGTGGCTCCGCGAGGCACCACGAACCGCATGCCCCGGCACGGCCCGGTGTCTTCTTCCCGGATCCATTCGATCTCTCGTGTGGTGCCAAAATCGACTCTTCAATTCGGCAACAACATAGATTCCAGAGGTCTCGAGCCGGCCCGGCACTAGCTTGGAGCGGCGCAGATATCTGCACAGTGAGGTCCCAGAGATTGAGATGTACGTATGCGGTCGTGGGGACTTGGTAGATAAGGGTGGCCATGGCCTTTTTAGAGTTCAATCTTCAATGGGGGATGTATTGATTCATTGCGGTCCTCTTCTCCTCGACCTAGTCGTATGGCTTGCCTCACTTGGCCAGCCTGACAGCGAGAGGTGCTTATGGTCCTCGCTAAGCCTAGACGTACGTTCAGGTGCTCAACTGATTAATCTATCTCCTTATCTCTTATTGCTTGTTTGCTACGGTGTCGGTCGGTCTCCAGCTGACTGATGCTAGATCCCAAAGAAAACTCGGGCATAAAAAACAGATGAATTATTTTGGGGGTGTGGATCATATAGATGAGCCGAAAACAGCGTGATTACGGGCTGAATCGTGTGATTTTTGTCCTCCTCTATGGATCGGCCTTGCTAGGATGAGATCATGAGCAGCCAGACAGGCATGAACACTAGTGAAGAAAATATATGATTAGATTTCAGACACCCAATTCGCATACGCTATCCTCGTCAGAGCTCACTTATTACGCCCGTAGCCACAGGGCACTGATCACTAGCTAGCTAGTGACCCGGAGAGATTTCATGGCCAAGAGAACCTTGCAGCTGCAAGCCACCGAATCGGCGTGCTTCTCATGGCCGGCTCGTCTCCACCATATACAGGCCGTGAAACATAGCGTCAAAGGGATGGATGGAAACGAATCAAGACAGGCAGGCGCCAAAGTGGCAGACCGGTGCTTGGACGCTGGCTACTTACGACCCTAACCCTAGCTAGCTAGCTAGCTGAAGATCGAGAATCGTTATTAGGATCCTGTCCCGTCCACGGCGCGTCTTATCTGAATTCTGAAAACCAAACAGCGCGTGCACGATTCGATCCCCGGCGGGCGGGGTCGAGCGTGCACACTGTACTTTGATTCTGCTGACTCCCTGTTTCGCTTTGTTCTACGCCGGAATTCGTGGGGGAGGAATGGAGGCTTCTGTGGACGTGGAGACGAGACCAGTGCCGACCTTATCTTCCGGCGGGGGGCTTCTTTGGCTGATTGTCAGTCTAACGGCGATTTGATGAATCTATGTGTTGTTGATTTTCTTTCGAACATATACACATTTGCTCCTTCCTTCGTGAAAACAGTCCGGAAAACCATCTGGCACAACGGGAAAAGTTGCTTACATCCATGGGAGGAAAGAAAATGGTGACTCCTACGAAGTTTAATTATTCTTATCAATGAGGTTTCTACATTCTAGTATGATGCAATATACAGTTCACTGACGATCTCTCTTTCTAGACACTGTTGACTCTGACTCTCTGAGCAACACTTGAGAAATTGTTGCAGAAAATTGGTGTCGCGGCCTAGTAGAATCTGTGTTGAGCAGAACCACAGTACCCTTTCGGCCCACGATGGGCACTAGGCCGAACCACAGTACCCTTGCCGGTATATAACGCCCGTCACGACGTTTACCGGAGCGACGCCCACGCGCAGCCTGGAGTTGGCTGGCCCAGGTCAGCGTACTTTTCGGCGTTTCTATATTTTTTCTATTTCTTTCAATTTGGAAAATGCTTATATTAGGGCGACCTAACGACGCGTCCTGTAGGTCGCCTCCTCGCTCGCGATGTGCATGCTTCGTGGCACCAGGAACACCACCCAATCCAGGGGACCCACCACGTTTCTACCAGTCGCAACCTTATCTCCTTCCCAGTTCCCACCAGCACGAGCAGCACAGATCCCCGGCCACCGCGCTGTCGCCGCCGTCGCCCCAACCCTTAAATTCTCAGTGATGCCGCGCCGCCTCCCTCTGATCCCATCGAGGTGCTGGTGGAGACGGCCAAGGAGCCATGAGGCGTGGATGGGTACAACTCCATCCACCTCCCCTCCTAGGCCTAGGCTGGCCCGTGACGCCAGCGGTGCTGTCGCCGGCGCGGGAGCTTCTGTTGGAGATGGCAAGGAGACATGGGGCATTGATGGATCTTGATGGATACGGCTACATCCGCGTTCACTCCCAAGCTAGGCCCCCGAGGTAGAGATGAGGTCGAGGGCTCCCCCGCGAGAGCAACGTGGAGGAGGACGTCGAGGTGGACCGCCGCCTCGACTATGACCTCAACCGCTTCGAGATGGTGCAGCTCCCCGCCCCGGCTCCGCCTCCCAGTGAATATAAGTTGGAGTAGTTAAATTTTGTTTGTTGAAAGCGTAGGTGATTTTTGCTGAAAACATCTCTGTAATATGTTGTAAAGGGATTTTCCACGGGAAAATTGTAATGTTGGAATTGTTGAAATTATTTGTTGGAAGCGTCGATGGTTTTTGTTGAAAACGTCTTTGTAATATGTTGAGAATTGATTTTCCACAGCAAACTATAATGTTAGAATTGTTGATTATTGTTGTAATATAATTGGTTTTTTGTTGTAAAACTATGAAATTTATGCCGCAAAGAGATTTTTCGGATGGATTATTGTTGGATTTGTTACTAATTGTTGTTGACAACTGTAGTAATTATTGTTGTAAATCACTCTATCATATGCTACAAACGGAATTTTCAAATGAGATTAATGTTGGGTTTGTTACTTATTATTGTTGAAAAACCTACTAATTATTGTTGTAAATGACTCTATAATATGCTGCAAAAAGATTTTTCCAGATGTGATTAATGTTGATTTTATATCTAATTTTTGTTGGAAAGGGTGGTAATTTTTGTTGCATTGAGTTTTGTCTTCATGGTGCCAGTGTCCTCGACCAATTTATGCAGAAGAGGCAAGGAAAGAGACAGAGCTGGACGACTTCCTGGGAAACAGATGTTTCCCAACAATTATTGTTTAACTATTTTTTGCAATTATTTTTTTCGAAATATTGCCATTTTTTTTTTGCAATAGTATATTTTTGTGGGGTGAGAGATTTTGTTGTCATACCCGCGATTTTGTTGCAACTACGGTAGTCTAGAACTCTGGATCAACCTGGTGCAACGATAGGCTCCATAGTTGAACAGCGGAGCAAACGTAGCACGAAGGGCAGAAAAGCACCTAGACAAAGCGGTGGGCTCCAGGACACGTGAGGAAAGCGACCTGAACAATCCTGTAGCTAACCTTTTAATCGTTCAATGGGCTGAAACGAACGGTGGCGGAGGGGACCTATACGCGCCGCGCGTAGGCCGACCTACGCCTAGCGCGGGCCTTTCAATTTTCTGTTTACTTTCCTAGTTTCTTTTTCTTTTAGTTCCTGTTTATTCATGTGATTATTGTATATCTTTTTATGTTCCTTAAAAGACATGCAACGAGTGAAGGATTTTTTAAACATGATATAATTATTTCGAACAATGTGAACATTTTTTAAACTATGCGCACTTATTTTAAACATGCAAAAAATTATTAACCTGTGAACACTTTATTTTAGTTGAGTGAATATTTTTTTTGAACCCTTGAACAATTATTTAAAATGCCTTAACATTTTTATTGAACCTCCGAACAACTATTTTAAACCATGAATTATTTTTAAACATGTGAATATTGTTTTTAAATTATGTATTTTTTATCATATTAACATATTTATAAATATGTGTACAATTATTTCGTAATATATGAAAAAAAATCACGTGAACATTTTTCTAAACTGTATAAACAGTTTTCTCCTGACTATAAAAACAATTTTCTTAAAAAATACGTTTATTTTTTATATTTATATAGGAATAAAGCATGAACACATAAAACTACATATAAATGAATAGGAAAAATAGAATAAAGAAAATGAAAAAAAATTCAACGTACCCAGACGGTGCTTCGCGTGTGGCCTCGCTACAGAACACAACGAGCGTTGTATAGGAGCCCTCTTGCCCAGCATGGTCTTGATGGTGCCCTCTCTAATTCTAGCTATTCAGGTTATAATTTTACAATGAAAGGGCTCATAACATCTATGTTGCTTATAGCCCGTGTTGTTCATGCTCAACATTCTGCATTGCCCACGCCCATGTAACAAACCCTATTTGACGCTCAGTGAATGGTGACGGGGGAGGAAAAGGACGACGATGCAGAGAAGACAAAGACGATGTGTCGACCTTACCGAAGAAGGAGATGAAGCCGTTTGTTGCGGAATTGTCAACAGAGGCGATACCTGGACCTTACTGGGGACAGGGACGACGCGCCGAGACGGGGACCCACGTGTCTTCTCCCTCACCTTTTATTCCTCCCGGACATCCATCCTTCCCCGTGACGGCGCCAGCGATGCCGCAGTTAAGATGGCCGCCGTCGAGACTAGACTTATCGGTGGGAGGTTGGGGTGCTCGCCGGCGACAAGATCCGGTATGTTGGGAAATTTAGAGGGATGGCCGGGGCGACGGACCAACGGAGGAGATGATTTCAGAAGTCTAGGAACAACATAAATCACGACATAAAATCCAACGGTTAAGAAAGCGACTGAGAATTAACTATATCTCAGTCAGTTGCACCCTGTACAACTCTCAGACTAGCATAAATCACAACACACAATCTAATGTCTAAAAAGACGACTGGATTTAGTTAGTTCTCAGGCGGCTTAGAATTAGCAAAGCCGTAATTTTTATTGATGAGATGTATGTTCTACGGCTCCCACTTTAAAAAATTGAAATGCCCACACTAGTTAGTCCTAATTGTTAGGTTGGCATATGAAGTGGAAAGTAAGCATTGATAGTTAAAATAAATTGTTATTCGCATGATTAATTATTTTAGTATCTCTTACTCTACAACTCCTAGTTAACCGAGTTCTGCCGTAGAAATAAAATGCTAAACAAGTAGAACAATAGAATTTTGTGTGCACTATCAACAAAGAGACGACTAGATACAAGTGTCTACAAGATTGACGACTGCTTGAGCATTTCCGAAGTTTTAAACTGTGAACGTGAGTTGTAGCACACGGAGAAAAGTATTCCAAGCAATTATCACAACAAACAAGGGCCGATCGGCAACAAACCGTCAAACTCCCTATCTTTCGTTCCAGTTCTCGAGCAAAAATAAGCAATAACAAATACTCCCGTCCCGCACCGACGTCAGGGACGACGACTTGGAAGCTTCTGGAATTTTCCAAGCGCGATGGATCTCTGGGAGAGGGCTCGGTCCTTCGCCGGCGAGGCGGCGAAGCGGTCGCAGGAGCTGTCGCTGGAGGCGGCCAAGCGGTCGTCGGTGCTGGTGTCGGAGACGGCGAAGAAGTCCAAGGAGATCTTCTCGGAGACCGCCACCAAGTCCCGCGAGATCGCCGCGGAGGCCACGAAGCAGGCCGACCTCCTGGCCGGCCAGATCATGCACCTCGCCTCGGACATCCCCGTCCCCTCCATCCCGCCCATCTCCGCGATCCCGCCCATCCCCTCCGCCGCCGAGTCCGGGCCCGACGCCGCTGAGCTCGAGCGATACGGCATCACCGAAGACCTCCGCGACTTCGTCAATGGCATGACCATAAGCACCTTCCGCGACTTCCCCTTGCAAGGTGCGGTTCACTCATGGTTGGATTGGGTTTAGGAGATTTGAGGCGCTGGATTGTCTTATGGATATTTTGTTGTGCAGATGAGCCGGAGATGTCGGATGTGCCCACGGTGTCGAATGTGCGTCAGGATCTGAACGAATGGCAAGCTAGGCACGCCACTCTCGTCCTCTCAGCCGTCAAGGTCTTGTTTCCATTAACCGTTTCAGTCAGTGGTTCTTTTGGTGCATGTGATTCCACAGAGGATTGGGTTCTGTGGGTCGATCGTTGAAGTGGTTATGAATGTTTTTAGCTTCAAACAATCCAGAGTATTAGAGTGACATTATTCTGGAGAATAGATTAATTCACAATTGGTGTGATAGTTTTAGCTAACTGAACACTTAGTACATTGCCGACTAATCATGACCGGGGAATGTTAAATATGATAATCTTTATGTTTCATTCTTTGCACCGATCAGAATGTACTCTAGATAAATTCCGAAGGTATTTCGCTGTGATATTAGGACACATAGCTGGATGTATTAACAACACAGTTTGCAAAATAATAGATTGTAAAATCAGCACATCTTGATTGGGGCGCTGTAACATCTTTAAGATGAGCGTGTATAGATCAAAGGATAAAATATTGGGACATTTGGGGCACTTAAAAACGAAAGTCTAAATAAATTGTTTGAGTTATTGACACAACATAAGAAATCATAGATTCCACCAATGGTTGCTTTTATACACCAGTGTCAAGCTTAATTTTGAGTTCCGACATTGATATGCCAGTTTTGTGGTAACCACAAGTATTGGAAAATTGGAGCATCAAGAGAGTCTTAATTCTACTGTAATGTGCAACCAAAGTATGTTTGTTCAAACTGTGTTAGTACTCTCGAGGGCTGACTGTTGTCAGTGTGTCATTTTTCAAGTGAGGTGCTTTTATTTAAGAAGCACTGTTGTTAACTCTGCTGCCTGCTTGCGATGAATGCTGAAATGAACACTGATCTGCATATATAATGAGTGAGCTGATTTCGTTAGTCAAATCTGACTGCACTATCAGAAGGCTAAAGCGGTCCGTCAACCTCCTATCTCCTTTAGGATTAGAATTGGATGAGATCTGCATCTTTGATCTGGACTTGGTTGCTACAAGTTAACTGCTAGTTCAGTTCGGTCAGCCTCCATTGGGCTTGTAATTAATTATCCTGTTAACCCACATAATAGTTGTTTGGGTTAACCTTGTCATTAGCTCGTTGCTATCCATGAAAAAATCTAGTAGTCTATCAGGTTATTCTACAAGTGCCTGGTTTTGTATTTTATCAAAATTCTTAGTAGTGCTATCTTATATCCAGGAAATTTCAAAGTTCAGATATGAGCTATGCCCACGATACATGAAAGAGCGTAAATTCTGGAGAATTTATTTCTTGCTAGTAAACAACTACATAACGCCGTAAGTCTTCTACTCTTCCTGCTTAATTTTGGCTCATGCTATGTAATCCTAATACATGTTGTGGTCATTGGTCAACACATGTCAAACTTTTGCATCATAAGTTTGTTTAACAGAATGGTTGCCACACTGCCACATTGCCACATATGCCTGAATTGTATCTTTTTTTACAGAAGAACATGTTTTATTAAGTACGACATGAATATTACAATACTTTAGACTGATTATTTCTTCAAAATATTCAGAATAAATACCTATCAGAATGTTTTGTTCAAAGTTTATTGTGTCCGATCCAGCTCGTAGGATCTTGCATATTGGGATTGGAAGAATCTTTTCACTTCTAAAACCTGGATGGTTTGTCATTTATCCCCAGTGTCACACTTGTTGAAGGAATTAAAAGTTATTCTAATTGCTCTAGTCATGGTCCTTTAGCTTGTGAAATCCCACCGGTTCAATAACCCAATAGAGCACTTGTATATTGATAAATGAAGAATTATGTTCGCAAGCAGTGATTGATTGGTTGGTGCCACTCTGTTTTGGACTGATCACATACTTCACCTGCCTCATGCTCATGGTATGTAGCAGGAACAAGGATGGATCTTATAGCCTAGTGTATAATTTAAAATCATGAGCAATCAGGCTAAATGTTTTTCGTTGTTTTCTTGTTGCAAGGCCCAGTGTTTTTCCAATTGAGCTAAATGGTTTGCTTTTCAAGTACTATGATGCTACATATGCTCTATAGTTAGTTTGAGCATAATTTTCTTGCACACTAATGTTGATCCTTGATACCCTGTTGACTAAAATGTAACCCCAAATAGTTACGAGACCAAATATTTTGAGGAGCTGAAAGTGAAAGCGGAGGAGGAAAAAATGGTTTCCCAGAAGGAAATATCAGAGACCTCACAAGCTACTACTTCAGAACAGAAAGACTCGAAAGTGCCAGGCAAGACATCTACCTCGTCAAATCGGGAGCAGGATCTGGATGTCTTTCTTCTCGGAGATTTGGGCAGTGACGACGAGGGTCCTGGTATGTTATTCACTTTCCTGCGATCTATCTCATTGATTGCTACACGCTCCTGCATTTCCTGTACATGACTCTTTTTTCTGGTTATTACTTACAGATGTTGGTGATGATGATGGGCTAGACGATGACTTTGATAAGATAGATGGTACAACAGTAAGTACACCTGCTTCCTTAGAACATATACTGTCACTGAGCACTGGTATTCGTTTTAGTATTTCATACCTGGAGTGTAGTTTTGATGTGCGGTTACAGTTTTAGACAAGACATTGTACATTTGGAATTCCTTGTTCTAGTGCGACAGATATGAGGTGCATCCTGTAATTTCTACATGTTTCTTGTTGTGTTGCGGTGTACAAGAAAAACATGTCCAGGTGGAACCACATACCTTTGACTTTTAGTAGTGGGAGACCTGAATCCATTTAACAGCCAGAACCTTATTGATATACCACTAAGCAACATAGGCGTCCCTTCTTATTGTTGTGGAACACTTCTGAGTTTGACGTGCTCAAGGCAATATAAGATCTTCTATCTCCAGCTGTATCATGTATGGTTCATGCTAACACCACAACTCTTGCTTTTGCAGGGCTTAGAAAGTGACGACGACGACGAAAAGAAGCCAGCAGCAGCCAAGGCTAAAACTGGAAAGGAGTAGCTCTGATCATTTGCGATGATGCTTTCCCTAGTATACCACAGGTGGGGTTGATGACGACAAAGGCGCTAGTGCGCAGCTCGAATTCCAGTTGCCACTTGTACATTGGAATGTTTACCATCTTGCTGTCTCAAGGAATGCTATTCTTGTTGTAATTGAAGTCTAGAAATATGTTCCTCCTGCTCTGCCTCTTTTTTTTCTAGGGTGTTCTCTATCCGGGTACGATGTTATTCTTCAGTGTGTGAACTAAATTGAGCTTGGATTGACTCCGCATGTGAAATAAAATCCCCTTCTATAGTTCTATTCCCCAGAAGGGCGATTCAATTTTACTCCCTCCATTCACTAATATAAAGATTTTTTTAGGTAATTTAATACTGACTACATACATATTAAAATGAACATTCATATTAAAATATATCTAGATACATACAGATAAAAAATTAAAAGGTCTTAAATTAGTGAAAGGAGGGAGTATATTATCATCTATGGATCATGCGGTCTTTTTGTTAGAATTGAAATAATGCGGAGTTTTTTCTGAAAAAAAGAGTAAATGCATATACGGCAAGCGTTATCAACAATTCAAAATTATACATGGAGGGTCGGCCAAAACGAGCCAACCCTATTATTTCCCAGAAATTATGTCGGCCATATGTCTTGATAGCCATACAGCACCCATCAGCTAAGGATGGACGTGGCATACATAGCCAACCGACCCTTTTTGAGTTGCAACCCTCCCATGCCACTCCTATTTGTACCCTTCCACCGCCCGCGCTGCTCCTTGCCTCCCCGAGGTGGGATTATTCAGCGCTCTCCCGCGCCGCGCGGGCATCCAGCGTAGGCGCTGCTGTGCCGAGCTCTCTCTCACAAGGTGCCAGCCCATGAGCTGTTCCTTTGCATAGCGCGGCCCATAGCCCAAAAAGAAGTACAACCAAAGAGTGCGGCGTGAAACCACTCTGGCCCATACGGCGTACCTATCGTTCACTTCACGTACACATTCAGAATTCAGAAATGGTTGAATTGTCTCGACCCAGAGCCATTGGTATGTTCAAAAAAAAAAAAAAAACTGCACAGCCTCTCGGTAACGACTAATTGCATATGGTGCACCGGAAATTCAATCCTACACCCGAGCTCACCAGCTCCTGCCATTTTGCACGAAAATAAAAAAATAGTAAAACTTTATGAAAAAAATCTGAAAAAATTCAGAGACACACACATGTAAGTTGTTCACACTCGTGAATTTTTTCGAAATGAAAAGACATCCCCTATGCTCTGTAAAAAAAAAGACAAAATCAGCATTTCAAAAATGTGGTTTTAGATCTATTTTGACACACTCATCTTGTCTTTTTTGTACAGAGCACAGGGGATGTCTTTTCATTCTGAAAAAATTCATAAGTGTGAACACTTATATGTGTGTGTCCCTGAATTTTTCTATTTTCATAAGTTTTACTATTTTTTATTTTCGTGCAAACTGGCAGGAGCTGGTGTGCTCATGTGCACAAAACGCCGCCCCCCATGGTGCACACTCATTTATCTCTCTCAGCCAATTTAGCTCTTCTTTCATGTTACTATTATATTCCACTAACATTGTTGTGGGTCAAAATTTTGTTTCATTTGTACTTCTTAATTGTTCCACACGAGCACAGAAATTTCTATGCAAGCATAATTTTTTCGACCAATAATATATTAATAATAGAAAGATACTAATTATATGCGCCTATGTATCAACATAATATCAAGAACTTGTCGAGACATTAAGATACACACATAAATAAATAAGGAAAAGGAAAAATAAAAGAAAAAAGACCTTGCCACAGTGAACAATCCGTCCATGTAATCTTGTCCAGAACTTAAAAGATTTTCATTTTGTAACCTAATAATTTTATTTCATGTTGCTATTATATTTCACTAACATCTTTGGTGGGTTAATTTTTTTTGTTTCATTTGTGCTTTTTCAATTGTTGCACACTGGCACCGGGAGTTTATACACAAGTATTATTAGTTGTTACAATTGTTTGTCGTGCACCCCATCCCACACTCATAGCGGCAAAAAGGGAGGAGAGCAGTTTTCCACCACCTTCCATCGGTGGCAAGCCCGTGGGATCTTCCTCACAATGTTTGCTACTCCAACAACGGGATGCGTGGGGATCCTCGGCAAGCCGAACCTCCATACCGTGCTTTCTGGTTCGGCCAGAGCTTTGTTTGGCTCGATGTGATACTGGCTTGGCCCGCTGGTGTATTTGGACGAGCCGAGTTTCAATTCTTGGACCGTGCTAGCTCGAACAGAGACATGTTCGGCTGGTCAAACAGAGCCTAGACCGAGCCGGCTTACGTCCAGGCTTAATCCTCGATGTCGACGGTTGCTTGTAGATAGGTAAGGATTAGATCTCCATGGAGGCACAACCTTGATTATGACACAACGTTGCTCCGGTGTGAATACATATGCCTCTACTCTCCCTATCTCGACGATCCCCAAGGGGTCGGTGTCGACCAATCGCTGGCTCGTCCTTGTGGTTGCCCGGTCATGGGGCTAGGGTTTTAGGTCTTGGCCGACAGTTGTAGTCCTTTTGAGGGTTGTGGAGAGCTGAGCGAGAGGGTGTTGTCTCGGTAGACGACGACAAGGACCCCGATGATCTTCTTTTACTTTTTAACGTGGCTACGACGGTGGTGGAATTTGAAGGTTGGCAAAGCAATGTTCCCTGATTGGCGTTCCACATCAAAATCAGCTGAGCCATTTGTGGCAGACATGTTTATTGGCTCACAAAGCGTCTCTTGCCGGGAAGGAGAAACTTTGGACCAAGATGTGTAGGATCTCTGTCTCCTTCTCCATCGACGTTTCAACAACGACGGTAGACAACAGAAGAAAGTTTTCCTGTGCCGATACCTACAAAGGCTTGTTTGTAACTTCTTGCAATTGTACCGAGACAACTACTCTTCTAGCTTTGTCTAGAAATGAGTCTACATGTGGTGGTTCAACCATAATACTGAATGAACATATGGCTGCCCTTCTAACAAGGTATTAACCTATTAGGACACAATACGATGACGATGACTCAGTTGTCTACAAAAGGTGGTTATAAGTGGTTGTGGTGATTTTGAGAAAAGAGAATGAGGAGTAAGGGTAAGGTTGTCTAAGTCGAACGGGTGACCTACATGACGAGGTGGTGCAGACTGTTTCTACTAGCACTATACCATATCTTCCTCAAAATCAAGAACACAGAGATACACCTATTTATATAGGTCGTCGGTTTAATAACTTTTTAACCGGTGTTTTTTCTCGATATGCCCATCGTGGGTGTTCTAGAAATCGGGTTACTGGCACCCGGTAACCCAAACCCTGATGTGAACATACCCGTTTGAGTAGCGTAAAATCCTAAATTTTTTTTGGCTCCATGTAGGAGGGTAACTAATAGCGGGTCAGGAAAGCGTATGTGCGCGTCCAAAAATAATAGGGGACGACTTGATGTGTTTGTATGTATAAAATTTATCTCTTTACTTATCCGCATTGCGATGTTATTAATGTTCCCTTTATAGCACATCCAATACTCTATCTGCATGCAACTTATTAATTGCCTATGCGGCTAGAAATAATTCAGGCGATTTGGTATATGAGTACTATGTAGGAGTATAAAAATTATCCATTTAATTATCTGCATTAATGTTATTAATTTGTTCCCTATATAGAACATCCAATATATAGCTACATGCAACTTATTAAATTATGTTCCTATTACGTGAATTAATGTGTTTCTTCTTATCTTCAAGGTCAATAGGTGCACATTTCTATAAATGGACCATTGCTCTTTTAGCACGCAACAGTTCATAGTGCAACACATATCCCAACAACTGTAACAAGAGATGAGGACTACGCAAATTATGTTTCTCGCCTTTGCCCTCCTGCTGCTATCCTCGGGTATCTATCTAGACACACACATGTTGTTATGTATGCTTGCTTTTTGCAATGATCTTTCCTAATTCTTTTTGTTTCCGATTTATGTTAGAGGTGGCAATCGCTGCGCATTGCGGCCCTAAGATCTACGAGGGTCCTTGTGATGCAATCACTTGTCGTGACTGGTGCAAGATAGTGGGTACCGACAATAGCTCATGTGTTCCCAAGGGATGCCAGTGCGTAGCATGCTGGTCAACACCGCCGAGTTCGTCAGCCAACTCACAATCAAGTTAGGGAAAGAACCTCACATGCGTGGACATGGAATCTTGTTTTCGTGGTTTAGTTTTGTGAATGGAAAAAATCATGGTTAGTCAAGTAATAAAATGATGACATATCTCCAGTACACACAAGTGGTATGTCGTGGTATTGAGTATTGGAGTCATTTCATGAAGTGTACTCCTTAATATCGGGGGTGGTGGCGGACCCAGGAATTGAGGTTAGCCGGGGTGAAAATTTTGAGAACGTAAATAAATGTATAGTCTTCTAAACCGCATGAAATACGTCTAGAAATAACATGATACTTGAAGAATACTAACATGGACAATTGTCGCTTGAAATGCTCCTTAGATGCCACAATACGACTCAGGATACATTGTACGATTGTGTGCTATGGATTGGGAAATGTCGATGGAGATTTTTTATTGGATGAAACAGATACATACACGAACGATATTTGTTTTAGAACAAGGAGGATGTACATGTTTCCAGAGGTTTGAACCTCACATGAGCCTACCTGTCTACCACCTTAGCTGGACAAAACTACGGGCCTTACACCTAAGCCCAGTCCAAACCCACTTCTTCCTATTTTCTTCCCATTAATTATCCCATGCCGCTTCAACATAAGCAAAAGAAACTTCAACAGTTCAATACACAGAGCTTTAATGACAGGGAGGCAGTGGCACTGTGGTTCTGGAAGGTACAAACGAGGCAAGGTACCTTCACCCGTCACGATCCGAAAGATCCAGGAGTACCAGGACGGCTGCCCCGACTCGCTCCTATGGTAGTCCGTCATTGAAAGGGTTCTTTATGACAATATAGGAAATATAGAAAATAGGGTAATGTATTTTTCCCAAACGATTTCACCTATGTCGTCAGTATATGTATGCTTTTGGATTTACTATTGTCTATCTATTTTGATAATTTGTAGAAGGAATCAGAAAATTGTACTCTCGCCGAAATGACTAATTAAGACTAGTAGCAACAAAAACATGCAATAAGGCTAGTGATTGATGTTGGTTGTAGTTAGAGCAACTCTAACAGAGCCTGTAAAACCCGCCGGAACCGTATTTTTCCGGCGGTTTTACGGGTTCAGGCCGAATTCGGCGCAGAACAGAGTCCGAAAACGCGGCCCGACCCGAAACGTTTCTCGGGGCCCGAGAAAATCTTCGCACGACCCCTATTTAAACAGGTCGCGGAGGGGAGTTCGGTTCCGAAACCCTACTCCCCTCCACCGCTTCCGCCGCTCCGCCGCACACAGCTAGCCCACTCCGGCGAGCAATTAGGACAGCTCCGCCGCCGCATTCCACGATCCGCGACCTCCCCGCTCAACGAAATGGCTAGCCGTGGCAGCTCCGGGAGCGGAGGCGGCTAGATTGGCGGCGGAAGCTCGCCGCCGCGTCCCCGGTCTTCCGCTCGGAGGCGGACGGAAGAAAATGGGTCGCGTCGGAGGGCGCGCGGAAGCGCGCCGCTCGGCGCTGGACGAACTGGTGGCTGACGCCTCCGGGGAAGCTCGCCCGCTACGCCAACAACGGCGAGGGCTCATCGTCCCGGGGTTCCTGCCGCCCTCCGTCTCCACCCGTCGCGGAGGACAGCTCGGAGGACGAGGAGGACGCGGAGGCGATGCGCCTCGACGCCGGCGACTACGTCCACAACGACGACGAGGAGGAGGCCTGGATCCAGCATGCCTCCGTTATCTCTGCCGCGAGGTGCGCGCGCGGTTTAGGCGCGAGGAGGCCGACGCCGTCCGCCAGGTCCGCGAGTACGAGGCCGCACAGAAGGAGGCCCGGGTCCGCCGCGTCAAGCTCGAGGTCACCGCCCTCGACGACGAGTAGACCGTGCCATCCTCCGCCGCTACCGCGTCTACAGGCCCCGGTGAGGTATCCCGGGGCCGAATTTTGCTCAATCTAGGTCGCGCGGCCGCCTCCTCCTAGTTTATGTTGTGTATTTTGTAAAAATATGTATGTATGTAGCTCAAATGCATTGACGAACTCTATGCCGATGAAATTTCGATTTCGAGTTTTTCAGTTCGTGTTTTATGGGTTCTGATCTGCGCCAGCTCCAAATTAGACCGAAAACAAGTTTTCGGTAGACTAAACTCGTGTTTTTCGGTTCGCGAGTTTACAGGTTCTGTTAGAGATGCTCTAAGGGGATGAACCAAGAGCTTGCATGAAGAAGCGAATCAATCGGAATGGAGACAAGGAAAGGAGAAGAGGCAAACCTCAATAAAAAAGGAAAAGGGAACTTGACCAGGGGCCAACAGGAGCTCGACCCCACCACTGACATGCATTATTTTTGCCTGGTCTGTGCTTTCTTGCTAAAACTGTTGCATTTAGTACTTCTCCAATGGTTGTATATTCCCCCCACCCCGCACAATGATTTTTTTTGCCCTACCATTGAGTAAGACTGGCCACATTAAGGAGTAACTAAGACTAATAACATGCACACGTTGCTAGTCTATGTTACTACACTTATAGTGCAAGTAATATGAAGAGAGTAACATAGATGGTCTCGTTCATTAACTTATAGACTCATCTTGTCTTGGGAAGCGCTATGTGATGGTAACTAGTTATGTTACTTTATTTGTCTTTCTCCTCATTAATTAGCTGGCAGGTCATCTTTTCTGCTTAGGTGACATGCATATTACTACCTAAGCTACTCCCACTGTGGATAGTCTAAGGATCTAACCTCTAGCCCATGTCCAATAGAATCAATGCAGCCTGATGTATACCACTTTACAAAGTAGCTTGTGCCATGCCTTTGGCAGGGATATTTTTGTGTTCTTTCTTCTTGTACTAGTTCCTCTTAGGATGATACATTTATTAGTTATTGGCCGTACTTTTATTATATTTATGCTTGGGGAAACACTTCATTCTTCTTCATAGCCAAATTCTCCCTAGACAAAATCATAAGAAATTTACAATCAACTTCCAAACCACATAATTTTGTGTCTAAAACCCATTCAACTTGGTTTGGACCGATTGATGGTATGGGTAAGTTGGGTGTGCCCCAAGCGAAGGCGTGGATATAGCAAGTAGCACTTTTCCCTCAGTGAAGAACCAAGGTTTAATCGAACCAGTAGGACTTTGAAATCAACAACAAGGTGAACGTCAACGAACGTAGACCTGCACACACTCAAACAATTACTTTGCCCCCAACGGCAGGAAGACGTTGTCAATCTTCCTGGTCTGCTGAAAACAAAACGGTTTAACGCATAGTGTAGTGAAATGATTTATGAAAACGAACCAGCGAGCAAGTAATTATGGAAAGCAAGTAAATGAGGATGTAAACAATGTAAAAAGATGGAGCGGGGGCCATGGGTTCACTAGTGGTGTCTCTGCAATAATAAAACACTCATATGAAGGGTCAAACAAATTACAGTTGGGCAATTGACAGAATTATGACACAAACTTAATCTGGCTATATCAAAGTGTTCATGGAATATTCATGTAGGCATCACAACAAGGAAAATACCGCCATCTGACTGCATCTTTGTCTGAAAAAGTCCACCTAGGGATCGTTATCCAGTATGTCACCCATCGGTATTAAGTCGCAAGCGATAGACAATTGCATGAAGTAAAGCGTATGAAGTAAGCAACAATTATAATCACGTAGACATAAACACCGCTCTTTTACCCTTAGTCGCAATAGCACACCCTCGTCCTTAGACGTTTCTGTCACTCGTGCCCAGGCACAAGAGGGGCATGAACCAACTATCTAGCATAAATACTCTCTCTGGAGACGTAAGCAATCACTTAGCCAAAGCAACTACACACATCGGAGAGCATGCAAGAACATAAATTAATAACTAAGAACCATGCACAATCTGATCATAACTTCACAATCCATCGGATCCCAACAAACACACATATATAGCATTACAAATAGTTGATCTTGATCATGTAGGGCAGCTCACAAGATATAAACATGAAGCACAAGGGAGAGATACAACCATCTAGCACTGCCATGGACCCGTAGTCCAAGGTTGGAAAAACTCACGCTTCATCCCCGCGGAAGGCATGGCAATGTAGAGCCCTCCGAGATCGATCTCCCCTCCGGCAGCGTGCCGGGAGCAGCTTCAGAATCTCCCCGAATTAGGTTTCGAGATGGCGGCGGCTTCGGGGCGTGTTTCTGGAAAATAATCGTCACCCCCAGCATTTTAGGGTTTTAGGATTTATAGGCGTCGAGGGGGGCCGAGCGGCGGTACCCAGGGCGCCGGTGCGGGTCCCACCTGCGGGTGCAGGTGGGGCCGTGGCCAGCAGCCACCCCTGGCCCCTAGGTGGCCCCCCAGGTCGCCCTTTGGTCTCTGGCTTCCTTTTGTCGTATAAAAAATCCTCGTTAATTATCGTCCATTCCGAGAATATTTTCAGAAGTAACATTTCTGAAATAGAAAACAGCAAAAACAAGGAACTGGCACTAGGCATCTTGTTAATAGGTTAGTCCGACAAAAAGCCTAAAATGATGTGATAAGATAGTAAAAACATTTAACAAAGGCATGTAACTAGCATGGAACAATCAAAACTTATAGATACGTTTGACACGTATCAGCATCCCCAAGCTTAACTCCTACTCGTCCTCGCGTAGGTAAGTGATAAACAAAATAATTTTTTATGAGACATGTTACTAGCATCACCTTGATCAAATAGTAATGTAAAACACATGATATGAATAAAGTGATCCAAAACAATTGTCTATATTTGATAATCAAGTAAACAATGAGTGAACAAGTTCATCATCTAAGCAAAACCTTTCATCAATAGTACTTTGGAGACATGAAAGAATAAAGATTAACATAACATGAAAGTCTTCAAAGTAATATTTTCTGTCAAAAGTATTTTAAGTCCACACAAAGTAAGATGCGAGTTTCAGCATTGCTTCAACTTTCAACATGCTTATCTTATAGGTAATGTCAACATAAAGAATTATGATTAAGCATAAAGATGCAATATAATCAACTACACCCAGAGTCAGTGTTGCAAGCTTGCTTTGAGTAGATAGAAAGAATAGGAAAACTGCCTGAACATAAAGTAAAAGAAAGGCCCTTCGCAGAAGGAAGCAGGGATTAATCATGTGCTAGAGCTTTTTATTTTTTTTTATTTTGAAAGAAGTAAAACAATTTTGAGATATGCATGCTTTCGTCAACGACTTCACAGTAAAGAAACTAGCTAGTCCCCCATTTCAAGCAAGGCTTTTAAACTTTTGAAAGCGATTGGTACTTAGAGGAATGAGGTCACTCCTCGTTCTCCTTTGTTTCACCACTAACCAATGTTTGACTAATTTCTCAAATTTGCACTGTGCGGAGGAGAATGGTGGGTTATATTTATATTTTGCTTAATCCGCTCTCGCAAATTCAAGTGAGGACAATCCATCCTCACCGGGTAAAAGGGGGAAATGACCTTACTTTCCCAGGTTATATCTAGCTTCCTACTGCTTCCTCATGAGCTTAAAAACAGAGACACAAAAAGGAGAATTTTGAAAGTTTTAAAGATAGCACATGAAAATTTTACTTGGAGTGGCAAGGAAATACCACATGTAGGTAGGTATGGTGGACACAAATGGCAAAGATATTTGGCTCAGGGATTTGGATGCACGAGAAGTATTCCCTCAGTACGGAATTTTGGGCTTAGCAGGATATCAAGCAAACACATAACATCAACTTGGTTCAATGAATGACTACAGATATACATTATGCATAACCACTAGACTTCACACCGTCTACCTTGTTAGCCAAACCAACTCTTTGCAAAAAGAATATCTAGACTTTGAGAGCTACCAAGCAGGACAAGCACCACAATTTTAAAGCTTTACGGCAGTTATTTACTAATCTATTCTTACGGGATGATCCACAAGTTTAAGTATTATATACTTCATATCTCCAAACATTGACAAGTATCAAAGATTCAAGACAATGATCTACAAGATTAAGCAGCACTTTTCACACTCCTACATGATAATTTCCATTCAACCAAACACCAATCAACTTATTTTAAACAAAACTAAAAGGGTGAAACAAGAGCATTACTTCCTAACTACAAAACTAAGCAACAGCTTTGAACAACTAGAAGCAAAAATAACAAAAGCTAAACACTCAACATATATAAGTGAAGAACATGAGTGTTTACGAAAAAGCGGAGTGTGTCTCTCTCCCAAACAAGCATGCATGGATCCAATTTATTGCAAAGCCCAGAGAACAAAGCACAAACAACTGAAAGTAAAAACAAATTGACGCTCCAAGAACAGCACATAATGTGTATAGGAATAAAATATATACCATGAGATAAACCGATGATTGTCGATGAAGAAGGGGATGCCTTGGGCATCCCTAAGCTTAGACGCTTGTGACTTCTTGAATATTTCAGAGGAGGGTCCATGGGGAGCCTCCCCAAGCTTATGCTTTATCCCTTCTTGATCTTCCTTCATCACCTCGCACTTGGATACTTGAANGAAGCTAAAAAAACGATAACTAAATACTCAACATATATAAGTGAAGCACAAGAGCATTCTACGAAAAAGTGGAGTGTGTATCTCTCCCAAACAAGAATAATAGTATCCAACATTAATATGACTAGAGAACAAAACACAAACACACTAAAAATAAAAAAAACTGACGCTCCAAGAACAACACATAATGTGTGAAGGAATAAAAATATAGTACCATGAGTAAAACCGATGATTGTCGATGAAGAAGGGGATGCCCAAGGCATCCCAAGCCTAGACGCTTGTGACTTCTTGAATATTTCAGAGGAGGTTCCATGGGGAGCCTCCCCAAGCTTAGTCTTTTATCCCTTCTTGATCTTCCTTTATCACCTCGCACTTGGATACTTGAAAACTTCCTTCACGCAAAACTTATAGCAACTTCATTAGAGGGGTTAGTCCACAAAAACAATATCTTCCTTCAGTTCCAAAGCACATATCATGAACTTATTGTTTACAACATTAGCTACTGTCACAAAAGGTCTAGGTAAAGCTCTAGCTTTGAAAAGAACTTCACTTTGCCCGTGAAAGAAGCAATGCAAAACTAAGGACAGAATCTGTCAAAAACAGAACATACTGTAAAGATGAATTTTTTAGGGGTACTTCAGGACCTCAAATCATAAAACTTAAAACTAGATAAAGGTAGACAAAACCCTGATGCTTGCTGTCAAATATTTGCAGCCACAGATGACGTACTTTGATTTTTTGGATTTTTGAACAGAAGAACAGAAATCTGTTTCTGGACAGCAAACTCACCAATTAGTCTTCCTCTCTCTAGAGGCTATTATTGGCACCAAAAACCAAAACAAAAGATACAAGGGATTCGCTACAGAGGTAACATCACCGAAAACACAACCAAAACAGTAGGTAAATATAAAATGGGTTGCCTCCCATAAGCACTTTTGTTTTATGCCTTTTAGCTATGCTTGATAATTTTAATGATACTCTCATAAGAATAAGAGTTGAAACACAAAGAGAGCATGAAGAAGCAAATATAAAACACATTTAAGTCTAACCCTCTTCCTATGCATAGGAATCTTCTAAACAAATAAATCCATGAAGAACAAAGTATCAAGCATAGGAATGTAGAACATGAGCAGTTTCAAAAATTTCAACGTAAAGAGAGGTGTTTTAGTGACATGAAAATTTCTACAACCATATTTTCCTCTCTCATAATAATTTCCAGTAGCATCATGAACAAACTCAACAATATAATTATCACATAAAGCATGCTTTTCATGACCTACAAACACACAATTTTTATCAAGCTCCAAACTAGTGGGATCAAAATTAATTAAAGTCATGATCTCTCCAAACCCACTTTTAATAATTTTATAACAAGATGAATGATCACTCTAAAGAGGTATGGGACTCCATTTAACTAAAGTCAAAACCTCTCCAATCCCATTTTCAACAGTAGCACAATTAATATCATCAAGCAACATAGGACCATCATCTAGAGCTTTATCATAAAAAAATTCTAAGCAACACTCCTCATTATCATGCATATCAATAGTAGGAACAAATAGAGGATTATCATAAGATTTATCAAAATAGCATGGATTATCATAAATAACAGTAGCATAATCATTTTCATAAGTTTCATTCATAGGGACATCATACCCATAAGCATAACAAGTATCAGTTTTATCAAAAAAGGATATTTCAAGAGAATCCATAGGAACATAGCATTCATCCTCCTTTGGTAAGCATGGAGGGCAATCAAATAATGTAAGAGTTGAGGAGTTACTATCATTAGAAGGTGATCATGGGTAGCTACTCCATTCTTCCTCCTTTTGTTCGTCACTCTCTTCCTCTTTTTCATCCAATGAGCTTTCAGTTTCAGCAATTTCTTCTTCCACGGTTTCCTGCAAGGCATTAGTCTCTTCTTTCGGGGGAGATAAACCCTTAAGATATTCAGTAATATAAGCATTATCATCCTTGTAGTTATCATAACAATATTTAAGTATAGCAAGATTTTCAGATTCGTAAGGGGCATCATCAACATTTTGAAGGAAAGAAGCAATTTCATAGGCACCCTTAAAAGCAGCAAATTCTTCAATTCTTTCCACATCATAACAATTATAGTAACCTTTAACATAAGAAGCTAAGGTTTCATTAACATTACATGCACATTGGAAAGGAAAGTGTTTAAAATTCATATGACATTCAGATTCATCACAGCAAAAAGATATGTCAAATATAGAGCATAAATTTCTAGCATACATCTCCAGTTGATTTATTAATTTCCATAAGTATATACCTTTTTGAGACAAGCGGTATCCCTTATAATATTTTTGTTCATCCTCCGTGGACCCACCTTGCCAATAAGATCTAGTTTCAAAGAAAGTAACCACGTAGCAAAAGTTTTTATAATTTTTGGTTTCCAAATTTCTATGGATTTTTGGGTATATAAGAAAAACAAAACAAAACCCAAAAAGAGATAAAGAGAGGTAGGATGTACTCCCCAAGTGAACTTATGAGTAGAGCTATGCTCCCCGGCAACGGCGCCAGAAAATAGTCTTGATGACCCACAAGTTTAGGGGATCGCAGAGTATCTTCGAGGGAAGTAAAACCCAAATTTATTGATTCGACACAAGAGGAGCCAAAGAATACTTATAAGTCTTAGCAGCTGAGTTGTCAATTCCGCCACACCTGGAAAAGCACTAGTAACAGAAATGATGTGAAAGCAACAGTAATGTGAGAGCAATAGTAATAGTAAAGTAGCAGCAGAAATAGTAACAACGGAGGCAATGACGCGGAAAATAGTTGATGGATGAATATGGACCGGGGTTCCCAGCTTCGCTAGTGGTAACTCTCTAATAAAAAGAACACGTGTTGGGTAAACAAATTATAGTCGGGCAATTGACAAGATTGTGGGCGCATAACAATGCTATCATGACAAGGTACTGAGCTATTTAATTGGGCATTACGTGCTAGTGGGGCAGTTTAGATCAGTGTCGACTGTTGTTCCTAGGAAAGGGAATACTTTCATGTTCTGGGAGGATGCTTGGGCTCTTGGAGACTCAACCCAACCCCTTGCGTTGAGATATCCAAGGCTTTTCTCTTATGTATTGGACAAGAAGATGTCAGCTGCTGAGGTTTATGGGCACCCGGATTTGCTTTCCTTGTTTTATTTGCCTCTATCTGAGCAGGCGTTCGAGGAATTTCAAGAACTCTCGGCTAAACTGGAATTAGGACCTTTGTCCTTGGAGAATGATACATGGATTTATTGCTGGGGCACTCAATACACTGCAGCACAATATTACAAGCATATACATCAGCATCAGGACACACTGCCCATGTATAAATGGATTTGGAGATCTTCCTGCATGTTGAAATTTAAGTTCTTTGCTTGGCTCCTTCTCAATGATAGATTGAACACCAAAGATCTCCTTCAGAGGAGACATTGGCAGGTGACTGATGACTACTCTTGTGTTCTTTGTGTTGGGAATCTTCATGAAGACAGGATGCACTTGTTTTTTGAGTGTCAATTCAGTCAAAGGGTCTGGAGCTATTTGCAGATCGATTGGTTCTCAAGCACTGATGTTCAGACTGCTGCATCTGCTGCCAGAGAGGGTTTCAATAAACCTTTCTTCATGGAGGTTGTTATTTTGGCCTACTGGAATATTTGGAAGCAGAGAAATGGTAAAATCTTTGAAGCCAAAAGACCCTCCTTTGCTGCTTGGAAGAGGGATTTCGTCCATGATTTATCCTTGCTTGGGCATAGGATTAAATGTAAATATCACTCTGCTCTTATGGCCTAGATAGGCAGCCTCTTGTAATTTGGTTTCTTCTGGTAGTTTGTACAGGTAGGTCTTACTTTTCTTTCCACAGCCTGTAATTTTGTAAATATTATGAAACTCTTTGAATAAAATGCTGTGGGGCTTTTGCCTCACAGTCTTATACCTCAAAAAAAAAATTGGGCATTACGTGAAAATACATAGACCGTTATCCAACTGCGTCTATGACTAATAATCCACCCCCAGGATTGCTATCCAGCCTGTCTCCCAGAAGTATTAAGTTGCAAGCAACAGATAATTGCAATAAGCATGGTGCATAATGTAAGCAATGAAACAACACAAGGAAGTAAACATCGTTGTTTTACCCCTAGTAGCAACAACACATCTTTATTCTAATCATTTCTGTCAACCCGAGCTCAGACAAAAAGAGGCATGAACCTACTATCTAGCATAAATACTCCCTCTTGGAGATACACAAGTAATTACGTGATCAAGGCAACCACAAGGATCGGAGAGCATGCAAGATCTTAAATAAAACATAGATACAAGTGATGAACAAACTTGATCATAATTTCACAATTTATCGGATCCCAACAAACACAACATCGATTACATCAGATGAATCTCAATCATGTAGGACACCTCATGAGACTATTGTATTGAACAACATGGGAGAGAGAGAGTACCAACTAGCTACTGCTAGAACCCGTAGTTCACGGGGGAACTACTCACTGAGCATCATGGAGGGCGGCGTAATCGAAGGAGATGGCTCCGAGGGCAATTCCCAGTCCCGGCAGGGTGCCGGAACAGGAACTTCTGTCCCCCGGATTAGGGTTTTTGGTGGCGGCGGAGCTCAGATGCGTTTCTAGAGAAAACCTTCGATGTTCTCGCATTTTTAGGTCAGGAGACACTTTATAGGCGAAGAGGCGACGCGAAGTGGTGGACGAGGGCTCCAGATGGGACCCCCATGCGGTTGACCCTGGACCGCGGCCAGGTGCCAGCTGGAGGCTGTGGGCCCCTCCCGGACTTGTCCTTCTGGCTCCCGGGGTCTTCTGGCGAAATAGAATTTCTGTAATTTTTTGGGAATTTTCCGAGCACTTTGGATTTTGGACCTTTTCTGCAATGCACAGACATAATAAACAGAAACTGGCACTGGGCATCTTGTCAATAGGTTGGTCCAATAAAATATGCCAAAATGATATGAAAACATAGTAAACACATGTGGCATTTGATATAAAACAAGCATGGAACATCTAAAATTATAGATACGTCTGGGACCTGCGCCACGAGTAACATATTACCAGTGGCGTGGTTACCCATGGCGTAGGGGCCTGCGCCACGAGTATCCAAAATAGGTGCGCCACGAGTAAGCAATTTTGTACTAGTGCTCTAGCTTTGAAGAACATATTTAAGATCCTTGATCACAAGCTATTCCACCCTTTCCGCACCCAAGTCAACCTTGTTCTTGCCTGTTGCACTCTTCATAATTGGATCCTAGGATGGGGTATAGATACGCATTTCCCCAATAAGGAAGATGTGACACCAGATGGTCAGGACGCGGGTCATGGTGTCGAAGCTCATGATCAAGAAGCTTGGAAGAACTTAAGGGAGGGCTGAGCTAACTCTATATGGACAAATAGAGGTACCTACAAAATCTGAGGAATAATAATAATAATAGTAGTAATAATAATAATAATAATAATAATAATAATAATAATAATAATAAGAAGAAGAAGAAGAAGAAGAAGAAGAAGAAGAAGAAGTGCACGCCTAACGGAATAATGAGTTCCAAGTCAAAAAAAAAGTGACCGTAATGATTTGTTCTCCTTACCACCAGAACTTCTCCCCTTAACCAGTATAGTACGTGATAAGAGCATCTCCACGGGGGGGGGGGGGGGTCGTAAAAGGGGCTGTAAATCTCCATTGGGTACCGGACAGAAAAACATGCCACACCGGGGGGTCGCAAAGCCTTTGATGTCCGGTCCAAAATCTGTCTGGCACCGTGAACAGGGCCTCCAACTTTGAGGGATGCCTTCGCGGTGCCGGACACTGTTCGGCTTGAGCATACTCAGTTGTACTTGAAGCAGTGACCGACTATGATACGTGGATTTGGCATGCTTTCTTTGGTATGGACGGTGCTCACAACGATATCAACGTGCTGCAAAGTTCTCCAGTTTTCGCCAGACTTGCCAATGGTCAAGCTCCCGAGTGTAACTATGATATCAACGGTCATCAGTATAACATGGGATACTACCTAGCGGATAGGATCTATCCAACATACTCGACATTTGTGAAAACCATTCGCAATCCTGTTCCTCCGGCAAAGAAATATTTTGCGAAGAAATAAGAGAGTGCTCGGAAAGATGTGGAACGAGCATTCGGTATACTTCAAGCCCAGTTTGCGATTGCCAGGCATCCTTCTCTATCATGGACGATAGAACAGATGTGGGAGGTTATGAATGCTTGCATTATTATGCACAATATGATCATCGAGAATGAACGCGACCCTAACGTGCTTTTGCCGCCCCAGCTTCCAGATGACCATTATGTTCGGAACCCGTTTGATGGGCAGAGGCAACTTGAACCGGTGGTGCATGGCCCGCCGCAAGGCTTCTCGGAATTTCTCGCGGTGCATCAGCAAATTCATGATGGAGTTGCGCATCAATAACTGTAGAATGATTTAGTGGCGCACATGTGGGAGCGCCATGGCGGAGAGGGCGATGGCCTTGTTTGAAGCACAATTTAGAGGATTTTGAAACTTTATTGTTGTAATAAATAACTAGATTTTAACCCGTACCAACTTTGCTATTATTTCCGTATGTTTGAACCAATATTTGATTTTCTATCTATGGTACTGTGTTTGGGAAATTCGTTTAGGGGGTGCCGGTGTGGGAGGGGGAAAAAGTGCGTCGGACAAGTGTCCGGCACCCCCAATTGGTCCTCCAATGGAGGTGTGCAGGACACAATTTAGACGCTTCCCGTAGAGATGCTCTAAAAACACCCATTTGCGGCTCCAAGAGAGAAAATGAGGAAGGGAAAGAAAGAAATATGGAAGCTTCTCATGGATGCATGGGGGCGATGCTCAGATCTAATCCGGTCTGATCCCGATCTGACGGATGGGATGGCACGGGACGGGCGCTCGTCGACCGGACATGACGCCCGCCCGGCCGGAGACATGAACGGCCATGCTACGTACTCCGCCGTGCGTATATTCCCTGACGCCTGACCGCCACCACCACTACAGGAAAACGAACAAATCGAAACGGGACGTGAGAATCCATAGATCGATAGACGTGTCTCTCCCTGCTCTGATGCGCGCGTACGCACGTCTCGTCGATCAATCGATCGATCGGCCTCGATTCCCTTCTCTTTTGGAACCCATCGAGCTAGCTAGCCAACGAACAATGTCGCTTTGCTCAGCTTTAATTTCAGCATGTGCTTGTAGTAGCTCTTGTCTTCTGTGCACTCAACTTGTTATCGGTCGATCTGACAAGGAAATTCCTGACTGGTGAGGTGAGGTGATGCGTGCATGACTCGCTGTGTCTAGAGGAGTCCAATCGATTGGATTGGATATGCGTGGTGGCCTGGCTCGATAGATCGTCGAGGGATGAGATAAATGAGAGGTGGAGGTAGCTAGCAAGGCTGCGTTGATTAGCTAGGGAAGAGCACACGTAGATGTATCGATCGACCCAATCATTGCAATGATCAGCCGGTGATGCCAGATTAATCATCTCAATCATCGAGTTAGCTAGGCATGCACGTAGCTGCGTACAAGAAACGACAACGCTGTGTCAGGAACCGCGACGTAGTAGCTGATTAGAAAGACGTGACAAAGAACTAACAATGCCAAGCACTGAACATCCCGGCCGAAAAAAAAAATACTCCCTCTCTCCGTTCCATAATGTAACACGTTTTAGTAACCTAAACTCATGGAACAGAGGTTGTACATACTAGCTCCCTCCGTTTTTTAGTATATAAGATGTTTTAATCCCTTCGAATCCGAGTTAGATGTTGCCATCTGCGTATAAATTTCTATGGGCGTAGCTCTCCTCATGCGTCAAGTAATTCGGATCAGAGGGAGACATTTTACGGTGCATCATAGTACATATTTTTGGATCTGCCTCATCCGATGGTAGAATTAATTGGAGCTAATTATACTTTTAGTCCCACAACTTGCACCAAAAGAACCTTTTCATCCCACATCTTGTAAAATGGACATTTCAGTCCCACAACTTGTCTAGTCTGAACAAAGTTAGTCCAAATCAATCTGAAGTTGACAAGTGTCTCTGTGTTCTGTTTCTGTTTCGCCGTTGTATCTGTTTCGCCGTTGTGCGTTATTAATTTAACGCAGGGCCTCGGCCTTTTATCTAAAAAAAAAATTGACAAGTGTCATTGTAATTTTTGCAGAAAAGCCCCTATATTTTTTTTCTGGCACAGGTCAGCCAAGGTGCTGCCTTACATGCGGGTCCCACATGTCAGTAGCAGAAGAAATAATTAAAACAAATGTGCCAGAATGGGGAGTCGAACTCAGGATCACTCGCCTGCAGACATCACGCGCTAGCCATCGTATCACATGCATCTTTGTCTCATGAAGTAGCGCGTCTACTTTTTATAGTTAACACATGAACTAGTACGTAAAAATTTCGGACGGCGTCGTTGCAGATGTTGTATACACATGAACTAGTAGTACGTACGTATATGCTCGTCATCGTGCTCATCTCCGTCGCCCTGGAGCACGCGCTCCACAAGCTCACCCATGTACGTACCATTCGATCGCAATACACAAGCTAGCTGGCAACATAAAGCAGCAGGGGATCCAGGTGACCGTCGACTCGGGCAGTGGCTACGTACGTTGGGTTCGGACATACTACGTGCTAGCAGTGCTGCGGCCCCGTACTGCTTGCTCTTGAGGGGTGATGTGGCGGACTCGAGCAGTAGGGCACTGACCGTGGCTAGGGCCACGCGGGAGGAGCTACGGCAGGCGATGGAGGAGAAGGCGGCGCTGGCCGAGCAGGAGCTGGCGAGCGCCAAGCGCATGCGGCACCAGGCGCAGGTGGAGCTGAGCCGCGCCCACGCGATCCGGGAGCACGCCGTGCAGCAGGTCAACACCACGCTGCTCCAGATCACTTGCTTTAGCTGCCGAAACATGTTGTTAACTATAAAAAGTAGACGCGCTACTATATGACACAAAGATGCATGTGATACAATGGCTAGCGCGTGATGTCTTCAGGCGCGCAATCCTCAGTTCGATCAGTTCGACTCCCCATTCTGGCACATTTCTTTTAATTGTTTCTTCTGCTACTGACATGTGGGACCCGCAGGTAAAGCCAGCACCCTGGCTGATATGCGCCAGAAAAAAATATAGGGGTTTTTCTGTAAAAATTACAATGACACTTGTCGCCTTTAGATTGATTTGGACTAAATTTGTTCAAACTAGACAAGTTGTGGGACTGAAATGTCCGCTTTGCAAGATGTGGGATGAAAACGTTCTTTTTGTGCAAGTTGTGGGATGAAAAGTGTAATTAGCTCAATTAATTGAGCTAGTTTTAGCCCAAATACAAAAATGACTTTTCTCAGCAATTAAGTATTTTCCTCAACATGTACTTGTGATGACTACTTGACATGAACCTCGCAAACATTCAAAACCAACAACTTTCCATGTTGTTTCTGCAGTTTCCATAGTTTGTTACAGCTTTCCATGTCTCATGTATTCAGCTTGCTAGTCTGCAAAGTCAGATCGTTTTCTAAAAAAGGATTCCTCCTGAAATTCAGGCATCTCTTTTTTTGCGGGAATTGAAATTCAGGCATCTCAATACAAGCAGAAACGATAGATCGAGAACGGGCCGGGTGGATGAGGATCACGCTCGGCTCCACCCGTACGTAACCGGGTAGAGCAAAGCAACCCACCGGCGCGGGCTCGGCGGTCACCGCGAACACGGACCCCGCTCACCGGCCCCTGATCGACAGATAGATCGAGCGATCAGTGTGTCTTTCGGTTTGGCGCAACGCGCGATCGATCGCCGTCGCCGTCGCGGACGCCGACGAAAACGGCCGCCGGCCGGACGGGCCGGCGTTCCAGGCGATGGTCGGGTCGAGACACAGTGCATTGCTTCCGGACGGCAACCTCGCAGCTAGCGATTCATCCATCGACAGGCGATGGGCGTGCCTAATCATGATTTGATGGAAGCAGCTAGCTAATCAGCATTAGGCTGCCCGTTCTCTGCACCTGGCGTCGCTAACGCCGATTAATAATGCTGGACTCGTGGAGCTAGTGGACGATGGAGATAAGTAAACTTCGCCTTAAACGTGTGTCCTAATTCAACCCGAACACACGGGACCTCCGTTGCCTCCCCGGACCCAGCTGATCAGAGCCTCACATGATGAGGAGAGTCCGGATGATCGGATGGCTATGGGTATCCAAGACCCGCTAACGTACCCGTATCAAATGGGATGGTTAGGTTAAAAAAACCCGCGGATCTGCTTATTGGGAAAAAAACTAAACCCATCAGGTCTAGCGGATGGGGTATGGGGGTGCAAAACCGGTATCCTTTAACCCGCGGACCCAGCTATGACAGGTGGGGTCTGTCATTGTGTAAAGAGAAACCCTAACCACTAATCCCTATTCCCCATCCCCACTCGGCCACTCCCAGTCCCCCACGAGCCACGAATCCACAATTCTTTCCTCTTCCTCCCCTAGCCGAGACCTCGACGCCGCCGCCGGCCCGCCGCGCAGCCATGGAGTCGGAGCAGCGACACATGACGGAGGACGGCAACCTCAAGGTCTTCTCCAAATATGTCGGTCGCCTCTCGCTCGACAAGATATACGCCGCGTGCGGAGCCGCTGCCTCTCGGGTGACCCAAAATATATTTTCTGTTGGATGGGTTGCTATGCAAATCTAGATATGGGATATACACCAGACTTTTACTCAAGTTTTGTCTCATGAAGGATGTAAAGAATTACTGAAATCGCATGGTTGTCCCCATGTGTGGTTTTGGTAATTAATAACAATCTCTATGGACTAATGTTTGTATTGAGTCATACTTGTAGGTTTGGTCCATAGCATTGCTTGATCTCCATATGTTGGAGTCAAGGCTAAGGGAAGAATATTATATGTTGATCAAGGCTAAGTGCGGGTTGATCAACACACAAGTCCAAGTGAAGATATGCCGAAGAGTGCCTCTCCCATATTGGTATATGGGGGAGCTATTAGCGAGTCTTCACCAAGCGGAGCGCAATCAAGAAAGGTGGTCCAACTTGAGAAGACAAAGATCGTCATCATCTAGCTCAAGTGGATTATGCGCAAGGCAAAGGTATGATCTTGATAGGTTTTCTATTTGACCGGTCTCATGATGTTAGTTGAGAGACCGGGTTATAGGATAGATAGCCGTACTATCAAGAGGGGCTCTCGACCGACTATCTTGATCGTATCGTTCGTGGAGAGTTCAAATCTTTGCATCATTGGCATCATCTTTATTAGTTCTTATTTTTCTCTTATCATGGTGTGGTCTTGGTTCTTGTCGCGCTTGTCATGACAAGGCCAAGTTCACTGAAAACGGTTTTCATATAAGTTTTCTTTTGAGTTTTCGGAGTTGGAGATTTTGCCGGTCTATCCATGCGGAAGTTTTCACTCTTCCATTTATTAGCAAAATCTCTCTTGCTTGGTTTCAATATTTTCACCTTTTATTGGGTACCATTTGTCGTCCTCTTTCCAACAAAATTGGTTTCACCCAATTTGGACTTCATTTGTAAAAGATATGGTGTTTCCGGTTTTCAATAAAAAAGGTTTTACCTTTCATCATTTGGTTTCATCCTCCCTTGTTGAACAATGATGTTTCTCTGCATAATCTTGTAGTGCTCGTTGTGGTGATTCCAACGATTCCAAGATTATTGAAAACGGAGTTCGTTTGTGAAAGATATTGCGTTTCTATCTTCGGACGTTTTTTTAGACGAAAAACGTAGAGCATTTTGGTGCTGCCTGTTTGGCCAGCCTCCGGAGCCGGCCTGTCCGGGCTCAAGGCTGGCCGTCTCGGGCACCTGGCCGGCCTCGGAAGCTGGCAAGCCAGCCTAGGCCGGGCCCAAGGCTGGCCTCCCTGCGCACTGCTTCAACTAGGTCGGCCTCGGACCCGGCAAGGCCGGCCTCCTAGTGCGAGTGAAAAATCTCCCAACGGCCATTTTTCTAGGCCACCTATAAAAAAGGGTTTCTTCCCCAATGGTTAGGTGTACCTCAAAACTCTCTCTCCTCCATTGTTGACCTTTTGAGAGCTTGATTTCTCTCCATCCCTCCATGATTCTTGCCTTCTTTTAGAGGGAAAAGACAGAGGAGATCTAGATCCACTATTCCACCAAACCATATCTCCTCTAAGTGAGGGGAACATTTTTGGATTTATATCTTGGAGTTTCTTTGTGTTTCTCCTTGTTCTTCCTCTCAAATCCCTCTCTAGCATTAGTTGCTTTGGTTGGATTTGGGAGTGAAGGACTTGACCACCTTGTATGGTCTTGCCTTTTGCATTTGGTGCATAGGTTTGTGCTCTCCACGGTGATACGTGGGATTGAAGTTCGAGAACCTTGTTACTCTTGGGTGCATTGTGTTCCCAAGAGCTTGTACCTCTTGAGTGCATTGTGTACCCTAGACGGTTGGTGGTGTCGCGAAGGCTTTGAGTTGTGAAGCTTCAGGCAAGATTTGGGAGCCCCCGATTGAGTTGTGGATGTGTGCCCCAAGATTGTTGTAAAGGCTCCGGATTCTGCCTAGAAGGATTCCGATAGTGGAAGGTAAACCTAACACTTGGGATGAGGTTCATCAGAGAATAGGGTGAGGCCTTTTGTGGCGTCTTGAGTAGGCCTTTTGTGGCGAGCTCACACCCCTCCAACGAGGCGTACTCCCTTAACAAGAAGGAACTCGGGAATACATCCTCGTCTCCGCGTGCCTCGGTTATTTCTATACCCGAGCTCTTTACTTATGCAATTTACATTGTGATAGCCTTCGTGCTTGAAGTTTTATATCTTGCTATCACCTTGTTGTTTGTCTTGTTTAGCATAAGTTGTTGGTGCACATAGGTGAGCCTAGTTTTTTTAGTTTGTTGGCTTGTTAATTTAAACAGCTAGTTTTATTCCGCAATTGTCAAGCCTTAAAGCGGAAAAGTTTTAATCGCTTATTCACTCTAGGCGACATCGTTTGTCCTTTCAATTGTTATCAGAGCCTGTGCTCTCATTATTAGGCTTTACCGCCTAGAGAGTAAGGATGTCGTTTAGAGAATTAGTGCATGATCACACTTTTATATTCATTGGCACAAATTTTAATATTTGTAAAACTCATATGCTTAGTCACTTACGGGTCCTGGATCCCAATATTGAGCGTATCTTAGATATAGGTTTTTCTCCTCCAAAGGATTACGAAAGTATGACTTTAGAGGATGAGAAAAACTTATATCTGGATGCTCTAGCTTCTAATGAGTTTTGCAAATTTTTGAGTGTTGTAGTTTTTAAGTCTATCATGCTGATGGCGTGTTGTTGGGAGACCCCAAGAGGAAGGTATGATGCAGCACAGAAGAAGCTTTCCCTTGATTACAAAACTAAGGTTAATCAATCTAGTAGGACTTGGAGAAGGCTTAGCAAGGTGTCAATCCACTCTGGTGCTTGTAGATTAACGTAGACCTGCACACAATCACATACAAACTAGTTTGCCCCAACAAAACAGAGAGGTTGTCAATCTCTCTGGCTTGCCAAACATAAAGAATGAAATGTGTGGATGTAAAATATGATGATGATGAAATATGACCAGCGAGCAAATGATGATGAAAAGCTATGAAAACGGTTGTAAGCAATGCAAGAAAATAGGACCGGGGTCCACAGTTCACTAGAGGTGTCTCTCCAAAAGATATACATGATGGGTAAAAAAATTATAGCATGGCAATTGACAGAATTGTAGGCGCACAACAAGGCTGTCATAAAACAATATAGTTCACCGCTTCATCTAATATGGGCATTACATCAAAATACATAGACCGTCATCCAACTGCGTCTATGACTAATAATCCACTCTGGGATCGCTATCCAGCATGTCACCCAAAAGTATTAAGTTGCAAGTAAAAGATCATTGCAATAAGCAAAGTGCATAATGTAAGCAATGTAGATAACATGAAGAAACCACACCGCTATTTTCTTCCTAGTAGCAATAACACATCTCTAGCCTTGACCGTTCCTGTCACCGAACTCAGACAAAGAGAGGCATGAACCCACTATCTAGCATAAATACTCCCTCATACAACACTAACAATTACTCGGCCAAAGCAACCACTAGCATCGGAGAGCATGCAAGATCATAGATGAAACACATAACTAAACAAAAGTAATGACTTCCACAATTCATCGGATCCATGCAAACACAATCATGTAGCAATTACAGATAGATGATCTTGATCATGATAGGCAGCTCACAAGATCTAAGCAATGGAGTACAAGGAGGAGAGACAACCATCTAGCTACTGCTATGGACCCGTAGTCCCATGGTGGACTACTCACGCATCACTCCGGAGGCAGGCATGGTGATGTAGATGCCTCCGGCGTCGATTCCCCTCTCCGCAAGGGTGCCGGGAAGAGCTTCTGAACCCTCCCGAACTAGGGTTTGAGATGGCGACAGCCTCGGACGTATTCTGAAAAATTGTGATCGGTTCTCCTGTGTTTTTAGGTCAGAGGGGAATTTATAGGCGAAGGGGCGACGTGAGGCGATGGACAGGGGCCCCAGGTGGGCCCCACGCACGGCTAAGGGGGGGACGTGGCCAGGTTGCTCCTGGAACACCTGTGCCTCCCCTCCGTCTGTCCTTCGGGCTCCGTCTTCGTTTCATATTGGAAATAATTCCCGTAAATTTTGAGAGCAATTCGAGAAACTTCTCAGAACAACTTTTCTGAAACAAAAGGACAGCAGAAAATAGGAACTAGCACTGGGCATCTTGTTAATAGGTTAGTTCCATAAATTATGCCAAAATGATATAAAACATTGTAAAAACATGTGGCACTGATATATAATCAAGCATGGAACATAAAAAATTATAGATACGTCGGAGACGTATCACTTGCCTCTTCGGAACGCTCATTAATTGTGGACAAAGCTTCAAGATAAATACGGCAAGTCCATGACTATTGAGGATGATTGTTCTCCCTTCACCTCCAGGTGTGATGAGTTCTCAACTTCGTCTACTTCACCAAAATGTGGTAAGCCACAAACTAATGTGATGGTGAGTAGTGATAGGTGTCGCAATAATGATAGTGAGCTCATTGTTGATGATCCTTTATCTCTATCTTGTTGCAATGCCTCATCTTTGGACCTAAACGCACATAGAACTATAAATGTCATACATGCTAGTGTTGATAGTCCTTGCATATCATCCAAAAATTGCTTGGATAAATCTCTTGATGATATGCTTGCTTTATCTTGTTGCCATGATAAAAATGCTTGTGTTTCCTCTAATTCTTATATTATTAATAATGTAGAGGAAACTCAATTTTCTATAGAACAAGATGTGAACTTGAGTAGTTCCTTAATTAATTGTTCATCTCCATCAACCACCTTTTGTCTTATGGCTAAATCTTCTAGTAGTGATGATAATGATAATGATAATGATGAAGAAGATGATGAGGATGATGATGATGAATCCTTTCATAAGAAAGGGCTAATGGTTCTTAATGCCCTTCCTAAAAATAAAAATCCTCATGCTATCCTCTTTGAAATTATGGAAACCCTAATTGAGCGTGGGCTTACTGTTAAGGCTTTGGAAGCAAGCCTTGTAGAAAAAGGAGGATTGAAAGAGAGGATGTGGATGAAAAAGTATCTTTTGAGTACGCCCTTGAGGAAGAGCATGAGACTCGGGTTTCTCTTGAGGAGAAACTCCAATCTATTGAGGAGTCTCACAATGAAATAATTGCTAAACTCATTAAAGAACGTGATCATGCAATTGCTAAATATAAAGTCACGAAAAAGGAAAATGCTAGCTTTAAGGAAGAGCTTGCCAAGTTTTCTTCTTCCATTCCTAATGTTAATGATTCTTGTTCTACTAACTCTACTTCTTGTGAAGCATCTATTTTGAAAGAGAATGTTGAGCTAAGGGCTCAACTTGAGTTGCTAACTAGCAAGTATGGGAATTTGGAAGAAAATCATGAAAAGCTTTCTAGATCTAATGAGTATCTTCTATCTTCCCATACTAAGCTAAGGTTAGCTCTTGAGGCCATCACTACCAAGGTAACGTCTAGTGAGCCTCATGTGGACAATGGGACAACTTTATCTAAAAATGCTATATTGCCATGTGCTAGTCCTGGTAGTTCATCCACTCATAATGTTGGCACATCTTGTGATGAATTACTTTCTTTGCTTTGTTGCTCTAACAATGATGCATCTACCTCCTCTAGTACTTGTGTTGTCACTAACCATGTAGAGAAAAGAAATGAGCTCAAGGACCAAGCCACTTCTATGAAGAAAGGCTTGGAAAAGCGTCATGAAGGGAAGAGTGCACTTGACAACATGTTGAGTGTGCAACAATCCCCCAATGACAAGAGTCTACTTGGATTCAACTCCAACAACAAGAACAAGTCCAAGGTTGAGAAGAAGAAGAAGAAGGGCCAAGAACAAGTCAAGAATCCGGCCAAGATCATTTGCTTCAAGTGCAAGCTAGAAGGGCACCATGTTAGGGATTGCCCAATGAAGAAGAAGCCTTTAAGTGAGAAGCAATTAGGGAAGCGGCCTCTTGTTCAATCTCATGCTCAACCATGTGTTGAACAAAGGCCACCTCCTAAGAAGACTCAAGCCAATGCTCCTCATGTTGAGAAGCCTATTAAGAAGAAAGAGAAGAGTCGATGTTGCGACCTTTGACGTGGAAAGGGTCACTTTGCTTCTTCATGCACCATCGGTAACCTATCCTCTCCTATCATAATTGATTATGTTTATTCTCTTGGGAAGGATCGAGTTGGCAATGTGTTTGCCAAATATGTTGGTACTCAAAGTGGTGTGAAGAAAAGAACCATTTGGGTAGCCAAGCCTATTGTGACTAACCTCTTAGGACCCAACTTGGTTGGGGACCAACTAGCTCAAACTTGATCAATAGGTTGTGTTGGAGGATATTGGAGACTTGGCTATCATTTGAAGAATTAAGGGATCTTCGTGGTTATATTTCATCAAGCCAAGTCAATTGGATTATCACATATCTATCTCATATTCATTGTGCCTCCTTGCGGTAACTTGTACTTAACTTATTTTCATTGAAAGTTGCTTGCTCCCTTGCATGTGTTAGTTTTGCTCCTATCATGTGCTTGTATATGTTGTGCCTATTACCTACCTTGAGCAATCAAGTTTGTGTATGTTAATTTGCGCATCATATATGTGTAAACTTTGTGTTGAGTCTTTATTGGATCTTGTGTTGATTTCGATTGACTCTTTTGAGAGATTAATGGACTATCCCATTTTGGGGGAGTGATATGCTTTGTGCACTTCACAATCCTTAAAATGTGTGTACATGAGGCACACCACCTAGTATTGATATTTTAATATTATCTAGTCACTATGTGGTATGTCATATTCATGAGAAAATCAAATTCTATAATGTCCATTAATTTCTCTAGTTCGTGTTTATTTGCCCCTTGTTAAGAAGAAATGAATTATCACATTATGGGGGAATAATGATCTATGTGCATATTACAATCCCATAAAATGTGAACATTTGAGGTTTTGCCACTTAGATTTGATATTGTAAATTATCTTATTCCTATGTGGCATGTTAGCTCGAACAAGTTCCAATTTTCTTTTTGGTTATCTTTTGGATCTTGTATGTGTAATTTTTCTTGGTGTGGTTTTTCTAGAATATGTATTCCATATATTATTTGAGAAACCATTTGCTCCATATTATTCTAACCATGGCTTTGCCGGTTGGTTCGAATATTTGAAACTACCAACAAACCTTATTCAAAATATGGTGTTTTAGTTCTTATCTCTTGCCATATAATATATCTTGTGAAGATGACCTTGGATATCTCTACTCACGGGGAAAACATTTCCTTATACTCATTGTCCTTGGACAATTGATATTCACACTTGTGGTAGAATAGTTTTTTTCATCTTCATATTGGCTCTTGCGTTGAATCGTCTTATTTATTGCCAAATGTTTTGTTTTTACTCCCATTGCCTTCCTTTCCTCTTGCATGGATCCTAAATTTCAATTAGTAGTGCTTAGTGTTGTAAATAAAATATGGAGAGTAATTATCCCTTGTGCGTGCATTTTGTATTCAAATACAAATATCAAAGATAATGCATGTATCTTGGGGGTGCATTCTTTTTTATTTAGAACACTATCCTATCTATCAATATTTGATCATTTCAATTGGCACTTGATGTGTTTATGGAAGACAAACCTTTTTCCTTGATGCTTTGTGCCATCAGAAAAGTGTAGAGAGTGCTTGGTTTATTTGTCGTAACCTTGCTCTCCCTTGAGAGTTTGCTTTCTCATGTCTTGATTTCTGTTGTATCTTCCTGAATGAGAAATGCCATTTGGGCATGTATCCTATATTTATCTTCTTTGCCTTTTTGGCTTTGCTTTGGTACCATCAATTGGTATCACTTGGAATTTGATATCTTCTCCATAGATATTTGTTTCAATTGATACTTATTGTGGGAGTTTTGATACCTTATTTCTTTATTTTACTTTACTTTATTTCGTTCAAGTATTATCCTCTTCTTGGTATCTTTTCTCCTAGTTGGTATCTTATTTTCAATTGGTGTCTTATCGATCATGTGTTGTTTTGATTCGATTCCTATTGATATCACACTTCATGTGTTGATGTGTTTTGCAATCAATCATATGTTGATTTGATTTTTCCTCAATCATATGTTGATTTGGATTTTGATATAATTTGGACAACCTTTTTTGTGTCACACTTTGGTGTGCCCTCTTCTTGGTTTACTTGGTGTTTTTGTCCAAATTATATCTCATTCGTCTCTAGAAAGTCTTTGCATGCACGGTTACTAATTTATATTATTATAGCATGCTTATCTTTCTTGATCCAATATATAGGGTATACCCCACCGAATCCTATCTCGGCTAAGATGTGCATGAAATTAAATTTCATATCAATATGCACATATTTATGTGGAGTATGTCATATGTATTGTAGTTCATCTAACTACTATGGGACCCAATGAGTTTGGGAACCATGTTGTACTTGAATTTTGTTTTAGGTACAATGGAGATGCATTGGGATGCTTGCCTCATTCATAAGGAAGGTGTTCTCACCACGTTATTATTGGAGTCAAGCTTTGATGATAAATAAACTCTCATCTTCTTCATCGTCAATGTATCTCGGTAACAAGTATCTACCTCATGCATACTTTTCTAATTTCCAACCTTGTGTAGGTTGTTTCTGAGCATGAAAGTTTCTATTTGCAATTGTTGTGGTTTTTTCTTATTTCCTTCACTTGGTATATCTTTGTGATATTTGTGATGAAACTGCAAAAAACCTTTCCTTCAATTGATATTCGTTATTTGTGATACTTGTTGCCTATCTAAAAGCATCTCCACTATCTCTTGTTCCCTTAGTGATATGTGTGATGTCTTTGATATTTTTGAAGTTCATTTATATACAATGAGATAAATTTGAGCTATGTGCTATGCTTTTAAGCAACAATCTCGTGTGTATATTTATGACTTCCTTTTTGATACCTTGTTCTCTTCTTCTCTAACCATTTTGTATGTACATGTTTCTTTGTGGATGTAAATCATCAATGATTTGTCTACTTAGAAACCTATACATATGAGAGAGGTCCCTTTTAGTTGGTATCTTATTTCTTTTGAGCTACCTTGATTTTTATCAATAATTCTTTGGTGGCTCCAAATTTGTTTCATGAGTGCATATCTTAATTTGATTTGCATCTTTGCACACTCATGTATTTGTTGAGGATCTTTTACCTCATGCTTACCATGGTGAGTATGTTGATTCTTATTGGCTAGGTGCTTTCACAAGCTTAATTTTGGCTTTTTTTAATTGGTTTCATTTTCCAATTGGTATCCTTAAGCTTGCGAACATCTCTTCTTTCTAAAGATCTTCTTTTATCTTGGTTGGGCTTATCTTAAGATTGAATCTTTGAAAATTGGTATCCTCTTACGGCTCAACCATATCTTTGGTGCAAGTGCTATGATTTGCTTTAGCTTTATGCACACTTGCACTTGTTGCGTGTTCTAGATGATTTTGGGGGAGTAAGGATTCCATATTTGTGTACTCCTTAATAGTACATGAACTTTGGGGAGCTTCTCCATTTTTATTTAGAACTCTCGTTTTGGATCTTTTGATTGCCTATCTCCTTTGCGGAGATGTTTAGAATGATTTCATATTTTTGCAATCTTTGGATCCTCAATATAGTTTGATTTCCTCTAACTATTCATCATTGGATATGTGCATTTGATTACACTCATATCTTGAGAAAAGCACACATTTTTGAGGAACTCATATTATATTGGGCTTCTAAATTTTTCCACCCATTTCGGCAATCGATGCCAATGGGGGAGAAGTTTAGAGGGTTTAAGGGAATTTGGTTTTATGCTTTTGTTTGGTTCTTAAGCATTTGCCGTTAATGCGCTTGCATCCTTCCTTGTTTTCTTGCAAGGTTGCTTAATTCATTATATAAACCCTCTTAAAAAGGGATTGTTATCAATTACCAAAATGGGGGAGATTGAAAGCGCATGGTTGCCCCCATGTGTGGTTTTGGTAATTAATGGCAATCTCTATGGACTAATGTTTGTATTGAGTCATACTTGTAGGTTTGGTTCATAGCATTGCTTGATCTCCATATGTTGGAGTCAAGGCTAAGGGAAGAATATTATATGTTGATCAAGGCTAAGTGCGGGTTGATCAACACACAAGTCCAAGTGAAGATATGCCGAAGAGTGCCTCTCCCATATTGGTGTATGGGGGAGGTATTAGCGAGTCTTCACCAAGCGGAGCGCAATCAAGAAAGGTGGTCCAACTTGAGAAGACAAAGATCGTCATCATCTAGCTCAAGTGGATTATGCGCAAGGCAAAGGTATGATCTTGATAGGTTTTCTATATTACCGGTCTCATGATGTTAGTTGAGAGACCGGGTTATAGGATAGATAGCCGTACTATCAAGATGGGCTCTCGACCAAGTATCTTGATCGTATCGTTCGTGGAGAGCTCAAACCTTTGCATCATTGGCATCATCTTTATTGGTTCTTATTTGGCTCTTACCGTGGTGTGGTCTTGGCGCTTGTCGTGCTTGTCATGACAAGGCCAAGTTCACCGAAAACGGTTTTCGTATGCGTCTTCTTTTTAGTTTTCGGTGTTGGAGATTTTGTCGGTCTATCCATGCGGAAGTTTTCGCCCTTCCATTTATTAGAAAAATCTCTCTTGCTTGGTTTCAATATTTTCACCTTTTATTGGGTAGCATTTGTCGTCCTCTTTCCAACAAAATTGGTTTCACCCAATTCGGACTACATTTGCAAAATATATGGTGTTTCCGGTTTCAATAAAAAAGGTTTTACCTTTCATCATTTGGTTTCATCCTCCCTTGTTGAACAATGATGTTTCTCTGCATAATCTTGTAGTGCTTGTTGTGGTGATTCCAACGAGTCCAAGATTATTGAAAACGGAGTTCGTTTGTGAAAGATATTGCGTTTCTATCTTCGGATGTTTTTTTAGCTAAGACGGAAAAAGTAGAGCATTCTGGTGCTGCCTGTTTGGCCGGCCTCCGGAGCCGGCCTGGCCGGGCTCAAGGCTGGCCGTCTCGGGCACCTGGCCGGCCTCGGGAGCTGGCAAGCCGGCCTAGGTCGGGCCCAAGGCTGGCCTCCCTGCGCACTGCTTCAACTAGGCCAGCCTCGGACCCGGCAAGGCCGACCTCCCAGTGCGAGTGAAAAATCTCCCAATGACCATTTTTCTGGGCCTCCTATAAAAAGGGGTTTCTTCCCCAATGGTTAGGTGTGCCTCAAAACTCTCTCTCTCCTCCATTGTTGACCTTTTGAGAGCTTGATTTCTCTCCATCCCACCATGATTCTTGCCTCCTTTTAGAGGGAAAAGAGAGAGGAGATCTAGATCCACTATTCCACCAAACCATATCTCCTCTAAGTGAGGGGAACATCTTTGGATTTAGATTTTGGAGTTGCTTTGTGTTTCTCCTTGTTCTTCCTCACAAATGCCTCTCTAGCATTAGTTGCTTGGATTTGGGAGTGAAGGACTTGACCACCTTGTGTGGTCCTGCCTTTTGCATTTGGTGCATAGGTTTGTGCTCTCCACGGTGATACGTGGGATTGAAGTTCGAGAAGCTTGTTACTCTTGGGTAGACCTGGCCATTTCCCGGGCCGGGCCGGACTCGGGTCGGGCCTGAAAAAAACCCGATGCTGAAAATCTAGGCCCGAGCCCGGCCCGACTGTCGGGCCACAGAAATCAGGCCCGAGCCCGACCCGAGCCCGACAAAGCCCAAAAATGCCCGACCAGCCCAGCCCGACCCTAGCTAAAATGTTGTTTCGGGCAGGCCCGAGCCCAGCCCGGCCCGACCAACGGGCACAAAAATCAGGCCCGAGCCTGGCCCGATGGCACTACCGGGCCGGGCCCGGACGGGCTTTTTCGGGCCGGGCCGGCCGGGCCGGCCGGGCCGGCCGGGCCGGCCGGGCCGGGCTGCCCATGGCCAGGCCTACTCTTGGGTGCATTGTGTTCCCAAGAGCTTGTGCCTCTTGTGTGCATTGTGTACCCTAGACGGTTGGTGGTGTCGCGAAGGCTTCGAGTTGTGAAGTTTCGGGCATGATTTGGGAGCACCTGATTGAGTTCTGGGTGTGTGCCCCAAGATTGTTGTAAAGGCTCCGGATTCCGCCTTGAAGAATTCCGATAGTGGAAGGTGAACCTAACTCTTGGGGTGAGGTTCATCGGAGAATAGGGTGAGGCCTTTTGTGGCGTTTTGAGTAGGCCTTTTGTGGCGAGCTCACACCCCTCCAACGAGACGTACTCACTTAACAAGGAGGAAGTCGGAAATACATCCTCGTCTTCGCGTGCCTCGGTTATTTCTATACCCGAGCTTTTTACTTATGCAATTTACATTGTTATAGCCTTCGTGCTTGAAGTTTTATATCTTGCTATCACCTTGTTGTTTGTCTTGCTTAGCATAAGTTGTTGGTGCACATAGGTGAGCCTGGTTTATTTAGGTTGTTGGCTTGTTAATTTAAACACCTAGTTTCATTCCGCAATTGTCAAGGCTTAAACCGGAAAAGTTTTAATTGCCTATTCACCCCCCCCCCCCCCCCCTAGGCGACATCGTTTGTCCTTTCAATTACTCATATTTCTATTTTGGTTATATTTTTCATTTCTAAACTTGTGGTCTTATATAGGCCGGGCTACACGACCGGGTTACAATGATAATATGATAGTGGATATTAATTCATTATGATTACAATAGTTAGGGTGTTAATATATAGGGGCGCCGACTAGAAACATACTCATTGAATGTTTATTTGGTCTCTCTACTATAGACCACACCATGTTGAATGCAAATTAATTGAGTTCTTCATGCATTGCATTCAGCCGATCCGGATCCATTAAAGCATCATCTACACTCATGAGTTCAACACAAAAGAAAAATGCATGGTAATCATAATATTCATAAGGTTGAATTGTAGAGCGAGAAGAAACTCCCCTAGCTTCGAAGATCACCAACAATGATTTCTTGTTGCGCTCTTGATTAAATACATGAAATCTTGATAATGGGCACACGTCGAGGATGGGTTCATCTTGTCATTGAGTTTGGGCTTGATCAACAAGTTGATCTTCACTTTGTGTTGGACCTTGAATATCATCTTGGGTTTGAACCTTGAATATGAGTGGAATTTCCATGATCTTATTGATCTTGGTGATGATCTTGATCTTGAGGTTGGCTGATGTCGAAGGGTTTGCCTCGAGTTGAGGTTCATCCTCCACTTCTCTTCGTAGGATATTTTATGTGTCCATTCTATTGATTGCTATAGAGGGATGATCTTCATCACCTACATTATTTAGATAAACTTGCCCTAGGTGGAGTTATTCAATTCTTCAAACCTCACATCACTCAACTTGTCTAATGAATGGGTTGTAAATTGAGTTTGCATAACAAACTACAGAATAGTTTTTTGCTGGGAATTTGGAAAGATGTTCTCCCTATTGAGCATAGATCATTTACAACCGAAAACATGGAAGTAGGAGATATTTGGCTTCTTCCCAATTAAGATCTCATACTGGGTTTTTTTTTAAGATTTTCCTCATACAGATATATGCATCGTTTTGGGCATACAAAAGCCGGCTATCGTTGGATAAACTGATTGCAATGGTGCATACGGAAGCGATAGTTAAATGATGAGTTTTCATGGGACAGCGAGTTCTCATATGTTTGAATAATTGTTTTGGTCGTTCGAATAGACATAAGCATTCATTCAGCAGGACCCGGTGCTTCTGTCACAAATCCATGCGTGGGTTCTTCGACACCAACATCTTTATTGAACTAAACTATTAAATAAACAATCGATCAAATACATACATTGATATATGCATGCATGTTGATCGATCTTCGATAGTAGAACAAAAGCATTGGACCTACACTAAAATGAAACATGTTAATTAAAGTCAGATCGATTAGTTAGTTTCCTGGTCATCTGAAGGATTGAAAAGACCAGTCGGCCGCCAGGTCAAGAAAGTTAATAAACTAATAATAATGAATTGGACATAAGGATGACAAACGAACTTGCCGTAGCTAAAAAAACAAGAAAATGACAACAAACTACCACATTTGGAGCAGCGTGGACACGGAACTACCGACATTGCTTATTTTGTCTGAAAACTACCAATATTGAGGCTGGTTGTTGACAGATAGCACTGATCTTACGTTTTAGCCATTTTAATCAGTTTTCTGACCGGTAGGACCCACTGTCAGGTCCACATGGCAAGGTCAACGTCTCCCCACATGACGGTTGTTAGGACTCCACGCTAGGGCAGAGGATAAATCGTCCGTAGACGCCGCGCGCGCCGCCATGTCAAGCACCGCGGACCTGCGGCGCTCCGTCTCCGACGGCCGAGGCCGCCCACTCTGCCTCAGCTCCCGCGCCGGTCACCGCGCGCTTGCTGCCGTCAACGCGCGCTTGCTGCCATCACCGCGCGCTTTCCTCCTGGACTCCTCGTGCTCGTTGTCGTCATGCGCTCTCCTGCTCGTGCTCGCCGCTGTCGTCGAGCGACTCAGCTCCCTCAACCGGGTCGCCGCTCGGCTCGGCCGCGCTGCGGGGCACCGGCTCTTTAGCTCAGCCGCCTGGCCGCCGTCGACGCGCACTCGCCTCCTCGTGTCGGCAGGTGCCTGCTCACCCTTGCCGGAGCGCTCAGCCTCGGGGCCGATGTGGGCGTGCTGAGCCGGGCGATGGAGGAGCTCGAGAGGCTTGCCGGCAGAAAGGCCACAGACCGCGTTGAGCTGAGCGCGAGCACCGCCGACGACATGGACATCGATTCCGGCTGTACGGATGGAGCCCCGACGGCGGCGGACGAGGCCGCCGCGGAGGCCGGGAGGTGGTGGTGGGGCAGGCACCACGGCGGCGGCGGCGGCTGCTGCCGGAGGCGGGGAGGCATCGGGTGGTGGGACAGGGAGCGGACGGGGCTGGGAGAGGAGAGAGAAAGGGGATCAGTGAGAAGAGAAGAGAGAGACTCACGGGAGAGAAGGAAAAAAAGAAAAAGGAAGAAAAAGAAAAAAGAAAAGAAAAGGAGAACGGCGGTGAACTGCATGCATCAAGTTGACTAATTGAACGGTCAACAGAGTGCCACGTAGACCTGATAAGTGGGACTGAACTGTCACAAAACGGTTTAAGCCGGCTAAATTACTGAATCAGTGCTATGTGTCAACGACCAGCCCCAATATCGGTAGTTTTCAGACAAATTATGCAAAGTCGGTAGTTCCATGTCACCGCCGGCCTAATTATGGTAGTTTCTTGTCATTTTCTCTAAAAAAAAAACAGCACACGTTGCTACGTACGCAGCTATATTTTTTTGTTGCTACGTACCTAACCTAGCCATGCCGCTAACGATCTACGGAGTACTAGCTAGCTTGTTATCTGACTGACACACATCAATTATATGGTTGTTACGAATGATGTCTTATCTAAAAATGCATCTACAATCTTATATGCCCAGTGAAGCTCGCTCAATAAAAAACGATGTCAAGTGCTGAAGTGCATGCATGCAGAACAAACGATGTGCCATGCATGCACTCTTAGACTATTTTCGATACCACACTAATGATTTCCCGCCGGTACAACTAATTAAGCTTTTCGTACTTGGACACGGCATTTTAGGTCACAGGGGTGTAGATGCACCCGTCGTGTATAACATTTTTAAAACTTTTCAAAATAAAAAAATTACGAAAAGAAAATCCGGATATACATCAAGACATTTTGTGTTATCACAAAAAGTTTTGCGTAGAAGAAACATTTTTTGTGATCTATACAAAACAGAAAAAAAATCGTACAAAGTCATTTTGAAGCGTCGGGATTTGTTTTTTTGCACAGGTCACAAAAATAACTTTTCTCCACGAAACTTTTTATACTGACATTAAATGTCTTGAAATATATCAAAATTTTAATTTTGATTTTTTTTACATTTTGAAAAATGTTTTTTGAGCAGTGGGTGCATCTGCCCATGACCCAATATGGATTTTCGTACTTACCCTAATTATAACCTTTGTCTTATATTTCTCTTTGTAAATAGTATTATTATTAGTACAGTTCTTGCAATGCATGCATGCTAACTTAAAGACATCACACGTCAGGTGTAGTGTTGTGGAGTGGAGGTTTCGTAAGCACACTTTCAGCTCCCGGTATTTCCGGTGCTTACGTACGTACCTGTGTAGATATATATATAGCTTTAACAACCAAGCCCAAGCATGCATGGACCTTTTCTCTCTTCTTCTTTCTCGACACAATTATCTAACAGCATTGCGTAGGTGACGTCGTAAGCTCGATCGATCGCGACATGTATGACCATCCATACATCTCAGAGGCCGTTCTTAGCAATAGACTACGATTAACCTATAGACTAAAACCGTATTAATTTAAATAGGCTGTCGATCGATACATAGCTAGATGGTTAGTTCGGGTGGTTCCATCAGTGCAGTGCATGCAGGTCCGTGACCGCCCACGCACTGATCGACACTGTCCGGCCTGGCCTTCCTGCAAGTTGGCCTGGCGACGCATATACATATATGTGCAGTGTGACTGTACGTGTGAAGCAGCTACATCCATGGCTAGCTACGTATATGTGTGTGCAGTCCAACTCCTGGACAGTTCTCTCTTCTTTTTCATATCCCAAAATGCACAGTGTGGTGCTCGGCCATGGTGGGCGGCTGAAAGCCTGAAACGGAACTGCTCACGGACAAGCCGGTTGCAACGGCCGGCCGGTGCGTCGACGACGACCACCCATGCATATCATATATGTACTGCCAGCATGCAACGCGTGTGTGGTTTATTAATCGAACTAACCTGTGCAACTAAAAGCACCTTGGATGATCACCTGCTAACTACTGTATTTACACAGTGCCTAATGAACTGGTTAACTGTGTCCGTCCATAGTATAGTATGCGTGATCTCATCTTGACAGATGACAACGACACAAAGAGGTGTGCTCGATCGATCAAACATCTTCGGTATATTTTTCAGAGGAAAAATATTTGTTCCGTATGCACCAGCAACGACGCAAGGTGATCAGAATGGGCTTTCAGTGCGATGCCGGTAGTATCGGTCGGGCACCCCAGTTTCAAGCAGCGATATCTGGCCGTTTCATGGTCCGCGACGTTGGGCTGTTTCAGGTTAATAGACTACCAGTACTAAGATGTGTTCGCTAGAATTTGGGACGGGCCGGCAGCACATTAACAGTCACCCAACCTTTTTTCATATATAGATCAAGAAAATTATATGTTGAAAACATGATTTTTTTTAAAAAAAAATAGGAATTTGAGGGAAAGAAAAGCATAGAAGTTCAAAATAATTGTTCATGAGGTTTAAAAAATTGGTCATATGAGGGGGTGGGGATTCATACAGTTCAAAAAATTGTTCGTGGGGTTTGAAAAAAATATTCATACTATACTACATAGAAAATGTTCACGTGGTACAAAATAATTGAAGGAGAAACGAAGGTTGGCTAGGGGATATGGGGGAGTCACAAAAGGCACTAACCTACACACACTCTCGAGTCAAATCAATCGCCTAGGAGTACTCACCCTTCAAGAGTAGAAAGATCAACGATGGATTGGAAAAACATGCTCAAATGCTCTTCAGGAGGGGAAATCTTGGATCTAAACAAGTCTTGGTGGTCAAACTAAAGCTTGGTCAAAGACAAATCAAATGATAACTCGAGGCCTGGAGACAACGTGGGGTGGGGGGCCAGGTAGTCCGGTCATCCAACCTAAGAGCACCCTGGTGGTGCCCAGAGGGAGATCCGAAATGTCTGGCAACCGACCTGAGAGCACTCCGAGGGTCTATCCTGAGAAGCATATTCGTAAGATTCAGCTTCCCCTGTTCCCTATAGAAAAGGCTCCTAGAATATTGCAAGATGATGAAGGCTTTTGCAGCTTACCTTACTAAGCATGTAAAGAAAACGGATATATGGTTATTAGAAAAGGCGGGATGGCGATGAAATCTCATAGAAAAGACAAGATGATGAATGCATGGATATTGTATGTTGAGCTTTGTGGAGATAATTCATGCATTACTCTACTTTGTGACAATCAGAGTGCTATATACCTTACTAAGGATAAGATGTTTCATAAGAGAACAAAGCACATTGATGTCAAATACCATTATGTCTGTCATGTTGTTGTTGCGCAAGGTAAACAAAATGTATGAAAGATAAGTCATGACAATTTTGCTGATATGATACTAAAGTCAGTTCATGTTGCTAAGTTTATGATTTGCTCAGACTTAGTAACTTAGTTGGTATAACTGTTTAAGCCCTAGTGGTTATTTCGTGTCGAAAGTGTTTTAGTTGTTGTTAAGGGAGAAGGTTCTCGTTCAAGCTACAATATGAAATTTGTCTCAAGGTGGAGTGTTGTCATGTTGTTATAAAAAATCTAGTCGAAGCCTATGAAGATAACAAGCTAACTTCTGACTAGCAGAGCGAGGCCCGTCGCCGGTACTGATCAGTATCGATCTAAGTCATCGTCTATTTACATACCGCTTGTAAGCCGCTGCACTAGTCAAAAAGTTGTAAAGCTCCGGCATTTGTAACCTCTCCCGAAATAGTGAAGTATTATTGCTGACACCCATGATTTTTTCCTTCTTCTATAGAGTCTTTTCCACATTAAAATCTTGTTTCCCATGGATTAATCTTGCTTTTATTTATCGTTTATTGCTCGCCGTGTGTTCACTTCATGATTTTCATACAGTAAGGATAAAAGGAGAGAAAACAGAGTAATGATGCCCAACAAAAAATAACGAGAAAAACTTATATACATGGCATTTAGAACTGGGCACCTATAGAGGCGTTTTAGAGCCTGAACTTCATGTAGCTCCTTTTTTCAAAAACAAAATCTAAATTTGCATTTTTAAGTTTCAAACAATTTTGGAAAAAATTCCAAATGTAGATAGTGAAATTATTACGAAATTTCAATTCTAAATTTGTGGTATATTAGGCTGGGCAGACATGACAAATGTGTGGATCTGGGTGGTGAACAGTACACAATTTCAAAAACTTGAAATTTTACCATATTTTTTCTTTTTTGTATAGCCTATAATAATAAGAATTTTGGATTACAAGTTTACACGCCGGTAGATCTCAACACTATTTATATGTAGGATTTTTTTTTGACTGTATAGGATTTTTATTTCCAAATTTCTAAAACTCTAAAATGTAGATTTTGATTATTTTTTTATTTTTAAACGAGCTACATGGAGGTAGGGCTCTATCGTCACCATCTGTCCATTCCGCTCCTTTTATGCCCGCAGCTCTCCACACTGAAAAATTCAGCCACTATGTGATCACTTACCGAGGAGATTTTGCAACAAATAACGGCAGTTAACCCAGATCATTCGTTGATGGCCGCGATCTTTTGTACGTACTCCCTCCGTTTCAAATTAGTTATCTTCCATTTATCAAAAAAGTGGATGTATCTATACTTATAACATGTCTAAATACATCCACTTTTTGACAAATAAAAGACAACTAATTTAGAACGGAGGGAGTAGATCACTATTGGGACGTCTGAACACTCATCAGTAAGATTATCCATTCCGTGTTTTGCAATATACGCAACGCCTCTGATCTAGTATAGCGTTTTTTTTTTCTCCTTCCCCGTTCGGTCAGCCTCTGATCAGCGCGCGACGTACGTGCCAGCCTACACCGCATCGCGTCACGTCAGATACACGAAACGGCCGCGGCTTTGGATGATCAGTGCCACCGCCGCGGAACGGATAAGCAACTGACGTTGTAGATAGATAGATAAGCGAAACTGACGAGGAGGTACCGGTAACCGATCGAGTCATGCGCATGCACCGCCGCGTGTAGGCTATGAAACTAATCAATCGCCGTAACTTGCCCAGAAGATAAGCTCCTTCTCCTCTCCAGTCTCGCGGATCATACCAATCGTAGAGTAATTTGAATGCCCATATATACTCTCTCTGTTCCATAATATAAGATGTTTTAGGTGTTTCATATGTTGTGTAGATTCGGACTAAAACGAATGGAAAGAAAATGAATATATACACTAAAACATATCTAAATACATATAGTCCAAATATGAATGTGGAAAAAGTCTAAAACATCTTATATTATAGAACGAAGGGAGTAGTTGTTTCTCCGTTGAGAGCATTTTTCAAATCGCCCACAGGCCACAGCCAACTGTGCTGTGCAAGCAGGGAAAGCAACACCTGCTTATAATTTATAGTATTGCCGTGACAAATCAATCATCTCTGCCTAACTCGCGCTTAATTGGCCAGGTGATGAAGCTAAGCATGACCAAGATGGCACTAGCTAGCTAGCCTGCCTAGTTAAAGTTTCTTCCGACTAATCAGTAGCTAGCTGCTTCTGAGGTCTGTTTGGCTAGCTTTCTTTTTCCAACTACGTACGTACGTATGTTAACGTTGATCGCTAGCTTTTTCACGGCCGCCGGGGTAGTGACGATGGCATTGTTGCTATCTTAAAGCTAACAAGGCCGGGTAAGATGGATGGATTAGGCAGACGTCGGTTTCGACCAGTGTAACCGCGAGGTTTTGTTTGGCAAGCGTACATACAGCTTGAATCAAATGGCGATTGACGTGCGATTGATCCGTCAAACAGACTATAGGGATAGATAACACACGCCGGGGTTACTTTTCTTGTGCTCCCTGACAGTGACAGGGACGCTGATCGAACTGCCAAGTGGTCGACATCATCGGTATTCACTAGTATTACGTAAATGCTAATGTCAGCTGTAAGATTTGCGATTATAGCTCTGAATCTTCTTCATGATCACCATGCAGTCTCGATCGCCGTAGCATCAATCACACCGCGCCAGATTTTATTGCTAATTACTTCACGTACGGCGCCAGAGATTATTACATTCTTTTCACAAATTCTACAGAAGCGTTAAGCCGTAGCATCGATCATTTCGGAACCAACGAAGAGAAGATTATTACGTAAGATTTGCGATTATAGCTCTGAATCTTCTTCCTGATCGCCATGCATGCAGCGCATCAAGTATATTCAAGTTCTCGAATCGCAATGACACTGAAGAGTTAAGTCGTAGCATCAATCACACCGCGCCAGATTTTATTGCTAATTACTTCACATACGGCGCCAGAGATTACATTGTTTTCACATAACGTCCCGGTGCTAAAACAGCTTGATCATTTCAGAACCAGGGATGGATCAGTCCATATATACAGAAGCGTTAATTATGTACACAGCGAATCGCAATTTGATCGCGTCGGCGAGTCGAGCTGTTGGGGTGCATCCTCGGTCGTCGGCGGCCATGCACGCCCAGGGGCGCGGCTAGCTAGCTAGGGCTTGCTTTGCGTTGTTCTGGGGCGGCGGAGGCGAGGCGGGAGGCGATGGCGGAGTGGTACATGGCGTCGTGGAAGCTCTCCGTCTCCATCATCCGCATCCGCAGCTGCCGGGCCTTCTCCTCCGTCAGCACACCGAACCGCCTTGCAGGCTGGGGGGTCGGCCTATCTTCCACCGGAGCCGGCTGCGCATCGATGTAGTCCGGCTGGCCCGACCACCCCAGCAGCGGCGCCCACCACTTGGCGTTCCCGCTCCCACTCCACCTCGCCCCGCCGGCCGCGGCGGCGCACGCGCAGGGCCGCCGCCCCGGCGCCGTCGGACGGACGGAGAACGTCGCTGCTGCGGTTCCGGACGCCGCTGCCATCGATTCTCGCCGCGAGAGGAAGAAGGGGAATGATTTACGGGGTTTGGTCTGCGATCGAGATAGCTAGATTGGCTTTCGGTTCGTTGCTTTTGCTAAAGGTGGTGGGAATGGGTATGGGTTGGAGCGCGAGAATGGTGGCGGGATTATATAAAGCGCTGATGGGTTGGGAGGGAACAGAACCGGAGCGAGACGTCAGGAGAGGCGGATAAGATGCGTGGTGGCCGTGACCTCTGTCTGTCTGTCATTCTGGGTAAGCGTGACGCGTCCTCCATTGTTGTCGTCTGTTCGGTGGAGAAGAAGCGGGCAAGTCGTGGATATCCTCCCATGGTCGTGGATATCCTCCAGCGCAGCAAGGCCGAGATGAAGCTTTGCCTCTGTGTTGGGGATCTCCATGACATAGGACCTACGCGGCACTATTTATCCATTTAATTCAAAATGAAAACGGATTGGATATATTTTCTTTGGATTGAGTTTGAAAGCAAAAAAAAAAAACAAATGAATTAGTTAACACATGAGTTGCAGCTGAGACACGATGTTATTGAAATCCCAAATACAATTGAGACATCGTCTACTTAATTCGTATGAAGGAAACTTTTTCTATCGAGTCTTCTATACTCCACGCAAATCTCTTTTGGGAAAAGCTAGTCAGCGCCGCACCAATGGGCTGCCCGTGCGGCGGTAATTTACGTGCCATTTTCCCTATAGGAGGAATGCAGCCAGAAATCTTCCACCTCATGCTGATGTTATCGTATTAATTACGAAATTCGAAAATTTAAATTGATTTTTCTCCTAAACCGTTTGTTTGATTAGCGATCTGTTTACACTGTTAAATTCGTCTCGACGAGAGCTTCAAAACCAGATCCATTGTTGATATGTTTTGGTGAACTTTTTTTTTCCCGCACCACATACCAGATTACAGTACTATACCTAACAGATTAATATCGAACACTTACCCAGATGATTTTATATGGTTACTATATGACATTTTACATGTTTCTAGACATTTGTAACACATCTACATATCTAGTGTGACGAATTTTTTCGTCACACCAGTTACCAAATTAAAACACTATGGTTACCAGATTAAGATAGAACAGTTACCATGATAATTATATATGGCTATCGGATATTTTTTTAAACTTTTATTACATTGCAATGAAATATACAGGTAGAGAGTAAGAGTTTAACTATTTTCCAGACCTAATAGATGCTATTATTGCTCATATACTACTATCATCTAGCCTTAAATTGGTGTTGAAATGTGCACAGAAACCTGATAACCAAGTTATTATAATCTGGTAGGTTAGTGATAACAATCTGGTAGCTACTGACGAAAAAAAAAGTTGTCAAAACATGGCAACATGGGATCTAGTTTCGAAGATCTCGTCGCGACTAAGCCAATGGTGAAAACGGATTATCGATCGGATTAACCGTTTGAGAGATAAAACTTTTTTAGTTCAACCGTTAAAGAGAATCTATGTGATATCACGTATGACGTCAGTGCATGCATGCATTGAGGGAAGCCGCCGCATGGAGAAGTATATTTGCGGCGCCGCTAGATAGTCTGATCCATCTCTTTTTTCTTACATTTCTATGCACAAAGAATAGGGCGGAACTCATAAGTTAGTTGGTGGTAATGCCCGGATCATGCCGTTGCATATGCTTGAACCTTGATTTGACTACTAGTTGAATTTGGCGTGGCGTCACGCCACGCCGTTGGTGATTTTTTTTTGTAGAATATATATTTTTTTTTTGTTCAACAAAATGTTGGCTAAATTGTAATGTTCAAACATGTTTTTTTTATGAATAGGTAGCATTTTTTGTGAGCATTTTTGATAAATTTTCTATAATGTTCAAATATTTAGTAGGGTGAAATGGTTGAACATGTTTGTATTTCGGCGGGAGTATTTAATTTAAATTAGGGAAGATGCATTTGAATTACTTCCAAATAGTGACAACAGTTGAATATTCCAAAAAAAAAATTCCTTTAGCATACACCGCACCCGCTGTATTTTAAAATGTCCCAATTTGTCGAGATTTGTCATGTATTTTATCCAAATTTCACTAAATTGTTTCTTTAAATTCGGACTAATTGGGAAATGTCAAAATCCACTGGAAGTTGTCGTCTATTTTCTCTAAATTTCCACTAATTTGGAAGTGTTCAATTTTTTTTGTTTTTTTATTTTCTGCCATAAGTAGGCTGCATATTTTATGTACTTTTGAAATCTTGAAATTTGTTGGAAATTGGTGTCGATTTTATCCAAATTTCCAATAATTTAGAATATCTTTTTTTTTGTTTGTTCGCCATCAATGGGTTGCAAATTTTTTTATAACAATTCTGATGCAATTTCCATTTATCTTTTTCGATTTGTGGATTTGAAGGTGTTGATATTAGGACATTTATTATTTTTTTTTGGATATTGTTTAGGGAAATTGGATCGGCATTTGAAAATTTTAAATTTTCAAATTTGAGTTGCGATGATATGCCATAAATAGTTGCGATGATATGCGATGAAATGTTTAATTTGAGTCTAAAATTACATGAAACGTATTGTCTGAGCATTTACCAATTTCAACTCCAAATAATTAGAGGAAGTGCATTTGGTTTGTTTGCAAATGTTGACCAATTCAAAATATTCAAACATGTTTGTTTTTTAGACATAAATGATGTTTGTATTTTTCCCATAAGTAGGTGGCATTCATGTTCAAACATGTTTTTTTTATGAATAGGTAGCATTTTTTGTGAGCATTTTTGATAAATTTTCTATAATGTTCAAATATTCAGTAGGGTGAAATGGTTGAACATGTTTGTATCTCGGCGGGAGTATTTAATTTAAATTAGGGAAGATGCATTTCAATTACTTCCAAATAGTGACAACATTTGAATATTCCAAAAAAAAATCCTTTAGCATACGCCGCACCCGCTGTATCTTAAAATGTCCCAATTTGTCGAGATTTGTCATCTATTTTATCGAAAATTTCACTAAATTGTTTCTTTAAATTTGGACTAATTGGGAAATGTCAAAATCCGTTGGAATTTGTCATCTATTTTCTCAAAATTTCACTAATTTAGAACTGTTCAATTTTTTTTTTTTAGTTTTCTGTCATAAGTAGGTTGCATATTTTATGTACTTTGGAAATCTTGAAATTCGTTGGAAATTGGTATCGATTTTATCCAAATTTCCAATAATTTAGAATATATTTTTTTGTTTGTTGGCCATCAATGGGTTCATTTGAAAATTTTAAATTTTCAAATTTGACTTGCGATGATATGCCATAAATAGTTGCAATGATATGCGATGAAATGTTTAATTTGAGTCTAAAATTACAGGAAACATATTGTCTGAGCATTTACTAATTTCAACTCCACATAATTAGAGGAAGTGCATTTGGTTTGTTTCCAAATGTTGACCAATTCAAAATATTCAAACATGTTTGTTTTTTAGACATAAATCATGTTTGTATTTTTCCCATAAGTAGTTGGCATTCATTTTTCTGAGCAAGTTGACATATTATGGAGTATCTATTTTTTTTTTACCATTTTGAAATTTTCAAATATGTTTCTATATTTCAGTAACATTTAATTTAAGTTTGTAATGAGTGGAAATGCGCATTTATTCAATTGAATCCCATATTTAGAGAAAGTTCATTTAGGTTGTAGCAAAATGTTTACGAAATTGGAATGTTAAATTTAAGTCTATTATTAGAAGGAATGCACTATATGACCATTTAGTAAATAGAACTTTACATAATTAGAGGTTTTCCTTTTTTTTCCAAATATTTGCCATCGTAGAAGAATAGTGCATGGGGGGCTGAGAGGCCGGCAAAACTGTTTGGTTTTTTTTTTCGAATTTTCAAATTTGAATTTCAGCAATCTGGCACGTAATGCTAGCATTTTTTTGCGTGTAGTTATGTTGCTATGTTTTCATATATTTTTGGATGAGTATATTTGAATAGAAAATTCTTGCTGAATTAATATATTTGTTTGTCTTGGTGGATTTTGAAGGCATTTGAATGGTTTAAATACTCTTTTTTGTAATTTGGTCACATTCAATAAGTAGTCAATTAAGCACTTAGTAGTGTTGCAGAATTATCTAAATACCGTAAAACAATACGTCTAAAGTGTTATAAATTCTGTTAAGCATGTTCTATTTAGAATTTGATTTGTAGTTTCAATATACTGGTCTGGGATTTTTTTAACAGTTGTTTCCTAATATTTACATTTGTGGTGCTTTTATGCTAATATTTTGAGCCCATGATATCAATGGGTATTTGTATTTTTTTTTGTCGATTGTTTTGACGAATTTTTTCATTTTTTCTGGCGGAAATTGTCGAAGCTACTGATTTTGCAGCATTTAGTAGTTTCGCAAAATGGTTCAAATATCGTAAAACAATATGTACAAAGTGTTTTAAATTGTGTAAATCATGTTGTATTTTAGAACTTGGTTTCGAAATATAGTGGCTTGGGAAATAATTGTAAAACAACTATTTCTCGATATTTACGGTCATAGTATTTTTTATTTTGTTATATTTAAGCTCATGGTATAGATGGGTATTTGTATTTAAATGATGTAGCAAACTCTATTTAAGTAGGATGGTTTGTACCCAAAAAAAAATTCGGTCTATCATATTGAATGATATTACTGATGTTATTTTTGTTGATTTTATTTGACTATAGAAGAAATTTGTGAAATGCATATTTTTTGAAATGTCGTAAAAGTGTGAGCTGCAAATATTTAGCAGTAGATCAATAAAACAAACTTTTAGTATTAAAACAAACTTTTATTATTCTGAAGCCAAGTGTGTGTGCTCAATGAGATGAAATGCAGTAGATCAATAAAACCAAATAAATTTTAATTGCTCTGAATCTAATTGTGTGTGTTGACAGGAATGAAACGAAGTAGATAAAGGGAGTGAAGCTAATTGTGGAAATGCATAGTATCTTTCATATAGATAGTAGGCTTAATTAAGTCGGACTGCGACAGGATGTAAAAAACAATAGAGAAACATATTTCTGAAAACTCTGCGGCTGATGTAAAAAGGTTACATTAGTTTTTTGTAATTATTTTTTAAGCTTTTGATCATGCATGGAAACGTGTTAGCTGTAAAGATCTATTTTTTTGTGATTTTTTTGGTATATTATTTGTATTTTTATGAATTATGGATTGGAAGTAATGAATTTTACAATTTTTTATTAGTTTTTTGTCATTTAAATTATTTAAATTTATTTAATTATGTATGGAAATGTGTTAGGTGTAAAGAACTATTTTTTTTGGAAATTTAGGTATATTATATGTCATTTTTCTGAATTACGGATTTGAAGATATAAATTTTACAATTTTCAGTTTTTTTTTTTTTTTTTGGAAAACTGACAGGCGGGATCCACATGACAACTGGGCCCGTGCACCTGAGAACAATAGCATCTGTCGATCCAGATGGAATTATGCCAAGCCTAAACCAATCATTTGGGAAGGAGACTAAAGGCGCTTTATCTGCAGTAGCACCAAGTTCAGCATTAGAAAAAAGTGATATCTATCATGCCAGTGACCCTCAAATTTAGCAGTTTTAAGATAGACAGAATAACTAAGTTTTGGTTACACATTGACCTCCACCGGATGGTTCCATTGTAGGATCTGCAGTCAGAGGTAGACAAAAATGCTTACACGGGAAATTCCTCTAAATAAATGTGATACATGTAAAGACCAAAAGGGACATACTTAACGATGAGATGCCTAATCCAGGAGATTGTGTAGTTGAAAGAAGAGGTTCATGGTCATCAGATTTGTTTGAGCATCCAGGGAGCATGACATCTACAGCATTAGATGTGGACATACTGTTACTTAGCCCATCATTTCTCTATCCTTCGCATTTCTCATCGCTTCCAACATATCCGAAACCATCTGGAGTAGGGGGATAAGAAGTCTTATGCCTTGATCTTAGTAGTCCATTCAGAATTTCATTAAATAAACCATCACCACCCTATAAATGTGAAGGGAGCAGAGAAGTAAAATTAGGATGAACTTCAGTAAGCTTAATAGGTGAAAAAAACTCAAGGACGTGCGGCAAGTGATCTATGTGAAATCTGTTAACCAAGACGTACATTATGTTCACACTGATGCTAGCTGGTGGTTGTCTATTAAGGAGATAGAATACCCCTTTTGTCCATAATTTCTTATCAAACTATTATCGTTTTGAAAATAAACTACTCGTGATTAAGCATGATCATTCTAAGACTACTTCAAGTATTATAGAAAAGTATGATGATACTAAATTCAAGCTTCAGATCACTGCAAAGGAATTGAATCCTCGTGACAAATTTAATACTGTCCCATAAAATGCAGCAAATATAGAACGGAAAAGTCAACAAAGTGCCATAAAACATAAATCGACTTACCACTGCAATAACACCATCAAATTTCTTGAGCTCTTTATCTGATAATGATGCTAAGGTGTCATATGCATGTCCTGCTCTCTCTGTAGTTATCACCTGAAGATGTATATATGCTGTGAACATAAGCTAGAGCACTGAGGGTTGTCAATAAACTCACAAAGAATTTTGATGTCACGAACTCATCAGGAAAAGAAAATCAGGCATAAGCACAGTGTCTTGTCTCTAACTCTTATTTCCGTTTATGCTTCCATCAGTAAAAAAAATTACCTTTGTATTTACTTTCGCTCGGTGAAATAACGGAGCCACCATTTCCCAATTTTTGCGACCTCTACCTTTTCCGCACAGTGGATGGACAAATACCTCCAGTGTGTGGAAGAGTTAATCAACCAAAATGCTAAATATATCAGAGCAATGATGATATAGGGAAGAAACGCATGAGAACTACCAGTAGATTTTTGGGCCTGTCATGTTCATTATTTGTGCATGCACTGAGATGCTCAACCCAGCTTTTGCAAGTCTCCAGGTCTCTGTGTCCAAAAAGATATTCACAGGGTACCCATTGGGAAGGGTGTTTTCTTGATCTGGTCATTGCATGTACGGCAAGCCGGTGCATCTGCATGAGCAACAGACTTTATTAAAGAGAACACAATCATAAAACATGAAATCGGACATGATGCATATGTCTAAAAATGGCAGAAGCCTTCGACACACTACAGAAAATGAACTTTGTAAAATAAATAATTAATTAGAAGAAATGCTATAACCTCAGCACTTTTCTTGCCTTGAACGACTACTCTTGTATTCCAAGGTCCACATAGAGGGACTTCATCAAGAAGCTCCACAGCATAAACATCTGCAAACTTGATTTTGCTCTCTAATTTTGGTTGCAATAATATGGATGTCCAACATGAAGAACTCGGTTCCTGCAAAAATGTAGCATGATGCGCAGAAACCACACAGCCAAAGGGGAAAAAAAGTAAAAACAACACCCTCCTGCAGGTACATATCATTTGCAACTCAAGAGAAATTTTGCAACAACTAATTAGATGCATATGGAATTTCAGATTCACATGTTTGGCTTCGCACACCGTCTGGAACACTTTACTTGAAGATGACAACTGAGGTTGAGGTTGTGATTTGCGAAAAGATGGGTCACAGAGGAACAATAGGGATTCTCGGTTTTTAGTTTGGATACTCAAAAAGGATTATGTTCTCCCCTTCGCGAAACTAATCTTTCAGCTGGACAGTGACCCTCTTTCATCACCCACAAATGCTACTTATGTTCGACATAGAAAACTTAATGTTGTCCGAGGTGGTGATCTTTCACAGTTTCATAGCTTGAAAACACGCTTTTAATGTTCCCAATAGGCCTAATTGTAACAGTAATGTTAATCTAGTAGCCCTCCTTGTAAATCTGCAACTGCTTACCCCGTCTCCACTTCTCTTCACCCAACTCCTCGATTCAACCACTGGAGCTGCAAATCTACGACCCTACCAAACAATTCGTCTCAGAAATCATAAAATTCGTCAAACTAAGTGTAAGAACACGAGTTTAATCCGCAGGATCTGACAATACAATCCGCCAGCAGAGGCATACGGCATACCGGGTGTAGAGGCTGGAAGGAGAGGCCGTCGTGGTCGAGGGTGACGGTGACCTCTCCGACTCCGCCCAGGAACAACACCTTGCCGTCGCCCTGCATGGCCTCTCCACTCTACCACCGGTGCTGAGCTCGTGGAGGAGCGGCAACGGCTAGGAGGAGCTGGCGCCGGCCGGAGTTGCAGGGGGCGGCCGCCATGGTGAGGAGCCGGACAGGGGAGGCGGCGACGACCTGAGGTCGAGGCGCGGGGAAGCAGGGAGACGGCGGCGGCGGCCAGAGGAGGCAAGGTCGCGGGAGGCCGAGCTTGGAGGCGACGGGAGAGAGGAGCTCAGTAGGAGAGCAGTGCGGGCTGCGGGAGCTGGCCACGGAAGGAGAGGAAGAGCAGGCACGGGCGGGGCTCGGCCGCGAGAGCAGAGAGGAGGCGAGGCGGCGAACGGGGCTGGTCCCGGCTCGATCTGCTCGAAGAGGAGGTAGAGGAGATGGAGGCGGTTCTGGCGGTGGCCCCCGTTTCGTCCGACACGGCCGGAGATGCAGCGATGGGATGGGGCGCGCGCGGCCGCAGCTGGAGAGGAGAGGCGAATCGCCGCGGTAGGGAGGCAGAGAACCGCGAGGCGCGTCATTTGCGCCACAGCACGGCGGCGGAGGTGGCCGGACCTCGCCGGACTAAAGGGGCGGCGGCGGCGGGCAGCTCCGTGGGAGCGAAAGGCGACCTCCGCGTCGCGCACGAGAGAGGAGGGCGAGGGGGGATTTCTGCCGACGTTTTTGCAGAGAAGCCATCCGACTTTCCCGTAATAGCGAGTAGGTCCCTCACAGCGATGAAATGTGGACTGCGGGTTTGATTTACCAATTAGTGAGGGTTGTTTTTGCAAAACCGTCACAAACGCGTCCTGAGGGCCGTCCGATCGCTGTTCGACGGCCGGGATCGTGCTACTGTAGTACTGTAGCTAGCTGCAGTACCTACTGTAGCTAGCTACAGTTCGCGAGCGCTGAGAGGCCGGCATTTCGTTTGTCTTTAATATAGTTAGTAGATACTTATATAGATTCATGGGTTATTTCTGTTTCTATGAATCAAACACCAAATTTTACAAAATTCTTGTATTTTCACATCCACTGTTTCCAGGATCCTAGAAATCGAAGGGCCCTAGATTTAGATAGGTAGATGATGGTGTGGGGCAGAAAATTTCGTGTCACTGCTTGCCTTGTCGGTGATGGTTCCAGAGGATCAGAACAGTGCCAACTCGTCTGACAGAAACCATATTACTAAACATCAAAACAATCCGACAGATTGACATCATGACAAGGGCACTGAATTACACCAATGGATTACAGTGAAAAAAACATTCAGTAACATAAGTAGTTTTAAGTTACAGATAATCAATCAGAGAATAATAATCAGGTTGCCTAAATCAAGAACCAGGAATTACATCACCCATACATATAGTATATAAATGTAAACTACAGGGACAACACAGCCTACAACAGCTGAGCTTCTATTCCTTTCTTTGTATATACACACAGATGGCATGGCATGGCACGGCGGAAAGAAGCAGCAACGAAGAAAGCAGCTCCTGCCCTTGTTTCGAGAACATGGTTTCTTCATGGGCTGGCCGGCTGTTACTAGAGTTCAGAGCTGCGCCACCTAGTTCGCCGAGAGGAAATGCACACGGGCAAGAGGATACTCCTTCCCGGAGACCCAGACGCCAGTCTGCGACCACTGCACGTCCTCCCATTCCAGATTGTCCTGCAGCACCTGCATTGCGTCCCAGGAACAGAAAACGAGGTTGAATGATCATGCCTGTGCCCAACAGAAAGAAACGGTAGTATGTACTACTGGTGTAGTAAGACCGGGAAAATACCTCAACTTGTTCAGCTGGCAGTGGGATACCAACAGATCGCATGGCGATCTCGGGCATGGCTTTCTTACAACGTGACCATCTGAACACGTCCCGGAGTTCATGTTCTGCACTCACCCTGTCTCCATTTTGTGAATGGTGGTGGCTACTGTTGTGGTGTTTCTCCGCTTCTAAATCGGATGCGTTGGAGCTTGATCCGGCAGAACGAGGCTTTTCTCCACTAAAGCACAGCTCATACCTGTGAGAACTTAGGCCAACAAGACCAGAATTGAAAGATGCAAGTAAGATCACAATTTCCAAAGATAGCCAGTAAACATAAACACAGTGCCAAGGCAATAAGCCAATCGCTTATACCTATTGAAATGCGTTTCCAAATATATGACTTCACCCTTTTTCAGCCTCGCAGAAGTATAAAGTGATTTTTTCAATCCCTTGTCCGCCACAATGCTTATACTATATTTTAACCTGAAAGAAAAAAAAAAGCTTACTGGGAGCAACAAGACAATAGTTTCTACAAGCAGAGCTGCATAAGACATGATCACATGAGCGCTAAAAACACACAAGAACTAGTATGCCATAGAAATGGCAATATAGGTACTTAATGAACTGAAAATGGGGGCTTCAGAAGGCAAGTCGGCAAAGTACCATGGCTCATTACAGAGGTTGTACTGTATCGTGACTTCCCGAACAAATCTTTGTTGACGTAATGCATTCTGCATGAAACATATTGATAAAACCTTAGTAAAGAATAGAAAGATAGATCGCTGGTAATAATAAGAAGAAAATTAAATAGATACTGCAAAGTAATTAAACTTAAAACTTAGCTGACAATTTTGTTAACAAAAGAACAAAGATTATCAGAAAATTACAGAAGCTGCTGCTCTTGTTGTCATTGAACGCTCCACTGCAACTGGAGCAAGTGTAGGCTCCACAGCTGATGTATGGCTAAGGCGAGGCTCGAGATCAATGGTACCACCACTTTTCTGCAAAGCGTAAAGCATGTTAAGCAAACAATCTTCGAACAGTGATCATCAAAAGGTTGTCGCACCAACTTTCTAAAAAAAGGTTAGCAAGTTAATAGAAAACGTTGTACTATTGCATACAGTTTTACAGTCTTACTACCTTAACAATGCAGCAGCGCTCTATGCGAAAGCTACAACCAATACCAGCACCCCAAGCACGTGAACGCACATTGTTCCTCAGAGTTGAAGTATAGCCTGCGAGATATAGCATGTTTTGTAAGATATTGGTTGTAAGAGTACAGATTCAACCATCTGACCTTTTAACCAAGTGTAACTGAATCGACACAAAATTAGTTCACACTTACTGTCTTGTGGTGGTAGAACACGAACAGTTGCACGTAGTTCTTGGATGGCAGATGGTGGAGGTGATGATGTAGGGGAGCAGTAACCAGTATGCATTAGCACTAAAAGAAACACTAGTTAGAGCATCAGCTTTCTGAGCTACTTTAGTAGATTGAAAAAGTAATGAAGAGCCTACCGGCCACAAGGTCTGAATCATTTGTATAAACATCTGTTCCCCAAAGCTGAGCGCCTTTTACCTACAAAACGATGATTTTAACAAGTGAATAAGTAGCTACGGGAAGAGGTTTGCTACAATTGTAGACAACACTTGCTAACTGTATGAAGAGTGTAATCTTTGGCCTATATGATTTCGAGACAGTAATGCACTTCCAAGTGAGTTCATCATTAACTGTTTTCCTTATTCTATTTGTGAATAGAAGGAAAAATAAATCCAGCAACACAGGCTTGGTGATAGATGAAGTGACTAAGAGTCTAAACACAGAAATCACCTGTGAAATCAGTACACTTACTTGCCGATTAGTGGAAGTAACAAACTCCGCAGGTATTCGAATTTCAAGAGTAGGAACATTTTGTTGATTCTCGGCATTTCTAGCATCTGGGGTGGCTTCAAACTCTTTCCAGGATTTCAAAAGCTCTTGCATGCATTCACCAGCTTTATATACAATAGCAGATACCTCAGACTTACCTGCACCGATGAGAATACTAAGATACCAAATACAAAGCTGACAAGCTTTTATGGACCATGGCAAAAAAAAAATGCAGTTTGAAACTGGATCCCCGTCCATCATTTCTATATACAAGGGATTTCAAATAGATCATCGTAATTTATCCTTTTTTCCTCCAACTGATATTAGCACAAGTTAGAAAAAACAAAACATGCAGGTGCAAATATAAAATGGATCACCCTAAATGTAAAGGGGTTTCAAATATTGAAAGTGGATTGGTCAGAGCAGTAAAATCTCACAGTATGACTATGTGCGGTAAATCTCAATGTGCACTAAAACCTTATTAGAAGGAAATGTAAAATTATCTAGGTGCTAAGCTTTTGATGACTCCAGTTTCAAAAGAAGCACCACTATCCCTTTTTCCATTTTATTCTGCTAGGAATGGAGATAACTGACTGACCTTGAGACCTGCGAGAAGAAATAAATAATGAACATTAGATTTTCCGATGGGTTACCACTTATTGATAATTGAATGGCCTATTAAACATTAGACTGGTCTCTTATGCTATTTGAAACTAGCATGAGAAACATAGAAAGATGCAATACTAAACTTACCCTTCACCATCACGCATTTTGGACCGAAGCCGAGGTTCCCGTTGAGATGCTTGACTACCTCCCTTTGAACGTGCCATCCTCCGGCGCTGAATACTTCCAAAAGTATCCTTATCTTTCTCTGTATCTCCTTCAGGACCAGTATCGTCAGATTCCTTGTCAGTATATTTACTCCTTTGGTCATGCCTGTCTCCTGTATCCACATCCTTCTCTCTTTTCTTGTCTTTAGAATCCCTGTCATGAGATTTCCATGTGTCATCTTTTGTCTTCATTTCAGCAGCTGTATTCTCATGTTCGGCAGGTTTAACAGTTCCATCAGCTGCTGTTTTTTCCAGTGTTGCATTCTCCCTGTCAACTGCTACGGATGAATCCTTCTTGGCAGAATCCTTTTCGCGATCATTGCTTTCCTTGTCTTTCTGGGGGTCTTTCCTTTCCCAGTCCCATTTTTCAGCATCCCGGTCATCCCTTTGAATTTCTCTGCGTTCAACATTACCGCCTGCAAGCTGAATACCAGTTCTGCGGTCATTTCTATCAGTGTCTCTTGCACTGAAATCCCGATGTTTTTCATCCTTCTTTCTCCTGTCCTTGTCTCTGAACTTATCTTCACCTTTAGGTTCTACTTTATTCTCACCAGTAGATTCATGTGCATCCTTGGAGTTGCGTTCTTCCACAGGAGTCGGAACCTTGGGAGTTTCTTCTGTGCCTAGCAAACCAGGACGGGGAAAACGCCAAGCTGCATCATCTGGCTGTTCAACATAGCTTTTACCCCTATGGTCTTTATTATCTTTCCAGGCTAAGTTTGAAGTTCCAGTAGGGTGGCTATCCTTATCCGATTTGACTTCGCCCAAGAAGTCAGCATGCACCCTTCGGTCAGCTCTTAATTCATTGGCATCTGCTCTGTTGTTTGTCTTTGCATCAGTCTCAACTTTGTTGCCTTGAAATTCAATCCTGGTATCACTATGGACATCCCGAGCATCAGCTTTTGCCTCACGGTCATCAGCCTTGGTGTCACGTACATCTTTGTTTTGTTTTGCTTCTAATCTGCTGTCAGATGAGGTCCGGTGGTCTACAAAGTTGGAGGGGCCAATAGGCACCCGATGTGTCAGAGATGGTCTGCTATCTTCACGAGACTCGACGCGTTGTACTTTGGAAAATCTTCCATCATGTTCAAAAGAACCATGGAAATCACTGCTGCCTTGTTGACTGAGTTTCCCGGACGGGCTCGAATACAAGCTGCTTTCGTCCAAAGGACGTTTCGCAGGTGTAGAGTGGCTACCCTCCTCATGCGGCCTTTTTGGAGCACCGCTCATTTTTCCTCGAAAAATGTCAAGTGGGCCTTCAATGTGAGCCAAGTATAACACAGATACAAAAGGAAAGAGCCAAAAGTCCTCGACTCAAGACACTGCCAAAAAAAAAAAGATTTGGTCAGAACATGTTAGTTACTCTTCTTTGTCTTAATAACTAGACAATAAGATAATATATTCAGATATTTGTGTTGTATGGTTTACAATGAGGTTAATGTAGTGAATGTATCCTTTTATGATATGTCCGGACCATGTTGTTTTTCTGTCTAAACAGATACAACCATGTCAAGAGACCAAATAGAGGAACTCTTCCATACGTGTAAGCACTTGACATAAATATACACATATGGCAAGCTATCTGCACCAATAAAATCCAGAGAATCAAATAAATGAGTTACAGAATAAAGAGTATTTTCTAGAAAACAAGTGATCACAATTTCAAGGAATGGTGTCAATCTAGGAGCTGTGTTGGTAGCAAGGTTGTATTAAGCGCTAGGCGCTGATTGAGCATTTTGCCTCCATTTTTCCCCATTTCTGATGGATTAAAGCGGTAAGCTACGCGGCACCGATACGGATACGAGTATCGGGCCGATACGGATACGAAAATATGACATTTTGGAAAAGGGCCAATACGAGGATACGTTTTAATATATGATTTAAATCAAAAAATAATTATATGTAGTAGCTAGAAATATCAGATGGACTTGTTTCTAAGCATCCAAACTCCAAAACTGTTTCATTTGATGCACTGATGCTCTCCAATTCTCCAAGTTCCAAAGACGAAGACAGAGAGATAAACATGAATAATGTTTAATGAATGGCAGCAAGCCCTCGAGCTGCTCCTTCTTGCTGTCGTGCGTGCCGTCGAGCTTGGGTTGCCGCCGTCCGTCAAGGTGAGATACAGAGCGGGGGTTGGGCGCATGGATTGACGGGTCGCTGCCGGCTGCTCGAACTGCTGGCGCCACACCCCTCAATGGGGAGCCGGCGGCTCGCTCAGGTCAGGGTCGGGAGGAAGTGAGAACAGGGAGGAGAGGGGAACGAAATAGGGTTAGCCTTAAGCAGCTGCAATTAGAAAGAGATAGGGGAGAGGGAGCTGCAATTAGAGAGGAGCAAGGACTGCCAAGAAGTGCACCGGAGAGGAGGAACCGAAGGAGCATACCTTGCTGAGTTGCTGGCGATGGCGAGGAGGCTGCTGGCCTGCTGCAGTGGTCGGTCGCCGCCTCGCCGGACGGCCGGAGAGGACTGGATGGGTGGCTAGGTCGCCGCCGGCTGCTCGATCTGGACGGCTGCTCGATCTGAGGGACTGAGCGGGGCGGCTAGGTCACGGGCATGGTGGGGAGTGAGAATGCGGGAGGAGGACGGGATCGAGGAAACTGCTCCCTATCGCCCGAGCGATGCGGTGTATAGCTGGGCAAACGTGCCGGCCCGGCCCGGCACGGCCCGGCACGGTGCCGGCACGGCACGATTGCGGCACGGCCCATTAGGCACGCCAGCGATTCGTGTCGTGCCGGGCCGGCCCGCGTGCCGCGGCGCGAGGCCAGGCACGGCACGGAGGCCCAGCAACGGCCCGGCCGGCACGTTAGGCCCGCCAGGCACGGCTGGCACGTTTCAGCCCGTTTTTTTTTTTTTGCTTTTTTTCCTATAAATAGGGCTGTCCACCCCCTCTAATTTGCATCCCTCTCATTTGTATCACACAAATACACAAGCATGGCTGAACAACCACTCAACCAAGGTCCTCCACCACCCAACGAAGGTCCTCCAAGGCGTCGATCAAAGGTGTGGGAGTTTTTCGACGAAGTAGTCGTCGTTCAAGATGGTGTCGAGGTGGTCAAAGCGAAGTGCAAATGGCCTGGATGCAGCAGTCATCTGTCCATTGGTTGGGGAGGAGTCGGCCACTTGATTAGGCACCACCACAATCACAAAAGAGTACTTGCCCAAAACCAAGCAGAAGATGGTGGAGGAAGTGATGCGACGACTTCTAATTTAGCGTTTTAGAATAAAGTTGTACTATTTTTCCTTCTTAGAGTAAGAAGGTTTTTTAATGAGGCAGCTATCAATAGAGCTATTTATCTTTCCTTAGATTAAGAAAATGCAAGACAAAGTTTGATATGATCTTAATAAATTTTATTTAGCTAGCAAGTCGCCTCATTAAAACCTTCCAGTCCCCTCAGGTACCCTGGTAAGGAAAAAGAGTGCGTCTGAAACTTGCCGCTCTCCTACTTAATTGTTCATATTACAGACCGAGTTCAAATTACAAAAATAAAAAAGAAAAATACAAAGAGGATAAGAAAATTATTCTTCGTCTTCGTCGTCGTCGTCGCCGATATCAAGATACTCCAGGGCAGCCAACAACTCGGGATCCTCCGGCATGTGTTGGGTTCTACGCCTCGCCCGATCACGATCTTTTACCGTCATTAAACTCTTCACCATTGAAGGGTGGAGACTTGCTCTTCTTGGCTCGAGTACTCTTCCACTTAGACTAAAAGTTCCCTCCGACGATGTTGTTGATGCGGGGACAGTTAACACATCCCGTGCTAGTATGGAAAGCACCGGATATGTACTTTTATGATCATGCCACCACTGCAATATGTTGAACTCGACTTCATCATCGTGGGGAACCAGCTGGTCATTGAGGTAAACACCTAACTCACTTCGTCGAGGAGCGGTGGAGCTGCTCGAACTTGAGCCGGAGCTGCTGCCGAAGAGTTTAAAGATTGTTTTCTTCTTTCCGGTTTGTGTATTTGGTGGAGGACGGGGCGGACGAACTGCTTCTGCAAACCTAGTCTCATACTTCATGTACAGATCAGTGAGTTTGCCCTTAACAATATATTGATATTGAGCATAGTCTACTCCTAAGGCGGTTGTTAATAAAGATAGAGCATCGCCGAACCCTTCAAGTTTGGCCCTTGGGTCCAAAATAAATGCAAATGCATACAAATCAGGAATTTCTTTCCAATATTTTAAAAACTTTTCTTTCATTTTCTTAACACCTTCTTTTAAAATTTCGTCATGTTCATACTCTTTTAAGTGATTAGCAATAATTACAATCTGATGCACTAGTAGAGGAGATGTGGGATAATAAACCCCAGATAAAATGTTAGTTGCATCGTAAAGAACTTCTAGAAATTGCATTACCATTTGTGCCATAACCCAGTCATCAGGGGTAATAAAGATTGCTCCGTTGGAATTTGAATTAACAAACGTGGTAAACTGCCGTTGATCACGGATCAAATCTCTAATCATTATATATGTAGAGTTCCATCTAATATCCATGTCTACATTATAGACATGAGAGGCCGCTTGAGCTGCCTTACACCAATTCTTATAGTCGGCTAGCCGTGGATTAGAAGCATTTAAAAAAAAACTATGCCACTTCTTATTTTCTCAATGGGTTGTTTCATTAATTTTAAAGCACCTTTAGCAATAAGATTAATAATATGGCATGCACAACGTTGATGAAAAAGGTATGATGCAGAATAAAAAGAAAGTCTGGGAATGAGATCATGCATTGCCTTGGCATTGTTTGAAGCATTATCTAAAGTTATTGCAAACACCTTTTTCTCAAGACCAAATTCTTCCACGACTTGCATAATTTTTTCAGCAATGGCTCTACCAGTATGGCTTTCATCAATTAATTCAAATCCAATGACACTTTTTTTTAGTTCCCAAGTAGTACTGTCCACATAATGAGATACAACACTTAGATAGTCTTGCTTAGCTCTACCGCTCCAGATATCAGATGTTAATGAAACTGAAAATACACACTTTGCAAATTCACCTTTTAGTTCATTTTGCATTTTTATGGCAAGTTTTTTCATATCCCTAGATGTAGTTTGCCTAGAAACTGGTTGATATTGTGGATTATGACAAGTTTGAATCCATTCGACAACACCGGGATAAGCCCCAAAACCAAGCGGTAAATCATATGCAGCAACCATATTACATAGTCCTTGACGAGATAAATCAGCATCGTAGTTAAAGTTACTTACCTAGCCGTCAGCGCTGAAACCAAGCTGGCCTTGTCTTCTCCTCGTCTCCTGGTCCCTCTTCGCCCTATGTCCCTTCAAGTGCCGGTCCAAGTGACCGGTTCCGCTGGAGGAGGCGCCGCTGAGGACCTTGATGCAACCAGGCCACTTGCACACCGCTTCTTGTACCTTCGTGCCATCTTCGAGTACTCTTTCACGGTACTCGAAATGGCCTTCCACCCACACCAATGCGGTTCGCCGCCTCTTTGAGCCGGATGAGGAAGAGGAAGTGGCGGCACTACTAGATTGAGCATTGGATTCTTGGCTAGGTTGCATTTGGGGTTGAGGATAGGTCGGAATTTGGGATGAGTAGTTCATATAGTCTTCCACACGAATACCTAATTCGTCGGCTGCAAAGTTGATTATCGGGTCGGGGATAAACCCCTCGGGGTTTGGGTTGAAAGGAGGGGGGGGGAGGCTCCATGGATGAGAAGTGTGGAAATGTATGATGAGAAGTGTGGGTTGAGTGTGCAGAATTTAGGGGGTGAGAGGCCCTTTTTATAGCAAAAAATAGAGCTGTTAGGAGTTCAAATTTTGAAAAAATCGAAAAAAAACAGGCAATAGTGCCCTAACCGGGCCGGCGTGCCCTAAACGGGCCGTGCCGAACGTGCCCGGCCTGCGTCGCGCGCATCCGCGACGTAAACGGGCCGGCCGTGCCGCCGACGCCCCGCTCCCCCGACGCTCCCCGACCGTTGGACGTAAACGGGCCGCCACCGTGCCGTCGGGCCGTCGTGGGCCGTGCCGTGCCGCGCACCGGCACGATTCTGCCGTGCCGTGCCGGGCCAGCCCACGGGCCTCGACCGGAGCTGGGGCACGGCACGGACCGGGCCCGTGCCGGGGCACGGCCCGTTAAGATCCGTGCCGTGCCCGGGCCGTGCTTTAATTTCTGTGCTTCGGGCCGGCACGCTTGGCCCGGCCCGTTTGGCCAGCTATAATGCGGTGTCACCGTTTCGCTTAAGGAAGTCGATCGTGGGCTTGGCCCGTTTAACGCGTTCCCTTCGTTCGTGTCTCGTATGTTTCCTTCGGGTTCCCCTATACGGGCCTCTTTGATTCAAAGGAATATCAAAGGATTTTGTAGGATTAGATTCTATAGCAAAATTTCCTATACTAGTTGTTTGATTTGTAGGATCATATCCCATAGGAATTAATCCCATAGGAATTTTGTAGTGTAATTCTCATAGGAAAAAAGCATTAGGTCATACCTCATGGAAAATTCCTTCAATACAATCAAAGAAAGTTTCACTTCCTATAGGATTCAAGTAGGTATTACATCTCATTCCTGTAAGTTTCCTATTCCTATAGATTTCCTATCCTAAGAATCAAAGGAGCCCTACATCACTTCGAGCGAGTTGGGAGCCTCGCCTCGCTCACACGATCGGCAACATGGGCCAGGCTCAATGCGCGTCCTCCGTCCAGCGAACCAGCTTAAGTGACTGTGATCATCCGCTAAAAAAAGCGACTGCGATCCTGCACATGCTCGCGCACGTTTCTTTTTCTTTCGTTTTTTTACATTTCTTGCTTATCCTATTTTCTTATTTCTGGGAATATTTCAAGAATATATTTTAGTGCTTAAATACAAAAAATGTTCAGATTTGAAAATATTGAAAATAAAAAATGTTTAAATTAGAAAATGTTGATATTTGAAAATTTAAAAATTGTTCAGCTTTCAAAAATATCAGGTTAAATTTTTTCATATTATTAAAAATTTCCGGATTTGAAAATGTTCAGTTTAAAAAAAATAGTAAGCCAAAAATGCAGGTGAACCAAAAATAATAGTGAACCGAAAAGAAAACTAAAATTCGGATGGACAAAAAAATAGTGAACCGAAAAGGCCGGTCAACCGAACATAGTAGTGAACCAAAAAATAGCGTCGAATCGAAAATAATAGTGACTTGAAAAATAACTAAATGTCGGTGAGGAGAAAATAATAGTGAACCAAAAATACCGATAAACCAAAAATAATAGTGAACCTAAAATTTGATGAACCGAAAATAAATATTGAAACAAAAATGCCGATGATCAAAAAATAATAGTGAACCGAAAAAGCGGATGAACCAAAAATAAAAGTGAACCAAAAATACCGATGAACCGAAAATAATAGTGAAACGAAAATACCGATGAACCGAAAATAATAGTGAACCGAAAATATCGATGAACCAAAAATAATAGTGAACCCAAAATGCCAATGAACCAAAAATAATAGTGCCAAAAATGTCGATGAACCAAACATAATAGTGAACCAAAAATGCCGATGAACCGAAATGCCGATGAACCGAAAATAATAGTGAACCGAAAATTCCGACGAACCAAAAATAGTGAACAAAAAATACCGATAAACCGAAAATATCAATAAACCGAAAATGCCGATGAACCAAAGACAATAATGAACGAAAAATACCGACAAACCCAAAATAGTGAACCAAAAATAATAGTGAACCAGAATACCGGGTGAACCGAAAATAGATTTTTTCTAAAAATTATTCATTGTTGAAAAATTTCATTTTAAAAATGATTAATATTTTATTTTATTTTTAAAATGAATATTTAAAAAATATTTTTAGGAAAATAAAAAGGTAAAAAAAGAAAAGGAGACAAAAAAAGCGAAATAAAAATGCTGCCTAAAAAATATGAAAAGAAAAACGGAACAGAAAAAAGAAACGGGAAAAAACAAAAAAGAAAGAAAGGGAAAAAAGAAACGTACCTGCACGAAGATGGGCCGGCCCATACGGGGCTACCCTGCGGGCGAGTCCGTACACGCGCTCGCAAAGAGCGATAAATAGCGATTGCGTTTCCTTCGGTGTTTCTCGTTTGCTTCCTTCGTCGTATGCTTCCTTCGTTTTTTTCTTCTTTCTTTCCTTTTTATTCTTTTCTGGTTTTGGTCATACATGATTTTTTTCTTTTCCTATTTTTCATTTTTCTTCTTTGTTTATTTTTTACAAAAATGAATATATTTTAAATCTGAAGCTTTTTAAAAAAAATTAAAATCAGAATCTTTTTTTTTTGAAAATGAACATTTTTTCAAATCTAAACTATTTTCAAATACGAACTATTTTCAAAATGAACAATTTTTAAATATGAACCATTTTTCAAATATCTATTTTTTGTTAACCATTAATTTTGGTTCACTCGAATTTTTTGTTCACTATTATTTTTGGTTCACCCGGATTTTGGTTCCTTTTCGATTTATTATTATTTTCGGTTCGCCGGTTTTTTGGTTCACTATTATTTTCGGTTCACCCGAATTTTTGGTTCATTTTTGTTTTCGGTTCGCCGGTATTTTTGGTTCACCTGAGTTTTTGGTTCATTATTATTTTCGGTTCGCCGGTATTTTTTATTCACTATTATTTTCGGTTTGACCGAATTTTTGGTTTATTATTATTTTTGGTTCGCCGGTATTTTTGGTTCACCCAAAATTTTGGTTCATTATTATTTTCGGTTCACCGGTATTTTTGGTTCAATATTATTTTCGGTTCACCCGAATTTTTGGTTCATTATTATTTTTGGTTGGCCGGTATTTTTGGTTCACTACTATTTTCGGTTCACCCGAATTTTTGGTTCACTATTATTTTTGGTCCACTATTTTTTCGGTTCAAAGGTATTTTTTCTTTCACCCAAATTTTTTGTTCACTATTATTTCCGGTTCACCCAAATTTTGGCTCCTTTTCTGTACCTATTATTTTCGATTCACCGACATTTTTTGGTTCACTTTTATTTTCGGTTCACCGATATTTTTTGGTTCACTATTATTTCAATTCATCGACATATTTGGTTCACCAATAATTTTTGTTTCACTATTATTTCCGGTTCACCGGTATTTTTGGTTCACTATTATTTTTGGTTCATCCAAAATTTTCGATTTTATTTATTCGAGTCGAGCTGGCTCGGCTCGGCTCGAATTCCAGCCCTACCGAGTCGAGAGTGGACGTCGTCGCGATTTACCTCGACGACGGACATGAAGACGAGCCGTGAGGGAGTCGAAAGTGGACGTCGGTCCTCCGTACCGAAATTTTGTTCTACAATACTAAATTTTGTTCCACATAGTGCGAAAATGTGTTTCTTTTAGTTTGTCAAGATTTTATGATTTTATTTCGTTACACGTTATTAGTTCCACTTCTCAAGAATTACGGTCATTTTTTTTTCATAACTCACTCGTTATCCTAACTACTAGTCGGGCAGCATACAAATAAAATAACACACCTAACCCTAGTGCTTTGACCGGAAAATGGACTAGGCGCAGTCCAGGAGCGAGCCCGCAACCGGCGGCAACGGAATGCATTGTGTTTCACAACCTTTGTCGGCGAGTCCGGTCCAAGATTGTGGAGCGAGAGCGTAGTCGAAGTAGTCGTACACGCGGCACAATCACAGATGCGAAAAGTAAAAGGAGACACGGGAATATAGTCTGACTGATCTTTATTAATCAATTGTCTCTCTCTCCATACAATACAGGGGGTATATATAGGCGAGAGGGGTAGGTGGAGAGGACCAAACCCTAGAGGAAAACCCCCCACCCAAGAAAGGGTGGGCCACGTACGTGACCGTACGGGTCGGTTTCCCAACACTCCCCCTTGGTTCGTCATCTCGTATTGTCTATGTCTCAAAAACTCCGAAAACCCAGTGGGAAAAATATGGAGAAAGAGCACATAGTATACGTCTTCTCATGTTGCACGAATTGCCTCATCAAAAATCTCAATGTGAGAAACATCTGGAAAACTCACATAAGGGAAAAAGAGTACAATTCACTCAATCATCAGGTTGAGTACTCAATCATCTGGATCGAGATTCACAGACGGGGGTGTGAAGAATCTCCCCCTGAGTCTGGCATCTCTCTAAGTCTCATCATACCGATTCCACGAACACGCCTCTCAAAAGATGATGCCGGTAATGATTTAGTGAACAAATCAGCAAAATTTTCACACGACTTAGTATGCAAGATCCTCACTTCGTTCATCTTCTGCAACTCATGTACATATAAGAACTTGGGGTTGATATGCTTTGTGAGATTACTCTTCACATAACCCGACTGTACTTGTGCAACACAGGCTGCATTATCTTCATAGATAATGGTGGGGGTCTGTACGGTGTTCAAACCACACGTCTGCTAAATGTGGTGAATCATCCGTCGAAACCACACACACTCTCGTGATGCTTCATATAGCGCTATGATTTCTGAGTGGTTCGTTGAAGTCAATACAAGACTTTTCCTAGACGATTTCCAGGAAATTGCAGTTCCGCCACAAAGAAAAACATACCCAGTCTGTGACTTGGAAGTGTGCGGGTCCAACGGGTACCCTGCATCAGCATAGCCTACCAATGATAGGTCTTGATTCCTCCTATAAAATAGCACAAGATCTTCGGTCCCTTGCAGGTATCAGAAGACGTCCTTGATGCCTTTCCAATGTCTATTGGTAGGCTCAGAACTGTACCTAGCAAGCAAATTGACGGCGAAAGCAATATCTGGCCGTGTACAATTCGCGAGGTACATGAGTGCTCCAATGGCGCTCAAGTAGGGGAATTCCGGTCCCAGAATTTCCTCCCCCTCTTCCTTAGGCCTGAACGGGTCCTTATCTTGCTGTAGAGACCTCCCGATCATTGGGGTCTTAGAAGGATATGCCTTATCAAATCCAAATCTCTCCAACACCTTCTGGGTGTAGGCAGACTGGTGCACTAGAATCCCAGCAGGGGAATGTTCTAGTTGCAGACCCAGACAGAACTTGGTTTTACCCAAATCCTTCATCTCGAATTTCGACATCAGGTAGGAACTCGCTTCCTCAATATCTCTAGGTGTACTGATTATATTCAAATCGTCCACGTACACCGAGATTATACAGAATCCATCTTGGGATCGCCGTATAAAGACACATGGGCAGTCCTCATTGCTCGTGTAGCCCTTCTAATGAAGGAAATCGCTTAAGCGATTATACCACATCCTACCAGACTGTTTAAGTCCGTATAGTGACTTCTTGAGAAGAACACTGTATAGACCCCGATTTGCTCTATCTTGATTCGGAATGGGGATACCCTCCGGTACCTTCATGTAAATGTCTGAATCAAGGTTACCATATAGGTAAGCAGTGACAACATCCATCAATTTCATTGTCAAGTCCAGATTTACTGCCATGCATCGAGATCAAATATCTAAAGGTTATACCATCCATGACCGGGGAGTAAGTTTCCTCAAATCGACACCTGGTCGTTGAGTGAACCCTTGAGCAACGAGCCTTGTTTTGTACCGAACCACCTCATTTCTTTCATTTCTCTTACGAACAAAAACCCACTTATGGCCAACTGGGCGAATGTGGGGAGGAGTTAGACTAACCGGTCCAAACACCTTCCTCTTGTTGAGAGATAATAATTCTGAGGTAACTACCTCCTGCCAATCTTTCCAATCCGACCTCCTTTTACAATCAGCGAGACTGTTAAGCTCAGGGTCAGTATCTATGATTGAGGCAATTTTCTTAGCAAAGTTAATGTCGACAATTGCCATTGCTCAGTTCATTGACTCTCCCGTACTGATATAATTTATGGCCATTTCGTCATGGGGCGCTGCCTCTTGCTCTACCGTATTTCCCATTACAGGAGCGAGGTCCTTTAGCTTTTCCGCGCCGATGTGTGTACTCACATCTCCGCTGGATGTTCCCTCAATAGGATGTTAAAGTCCGGAATCCCGTGCACAGGATTTTCCGTACTTGTGCCAGGTCTCAAGTGGCTCCCCTTACTCTTTCTAGGGGCTTTGGTGACTGGCTGTGATAAATCTCTCTTATCCTTTTTCGCCGGGCGTCCCCGAGTACTTGGGATTTGAGAATCCGGATTCCGCGTCCTTTTAGGCCTTTGGACGGGGGCGGGTGTACCATTAGTTAACTTCAGTATCTTAACCCTCTCCGGTGCATTGTGCGCTGGCACATGCGGCTTTGTCACAGTTTTCAAGTCACTAAAGTGATCAGGCAGTTGATTCGCTAATGCATGCAAATCTATTATCTTTTGGACTTCCTTATTTGTCTCAGTAGTGCGTGGGTCATGAGCATGGATCCCCGTGGCTTGCCACGTGATTTCTTGACTTTTATCATCAAGGGGTTGATTTCCTCCCCCTAAAGTCGGAAAAAGATCCTCGTCAAATATGCAATCAGCAAAGCGGGCTGTATGACAATCACCTGTCATGGGGTCCAAATACCTAATTATGGACATAGTCTCATAACCAACGTATATCCCCGACTTACGGAGCGGGCCCATTGTTGGTCGCTGGGGGGGTGGTATCAGTACATATACCTGGCAACCGAACCAGCGAAGGTGGGAAATTTTCGGTGCCGACCCCTGCGCAAGCTACATAGGAGAATGGATGTTGTAGGCCGATGGTCGAAAATTTATGAGTTTAGCAGCGTGTAACACAACATGCCCCCAACATGTAGTTGGTATATTACAACCCTGAAGTAGCGGTCTGGCAATGAATTGAATCCTTTTAATCAAAGCCTCTGCAAGTCCATTCTGCGTATGGACATGCGGTACTGAATGCTCGACTGCAATTCACATTGCCATGCAATAATCATCGAACGCCTTCGAAGTAAACTGTCCGGCGTTGTCCATTCTAATGTACTTAATACGATGATCTGGGAATCTATTCCTCATTTGTATGATCTGAGAGATCAATTTTGCAAATGCATGGTTCCTTGTTGACAGTAGGCAAACATTGGACCATTTAGAGGAAGCGTCGATGAGTACCATAAAGTATCGAAACGGCCCTGATAGGGGCTGAATCGGACCGCATATGTCCCCTTGGATATGTTCCAAGAACGCGGGGATTTCATCCTTCACCTTTAAAAGGGATGGTCTAATGATTAACTTCCCCGTAGCGCATGCAGAGCACACGAAATCATCAGGATTTGGGAAGTTCTTCACATTAACATTATGACCATTCGAGTTGTTAATTATATTCCTCATCATTCTCAGACCGGATGGCCTAATCTATCATGCCATAGGCAAAATAGTTCAGAGCTTCGGAAAACAGTCTTTAAGGTAGTGTACACGGGCGGTGCTACAATTTTCGTGTAGTAGAGCCCCATGTCCCATGAAGGAAGCCTTTCGAGGACATGGGTACCATTTTCATCACGCCTTGTGATGAGGAGGTATTCCTTACCACCCTCGTCATCGGTACCAATATGGAAACCATTGGCGCGAATAGCTTTGAAGCTCAAGAGAGTGCGAGTAGCCTCTGGGCACAACAATGCGTCATTTATGACAAAAGTCGTTCCCATGGGGAGTACAATAGTGGCTCTTCCGGAGCCTACTATTTTCGGACCGCAGTCGGCGATCGTCATAATACTACCCGGAGACTTTTGAATTGACTCGAAGTACTTATCTTCTCTCAAGATGGTATTTGTTGATCCACTGTCCGCAAGGCACGTTTCCTCCATTGGGGGCGCCACATGTGTTCTAAAATATTTGCATCAAGTTAACATAATGAAGCGAGGAAGTAGCAACATTACATAAGACATGCACACATATCTCAGAACATAACATGCCATCACATTCAAACAGAGGAATTAATGAACGATAACCAAATGTCATTCAAGCACCGAAATAATGAATATGTTTTGCTCTTATAGAGCTTACAAAACCAAATGTATCTCAAATAGCCTAAGGAATTATGATAGATAAAACGAGTGGAGTCTAGACGGGCGAAGAGAACGCGCCGTTCACTTAACACTCAATCTCCAACTTTGAGAACTGCTCCTCAGTGAGTATAGGATCATCATCAATGCTAACCCTTGGTGCGCCAGGGAGCACCATGTGCTCAACCTCCATAGAGATGCCGACGTCCGACGGGACCGTCGGGGTCGTCTCCATGGGCACCATGGTTGATGCACCCGCAGGCAGAGGTGGTGGCGGTGAAAGGAGCTCAGACGCCACCGGGGGTGCCGGGGGTGCCAGTGGTGCCTCCCACTGAACTGAGGCGAGGTGCGATTCACACACCTTCTTACTAGCCTTGTATGCAGCCACAACCTCCTTCGGCGCACGACACTGACGTGAGAAGTGTTCTGTAGAGCCGCACCGATAACAGTCTTGGGGCCTCTGCTCCCCCTTGCCTGGCTGATGTTGCCGAGCCTGGCGAGGAGGGCGAGGTTCCTTCTTGCCCTTCCTGCCCCTCTTCTTCTTAAGAGGTGCGCGGACCTTGAAGGCATTAGCATGGGTGTCGGGGGACAACCCCCGAATAGGGTCAAGATGACAAGATATGTGAAGACCCGGAGTTGACCGGGTCAACGATAACCGACATACCATACAGACATACCCTGGGTCGACCAGACATATCCAGATGTCGGATCACACAAATTATATGTCGGAGCCTCCTTTGTTCTTCTTATGTGCAGGGAAGGTGAAACCGAGTTATGAAGTATCTGGCATGCCTATGCCGGATCGGGAGAAATGGAGCTCTATCCCGGAGGACGGTCAAGGCTCACGTCTTGTCCCTACAATCACGGGGCAGGCGTCCTGCCACTGGCAGGACGTGACGCGCTGCCTAACCCTTGACTCGGTGGTCATGGGATGGGCAGTCAGGCCTCCATGCTGCTGACCGAAGCAGTACCGGGGATCAGTGCACAGGAGTTGATAGATTGGACGTGCCACGTAGGGATGACCGAAGCTGTCAGATGACCGGACGTGGCCACAGTGCGGGCTACGCCAGCACCAACGTCAGCCCTAACTTGTGCCCTGGGCTTCCCTTTATAAGGAGCACCAGGGGCTCCTCTTACAGGGACGATCTTTTGCCTCACGCGTATACACTTTAGACATTCCACCAGAGCCAACAGAGAGCCAGTGAACCATCCCGAGACTCAGTAGAGAGCCCTGAGCTCATAGTTCTTCTCATACAGCTCAAGGAGCGTTGTGTAGCTCGAGTGTGATCCACCATAATAACAGACAAGCAGGAGTAGGGGTTTTATCTCCTCACGAGAGCCCTGAACCTAGGTAAAACCGTGTGTGTGTTCGTGTGTTTCTGTGTGCGTCTTCATACGCGCTAGCCCTCCCCGGTGCCTCCAGCGTCCATCGGCCCCAACTCAAGCCTACCTATGGCATCTGTCCGTGCACCACCACGACAGTTGGCGCCCACCGTGGGGCCAGCAGCGACGCTGGCTGGTGTGTTCATCCGGACGGATTCCTTCATCACCTCGGGCGAGCGCGTTCTCTGTGGCCTTGTCCACATGTTCGGCTCGCTCAACAACGCGGGCTGCTTCGGCAGCAGGCCGCTACCCCAGAACGGCTGCCTCATCGAGTTCGGCTCGCTCACCGTCTACGTCGCCACCGAGGTTCCCTACAGGTTTCCCGAGGGGGTGCAGGTTGCAGCGGATCCTCCCGCAGTCTGCGCAGCTCGTGGCCGGCGTACCGCTCGCCCCGCTAGTTGCGTCGAGGTCATGATGACTGCTCCGGGTATCGATGCTGGCGGTGCCATGGCTGGGGAAGCCGAGGTCAGCACCAGGTCGACCAGGACGGCGCGTCCGCCGCTGGAGAGGCCAGAGAACCTCCAGGCGCAGGTCGGTGACACCGAGTCCTCTTCAGGACACGATCGAGAAGCTGGCCACCCCTGTGTCTCCAGGCGCAGATGCTGCTCTGGCTCAGGCTGAGCTGGAGGAGCAGCGCAAGAGCTTACTCCAGGAGGCTTTGGAGGTAGCCCGAGTCAGGCAAGATTTTGACATCTCTGATGGCTCCCAAGTGCAGGAGATCAATTGTAGTACCTTTCAATGAGAAAAGGTTGTCGAACCCACGAGGAGCTGAAGGTATTGGTTAGAAAGAATGATAAATAAAACAATAAAAGATGCAAGTGTTTTTGGGATTTTTGGTTGTATAAATGCAAAAGAATAAAAATGCTTAAAATAAATAGTAGCAAGTAGAAAGCTCTCAAAGAGAGAGAAAGCCCAATCCTGTATGTGGCTGGAGGACAAGCTCAAGTGATGTGTGTCTTATATGTGGAAAACGTTCCCGAGGGCGGCATGGATATCACTAGGCATAGAGATTTATTAAACAACACGTTGCATATCTTGTCAGGTTTTAATCTTCTTGGGGCAGAGCCATAACTAGGCATAGCTAAATAATTAAACTACAACCCCTTATGATGGATCATGTGGCCAATTTAATGACTTGCACAAGAATTATTAAGACATAAAGTCCCACCATAGCATTACACTCTAAGATCCCCGACACTACTACCCACATAATATAATTGCATGACTCTGTCTTGGGCTTAGTTGTCCTCCCAAGTCTTTCTCAATTCATTACACTACGTTGTTCTCCTATGAGCCCTTTAAAGGTGAAGTGTTGTGTAGTCGACATTCGCACAACACCATCATAGAATCACATAAAAGATAAACTCTTGACAAAATACCAACACATGTTATATATAAATCATTGCCAATTCATCCTATGCCCTCAGGAACATATGGGAACTACTCACAACGTGCAGACATGATCATAATCAGTGGCATAAAGGGTACAACACAATCTGAAATAAATACTTCACCACCAAATAATGACAAGTACCCAATCACAAACATGAATAGGAGCACTAGCCAATGATCTAGGGTATAGAAACTCTCAAACTATGAGGGGAACAAAGTGGATCACGGAGATGGTGATGGAGATGGTGCTGGTGATGGTGATGACGGTGATGTAGAGGCCTCCTCCCACGCCAAGGAGGAGAGGTGATGATGATGGTGGCGATTTCCCCCCTCTCCGGAGCTCCGGAGCAGCAGGATCTGACCCCCTTCGGAGAGAATCAGGAGCTCCGCCGCCGCCACGACCTCAGATAATTCGGGGAAAATTAGGGCGTCCCTTTTCGGCGAAGACGAAGGTGTTGGTAAAAAGCCCCACGCGAGGAGGTGCTCGAGGGCCTACTTGGTGGGTCCCACGCGGCTAGGTACATGGGCCGCGTGGGCCCACCCCATTTGGCCCTCGTGGCCCTCCTGTCTTCGGTCTTCTTTCCTCCACCCTTCTCTTGATGAAAAACTGGCGTGGTATTTTTCCTTTAATTATTTGAGTCCGCGAAACTCCTGAAACAATAAAAACAAGAAAAGGGGGGTATTCTGCCTCCCAGATGTTAAATGCCAAAAATAGGGACTTTGTATGAAAGTCCCATAAATCATCTAAAACATGCAAAACATCGATATAACAATGCAAATAACATACCAATATGATAATATAAGATATAAAAATGATGATATAAAATGCACGTATCAACTCCCCCAAGCTTAAACCTTTACTCGTCCTCGAGTAAATAAGGACATAGATCATTATATGCATCGATGGACTTATGGTTGATAAATAAATACGGGCATTGTATCATCATCATACTCAGTTGCAATGTAAGATTTATGAATTAAAACTCATACACATGAGGGCAACATAAGTAGAAGCTCTAGCAATCACTCTTACTTTTGAAAGAAAATAACCATTGTATGTTGGACAACTGAATCATATTACTTTTCCTATGCTTTTCTCTTTATGGCAAGCATTTGANTATAGTGGATTCATGCCCCCTTTTGTTCCTGGGCACGATTGACATAAACGTCTAAGGGCGAGGGTGTGCTGTTGCTACAAAGGGTAAAACAGCGATGTTAATGTCTATTTTGATATTAGTATTGCTTACTTCATGCACTTTACTTAATGCAATTGTCTGTTGCTTGCAACTTAATACCGTTGGGTGACAGGCTGGATAGCGATACCACGGTGTACTATTTAGACAAAGACGCAGTTGGACTCAACGGTCTTTGTTCCTTGTCGTGATGACTCCATCTCCCCATTAGCTCCACGCCAACAAGGAAGAAGGAGGCACCCTTCACCAGAAATCGAACCCAGCCCGTCGCCACACACACCAGATGTGCCGAGAGATGCGTTGAAACCCTTCCTCTCCTCGTCACCGAGGCCCGCCAGAGGTTGACGCTTCTCACCACCCGAAACATCAAGATCGTCGCCGCGCCTGCGAGACGCAGAGATCAATGCTCCCATCCACTCCTCCTCGCCACCAAAGCCGACCATAGGGAGTTTCCAAACAGATCGACCCCGCAGCAAAAAACGGCCGCCACGAACCACAACCTTATTAAAGGGAACGGCGGCCCTCTCCAACGCACCCAGCTCGAACCTCTCGAGCAACAGGACGAGGAAAAGAAACCCTATACGGCACCAGATCTGGCCGGAAAGATCCAGCACCCCGCTCCCAATTACAGGCATCAAGCCTAAGACCGGCATACAGCCGCAGCACGTACATCTACACTGTATAAACCGAGCTGCCCGACCATCTCTCCTCCAAGCGGCAGCGCCACCGGAGTTGAGGCAGAGGGGAGCTCGGGAGCAAGAGGAGACTCTCAACGAGAGGATAGGGTGGAGCGAGAAAGGGAAGGGGAAAATTCACCAGGTATCTCTAGCTAGACTCGATGAGAAGTGTCTAAATGTGCATATGTACCAAAGGGTCCCGCCCGTTATGATTTTTTTTAAATCAACGCAAAAACTCAACGGAAAACTCAAAGCAGAAGTCAATGCACAATTTTTTTTAAGATCCTGAGACAAGGTTTGTACACACAAAAAAACTTGATTAAAACAAACTAAGATTGGTATATACGGCTTGCATCGTCATATAACGCCACGAATAGTATATCTTCTCTCTATCTCCATGACCTCAAGAAAGGTGTCGAGCAAAAATACAATAGCCCATAAAATAGATCGTGATGGAAATCATATCGCAAGTAAGCAAAGCCAGTTCAAAGGGTCAAGTTTTTTCTTGCTTCTAGGCTTCTATGAAAATTTGTAGTGTTGAATTTACAACTCGGCATGGAATCACCATGGTCCGCTTAGAAAGATAGTTCGCTTGGTAAACCTACTAATTTCGTTTTACAACAAAATGCTTATATTAGGATACTAGTGAATATCTTTCGTACATTTACAGGGTTATTTGCTTTATTTTATATCATGAGCCTAAGATTATGCCATGATTGATTGATTTTATCATGGTTCTATGTTTATCAAACATACAAATTTCCATAATGCACCATCTTAAACACATAATGACTATTGGTATGTAATATTCTAATTTACTGAGACACACACATGAAGTGAACACATGTATCCTAACCACTGCTGAACATGCAACAAACTATAACAACATATAGTAAATATTCGCTTGGCTCTCACTGTATTACATGAAGTGAATCTAGTGGGGAAAACATGATCTCTTGTTTTCTGTAAACTCAAAAATTGTGGTAATGTTTATTTCAATTCAAATCAGTATTTCTACACTAAACACTAATTATAGTTTTGGATAACACTACTCGATTCATGCGGGCCAAATCCATAATGTTTCGAAAATCACTTTGGAACAAGGGTGCATATATATGCTCCTGCCATCGTAAAAAACATTTTGACATGCCAAAAAAATCCGAACAAAATTTCAGCGTGTGCATCTCTACATCCTATGTGCACACGAGAAGTTTCGGGAAAAACTGATTTTTTTTTTTTGCGTGACCTATGTAAAAAGACAAAAAAAAAAGTCTCGTGGCCTTTCTTAGTTCCAAAATTTGACATTTTTACACAAGACGTAAAAAACGTCAGTTTTATGTGCAACGACTTCGTGAACATATAGAATGTCAAGATGTACGCGTGAAACGTTTTTTCCAATATTTTGACGTTTTAAAATTGGCTCGAAATTTGTTTAAAAACCGGGAGCATATGCTTCTGGGTGCCAAAACTCCACCCCCAATGTGTCATGCTTATTTCCTGGTACTATGTGAGTCAATGTATAATATCATTTCATCTTGTCTTGGGTCAGACCTGTTTAAGCTATGATACAATTTATAGAAAAAATATCAATAGGTGCAATACATAATTAATCAATATCATTAAATCTTTCACAGGACATGTTTACCCAATTTTAATTAGTTCGGTATGAGTCCAAATTTGTCTGTTCAGATATTTTGTAGCCTCAGAAACATCTGAACTCTTGCAGTTCATGGCGTTAGTCTTCATGTTCGGCTCCAGATGCGTGTGTGAGGGCCTAAAAACTGCACAATGAGTACGGGCTCCCCCGCGAACCACCAGACCGGTTAAGTTAAAGCCATTCTCAGCTTTACTCACGAGGCCGACATCTGCACATCCATCGTAGAGGATAGCTGAATGCGTAACAAGTACAAAAATGTGCAACTTCCGACCTCCAAATGTATTGCCAGACTACTCCAAGACTCCGAATCCCGTGAAATTTAGCTAATAATAATGGTGGGAGGAAGTCGCTAGATCTCATAACATTTTCATTTCTTAACAATTCGACAGAATAGAGTACCGAAATCGACAAGTAGGTACTTGCCGAACTTCAGGCAAAGCTCCATCGTCGCAGCCGCAGTAAGGCGCAAACCGTCCGTGCCTGCGCCTCCTGTCCTCAACAATGGAGATACGATATGACATCCGACGGCAGCTCTCCTCAGCTAGATGCGCAGTGCACCCTTCCTCGGCTCCCACGGAGAGACAACGCCTCGACGAAGTCATGGCCACGCCGCGCTTGTCGACGGAGACATCATAGTCTTTCTCCACGCCGCTAGGGACTTCTCCGTAGCCAGGGAACAAAGTTCGGCCCACCAACGATCCACGAAACCTCGATACGCTGGTCGTCGGCCGTGAGGATGACCGGCGGGGGGAGAGCACCGCCATTTGGGGGCGGGTTTGGGAGAGGTTGAGGAAGTTTCCGTGTTCGATCCAACGGCCACTGTCTGGTAGGGAGACGACGCTATATGGCATGAGAAGGTGCCAGATCCACGACCATCAAGCTTTCACTCCATATGTCTCAAGCGAGCATGCTCGTACGGTAGTTGTGGACCGCGCCTGGGCCGTTGGACCCGAGCGCCACGGTCAGTCCAATGAAAAATTCGGTAGGGAGCGTTTAAAAATATACAATTTATACTAAACTTTTATACTTCTCTACGTCTTATTTTTACACAATATTACAATTGCCGTACAGTTTAACCACATAAATGTCAATATTACTAAATATTAATTGGTGTTTTTTTATACTGAGTATCATTGAAAGTATTAAATTGTATTTTTTAACAAAAGTATGTTATAAAACTATCTATTTTATGAATAATCTATATACTTTGTTCATATTTATGGTAAAGATTTGTATAGAGTATCATAGCGGGTTCGAGTATATGATTGAATAAACATATCTAGAAAAACTTCTAGACCAACATTGCTTTGTGATGGTCAAAATTATCTAGCAAGTCCAAATTTAATAAAGTGTGCATGACCGGTACTTGGTATTGAAACAACATCACTTAGAATTATCACCAATAAAAATAAAAGTTGTGAGTTCTAACATATTTACATATGTAAATTTTATTATTAGATATGCTCTTATGCAAGTCCCCTGCTATGTTATGTAATAAAAATGTGTTACACGGAATTACATATGGAAATCCAGTTACATAGATTTTCTTAAAACCTATATGACTTCGCAAACAAAAGAAAGGACTTGTCGTGATGTGTATTTACATGCGCAACTAACCATTTTCTTATGTCGAGATACTCCCTTCGTTTAAAATATAAGGCATGCATGATTATTCACCATTGTTAATTCTTGTCTTTCCTAGTAATATATACTACAGTGTATGGTTGATTTTGTATAAAAAAGCATTTTTGTATTTTTGTTGTTTATAAAATTTTCTTATATGTTTACACTATTGCTTAGTCAAAGTTGTGTGTTGTTAACCACAAAAAGTCATACATGATTTAACTTTTATATAATGGAGTATTAAAATTTTCTTGGATGTAATGGATATGCACCATTGGTCACTAAATTGTCCACGATGAGTACTTTAGTCACTGAACTAGCAAAATGTTGTGCGTAGGTCACAAAACTTGGCAAAAATGAGCAAATTGGTCACAATCATGATGTGGCATGCTAACTGTGGCCTACTTTTTTTTGCAAAAAGAACCCTATAGAATCACAAAATCACATTAATATGTTATATCTCTTAGTTTAAGGTAATGGTTGAATTGGTTGGGTTCTATGGGGTTCTTTTTGCAAGACAAAATAGGTCACAGTCTGTGGTGAACTTCTCAGTCAGCATGCCACGTCACGATTGTGACCGGTTTGCTCATCCTTACCAAGTTCTGTGACCTGCGCATAACATTCTACGAGTTCAGTGACTAAAATACTCATCGTGTATAAGTTCAATGATCAATGGGGCATATATCACATGTATAATTTATCATTATGGATCCTTCCCTTCTCGGACCCCTTGGGTAGTCTAACCGGTGTTTGTGTGCGTGGGACCCAGATTGGACACTACTAGGTGCCGGGGATTACTCATGAAAGATTAGGATTGGACGGCGATTATTTGTTTGGGGGAGAGCATCGTTTCCGATGGATGATGTGACGGGGGACTTGTGGCCACGCGGCCTGGTCTCAGGACCTTCCGTATTGAGTTTACCTGCAAAGAACACTTATCCTTTCTTTCCCTTCCTTATCCTCTCGTCCCCTTGAGAGTCCACCGTCGCCTCCGGTCAGATCCGGCCTTCCCGGCCGCCGGCGCGTACACTGGCTGGTGCGGTGATGAAATAGGGTGCCGGCCCTCTCTGTACAGCAGTAGACTAGGTCGTAGTAGTAGGGTTGACTATGTTTTCGTCTTTGCTGATGTGCAGAATGGCGCTATGCCGGTGAGGTCTTGCTCGCAGATGCGTCCGGGCCGCATCCGTGGGTTGGTGGTGCTTACTCTCCTCCTGGCGGAGCTCCGGTGGTTGGAGCCGCATACAGAAGGGAGGGCCGTCACATCCTCTCTCTCCAATAAGCTCGAAGGTTGGCCTCCGGCTCTGGAGGTCGATGATATTCACTCTGCAGTGATTGGGGCGCTGGCGTTGCATCTTCCTCTGGCCGGCCGTGGCGGCGAGGGGCGGAAGAGGTACGGCTGGGCTTCTCCAATTCCTGTGCGGTGGTGGTTCTGGATCTTGCTGCAACTCAGAGCATCACACAAGATGGCCTTGATTGTTACTGTGATCTATGGCCTTGTTGGTGGCCTTTCTTCAACCTCCGTGACGGAGGCCTGTCGGATCCTGCGCCGGAGCTCGACATCTCAGAGTAGCCAAGTGGTTCGTCCCCGGCAACTTTGGGCTGGCCGGTCGCAGCGGTTCGTCGCCGGAGAAGAGCTTTCGAGCGTTCATCTCTCTGATCTCGGTGTTTCCTGCACCTGGAGGTCGCCGGCGACTGGTGGCGGCGATGCCCTAGTACTTGATTGCATTTTATCTTTTAGTGCTAGGGTGTTTTCTGTAATAACAGTGGCCTTATCTTCAAATATTAGGTTGCTTAGGCTGGTGCCAGTGCACCACTCACTGTCGCCCGTGATAGCGCTGCCACGTCAGCTTTTTCTCCCACTCTCACCCCACTCTCACCACACTCTCACCCCACGGTGCCAGTGCACGGGCTATAGTGACAGCTCTCACTCCTCTCTCCTCCACATCAGCATTCCTTTTTTAGATTAAATTATTTCACTCGCTTTTCTTTAGACATTTAAAATAATGCAAGAAAATTATTTTATTCAATTAAAAATGTTACCGATTACATAATAATTAATAAAATTGCATAATAAATTGAAAAAATTACATAATAAATTAAAAAAATTACATAATAAATTGAAAAAATTACATAATCTAGGCATTACTTCTTGCCCACACATGCTCAATCAAATCTTGCTGGAGCTGTGTATACATCGGTGAGTTCCTCATTTCGGTGTCCATCTGAATCCTGGCTGCTAGGCTTGGCGGTGCACTGTTGTGTATCGCCGGGCCGACATTGGAATCAACTGTCTCATAGATGTGGTCCAAATTGGTACCACGCTCATCGTCGATGATCATGTTGTGCAGAATGACACAAGCACGCATGATCAACCCAAGAGTACGGATCGAGTAGGAGCGCCCGGGAACTGCTATAATGTTGAACCGAGACTTGAGCACTCCAAAGGCACACTCGACATCTTTGCGCCAAGCTGATTGAGCTTTTGTGAATAGCCGATGCTCGTCACTTTGTGGAAGAGTAACACCTTTCATGAACACCGGCCAGGAGGGGTAGATGCCGTCCGCAAGGTAGTAACCCCTGTTGTACTCGTGTCCATTCACCGTGAAGTTCACTATGGGTGCTTCTCCCCTAAGCACATCAGTGAACAACGGCGACTGATTGAGTACATTGATGTCGTTGTTGGACCCGGCCACTCCAAAAAAGGCATGCCAGATCCAACGATCGTACGACGCAACGGCTTCTAAGATTATGGTAGGGTGTTTGATGTCTCCCCTTGTGAATTGACCGGCATGCGCAACTGGACAGTTCCTCCACTGCCAATGCATGCAATCGATGCTCCCTAGCATGCCCGGAAAGCCACGCTCCTCGGCTATCGCTAGGAGACGCTGAGTATCCGCGACATTTGGTCGACGGCAAAACTCATCCCCGTAACATGCTATGATGCCTTCACAGAATCTCTCTAGACATTCTGATGAAGTTTGTCTAGCTAGTTTGAGCCACTCATCTATCGTATCAGCAGCGGCTCCATAAGCTAACAAGCCCAAAGCCGCAGTACACTTTTGTAGGGGAGAAAAACCACGACGGTTGAGAGCATCAACTCTTTGGGTGAAATACGGAGAGTATTCACCCAATCTATCCACAATGCGTAGAAAAAGAGCTCGCCTCATCCGATACCTTCGCCGAAAGAAGCTCGGAGGATAAGTACAGTTGTCGGCGAAGTAGTCGTCGTAGAGCCGATCGTGGGCACCCAGACGATCACGCCTGATGAACCCTCGATGGCGTCGCGTCCGGGGGATTGACTCCGCCTCGAGGTTGAGCATCGCCTCCTCATACTCCGCCTCGAATGCATCGATCATATCACCCTCCATTCCTTCGCTCGAATTGCTGCTGGACGAAGACATGGCGTCGAGAGGAGTGGAAATGGAGAGTGGAGGAGATGAAGTGGGGTGTGGAATGAGTGAGGGGGTGGGGGGTATTTATAGGGGGTTGGGGATGAAATTTGGAGTTTTTTGAAAAAAATTTCGAATTTTTGGAGGCTGCAACGGACACCTCAACGGCTAGCTGACGTGGACGAATCACAGCTCGCCACGTCAGCTAGCCGTTGCGGCTACCGCCCTCTCTCGCCCGCCTCCCGCCCCCCTCGCGCCCGCCTCCCGCCCGCCTCCCGCCCGCTCTCGCCCGCGTCCCGCCCCGCCAACGCGCCGCCCCGCTACCGCCCCGCTCCCGCCTCCCTACCGCCCCCCTACCGCCGCCAACGCGGGCGAGAGCGGGGCGGTAGCGCCCGCTCCCGCCCGGCGACGGATCCGCCGCCCGCCGCTCTCGTCTCGCCGCCCTCCCGCCTCGCTATCGCCCGCGTCGGGGCGATACCGCCTCGCCTCCCGCCCGCGTTGGCACCAGCCTTAGGGCGAGTGATATAAAGGGGCCATTGTGTAAAATGTACCTGCCACGTGTTTCGTGTTAATGCAGCTTCTCTCTTGTACAAAAAAAAAAAAGAGTTTACCTGCAGCTTCGTCTCGTTTTCTCAAGCCTGATGAGTGGCGCGCTTCCCTACATAGTGCCCGTGATCTGTGACCGAGTTCATCCTTGTCCACCGGTGCCGGAGTAGCAGCTACGTACTAGGCCCGTAGGCGTAGGGTGGTAGGCAATGGCCTCCCTCTGCAGGCGCACGTTACCCGGCGCCGGTATGTCCATGGACTCGACATTCCACGACCACCGCATTGGCGAAGCCAAAAGGCAAGGGGAAGAGCGTCTTGGTCCACGAGCTCAGATTCTTTTCAGATCGGTAGATAGATTCTGAGTTGCCAAAACCTACCACCACACCTCTCTCCTCTTCCCCTTCTCATTCCTTCCTCATACGCTTTGCTTTTCAACTTTGTTCGTTTTAGTATCTCGTCTTGTTCTATCTACTCCTACGTGACTGCTGACTACACACACACACGGTATATGGTCTTCGCAAGCCATCATGGCCGTCCGTCCCGTCGCGGGAGATTTTCTCAAAGGCGACGAAAGATTCATCATGTGCATTTTGAAAACTTATTCAACGGGTAGTGCAGGCGTTCGAGGATGGATGGATTAGATGGTGCGAGCGACATGGATTCTGAGTTTCGCTGATGGTACAACACACAGGTATAGCTTGAGCTTTTTATATTCGTGACCCCCGGCCGCATGTTACCTTGCCTGCCGCCGGCCTCGCGGCAGGCGGACAAAATGGACGAGAACCCCATGTGCCGTGCAGTATGAAACCAACGATAGTGATTTCGAAGCAATGATCCTGTTTCACCACGTCAAGCAGCTCAACCAACACGACAAAACGATTCGGTGATCATGTATTCATGTGTGAGAACATCTTCAACGCGCGCCGATCCAAACGGACGCGATGTGCGACCATCCGTGCGGACCTACCTCGTGGGCCCGCAAACATAGTGGCGGACCTACGGTATATGCCAGGTATGCTCCCCAAGCCGCCGTCGCCGGAGTGGGCTCGTCGTCGGACTCGACGCTCGGAGCAGGAGCGCCTGCAGCGCTCAACAGCAGGGCAAGGCGTGAGGAGACCGTCGGTGCACATACGATTCCCGGGCCAAAAACATAGACCGGCGGAGTCCTTTCGTCTCGATCGGGTGTCCAACACAGATAACCGGCGGGCATGCTCTCCACGCCGTGACCGGGACGTAGTACGAATGCACGACGAACGATACTCATGTGTCCGACCGACCGACGGAACGGCAATTTCTTTTTGTCCGAGGAGGAAAACCTAGTAGTCGAGCCTAGGAGCAGTACGAATGTTCGATCGGCGGCTTTGGTTTTCGAACGAGGAAAAATCGGGGCATCGGCTTTGAAATCGGTGACCGATGGACACACCGACGGACGGACGGAGCAACTGTCTGTTGCCACGCGACGCGCCTCCTCCCCCGCTTGTCTTTTCACCTCACGTACTCGATCCGTACCACCGCCGGCCGGTTGACGCCCGGCTCCCTCTTCGCCTTTTTCTACATACATCTTCACGGACGGAGCGAGCTAGCAGCCGTCCGTCCGGACGGCACAGACAGACCGACAGAGGCAAGCCTCGGCCGGTAGCGACCAGGTTTCTTTCCCTCGGGCGTCTCAACGCACCGTCTTCCTCGTCGGTACAGTCTCGTCGTCGTCGCGTGGCGCGTGATGCCCTTTTGCCGCAGCTGCCCGAGTCTCGCGTGTTTGTAATCCAACGAAAAACCCAGAAAGGCGCGCGGGCGTGTGCGATCGCGTTACGGAGTGATTACCTCCTAAGTGGCCGGCCCGGGCCTGCCTACTTCCCTGTTTTCTTGCGTGCTTTGCTGGAGTAGCATCGACGATGGCCGCATTTAACAAGATCCTTGACGCAAAGGTGAGTGGGGATATTCTCGTACGTGGTCCTCTGCATACTACTATCCCAAAATGTAGGGTTCATCTTTGCTTAGGACCCGTTTGGTACGGAGGAAAATGAAATGTAGGAATAGGAACTTTTTCTTCGGAACACTATTCTTCTTTCCTATGTTCAGAACGCTACCTTTTCATAGGAATAGCTTTCCTTTGAAATTCGTACGAAAATCCCGTGTGTACCGAACGGGGTGGCCTTGGTTGAAAGAACGAACCGTGTACGTGCCACAGTTGGAGTACGTGCCTCACTTGGATGCATGCCGGCCGGACGAGTGGAAAAATAATGCAACGCTATTCATGGCGACCTGGCCCCTAGTCACGAGGAGTGGAGGACGTACGGGCGACGTGCAAGTGCAGGGACGCGACAGGCGCCTCGCCACGAAGTCAGGACCGCACGGGATGCATCCTGCTGCTCCACCTATCCCCGCGCGCCTCGTCCCGTTGTTCACGGGTAGGCACCTCGAAATTTACACTCGGCTGGGATACTAACTATACTGCTGATTGGGTGCTCCTATACTATACGCGTATATATATAGAAGCGTAGTGCTACTACGCCGGCCCCTAGTTCTACACTATACTGGAGTACGTACGAACGTAGAGGAGTTGATTGATAGCTGTTACGTACAGTACTTCGGTGGAAACAGAAAGATGGTTCAGGGAGTAGTACGTCTGACTCCCTCACTGTCCGCGGCGACGAACTGTGCGCGATTAAAATCGAACCCTAGCGAGCGAGCGCTCTCATTCTCTGAAGCGTCCATCACAAGCCAACGGGCGCGAACTGGCGTGCAGTTACTCACTTACTCAAGTCCTAGACAAAGGGTAAACAGCAATTACTGCATGCCCAAGAGAATGTAAGAAACAATTACTATACTGTACTACCAAGTAGAAGTATTTTAGATCTGTGCCAATGCATCGTCTCTTAACATGTTTTCAAAGGTGTTATAAAAATTTAAGAGACTAGTAGCACAATGCATTGTTTCTTAAAGGTTTTATCGAAATTTAATGATTTGGAGCTTATGCATGGATGTGATTGGGCTAACAACTTTTTTTTACCTATGATAACGTGCAAATGTTGTATGTTAGCTAAGGTATAAGTTTAATCTCTTTTTTTATTAACTACTATGCCACATAAGCAAATTAGCTATTAAACCGTGCTAAGGGCCACTTCTTTAAAACTTCTGCTTATGCAGAATCCAGTTTTTAGATTGTGGTGGGAAAAAACTGTTGTGGGTAGAAACTGTGTGATACCCTTCTTTTGCATAAGCAGGTTTTGACTTCTGAAAAAGATAAAAATGCTGACAAGTTGGTCCCACTTGGTTCTAGTAATTAGAATTACAAATGGGTCCAGAGTTTTACACACAAGTCCTTCAAAAAGTTTTTAAAAAAGCAATCAAGTCCAGTGGACAGCAGCTCGCCGGCGGCGGCGCTCCGGCCATCCGCGGCGGCGCGAGGCGGAGCAAGGCGGCGAGGCTACGGTGCTCGAGACCGTCTGCAGCATCCGTGGCGGGGCGGGGCGGCGCAAGGCGGCGGGGCGGCACATGGCGGCGAGGCGAGGCGGCGCAGGGCCGAGCAGGACGGAGCGGGCGACGCCGCGGCGTCGAGGCGAAGCAGGCTCGTCGGGGGCGGGGTAGAAGGGCGGCGAGGCGAGGCGGCGGAGGACGGGGACGAGCTCGGGCGGAGGACGGCGGCCGGTCGGCACTGGGCTGCCGAGGACGAGCTCGAGCGGGAGCTGCCGAGGACGAGCTCGAGCTTGAGCTGCCGAGGACGAGCGGCGGCGGCGTGGTTGGGAGAGGCGGGCGGGTGGGCGGTGGAGGTCGGGGTAGGTTCTTTTCACAGAACCGTTCGCGAGCTCGCTCAGAAGCTCGGGAAACTGCTCCCGAGCAGTTTCTACTCGCACGTACAAAACGAGATTCGCGGTCCGGAGAAGCTACGCGGAAATTGGAGACTTCTTTCTTGCTTCTGCGGTACCGAACCGGGAAACTGTCCAGAAGCTGTAAAAGAAGTGGCCCTAAGAAACCTCTATCCACACATGCCGTATTTCGCAGGAAGAATGTAAGAAGAGGCATTGACGACGAGTAGGTACGCGGCGCGGCGTCCGTACAGTATGATGTGATGTCCCATGCAGACACGGCGTGGCGTGGCACAGGGAAACGGCAGGGCAGCCGCGTCGGATCCCGTGTCGATCCATCGCAGCCAACGCACTGCTCGCATGTTTCTCAAATTAAATTCCGCACATACTGGCCGCATGCTCTAGTGCCACGCTCGTAGCGGCCATCACTGCATGGACACATTGACGACCCGGCGCCGGCGGCCACGCACGGGTAAGGTGTCAGGTGGCATCCCACTTAATTCCCATTTATAGTTTATTTAGAAATTACTAGTGCGAAAAAATTCCTTAAAAGTTACCCTAGAAATCTTTAATTTTTTCCTTAGAAATTACACTACATGTCATGAAGTATACCCTTCAGTTCATATTTGAAATAAGTTTCTAATGTTGTTCATGACAGAAAAAACATGTGTTTTCAATTTCTAGGGGGCTTGTAATGTCGAACAGAGGTATTTAGCGGCATGGGACACTAGTCAATATATGCCATCTCTTGATTCGCAAATTCAGAAAATACAACCTAGATAAATAGTGTTAAAGTATTACTCGACTATAATTAGAGTGAATTAGAAACAGAGAAGATGAAGAGACCAAAGGAGCGACACCAACTCGATCACTCGAGCATCTCTAACACCTCCACAGGGGCCAAGCTCACAACCTAAGAGCAACACCCAACAACACTCGGGGCCGCCGCCTGAGCCCCGACATCCGGCTATTCCGCCACGCCGAGCAGACCACCAACACCACCTTTTCGGGACCGCCATCCCAACGTACCACCGCTCGCACTCGAGCCACGATGCCGCACGACTCAGCCACCCGCAACCCAAGCTGCACAGGGTACACTGCTCGCAGACCACGACCGCCGCACCAACATCTGGGGCCGCCGCCCCGGCCTAAAAGTCGACCGCCTCCACTGGGACATGTCGACCGAGCTGACAACCTCGCCGCCCTAGCGACACAAGATTACGACCCAAGCCATTCGAGCAACAGCTCCGCCCCATGAAGCTCCTCTCCGCCATGGATCCCGAGGCCGCCGCCTCGGCGCTCACCACCATCCGGGACCGCTGTCCCGACGTCCACCAACCGCAACGCAAGAGAAGCCGCACACAACTGCCAAAGCTCACTCACCAAAGCGACGCCCACAAGAGGGAAGTGACGTTGACGCCATCGTCGCCCGCTCCGGCTAACCGAAGCTTGGGTTTTCACCCGGTGAGCCTGAGACCCACTCATCGGAAGAGAGAGCAAAGTTCCACGATAATGCCTCCAAGGAGGTGCACGACGTCCGTAGACGCCGTCATCATCGGCACAGACCCGAGGGCCGGGGCAGAGCTTTCGCCCGGAACTTCTCCACACCGAGAGAGAAGCCAAGAAGCTTAGCAAGTCGTGCCGCACCACTCCGACGTTGACCACACCTCCAAGGCCTCGCGCTGCCTCCTCTCGCGTAGCAGCACCGCACACCATCACCGCCGTCATGCACCGGCCCTCCCTGCCCTCCTCCACGCACCAGGCCCCCACCGCAGTAGCCGCAGCCTGCCGAGCCCATCGGGGGCCCAGATCGAGCCCACTCGTAGCGCCGTCCACGAGCTCGCCGCGCTGCACCTCCCCGCCGGCCTATGTCTGCCGCCTCGCCACCGCGACGCACCTCCCCGCCGGCCTGCGCCCGACGCCTGGCCGGCCCACGCCCAGAACCGCCGCACCTCCCCGCCGTCTTGCGCCCGTTCCTCGCCGCCGCGACGCACCTCATGCCGGCCTGCGCCCGTCACCACGCCGGCCTGCACCCAAATCCGCACCGCAGCACTGCCGCTCCGTCGCCATGTCGACCGGCCCGCGCCGGGAGCAACGCGAGGGGAAGGATTCCGCCCCGCCGCCACCTTCCCAGGGGGGCGGACAGCTTTTTTCGCCGCCCCCCCCTCCGGCGGCGGTGAAGCTGGAGGAGCAGATCAGGGCGTGTGTGTGGTGGCGGCTAGGGTTTCTCCCCGTATCGCCCAGGGAGGACGGCGCGGGGGTGGTGGAAGTGTAAGTATGCGATTACATCCAATAATCTAATTTGGCTATTCCCTTCCCCCGATACAAACACATGAAATTAGACACGGGAAGAGTGGAAATTTCACCAAGCCATGCCAATCCTCCCAACGACCTACCGCGCCGACTCTGACGGCCGGACTCCGTTGTCGAATCAACCTCACGCTCCCCTCTTCTCCATCGCTTTCCCTTCGATATCCCCATCATGTTCGCACCGCATCCAAGCATATTGTTGCATCCCTACGCCCCGCCTCCGCGCCATCGATCTCGACTTAGGGAGCCTCGCCACCGCCGTCCTTGTGTTTCTGGAGATCCCCATATCGCCCATGTTTTTCGCCCAATAAGCGTGTGCTACGGTGTTAGCACCATCTACTTCATCTTGGTTGGTCGTGGTGGCGGGGCAGAGGCGGAGGAAGGCGATGCTGCTGTTACCGGTGGGTAAGTCCGGGTTGTTGACGCGACGGATCATCAGCGGCGACATCATATGGGTGCTGATTCTCTTGGCCTAAGAGCAACTCCAGCCGCCCTCCCCCCACGAGGCCCCCCAGGACCGCTTTTTGGACGCCGGCGGGCGATTTTTCTCCCAGTCGCGCCCCCAGGGTCTCGTTTATCGCCGGATTTGGCCCAAAAGTCCCCCGGCACAAGGGAAAAGCCGCGCGGGCCAGCCCTGTCGGCGAGACAATTCTTATTCCCGCCGTTTTTGTTTCGCTTCCCTCCATTTCTCCTTCTCCATATCCCGTAGCTCCCGTCGTTTTCCCGCGGAAATCACCTCCCATGGTATCGGGGATATGAACCCCGGATACCCCAAAGAGGCTTACTCCTTCAAACTCCAGGGGCCGGCTGAACAGTGCCGGCTGAAACGCGCCGGCTGAATCAAGCCGCCTGCGTCTACCCGGACACAGACGTCCGGCTGGGCTGAAGCCGGACGTACCAACCAACAGCTCCGTACCTATGGGCCAGTCCCGCGTAACCGCCTCTGGTGAACAGTGCTTCCTGTCGGGCATCTCCTGTGCAGAATCGTGGCAACGAGCTCCAGCCGGCCAGAAAGTAGATGATGTCATAGGGACAGACCTGTAAAATCCCTGTAACCCAAAACCCTAGCCCGCTGCCTATATAAGGCGGGCTAGAGCCTCCTGCGTGAGGCAAGCAACAGAAGCAACCAGAGCACACAAGTAGCAAGTAGCATCATCTTCAACCTCCAGCCGGCTGCCACCCGGAACAGCTCTAAGAGCATCTGTAGCCCGCATTCTGTGATCAATCAATAAGAAACAAGAAGAAGCAGGATGTAGGGGTGTTACCTCCAAAGGAGGGCCCTGAACCTGGGTACATCGCGTGTGTTTGCGTGCTTGCTACCCAATCCCGCGCGGGCGCCATCGTTGCCTTGCTCCATACTTCTTTTCATCTCTGATGGATATGCCGTGCAACCCACCACGACATTTGGCGCCCACCGTGGGGCTAGCGACGAGCGGAGTCACGTTCTGCGCGGGATCCCGGACCGTAGATGATCGGCGGGTCATCTCCGGCCTCGTGCTCTCCATCGGCTCCATCGGGTGCGTCCTCGACAACACCAGGAGCTTCGCCGACGTGGGCTTCACCAGCGGAGGCACCGTCGTCACCCTTGGCGATTTCCACGTCTACGTCGCCGTCGCCGCCAAGGAGTACCCGGAGGTGGTCTACTGGTGCTTAGCTCCTTCGATCTTCGACTCCAACATCTGCAACGACAACTCCTTCGGCTACCTCAACTCCGACGACGCGGACTGCGACGACGCCAAGCTCAACGTCTACGCCGAGGTGCACATGGTCGAGCACGTGGCGGTAGGAGGCGAGGTCGCCACAACTGTTCATGAAGCTGGAGAGCCCTCCTGCTTCCAGCGCAACCTCGAGGCTGACTTCAAGCTGCTGAGCACCCCCATCGCGCCGGGTGCGGATCCAGCCAAGGCGGCGGCTGATCTCGAAAGGATGCGCCAACAGATATACGACAAGGCTCTCTACCTCGCATCGACGCAGCGCCGACTCAACGCCACGATGCGCGAGTACAACACCGTCCACAACTTCGAGCCGGCAAGGGGCAACACGGAGAAGCTGAACGAGGTTAGGCGCAAAGGAGGAGATCTCGGCGGTGTCTTGAACCGTGCCGGCCAGCCGCACGAGCATTCGGACATCGTCTTGCCCGAGTACGGCAACCCGGTGCAAAACATGAAGGCTGCGGAGGCGGCAGCAGCAGAACTACCCTATCTCCAAGGCGAGGAGCTATGTCACCAAGCGCGCCGAGTCCAGGAGCTCATCGCCGCGGCTAACCGGCAGCAACGCAAAACCTAGGTAACCACGAGCTGGGGGCATCACGATCCGCCTCCAGGCTACGATGCAGGCGGCAAGTCCAAGCAGGGCGCCGAGGCGTCATCCACGAGCCGCGGCAGGGCGAAGGACAAGCAGCCACGACCTCATCGCGAGGGGAGCGCGAGTTCGCATCCTCGTGATCACGGCCGCGATCCGGCTGGGCGACGTGAAGATGGCAACCGGAATGTACCGCGAGCCGGCCGTAGTGTCATGGAGCGAATCGGACACAAGGTCACCATAGATGAGCGCCTAGGACCATTGGGGCCCGAAACGAGCCACGATGCCCGCATCCGCATCGACGCGCTCAAGGCGTCAAGCATCATCGAAGAGGAATACGTCGCCGCGCATCGCTGCTTCGGACCCCGCATCCGGACCGAGCAGTTCCCGAGGGGATTCACCCTCCCAAGAGACACACCCAAGTACAACGGCACCGCGAAGCCGGAGGACTGGCTCGCCGACTACGTCACGGCTGTCAACATCGCATGCGGCAACAAGCGGGTGGTCGTACGCTACGTGCCACTCATGCTCCAGGGATCGGCTCGAACATGGTTGAACAGCCTCCCGGCTGAAAGCATCAACAGCTGGCTGGACTTCGAGGAAGTGTTCAACCGCAACTTCACTGGCACATACTTGCGCCCCGGCAACGCGCAACTGCTCGCGCTGTGCAAGCAGAAGGACAGCGAGTCGGACCGTGCCTACCTCACCCGGTGGACTAGCCTACGCAACTCCTGCGAAGGGATCCTCGAGCTCCAAGCCATCCAGTATTTCATCCAAGGCTACCGGGACCAGACCCTACTCAAGCATAGGCTCTTGAGGAAAAGCCCGAAGACCATGGCGGAGCTCATGGCAATCGCCGACGAGTACGCCACCGCTGACGCAGGCATGACCAACCCGATCCGACTCGACGAAGCCGGAAGAATCATCATGGCGGAGCCGGCTGCACGCCGCAGCCGGACAGAGGCCCAGGAGGGAGGAAGAACAATCCGTCGCGACTCTGACACATCTGGCAAGTGCAAGTCCACGGACGACCGCGTCGAGTCCAAGGTAGTCGCCACCACCGAGGGAAGGCCGGTAGGAGGCTTCGACAATCGCCGCATGAGGATGAGCAGCGACATGCGTCGGACAAGGGCAAGGAACAGCTACGAGTTCTTGCTTGATCAGCCTTGCCGGAACCACGGCGACCGGCCAGCGAACCACACCGTCAGGCAATGCAACCTTGGCCGCCCAAGGCCTCCACCTCCGAATGAAGCCGGACGGGATGATCGAAGGCGTGATGACAGGCGGCGCGAAGACAGGAATCGTGACGATCACCAGCGCGAAGAGCAAAGGAGGGAACGCCTTCCATCTCCACCACCAAGGGGTCCAGACGGCTACCGAAATCCGGATGCCGCCTACATCGTTTTCGTCAGCGAGCGCGACGACAAGCGGAGCCGGAGTGAGCGATTCAAGGAGGTGAATGCTGTGGTTCCACCTGTCCCCCAATACCTCAACTGGTCGCAAGAGCCAATCACGTGGAATCGCAGCGACCACCCGGAGCTGATGCCCAATCCAGGCGGCTATGCTCTAATCCTGGAGCCCATGATCATCTCCCCCAAGCGCACCTGCACCTTCTCACGCGTCCTCATCGACGGAGGCAGCAGCATCAACATCCTCTACCGCGACACGCTGGAGAAGCTGGGCGTCTCCGAGTCCAGCTTGACCCCCAGCCGGACGGTCTTCCACGGCATCGTGCCGGGGCGAGCCGGCTCATCCATGGGGCTCATCCGGCTTGACGTCCTGTTCGGCGACAAGAGCAACCACCGCCGCGAGACCATCTCCTTCGAGGTGGTCGACCACTCCAGCGCCTACCACACCATACTTGGGCGGCCGGCGCTCGCCAAGTTCATGGCCGTACCTCACTACGCATACCTCAAGATGAAACTACCAGGCCCATGCGGAATCATCACCGTCTCCGGAAACTATAAGCGCTCCATCGCCTGCGCCTCCGACAGCGCAAAGGTGGCCGAGACCATGGTCTGAATGAGGAAATGCGAAAATTCAAGCGCAAGGCCAGCGAAGAGAAGCTGGAGATTCCGGAGTCGGCCAAGCCGGCTGACGAGTCGAGCTTTTAGGCGGCGCGAGATACTAAGAAGATCTACTTCGACGACAGCGACAAGTCCAAGTTCATCGCCTTAGGGGTGAGCCTGGACCCCAAATAGGAAAGCGCGCTCGTCGAGTTCCTCCGTGAGAACCGGGACATCTTCGCGTGGTCCCCCAAGGACATGCCTGGTGTACCGAGGGAACTCGCCGAGCACTCTCTACACGTCCGGCCAGATGCCAAGCCGGTAAAACAGTCTCTACGTCGCTTCGCGGAAGGAAGAAGACAGCTAATAGGAGAAGAGATAGCCCGACTGCTTGCAGCCGGATTCATCAAGGAAGTGCAACACACAGAATGGCTAGCCAATCCAGTGATGGTGGAAAAGAAGAACAAGCGGTGGCGGATGTGTATTGATTACACTCACCTCAACAAGGCCTGCCCCAAAGACCCCTTCGCATTGCCGCGCATCGACCAGGTGGTCGACTCCACGGCCGGCTGCGACCTCCTCTCCCTCCTCGACGCCTACTCCGGCTACCACAAAATTCCGCTGAACCCGGATTACCAGCTCAAGACCGCCTTCATCACCCCCTACGGCCCGTACTGCTACACCACCATGCCGTTCGGCTTGAAGAACGCAGGGGCAACATACCAGCGCTGCATGCAGAAATGCTTGCACGACCAAATCGGTCGCAACGCGCACGCTTACGTCGACGACGTCGTCATCAAGACCAAGGAGAAGCACACTCTGCTCGCCGACCTCAAGGAAACCTTCAACAACATGCGCCGCTTCCAGATGAAGCTCAACCCGGAGAAATGCGTGTTCGGCGTTCCAGCCGGACAACTACTCAGCTACCTTGTGTCAGCACGAGGAATCGAGGCCAACCCGGAAAAGATCGCCGCCATCGACAACATGCGACAGCCAAGAAGCGTCAAGGACATCCAAAAGTTCACCGGCTGCCTGGCATTCCTCAGCCGTTTCATCAGCCGGCTCGGTGAAAAGGATCTCCCGCTCTACCACTTGCTGAAGAAGACGGACAAGTTCATCTAGAGCGACGCGGCTGACGCCGCTTAGAGAGAGCTCAAGCGCGCGATGGCCACCACCCCGGTCTTAGCGCCTCCGGCTCCGAAGGAGCCCATGCTCATGTACATCGCCGCCTCCAACCGAGTCGTCAGCGTCGTCCTGGTGGTGGAACGAGAGGAAGCTGGCAAGCTGCGGCCGGTTCAACGGCCAGTATACTACCTTAGCGAAGTGCTCTCGTAGTCGAAGCAAAACTACCCGCACTACCAGAAGCTCGTATACGGCGTGTATATGGCAACGAAGAAGCCGAAGCACTACTTCCAAGAGCATACGATCAAGGTGATAAGTGATGCTCCGCTTGCCGAGATCATAGGCAACAAGGACGCAACCGGCAGAGTGGCGAAATGGGCGATTAACCTGACGGCGCACGGAGTCGACTATGACAAGAGAACAGCGATCAAGTCACAGGAGTTGGCTGACTTTCTAGCCGACTGGACGGAGACGGACCACGTACCACCACCACCCGACTCTGGCGAGTACTGGCTCATGCAATTCGATGGTTCCAAAAGATACTGGGGACTCGGCGCCGGATTCGTCCTCACCTCACCCAAAGGGGGCCGACTCGAATACGTGTTGCAAATCCACTTCACGGCGTCCAACAACGTAGCCGAATACGAAGCTCTCGCGCACGGCCTCAAGCTCGCCAAGGCTATGAACATCAAGCGGATCCTCTGCTACGGCGACTCCGACTTGGTGGTCCAGCAAACCACCGGTCACTGGGACGCCAAGGACCCCAACATGGCCGCCTACCGCTTCTTCGTCCAACAACTCGCGGGATGCTTCGACGGATGTGAATTCCACCACATCCACCGCTCCAACAACGAAGCAGCTGACACCTTGGCGAACATTGGCTCTCTTCGCGAGGAAATCCCACCCGGCGTCGCCCTCGAGAAGTTGTACAGGCCATCCATCACGCCGTGTCCCGGCTCCGATTCCATCCGGATGCCGCCGGGTGCGGAGTCGGACGGGCCGGCTCCAGGCAAGCCGGAAGCCGTCGAGGTCCTCGTCATCGAAGAGGCTCCGCCATGGACCCAACCCTTCCTCGCCTACCTCGCCAATGACGAACTCCCGGCGGATGAGCTCATCGCCAGGCAAATCAAAAGACGAGCAAGTGCTTACACCATCATCAACAACGAGTTGTACAAGCGCAGCGTCTCTGGAATATTCCAGCGCTGTGTGAGCCAAGAAGAAGGAATCAAGATCCTCAAGGAAATTCATCAAGGCGAATGCGGCCACCACGCGTCATCAAGAGCAATTGTGGCCAAGGCGTTCAGACACGGTTTCTACTGGCCAACTGCGCTGGCGGACGCAAACCAGCTGGTCCGGCTCTGTAATGGCTGTCAACGATTCGCAACGCAGAAGCACACGCTGGCTTCAGTGCTCAAGACGATTCCTATCACCTGGCCGTTTGCCGTCTGGGGACTAGACATGGTTGGCCCGCTGAGGAGATCCAGTGGAGGCATGACACACCTACTGGTAGCCGTCGACAAGTTCACGAAATGGATTGAAGCCAAGCCGATCAAGAAGCTAGATGGACCAACAGCCGTCAAGTTCTTCAAGAGCATCATCTACCGCTTCGGCTACCCCAACAACATCATCACGGACAATGGGTCGAACTTCGTCAAAGGAGAATTCGCCAAGTTCTGCGGCAGGACCGGCATCCGGCTCGACGTGGCCTCCGTCGCGCACCCGCAGTCAAATGGACAGGTTGAACGGGCAAACGGCCTCATCCTATCCGGCATCAAGCCTCGGTTGCTCGAACCACTCGAGCGGGCAGCCGGCGCGTGGGAAGAAGAACTACCTTCCGTCCTCTGGAGCCTAAGGACAACCCCAAATCATTCAATCGGCTTCACCCCCTTCTTCCTCATCCATGGAGCTGAAGCCGTCATGCCAACTGACATCAAGCACGACGCGCCTCAAATCGTTTTGTTCACGGAAGCACAAGCTAAGCAAGCCTATGAAGACGGAATGGACCTGCTCGAGGAAGCGCGCCAGCTTGCCGAGTCAAGATCGGCAATGTACCAGCAGCAACTACGCAACTACCACAGCCGGCAGGTCAGGCCTGTCCACTTCCGCGAAGGCGACCTCGTGCTACGACTAATCCAAGATACAAAGAACATGCACAAGCTTTCATCACCCTGGGAGGTACCATTCATCGTAAGCAAAGCGCTCATCAACGATGCCTACCACCTGATCGACGCCCGCGAGCACAAGAAGGACACGATGGACAAGGAAGGCGATGAAACGGAAAGGCCATGGAACGCGTCACTCTTGCGTCAATTCTACACTTGAGACAGAAACGTATGTATCACCCATGCTATCAATAAAGAAATGAGAATGATGAGCACATGAGCAGTTTTTTCGCAATTCTTTTCTGCATTTCCTTTCCGGTTGCTCCGGCAGCCGGCAAGCTTGCCTTTAGCGGCCGTGTAGCGTGACTAACCCCTAAACGGCTAACTCTTCGAATCCGGTTAAGGCCGGCAAGAGAACAAGCTGGAGGGGGCCAACAACGTGAAAAACGCATAAAGGAAAGTGCTGCCGGCTGAAAAAATGTTGTTCTGTAAACTCGGCCAAGCCGGCAGTCGTCAACTACTTCTCCTATTACGGACAATTAACTACACAACGCCAAACGGCTATCTCTTCGGATCCGGTTAAGGCCGGCAACAGAATAAGCTGGAGGCTGTATGCGAAAGACGTAAGAAACAGAAAACGTTGCCGGCTGAGAAAACTCTGGCCCAACAAACCGGATCCTAACATTGAAGTAGTGTGCATGATCCCGCCAGACGGTGAAGTGCACACGAATGGCGGCGAGAAAGGCTACAGGCGAGTGTAAAATTGATCTAAGCATAGTAAAAATATTCTCCATAATTGAAAGAGCGAGCTAACCACTTCGTCATTTCGTTTCCCGCACAAAAATGCCGCCTCCCGGCTCTGGAGACCTCAACCCGGACGATATGTAAAAGGTCAAGCCGGTAAATAGCACGCAAAGACGTGAACAAAAGCAGGTGCCATTCAACGTCATAAATAAAGCCTCACAGCCGGGGGCAGATTACATAAGCAAAAGGAGGAAGTCCACAGGCGGAAAACCTCGCATACAGGCCAAGCCGGCTACAAGATAACCTAAAGCTAAGCGGGAGGCGGAGTCATATCGTCATCGCTCTCCTCCCACTCCTTGACGCACAGGGAGCCGTCGAAGACCTTGACGTAGAGGACCCCAGTCTGGCGCTTCAGCTGGAAGTGGAGGATAAAGGGAGGCTCCAGGCGGAAGAACTTGGCGAAAGCTTTCCAGCCGGAGAAGAACTCAGCCCGCCGGCGAACCTTCCCACCTTCCTGGCTGACGACGACGCGAGCATGCACCTCCCAAGGCCCTTGACGGGCTCCAACCCGATGAAGAAGAAATGTGAAGGGGCCTTCCCCCTCCAGCGCATCGGCGACGGCCCGAGGAAGCCACTGGATGTGTTGGATAGGCTCGTATAGCGTCGGGAGGAACTCCGAAATGGGGAACTCGTCCCAGTAGACGCCTACAGGTGACTCCGAGCGGGCGGGAGAGGGGCTCCGTTTGCCTCCAGCCACCGCAGCGGCGACATCTCCACCACCGCCGCGTCCGAGCTTGGGCGGCCGGCCTCTGCCGCGCTTGGCGGCCGCGGCGGAGGACTCCCCGACGTCCTTCTTCGGCGGACGACCGCAACCGTGCTTAGCCACAACGGGAGACTCTGCCCCGATCTCCTTCTTCGGCGCCATGCTTGGATGAGGGGGAGAAAAGTGAAGGAGAAGATGAAGAACACTATTTATAAGGGGACCCGAGGTTAGCGCAACCGTCAGACCACGCCTCTGGGCGACACGTGGCCACTGACACCAAAAACGGCGAAGCCGAGGAGGCAAAGAGCACAGTGCAGGATCAAGGCGGCAAAGGAAAAATCCCGGGGGCTGCGCAGCCGGCAAGCCGGCTCCGCAGACCCGGACGCAAATCTACATCACCCCGAGTCAAGGACTCGGGGGCTGCCACGCCGTCAGCCGGCAGAAAATTCCCGGGGGCTGCGCAGCCGGCAAGCCGGCTCTGCAGACCCGGACGCAAATCTACAACACCCCGAGTCAAGGACTCGGGGGCTGCCACGCCGTTAGCCGGCAGAAAAATTCCCGGGGGCTGCGCAGCCGGCAAGCCGGCTCCGCAGACCTGGATGCAAATCTACATCACCCCGAGTCAAGGACTTGGGGGCTACCACGCCGTTAGCCAGCAGAAAATTCCCGGAGGCTGCGCAGCCGGCAAGCCGGCTTCGTAGACCCGGACGCAAATCTACATCACCACGAGTCAAGGACTCGGGGGCTACCACGCCGTCAGCCGGCAGAAAATTCCCGGGGGATGCGCAGCCGGCAGGCCAGCTCCGCAAACCCGGACGCAAATCTACATCACCCCGAGTCAAGGACTCGGGGGGCTGCCACGCCGTCAGCCGGCAGAAAATTCTCGGGGGCTGCGCAGCCGGCACGCCGGCTCCGCAGACCCGGACGCAAATCTACAACACCCCGAGTCACGGACTCGGGGGCTACCACGCCGTCAGCCGGCAGGCCGGCTCCGCAGACCCGGACGCAAATCTACATCACCCCAAGTCAAGGACTCGGGGGCTGCCACGCCGTCAGCCGGTAGAAAATTCCCGGGTGTTGCGCAGCCGGCACGCCGGTTCCGCAGACCCGGACACAAATCTACATCACCCCGAGTCAAGGACTCGGGGGCTGCCACGCCGTCAGCTGCCACCCCGAGTCAAGAGACGTCACTTACCAAGCATAAGCTCGTTTACGCGCTCAGCCTCCCCAATCAGGCCGCCCACCAGTTGCTCATGCTCGAGTTCACGCGCCTTGGCCGCCTGGACAATCTGATCATTGGTGTCGATGGACTCCTTCAGCTGGCTCCTTAGTTCATCCACATTCTTCCGGAGAGACTCGACTTCGCCCTGCCTCCGCTGCTCAGCTTGCTGCAGTTTCTTCGCCTCCTCGCCCAACCGGACGACCTCCAGGCGTCGCTCCTCCGACACCTTCTCCGCGTCTGGAGATCGGCCTTGGCCAGTGCCAGGGCAGAGTCCTTCTTCTTCAGCTGCCTCTCCAGGCCGGCGCGGGAGGTGGAGTCGCCTGAAGAGGCCGGACCATCATCAAATCAAACCGCACAAGAAAAATACAAGGCGCCAAGATGGAGAAGGCGACCGAGAAGGAAAGCCGAACCTTTGGCCGCCTCGAGCTCTCGCTTGAGCATCGTCGCCTCCTTAGCCGCCTCGGCGAAGCCATACTCTATCGAGGAGCGGAGCAACGCGATGTTGGCCAGGTTCTATTTGCTCCACCAGTGCGGTGAGGGGGAACTTCCCCGATGAGTCGGGAAGAGTCGGCACTGGCCCGGAATATGGAGGAGAGCCCAGCAGAGTTGAGTGACGAGGGCCGAGAAGCAAAGCCGTCGCCCCCGCTATGGCCTTGTCTTTGGCCGTCTCAACCACGGACAAGGAAGGAGTGGGGAAGGCGAGGATTCCGGCCCCGGCGCCGGGCCGAGGAACTGTCTCGAAGGCATCCGCCGACGCCTCGGCACCGCTGCCAGAAACCGGGGGGTCGAAGTCGACCATGAGGGGGGCCACGTCGGCCGGCTCCCGGCTGGCCAACTCCACGTCATCCGTCGCCATCACCGCCTCTGGAGGCGGACCAGCCGCTTGCATCACAGGGGCCTCGGGAGCAGGCCCCGAGGCCAGTTCCACCACCATGCTGGTTGCCGCCGCCATGGTCGAGAGTGGCACCCTGCAAGATGAATAAAGCGTCACCCACAAGAAGTATAGACAGCAAGATCTCCGCCTCAGGGCGAAGGCTTACCCATCGCGTGAGCCCAACTCCACGGGCTTCCTCCTCTTCAAGCGCTTTGGCGGAGGAGCCGGCGTATCGTCGGGCAGGCGCTTCACGCCACCGGAAGGCGTTTCTCCGCCCTTCACAGGGACGGCAAGGTCGTCAGCCGGCCGCTTCGCGGGAGCCGGCGTCATTTCGACCTCGGCGCCAGCCTCCGCGGTCTTCCTGGTGTCCGCCTCCGCTCCCGCCTTCGCCTCGGCCTCCCTTGAAGCCACAAGCTGCGCCACGGTCATCTTGGCGTCCATCGCCTCTCGGATCAAATCCGTCTGCGTCAGTTCTGCATAAATAGCCTTTTCCACATCCTCAATACTCAAGTCGTAATCAGGATCAACGGCAAGAGTAGGATTAACCACCTGGACGCTGGTCCCACCAGCAAGAGCTTCCGCCCTCCTCGCTTCCTCCTCCTCCTGGTGCCTCGCTGCGATTTTAGCCACAGCTTCCTCCACGATAGCATCAACCTTCTTCTCCGCTGTCGATTTCCCAGCGGGCGTCAAGCCGGCTGTGGTCGACCGGCTGAACACTGAAGAAAGCTTTTTCGCGGGGAGTGCACCCCACTTCATGAACGACCCGCCTCGCGGGCGGACGCTCTCACCCACGTCTGAATCGGCGGCCGCCTTCGACCACCTCTCCTTGGCGATCTGGGGGGAGGACAACGATCGAGCCTTCCGGACGCTCGCCTCCAGCTCCTTTGTCCTGCGGCTGGACACGCCCGGCTTGGAGGCTGGCACGGAAGAAGAACCCTCATAGTCCGGTTCGGAGCTACTGGAGAGATCGACAAATACCCGCGCGCCCCTGCCGCTGTTTTGTTCGGCGAATTCGGGCGCGGGAGACTTACCACGGGAAACCGGAGCCAGCGCCGCCTTGCCGCGTTCCAAGTCCGGATCGCAGCGGGTGGCCCGGTCAGAATCGGAGTCGGCCGCAGTGGGGCTCGCCGCGGCGCGGCCGCTATCGTCATCGTCCTCGACATTGGCGCCATCAGCGCCATCAGACGACTCCGTGGAGTCGTCGTGCCTAACCGGCCGTTTCCCCGCGTCAGAGGCAACGGGGGAATCGTCACCCGCCTCGGCGTCCGAGGCGGTCTCTTCACTGTCCGCCTCTCCATCACAGGCACTCTCTTCGTTAGGGGCCGCCTGCTCCTCAGGGGGGGACCGGGCCGGTTCGCCCCGAAGACGACGACAATGTCTTCGGCCCTCTGAAGATCACAAATCTGCAAAGACACGCCAGCCGGATAAGCACCCAGCCGGCTCAAAGGAACATAAGACGAGAAAAGGCAAAAGAAACTAACCACCGGAGCGCGCCGCGCGCGAGAAAACGGCTCCACGCCGAACTGCCATTCCCGCGCAATCCCGTCAGTGATCACCTCGCCGGCCCAGCGCCGCAAGTCGCTCAACTCCAAGACCTCCGTGCAAGCTCGAGTGGGATCCTGGAGACCCGAATAGAAGCACATCTTGTGCGCCCGAGCCTGCAGCGGGTACACCCGCCTAGCCAGCCAAGCCAGTGTCAAGTCCCTGGAGGTCAGCCCGCCTGCGATCAGGTCCTTCACCTGAGCCGTCACGGCCGCCTTCAGACCTTCATCAATAGGCGCCTTCCGGTTCCAGGACTTGTCAGCCGGCAGTTGGTTCTTGAACCGGGGAAGCCCAATCCGGTCCTCCGCCGTGAGGTTCCGAACATAGAAGTAGCTGCTCTGCCACTTCTTCACCGATTCGAGCAGATGCACCTTGGGGAAGAGGACATTCTTCGTGGACACGGAGACGCATCCGCACTCCCGCAACTTCCTGTCGCAAGTCTGGGCGCGGAGGAAGAAGAACAGCCCGAACAGCTCCATGCATGGCCAGAGGCCCAAGTACGCCTCGCAAAGGGTGACGAAGCAAGAGAGCAGCGTAATGCTGTTCGCCCCCAAGTGGTGAAGCTGCAGACCATAGAAATCGAGAAACTGCCGGAGGAAGGGGCTAACCGGCAGCGCTAGTCACCTCGCCAGGTGCGAGGAGAACACCACGGACTCGTTCATCGCCGCGACCGGCGAAATCTCTTCGTCGTCGGGAACACGGATCCCGACCTCCTCCTTGCTGCCGATGAGCATCCCGTCGCGGAGCTTCTTGAGCTCCGCACTGTCGACGCTGGACCCCATCCAGGCTCCAGTGCCCGCCATTGAGTTCCGATTCCCCGTCGGAGAGAAAGCGCCGCCGGCAAAGAGGAAGAAAGCGTTGGGAGAATGCAAAAGAAGGAGGAAATCTCGGAGAAGACCGAAGCTAGAGCGCAGGCAGGAGAATGGGGAACGATAGCCTGAACCGTTCCCCGTTTTCCCCTTTTACGAGCAAGGAGCCGTGGCCGGAGACGTGCCTCCGCACGACACGTGGCGTGCAGTTACGCCGAACCGCCCGCAAAAGATCCTACTAACGAGCGGTTGCCTCAGAAGATCCCAGTGACGAAGCCGAGGCGTTCATTCTCGATTCCCGGGGAAAGCCCCAAGCGGGCGGGACGTGGGGACGTGGCTGACGTAAGCCACGACCCAATCCCTCAAGTCGGCCGCGCTAGGACGCCAAGGCCTTCGGTTCCGGCCCCGCATCGCCATACAAGTCATCGTCCACTTCAGCAACACGCGGCAAGGAGTAGGGGTGCCCGCGGAGCTTTCCCCGCACACAAGTTTCAACCTCATCCGGTTCAGCTTCACCCAGCCCTAATTTCAGCCGGCCCTATCTCCAGCTTCGACATTACGACCACGACAACCAAGACTAAGGGGAAGATCGCAAAGTCTTCCCAGCAAGATAGCAGGACTCCACGATCTCGGGGGCTAGTGTCGGGGATATGAACCCCGGATACCCCAAATAGGCTCACTCCTTCAAACTCCAGGGGCCGGCTGAACGATGCCGGCTGAAACGCGCCGGCTGAATCAAGCCGCCTGCGTCTACCCGGACACAGATGTCCGGCTGGGCTGAAGCCGGGCGTACCAACCGACAGCTCCGTACTGGTGGGCCAGTCCCGCGTAACCGCCTCTGGTGAACAGTACTTCCTGTCGGGCATCTCCGGTGTAGAATCATGGCAACGAGCTCCAGCCGGCCAGAAAGTAGATGATGTCATAGGGACAGACCTGTAAAATCCCTGTAACCCAAAACCCTAGCCCGCTGCCTATATAAGGCGGGCTAGAGCGTCCTGCGTGAGGCAAGCAACAGAAGCAACCAGAGCACACAAGTATCAAGTAGCATCATCTTCAACCTCCAGCCGGCTACCACCCGGAACAGCTCTAAGAGCATCTGTAGCCCGCATTCTGTGATCAATCAATAAGAAACAAAAAGAAGCAGGACGTAGGGTGTTACCTCCAAAGGAGGGCCCTGAACCTGGGTACATCGCGTTTGTTTGCGTGCTTGCTACCCAATCCCGCGCGGGCGCCATCGTTGCCTTGCCCCATACTTCTTTCCATCTCTGATGGATATGTCGTGCAACCCACCACGACACATGGCGCCCAAGAAATTCAACAACCCACGAGCCGACGGCGAAGAACCACCGGCGAAGAGGGAGGGGGCAACCTCCGGCGGGAGGGGTAGGGGGAGGGGGAGGGGGCGGCCGGACGGCTTGAGCAACACCGAGTGGGCGAACGAAGTCGAACGAAGGAGGACGGTCGCCCCGACCGCAAGGCAAGGGACGAGAGGAAGAAGGACAAGGAGGCGGAGGAGGCCAAGGAGACACGACGAGCGGCGGCGGTGGTGGTCGGGAAACCGTTCTTTCCTGCGCCGTCGCTACTGTATGCGCCGCACGGCCTCTATTTGCCGCCCGGCGCTTGGGGAACCCAAGGAAGCCAAGGAGGAAGCCAAGTAAGCGTGGCGTCACCGTCACCGTCGGCCTTCTCGCCGTCAACGTCGGCCTTCTCGCCGTCGCCCACCGCCTTCTCCCCGACGTCGCCAGCCACACCCCACTGGAGGGGGGACACGCTGGACTACGGAGACGGCGACTCGCACGGCGGATTCAACCCCAACATAGCGTTCCGCGGCCCTTCCGCACTCAGCGCCGGCACCGGGGGCTCGCCGGCCATGCCATACCGTGGCCCTCTGTTCCACCCTCCGGTCGAGTTTGATGGTACCCGCAGCGTGCTCGGCCAAATGCCCGAATCGCAGGAGTCACAGGACGCATGCATGGACGACATCATCGCGTCTGGCTCAGCGGCGGCGGCGGCGTCATACCCCCGGGGAGAAGAAGAGGACGACTTTGCCGGGGGAGACTTCGCCGGGGATGAGTTCGCCAGGGAGGAGGAAGAATACGGCGAGTACGAGGAGGAGGAAGAACAACCCGTCGCCGCGGAGAAGGGGAAGAACAAGAAGAAGAAGAAGAAGAAGAAGAAGAAGAAGAAGAAGGCCGCCGACAAAGCCGAGCCTCGCATCAAATGGTCCGCCAAGGAAGACGAGTGTCTCGCCGAAGCGTGGAAGACGGTGAGCATTGACCCAATCACGGGCGCAAATCAGAACTCGGAGAACTATTGGGCGAGGGTGAAGAGATCGTTCGACGAGTGCAAGCTTTGCGACCCCGAGTTCGGCGAGAAAGCGATGGCGAACCACTGGGCGGTCGTCCAGGCGGCCTGCAGCAAATGGCACGGGATCGTCGAGGAGGTCATAGCTCGCCCGGAGAGCGGCGCCGACGTCGAGCGACAGGTAAACCCCGACTCGGTCGCCCATGGCCTGTTCGTTTCTTCTTCGGCTGACATTTCCTTTTGTTGCACACCGGTAGATGGTCCGGATGTTCGAGATGTACCGGCAGGACAGCAAAGGCGCTGAGTTCAAATTCCTCCATGTCTTCTGCAGGATCGAGAAGTGGGCGGAGGTTCGTCTGAACCTCGGCAAGGGGAAAGAACCTTTCAACCCCGACGCGCCGGGATCGGGAGCCTCGGATGGACGTCCAGAAGGGAACAAGAAGGCGAAGGCAGCGAGGGCGAGTACACCGGCTACACACGTCGATCGAGAAGTGCATTGCCGACGCCAAGACCCACGCCGTCAAGAGGGAGGAGAAGTGCGAGGCGAGGTGGTTGCAGATGATGGAGAAACAAGACGTGAAGATCGAGCTCCTCAAGACCAAGGTCGCGGCCAAAAAGAGGAACACCGATCTGGCGTTCCTCATGAGCGCCGACCCGGCGACGATCATGGACGGCAAGGTCAAGGCGTGGTACATGAGCCAGCGCGACCTCATCCTGAACGAGATACCGGCGCCGATCCCGACCCCGACTCCACCACCGACTCCGACCCCGACTCCACCCCCGACGATGACCCCGACTCCGCCAACGGAAGGCTCCACCACGAAAACGACGCCGAGCACCAGTACTACCCCGGCATCGTCGCCGCCGATTGCTGCGCCATCGACCGACCCCTCCTACGTGGTGCAAGTGGAGGACGACGAGCCGGCATCGCTGCGCCATCGACCGACTCCGTCGTGGTGCAAGTGGAGGACGACGAGCCGGCGATTTGAGGTCGACGTCGTCGATTTGGCCGCTTTTGATCGCCGAATTATGTTTTCTTTTCTAAAACTATGCAAACTTGACCGCCGAATTGTGGCTGGATCACCGGACTTGCGATCGCCGATATGTAGCGGGAACATGTCGATTAAAAAAAGTGTCTTGGGGGGCCGAAAGCTGGGGGGCGGGTGGGAACCGAGGCCTCCCCAAGGCTTGGGGGGCGCCAGCGAACGGGCTAAAAAGCCTTCGCCGGATACCCTGGGGGGGGGGGGGCAACGGCTGGAGTTGCTCTAAGAGTGGCCCTGTCGGGCTTTAGTGCTTCCTGCTCGAGTTCGTATGGGTGCTGATTCTCTTGGGCAAAGAGTTGTATTTTCCTATTTCTTCGAGGCCCTTTATGCATTTAATGCAGACCGTTAAAAAAAGGTAGTCTCTTGATCATGTATTTTGTTTGAGGACTTTTACAGTACCCTAAATTATTATTGACTGGTACTCCACGAAGAGTTATATGGAGTACTGCTACTAAATATCAAGGAGTACTCTGATTTTGAGGGTAAAATAGTAATTCAGAAAGATGTTAACTGCCATTAGCGTTACAAGATCTGATCTCCAGATCTAATCTTACGTACGTGTGTATGGATGTGTTGAGTATGGTGGAGGCACTGCTCCAGGACCGACGGACGTGAATGACTATTTTCATGGTATAAATACTACTCCGGCCGTCGGCGGCTACTGCTCCGGCGACGCTGGCTGCCTCCAAGTACCTTACGTGAGAGAGGACATCTCCAATTACCGGGGTGGTGGTAGCAGGCCGTCAGGCCTCAATGGCGGAAAATCACCACAGCCTCAAGCCATAAACTGCGGCAAGTCGGCCGGCTCGTTCGATGCCGATAACGGCGCCACCGTCGCGAATTATACGTAAGCGTTTTAAGGAGAAGATGATAATAAACCTAAAATACCCCTATGCACTACAGGAATGCCTAGCTACGCCGACGGGTTTTTATCGGGGCCGAGTTGTAGGTATGCTGGGCTACTCCGACGGCTTTGCCGTCGGCATAGATATGTTTTTTTTCTATTTTTCATTTAATATGAAATAAATTATATCTTTAAATTCACAAATCGAAATTTAATAAATAAAATGTCTAAATCGATTAGAAAAATGAGAGGAATCCAAATATGACATCCATATCATCTTTTTCATCATGTATATAAATTTTTTAACATATTTTTGGTACTTACTTAATAGAAAAAGTCATTTTTGGCACTTAAAAAATGGAAAATGATAATTATAATAATATTTTAATTTTTTTTTTGGCAAATATGTTTGCCATACCAAGACACACCTATGTGTCAAATATGGACACCTTATCACAAATTATGGCACGGGTCCATTTTGACCTTTTTTCAAAAAAATAAAAAAAAGTGAAAAAATACTCAAAAAGTGAAATCATTTGGCATGGAGTCTTTTCATGTGTACTAGTTGCTAGGGAAAATGATAAACTTGAGTTTTGACAAAATTTCCACAAAACTTATTCAAAAAAGGTCAATCATCTATAAACATGTATAAGTTTCGAGTCAAATGACATAGATATGATCATCCCCGTGCCATAGTTTGTGATAATGTGCCCATATTTTACACATAGGTGTGTCTTGTTCAGTGGCGGCGCTAGGTGTATGCACCTGTATTCCTTGGAATACCCAAGATTTTGAGGAGAGAAAAATTGTATATATACTTCCTTGTTCCTTCGCTCCGTCGCTCGATGCTGCTGGCTCCTTCGTAGATCGGCCCAGGCGCCCAGCCCACGAACGCATAGCTCTCCAGAACGGACAGGCCACATGCCAGCCCAGCCCACCGCAGACAGGCCACAGCGGGACAGCCCAACTCGCTCCGTCGCTAGCTTCCTTCGCTCTCAGCCTCGCACGCAGAAGCAGAGTTGCAGACGCCTCGGACGTTCTTTCCTGGAAACGAAGCGCGCCGTCATGGATTCAACCCTAGGGAGCAGCAGCCGAGCAGAGACGGCAGGAGGGACGGGCGACGCTGGGCCTGGGGAGCACGGAGCAGGCCCCGTAGCGGTGGCGCCCCGCCCCCTCCTCTTCACCCTCGCGCAGCGGCGCCTGCGGCGCCCAAGCACAAGGTACGGCCGGCTCGTTCCAAATTGTCTAGATTCCTTCATTTACTCCTACTGTAATAGTAGATCTAATTATTAGATGCAAGTTTTTAATTTTTCTATTCCCCTTGTTTCTTGTAATGTAGATGAAAAAAATGAGAGCATTAGCATATTTGCATTTAGAGCAAAAAAAAATTAATGAATACCCAGCCTCTATTTCCTGGCGCCGCCACTAGTCTTGTTATGACAAACAACGTTGCAGAACTGAGATTTTCAAATTATGTTTATAAATATCATTTTTCATTTTTAATTGTAAAAAATGACATTTTTGTGAAGCAAGTACGACAAATATGGTGCAAAATGGCGCGCATACAATTTTCATACAAAGTAGGCCATATTTTATCGATAATCCATCAATATTAGGAATTTTCTCGGTTTCTACCTCATTTCTCCTATTTAAATGATTTTATGCATATTTTTCGAAAGTAATTTAATTTTGAACTACAAGTGTGTGATAGTTTGCTCTGAAAATTTTACAAAAATCATTTTAAGATACATCAGTAGTGGTTATATCACAGAACCATTGATAGTTTTAAAAAATGAGACCCCTTTGGATGAACAGGCATGACAACCATTTTGACCCTTTTTTGAACAAAATAAAAGAATGTGAAAATATAATAAAAAAGTGAAATCCTTTGGCATGGAATTCTTTTGTGTATACTAGTTGCTTGGAAAAATGATAAACCTGAGTTTTGACAAAGTTTTCAAAAAACTTCTTCGCAAAAGGTGAATCATCTATAGACATGTATAAGTTTCGAGTCAAATGACGTAGATATGATTATCCCCGTGCCATAGTTTGTGATAATGTGCCCATATTTGACACATAGGTGTGTCTTGTTATGACAAACAATGTTGCAGAACTGATTTTTTTCAAAATATGTTTATAAATATCATTTTTTATTTTCTAATTGTAAAAAATGACATTTTTTATGAGGCAAGTACGAAAAATATGGTGCAAAATTGCGCCCATACAATTTTCACACAAAGTAGGCCATATTTTATCGATAATCCATCAATATTAGGAATTTCTCAGTTTCTACCTCATTTCGCCTATTTAAATGACTTTATGCCTATTTTTCGAAAGTAATTCAATTTTGAACTACAAGTGTGTGATAGTTTGCTCTGAAAATTTTACAAAAATCATTTTAAGATACACCAGTAGTGGTTATATCACAGAACCATCGATAGTTTTGAAAAATGAGACCCCTTTGGATGAACAGCCACGACGAGCGTTTTGACCGTTTTTTGAACAGAATAAAAGAAAGTGAAAAAATAATCAAAAAGTGAAATCCTTTGGCATGAAATCCTTTTATGTCTACTAGTTGCTAGGAAAAATAATAAACCTGAGTTTTGACAAAGTTTCCAAAAAACTTCTTTACAAAAGGTGAATCACCTATAGACATGTATAAGTTTCGAGTCAAATGACCTAGATATGATCACCCCGTGCCATAGTTTGTGGTAATGTGCCCATATTTGACACATAGGTGTGTCTTGATATGGCAAACATTGTTGTCAAAAATTATTGTTTAAAATATTTTTATAAATATCATTTTTTTCATTTTTAAGTGTCAAAAATGACTTTTTTATTAAGCAAGTACAAAAATATGTTGCAAAAAGTCATATACATAATGAAAAATATGATATGGATGTCATATTTGGATTCCTCTCATTTTTCTAATCGATTTAGACATTTTATTTGTTAAATTTTGATTTACGGATTTAAAGATAGTAATTATTCCATATTAATGTAAAAAGGAGAAAATAAAGTAAAATAAATTTTATTGTTATTTCTTCAAAAAATGTTATTACATAATTATTGTTACTTATTCAAATAAATTTCAAAATTTAAACAATAAAAAGTGTATAAAAATGACCCATGAGTTAATATGGTTGATAGGATACTAATATCAGTAAGTTCTAACATCTTATCTGGAAGCTAATTTGGAAGAAACTCAAGAGTTAAGCGTGTTTCGACTGGAGCAATTTGAAGATGGGTGACCGAACGGGAAGTTTGATTAAGATAAGTTCTTTGACCTGAGATTAAGTGTGTGGCTAAGTGGGAAATTCAAAATTTGATTTTTTTTTTGATAAAATCGAAATTTGAAAAAAATGGAACAAATAAGTTGATTTTGTTTTGGAAAAAATAATTTTAGAAACAAAATATCGACGGAATCTACGCCAACGGCCTTGCTCTATGCCGACGGCAAAAGGCCATATTCCTACGGGGCAATACGCCGACGGCTTGTGCCGACGGAAAATTTGCCTGTGCCGACGGCCTTTTGCCGTCAGAATAGCCATCCGTTCCTAATCATCAACAACTAGATTTAACCTGTATTCCATATCGCCCAGGTGGAGCACCAGGGTACTGCAAAATTGGTCATTTTATGTAAGTCCATCGATTCAATATGAAGTCGGCGTGACACATTGATGACATGATTTCATTCTGACTCATAGAATCCTTTGGCATGGAATCCTTTTGTGTGTACTAGTTTCTAGGAAAAATGATAAACCTGAGTTTTGACAAAGTTTGCAAAAAACTTCTTCACAAAAGGTCAATCATCTATAGACATGTATAAGTTTCGAGTCAAATGACCTAGATATGATCATCCCCGTGCCATAGTTTGTGATAATGTGCCCATATTTGACACATAGGTGTGTCTTGTTATGACAAACAATGTTGCAGAACTGAGTTTTTTCAAATTATGTTTATAAATATCATTTTTCATTTTTTAATTGTAAAAAATGACATTTTTGTGAAGCAAGTACGACAAATATAGTGCAAAATGGCTCCCATACAATTTTCACACAAAGTAGGCCATATTTTATCAATAATCCATCAATATTAGGAATTTTGTCAATAGGTTAGTCCGACAAAATTAATAAAAATGATATAAATAACAGTAAAAACATGTGACAATATCACAAAACTAGCATGGATCACTCAAAAATTATAGATACGTTTGAGACGTATCAGCCATCCGTTCCTGATCATCAATGACTAGATTTAACCGGTATTCCATATCGCCCAGGTGGAGTACCAGGGTACTGTAAAATTGGCCATTTTGTTATGTAAGTCCATCGATTCAAGATGAAGTCGGCGTGACACATTGATGACATGATTTCATTCTGACTCATGGATTCTATGTCGCATTAAGTATAACTATTTAACTTTGTGTTTAAGTTTGAACTTTTTAGATGAGTTTCGTTAAATCTCGAATTTCTTTTGATAAGTACGTAGCTCCGGGTAGTGGTTTCACACAGCTCCAATAGTGTAACTTTTAAATTTCGACGCTCATTGATGAAGATGCTGTGCTTCAGAGGTGGGAGATAAGTTCACCGTGCATGTGGAGAACATGTGAGAGAAACATGAGTGCGCACTGCGCAGGCAACGAAACAATAGAACCGTGCGTCTATGGAGCACACGATGTGAAGAAACACCAGAAGTGTGCCTCTCCGGAGCAACACATATGCAATTAAACACCACACTGGCACACGTCAGTTTTATGTTTTCACGTGAGGCAAGACAATACCGTCAACCAAAATACACAGAAGAGACATGATTTTTGAGAAGCAGACTCGCTCCGAGCGACGAGCAAACCCAGGTTTTCCCTGACACGGCATTCGACCACCTTAGCCAGTCCGGCGCAACAGAGACGACAAGCAGATAGTACGAACAAGGAAGCAACGATGTTCAGCAGCGATTCCCCGGCCAAACACATAGACCGGCGGGGTCCTTTCGTCTCGATCGGCTGTCCAACGCAGGTAAACCGGGTACGCTCTCCACGGCCCGGAACGTAGTACGACTGCACGACGAACCATGGCCTTCCGAGTCCGCCGGAAAGGCGAATCCGGCTGTTTTTTCTCCGAGGCGGGAAAGAAAGTTGAGGGGAACGACGATATTCGATCGGCGTCCGCCTTTGTTTTCGAACGAGGAGAGATCGTGCATCGATCTCATCAACAACTTTGAAATCGGCGACGGACGGAGCAACTGTGAACTGTCACGGCTTTTGTTGCCACGCGTCTCTTTCCCGCTTGTCTTTTCACGTACTGCCGCCGGCCCGCTCGCTTCGACTTTTTACATCGTCACGGACGGAGCGAGCGGTTGGGAAGCAGGGATCTGTGCATGCGGAGCAGCAGGCGACGTGCTGCACCCAGCGTTGCGTTCCTGTGGCGAACAGTGTCCGGCATTCAAGCCTTCAACCTCCCCTGTGGCCATACCTGCCAGCAGCCAGCGTGTCTCGTGCACACACAGATCAGAAGCGGTAGCGACCAGGTTTCCCGTGGGCGAGCAGAGCTGCAGTGTCGACGGCACGCATCTCGACGCACCGTCGTCGTCGCCTGGCGCGTGATGCCTTTTTGCGGGGAAGACTTGTATAGGATCACCCCCTTTAGCTGAGATCGTAGGATCATCGTAAAAAAAGCATATTTGTGAATTGTTAAAAAATCTGAAAAAATTACACAACATACCTACCGATACTTTGCACAACTCCAAAAAAAATCAGCTCAAAATTCGATCTACAGCGTGAGAAACAAAAATGCTAAATCATACTGTGAATAGTGTCAGATTTGAATGTACAGTGTTTCGCACTATTCACGCCGAAATTTCTCTTTTTTGTTTCTCCAACTGTAGGTCAAATTTGAACTTGAAATTTTTTGACGTTGCATATATAGCAGAGATGCATGCTGTCAATTTTTTTCAAAATTTTTGAACATAATATGTTCATGCAAAAAATCGATCCTACGATCTCACCTAAATGGGTGATCCTATACAAGTCTCCCCCGCCTTTTTGCCGCGCGCAAAGGACATGGAGCTGCTGCATGCACCGCACCTTGGGTAGTAATATTTTTAAAATAATACGCAAATTTATTAATTCTGTAAATAATACGTGTTTTTATTTTATTTCAAAAATAAAATCCAATCGGTCCATGGCGAAGATGACAGGAGCTACTCGTCTTCGCCAGGGACGACAAGGCGGTGTGGCGCTGGGCGAGAGCGGCGCGTTCCCGTGCTGCTGGGCGAGAGCTACGACGGCGGCGTTTCCGGGCAGCTGGGCGAGAGCGGCGGCGTTCCCGGGCAGCTGAGCGTCGTTCCCGTGCGACTGGGCGACCGCGGCGTCATTCTCGGGCTGCTGGGCGAGCGCGGCGGCCGGCGGCGCTCCGGCCAGAGCGACCATGGCGGCGTTCCCGGCCTGCTGGACGAGCCGTGCGTGCGTATTGATCGATCCATGATGGCCGTGCTGCCGTGCTGGCCGCCGTGCCCTGCGTGCCGTGTGCCGGCGTGCGTGCGTGTGCTGGCCGCCGATCGGCCGGGCGTGCTAGCTGCATATGCAATCGTCTTTGCCAATGCCGACAGGACCCAATCGGTCATGGCGAAGACCCTATCTGACGCTGCCTGCCCGGCTGTAGCTGCTGAGACACCGTAAAATCGAACGAAAAAAACTGAAGAAGACGCGCGGGCATGCCTAGGGGTGGGCGTTCGGTCTTTTCAGTTAGTTCGGTTCGGTCTTTCTAGTTTTTAACAATTTTGGTCATCTAGAAATGATACCCGTAATAAATTCGGTCTTTTCGGTTTTGTGTTCTTCGGTTTTCGGTCTATTCGGTCCGGTCTTCGGTCATGACCAAATAGACCAAAATATAGGGTGCAAGAAGGGGAATCGGCGCCCGTGACTGGGAATATGGAAAACAATCGATTGGTCTCTCATGCACGAGAGAATCTACAGTACGCTGGGCTGGGATACCCAGTTGTTGAGGCTAGAGACTAGATGATATGCTTGGTTTAGTAGTTTGGCTCATAGACTAGATGTACACATAAGCTAGGCTGGCACACAAATTCGGCTGCTTCCATACGTAATTCACTCAAAATAAAATAAAATCGGTCTTTCGGTCTATTCGGGTTATGTATAAGTGATACCCGAATTTTTGATTTAATTTCGGTCATTTCGGTCTCGGTCATTTCGGTTTCGGTCTCGATCTTTTCCGTTTCGGTTTTCGGTCTTCGGTTTTTATGCCCACCCCTAGGCATGCCGCAGCCAGCGCATCGCTCGCTACGGTATGATGATTACCTCGTAAGTGTCTCTATGCGTGCGCCGGGCCCCCAGCGGTCAGCGAACGCGTGCTCTCAGATGGTAATGATGGTCTCCTAATTGGGGCTGTTTCGCTGTCTTCTTACTAGCTTTGCGGCCCGTGCCAATGCAGTAATAAAAATTAATAGACAACTAGTCCAATGCATTGTTTTTTTATGAGTTGTATCTAAATTTAATGATTTCAGGCTCATGCATACATGTGATTGGTCTAATAACTTTTTTTCCTATGGTTATGTGCAAAGCTACAAGCTCAATCTCTCTATTCATTAACTACTATGCCACATCAGCAAAATGCTTATGAAACCGTGCTAAAAAACTTGCATTGGCATAGGCCTGCTAATCCATGGTGGGTGAACCGATGATGGGCCAATAATCGTCTGTACTGTATAAGGGGGACAATCGGAACTATACTACACCAAGGACAGCACAGGGGGTGTAGTTAGGCCATCTCCAACGTGCCGACCCATTTGATACCCACAAGTATAGGGGATCGTTGAAGTTTTCGATGTGTAAGTATAGTATCGATCACACGAGTAGTAGAAGGTATAAGTATTTATTCTATCAAATAAGAGTGTTACTTCCCTTATTATCTATGCACTAGACAAAATAAAATGATTAAATGATGTAAGTGTTTTTGGGTTTTTGGTGTAGAGTTTGCAATAAAGTAAAATGCTGAAAATGCAATATGACAAGTGAAAACTCTCAAAGAGAGAAAGCCCAATTCTCTATGCAGCAAGATGACAAGCTCAAGTGTGTGTTTCTTATAGGTGGAGAGAGTTCCCAAGGGCTAATTAGACTTCATGGCATAAATATTTCTAGAACAACAAGGTAAACATTTTGTCAAGTTTTAATCTTCTTTGGATGGAGCCATAATTAGGAATAGCTAGATAAACAAATTAAACCTCTTATGATGGATCGTGTGGCCAAGTGAATGACTGCACAAGAGTTATTAAGACATAAAGTCACACCATAGCATTAATCTTTAAGGTCCCCGATACTAATACCCCATAAAGTAACTTCATGATTCGGTCTCAGGTTTACTTGTCCCCCTAAGTCCTCCTCAATTCATCATATTATGGTGTTCTCCTATGAGCACATATAGGTGAAGTGATATGCAGTCGACGTTCGCACAACACCATCATAGAATTACATCAAAGATAAAAACTAGACAAGATACCAACACATGTTATATAAAAATCATTGTCAATTCATCCTATGCCCCCAGGAACATGAGAGAACTACTCACAACGCCAAGACATGATATGATTCAGTGGTACACGTGATACAACACAATCTGAAACTATGATCTCCCCACAAAATAATGACAAGTAGCAATTCACGAACATGTAAAATAGCACTTAGACAATGGCTAGGGATCAACCAATCTCAAACTATGAGGGGGGATGAAGTGGATCACGAAGATGGTGATGGAGATGGCGATGGAGATGGTGCTGGTCTTGGCGGTGTAGTTGATGGAGACTCCGGAGGGGGGATGGAGAAGACCTCCGGAGGTGGTTCCGGCGGCGTTTCCCCCCTCCGATCTTCTCCGGCGGCATCCTTCTGTCTCTCTATTTCTGGTTTTGTGTTTCTCCGCCGCCTCCTTCTGAAAAACGTCGGGGGACTTTTTATACAGGCGTTTTTACGTCACGAGGATGCTTCTGGGCGAAGGATCGATGCAAACGGGGCCACGAGAGCCAAATTGGATGGGCCCACATGGCCTGGTACTGTAGCCATGTGGGACCCCCCCTTTTGGTCATCCGGCCTCCGTTCGTTGACTTCTTTCGCTCCTAAATCTTCTCCTTCCAAAATAATGACCCCCTTAAATTTATACCTCATTATAACGTCGTTAAGATCCTGAAACAAATAAAGAAAGAAATAAGGGTTTTCTGCCTGCGCAGGATTAATTCCATATAAAGGGAAAATCATTATAAATTATCAAAAATCATTAAATAACAGTAATATACCCCTTATATGATGCAAATATGAATGGAATATAATTATTATAGTGCAAAGTTCATGTATGCATTTTAGATGCATCACCATTTCATCCGAAACGGTCTGTTTCGCTCCGGATGGATCGAAACCAGGGCCCAACGCGCCGACGCAAACGGACCGACATCCGTTTTTTTCGTCCGTTTCGACCCAAATCCGGCCCAAATTTGAGCCGGGTTTACGTCGGCGCGGACGCGTGTGGACTCCGCGCGGTGTCCACCCCACTCCCTCCCCCCTGGCCCGCCTGTCGGCGTCACCCAACGGCCAACCACCATCATAAATGTGGCGGGAGTGGCCTTTATATGGACGCCGGCGAGCCAAACCCTAGCTCACAAAACCCTAGCGCCCCCCGCCGACGCACTTCCTTCCCCAGCTCCTCCGGCCACACGTCTCCACCAACCCCCGGCCACCTGTATGGATGCGCCACCGCCGCAGCACCTCCTCGACCAGCTCGAGAAAGCCCGCCGGAGCGCGCTAGGGCGCTACCGCGGCAGCTTCTCTCGACGCACTCCCACGAGCCCGCGCGTGGATCGGCATGCCCCATTACCGGGCTCCAGAAAGGCTGCCGGAGGAGGTGAGGAGGATCATGGCATACTTCGACGACTCGGACCCCGAGGGGGACGCGTACGCTGATGGGGTCGCGGCGGGCTCCGTCAACACCACGGCCAGCCCCCCCCCCCCCCCCCCGCTCGCTCCGCTGCGAGCGCCACCACCCCTGCCGCGAACAGCGTGGTCGAGGTGATCCACCTGGACTCGGAGGACTCGAGCGGCCCGGACCTCAAGGAGGCCATGGCGCGCTCGCTGGACTCGTTACAGGCCGAGCTTGCCCGGCAGAGGAAGGAGGACGCCGACTTGGCGCGGGCGACCCGCGCTTCGCTTGCCGAGGCCCGTGCGAGCGGCCACAAACGCGACCGCGAGGAGGGCACCGGCAGCAGGCGTTGAAGACCTCCAGCGGCGAATTTTGTTAAAATAGCCGGCGCAAGGGGAGTCGCCAGGACAGACCCCGACGTCGGTATCCTGGCAGGAAGAGCCAGCAAGTCCGTGCCGAACCGGCCACTAGGCCGGAGGATATCCAGCAAAACCGTGCCGCCACAAGCGGCCAATTTTGTTAAAATTTGTTGGGTCATCCATCGCCGGCATCGGAAGTCTTACTAAAATTTTATTAATCTAGTAGTATTAATCTAGTAGAATGTAGTAAATCTAGTAAAAGAAATCGGATAATGTATTCTCAAAACTATGTAATGTGTGGAGTAATATGAAATATAATTTTAACTTCTAAAAAAAAAGGAACAGACCAAATGGGTAGGCCCGTTGGGTGCACTGATCAGAAAAGGCCAGACGAGGACGGAACTTTGTCCGTTTGGTGACCCAAACTGATCAAAAACGGGTGAAAATTAGATCCGTTTGGATCGGCGCGTTGTAGATGGGCTTATGGACTGGAGGCCGGCCGCCTTTGCCTCTCTCGTCATCGACGTACCGGTGTATGCACATGCAACAAAGAGTGTACGATGAGCGTAGACAGAGCGATGTTCTCGTAGGACCGGCGCCATGAATGTGAAGCCCACTCCTGGGGTCCTTGCTGCCTGCCCGGCCTCTACGCATTAATAAGATCCTTGATGCAAAGGTAAGTGGGGGTAATTCTCGTACGTGGTCCTCTGGATACAACTAGTCCGAACTTTAGGGGTTCATCCTGACGTGCTTAACGGTGGTCTTAGTGGAAAGAACGAACCGTGTACGTGGCTCAACTGGATTGGGTGGACGAGTGGCAAAGATATATATAGAAAAACTGATATGTCACGAGCCCTGTCCGTAACGGAAAATATCCAAGTCACAACTTATCTCCATCCATTCCACGGACCTTGCCGTCGGTCAGCGCATCGGATGCCGCTGGACGAACCGTGGAGCGAGGACGTACGGACGACGTGGATGTGCAGTGCAGTGCAGCGCAGCGACGGACGCGACAGCACGGGGGCAGGGGGCAGGCGCCGCGCCACGAAGCCTGCAGGACGCGTGCTGGAGCCAAAGCAGCGCGGCCGGCCGGCCCTGCTCTCGGAGTCCAGATTAATTTCTGTGTAGCACGACGACGGGTTCTTTGGCCGTACGCGATGCATGCTCGCCCTGCTACACGTACGGCTCGAAATTTTACACTCGGCTAGGGTGTACACTGTTCGCACTCGGTGCAGCTGGGTGTGTTGAAAACAACAACAACAAGATCATCTAGGTCTAGATCAATTACGGTAGATTCGGTTAGGGTTTCTTCCCTTCTTCTCTAGAATTAGGGTTTCGGATTGGGGATATGAGAGAGATGGAGAGAGACCGAGAGGAGAGAAGTGAGATCGGCGTGTTTACCTTGCCGTGGACGCCGAGCTCGAACTGCCGGCGACGGTGGAGTGGTGGCAGTGGTGGTGTACGTGGGTGAGTGAAGGTGGCGGCGTTGGTGGAGCTTCCCGCTGCTACTGCCAACCCTAGATCGGTAGGGGTGTTGGTGGGGTGCCTGGCGCGCACGGTGAACCTCGTGTAGAGTGCCGCCGGCCCCCACCTCTATATATAGGCAGCGCAACAGGGGCCCACCAACCAGGGTTTGGTTGGGCACCCCCGATCAGGGTGCGAGTCAAGGATCCGTGTGAGCCGTTGGGCTTCACACGGGTGGAGATCAATCCAACATTCTCCCCCTTGATCTCAACTTTACTTTTACCTTTTACTCATTTCATCACAAATCGATACATAGAGCATGTTTCATCGTCTCAGCTCAATTGCCGATAGAATCAGACAGCTACAATATACCTCTTTGTTTTGAAACAAATTTTTTTAATCTTTTTGGGCCTCTTTATTGTCCGGAAATCATATAGACTATACCATAAAACCCATGTCGACTGTGTGTTCTCTAAACACACTGGGCGGTAAGCCTTTAATTAGCAGATCTGGAAACACTTATATGTTTCTTTTATCTGTTCCTCTTATGCTCCAAGCATTTCAATATAATTCCGGACTTTCTCCTTTACAACGTATAACTTTGTGTCAATGTGTTTGGCACCACACTTGACTCGTTGTCTTAGGAGTGAATTACTTTATGGTTATTGCTGTTGTCAACCATAACCAACTCCGGGTACAGGTTTCCTTAACCATTTTGCCTATCCCTCAGCCTCATATGATGCTATAACATGTCTTTACATCACACTGATGTCAAGCTTTTAATTCTTTGGAGATTTTCCACACAAAAACTTCAAATGTGAAAATTTAGCGACAATTGTGGATTTCGCTATACATTTCACAAATTCTTTCAGAGTACTCACAACCTTTTGAGAACACTCTTATAGATCTATCTTTGTACTCACAACCTTTTGAGAGCACAATGTTTCTTTTAGCATGAGGCCGATATCTTTGATTCCATTCCAGTGATCTATATCTGGATTGGACATTGCCAAAACAACCCGGATACGTGAATTGTTAGGGTAATATTGAGCAACCAACAGCGGAAGCATATGGTACCATATCCATTTGATCCATTCTTTGTTATCTCTTGGAACACTAAAGTTCCCAATTCCATTACCCTTGTCAATAAGAACAGGCGTAGGTTTTCTCGACATGCATGCTATAGAGACTTCTTCTCAGCATGTCCATGTGATATTTCTAATACCCCTTTTCTTCTTTTCTCAGTAAATCTCGATACTTATAACGAGAGACACTCTATCGAGAATACTCTTTTGAGGACAAGAACTTCTTTTCTCTGTTGGTAGTAGATTGACATCACCACTATCAAGTAGGATATCATCCACATACACGGGATTAGGAAATGAATTTCCCATTCTATGAGTTTGCACAAATGCGATTGTCCTCTCATTTTCTTTAACCCAAAATGACTTTTGATTCTAGAGACTTGCTCTAGTCCATAAGATCCCTTTGTAATCTTTTGCTTTCATCTGATGTAACTCAGATCATTATGTGCCATTAGCACTCATTATAATCTGTCTATTCTCTTAGCGCAAAACTTTCGATTAAAAATCGTTTTTCACATATTTCCTTTGGAGTCACATTGTTGATGTAGACCCTTTATAGCCTACTGTTTTGGCTCCATTGGAAATTACTTATGAGTCCCAAAACATCGTCGGGATTCACATAGTCTCTAATCATTGAGACAAGTAGACACTTGTCAAAATCGATTGAGCGCTGCTATAGACTTTACAGTCAACATCGTCGGGATTCACATCGTCGGGATTCACATAGTCTGTAAATGAGGTGGGATCAACCTCCATTTAAATTTCTCTGATATAGACTTTATAGTCATCTGTTTTTCTCATATGGGGATGTTGTTGCTCTGTCATTGCCTAGAGGCAATTAATTCTGTAGTCTCTTATTGCCAAAAGGCAATAGCTGTTACAAGGATTTAAATCACAAGATCCATGTTTACTTGTTCATCTCTTTTATAAAGCAACAAGCTCCCCCAGATAAAAACCATTCGAGCCTTAGGTATATTCATACCATGCTCCCCCAGATTACTCCATTTTCTCGAAAATGGTGTATCCTTAATCCTTTTTATTTGGGTTTATTCTGTTATTCTGTCAATCTGTCTTCTTTATGGCACTTTGAGTACCGTCCTTAGTCTCCTTCCGGAGCTATAAAATATCCAAGAATACATCTATCTTTTTACTTTAGGGGTATCATTATTGTGATCGTCGTACTCCCCAGACGATCACAATTCATCATAGATCACTTAGGGGAGTCTATTCTGTAATACTCTCTATCTCCCCCTCGAAATGTGGCAAGAACCTTTTGCCACAATTTTGAAACTTTTGATTATCTGCTTTATTCAAAATAAAGTTATCTTTTATCTGCTTCATTCAAAATGAAGTTGTCTTTTAACGTATGGGAGTACTTTTCCTCATTCCTTTTCAAAACTCACAAGAGTTCTTTCTCAATGATACTTTTTGCAAGTCACACTTGCATACCATCCTTAACTTGAGGTTCATTTGTAACTTTATTCTCTTTTGACTCATTAAGTGTTTTATAACTATGACACATAAAATGTGCAATCGATATAAAAAACACATGAGTCATCACATCTTTCTCCTGTCATACAGGATAAGTCCTTTGTCAAAATTTTCTCCCGCCATGCGGGTATTTTCCCAGACTTTTCCCACCACGTGGGTATTATTATCGTCTTTTCCCGTCATGCGGGTATTATCGTCTTTTCCCGTCATGCGGGTATTGAAGAGACATAGATGCCACAATTGGCTCTTTAGACTGCATATTGAATCATCAAATTCAGAAATAAATCTGAATACTCTTTTATATACATGCTTAATCCAACGTTGGTCAAATTAAGCATTCATGTTGCTCGTTTAAAAAATTTCTTCATATAGCGTGCATGAAAGAAATTCGTTAAACAAAGCTTTGAATGATTTATCTGTTTTCTGCATGGAGAGTACATGAAAGACATTTGTCAAACAAGACTCTCGATGATCTGTTTGTATTCTTGGATTAACATCCAAGAATTCTTTTTCTTTTGCAGTCATTCTTTAGAGGGAACATACTCTCTCACTTTATGACCCTTCTTGGTCATCTTTCGGGTCACAAGTACCCATCCTTTTGCTTTCACGAATGAAAGCATGAGAATCTTTGTCTGAGAAAACATTCAATAATAATAATAAACAATAATGAGCATAAAAATAACCCTATTTTTTTTTTGGTTAAAGATATACACATTAAAGCTTTAAAACTTTCTTTTATATTCTAAATCACCGTTGGGCAGAATTAGAATGAAACATTATCTTTCTACACAAATTCTACATCACCGTTGGGCAGAAGTAGAATCAATGCATAAATAATATGATGATAATATTTCTATTGCAATAAAGAACTCTGTTCAGAAAATAACATTATCATCAATTCTATTGCAGCGGAAACATTTCTATAGATCAAGAGCATTTCTTGATCTTTTATCTTTTCTCTGAAAATTGATCACTTTGATGCAAAATTATCAGAGATCTAGCCCTTTGACTATAAAACTCATATGATTATAGTACTGCTATCATCAACGTTGCTCAGAAGATAACAATAACATAATTAACCTGTTAAAACAAGTATTTCTCTTTTTCCTCCTCTCTAATTAAATTTTCTCGTTGGTTCCAATTTAATTAGAGGAGAGTCCTTTTATTTTACAGTAGAAACTGTAAAATATTTTCTGTATTTCACAAACATTGCACTGTTCTGATCTGTTCTCTAAACAAATTCATTGAATTTGAAAAGAGAACATCTTTTAGCAAAATCTTTGTCATGGAAGACTTGTCCGTTCCTTAATTAAAATTCTCCTAGAGAATTTAATTAAAGATCTAAAAAATTCACTGAATTTGAAAAAGATCATCTTTTTAGCAAAAAACTTTGTCTTAAAAGACTTTTCTGTCCTTTAATTAAAATTCTCCTAGAGAATTTAATTAAAGGTCTAAACAAATTCACAGAGGAATCTGTATATCTTTTATTTTGATCTCTAAACAAATTTTCTCAGCGAAAACTTTTAACAGAATCATAAACACTGCAATAATCACTTTAACATGCTCCTCTTAAATTTTAATTCTTTTGTCCTTTTTTTTAAATTTAAAAGGAGCACATTTCTCTATTTGCAGCGGAAAAAAAAATGAATTAAAAAAATTCATGAACTTTATACTTTGCAGAAGCTTTTCTTTTACTTTTCTTTTTCCTAAACAAATGAATTCATTGGAAAACAAATTGAATAGTAAAAAGTAGCTGAAATTTGCCTTTAAAAATAGACAAAAACAACTAAAAGGCTTCTGAAAAAATAAAAAACAGAGAAAAAACTCTGTCTGAATCTGTGCGGCCCAGCCCACGGCCTTCCACTTTCGGCCCACGGCGTACATAGCGCCCGGCGCTTATCTGCCGCTCGCGGCGACGCAGACGTCAAAGACGCGGCGCACGGCCTGTTTCTTTCTTTCGGCCCACTAGCCCAAGGAGAGCTAGGGTTTCTTTCCTGGCCGTCGGATTCAATCCGACGGTCCAGCGCATTCTTCGGTTGGTCAAAACCGGCACAACGGCTTGCTCTGGACAAACCCTAGCTCCCATTCTCCACCTCTCCTCTGTCCCAAGCGACTCTGTCCGCCTGCGGCGGCTAGGCCGGCGGCCGGCGTTGTTCACATCGGCGCCGCCCCAGCCCCTTCTCCTTCCCCCTCCTTTCCTTCTCATCCACTGCCGCCACTTGATGCAGAGAGAGAGAGACGCGAGCTGCGCCCCCTCTGCTCCCCTGCGCCCGACGGCGCACTCGGCTGGCGTGGAGTGGCGGTGCCCCCGCTGGCCCTCTTGCCGGCGCGTGCGTGCACCCGAGGGTGGGCGCACCGCCGTCAAGCGGCTCAGCTGGCGGCACCCTTTGCCGGCGGCGGCCGGTCGTGGGTCTCTTTGCCCCGTGAGGGGTGGTTCTTCGTCCGGTGCCCCTACTGGTGCGCACCGGATCGAGAGGAACGGCGCGGCCATGACGGCGGCGCTCTTTGCCGGCGAGCGCGAGGCCCTACCGGTGAGTCTTCTTTGCCCATTGCCTCTTTTCTTTGGATTTGGCATTAGGGTTTTCTGAGGAGGGGATTCTTTCTCTGTTTGCAACCGAAAAGATCTAGCACCTAGTCTAGCTCTGATACCAATGTTGAAAACAACAACAACAAGATCATCTAGGTCTAGATCAATTACGGTAGATTCGGTTAGGGTTTCTTCCCTTCTTCTCTAGAATTAGGGTTTCGGATTGGGGATATGAGAGAGATGGAGAGAGACCGAGAGGAGAGAAGTGAGATCGGCGTGTTTACCTTGCCGTGGACGCCGAGCTCGAACTGCCGGCGACGGTGGAGTGGTGGCAGTGGTGGTGTACGTGGGTGAGTGAAGGTGGCGGCGTTGGTGGAGCTTCCCGCTGCTACTGCCAACCCTAGATCGGTAGGGGTGTTGGTGGGGTGCCTGGCGCGCACGGTGAACCTCGTGTAGAGTGCCGCCGGCCCCCACCTCTATATATAGGCAGCGCAACAGGGGCCCACCAACCAGGGTTTGGTTGGGCACCCCCGATCAGGGTGCGAGTCAAGGATCCGTGTGAGCCGTTGGGCTTCACACGGGTGGAGATCAATCCAACAGGGTGCTCCTATACGCGTACAAGGGTAGCGGTACAAGAACCCTAGTAGTACCATACACTGCTGTACGTACGTAGAGGAGTAATTAATTCGTTAGCTGCTTGCTAGTATATCATACTTCAGCGGAAACAAAAGGATGGTACAGGGAGTAGTCTGACTCCGTCCCTGCATCTGCATGGGTGCATGGCAAACCACGAGCGAGCGTGCAGTTACTTCCTCAGGCAAAGGGTAATAAACATCAATTACTACCGAGGAGAATGTAAGAAACAGGCGGGCGTTTTTTATTTCACGGGAAGAATTAATGTAAGAAGAAGAAGAAGCAGCAGCAGCAGCAGCAGCATTGACGTGTTAATATGATGTGATGTCCCATGCAAGCACGGTGACGGCGTCGGATCCCGTGCCGATCGACTGTGTTCGCATGCATGCGTCTATGTTATGTTCCTCAAATTAAATGCCCCGCCCCTACCGCATGCTCTAGTGCCACGCTCGTAGCCGTAGCGGTGGCTGGCGGCGATGCGTGCGACAGTCAAGTGTTGGCGCTGTTACACTAGAGTCGACGTTTTCACGTAAGCACAAGTAATAATGGCGCTGCGGCGGTTCTGGATCGATCGACACTGGTCCTCCTCGCAGTTTTTCTTATTTTTTCCTGAAGAAACAAAGGGTAAAGAGAAGGAGGGGCACTGGGCTTCCGGTGGAGCCGTGAAAAGTAGTAAATTAGCGGGGTAAGATGGGCCGAGTTTGTGAATTCCCAGCCTTCTGTGAGCCCTGAGCTCGGGATGCGGCTACTTGCCTTTTCAGTTGGCCCATTGGATGTCTGGCACTCTTGTTCACTAGGCTGCTTCTATTCCTCTCCCGCAAAAGAGGCTTCGTCCACAGGAATTTAGGAGGACCGGCCCATTCGGCTGGCTTACCCAGTTTTTCCTTGTTTTTATGTATTACTAGTAAATGTGCCCGTGCGTTGCAACGGAAGAAAAAAGTACGAGGACTGTTATGGATCACACTGCCGAACGCGTGCTTTATATTCGACGTGTCGTGCATCGTTAGATGAGATTCATGATAGTCGACCTCGCCAAGGTCAACCAAGAAAATTGGTCGCCATCGTCCACTCCTTCCCCATCCTGCTTTCCGGTTGTCCATGCATGTCTAGATGTATCAAGCTAGCCTTGCATCTCTGAAAAATAGAATATGTAGTGCAACCTTTTAGCATGCCAATGCAGGCATGGAATAATTGCAACCTATCCATGATGTCCGAATGTGAGAGACGATGAATTGTCATCGGCCACCGAAGTAAAGGTTAAAAAAAGAGTTGCATGATGGTGTTGTCGTCATTGATTGCCTCATCGACCAAGCTGATTCGGCTACTTGTTCCTCATTTGAAAATAATGCGTATATCATACTGATTAAATGCTCTTCATTTGAAAATATAATATATTTTATTAATATAACTCATTTGTTGTTAGAAAACTTGAAGATTGAATAAAAAACCACAAAACAATGAAGGTGAATTTCTAACATGTATGTATACATATATTTTCAACTAATATTTTCTTTGTACTTTTTGTGTAATAGCCTATTCTTTACGGAATAAAAAGTAGAATATAGAGACATGCACACACTTGGACTAATCGGCTTGAGACCCATCTCATGTACTGATCGCAAGCAAACGTGACACAACACGCCAAGTTAGAGGGAAAAAACTCACAGTGCGCCACTCACTTGAACGCAGCATACAGGTTCTCGCCTTCTCGACTTTTCCTGTAACCCGTGATGAGAAATCACGCAGCGTTTGCTGCCATGTTATTGCCGTTTCTGAAGTCAATTGACGGAGGTGACCACACTCCTGCGCTGCCTCCGCTTGATTCAAGCCTCTCGTGGCGACGCAAAAATTAATCGGCAGAAAGCGCCCCCACCTCGAGGCTCTTGATTCCAGCTGCAGGTCGGGGAGAGCTGTGGGCGGAGGTGTAGCAAGGGCGGACTTGGGTCGTCCGGTGGTGAGTAAAGGCGGTCAGCTAGCTATTACTTGCGTAGGTAGAGCCTTGGCCGCTCGTCGCCACTGGCCGGCCGCTAGAGCGTCCACAAGTCAACCGCCCTACCGTGCTAGCCGCGGTACGGGGTCGTTGTGACCAACAACACGATGCAGTGGCCTGTGCTGTGCTGAGCCTTGCTCACATGAGCATCCGTCTTGCCGGCAGAGCGCGCCGACCCAACGTGAGATGACCGTCGTTCCCATTGTCTGTTAGCAGAGACGCGAGGTGATAGCTTGTGGGCAACGTCACGAACAACGAAGACTGGCATGGAGGTGGAGGCCGGCTCTTTAGGAGAAGCACGGCACTAGGATCTCTAGCCGGCGGCTCATTGGGGTTGGATCGACAGAAACAAAAACGAAACGGCATATAACTTATGTGTGGCAATGATGGGTAATTATTTTTAACTTTCGGGGTAAATTCAACGACGTAATCGTTTTTTTTTTCACTTACGGGTGGCATAGGTGGGTAATATTTACCAACTTGAGGGGTAATTTGAATGACGGACCAAACCAAACCGCGGAAGCTTGATTGCTTTTTTTATTAGGTATAGATAATAAACGGGAAATACATAATTGTAAATTCGACCGCATATTATTTCAAAATTATGTACTTTGGCGGTACTAACCGTGCATGTTCTAGCTTCCATGGAAAATATTCATCCATCGTATGTAAAACTTTACTCCCTCCGTTCCAAAATATAAGCCGTGCTATTTTTTATGTTGGTATTTGATACTTAACTTTGACCAGTAATATATAATAAACTATATGGATTGAGAATGTGTAAATGGAACCTTTGGATTCGTTTTGCAGAACTCTTTCATTTCATATATCTATAAGTTAATTTTATGGACATATTATAGATACAAATCATGGTCAAAGTTGTACATCGTTTAATTTTATGGCGAAATTAAAGGGCGCCTTATATTTTGGCATGGAGGGAGTACTACTTTAAAAATATGTTTTTTTTTACTCTTAACGGTTGTATCGTAATCCAAATATAAGCATGATGGACTTGCATATGTTTCTTTTACTATTTTCAAGTTCAAAAACACATGTATAGGAATGGACATTAATTCCTCTTTAAATCAAGACAAAACTTACACTAGTTTCACGAATACATCCATTCTTTGCTCGGACACACTAAAAAAAATGTCTAAGTGCGGCGTAACTCTCTGATTTTTTTTATATATATGTTGGAACACCCTGCTTCAATCTTAGGCTTCATGTGAATGTACTCACGATAAAAGAAAACCTTGATTGGTTTGAGCAACCACTATAGCGGCATTGAAAGAGACCTTTGCTCTACTGCCGCGATTATCACTATTTGAGATGGCACGAATGCTCTCAACTACGAAACTTCATATCATGGACATTACGAAGAAATATTACCATATTAGATTCAAAAAGACCCTTCAATTCAAGAAGTTATGTGAGATTGTATCTAAGTAACTTGAACCAACATAAATCAAATTCTCATCATCCATTAAGCTTCACCTCGGGAGGATAAACTCTTTCAGATGGAAGCTCATAGTGATGGTGTCTACTTGGTTGCTACCACCTACAAATTTGCGGAACTAGATGATACCAAATACGTTGTTGTGGATTTTTTTAATAAATTGTAGTACTAACAACCCTAAAATTACCGAGTCACCGTAGAGTAGAAACTAGATAAAGAAGGAAAACAATATGGATGAATTGTAAAATACTTAGTGTAGTGACTGTTTAGTTGTAGAGGATTGTTGTGATTGCTAGTATTCTCTCAGCTTTTCTAGGAAACTGCAAAACATTTTCCCTTTAAATGCCATTATTGTAGGGTTGTAGGCTACTAGTTATCTCTCATATAACAACCTCATGTACGATTTGCTAATCTAGGATTCAATACTTTCACATAATTGCATGCTCACATAGTTCATCCTCCAAGTGTTTGAGATCTTCAATAACGCTGAATTGTGCGAGATATCTAGAAAGAGAAAACTTAAAAAAAAAATCTAGAATGAGAAAAATATGAGAGTTCAACAACAGATTAACCCTTGCCAATGATAAAAAATTTCCAGAAGAGGGATGGAAGGAGGGCATGAGTAACTGCTGGAGCGAAAGATCTCCAAAACTAACTGGTTCATTTTACCCGGGTAATACATGTTCTTCTTTTTTTGCTACAAACATTCTGAGATTACACACCGATATCAATATAGAAGGCAAAATATTTTACGTCATTTAAAAAACACTGTGATTGCTCATAAAAAAGACAATAGTTGGTTTACTATTATATAAGATAAAAATCCGTAATTTTGCTATCAGCAAAACTTAATGAACAATGATGATAGAGAAATAGTTTCAACAATTCGAAAAAAGACACAAATTGTTGTAATTATTAACACTTGTCACATTCTATTGATTTTTGAAAGAAAGCATCACTAGATACATAATTTTGTAGTTCAAATGTCTACTTAATAGGTCAACTATTAGTAGAAGGAAACCAACAAATTTTGGAACAAAACATGTTTTAGATTAGAAAGCTTATATTTCATCACAATAAAGCGTATGTAGATTAGAAGTTACAATGTTTTGAAGGGTATATTCATACAATACAAAACAAAGTGGTAGTAAAGGGATATGACTCCAAACTCTTCAAGATGTAATTCCACTATGGTCACAAAGTGTGAAATTCCGTGTCACTTTCTGAAAGAGTATGGGAGTTGCACCTTTAAGATTACATATATCGTTGAGTAGGACATATGACCAAGACATATCTTACATGAAGAAATCAGTAAATTTAGATATCAAGTTTCAGTTTGAGCAATTGAATAGATACATTAGAATATTTCTCCCTAGTTGTGATTGTGCCAAACACAGTTTTAGGGGACATCATACTAACCAATTGGATTTGCAATAATAACTATGGTTGTAATCACTTCCTAGTGCAATTTCATGGAATACAGACATCTTGATAATGATGTGTTAATAGGTGGAAGACACCCAACAATAAAAGTTGTGCATAAAACCCTAGCCAGTAAATTCCAAAAACAATATACACGTCGTTCCAAGTTGCATGAGAGATCTAGTTGCAAGAATACGCAATAAAATTATTTCCTTTCTGGTTTTGCAAGGTAAATGAGATCAATGTAAAATCAGTGCAATACAGCTCACAAAATAAGATCTCCCACCAAATAAGATCGCTTGGACCAAATAAGATCCTTTTTGTGACCTTCAACATCTCTTCACGAGTTTAATTAGATCAACCTCTTGTTGTATTGTGCATCTAGGAACTTATCTTTCTTGCTCTACAATTGAGAGCCATGTAGTGATGTATAATGATCCTTAATAAAAACATATCTAGCTTTGTAAAAAAAAGACCTATCAAAAGGATCTTATCAACGTCCATGAATGCGAAATCATAAATCAAACTGCCGAATTGGAAAAATTCGGTGCTATCATAGTATCTGCTAAGTTCACGGGCTGGAGATAAGCGGACTCGAACCGCTGACATCCGCCACAGGGTAAACCACCGCCTCTCAGGCCTCCCCGACGGGTTCTACCATAGAGGCCAACGATAGACAATAACTCCCCCCCGAACACAGCTTACAACTTTCATCGTACTGTGCTCTCCAAAGAGCAACTCTTCTCAAAATCTCAAAACAAAAGGTGCTGAGCTGGAATCCCATTCTAAGGATTCTTGTGGTTCCGGGGAATCCAGCTACAGGAGAACCAGGAACGGGGAGATCTCCCCTTTTTCCGCCCGACTCTTTGATCTTAAACTTAAGAATGCTGGTTTTAAGAACGAGTGATTGCCCTTCTCCGACCCTTACTGCCCAACCGGAGAGCGGACGACTAATGTGTTCCACTTATTGAACAGGCAATAGAGTTTGTGCAAGGAATGGATATTTTTACATCTCGGGTGTACCTAGAGTCATATACCGTGTCTATCTTGGTTGCAGTTCACAATCACGCTGATGCGTTCGCAAGCTGGTGCTACCATTGGCTGTAGCATCTGTGCTCATGTTGGAAATATGCCCAAGAGGCAATAAGAAAGTTGTTTATTATCATATTTCATGTTTATGATAATTGTTTATTATCCATGCTATAATTGTATTAACCGGAAACAAAATACATGTGTGGAATATAAACAACAAAGTGTCCCTAGTAAGCCTCTTATGACTAGTTCGTTAGTCAAGAGTTGGTTAAGGTTTCCTAGCCATGGACTTGTTAAAGTCACTTGATAACAGAATCATATCATTGGGAGAATGATGTGATGGACAGACCCATTTAAACCATAGCAATTGATCGTGTCACATAGTTTCATTGCTAACGCTTTTGTATATGTCAAGTATAGTTTCCTTAGACCATGAGATTGTGTTACTCCCGTTTACCGGAGGAATGCTTTGTGGACATCAAACATCACTTTGTAACTTGGTGATTATAAAGATGGCTTTCAGGTATCTCCGATGGTATTTGTTGGGTGACATGAATCAAGACTGGAATTTGTCCCTCCACGTGACGGAGTAGATATCTCTGGGCCCTCTCGGTAGTATAGCATCCTAAAGTTTGCAAACATGTGACTAAGTGGTAGTCACGGGGATCCTATATGATGGAACGAGTAAAGAGAACTTGCCAGGTAACGAGATTGAACTAGGTATGGTGATATCGACGATCAAATCTCGGGCAAGTGATATATCGTGAGACAAAGGGAATCATATAGGGGATTAATTGAATCCCCGACATCGTGGTTCAACCGATAAAGAATTTCGTTGAATATGTAGGAACCAATATGGACATCCCCGGTCCAGCTGCTGGTTATTGATCGGATCATGTCTACATGTTCTCGAACCCGTAGGGTTACACACTTAAGGCTTCGATGTAGCTAGGGCTTTAGTGAGATAAACAGATGGAGTAATCAAATATTGATTCGGAGTCTCGGATGAGATCCTAGATATCACGAGGAGCTCCGGAAGAGTTCGGAGATAAAGTTTCATATAAGGAAAGTGGTTTCCAGGGTTCCGAAAAAGTTCTGGAATTTTCCGGCAGTGTACCAGAAAGATTCTAGAAGGTTCCAAAGTGGGACCCATCTGACCTCATGGCCTACATGGACCAAGGGGACGTGCAGCAGCCCACTTGGGCTGGCCGCACCAGGTCCCCAAGGCCCATGCGGCCAAAGGAGGTGGAGGGCAACCCAAACCCTAGGGGGTGCCTTGGGGGGCAATTCTCAAATCCGATAAACGACGAGGGCGCCCAAATCGGGAGAGAGGGGGACAAATTTACTAGTTCATCATGAGAATAGTGGGGAGTTAATGGTGAGAAAACACGAAGATGACGATGGAAGGGTAGGGAGAGGAGGATACCCACTATTAGTCACAAATTGATGGATTGACACGTGTTTGGGTAGGCAAGTGCTCGAGTAGTAAAGTGCACAGTGGTGGAGCTAGGGGGAATTAATGCAGGCCAAATGATGTTTTTGATGACGAACGAAACATAGTTGATGGTATTGAATAATGAACAACTAGGTGGTGTATCGATTCCTCCATCACTTACCTAAGAAGGGGAATCACGAGAGAGAGGATGAGAGAGTGTTGTGGTGGACTGTGTTGAATATTGATCGAGAGGTGGAAGACACATCGTTGTGTTGGTCGGTCGTCCCATATTTTTTCGGTGGAGAAGAGGAACAATGTTAAAATGGACCGAATAATGAGGTGCAAAACTGCACGAACAAAATAGGAATACAAATAGAACAAGAACATGTCTTTTCAACTGGAAAAGCGATGATTTGTTGCTACAAATAAAGGAAATAAATATAATAAGGTGACAAAGCTTCATGGGTTGGAAAATAGAGTTAGTGGGATAACCCATTTAGGTAAACTTATGCTGGAGAGACAGTGCGGAAGACTCGGGTGTCGCCAAAATGAAATTCTCCCATGGCCAAATTGTGAACTTTGTCAGCTTTGCAAGCAAGGGCAGGAATCATCGAAACACATTTCCTGTAGATGTCTCAAAACACGCTTCGCGTCGCTTTATTAATAAAGCCATACGGCCGAACGATACAAAGTGGAGGAGAGGTCCTCATACAAGCAGGTCAACAAGGAAACCTACATACGAGATGGCGGTGAGCCAACAACCGGCATACGACAAAGCAAACATGAGATGCCACGCCTAACACATGGCGACCTAGACTACCGAACAAGCCGAAGTCGAAGAAGCATCCCGGCACGATGATAACTCCACCGTGTTGTAGTCAGATGGAACCTGAGCTCCCGAGCGATGACCCCAAGAGGGTAACAACATGACACGCTGCTGCGAGCCCGCAACCGCGTTAAGGTTTTCTCCCAGAACTCAGTCATGGAGAGGATACACAAAAACAATTCCCCAAGAGGGTAGTGACACCCGCAGTCGGCGTCGAAGCACGAATCTTTCCATCGATCCTCACCCGTGCCATCAAAGATACCCAAGGCCAACCCAACCCGAGGGAGGGGCCACCTTGCCAGCACGATGCCTCCAGATCTTGAGCAGGAAGCCGCGCACACCGAACCCAAGACCACCCGAAGCCAAACCCCTTGCCATCCTCATGGCCAAAGGAAGGGAAACCACCACTGCTATGTTGCCTGCCGAAAGCACCCATGCAACCTCGCGTTTCAGGGTCGACACACATTTTCTGTAGATGTCACAACAACATTAGAGTTTAAAGATGTTTCTCACCTAGGTGGGTCTCCTACTCCATGAACTGAATATGTAGGTGTCCCAGATGGATTTTGTGGTCCATTTAATCTACTACTTAACATTTTGTCTCTCTAGCCTTCCTTCCGTAAAACGATCGAAAAAACGATCCTTCCCTCCCGTGTCGCACCCAGGCGACATCGGAGGGCCCACGCGCGCCGCCGCCTCTCCCACCCCCTCCTCGCTCTCCTCGCCGCTGCCGTCGCCGGCCTCCGCGCCGCGGCGGTGGCGGCCTCCCCGTTGCCACACAACTAGTGGCGGGGGTGGTCTCTCTCTCTCTCCTGGGTCGCGCAGCGGGAGCTGGGCCCGACTGGGCGGCGATGGCTGGCCGCCAGCGCTGGCAGGCCGGAGTGGCGGCTCCGGGCCCGTAGGAGTACGGCGGGGTGGAGGATCCGAGGCCCTCGCGCCCGGATCTGGCGGGGGCGGCCCTGGCCTGGCCGTGAGGACGGCGGGTCGAGGTCGCCGGCGTCGCGGTGGCGCGGGCTTCGGCGTCCGGTCGGGCGCGGCGTGCTCCTGCGGCGACTCGTGCAGGACGTGGCTGGGGGGCGTGCAACGGCGGCGGCGCCCGTCTGGCTGGGCCCGTGCGGGCCCCATCTGGGTCACACGAGCCGGCGCTTGGCGCGGCTGCGACGACGCTGCGGTTGCGGAGGCGTCCACAGCGCCTCGGCCCTGGCTTCGGCAGGGTCGTGGACGGGGAGGAGGAAAGCCGGGGCGGCAGCCCCGGAGCTGCGACTCGACTGGGTCGACGTCGGCGTGCCGCCGGCTGTGGCGTGAGGTGCTGCGGTGGTTTGCGGCTCGTGTGTGGATGGTCTGGCCGGTCCTCGACGGGCGGCTTGTGGGTCTGCGAACCATCGCCGGACGAAAGTCCCGTCCTGGTTGTCGGCCGGGCCGATGACGGCGACGTCCTCGGACGCCGCGTCCTTCTTGAAGGCGTCGTCGAGGTGGCGGTGTCGCGTCCCCATCCCGGGTTCTCCGGGGAAAACCCTAGATCCCTCACGAGATCGGGCGAGGACGGTGCTCCTGCGTCGCTTGCCTCTTGGGGCCTCGCCTTGGATGTTCCACCGGCCAGTGGGACATGTGGAGAGCTGTTGGTTGGCGACGGCGAGTTCTCGTCTTCGGCTTGGGGGTGCGCGGCCCTGGGGCCGGCGTGGATGCCGGAGCGGCGGCTCCGGATTTCGCCTCCGCCGTGCTGCGTTGAGGCCGTGGAGCGCCGACTTTGGTCGTTTGGACGTCATGGTCGTCGGCTCGTTTTGGAGCGTAGCCTTGGGGCTGGCTTGGATGCCGGAGGTCGCCTCCGCCATGTTGCGTCGAGGTCGTTTGGTGTCGGCTTGTGTCGCTAGGGCGTCTTGGTCGTCGACCCGTGTGGAGCGCGCCTTTTTGGGCCGGCGTGGATGTCAGAGCGGCAACTCCGGTTTCTCCCCTCCGATGTGTTGCGTTTTGGTGTCGGCCATGGTTGCTTGGTCAACTTGGTCGTCGACCCGTGTGGGGGCGCGGCCTCGGGGCCGGCGTGGATCGAGTTGTATTATTTCTTTTTAGGCCTTGTCCCACATGTTTGCTTCTACTTTATCAATATAAAGGCAAAGTTTTTGCCTCGTTTCAAAAAAAAAAATCTTCTACTTGAACAATGATGAAATGGCAAGATTTTGCCTTGGTTCAAACTAGTGCACTGTACTCGGACGCACCACGAGTTCACGACCCAATAAATGGGCAACGGCAGCACCAGTCGTGACTCGTGAGTAATTCGGATCCTCCAGCCCAGGCCCAGCCCAATGTCACCAAGATTTGGACTTGGGTTGCGGCACCCAAATATCTCGACCTTCCCCTTCCCAACTTTTCCGTGCGCCTGCCCCTCCCCCGATCCATCCATCCGGTTCGGCAAGCTCCGCCCTCGCTCCTCCCCGTGCGCCACCGCCGTGTCAGGTACCTTCGTCCCCCCCCCCCCCCCCCCGCAGTTCTAGAACCCTCTCGACGCTTCCATCCATTCCTACCCCTTCTATCTCCGTGCCTAGCTCTAGCAGCAGCGCAGGGTCGCGGCCTAAGCCATTGGATTCGATCGCCCCGCGGTTGCTTGCTCCAGATCTCCGAGTTCTTTAGCCGCTTTTTCTGTAGATCTGCGGGGTTCTGCGTCGTTCTAGGCACACGGTCATGGGGGCTGTAGTGTAGCACCTGCTCTGTTATCGTCGTGTGATTGTGTGAAGCGTTTCATGGTCGCGGACGCTTCCAATTTCTGGGCGCGTCAGAGATAGTAAGAAATTGTGCGTTTAGCTAGAGGCCCATCGGTTTTATTTAAGATTTTCGTAGTAACCTTGTGCTTTTTTTTTTGCTCCCGGCTATGCCTTTTGGTTATTGGAGAATTTTGGGATGTTCTTCTACATAGAAATTGCTGTTCTAGTTTGGTCGCATTGTGTTAGTGTACTTTCTTTAATGCAGTGAATCTAGTTTCTCGGACGGGAACTGATGTTTACTACTCCCTCCGATCCATAAAAAGTGTCGCTCATTTGTACTAACTAGTATAACTTGTACTAAGTGGGCGACACTTTTTATGGATCGGAGGGAGTACTATCTTAGACGTGAATGTTCTAGATTGTTGGAGGATCTTCCTCTAGGAAATGTTATTCTGCTAAGGTTTTATTAAGCGATAGGCGCTGATTGAGTGTTTTGCCTAAGCTTTTCCCTTTTCTGAAGGATTACAGCGCTTAGGCACGCTCTTTTATAATCTTGCTTTCTGCTATTATATTGTTAGAACTTTCACATGTTTTTGTGCAGATAGTTGATTACTCCCGAAATAACGGTGACTGCAATTTATCATTGATGCATTGTTCTGATTAAACAAATGTTTCTGTTACAGGGTAGCTGCACATGTTGTAGGTCATTGGTGAGAATTTGTACTTAAGATGGCTAAGGCGCTGCAGAGTCCTCGTTATCTGCCTCTGTTATTGTTGGCTGTGCTGTTGCTGACTGTTCCAGGCAATGCATTCTACTTGCCTGGCAGCTACATGCACACATACTCCCAAGGTGAGGATATATGGGCAAAGGTTAATTCACTCACGTCCATTGAGACCGAGATGCCATTCAGCTACTACAGTCTGCCATACTGCCGTCCACCTGGTGGCATCAAGAAGAGTGCCGAGAACCTGGGCGAGCTTCTCATGGGTGACCAGATAGACAACTCACCCTACCGGTTCCGTGTGAATGTTAATGAGTCCCTCTTCCTCTGCACCACAAAGGGGCTTAATGAGAATGATGCAAAGCTTCTCAAGCAGCGTGCCCGTGATCTTTACCAGGTTAACATGATGCTGGACAATCTGCCTGTCATGCGTTTTGCTGAGCAGAATGGTGTTACTGTACAGTGGACTGGCTTTCCTGTTGGTTACACTCCAGCTGGTAGTTCTGATGATTATATCATCAACCATTTGAAGTTTAAGGTCTTGGTCCATGAGTATGAGGGAACAAATGTGGAAATTATCGGTACTGGAGAAGAAGGATCTGCTGTCATCTCAGAGATGGACAAGAAGGGCATGTTTGGGTATCAGATTGTTGGTTTTGAGGTTGTGCCTTGCAGTGTGAAGCGTGATGCCGAGGCTTTCTCTAAGCTTAACATGCATGACCCTATTGAGGCTGTGAGCTGCCCAATGGAGCTTCGGAAATCCCAAGTGATCAGGCAACAGGAGAGGATCACCTTTACCTACGATGTCGAGTTTGTGAAGAGTGACATCAGGTGGCCATCCAGGTGGGATGCTTATCTGAAGATGGAGGCTGGCGCCAAGGTTCACTGGTTCTCTATAATGAACTCCCTCATGGTCATCTTGTTCTTAGCAGGAATTGTCTTCATTATATTCTTGAGAACCGTCAGGAGGGATCTCACCAGATATGAAGAGCTCGACAAGGAAGCACAAGCACAGATGAATGAGGAGCTATCTGGGTGGAAACTTGTTGTTGGAGATGTATTCAGAGAGCCAACTTGCCCCAAACTGTTATGCATTATGATTGGTGATGGAGTTCAAATTCTGGGCATGGCAATCGTAACAATTGTTTTTTCCACGCTTGGGTTCATGTCTCCAGCTTCGAGAGGAATGCTTCTTACCGGGATGATTATTCTCTATCTTTTCCTTGGTATTGCAGCTGGGTATGTCAGTGTTCGGCTGTGGAGGACTATTAAGGGCTCGTCCGAAGGATGGAGATCATTGTCCTGGTTAACTGCCTGCTTTTTCCCCGGTGTCATGTTTATAGTCCTTACTATCTTAAACTTTGTGCTGTGGGGAAGCAAGAGCACCGGAGCTTTACCTATTTCATTATTTTTCGCCCTTCTGGCTCTGTGGTTCTGTATCTCTGTGCCGTTAACCCTTGCCGGTGGCTTCCTTGGTACAAGAGCAGAGCAAATTGAATTCCCTGTTCGCACCAACCAGATTCCCAGAGAGATCCCTGCACGCAAATATCCATCTTGGCTTCTTGTCCTTGGAGCAGGCACACTGCCATTTGGAACTCTGTTTATTGAGCTCTTCTTCATTCTCTCGAGCATCTGGCTTGGAAGGTTCTACTATGTGTTTGGATTCTTGCTGATTGTCCTGCTGATGCTTGTCGTTGTCTGCGCCGAGGTATCTGTTGTCCTAACATACATGAATCTCTGTGTCGAGGACTGGAGGTGGTGGTGGAAGGCTTTCTTTGCTTCAGGCTCAGTTTCTCTCTACGTGTTCCTCTACTCCATCAACTACTTGGTCTTTGATCTCAGGAGCTTGAGTGGGCCTGTGTCTGCAATGCTTTACATCGGCTACTCATTCCTCATGGCATTTGCGATCATGCTTGCCACTGGAACCATTGGCTTCTTGACGTCAATCTCCTTCGTGCACTATCTGTTTGCATCCGTAAAGATCGACTGAATGATGCTTGCTCTATTTTGAAGGCCTTCTGTATTGTATTTGTATTGCTAGAGTGTGTGCGATCCACCTGAGATGTGCTGTTTACTGATGTGATTTTGATCGACTGCAGATACTTTTAACTAGACGTGATGCAGTGTTCCTAGCAATTGTAGTCGTTTCCCCTTACAAATCTTTGTAAGCTTGTAACTGCTACAGCTAGACTAGTATGCAACCCAGATCTGCAAGAGTTAAGGAGCAATGACTTGTCTGTCCTCGTGCTTGTTGGATGAAATTGAATTTGTTGCCGCCTATTTTGGACAAAATCTTAATGTGTGAAGAAGACATTATTGGTAAATGTATTTGAGAAATTTCATAGCATTTGAAAAGTGATTTCTATTTCTTATACAGAATGCCTCTTTCTGGTCAACCAAAAGTGCTTTTGCCATATTTGTTCAAAAAAGATGACTAGTATCATCCATTTGTTTCCTTATCGATAATGACATTGTCATTTGCTAAATTCTTGAATGAACACATCTGCCATTTTTGCCATACCGGCACACTTCACCGATTGAGGATGCCATTTCTGGGCATGGCAGATTGGCAGTGAATCTGTGGCACGATGATATGCAACAGTACAAAGTTTCTGGAGGCAGTTGAACACGAATTGCAAATGTATATAAACACAGCTCTGCAGATGCTGTTCTTTTATTACAAACGCTGCTCAGGTGAATGGTGATCATCTTCTAGTGTGGGGCTACAGCAGTAGAGCAGGTGGCATGAACAAGAACGTACGTAGATACAGTCATACTACAGCGACACAACAGAGCTGTGAGCTCACGCCGTCGAGCGCTTCACATTCTTGGCCCAGATGATGTGGCCGTACGGCATGAGGTGGCAGACCGGCGTGCCGCCGGGCTTGGTGCCGAGGAGCTTGAAGGACACGTGCTCGGGGTTCCACATCGACGTGTCGGTGTGGCACACGGTGGCGATGCTCACCGCGCCGCCGCCGCGCGCGCCCTCCATCTCCACCATGTACGCCCTGGACGGGCCGGTCGTGTGGCACCGGTACACGGTGTACGGGTAAGGCTCGTCGTGGCACGCCACGAAGACCGGGCCACCCTCCACCGGCCGCACGGCGCGGACGGTGTACGTCTGCAGCGGCGCGCCGGCGCGGGGCAGCGTCGATGTCACCGGCCTGACGTCGCGGGTCCCCAGGACTCCCATGGCGCGCTCCACCAGGGCCTCCAGCGACGCCGCGCAGAACTTGGACTCCCCGGGGATGGTCGTCGGCGTATCGCAGGCGCGCAGCGTCGCCTCCATGCCGGCTGCCGTCGCGGAGCTCGGCGAGACGCCGAATGCCGCGAGGACGCCTGGTAGAGCGGGCGTCGTGAACGGGACGGAGTCGGCGACGCGGCGCGGCAGGAAGCCCAGCGCGGCGGGCGACGCGGGAGGGAAGCGGAAGGGGAGACGCTCGCCGACGCGCACCGCCTCCTCGTGGAAGAACACCGTCGTCTTCCTCGGCTCCGCCTTGCCTCCGCCACCCGTGGCCGTGCTCGGCTTCTTGTAGTCGTACCCGAACGGCGCGAGCTTCTCGGCTAGTTGGTCTGTGCTCCTCGCCTTGTAGTCGTACCCGAAAGGCGTGTCGGCGGCGGCGCCAACAGGTCGTTCTCCCGCTTGGTTTATGGTCGGCGCCTTGTAGCCGTAACTGAAAGGCGTGTCGGCGGCGGCGACACGGCGTTTCTCGGCGCCGCATAGTCGTCGTACCGTAAGGCGTGCCTGCGCAGCGCGGTGCGTCAACATGGTCTCTCGGCGCCCTTGTAGTCGTCGTAGTCGAAGTCTCCTGCGCCGGCGGCAGCGCTGGTGCGTTCGCTCGAGTCATCATCATCGGACGACGAGCGCTTGTAGTCTTGGTAGTCGAAGGGGGGCCTGTCCTCGGCGGCAGCGCCGGTGCGTTCGCTGGAGTCATCACCGGACGACGAGCGCTTGTAGTCTTGGTAGTCGAAGGGTGGCCTGCCCCCGGCTTTGCTCACGAAGCTGGTGTCTGCGTGCGAGGCAACACCCGTGCGTCATCATTCATGCTTTCATTTCTCAATTCTCTAGCGTTTGATCAAACTCGGGAGAAGACGGTAATAGAGGGAGACGAGGAACATGCAAGACCGACCTGCAGCTGCAGGGCGGAGGAGGCGGAGGATGGCGTCCGGCAGCGGCGAGTGCGGCAGCACGGTGCGCCAGAACACCTCGGCCGTCGCCGGCGCCGCGTGGCCCAGCTGCCCTCCAGCCTGAACCTGCGAAGAACGCAGCCGTGTGAATTACGTATCGTAACGCCAGTTTTGAACGCATGAATGGATAATGTCATGCAGAGCTCAGTGGCTTCTGTTGGGCCATTACCGCGACCACGGCGGCAGCGAGGAGGACGACGAGGAAGCGCGCCATGGATGTGCGCTGCTGAGAGGTTGATCGAGAGCGTTGTGCCTGGGGATGGTGAGCTGATCAGGCGGGGTACTTATAGGCGTGCATTCGCAGATCAGGAAACCAATTATGGACCGCAACTTATTACTAAGAGAAGTCGTACGCTGTAAGCATCTCAGTTTTTTTTAGAATGTACTGCAGTGAATAGTGATTCATCGAAACCACCGAATGGCAAAGCAACCAACTATTCCCAACTCCAATAGATAGCCATCATTTTGAACCAGAATCGTTTAGTTCAATCGAGAATTCATACCCAACGTATTTGACTGTATTTAGCTGTTATGAAATTAGAAACATCATTTTAATTAGAATTCCAGCAAATTCTTATGATATATTAAATCAATTCCTATTCCTAACACTATCACAATTGGTATCCCTAACACTATCATTTTTCTAAAATGAAATGAGGGGTGTCAAACAAGCTCTTATACTAATTATGGACCGTACCTTATACTAGAAGGGAATAGTTTATCAATTCTATACATATACTTTCTATATTCAGTATATTTTATTTATATCATTTAACGGAGAGAAGTCGTATGCTCTAAGCGTCTCATCCTTAGAATGTACGTACTAATTGATTATAGTCAGTGTTGGTTAATTTTGTGTCATGAATTAAAAAAAATACAACACTAGTACTAAGAAAGATATACTGCCGTGGGCATATAGTAATTCGCCAAGCCAACACTGATACGCTTGGCAAAAGGGCATGCGACAAAGCCAACAAAACTTGCTCTAGAAACTTGCACATCTTCGATCAACAAACGGTTTACAGTAAGCACTCGTCTTAGAGCATCTCTTCGGGGTCGTAAAAGGGGACGTAAAGCTCAATTGGGACGCCGGACAGAAAACAGGCCATACCAGGGGGTCGAAAAGGCTTTGTCCGGTCCAAAATCTGCCCGGCACCGCGAACAGGGCCTCCAACTTTGGGGGCTGCCTTCGCGGTGCCGGACACTGTCATACACACGAACTGTATGACAAAGGCGTAAATGTTTCTTTCCCGGCTTAATGAACGGCGTAAATGTTGCCGGTTTCCAAGCGACGCGACGCGGCGGAGGCAGACGGCGCAGCATGCGGGCGACGCGACTGGCCGGCCCCGTGGCGCATTAACACGCCGGCAAACCAAGCGCCAGTCCACGCGCCGGCACCGCGGTCTGCCCAGCGGCCAACACAGTGTCCCCCCTCGGGCTGTCCCGCCGCCGCTCGCCATTATACCTCGGTGTATAAGAGGAGCGTGCCCGGCGGTACCACCCTCACATCTCCTCCCTCCACGCCGTGCCACTCTCCATCTCCACACCTCTCCCGTCCCCGCCACCATGAACAACTACGAGGCCGGTGGCAGCTCGGGCGGCACGTACCGAGGAGGCCGCACCCTCCTGATCGAGGACACGCGGGCCTTCCACCGGTACGGCCTCCTCGTGCCGTCGGACTAACGCCTGCCCAAGACCTGGGTCATCAGCTATGGCGGCCTCGCCGTGCCGCCGCTCCCCAACGGCCCGAAGGCCTTACGCCGCGCCATCCTCGAGCGGCGGGACACGATGACCGCGGAGGAGCGCCTCCGCCCGGAGAACGCGGTCGACAACGAGGCCGCCTGGTGGGTGCGCCTCTCCCGGGAGCGCGACAAGGCGGTGGAGTTCTACGACCCTCCCCGTCCTGATCATCGCTGGAATGCGGAAGGCCGCGACAGCTGGTGGGGACGCACCGGCCACACGGTGGCATCGGCCATCGCGGCCGCCCGCCGCCACGCCCAGACGGGGAACCCAACCCCGTTCAGGCTAATGCCGATCCCGGCACCAGCACCGCCGATGCCGCCACCGAAGCGTCAACGACGTGGCGGTTGCTTCTTCCTCTGCTCCCGCGGGGCGGTGGGAGCAGCGGCAGCAGTGGAGGAGGACGGCGCAGAGGCGGCGGCGTGGTGATACGCGATGTGCAGAATCGCCGGTCGCCACCACGCGGGAGTCTCCGCCTACGCCGCCGCGACGACGTCCCGATGCGGCAGGTCAAGGAGGAGTCGGAGGACGTGAAGCCCCCGGTGCTTCCGGCGGGTTACGAGGTGCCACCCGCGCTACATGACGAGGCGCACGACGACGACATCCCCGGCCTCAGCTTCGCTCTGGTGGCGTCGGTCAGCGAGATCGAGCGGGACTCCCCCGGCTTCCTGGAGACTGTGGAGCGCTCGGCTCAGATGGCCGCCTCGGCCTCCACCTCCGTCGCATCCCGCCGGCGCATCACGACGGCGCGTCCACCTCCCGCGCCGATTCCTCCTCCACCCTCATCCTCCTCAACGACAGCGGCGACAACTTCGACTGGTCTGCCGAGTCGGAGTAGATTTATGTTTAGTTTTTAGTTTAATTTCATTCAAATATTGTAATATATAACAAAATTTAAATAAAATTGAAACCGTTTCGCAGTTTTTGTTTTTTCTAATTAAGTATGGGTCCGACCGTTTAGGGGGTGCCGGTGTGGAGAGAGAAAAAAAGTGCCGGACAAGTGTCCGACACCCCCTAATTAGGGCTCCAATGAAAATGTGCCGTACATAATTTAGGTCAATCCCCGTAAAGATGATTTTAGAACTATCATTTTGAGCGTCCTAAAATGGGCGTTTCAGTGATAGCACGGACAGTCAGCCGTGAGGGCGACACGAAACAGACAGAGTTCACGATGTGAGCTGGCACGGGAGAATATAATCCTGGGCGTGACATCTGTTGATCCGCGCGCGTGTGGCGTGGTGTGTGCCGCGGCAGCGGCAGGTTTGTGCGCCGTACGTATATGCTCGCCGTCCACGCCACTGCCGTTGTTGCATGCTGCCGGAGGAACGCGCCGGCCGTCCATTCTCCCCGACGTCACACGGATTCTCGATCGGCTGCTGGCCGACGGGGTGACGACGGATGTGTGTTCGGGAATATTGCGCTGTTGATATCTGTTTGTATTCATATGAATCCTCAATAGCAGAAAAAGAAGAAGATGCACACAATTAATTATTCCAAAGCTGGTAAAAGCAGGTCCGGTCCTGAGATTTTGGGATTCATCTCATCCAACAAATTCAGAGAAATGATTACTAACTATGTCAAATAGTCCTTGATTGACAAATATCCCATCGAAAGACATCTTTGTCATCATCGAGTTGAACCGTCGACAAACGAGCACTTAACATGTTTCGCTTTGTTATTCTTTTAAAACCGAGGCAAACTCCTCATCTATTAATTAAGAAGAAGAAGAGGGTTGCTCAATTAATTTGTGAAAAATGAGCGAAAACCGTTACACCAACGGTCACGAAAAGCAACCAATCCATAACCCAAGAGGCAAGCGGAATACTCTCAAAACATGAGGCACACGACAGTCTTTATAAGAAATAAAATAGGTTGCCCATCAGTCAACCCCTCTCGAACGAAAACCTGATTATGTCGAGCGACGCTAAGAGACATAGAAAGTGAAGATTCAAAAGTTGATTGATAAACCATTTGTCGAGTGATACATAAGAAGGGATTACCTTTATGTGGCCTGACCGAAAATGTGAATCACCATCTTACAAAGAGATTGTAGATTAGCTAAGATTTCACATGCAAATATTTATTCCTAATCAACATCTCCCACACTCTCTCGTACTTAAACAATTTAAATTGTCGCTTACTCAAAAGACACCAAATATTACTAATTAAGTCTTTGATACACAACCCCCCTTGTTTGTTTGGGCTATGAGAATGCATCATATAACTAAGAGGTATTCTTTTTTATGTTATCACTTTGCCAAAGAAAACTACCCTCAGTTAGATACCTATCAGAAACTAAAGAGATAGTAAAAAAAGCAGGCATGCTAGTGAGTACCTAATTGATAAGCACAAACATCTCCCCCGGTTGGAATTTTATGCTTTCCAACAAATCAAGCTTCGATACGTGCTCCAAACGTTTTTCGTCACCGTTGAAGGACCGACATGGATAGTTCGAGGAGGGGGGGGGGGGGGGCATGGTTTATACAATTTAACATCTTTTCACAGCTTCTATACAAAGGGGAATCACGATTTGGCTTCGGTGGATTTGTAGATATCTATCTCCTCTACCATTTCCTCCAAAGGGTTTGACTTTGGGTGGAGAAATTAGGAGATATCAACCTTTCGAGGTGCTCAACAATGGAGTAGTGAGGAATATACAAATCTTTCTTTTAGATCCGTCAAGTATACCCCTTCAGGAAGAAGGGGTGGCTTATATAGCATCCCTAAAAATGTAACCTTTAAGCACAGCTCAACACCACCCAGATTTGGTACGGATATCCCAGGTGAATCCAGACTAGATCCGGATGGGTTCCAGACTCAGCCAGAGCTCTCACTAGTAGGAAAAAGCCTACCAGTGGCGCACCTATGTTCCTTACCCGTGGCGCATCATGGTGCGCCACGGCTACCGCGTCACAGGTAATATTTACCAGTGGCGCACCATGCTGATGCGCCACAGTTAGTTCAGTTACCCGTGGCACACCTTATTTTGGTGCGCCACTGGTAACAATTTTTATTTTTGTAAAAAAAATCATATACCCGTGGCGCACCCTATTTTGGTGCGCCACTGGTAACAATTTCGAATTTTTTTAAAAAAGTGGGGCATGACCTCTTAGATCTAGATCCAGATCTAGATCTAGATCGAGCTCGAGGTTGAACTCCATGTTGCAGAGCTTTAGCCGCGCCTGTCGTAGGCCAAGGGCATGACCACGGTTCCATGGCCAAGGTCTCTCGTAGGCCAAGGGCATGGCCACGGTAACCGAGGATTTGGAGGAGCTCGAAATCACCATCTATCTTCTTCTTCGAGGTTAGAGCTTGGGGACGAGGCCGGAGGAAGGGGGGACGAGAGGAAGGAGGGAGGTCGGGGCGGCGGCCATGGAGGAGGGAGGAGGAGATAGAGAGGAGGCGGAAGAGAGAAGGAGGAGAAGAAGAAGAAGATAGAGGGGAGGAGGAGGAAGAGAGGAGGAGGAGGAGGAGGAGGAAGAGAGGAGGAGGAGATAGAGAGGAGAGGAGGAGGAAGTGGCGTCGGCCATGGAGGAGGAGGAGGAGGAGATAGAGAGGAGGAGGAAGAGAGGAGGAGGAGGAGGAGGAGGAGAAGAAGAAGATAGAGGGGAGGAGGAGGAAGAGAGGAGGAGGAGGAGGAGAAGAAGAAGATAGAGGGGAGGAGGAGGAAGATAGGAGGAGGAGGAGATAGAGAGGAGAGGAGGAAGAGGGGAGAGGAGGTGCCAATCCATGCCTCTATCCTCTCGGCCAATCAAAAACAAGAAGAAAGGAGCACACGGATCGTGTGCTAGTTTAATTCACTGTGAGCCGTCGGATCGTGGTGTTGCCCCGCCTTTTTACCCGTGGCGCATCTCATAGTGGTGCGCCACGAGTATTACAACTACCCGTGGCGCACCATCTCTTCCATGCGCCACAGGTAAGTTTTATTTATTTTTTCTGGCCAGAAAACTTAAACTTCAAAAAAATAGGTGTTCCCTTTCGAATTTGGGGATTCTGTAGGCAAAAAAGGCTCAAAAGGCCGTAGGCGATTTGGATTGGATGTAACTTTTTCTCTAGTCTTTTTTAAGATATTAAACGTCAAAATCCGAGTTCATATGCAAAAGTTATTGCCGTTTTACTCTTCCATAAAGTTTTTTTGCAAAATAAGTCAAAATTCATGTTTGCTAATTTCCCTACCAAGTAGGGAACATAACATAACTAAATCTGAAAGTATTTTATTTTTTGAATTTTTTATCATTTTCTTTCATCCATTTCAAAACTAAAAAGGCGATCCACGGGGGGGGGGGGGGTGGTGGTGCATGTGAAAATTTTAATTCTTTGAAATCCTTACCCGTGGCGCATCCCGTTTTGTGCGCCACAGGTATTTTCGCTACCCGTGGTGCATCTCAGTGCGTTACCAGTGGCGCATTGGCTAGAGGGTGCGCCACTGGTATTTGTCTTACCTGTGACGCATCTGTCTCGGTGCGCCACGGGTAAATTACCAGTTACCTATAGGCCATTTTCCACTAGTGTCTGTTGACTAGCTGAAACCCAGCTTGGACTCACTCGAAATTCACATGGGTCGTTTGGGTATCCGAAACAAAACCGGATGGACTGAAAGATGTGTATCACTCCATACGAAGGACGCTTTCTCCTCACCTTTTGTGTATGGGATCTGTATGACTTAGTTACTGATCATCCCCTCTTGTTCACTTCTCACCAGCACAAAGTTTCCTAATAAAATTTAGTGACATAGGTAACCGATTATAGTAGAATTAAAGAACTTAGAATGTTGAACACATGTCACAAAAACAAACCCGATTGAACCCTAAGAAAAAGGAGATAAGAATACATATTTAAACCACACAAAACAATGTAAAACACGACATCGTTCTCAAATTGTTAACAAGTTAAAGGCTATCAAAATTGTAGTGCTAACTTAGTAATGAGCCACATCTAGAGAACCAGTAGATATCCTCACTAGCTCTCCAATCATTTTCTTCAGTCATCAGTAGAACATGCAAGTGAAAAATATGTTCATACAACATTCACATTAATCGTAAACTAAGAAGCGGCGAGGTAGATGATTTAAGTCATTACGCCACTGTAGATATTAAACCACCAATTCTTCTCTTCCTACTTTCATTTCTCGCATTCCAAACCTCGGTTCTACCACAACTAGACCAAGTACCAGTAGAGTCCCCGTTGTGTTCTAACATTATCTATGTGGCAGATTAGCAACACATTGTACCAAGAGAATACATGGTTGAAAAAAATGGGCGAGTTGTAAAGGATGGTGCTCTTTCAATTAGAAGAAACATTTTTTAAACTTATTTATAACTTATTATACTACTCAATTCATATTATATATTACTAACAATCTTTAAGATACAAATGTTCTTTGTTACGTGCCTGTAGCATCCATCATTGAAAAATACTTATACTAAAGTCAAATGTATTTTGGTACATACATTTTGTTTGACTTGTGAAATCTGTTTCCACATTTTTTTTGTTAAGTAGAGTTATTCTAAGAAGAAAACTAAGAAAAGAATAACAACAAAAGCATATTTCATCTATTGATCAATCTGTGATACTTCCGTGTGTTGTGGTGTGTTCATATGATTAATCATGTAATGTCTTATGTTTATATAGGGTTCAAGAGCGTAGGAGCCTAAACAAGATATTGATATAGATCCCACTCAGTTTCTTACGCACTTTCTCGATATTTGGACACCTTCAAAATTCTTAATTAACTTTTAAATCGAGAACTCATATACGAAACGCTAGTACTTTGCTAGCTTTAAGTTTTATTTATTCTCAATTTTGCATGTGCAGCATTCTAGATTAGGTGTAACTAAAAAATAGTTGGTGTGCGAGATGTGGATAAGTGGTTTGTCCTCAGTGGCGGAGCTAGACGAACCAGGGAGCCTGTACAGAGCGGTGGCAGCCAGCTTTTGCCCTCTGTATGCATCCACATAAGCATTTGTTTACACTAATTACAAGAGGGGAGTTGCCGGACGAGCCTAGGCAGCCTCTCGGGTCGCTATGAGTTGGCTCCGCCCCTGTTTGTTCTCGAAACCCTTCAATATTGACTCGATCATCAGCATTGCTCGTTTCTTGGCTCTTTCTTGTTTAGATATCTTATTCACATTCTTGATTTTTCAAATGTTTCTTTCCCAATTATTTTTATAACGACAATGTTTGTAACACACATGATAATTTTAGAGAATGTGTCCAACTTGATCACATTGTTAAAATAACCGCAAAAAATATCAATGAATTGTCTCCATGCCAACTCAACTCGCGAAACTTTATGCATAATAATGTGCATACCACATATCTAGTATGAAGAGTTAGATGTACAACCATACTAAAATATGAGACCTTTTCATATGTGATGGCGCCTCTGGAGGGCGCCCTTAGAACATGTACAATGCAAGTGCTCGAAAGATCCTTAGCATGATAAACTCTCTTTTATTGCAAGATATGTAACGTATTCCAGGTTAGGACCTTTCCCACAAGCACCCACTTTAGGCAGCAAGGATGTTCGTCGTCATATTTTTGGCAGGTGAAGTTGAGGCGGCCTAGCATCTTAGCTACTTTCTCACCCGCCGTAGCCGAGAAAGAGTTTGATCCCTCCGTCGATTTCCCCTCCATAGCTGGTCCTTGAGATGGCCGGTGGCCGCAGCACCGCCAGCAGGTTCATCCTTCCCCACCATGTCGTCCCAACACGCCAATGATCAATCCGTAAAAAACGTGCAGGTATCAGTAATTGAGCTAGAAACAATAAGATGCCTATAAACTTGGATAAATGAGAAAAGTCGTTTAGTCGCTCGGGACAAAATCATCGAATTCTCCATGCATGAACATGCGGAAAGGCCCCTGCCAGCAGAAATTCGACCGTTGCCTGCCTCACAAAAGCACCCGACCGTTGGACGCACACAGACCCTTAAGCCGCCGCGCTTACCAAAAACAAAACACCGGATCATCACGCTTCCACTGCCCCCCTTCCATTTCTGCCTCCCGATCCCGATCTCACATCAACTCAAAACCTTCCATTCCAAGGCGAAACTTCCAATGGCGGAACCCTTGAAGAACGACGCCCACGTCGTGGAGATCCCGGTCACCGGCGACGGAGCGGAGCCCACCAGCGGCGGCGCGTTCCTCGGCAAGGCGGCGGCGTCCGGGCACCACCACCACCCGCTGGGCGAGATCGCGGACAGCGGGGGCCACCTGCTCCTGCTCAAGCTGTGGCAGCGGGAGGAGTCTCGCCACAACCGCCGCGCGTGCGCGCTCGAGGCCCTCATGGACGCGGCGCGGCGGGACGCCTTCTACCTCTGCGCGGCCTTCCTCGCCCTCCACGGCCTCTCCCTCGCGCTCCTCTTCGCCGCCTCCGTCGCGGCCGCCGCGTCGCCGCTCCTCCCCACGCGCGCATGCAGGAGGTGGTGGGCGCCGTCGTCCCTCTCGCTCGCGGCCTCCCTCGCGCTCGCCGCCGCCGTGCAGCTCCGCGTCTGCGCCTACTGGCGCGCCGCGCGGCGGCTGCGGCGGGAGCGCGGCGACGCCCGGGCCCTCGCGCGGTGCGTGCAGGAGCTGCGCTTGAAGGGCGCGTCGTTCGACCTCTCCAAGGAGCCGCAGTGCGGGGTGACGAGGGCCAACTGCGCTAGCGTCGAGGGACCGGGGGCGTGGGGCCCTCTCCGGTGGTGCTACCGGAACGTCGTCACCGCCTGCCTCCTCGCCGTCGCCTCCGCCGCCCTGCCCTTCGGCAAGCTCATCCTGTGCGCGTAGAACAGAGCCTATCTAAGTTTTGTGTGAGTTGAATTCACTTCTTATTCAGTATTTGTTTCTGAATCAGATCTTCCGAAAATTAATTCATGACTGGTTCCCATCCAAATCGCTTGAAATTGATCTTGATAATGACGAATATCTGCTTTCCTACTTGTTGCAGGGAGGCAAGCTTTCTTGGGGAGTTGATTCTGACGAAACGAGAGAGAGGGGAACGCAAGTCTTGTTTGCACAGGACAGATCACTACTTGTGCTCCGATGATGATAAGAGAGAATTCACAACATTATTTTTAAGGGCGTATACTTTGTAACAATTCATGACTTCTTTGTATGATTCATAGCAGCTGCAACTCGAAATGAAATGCTCATATGGTTATTCCGACTTCATGGCTTAGAATGGCAGCTTTATATACATTGTTATGGTTACTGGAATTATCCTTGAATTCTCCAACTGCCGTTTCGATTCAGGCAGATTGTAAAGAAAGCACAAATGTTCAGTGTGTTATTCTTGAATCCTGATGCTCTCCTTTTGGCCAGGTTGAACTTCTATGCAATATTGACCTGTCTGCAAATCTATTCAGTTTTCCAAGTTTGAACTGACAAGAGCCATCACAATTCTCTCCACGACCTGTGTTTCTGACAAGTCCAAAATTGCGATTTCTGTATGCTATTGTAACATGCAAGTGATCACTCCAGAAGAGGGCAAATTATATGTGCATCAGAATCACTACACCAGTATATGTGAATCTAAGCTAAACACTAATTTCCCGTAGTTTACCAGTAAACCACAAATTACGATGCTGTGCCGATTCTTAACCACAGTTGTACCATAACTCAGATTGATTTACAGGTGAATTGTGAGTGCTAGCGGCATGTTATCTTAAAGCAAATGCTAGTGCTAATAATGATCATGAACAATATTTATGTACCCTCAAAACAATATTTATGTGGCTCCACAGATCATACTTCGCTGCCAATGTTCAGAGGTTAGGACTCGAGCTTCTGAAAAAACATAATAGCTCGTCTGGCACCACTGCATCGGCTTTTATGAATTCATTTGGATACAAATGCCATTGCTATTGACAGTTTTGATTCAGGCAGATTGTACTTCAAGAAAAAAATCTCAGTGCGTTCTCTTAAATTCAGATGCCCAAAAGAACCAGAAACTTGAAGAAAATAATCAAACAACGAGACTGCACATCAGTTGCCTCCAATCAACTAAGCAGGTCACTTCACCCGTAAGTTTCATGTATAGGGTGGGTCTGCTTGGGCCTGCAGCCACCTCCTGGCGTGCCAATAGCTGTCACGCTTTCTGCATCTGGTTGCCAGTTTCAGGTTTGAGAAATTTGTAACTTGAATTTATGATGTTCATGACAAGTATATCTAGCAAAGAGCGAGCACAGGCTTTGTTCCACAGTTACCAGTTCCAAGGTCTTTAAGATGCATATTTCAGAACTTTGTCTACCTTGGAGTATGCTCGTGCGTACATATCTGCAAGTCTTAATAATGTTGGGCAAAAAGAGTCACTGCCAGATTCTCACTAACCCTGCCTCCATCGGCTTGACATCTAAAGATATTCCTACAGGGTGGAGCATCTAGCCCTTTGTGGTACTTTTAACATACCATCTTGGTAATACATAACCCTCTCACGCCTTTATGGAGTCATGTTACATAACTAAATATAGAAAATTTATGCATACCATAACTTGAAAAAGTCTAGAGTTTACAGGTGAATTGCCTGAAGATGTTGAAAGGATAGAAAATTTGCTTCTAGAAAAATTGCTTGACATTTGCAGGCTGCGGCGCAGCAAGTCCAATTCACAATCACTGCAAATCATGCTGAGCCAAGCATATTAAGAAAATAATTTTCTAAGTTGGTAGCTAGATACCGGTTACCCCAAAAGCCCCAAGGAACTAGCAACTTGAAGATAATGAAGATGAAAGCATATACGGGTAAACCAATAGAAAATATCAAGATTTTGAACTGCAAACATCCAGAATCCTAGAGCGTGTTACATATTTTGCAAATAACATCAAGAATCACATTAAACTTGGAAAAATCAACTTCACTGCCTACAACAATATAACATCGGAGACTGTCACAAACGCAAGACTAAGTTTATATCATACACGGAACAGTAATACATCCAATAACCAAAAAGAGGAGAAACAATCGTATGAACCTCACGAGTAAATTATACTCTACCAAACAACTGTACCGGTTAAACATTTATCTGAACAATAAACATATAGTACACAAAAGCTAAAAAAATTACACAAAGATCTGGCTGACAATCGTTATACTGTTTTGCGTTTCCAAACTAAAAGCCGCGACGAGATTCTAGTTACAGAGGACATACATGAATCATTTAGCTGCAAACAAAGATGAATAGAAATGTTCAGAGAATGGCACAAGATAATCATGTTGACAGTTAGACATGCATCAGCATCATACATTCTCCTCAATCACAACAACCTTGCGCCAATCCTCGAATCGAATCACTTATACGAGAGGAGGCATCTCGGATGAATGATCACAACATCTTCAAGTTATTATGCGGCGAGCAAACAAACATAGCAGCACTAAAGCAACAGGCGGAATCTCAACTTAACTTAATAAAACCGCTAAAAGATGTTACTGCGGCGGGACGTAGTAGTACCCCATGCCGTCTGCGGCGGGCATGCCGGCGGCGGGGTGTGGCATCCCCGCGGCGACGGCGGCCTCGGCGTCCTTGGCCTCGTCCCTGGGCACGATGTCGACGAGGAAGTCGAAGACCTCGGTGCGCGCGATGGCGGCCGCGATGTCTGACTTCTGCAGCGTGCGGCGCTTGTTCTCCTCGGCGTGCGCCCAGCCGCGGTGGGTGAGCTCGAGGATGAACATCTCGCAGGCCCGCGCGAAGACGACGGGGGCCTCGGCGGCGATCATGCGGACGTCCTCGTCGGCCTTCATGATCTTCTTGATGCGGGCGAGGGGCAGGTTGTGGTTCTTGAAGTCGGTGGTGGCCTCGATCTCGCGGTACTGGTCCGCCCAGAACACCTGGAGCTGCTGCATCTGCTGCTGGGCGGCGGCCTGCTGCGAGGCCGCGGAGACGGCGGGGGCCGGCGGGGGAGGGGCGTAGAGCGCCGGCGCGTGCGGGTAGCCGGCGGCCGCGGCGCCCGGGTAGACGACGCCGGGCGGCGGGTACCCGACGGGCGCGCCCAGCACGGGGACCGGCGGCGGAGGGGTGGTGGATTTGGGCTCCATTTCCTGCTAGGGTTTGGGGGTGGATTTGGGGGGAGTGGTCCGGACGGAGTGACCCTCGATTGGTTTGTTGGTTGCTGCAGCTGATGCGGAGGAAGAAAGGCTTCTCGATCTGGGGGATTTTATTAGAGTTTGCTTTCTGGTTTAATTTGGAGATTAGGAGAGGTAGTAGTAGGGCGTGTGCGTGGCGAGCTAACCAACCACTTACCATTTCCAAGGGTAGTAGCAGTGACCGACGTGTGGCGTGGAGTGCAGGGTTAAATATCTGCTGTCAACATCGCATTAACTCTCTCTCAAAAAAAAAAAAAACATCGCATTAACTCTGACTAAGACGATAGCGAGCGCCACCTAGGTATCCTCCGGTCTAAATACTGATAATTTAGTCTATCTTGACACTGTTTGAGATTACAGTGAGTGGCACCTAGGATTGGTTTTCTCCCTTTCATAAAAGCATTGGTGCAATAAACATTGAAATTGTCTGAAAAATACTGTATAATGTGATTATACATTTATCCTTTTCGAAAATCATATTTTTGAGAAAACAATGTATGTTTGTATATGGTATACCGTGTTTTTACTAATAATATATGTGCTTATGATGTTAGGCACATGCGTTTCTTAAACAATACACTCAATTTGATGCTAAGAAGCGAGACTAACTTATTTAGTTAGGAAGTGGATGTACGATCCGGAAATTCAATTCGGCTCACAGGTGCATATGCTCTCTATACCTAAAAAACACATTTTGAAGTGTTGAAAAATCATGACAAAAAAATTCGTGCATAAGTATTAAGTCACGATATTTTACATGGGAACATAAAGTTTCGCAAAAAACCGACATTTTTTGTGTGCTACGTAAAAAAGACAAAAAAAAAAGTCTCGAAAAAGCCTTATTGTAGCACCGAAATTTGTCTTTTTTATACCGGCCGCATAAAAAGTCGCTTTTCCGTGAAACGACTTCATGAGTATATAGTATGGGCGGGGGTGCGGGACGAGCAGCTAGGGTTTTCTAACGCGTGGGGCGCAGCTTATATAGCATAGACGCGCAATGACGATTTTGCCCCTGAAGTTCGACGGAATTACGGACCCTGCCACCGCGCGGAAAAATGGACGGCCACGATGAGATCAAGCGGCTATAGGACGGCCAGGAAGCTCTAATCGCTGAGGAGCGCCGTAGCACCCGCAAAAAAGTACTCTTTAGATGTTAAGATGTACGCACGGAACTTTTTATCCGAATTTTTAAAGTTTCAAACTTTTTTATAAATTGTATTTTAAAAACCGGGAGCATATGCTCCCAGGTTTCAAAACTCCACCCCCATGTACGATCTAGCTATCCAGATTCAAGTCTATGCTAGTTTGCCTGTAGAAAAAGGTGATGACAAACCACCACAACTACTCCCTCCGTCCTCAAATAAGTATACCTTTCGACATGTGTTAAGTCAAATTTTATTAAATTTGACCAACTCACTAGAAAAAAGTAGCAACATTTATGACACTTAATTAATATCGTTAGATTCATCTTGATATGTAGTTCAATAATATAGTAATTTGATGTCACGTATATTGCTAATTTTACGTAAAAATTTAGTCAACTTTAAAAATGTTTGACTTTTTAAAATGGAAAATATACACTTATTCGCGGACGGAGGGAGTAGCGGTTATTTTGAGCATGGAAGGATCTTAATCCACTCCCACTAAATGAGATTGACTCTTTCTGCTATGAGTTCCCAATGTCACCAGCTGGGTTCTCCATCTGCCGCCCCAAATCTCCTTTGGGTTGTTAAAAAGTTGTGCACGTTTTGAGTTCCCTCTTCAGAATCACCTTCAGTTGGCAGATATTAGTGAATTGTAAGCTCAAGGAAAATAAGAAGAGTGTATTTTTTTTACACTAGAAGAGTGTATATGTTGCACACATTGTAGGTAACAGAAAGTTACTGGCACTACCGGAAAAACTATCGTTGCCGTGTGGTCATCGCTTTGCCGTGCGTAATCAATATTGCGGAACACGGCAAAGAATATTTTGCCGTGCGTGGAGTAGGGGGATCACGGCAAAGACAATATGCACGGCAAAACATAAGAAAAGCGCACGGCAAATAAATACGCACGGCAAAACATATCGGAAGCACACGGCACATCTACGCCACTCGGCAAAGAAACTTTGCCGTGTGTTTTTCTACCAACCACGGCAAAGAATTTGACCAGGATTCGCCGCGGTTCCCCGATATTTCGCGGGAAAATATTTCTATTCGCGCGGCTTGTTCCCGCGCGGAAAAAAAATTCGCGGGAAAACCTTTGCCGTGCACGAAGAAGCAGCGCACGGCACATCATCGCTTTGCCGTGTGGCTTCCCTGCAGGCGCACGGCACATCTTCTCTTTGCCGTGTTCCCCGGGAAAACCACACGGCAAAACATGTGTTACCCCCTCTTTTCTATTTTTGTCGTTTCCGTAGACTTTCTTTGTTTCATTTCTTGTTAAGGCTTATAATACACTCATTTACCCTCCGGTAATTATGTTTTTCGATAATATATATATAACCCTCCGGTGGTAGTGCGGGCCGCATGCGTCGTCGCAACAGGCAAAAACTCTTGTTTCGGTGGAACCGGCGCCGAGAGGGCTAGACGCATGAACTTTTTTGCTTGGTTGTGTAGATCAAGCAAAGCACTCAACATAGGTACTCAGCATAGATGAGAACACACACATGAAATAACGTTTATTCTGGAGAAAGAGGAACAACATATGAAGAAAACATAGGTGGGCACACACACACAACACTCAACATACGAACTCAACATAGGAAGATGACAACACACACAGTACTCAACATAGGTACTCAAACTAACTATGACCAGTTCCTAAGCCGCGCGGTGCTGAGCCGCGGACGCTCTGCTTCCAAAGAGCCGGAACCATGTGAGAATCACTCGCGTCATAAGGATTCTGAAGATACGTCCAACGCCTGTTATAGACGTTAGTATCCAACAAATACATGTAGCGATGGACGTGCTCGTCCTCCTCCCTAATACGGCGACGTACCACCTCCTCGGGGTCCGGCGCTCTGAACACATTCCGTGGCCAATGCCACCAAAGAAGATCCGGATCGATGATGCGACCTGGATCCCTCACCAAGGTCCCTGCCCCGGAAGGTAGCCTCTCCCAGTGCCAGCCCGGCGGATGCCAGTCACGAACGGCGGCGAAATCCGGGTTGATCAAAATGGGCATCGGAAAGGCTAGCGCGGAGGAGAAGCAGTGCGTGGAGGAGAGACAGCGGTGCGTGGAGGAGGGCGACGGGTTGGCTCGAACCGGGGACGAGGTCGTGGGTATTTATGCCCAATTAGGAACAAGCACACGGATCGTGTGTTTCCTTCGAGCGCTTGTGAGCCGTTGGATCGGAAGCACACGGATCGTGTGTTTCCTTCGAGCGCTTGCGAGCCGTTTGATCGGAAGCACACGGATCGTGTGTTTCCTTCGAGCTCTTGTGAGCCGTTTGATCGGAAGCACACGGATCGTGTGTTTCTTTAGAGCGCTTGTGAGCCGTTGGACCAGCGATGTCGTATAACCAGAAGAGGCACTGGGAGAACAGAAGAGATGTGAGAAAGAAGATGCATGAACCCGCTGGAAAAAAGTCCAACCTGTCGATTTACCCCTTTGACCGGCGCTCCGGACCCCCGGTACGGCGAAACCCTACACCCGCTGGAAAAAAGTCCGACCTGTCGATCTACCCCTTTGACCGGCGCCGAGAGGGGGTAGACGCATGAACTTTTTTGCTTGGTTGTGTTAGGTTGGTACATAGGACCAATGGGAACCAACATTCGATGTGTTCCGTCGCATGATTCCATGCCCGGCACCCGAAACGGGAGTTTCCACCTCTAAGTGTCGGGACTTACTACGGAGTAAGGGGGGTTCGTGAAGCGGGTCGCACCTCGGAGCCGTATCTTGGTTCCCGCAACCTCCCAACACACTCTTATACATATATTAGGGACCAATGCAAGCTTTGGTGGGATTCCGGCGCTCCGGACCCCCGGTACGGCGAAACCCTACACCCGCTGGAAAAAAGTCCGACCTGTCGATCTACCCCTTTGACCGGCGCCGAGAGGGGGTAGACGCATGAACTTTTTTGCTTGGTTGTGTTAGGTTGGTACATAGGACCAATGGGAACCAACATTCGATGTGTTCCGTCGCATGATTCCATGCCCGGCACCCGAAACGGGAGTTTCCACCTCTAAGTGTCGGGACTTACTACGGAGTAAGGGGGGTTCGTGAAGCGGGTCGCACCTCGGAGCCGTATCTTGGTTCCCGCAACCTCCCAACACACTCTTATACATATATTAGGGACCAATGCAAGCTTTGGTGGGATTCCGGCGCTCCGGACCCCCGGTACGGCGAAACCCTACACCATGGTATCGCTATGCTGGTAGCTATGTTGCACACATTCTAGGCAACATAAAGAATACTCACCTGAGGTCGGAATAAGCGGGAGCAAGACGTTGTTGGACGTGGCCCCAGAGAATAATGTGAGGTCAGTTAACGTCCACGAGGATGTCACCATGGAGTCGAGCGTGGGTGAAGCCGCGGTCACGGTGGAGACGGAGAAGCCTACGAACAGTGCCATGCATGCGGTAGACCCGAGCAATGGCACATACTCGGAGGTTGAAAGAACATTTCCTAACCCCTATGTGTTTTGTGTGTTAGTTAACAACACTAATGACTATCTAATGTGATGCTAAGTGGTGCAGGTTTTGACATAATTTTTACAACTAGCATCTTGCACCAAAAAGTGAAGAAAGGGCAAGGTTTTGGTTGCTGCAGGAAATTCCTGGCCGGAGTTTCCGGCCTCCCAGGCCGGAGTCTCCGGCCCCCTTGTTTTCCTGCTCTCTGGCCAAAGTGTGGGGAGCTTCTGGATACCCCTCCGGAGGAACACCGGAAGGAGCCCGGAGTCTCCGGGAGGCCGGAGTATCCGGCCCCAGGTGACCGGAGTCTCCGGCCTGCCCAGCGTCCTCGACAACTCTCCGCCCGGGTGCGGAGTTTCCGGCTCACCCCGGAGTCTCCGGTCCTCCTGACCGGAGTCTCCGGCCCTTCGATCAAGCGTGCATGTGTGGGGAGCTACTGGAGCCTGCCCGGAGGGACCCCGGAAGGAGACCGGAGTCTCCGGCCAAGACCGGAGTCTCCGGCCCTCTTAGGCCGGAGTCTCCGGGTTAAGTGAACCCAAACGGCTAGTTTTTGCAGAGGGGTATAAATACCCCTCCACCTACCTCAAGACAGCTAGCTCGTCCAGCATTTATGAACCCTAGTTTTTGAGAGCTCAAAATCACAAAATCTCCCAACTCCTCCGTCCAAACGCGTTGATCTTCGGAGGATTGAAGGAGAAGACCAGTATCTACATCTTCACCAAGCCGTTCTTCATTTCCCCCTCGTTCTCTCGAGGATTCTTGTTTCTAGGGTTAGCTTTGTGTTACTCTAGATTCTTGCTCACTTGTTGTTGTAATTGTAACAGAGTTGTTGATTTGGGAGCCCCCAATTAAGTTGTGGGTGTGTGCCCCAAGAACGTTGTAAGGGCTCCGGATTCCGCCTTGAAGGTCTCCGATAGTGGAAGGTGAACTAAGCCTTTGTGGCGAAGTTCATCGGAGAATAGGGTGAGGCCTTTGTGGCGTTGAGTAGGCCTTTGTGGCGAGCTCACACCCCTCCAACGAGACGTACTCCCTTAACAAGGAGGAACTCGGGAATACATCCTTATCTCCACGTGCTTCCCTTCGGTTATCTCTTTCCACCCTCCTCGTTCTTATTGTGTTACTTGCCTAGTCGTTTTGCTATCTTGTCATATAGGTAAATTCATCGTAGATGCATATCTAGATAATTTACCCTCTTGCCAAGCCTAAAATTGAAAAAGACTAAAATTTGGCGTAGCACCTATTCACCCCCCCCCCCTCTAGGTGCCCATACGATCCTTTCAATTGGTATCAGAGCCTTGTCTCTATATCTAGGCTTCACCGCCTAAGAGAGTATGAGTACCTCCGGTGATGATGCGGATCCTAAACCCGGGGTGACCATGGAGGATCTTGATAACTTGGAAACACGTCTTAGATCCACCATGGACACTCAAATGAAGGAATTGCGTGAGATGATCGCGCAACTCCTTCCTAAGGGAGTAGGACCCACACCACCACCGCTAGAGGTAAATTCTTCCGCCGCGCAAGCATCGAAGGTTGAGGGTAGTGATGGAACTAAAGAATCCCCATCTAAAAATGCTAGTGGGAAGGAGACGTATAGTGAGGTTCCTCACATATACTCCCCCGACCCACCTATCCCTCATCCTCATATAAACAATAGGGGTGACCCACCCAAGTTTAATCCATCTTGTTTTTCTAACTGGCAATTTCTTATGAGATCTTATATGAAGAGTGCTTCAATCGAGCTTTGGAGGATCATCGAGGTTGGCTTCAAGGCACACGACCCCCAACAACATGACAAGAAGAGAGGTGGTTGATTGTCAACTCAATGAATTGGCTCTCAACATGATCCAAACCGCCGTGGGGGAGAAGCACATGTCCCACATCGAGCTTGCCACCACCGCCAAAGAAGCTTGGGAGACTCTCTCCAATGAGTTCATCGGCAATGAGAGCATGAAGAGGAATAGGTTTGAGTCCTTGAGCAACCAAGCCGAGGGCTTTTTCATGTTAGAAGGTGAAGAGCATGAAGACATGTATCGAAGACTCAAGACCCTTGCCGCTCAATTTCGGTCACTTGGGGCAACTCATGTGGATGATGCATGGATCAAGAGGAAGTATGTGAGTGCTCTATGGCCCTTTGAGTCATCCGACTTGAAGAGTCTCCAAGGGAGGCACAACTATCACCTTATGTCATCAATGGAAGTCATGCAAGAGATGTCCGCATTCAAAGTGGCCGCCAAGAACGCCGAAGATGCTCGTGCTAGAGCCATTGGAATGCACAAGAGTTCTCCCCTAGCTTTGAAGGCCAAGATGGTTGCACAAGACAGTGATGATGAAGAACAAGAAGATGTATCTCATTGGGATCCCAAGGAGCTTGAGGACACCCTCAAGGACTACTCGTCTCTCACTTTGTCTCACTCGCATAAGGATTTTTGGAAGAGTCCATCTAAGGCAAGAGAGTTTGTGAACAAGTCAAGTGGAAAGAAGGAGGGTGGCCAAAGGGTGCGTTCGTGCTACAATTGCCAAGATCGCTATCACTTCGTAGCCGAATGTCCCTTTGAAAACCGTGAACACCATGGAGGCAAACTTGTCCGTAAGGTTAAGCCCAAGATCCCCAACAAGAAGCCATTCTTCAAGAAGAATCCCACCAACAAGAAACCTCAACGGATGGTGTTGATTGCTCAAGAGGAATACTCATCCGGGGAAGAAGAAGAAGAAACCAAGAGTGAAGTGGCCGGGATTGCCATTGCATCAACTCCATCTCTCTTTGAATCCCCCAATGAAAATGTCTCGACCTCTTCCGCAAGATGTCTTATGGCCAAGGCCAATGAGGTATCATCTTCTTTAACTTCCAAAGCCATGAGTAATGTAGATGATCCTACTAGCCTTGAAGTTAAGGAGGAACTTGTTGCCTTGGATCACTTTATATCTAACATGCAAGGTGAAACCAAGAAGCATGTTGAGACTCTTATGAGTCAATATGATGATGCTCTTGAAATGCTAGAGGTAAAAGGTAAAATAGAAAGAGATGATGCCATGGAAATTGCTTCTCTAAAAGATAATCTTGAAGAAGAACATGAGCTTAGAGTTTCTCTTGAAGAACAACTAGAATCCATAGAAGAAACTAAAAATGAAATTGTTGCTAAGCTCATTAAGGAACGTGATCATGCTAGAGCAAAATATAAAATTTGCAAGAAAGAAAAGGTCGAGCTTGGCGTTGGTCATTCTAGACTAACCGAGGAGTTAGAGAAGCTCTCTAAGGCTCACAAGGCTTTGGAGAGTGAGCTCTCCACCCTCAAAGAGTCGTATGAACAACTTCAAGCTCAACCATCTAAAATTGATGTGCCTAGCTCCTCTACTCCCATTACTTGTGATCATGCAAATATTATTGAGGAAAATGCTAGGTTGAAAGTTAACCTTGCTAATGCCATCTCCCGTGGTAAGAGACCGTTTGTCCCTTCCAAGGAGGGGAGAGGTGGTGTTGGTTTCGTTGAGAAGGAGAAGAAGGAGTCCTTCATGAAAGATGCTAGGGCACCCCCTAGTGCTCCTCAAGCTAAGAAGGCCAACATCCCTAGTGCCCCTCAAGCAAAAAGGGTCAACATTGCTAGTGGTAGTGCCATAAGGGGCAAAACTACTAGCGATGACTTTGCGGGAAAGACTAACCCCTATTACATTATCTTTGTTGATTATTATGGGGATGTCTATGCGAAATTCGTTGGTCCTAGAAATGTGCCTATTTACCGCTCTATTTGGGTTCCTAAGACCCTTGTTGCTAACAAAAGAGGACCCATTGAAAAATGGGGACCTAAATCAAAGCAATGATTCCTTGTAGGACTATGCTTCCGGCGGGTCAAAATGGGTGCTTGATAGTGGATGCACTAAACATATGACCGGAAGCAAAGAGATCATGACGGAGTTGAGAACAAGCATAAATGGAGGAACCGTCACATTTGGAGACCGATCAAAGTCTAAGGTAACGGGTTTGGGCAAGGTGGTAGTTGCTAAGGATGTCACCTTAGTAAATGTCATGCTTGTCGAAAGCCTTGGTTACAATTTACTTTCCGTCCATGCTCTTAATAAGATGGGTTTTGCCGTTTTTATTGATGTTGATGTTGTGGTCATCTTGTGGAGCAAGACTCTAAAGATCGCTTTCGTTGGGTACGTCGAGGATGATTTGTTTGTGGTTGACTTTTCGGGGAAAACCACTACAAATTCGATGTGCCTATTCGGAAAGGCCGACAAGGGTTGGTTGTGGCATCGCCGCCTAGCCCATGTCAACATGAGAACTTTGCAAAGTCTCCACAAGGGTGGCCACATTACTCGAACTAAAAGAAGATATCTCTTTTGCCAAGGACCGTGTTTGTAGGGCATGTGTTGAAGGCAAGATGCATGATTCTCCTCACCCTAGCAAGACAATCATTTCATCCAAGAGGATCTTGGAGCTTCTCCATGTTGATCTTTTTGGTGCCGTGCCCGAAGCAAGTCTTGGTGGGAAGAAATATTGCTTGGTGATTGTCGATGATTATTCAAGATTCACTTGGGTTTATTTCTTCAAGTTGAAGAGTGAGACCCAACAAACCTTCATCGACTTCTCCACCGAAATGCAACGACAACACAATGTCCCCATATTGGCTATTAGGAGTGATAATGGCTCCGAGTTCAAGAACTACACCCTCAATGAGTTTCTTAGTGAAGAGGGTATTCGTCATCAATATTCCGCCGCATATACCCCTCAACAAAATGGTGTAGCCGAGAGGAAGAACCGGACTCTTATGGATATGGCAAGGTCCATGCTTGCGGAGTTTAAGACTCCGTTAGTTTTGGGCGGAGGCTATATCCACGGCATGTCACTCATCCAACCGGCTCTACTTCCGCAAAGGTTTGAACAAGACTCCGTATGAGATCCTCACCGGCAACAAGCCTAACATCTCCTACTTCCGTGTCTTCGGTTGTAAGTGTTTCTATTTGATCAAAGGTTGTCGCCTTACTAAATTCGCATCTAAATCTCTAGAGGGTATTTTTGTTGGCTACGGTGGCGAATCCCACACTTATAGAATCTATGATAAAGCTTCACGGCGCATCATAGAATCTTGTAGTGTGGTGTTCGAAGAAAATGACGGCTCCCAAGTGGCGCAATTTCATGTTTCCGATGTAGATGATGTAATACCTCAAGAAGCCATAAGAAGAATGGGTGTGGGATTCTTCCGCCCCATTGAGGAACCCCTTGTGGTGGATCGAGAAGGACAATGCTCTACTCATGTGGAGCCTTCATCTACACAAGAAACCGTTGCCCAAGAAGAGCAAGTTGCACCAACCCAAGAACAAGTTGAAGACCCTCAACCCGTTGATCAAGTTGCTATGCAAGATTCAAACTCTCCATCTCATGACGCTAGCCAAGATCAAGACCTTGCTCAACCATCTTCTTCAAATGTTGAAGCCGAGCCCATTGATGATCAAGGTCAACCTTCCGGTCAAGACGGGGACTCAAATGATCAAGATGATCAAGTGATACCTCCAAGATGCAATGAGGATATCGAAGCCCGTCGTCAAGCTCGAGTTGCAAGAACCATGGAACGTCGTGAACATTTCCTTGACAAGGTTATTGGTGATGTGAGAAGCAAGGTGTCCACCCGGAGGCAATTGGCAAATTTTAGTGATCATCAAGCTCACATTGCCATGTTTGAGCCAAAGAAGGTTGCCGAAGCTCTTGAAGATCCGGATTGGTTGCTAGCAATGCATGAAGAGCTCAACAATTTCGAACGCAACAAAGTTTGGAAGCTAGTTGAGAAGCCAAAGGAGTGCCGCAATGTTATAGGCACGAAGTGGATTTTCAAGAACAAGCAAGATGAGCATGGCATGGTGGTGAGGAACAAGGCTCGTTTGGTGGCTCAAGGGTACTCTCAAGTTAAAGGCATTGATTTTGGAGAGACCTATGCTCCCGTGGCTCGCCTTGAGTCCATCCGTATCCTCCTTGCTTATGCTTCTTGCTATAACTTCAAATTGCAACAAATGGATGTTAAAAGTGCTTTTCTTAATGGTCCTTTGAAAGAGTTGGTATTCGTTAAGCAACCCCCAGGGTTTGAGACCTCAACTTCCCTAACCATGTCTACAAGCTCGATAAGGCGCTCTATGGACTTAAGCAAGCACCACGTGCGTGGTATGAGCACCTTAGAGAGTTATTGTTAGACCGTGGGTTTGAAGTTGGGCAAATCGATCCCACTCTTTTTACTAAGAGGGTTAAAGGGGAGCTTTTCGTATGCCAACTATATGTTGATGATATTATCTTTGGCTCATCTAACAAAGCTTTTAATGATGAATTTGCTAAGCTTATGACCGATAGGTTTGAGATGTCTATGATGGGCGAGTTGAAGTTCTTCCTTGGATTTGAGATCAAGCAATTGAGAGGAGGGACTTTTATTAGCCAAGCAAAGTATGTCCAAGACATGCTCAAGAGGTTCAATATGGTGTATGCTAAGGAGAAGAAGACTCCTATGGATACCAAGTGCCATCTACAACTTAACCCAAAGGGTATAGATGTGGATCAAAAGCTCTACCGCTCCATGATAGGTTCGTTGCTTTACCTTTGTGCATCTAGACCCGATATTGTGTTGAGTGTAGGTGTGTGTGCAAGGTATCAAGCGGCTCCTAAAGAAAGCCACATGTTGGCGGTCAAGAGAATCCTACGATATTTAATTCATACCCCAAGGTTTGGTTTGTGGTATCCAAGGGATTCATCTTTCACTCTTCGGGGTTTCACGGATTCGGATTGGGCCGGTGATCAAGATGATAGGAAATCAACTTCCGGGGCTTGCCAATTTCTTGGTGGGTCTTTGGTGAGTTGGTCTTCCAAGAAGCAAAATTGCATTTCCCTCTCCACCGCCGAAGCCGAGTATGTGGCCGCCGCTAGTGCATGCACTCGATTGTTATGGATGAGGCAAACTTTAAAGGAATACGGTGTCAATTGTGACAAAGTGCCTCTTTTATGTGACAATGAGAGTGCTATCAAGATCGCCTACAACCCGGTGCAACACTCAAGGACCAAGCATATTGAGATTCGTCATCATTTCATTCGAGATCATGTTGCCCGTGGAGATATTGAGCTTGCATATGTGCCAACCAAGGACCAACTTGCGGATATTTTCACGAAGCCACTTGATGAAGTAAGATTCACTTATTTGAGGAATGAGCTAAATATCGTGGATTCAAGGAGCTTGGCTTGACCATCTTGCATACCCACCTATAACTTCAACCTCTATCTTGGTTTAGGTGTAGGCATGAATTTAGGGGGAGTGTTGTCCTAATAAATTGGGCTCTCCCTCCCCCCAATATGCCTATAGTAAAAGTTTATTTATCTCTATTCTCTTTTCATGAATTATGAGCTTAAATGGCGAGTATTGGTTATGGACCCAAGATATATCTTCGCGGTGCCATTCCATAAACTCATACATGGTGGCCTAGGCCACCGACCTCTTCCTAGTGAAGAGTTGGTTCTTTTGGGATTTTATTGGATTTTATTTGCAAATCTTTTGTTCTTATGGGAAACTCACTCAATCTTGGCTTTTATTGCTTTTGGTTTTTGCAAGTTGAGTGTGAAGTACCATCCCAGTGTGTGTGGTCTATCCCAAGCCTCCCCTTGTCCCAAAACTTGCTCCTCTTGCCTCATGCATGTCCTCCACCATAAACCAGCTTCTCTGAGCTGTGGGGGCCGGAGAATCCGGTACCCCGGAGACTCCGGTGTGCTTAGGCCGGAGACTCCGGCCTCGGCGAATCCAGGGGATCAAAAAGGGGATCGGGGTGGGAGTTATTTCATAACTCCTCTCCACCCCGACTCTCTCCTCTTCCCTGCTGCCGCCCCCAGCTTGGTGAAGCTCCTCCGGCCGCTCCCCGCCGCCGGAATCCGCCGTCCAGCCGGCCTCCCTTCCTCTCCAACGTTGGGGAATCTCCTCCCCACCATTGGTGACCTCCACCATGTCGAGCAGCGGTACCCTCTCTCTCTCCCTCTCTAGGTTTCTTCCTAGATCTTGGATAGAGTGTGTAGTGTTGCTCCCTATGGTGTAGAATCTTGTGTTGGCCTGTTTTCATCTCAATGCATCAATTCTAGCATCGTTAGCATCGAATTTTGACCTAACCCTAGATTCTTAGCCTCAGGGCCGGAGACTCCGGCCTGTCCCAGGCCGGAGACTCGGTGTGGCCGGAATCTCCGGCCCCTGAGACCGGAATCTCCGGTGTAGATCAAGTTTGAGTGCTTTTGATTCTCCAATTGATGCATCTTTTGTTTCCTGGACATGCATGCTTATCCCCTTGCTACCTCCTATCTGTTTTCTCACAGGTTCTTCTCATCGTCTCAAGAAAGTCACTCACAACCCCAATAAGGTGTCTAGAAAAGAAAAGAGGGGAAATCGTGCTTATTTGGATCGACTGAGGATAGCCGCTTGGTTCAGCGTGACAGGGGTGCTGCTGCTAGAGAGGCTGCACAGAGGAGAGCCGAAGAAGAGTTCCTTGCTCAAGAGAGGGCTAAGAAAGCTAAGTTTGACAATTTGACCACTCTTAGTGGGTTGAACAAATCCGAGTTCCGTGCTATGAGGTCGCAGCCATTCTTCGATATGCCACGAAACACCTCCAATCCTCGGTTTTGGAGAAAGGAACAAGAGATTGTGATGGATGAAGTGTATGCCAGGCTCTCGGGTCCTAACAAGGTTTGTGTGCAAAAGGTGCTTAATCTTTCCGCCCTTAGCACTAAACAATATTTCCAAGAAGTCGTGTGGATTGTTCGCAAGCTAGGGTTGGAGCATCTCATGTCGCTTCAACAAAACTATGACATCGACTTGGTGCACCAATTCTTTGCTACCGTTCAGTTTGGAGAAGATGTTGATGTCAAGTTGACTTGGATGACCGGGCCTATGAGATGTGAGTCCTCTATGACAAGGTTCGGTGCATTGCTTGGATATGTGTTCCGCATGGGTGAAGCCTCCCAAGGAAGAATCATGCACACGGAAGGGGTCCATTATGACAAGAACAAGTTGACACCGCTTTATCTCAACAAGTCAGTTGTTGGCTCCAACAAGGACCTTTTCCCCACCTTTAATATCCTCCTTCGCATGTTTAGAAGCAATATTGCACCTCAAGCCGGAATGTGGATGCAATTCATGGAGGGCTTGTCAATCTTCTTGTTCATTCTTATGAGGTGCTTCAAGCCGGAGTTAATTGTCAAGGTTATGAGATCGACGTGATGGATTTCATCAAATGCGAGTTGCATTGGGCCGTGCATGAGATGAAGAATCCTATTTATGCACCTTATGTGATGATGCTTATCCTTGACCAAGTGCCATCTCTCAACCGTGAGCACTTCACCGTTCACAAGGCCGGCTCTCTTCAAATCCTCAAGCATGACAAGCCTTCGTCTTCAAGTGGTCCCTCTCGTGTTCCGTTTGCTTCAAGTGAAGAAGAGGAAGAAGATGTGGCACCCGTTCGTAGGAGGAGCAAGAATGCCGACCCTCCCTCATGGGTTAGCAAAGGCAAAGATGATGTGCAAAGAAGATAAAAAAGCTTAGTTGGTTTGAGAAGATGGTGGTTCGCATGAATGTGTGCCTCCACCGGGAAAATTACGAAGATCATAAGGAAAGGAAGTTGATCATATCCAATCAAATAAGTTGTTCAAGGAGTTGGAGAAAAAGAGGGACAAGACACCTCCACCTCCTCCTTCTCCTCGCATTGGCAAAGCAACGCAAGAAGAGCTCGCCGAAGAAGAAGAATCCTCCGGTAGTGAACCAGCAGTTCCCTATGATGCTTGGCATGCAAAGCAATTCCCTTGGTCAGATTTTGATTTGAGGACGTGTCCTCCCATATGCCCTCTTCTTCACGCAACACCGGAAAGGCTCCAATGCCTCATGGAGAGATTGAAGAAGATGAAGATGCTAGTGGCTCTCAATATGATGAGGATGATGATGATGATGATGACGCCACCGACGAGGACTCCGAGTGACTTCTTTGGGGATCGTTAGCATCGCCTTTCTTCCTTTTTGGTGTTTCGATGCCAAAGGGGGAGAAATGGTTCTAGTAGGCTATCCGTGGGATTTGCATGGGTCGGAGCACAAGCATTTGCTTTTATCATTCCTTAAGAGCTTGTGTTCCTTTTATTCGTTGAACTTTGTGTTGAACTCTATTGCTATTTTTATTTGTGAGATGTGGATCTTGTGGTCGTTAAGGAGACATGATATCGGTTTTATCTATGGTTGAATTATGTGTGAGGTGAAATATGCTTTGGAATTATCTTTTATTCTCACTCACAAGGTATGGTTGCTAACATTTTCATCAACCCCTCTATATCATGTTCCTTATTGTTGCAAATGATTGTGTCCTTGATTATATCATGTCTTATTTCATTTGTGGCATCCTCCCCTATATGTGGATTTACTTTCTTTTGTAAAATCTTGTCTAATATGCACACATTTAGGGGGAGATGCTATTTGTCACATGATATGATCCTTTTTTTTTGCAAATCTTAGTGTTGTCATCTAACACCAAAAAGGGGGAGATTGAAAGAACATTTCCTAACCCCTATGTGTTTTGTGTGTTAGTTAACAACACTAATGACTATCTAATGTGATGCTAAGTGGTGCAGGTTTTGACATAATTTTTACCCCTAGCATCTTGCACCAAAAAGTGAAGAAAGGGCAAGGTTTTGGTTGGTGCAGGAAATTCCTGGCCGGAGTTTCCGGCCTCCCAGGCCGGAGTCTCCGGCCCCCTTGTTTTCCTGCTCTCTGGCCAAAGTGTGGGGAGCTTCTGGATACCCCTCCGGAGGAACACCGGAAGGAGCCCGGAGTCTCCGGGAGGCCGGAGTATCCGGCCCCAGGTGACCGGAGTCTCCGGCCTGCCCAGCGTCCTCGACAACTCTCCGCCGGGTGCGGAGTTTCCGGCTCACCCCGGAGTCTCCGGTCCTCCTGACCGGAGTCTCCGGCCCTTCGATCAAGCGTGCATGTGTGGGGAGCTACTGGAGCCTGCCCGGAGGGACCCCGGAAGGAGACCGGAGTCTCCGGCCCTCTTAGGCCGGAGTCTCCGGGTTAAGTGAACCCAAACGGCTAGTTTTTGCAGAGGGGTATAAATACCCCTCCACCTACCTCAAGACAGCCAGCTCGTCCAGCATTTATGAACCCTAGTTTTGAGAGCTCAAAATCACAAAATGTCCCAACTCCTCCGTCCAAACGCGTTGATCTTCGGAGGATTGAAGGAGAAGACCCGGATCTACATCTTCACCAAGCCGTTCTTCATTTCCCCCTCGTTCTCTCGAGGATTCTTGTTTCTAGGGTTAGCTTTGTGTTACCCTAGATTCTTGCTCACTTGTTGTTGTAATTGTAACAGAGTTGTTGATTTGGGAGCCCCCAATTAAGTTGTGGGTGTGTGCCCCAAGAACGTTGTAAGGGCTCCGGATTCCGCCTTGAAGGTCTCCGATAGTGGAAGGTGAACTAAGCCTTTGTGGCGAAGTTCATCGGAGAATAGGGTGAGGCCTTTGTGGCGTTGAGTAGGCCTTTGTGGCGAGCTCACACCCCTCCAACGAGACGTACTCCCTTAACAAGGAGGAACTCGGGAATACATCCTTGTCTCCGCGTGCTTCCCTTCGGTTATCTCTTTCCACCCTCCTCGTTCTTGTTTGTGTTACTTGCCTAGTCGTTTTGCTATCTTGTCATATAGGTAAATTCATCGTAGATGCATATCTAGATAATTTACCCTCTTGCCAAGCCTAAAATTGAAAAGACTAAAATTTGGCGTAGCACCTATTCACCCCCCCTCTAGGTGCCCATACGATCCTTTCAGAGGTCTCCGACACGTGAAGGTGGCGGTGGAGGTGGTGGTGGGGGGGGGGGGGGGCGAAGAGGCATTGATGGGGGCTTGATCGAACTTGGTGGTCTCTGTCGCGGCGAAGGAAGCGTCGAGCGGGGCCACAAACCACCACCACATCGGAGAGCCACACGAGAAGGTAGAGAATGATACAACCACCACGCGGGAGGGGGAAGGAGCAGTAGGAGGTGTAGAAGCCGCTGATGACCCAAGTAACAAGGGTTGCCACGGAGTCGCTCTCAGGTGTAGAATGACCTCACAACGGCGGGGTATCGGTGTAGGAAACCTACGCGGTATCGATCCTACGACCAACAACATGGGAGGAGGCTGGAGCTGGCCGAGATCGTGGCACAATGGCAAATATTTCATTCGTGCAGCTGAGAGAGAGAGGGACACATTTGGGAGTAGGAAGAAAAGGAATAAGAGCGATGGAACAGAAAGGGAATGGCGAGCCAACGAGGCAGTCGGGATTACGGTGTGAAGCGGGCACCCGCCACCAAAAAGCATTTTTCGCATACACATCTTCGGTCGTATGTATTTCTTTTCTTAAGGAAAACAATTGCTACTGCAGTTTAATATAGAATTTGTGTTAATGTTTACCCTTGTACGTGAGGATCGGAGAGTTGATTTTCTGATCAGGCACTCTAGTACACACCCCTATCTGGTTTGTTCATTGGTGCATCAAGATGCGTGCTAGATATTTGTGTCCTCTCAAATAACTTCTCTTTTTTTGTGTCTCTCAAACCATACACCATTTGAATCTGAAACTTTGCAGTTCATTAAAACATTAGAGATAGAATATTGTAAAAACAGTTTATATTTTTATGACATGAATTATATATATGTATAATAAAGTTTGTTCGAATTTTAAATATTTTTAAAAAAATCAAGAAAACTCCGAACTATTTTTTTCACATTCTAGTTCTAATGTATAGTGTCCTGCAAAGTTTCAAATCTACATATTGTTTGTTTGATGCATACAAAAATAACTCGAAAAAGTGTTGGGGGGCGTATGTGTCATGGGGTTTAGACACAACTTTCCCGGAGGATTAATTTCAAAAATAAGTACAAGAGGATTCTACATGAAAAAAAGAAGGGTCTAATCTAGAAAAGAGTCAAAAGACGTTATCAACCCAATCTGAAAAAGGAGTATATGCTTCCTTGTAGCTAGGTACTTCAGCCATCTCAACCTCTTCTTTGAAAATACCAGCCGGCAAGGCTGGTCAGCCGCTTAAAATGCCTATCAAAAACTCTTCTTTGAAAATAGCTCTGCTCCTATAAAGACTTGGCTGAACATTGTTGAAAATGAAGTCATTTCTGATTTTCCAGATAGACCAAGCACCAAGAATGATAATCTTCATGAAGAAAGGTTTATGAATCTTTTCTTTCAACAGATCAATACACTCCAGATGTGTAGCATTTTGAGGAAGTTCCATCCTGGGCATAAATAATTCCAGCAGGGTTGAGCAAAATTGCAGCCGGAAAAAGATATGCTCCATAGATTCGGACACATTGTCATTGCACGTCACACATGTATGGTCGTATGGATATTATGCAAGCAGATAGAACAAGTCAAAAATTACTTGCATTCCAAAAATAAATGGTGGTTTTGCCGGCATACGATACAAATCTTCCGCGGCAAACTTAAATCTTGTGAAGTGTTTGAAGGAAAAAAACAGCTTAGCCTAGGCTACGCCGGAGACGAAGCCACAGATGCTGTTGACGACGGGGAGGTACGCTGCGCCGAGGGGAGGCTGGAGAGCACGTCGACGACGCACCTCTCGCCGACCTGTCCCAGCACCGCGCAGCACTCCTTGCCGATGTGCACGCCGCCCAACCAGCGTCCGCATCACGTCGCGCGCGCACGGCTGCGTCGTATCCATCACGGACTTCCAGCAGCCGGGGGCGACTCCGCCGCCGCCGCTACCGCCGTGCCCAGGGGCCTCTGCCGCTGCTGCGTCCGTCGACGCCGCGGCGTGCCCGACGATGACGAGGAGGAGGCCAAGGCGAGGAACGGGCACGAGCGGTTCGCCATTGTCGCGTGCACCACGAGGTGGCCGGAACGGCAGGTGTACTGGCAGTGCTCTTGTGGGGTTGTGCCGTGTCAGTGGTACAGTATTTGTAGATCGAGGTGTTCTTTAATTGTGCCTCGCGTAACCATTTCGTTAGTGCTAATTAATCGTAGGACTCCGTTACTACTATTGAAGATGTCTTACGGTACGGCCAGATGGCATGGTGGAGAGTTTTTTCATTTCTCATGTTCTGATGGGCATCATGGTTCCAGTGTCTAAACTTTTCTGGTTCTTCTTTTCCAAAAAAAAAACACATAATACTTATGCTTCCCCAAGTAGAGTGAACAGACGAAAGCTAATTTTGTTATTATTCTTATAGATAGCTGTAGCATCAGCAAGAATCAATACAAGTATAGAACAAACGTACTACTCCCTCCAATCCATAAAAGTGTCGCCCACTTAGTACAAAGTTTATACTAACTTAATACAAAATGAGCGACATTTTTATGGATCGGAGGGAGTATAACCTTTAATATATACTGTACAGCATCGGGTGGCGCTAGCCTATATTGCACATTTTATTCTAACTGCCTGCTACAACTTTGCATGCACTATTATTAAGCAGGAACGAGAACAAACGCTCTAGATTACGTAATACCAGGGAAGAAACAACCTACAGAGCTACAAAAACTAGACTAATCATCTCGGCTGCCTATGCACAGGATTCCACGGCAGCGGCTCAAGGATGTATGTTCACTCCCTTATGAACGCTTGATCAAAATTGACATAGTTGGACCAGTATTTGCGGTATTTTGGCAACCCAACCTCAAGCCAAGGTTTCAGATTCCCATTAGTGTATGACGGCTGCCCCGCTCGATGTCCTTTGGGTTGAGATTCGGCTTGTATCCTAGGCCCAAGAGATGCCATGAGCGGTCGAAAGGGAATGTGCGGTTCCAGAATGTCACCAGCCCAGCAGGGAGTGTTCCTAACTTCCATAGCAGTCTATGTTCATTCTGCAGAAGTGAGATACAAGTTCTTGGTAAAACTATATGGTAATACTAGCAAAGAATAGCGAAATCAAACTATATGTTTCAGCATGGTACCACAACTTAACGCAGTCAGTCAAATCAAACTATACGAATACACACCTGTTCTTGCCAGTAGTGGTACACATCCGTAATATTCTGCCTTCTCCACTCAGACAAATCAAACATGTTCATGCCATATGCCCAGCCACATGCACGTCGATCAAACTTCTTGGAATAAGAGGGTTTGAGAAGTTAAGGTACCTATCAAACCTATGGAAAACCTCCCCACAGGTTTGGACAGCACCATTAACCTTGCCTTTCAGATCTATCGACCAAAGTGGACTCAAATCCTGTTGGACTACAATATCATCATCAACAAATAACACACTTGCTAAGTCTTGGAAGATCTCAGGAAGATAAAACCTCAAATGATTCAGAATCGACAGGTACTTGGGGTTCCGAAACTTGGGATTTTTATCAGGTTTATTCTGCGCAGTGTTAAAGTAGTAATTGATCATGAAATGGGACTCCAGTTGCTTAAAACTGGACTGTAGCTCGAATTTAGCCATGTAAACTCTTCAATTTTCTGAACCTGTATAGCAGCTTTACCCGGGGGATTCGCCAGGAACCACATCCTCATTGCAGCATAATTAAGCTTATCCGTCACAATATGGAAGACATGATTTGCTGTTTCTGCATTGGTATTAGGTTAAGATGTTAGTACTTGATACATGTAAAAAGAATATGATTTTTTTAAATGCTCACTGCACCATAAGCTGACTTGCATGATTCACGAACACCTAATTAGTCATTGTGCTCCCTTAGGCACCATGCACTGTCCTTAGCATGTACAAGAGTTGAGTTCACAACAACAGCGGCTGCGAGCACATTGTCTGAGAATAATGCATAGTGATGCAGTTTCGGATCTTCAGCCTGTCTTCATAGGGATGATGTTTAATATTGGAACTGGATGAATAGTAGTACTCATTCGAAGCCGCAGTGCAAGACAATGAAGCCTTTTTGGTAGAGCTTTAGCTGCTATCTGTGCTACATAGTTAGCCACTTGCTTGTTAGCCTCGAGCTGGTTCTCTGTCGAGTGAAGGTCTGTTTGTAGCTTACTGATAGCAGCTGCACAGTTATCATGACTTGTTTGATCTTTGTTAATATTGATTCCATCGCTCTAATTTTTTCATGAACACTGTGTAGGCAATAAAATTGAGGTAAATAGTTAAGAGCCAATTACTGTCAATAAAGAGTAACCAAACATCGGTAGGCACCAACACTGGTGTGAAGTAATACAAAGAAAGAGAAAGTACTTCTTTGGTAACTTCCTATGACAGTTGCACCACTCAATGCTTGCTGGATATCCCCCCCATCCTTCTTGAGATCCTTTACAAATCCATGATTGCCCCTAGAAGGTAGAAATCGAATATATCCTTTTGCTCTTCTCAACTGGTCCTTGATAACAAGTATTGTATTATCTCGAGGAGTTCCAGAATAACTGGTAGTACTGCTAGAGCAAAGTCTGTAATTTGCTCAGATGATCTGCCATCAGTAATTTCCTGGAAAATCAAATCACTAGTAGTTAAATCATTACTAATCCTGAAAGAAAACTATCACTGTCAACCTGAACACATACACAACCCACAGATCAATTCTATAATTACACGCAAGCTAGATATAATAGCTTCTCTAAAAAAGTGACACATGACAAGAATTTCTGACTGCTCTTCAGCGAGTTTTTACACAGGAAGCATCTACGATAACAAATAATAAAAGGAAAGAACCTAAATAAAGACAAAAGAGGGGCACCAAGAAACTGGTGAGGAAAAGGAAGCTGGCAAACATAAGATCCAATAAAACAAAACATTATTTTTCATCAGGCCACCATTATAGCAGCAACGCCAAAATAAATGTAGACCTAGGATGACTCTGTTAGTTATAAATGTAAAACATCCATGCCTCAAATTCCTAGATTGGAGCCTATAATCATGGATTTTGTCTGTTCACACAATTCGGAATCATTGGTGTACAGGGTTAACAGCTATAAATTGTGCTTATTGAACTGGAATGCAAGTAAAGCTCCACAACTCTAGTTTCTAGAACACAAAACAGTCCATTTACCTTATCCAATGGGACAGTAAGAGTCGAGCATTCTGCATTGCACCAACTGTGTTATCCCCTACCTGACAACAGTGCTTAGGTCACTGTGTTTTCTGATCTTAAAACCCTCCTCTGACGTAATAACCACATCATCAACATGTTTCTCTTCCTTGAGTCATGTGAGGACTCATTTGTCGTTCTACATTGCGCGCCTGCCGTCCTTACTACCACCATCACCAGATTGTTTATCCTACTTCCTGTGACAATTGCTGAATTCCATCATCACCCACAATAACCATTGCCTCATTGTTCGCGCTTTTATGTGACGCAACTGTCTGCACAGGCTCCTTCAGAGAATCAAATAGGAAAAATATTCAGAACTACAAACTTCAGACTGCAACCTTACATTTTCATTTCGTCAGGAGAAAAACTGTAATGGACGCATATCTAAGATGAAATTCACCTGCCGTAGAGAGCTTAGACGCTTCCCGCCTCATTCCGGGCAATCTACGAAAATGGAAACACACAAGACCGCAAACTTCAGTTGACCTCCGGAGGCTTGTCTGAAACATGCAGAAAAAACCAAATGCGGTCATACCAAATTGGAGGGATCACGACCGGCGGCGCTCCTAGTCACTGCGAAGAACAAAAACCAAGATCACACACACACGCGTAAGGGGAATATGGGCACTCTGTCACGAACGGGAGGGTGGGAGGGCAAGAGGCGCGTACGGGCGGGGCCGGAGAGGGGGAGATGGGCACGCCGCTGTAGAGCGCGAGGGGTGCGAGCACGGAGACGAGGAGCAGTGCCAGCACCGCGTCCGCGTCCTGCATTTCCGCCGCCACCGCCGCGCCGCGCCATGGCCCGCCGTCGATCGTCTCCGGCAACGTGATNGTGATTATAGGAGTAGATTTTAACGGTTTTTGATTTGGAAGTTAACGTGCCTAATATATAGTACATAATAAAGTCATACATGCATGCAGGGGCTGATCTAGTGCCGGTCCATGCATGGGTACGTGCCATGGCACCCCTCACAATATGTAAAAAGATTTATACTGCGTACTCACTTCGTTACAAAATAATTGAAGTTCTAGATTTTTACTAAGCCGATCTATCTTAAACTTGATCAAGTTTGTAAGAATAGGTATCAACATCTAGCACAGCAATTTCGTTCTATTAGATTCATTATATACAAGATACTTCCATATTTTATAGATTTGACGTTATAGATATTACCATATTTTTTATAATTTCGGTCAAACGTAAATACGTTTAACTTAAGACAAAACCTAGACCATCATTTATTTTGGAAAGGATGGAGTATGTAGTAACACGGTTACCAAACATCTTAGAGTCACCGTTTCGCTCCCGAGAGGAAAAAGGTGATCAGGAGGCGATCCTATCTGCGCTCGACTACACCGGCCGCCACCGGTCCCTGCCTCCTCCGTTGGCCAATCCGGCGACGTGAGGAGGTGGGGACCGCGGTGCTTCGACGCTGGCCTGTAGTTAGGGTTTGCCTAGTGTTTCCTTGGGGCGCCGTTGGGGTGGTGGGAGCGGCACCCGGGCAAATAAATCTGCCTCAACTCCACTCCCACACCGGCGACGACCTTCACGGCGGCGCCTCGGGGTTGATGGCAACGTGTGCTGCTCGGTCCTTCAGATCGGCAGCTTGGTCTTCTCGCCGTTCTTCAGATCTGGCGAGATCAGTTTCTCGGTGTGTCGCTGGCGTTCGTGGTTCCCGACGGCGCTGGCGGGCGGGGCGAGGTGGTTCTTCTGGAGCGAGGATGCTGGTCCGGAGGTGGTGGATCTGCCGTTCCTCTCCGACTTCGTCGATGGGAGGCGACATATCTTGTTCCAAGACAGCACGGGGACGTCCCCCGGTCGACGTGCCACAGTGACATGTGCCTTGCTACATGCAGCGGGCCTGTTCATCGACTCACAAAGCCTCGTTGGCGATGGTGCTTTTTTAGATCTTGCAATGGTGAAGGCTCGGTGTCTCTTCCGGCGTTCGCCTCGGCGGCGCTGGAGTTGGGCGGTGGCTGCTCGCTACGGTGGTTGTAGGAAAGCCTAGGGATTGTTTTGTATTTCTCGATCTTTTAGAGTTTTATCTACAAATTCAGGATAATCGTTTTATCCCGGTTTGTCTATTAGTTTCCACATGTGTTGCTTATTGTAACTTGATTTTCGATTAATGAAATATGTGGTTGCTCAAAAAGTCATTTTAGGACTATTTGTTAGAATTTTGATGATATTTAGACCAAATTATACTAATTATAGTGTACTTACAGGTCATCACCCCCGGTTCTAATTAAGATGCTAGATCCGCCATTGCATGGACGTGCAACGAAACTACGTATACCAGCTGTACTTGAAGGACTCAAACACGGACGTACTCAATGTCCAATTGCTAATTAGTAAGATGAATCCTTACTGGCGTAGATTGATGAATGAATCAACTACTAACAAAATAAATAGCAGCTTGCGCGCAAGTACATCATTGCTGATGTCATCAGCTAATCAACCGAGAGGACTTTGCTTTATTCGCTTCTAAGCGTAGTCAATTCGCCCAAACCATATTTCCATATCGACTAGGAAATATATGGTTCTATATGTTGGAAAATAAATATTATGTGGATAAAAATACATTTCACTTTAGGAATTCATTGTGCAAAATAAAAACACTGCTATATTACATATATATAATTCGAATAACCTGAAATATAGTAAATTTATTTCGGACATACTCCATACATGGTTCACAATTAGATAAACTAACCAGTAGTTTTGTTTTGATTTTCAGTTAAATTCAACATTAAATTGGAACGTGAAATTAAATTTAGATGAACAATGTGATACAATTCGATATTATAAAGTATGTATTGATGTAGGATTAATATCAACACAACATGCCTTCTGTCAACATCTATGGATCAGTTAGATGTATCGACATGAACATATTCATTTGTATCTAAAATACACCGGCGTGAGTCGAAACGAGTCGGAGCAAGGGCACTGATGAAACAACAATCACGGACAAAGTTTTAGATGGCCGTAAGATACAGAAAAATGGTAGATTATGTAGAACCAAATAGATCACACATGAACTAGGACTGGGTGCAAAAAATTATGCAAATAGTCAAATAGATTTGGATATGATACATGTGCAACTAACATATCATACTGAGGAAGCTAAACACTATTATATGGATGTAAGAGTAAAAGCAGAAGTAAAACGAATCACGCAAACCAAGTAACTTTTTCATTTATCTCTACTAATATAAAAAGAGAGAGAGGGGGTATGATCCAAACGATCTGGGCCCTATAATCTTCATCCAACGACCTAGAAGCGCCTAATGATGAGCACCTCATCAAACTCTCCGTTTCTCTTCTCCTAAAAAAATCAAAAAAATTGTAACCCCACCTCCTCGCCGCACATCCCGCCCGCTCCAACCACCGAGTCACCGACGCCGCACGCCCACGTCCACTCCAACCACCGACGCCCTGCCCGTCCGCACGCCCATGCCCTACCCGTCCGCACGCCCATGCCCTGCCCGCTGTCGCGACGCCCTGCCCTGCCCGTCCGCCACGACCTGCCGGACGCAGCCGCCGCCGCACGCCCTGCCGCATGCCGCGTCCACTCCTCTTGGACTGTACTCCTCCGCATCCACTCCTCTCGGACTGGACTGCTTGTACGGCGGCGCACACCCGCACCGCCCGCAAGTCAACAGAGCAGAGACGCCCTCTCGATCCCCTTCTCCTGCCGCGACGCCCTCTCGATCCCCTTCTCCTGCCGCCGATCGAGCAGCTCCGGCGCTCAGCATCGCCATGGACACCGCGTCGCCGTCACCTGTCGCGCCGCCATCACTCGCCGCGCCGCTCCCACCGTCCACGGGCGTCGCTTACCCTATCCCCCAGCGCCGCATCTTCTTCCATGGCAACCGCCACATCTTCTTCCATGGCGACTCCGCACGCTCAAGCCCTGCACGCCACCGCCGCTGTCGCACGCCCCCGCCCACCCCATGCCTGCTCGCGCCCGCCGCCGGCCGGAGACGCGCCTGCCCCCGCTGTATCCCACGGCGCCTCTGCTCCCGCCGGTCGCCGCCATGTGTTCCTGCCAGAGGTCTATATCGCTACCTGCTTTGCTTCTTATGATCTAAATAAACCTCCCTTCTGCAAACTATTTCCCTATTTTTTTTTAACAAACATAGCATTTGCCTGCAGAAATTCGACTCTATGAGTCGTAATGGAATAAGGGATGGAGGATTGGGTTTCTTCAGCGATATTGCTCTGGTCCTTATCGACGAAGTTCATCTCCTCAATGATCCGCGTGGAGCTACCCTGGAAGCAGTGGTCAGTAGAATGCTTTCTAGACTTGGCCACATGAAATCTGCTCCTTTGGTAACTGTTTGATTCATAGCAGTTTCTGCCACTATCTCTAATGCTGAGGATATAGGTTAGTAATTCTGCGCAGTGTGTTTCAATTGTACAATTAACCACACTATACTGTGGCAAAGGAACTTATGTATTAACCTTGGGAAATCACAGCGGAGTGGCTTCTAGCACCCCCTGAAGGAATCAAAAGGTAACTGCAGCAAGTCCCACAAAGATACCATAGAATACTAGAGGCGAATTTTCCTTATTTGCCATATGTTCCTGTTGCAGATCCAGAGAAGAGATGAGGCCAGTGAAGTTGACAACCAAAGTTTTTGGTATGTTTCAGGCATCCCATCATATTGGAATCTGGATTAGCTTATGAGTGCATAAGAAAGGTCAACGCCATACTTTGGCAACCCATAAGATTTTTGTATCAAAAAGATGCTTGAGCTTTATTATACAAAATTCAGGAACATGTGAATTTCCTGTACAGTCTCATTAGAAATTAGCACCTCTGACAATCTTTAAAACTGTCATCTATTGTTTGTTTTCGGTAATTAATAATTGTATTAACTGTGCTATTTAGGTTATGCTGCAGCGAAAAATGACTTCCCTTTTGAGAGGGTATGCAGAATTCCTATCCGATAATCTTCGTTTTCGAAATTATATGGGGAAGTTAAGGATGAGTGTTCAGATATATTCTATCATACTGTATGCACAACATTTTCTTATGAAGAAATGTTGGACATTAAACTGAATCAAATCTCTCAACTTATGTATTTTTTGTCTCTTTAACTTGTAGAGGCTGCAAAGCTTCATTTTCGGTAAGTGACATCTCCCATCTGTCAATGGCAATGCCTACCTGTAAGTTCCTTTGTCCAAATTTCAGTGCTCAAGTAGAAAGCGAATATTAATTATAGATATACTAATGCAACATTCAAGAGGGAAGTGTGCACTTGTTTTCTGTTCTACAAGAAAAGGTGCACAAGAAGCAGCACAGTGCCTTTCACAGACTGCAGGGTCTCTTGGCTATTCAAATCCGTTCATGAAATTGATGCAGCAGTATGAACATCTACGGGAGGCTTTCTTAACCTGCATTGACAAGCAGCTGCAGTCCTTCATCGTACATGGAGGTCACATCGAATCTTGTCATCTGGGCACCCATGACCATCCTAATTTTGCTATTGATTTCAATGTGTTTTCGTTTTATTGTCTAGACACCCATGTTAGATGTTCCCTAAATTTACATTGACATAATTGTTTTCCAAATTTCAGTTGAATCTTGTTGAGGGGCTTTTCCTGAAGGGCGATCTTCAAATTCTATGCACGACAAATACTTTGGCACGTGGCATCAACTTACCTGCACATACAATAGTGATAAAGTCGACATAGTTTTTGTGAGAACCCCTTTATAACGACCCCTTGTGGGAAATAGTGGTCATTATACAACAGTCGAGTTACTTAAATTATGCCCCTTATTACACGCATGATCAAAAGCCAAAATAAACAATAAGGATCAATAAGCTGGGAATTTCATAGTGTGTCTGTAAGTTGCTTATAATGGTTAGGCATTTGTCATTTCATTGTATTGGTACATGTTGTGTTTCCTCAATCAGAAAACTGAGTGAAATATGCTTCATGATTCCTTATTTTGATATTTTTTTTGTTTTCCCACCAAGATATCGCAAATTGAAAACAAGAAATGGAACCGACATGAGTTTCTTATTTGATCGTTATGATATTTTATTTCCCAGTCATTTTTAGAATTTTACCTAAAGATTCAATTCAACATCATGGGTTAGCCTAGAAGTTTTTAATCTGTATGTCTTGCATGAACGATGAACGACAAGCTGATGGCCCCTAGCGGGCGCCAGAGTTCAGGTCAACTGCTTGTTCTGCTTGGCAATGAACTTCATGCAGCCCGTTCAAAAAATAAAAATCCATGCAGGTCGATGAGCTTCATAGGGGCGTGGTGGTGGCGGGAACTTCCTGCTGGAGCTGCTAAATAGCCCAGAAGTAAAATTATGTGCCTAGATCAGGCTGGTTATCGAGCTGTCCGGGAGCGTCGTCACTGTCGAGCTGGTTAAGGCTGGTTACCGAGGATAAAATATGTTCTTCCTTGATCTCTTTGAAAGTGCGAGGATGATTGACCAGAACGTCAAAGAGCTAACACATGAGCTATTTTCTGCTACACAATTACGTGTATGTTTCGATGTTGTTTCTTGTTGCTAATAATGTCCTTGCATTTCACCGAAACAAATCGAGCCTATGAACGTGAGTGTGCTGGAGAAGCACAGCTTCCCTGGTATTTTGTTAGCTATTTGTAGTGTTGTTGAAATTGAATTTGCACCAGCTCATAATATCGGATAGTACATTTACTTGCCTAATCAGGTTACAACTATACTCTAATCGACATATATCACGTGCATGTGCACGTGCTCGATTACTAGTGCTAAAAAAAACAAGTCATTTACAAATACCGAATGTAGAAGTTATGAAATTAGTGACCGAAATGGGATGATTTAGAAATTTAAGAATAGTTTATATATACCATAGGCCATGCGTGCATAATAAGCATGAACTTAAATTCACGTATTTGATTCTCAAAACCTTGGTGATGAAATTTCATATATAATACCTAGCCAAGTGAGTTAGGTTGACTACATCATGCTAATTACATTGACATATATAGGCAAGCAAAATACGCATGATGACATTGTTAGAGAAAATAAGCTATAATGGGAGGGTAATAACTAATAAGAGAAAGTGCTTTAACAAAACAAAAAGTTTTAAGCAACACGTCTAGCCAAGTATGTACAAGGACATTATAATTATTTCAATCATGCGTGCATAAAAATGCGAATCTGCAAAATAAAGAAGATTAGAAAACAAATGCAAGTCAATCATTTTTGATTGACTAGGGTGGAAGAAAAACCAAAGTTACGACACCACCAAGGTAGTGAGGCCGTCGGGCGGGCTAATAGTTGAGATGGTTCCAATGGCTCTATCCACCAAAAATCGAAGGGAACCGAGGTACGTCGATAATGGAAGAGAGGCCTTGCTATAACAAGGGTAGGTGGGGCAAGGGACGCACCCAGTGGCGGATGCAGAGGGTGGACAGGGTGATTTCCATATACCCTATATATCATAGTAAAAAAATTTAAAGATATATATTTATATAAATAATTTCATTGTTGGACTACCCTGAAAAATTAAGCTGCATCCGCCAATGGACGCACCTCTACATTTATGGGAGACACGTGCAACTCTGAACATAGTTAAACACGTGCGGACTGTAACGGATGCCCAGAAACAGGGTCGGTAGTCAGTCGCAAGATGGTGTCATGGCAGAGTTGTCGCTTCGTCAGAGATATGTCACCTCCCAGAAGCTATTGCGGAGGAATTTCCCATGATAGTAGGGGAACATGCAAGATGATGGACTCAAGAACCGGGTGCAAGAGGGCACCCTAAATCCATCGGATTTTAGACATGTTTCAATATTACAAAGTTCAAGATGTATTCACCCGAAAAAACAAATTCGAAAATATTTCCATTGTATATTTGTATCCCACAGATGATTTACGATGTTTCACTTAGTTCGACAAATCAGATTAGTATCACATCCACATGACTTAGTGCGTCTCTTCTTTCAGGGTGATGTTTTGGCACCCGTGAGCATATGCCCTCCCGGTTTTAAAAATAAGTTTTAAGTGAATTTTGAAACGTCAAAAAATTCGGAAAAAAATTATGCGCATACATTTCGACGTTCTGCATGCACATGAAGTCGTTTCATGAAAAAACTATTTTTTATATGACGTGCGTAAAAAAGACAAATTTTGATGCTAGAAAAAGCTTTTCAAAAGACATTTTTTGATTTTTTACACAGACCATAAAAAATCAGTTTTTTGCGAAACTTGTCGTATGCATATAGAACATCTAGATGTACTTGCAAAAAAATTATTCTACTGTAAATTTTTTTTAAAGTCAAAATGGTTTTTCCGGTGCCGGATGCATATGCTTCCATGTGCCAAAGTGAATTTCCCTCTTTTTTCCCCTACAAAGCTGTAGATGCATTCCCGCTGCATCCCCGCCGCGCTAACCGCTCTGGCCACCACCGGACAGGACGATACTCCAGGCGATCTTCTCCGACGCCGTCCTCAACCGCTTCCACGCCACCTTCAATAGAATGACCGCCCGGCCCAAAGATCCCGAAGAACACTGACCCTGCCACACCGTAAGCCCCAGCAGCGGATGATCCGGAAGGGGTCGTCGCGTCTAGGCCCGCGCGCTCTTAAGCAAATCCATGGAAACCTCATCGTCAATGGCATCACCTCCCGCCTCCAGCCGCTGCGGGACCTGCTGCTCGCGTGCGTGGGCTCCTTCCGCGGTGGTATGGACTACGCCCGCAAGGTGTTCGACGGAATCCCCCACCCAGACCTCTTCATGCACAACGTCATGGTGCGCGGCTACGCACACGGCGGCGCGCCCGCCATGGCCTTCACGCTGTACCGACGCATCGAGGCGGCACGCCTCAGGCCCGACGCCTTTACCTTCTGCTACCTCCTCCGTGCCTGCGCCGGCTTGCCGGGTTCTCGCGCCGGGTGCCAGGTCCATGGCGCCGTCCTGAAGCTCGGCTTTTTGAAGGACACGTTCGTCAGGAACGCACTCATCAACATGCATGCCAAGTGTGGAGATTTGCAGGTTGCCGGCATGCTTCTTGGTGAGGCTGGCGAGGGGGATGTCGTGGCGTGGTCGGCTGTCATAGCGGGGCACGCGGCGAGAGGTGAGCTGGACATTGCAAGAAAAATGTTTGATGATTGCCGGCACAAAGATTTGGTGTGTTGGAATGTAATGGTGGCCGCGTATGCTAAGCATGGAGAGATGGAGAAGGCAAGGGAGCTGATTGACCGTGCGCCGGAGACAGATGTGGTTTCGTGGAACACGATTATCACAGGGTATGCGGCGAAGGGGTTGCTTAAGGAAGCATTAGAGGTACTTGACGAGATGAAGTGTGCTGGCTGGATGCCTGATGAGGCCACCATTATTAGCTTGCTTTCGTGCTGTGCGAACTTAGGGTCACTTGAGGCAGGGAGGATGGTACACTCTTTGCACTTGGAAAGTTGGTCATGTATAAGTATTATTCTTGGAAATGCATTGGTATCAATGTACGCAAAGTGTGGAGATGTGCAAGCTGCAGTCGAAGTCTTTAGCAGGATGAAGGAGAGGGATGTCTGGACATGGAACTCGATCATCGGTGGCCTAGCCTTCCATGGGCAGGCGGAAAAGTCCGTCCAGTTCTTCAAGAAAATGCTTGAAGCGGGAATATGCCCAAATGCGGTTTCTTTCCTTTGTGTTCTCAGTGCATGCAGTCATGCCGGATTGGTTGAAGACGGTCAGAGATATTTCTCTCTGATGAAAGACAGGTACAGAATTGAGCCCAATGCAAGGCACTACAGTTGCATGGTGGATATGCTTGGCCGTGCAGGCTTACTGGATGAAGCATTTGCAGTTTTGAGCAGCATGAGGTCTGAACCAAGCGCAGTCATATGGAGGGCTCTGCTTGGTGCCTGCAGGATCCATGGGAATGCAGCCCTGGGCAAGCTTGCCAGGGAGAGGCTTCTAAAAATGAATGAAGATGCGAGTGGAGACTATGTGATGCTCTCTGGCATTTACGCATCGTGTGGTGAATGGTTTGGGGTGGAGATAGTGCGGGGATCAATGGATGAAAGGAGGGTAAGAAAGGTTGCTGGTTATGCACAGGTTGTCTAGGAAATGGCCTATCTTTCAGCATTGTGAAACTTTGCATATTCTGCAATTATATTTTGGATGAAGTGGGCTACGCACATGCTCATATTTTTATTTTGCGCTCAGTCACCGGAGAGTAGGAGAAGTAGCACCTTGGCAGGCAGATACCAAGAGCCAGGAGGCCTGGACAGTCGAGTCATATTTAAAAACGACCATAGGGTGGTCGGTTCACTTGGAGTTGGCAGCATCAGTGCAATTATCAGGTATGGTGTTACCAGTTTTTCATGTAGTTAGACAGCAATTTACTGAGAACTACTATGAAAATACATTACTCGATCCATGACAGTGGGTCTTTATTTATTTCTGTAGTAACAAACTTCTGTTGAGTACATAAGCCGTCAAAATAGAAGTAGTACATAATCAAGCGGTGCATGATATAGGTGGGTATGATAGGAAGAGGCAAATAGGCACACCGATTATTACATTAAGCAAACAAGTGCAAGAACCACACCATAGCACACTTATACTGCAGGGAGCAAATGATGCACAGTTTGGCCTAGCGCCTGGCCAGGACAATGGCGGAGATTAATATGAGCAGTATCAACAGAACCATCGCTGTGAATGAGCCAATCAGGGAGCCAGAGGTACGCTCACAGAAAGAATCGAACTGCTGGCATATAGCAAACCAGTTTGCCCTGGCGTTGCCCTTGTGTGCTAAGTAAACAATAGCTGCTGCTGCAGATGCCGCTGCGGTCACCAGAGCTAGCATCACCTTCACAAGAATCATGGCGAAACTAAGTTAGTAGCTTGATGTCTCTTTCTTTAATATACTAGGTAGGTAACAATACGATAGTTGGTCGCAAAAAGATAAAACTTGCATAGTTTCATGCATGATATTAATTTAAGCGTTCAACACCCATAGGCTTTGAACTAGAGAAGATGTAGTCTCACCGCATCCAAAAAGATCAAGATCAACCTGCTAAACTTAACCCTGGTCCTAATTATGTGCACAATCGACAGTGGGAGAGAAAGGATGAGGTAGGCGCTGACAATAGAATTTGCCACCACAAAGAACCTGCTAACATAAAATTCAAACCGTTGGAGCATCAGATGATAACCGCATATGATCTGAAAGTAATGCAACCAGGCATGCTTCCGGACGTACGTGAGAGCCGGGAAATCGCTGTAGCGCGCCTTGAACCGGACGAGCTGCGGTAAGAAAAGAGTAAGCGTCTGGTCGGTGGTGCCCATGGAGATGGCGCTCGCGAGGGTCCCGACGACCGCGATGACACGGAGCACGAGGTCGAGTATGGACACTCCTCTGCTGACCACCCTGCTCAGTGGGGCCTTGGAGGTCTCGCCACGCTCGTCGGAGTTCATTCTGGATGTTTTCTACGGCTGTTCAACTGATCAGACTCCAAACTCCAGGTATGAAGAAAACAATCGACGTTCCTCGCGTATATATACTTGGCGAAATGCGTGAAATGCATATGGATTAGGTCATTTGATTGATGTTGGTGCCTACTTGCAGGTGCATTTCGGCTGGTACCTGCTCTTCTACTACCTCCTAGGAGACAAATCCCATTGTTTCGTGCAGACTTCCTGGTCTCTTTACATGGGTAGATAGACTGCAAGGCCTCCTACTAATATTGGCTGTCATTGTCTCATCGTCGCGTGCTCTCCTTTAAGATGCAATGGCGCATCATACATGCAGAATCAAGTCAAATTGGTGTGTTGTTTTCGTGATTCCTCCAACTGAATGAACCATACGAGTCCACTTGCTGCAAGACTACACAACGGAAATGGAGTTGACTAGCTGCATTATTAATTTATATACTCCCTCTGACCCATAAAAAGTATCGCCCACTTAGTACAAAGTTTGTATTAACTTAGTACAAAATAATTGACACCTTTTATATATTGGAGGGAGTATCTTCTTCTTGGGCTCTTTTTTTGAGCCGGTGCTTCTCTTACTTGCCTGTTGCTGACGATATGTGTGTAGTCAAAACTACAAAACGATTCTTTTCTTTGCGATCCTTACGTTGAGTTTTCTGTTGTCCTTCATTATCTTGCCTTCCCTTTTCGCAAAGGCAAATCTGGAAGTGATAGCCATGATATAAACAATACACAACACTTAATATATTTTTTCTTGTTTGGAAGAAGGCAGAGTGCGATTTTTTCTGAAGAACCCAAGATCTGTATTATCCATGAAGGTTTAACTCAACAATTGAATTTTTTTATCATATGATTTTATTGTAACAAAGTTTATGAGGCAACAGATATAAGCTATAGTTCATTTGGGAATTTGTTTCCAAATATGCAATCCAGTTCACTAGTTTGTTGTGATGGATTGAATGGAACAGAAGGCAACTTGTCCAAGTGCAGTCAAATGGACGCCGAGCTCTTGCTCCACGATCTTTATTTTCAAAAATTAGAAAATCATATTTACAAGTTTCAAAAAAAAGTGTGTATGTAGTGAATAATGTAGTGCAAAATAACGATGTAAACAAAAATAAAAAAAATCTGAGAAATTTAATACTGTAGTTTTAATTGTGCATTATTGACCATACTGGTATCCACATTTTTGTAGCCTAGAATACAATGTATTTTGCATCGATAGTTTGTATGCTTGTAGTATACATCATCGATTTTTGTAGCCTAAAAAATCACAATTTTTGAAACTTCAAAATATGAAATCAAATTTGTATGTTTTTTTTGTAGCCTAAAAAATCACAATTTTTGAAACTTCAAAATATGAAATCAAATTTTACAAAATAAAAGGCTAGCTAGAGCTTCGCCTCCATTTGGAGTTTCTACAACTTGTAGAGACTTTTTACTACACCCATAATTAGCCTCCATTTGGAGCAGAGCATGTACACAAATAGTAGAAAACTAACATCACAATGAAATAGTGAATTCCATCTTGGGACTAGCATAATATTATATGCTAATAAGTGCACTGAAACTTACAACTTTGCATATTGATAGTTCATATGAAATCGTAGATCATTGGTGAAAACCTTTATTCAGACAGGCAAGGGCAAGGCAACAACAATGGTTGTGACACCGCAATTTCCAGGACAACTGATAATAGAAACTATGTATCAAATTCCATATATTATAAGCCCACACTATACATCAGATTCACATAGAATTGAAAAATATTCTTAAATCCCAGGAGCAACAAGTTTACTGGAGAGTAAAATACACTTATTTGGTATCACAAAACAACAATTGTGAATCTCAGACCGCTGACTTCCGTCTTCAAGTTAGGCAGGCAGTAACTGTCATGCCTGCATGATGAAACAGCCAAATACCACAATGCAGACACACCATTAATTCAAATTCTGCGAAATGCTCAAGTTTTCGTATCCCCAGTTGAATTAACCAAGAAATGGGCTCCCATATTTGGCAGAGTAACAAAAGGATATCTCAACGTGTACACAGCACTGCTGATGCAGATGGAAGGCACAATCCAAAAATCAATTCAATCAATTTGCAAAGCCTTCATACTCTTCTTGCATCAACAAATTTGTTCCCTGGAGACCACTTAGCCAGCTAGGCAGAAGAAAATAAGAGCATCTCAAGCAGATCCACAAAAAACAGGATGTCAGAAGGATTTGCTAGTCCAAGCAAGCATGGAGGGAGGTGGCGTAGTAGTAGTAGGTAGCAGCAGCAGAGGTGGCCAAGCAGGCTTCTGACAGGGAAGTGCATTCAGATCTCCATTCTTAATGCAAACAATGCTAGTCATCAGGCAGCTAGATCAAAATGCCCCAACGACAACACTAAAATTTCAACCACAAATCTCAACACGTAATGAAAACACCACAACCATTTGAAGAAATTATGCATCAGTGATAGGTGATACATGACTACACAAACAACCTCCTCGGTCTAAGAATTCTGTGCATTGACCAAAGCCTTCATACATTTTGTATCTTCAAATACTTTCTAACCGGAGCCCGCCTAGCAAGGTTGGTGGAACAAGAGGGAGTATATATATATGTATGCATGCATGATCCATTTTACTCCTAAGAGAAAATTGCTCATTTATTTTGGAACAGAGGAAGTTGTATCCACCAACGCAGCCAGGCAGGCTTCAACGGAGCAGAGAATCATATTCAGATCTCAATTGTCTGTGCAAAGATAATCATCAGGCTGGCCAAGCACACATTTTTCATATTTTTCAATAAAGAATCACTACAAATACTATTCACTTCATTCTTGAAGATGCCCCAAGAAGATTTGGACTGTATTAATTCACATGTTATTTCTTATCAGTTAAAAGAATTAGCAACAACCGTTCAGATTCCAATAAATCTAACAAAAAGATGGGTTATTTTAAAGCAAAAACTGGCAATAAACCATGGAAGGTGGGCATCCTCAAACTAATATTATTAAGTATTCCTTGAACAAGCACCATGAATCCTAGTGGGGGCATTCATCTGAACTGCCAAGGCCTTCATAACTTTTGCTTCTACACATCCATTCCCGGAGCCCATTCAGCCTGCATTGTGCAAAATCCATAGCGTCCATATGTGTGTGTGTGTGCGTACATGTTGGGGGTTTACTCCTGAGAGAAAACCCAGCCAAGAGAGAAAGAGAGAAAGAAAGGAAATCCAGCACAGCGGCCAAGCAGGCTTCGACGGAGAAGTGGATTCAGATCTCCGTTCTTGATGCTAATCATCAGGCTGGCAGTTCAGTGCATCCCCCTCACTCGACAATAAAGTGCCACAGATCAAACACATTTCATTGCAAAAATCCAAATGTATTGAACAATGATACAGAGCACCAAATGAAACCAAAATAGAAGAACAGAGACAAAGAAACACAGAAGAAGAATAAACGAAATGAGAAATGAGATTAGCATCAGAGATTCCCCTAGACGGATGCATCATTGGCGTCCCCGATTCGGAAACCGGGAGTGCTGCAGAGTCCCTGTCTTGCTTGTCGTCATATGCCATAGCCTATGCTCAAGCCTAATTTGTGGCGACACACACAGAAGTCAGATTCAAATCATTCAATTCGACATTGAGAGAGTAAAGAAAACTTAGATTAGCATCGGAGATTCCCCTAGACATATGCATCATCTGCGATCCCAATATGAAATCGGGAGCGCTGCAGAGTCCCTGTCTTGCTTATCGTCATCTGCTAATTCCGTTCACCAGCAAAAAAATACTATTCCCTACACCGGCATACACGAGCCATGCTTAGAAGCAGCAAAAGCCATTCATGCTAACTTCCATGTCGAGCAAACATTAAAAATGTAGATAGTCTGAAAATGGGCAAGAAAAAAAAGGCAAATTACGCGAAGGACAAATATGGGCAGTGGAAACGAGCTTAGATCGGCATCAGAGATTCCCCTAGACGGATGCATCATTCGCGCCCCCGATTTAAACCGGGAGCGCTGCAGAGTCCCTGTCTTGCATGTCGTCATGTGCTGATTTTCACTCGAAAAGTAAATGGCGCCCGATGCAAAAACGCAAAGAACATGCAGAGCAGACTGGGATTAGCACAGATTCCCCTAGACGGAAGAAGGCGAGTTCGTCGTGGATTGCTTGGGTCCGCCGATTTGGATCTAGTCTAGGGGTGTGGATCGGCATGAAAGGCGAGATTACGGCTGGAGAGTGAGAACTGAGGAGCTAGGGTTCTGGTCGGGTGGGGGAATATAAAGGGAAAAGCTGGAATGGTTAATGGGCTGGGCTTCGTTGTGAAACAAGACCGGACTCGTGCTCTGCTTTTTTCCTTCTTAGGGCTAATTTGGTCGTCAGGGAAGTAACACCCATTAGTGTCATGTTGGTAATTCTCAAAAAAAAATTAGTGTCATGTTGGTTGGTCAATTTGTTGATATGTACTACTCCACTTTGTTGGTTTTGACAAAACCTTTTGCACAGGATTTTCAGACCAAGAGGATCATTGGAACTAGTCGTCGTCGACATAGAGGATCCACGTCCCTCTATGTCCTCCATTGGTGACCATAGTTATAAGAAAATACACGTGAAGTCATTTACAAATGGAACAAACTTCTGACCATAGTTCATGCTCGTAGTTGGTAGATATCCATATGAGTTTGTACGGAATTATTTCAGTCCATGTGGATTTAGGCAGTCCAAATAAACCCTAATGATTAGCGAACCCGTTTTGGTGACGGTAACACTCATAGATGAAATGAATGGGTAGCGCCAATAGAAAAGCAACAACGGTGTTATGTGGCTTTAGGTCAGTATAGCAGGAAGGTGTTGTGTGGTGTGTGTTGCAGACCTGGCGTGTTAGCTGAATCTTGAATGATAGTAAACTAGCACAATACCCGTGCTTCGCTACGGAGAACATGCCGATTGCCATGAACCAGGGTTAGACGGGCTGAGAAACTACGATGATGGATCGAATGAGACATAGGTTGTGTGGAATGAATGAGTGAACTACAATCATTTGTGCATCTCATCACTCATCCACTCCTTAAGTGGATTTCCGATAAAAATGTGAACTTCGTGTACGAAATGAGCTTTCGACACTCAAATTCTAATCCTGTAACAATTATTTTTAACTTCTCGCACAAAAGAAGCGAACTTTCCGGACTTCCGGCATAGAAAGGTGAACTCAAAACAATCTCGGTGGCGGGGAAGTTATCCTTGAGTGCGGCGAACTGAACTTCGGAGATAAGAGTGAAGTCCACACACATACAAAGTAAACTTTGGAACAAACAAAAATTTCAATGAACTTTTGTTTTTTTATTTATATAGTGAAAGTGAACTCCCAAATATACCTGAACAATGGATATATTCCAAGTATACTCCATTGTTCATAAATTTGAATCGGGCATGCTAAGCGAGTTGTCTGTGTGTTAGCAACTAAAAATGATTGTCGCGAGTCTGTATAATATATTTTACTAACTATAAAATGGAGTTAAAGAAAATCTGTTGGAGGTGAAAACAACTATAGAATGAAACGAGAAAGATATTTCTCTGAAAAAGTAAGCGTGGGATCAGATATACACCAACATACAAAGGAATATGCAGTCCAAGCTCAATGAGGCATTTTCATCAAACACAAGATGCAAAGAAATATACAGCTAGGTCTTTGGTTGTGTGGTTTCTAGATCGAGTCGGCTAGAAGTAAAATAGACGGGAGGCTTGGCGTGCAATATTGCTAGCTACATGGACATGATTCATTCTCCCGTATGGTGTATTTGTTTTTCAGCAATCTTGCCAAATCCAGTCAAGGCATCCTGGACCGATTCTTCAGCCAGCTGGTATATGTGTGTGTGTTCGAGCTAGCGCGAACCGGCCCTGCAACGCCACCTTCCTGAAGATGTCCACCACCGAAAGGAGAGGTTTCAGGTTTGGAACTCCATAACGACGCGGGAGATGCCACTGTCTTTGCCTATTGATCTTGTCCGTCCCTACTACTGCTTCTCTTCAGCTCTACACAAATAGAATTAGCAATTTTCTGCATCAACCGCCTTTAGCGGGAGCGGGGACGGCAGCCGGCCGACGCGGCACATGGGTGCGAAGAAGGAGGTGCCCCGGGTGGAGGAGAAAAGGGACTCCACTCGTCGGAAGAGGGCAGGGAATCCACAATACATTCGCCGGAAGTCCCTCTGGTGGTGGTGGTGGCTCACCGCGGCGGCGGCTCGGTGAGAGAAAAGTAGCTGAGCTGTGAGCGGGGGAATTTTCTGGTGAGGCATGACCACAGCAGGAGGTGAGAAAAAAAGAAACATAACGAACCGTTTTTTCTGAGAAAAAATAAACTTGAAACATAACAAACCGTTTTGTGGCAAAAGAGTGGTATTATGTAGTTTGGTGGGAGGGTAAATCTGTCCTTTGCAGATGACGTACCATCATGAACCATCACGTCCTATTTCAATTTAATAGTAAAGATTTGTATTCAAACTCTCATTCAACTTAACACAAAACACCGGATTTCAAAAAAGAAAAGCAGCAACGGTAAACTCTCACTTTTCACCAAGTCGTCTGTACAAAGTAAGGCAGCTATAAACTTCATACGGCAAAGAATCATTAGCTGCAGATCAATATTGTATACACAGGATCAGTACAAAAGTAAGGTAGCCACAATATCCATATATATCTGAATAGCAAGGAAACGTGTTTCCTATTACACTGCTCTTGCAAACTCACCTCAAAAGTACTCTTAAAGCTACACAAAATTCTACGCAACGAATGAAATCTCAGCTGATCCTGATAAAACTTCCTGCCTAGCTGAATTAAACTAGCTTGACCACTCTGGATTTAAGAGAACAAATGAAAAAAGATGAGTAGAGAAAAAAACGTAGCACTAATTTTGAGGTGAGCCCAGGCAAATGCACATAAGCCCCTAGTTCCTACCACAGAAAAAGCACCAATGTTCAGACAAAGAAGCCGTGCGCTGCGTTTCATTGGCCACTGAGAACTACTCAATCTGCATAGACCGCCCAATTGTCTGCCCGGGCGAGTGGTTCCATGCCTAAGTATTGTTCAGGGCACTACGCATTTTATTCAGGGGGCGGCAACAAGAATACAAAGCCAGAGTTCTCTCGGATGAGTGGGGGTGGTTCGATGTCAGAGATGTCAATCTGCTGCATCGATTTGGATATGTCGTCGACGGAGAACGGTATGCTGCATTTCAAAGTGCACATGGTTAATTAGGAAAAGCACTTGAGATTAGTTGTTACAGTATGTGCAATTAACAGGAGCATAGGGATAGCAACCTCGAGTCGTCGTCCAGCAGAAATGAATTGCTTACAGGATTGTTGGAGTCTTCTGTCATTAACACTCTCATGTTTGATATAACCTAATTTTAGAAATTCATACTTGATCACTTCTTATCATGTTATTAAATGGAAACACAAGTGTGCGACACTGAGCAAAAAACGTACCTCTGGTGACACGCTATGTGTTCCATACTTGTCATCCCAGTACATAGTACTGATCCTGTATAGCTGCTGTATGCTAAGTACCTGAACAGCGTGTTTTGGGATTGTTATGAAGTTCCAGGGAAATCTAAATTTTCAAAACAAAGGGACATAATGGAAGAGTATGTCACTTTCTCCACTTACTGGACAGAGGTCATGACTTATTTCATCCAACGTTTTCTTTGGCTTTTGATGAATCACCTGGAAAAATAGTATATGTGAGTCTGAGAGACCTGTGTATTTAACTTGTCAATGTGCAGTACTTCAAGCTACACTTTTATATATATTCATGTATCTCAAATGTTGAGATCGGCAGTATGTCCTCGAAGTAGAAATTCTGACTTGTGGATGTTTTGAGTTGACAATATTCTAAAGGAAATAATAGTTAAAAATGTGTTCTAGTCCAAGTTCCAGAGTCATTTGCAATCAATGCCTCATATTTGAATGTACAGTTCAATGGTAGATAACCTAGAACCATCATTCTGGTAAACAAAAATTATGTGCAAGTCATTTTATAAAAGTAAATGAACAAAATAATACCAGGAAACCAATAGCTTGTCGAATATGTTTCAGCTCATCCCAGGCTGAACCTGCATACTGCAAGTAGAAAACAATCAATGTATGATCCACACAACCATGCATAAAGCTTCATTAAAATATTAAGTAATTTGCGAAATTGCTTGGGTAATGAACATGACAAAAAAAAATCTTCTGTGTGTTCCTTTTCCAATTGATCGCTGTAAATGGCAGGTTATAGGCACAACCATATGGTCCAGAACAAATTAATATGAACAAGCTAAACAGCAAACGGGAATGCTACTAAAGGCCTTAAAAAATAGTATGCTACTATAGCTCTACTACCTCTTATGTAGTCCCTCCGATCCATAATAAGTGTCGGGAACTTAGTACAAAAGTTATAACTTTCAGATATTTGACAGTAATAGCTACATTTACCTCATCAGTAGCTCTACCGCACCAGTCTTCAAGTTCAGCTAATCCAGCTTTTACATACTCGCCGTTACTGAATGAACAGCACTCCCTTCTCAACAGAAGGCTGTGACATTGATAAGAATCAAAGGAAGTTCTGTCAAGCATTTCTGGTGTTTGCAGGCAATCAAATAGCTGTATTTCATCTATACATGGATATATTTTACCTGTTAAATAGCCGTACATTGACGAATGAGAATATCTGAGTGAATACTTTCCGCACCAAGAATGGAGGAACCTGGAGCAGTAACAAAGATAGCAGGATTTTGTTAGATACATCAACCATGCTAAGTAACCATACACATAAGGATGTGTGATGGTATTACAGGTTACAATTTACAACTGCTGAAGAAACTGTCCTAATTATTATATGAACAAAAGGAAATTGTGTTTCGACAAACTAACATTGTTCTCTTTAAGTATGTTCAAGAGATTTCCAAGGCTTTTCACAATCCCTTGCCAGTGAGCAATCAAATCTTCTTGTGTGGCTGTACTTGTGTTTGAACGAGATCCTCTTATCAAGCTTGCTCTTGATGTTCTTCGGGCCTGAATTGATAGTGAGAATTGCAAAGATGACGCCAATTTTTTTGAGCAATAATATGGCGTCAATTAGACATATAATGTAACCATATTTGTATTGCACAAATAAAAGTCAAGCTAATAAAATGATCGTTCTCTGAGCTTAGAAAGCATATGCACCTGAATGCATCGTCCGAGCAAAGGATCTATTTCTTTCTTCCAATTATCACGGATCATTCCGTATATCTTCTCCACATATGCCGTAAGTTGCTGTTTAAACAGTAAAGCAGGATACTTGGCTTCGACTTGTCTCAGTGTCTCTACTCCACTAACCATGCTTCCATTCATTAGAGCAAGATTTACACCTTGTGGAGTCCCTCTGAAGCTCTGGAATTAGAAAATGAATAACAGAATCACTCAGTAACTATTATGAAGCTTCTGATAAAGCACAAAAAAGTTTGCACCTGGGTCATCCTTCCAAAAAGAGTAGCAGAAGACGATCGTCGACGCTGTGGAGCCATTCCCGTTGATCCACTCGCTTTCAGCGTCCGTTGAAGCAAAAGCAACAGTGTGGAAGCATTTGAGAGCCAATACGCTAAAACTTCGTTATTGTCCTGTGTCTATAGAACAAAGAAAATGGTAACTTAGCATCAGTGTAGATAATGATAATCAAGTTTAATTTCAAGGTTATAACCTCAATTGCATGTCCAATGGTCTGAATAATGCGATCAAAAACACTTGTCCGCTCTACTTCAAACGATCTCCAATGAAGAAGGCACTTGTATATAATACAAGCAGCGACTGGACGATTCCCAGCAAAGCCCAAGTGTTGTGCTATGCACCTAATTAGTAGATCTTGATTTTCCTGCCAAGACACTCACATATCAGATTCATATAACCACATAGATGTGACGTACCTATACAGTGGTCCTAAGAAACATAGAGTTAGAAAACAGACTACACCTGCTGCTTTTCATTTAGAGATTTCTGTGGCTTATCATCAATGTCATATTCCTTTTTAGGAGAGGCCACGTTAGTGGAGTCCTGAAGCACCAAAAGGTATATGTCATTTTGATGATTGTCCAGGAAATGAAGTATATAGGTGCTAACCAAATATATAGTGTGCGCACTCACAGGAGTTATTTTTGAATCGCTGACTGATACATGGCCACTTTCAGTATTCCTCTGTGAAATAAACAATCAACGTAAATTATCAAAGCATTCTACAAGATGGAACAAAGTGTAAACCATAACTGCACGAACTGGTTCACCTGTAAATTTGACTTGGAACGTCCTGACAAAATTTTGCTTGGAGCCATTGAAACAGCTTGCTGACGCAGGACTTTATTTTCAGACTCTACATTAGATAGCTTCTCCTCTAGCCTAAAAGAGAACATGCAGATCACAAGCACTCTTAAGATGATGATTCAATGTTGCATAACATGATGAGAATGCATTCAGGATATCAACATGACCATAATTTGGAAGTTCACTCGAGAGAGAAAAGAGAGAAGGAATGACAGCATCATGTTTGTGTTCATTTTACATCAAACACCCTTAAATGAGTCCAGCCCACTGTTTCTAGATGTGTAGACAAATGATAAAGCATATGATTTGAATGTATTTTACTACATGGGTGTAGTCTGATATTGAAATCAAATGGAGCACCGGCATCACGCACAACTAGGGGAAAAAACATGGAACATCGAGCATAACAAGAAACATGTGAAAAGCTTAACCTTCTCAGATACTCCTGAAATTGACGTATTTTTACTTCTGTCTCTTCTAGCTTCTTTTGCTTTTCTTCATTTGCTTGTGCTTCTTCAGAGCGTTTCTTTTCTAATTCATCTACTCGTTGTTTTTCTGATTGAAGTAAGTTCTACAGGCAAATGAGATTGAGCATCACAAAATTAGTGAAAGTGTTGGAAGTGCTTAGTTATCTGACAGTACATTTTTGGGCAAAATTACTGGATGAACAAACATTAGGAAATTCTGGTCAACAATAACAATAGTGTACATTACGTACCTTAAGTTCGTCTACCTCTGCTTCCAAGGAAGCAACTTTTTCAGTGTCTTGGACTAGAACCTCAGTTTCCTGCACTACAGGAGGTGCTTCCTCGATAGCCTTTTTAGCAGCTTCTCGTTCCTTTACGAGCATTGCATTTGTCTCGTCCAATTTAGCTTGCAGGGCATCCATGGAGCTCTGCAGTTTTGACAACTCCTGGGTTTTTGCTTCCTCCAAATCTGTCTGTATGTATGTGGATTTGTGTGAAATGATTGAAATACACATATCAAAAGTACTTTTGTGGTGCAACATATTAAAATTATAGAAAATCAAGCCATGATGCAACACATTTTACTACTTAGAAGTTTTTATAAAGCAGAAGATATAAAAACAGCACAATAAGTCCAACATTTGTACCCTCATTCTCTTCTCTAACTGCACACGCCATGTAAGCTCTTCCACTGTCTTTTCAAGTTTATCCTTTGCTTCCTTAAGTGCACCCGTTTCTCTTGCTTCCTGGAGAGAAGATAATGGAAATGCATTAAGAAATAATAATTTGTGCTCCCTGATGGTGCTGACTTACTACTGACTTCATGAACTTAACAGTGGATAACTCTTGCTTCCTGAACAAGTCAATAATAATGCATTAGAAATGGTTTTCTGCTCTCTGATGGTGCTATGTTATTATTCGATTTTATCATCATAATGGTAGATAATTCATGGGATCATTCTCTCTCTTGGGTCGTGCAGCTCAATTTTAACAGTACAGAATGTTTGGGGCTAAGGAATGTTTATCCTTTATATGAGGGAATCAAATGCTATGCAAATATTGCCCTATCTGGTGTACTCGTGCATCAGCTTTAGGTTTAATTTGAATTTGTAGTCTATAGTTTTTTTCCAGAAATTGCAAAAAAGTTACATTTCCTTTTATTTTTACTAAAATTTGCATGTCATTTACTAAGGAAGAATTGCAATCTGAGATCAGCACATCAAAAGCCTAAGTAATATAAAATAAAACAGCACATTAATATATCGAAAAGCAAAGGGACAGGGGCATACGACAGAAGAAGAAAAAAAACAAGAAACTCACAAGTTGGAGTAATAACTACTGACACTCTATATTAAAGACTGCATGACGCTATTATCCATTTCACGCTGGCTATTATGAGCGAGTCAATACTCTTTCATGTTATGTTGGATAACACGATCTTATGATTGAGTTCACCCAGGATAAATGGACTCCTTAATTCGAGGTTTGCCACATTTGTTCAACAACCCCACGCCTGGAAAGAAGATGGATTGACTATGGATTGACTGCATAATTCGAGGTGTGCTCACATTTGTTCAACAACAGCAGGACAGAGAGATCCCTAGCTTTCATCCTAAAGTAGGTGGGGATACTCAAACCAGGTATGCTGCGACGGACAAGGGAAGTGGCGATGTGTGGCGGTGCAACATTCATGGTGTCAATGGCAGTTGGATTCAATGTGAGACCGGCGGTCTGCAGCACCGTCGACTACCTGAAGCGGGAGTGTTCCAGTTCTGCCCTTCTTTGCAGAATCGGGTTCCCTTCCCATTCTTTGGTGTGTTGTGGCACCATGAGTGTTTGTGGTTGGCATCTTGGCAGCGGATGGTTCGGTGGTGTCGGTTGAGGCGTGTCTGACAATTGTTAGGCTGGTGCCAGTGGGGGCGATAGCACGGGCGGTACCGCCCGCCGCCGGGCGAGAGAGAGGCGAGAGGGAGGCGAGACGGGAGCGGCGGGCGACGGATCCGTCGCCCGGCGGTAGCGGGCGCTACCGCCCCGCTGTCGCCCGCGTTGGCACCATGGCGCGGGCGAGAGGGAGGCGAGAGGCGGGCGAGAGCGGGGCGACGCGCTGGCGGCTGCAGGCGAGAGGTGGGCGTGAGAGGCTGACGTGTGGGTCCGCCTGGAAGAAAAGGGAAAAAGAATAAAAGGTGAAGGGAAAAAAGGGAAGGAAAAAAGGTGACGTGGCTATAGCCTGGGACTACAGCCCGTGCATTGGCACCGTGGGGTGAGAGTGTGGTGAGAGTGGGGTGAGAGTGGGGGTAAAAGCTGACGTGGCCTCGCTATCACGGGCGGTGCACTGGCACCAGCCTTAGTGGTGGTCTTGTCTTTAGTGGTCAGTTGTCTCAGCCTATTCTTAGGCCTGTAAATCCATTCTTTCTATCAATGCATCAAGAGACAAGCTTAGCATATACTCTCGAAAAAAACCAGGTGGACTGAGTGGAACCAATGGAACTATTTCTCACCAGACATTTTCTCTACAAGAGCTCCCCAAGACGATGGGTCGACTGTGACGTTCATGCCACACCACAGAGTGATCTGAATTGCCAGTCCTTAACTTTTCAAACTATCTGCTGCCCAAAATCTACCCAGACAGCTTGCCTGGTTCGACCAATAGCAAGCAAGAGGGGGGTATTCTTTGGAAGCGAGATAGCCTACAGAATGTTATGCCATTTTAAGAAAAATCAACTTCAAATTTAAACGTGTTATATTAAGCAAAAGAGGAGAAGTTTTGATTCGATAGTATTTTTATCTTTTCTCCTCTTTTCATTTTGATTTAATTTACCATTTAGCACGTTTTTTTGCATTTCATTGCTCTTAATGCATAATGAGTTCAAACTCGAAATTTAAGTTGCATGAAAGTGCTACAAATGGTAATCACATAGCATTAGCGTAAGTTGCCAAATATCAGAACTGTATAATCTTGAAGCCACAGTATAAATAGGACTAGAGCATTAAAAAACTGATGATAGGAGCTCGACCCATCCATTAGCGGAATCAAATGTAGAAGTTACAACCCCCGCCCCAGGTGGACACAATAAATAATACCATGACATGCATATGAGCCGTAGAAATAGGGCATTTACTGTGATAATGAACATACCATTTTAAGTTTCTTGAGTTCTTTCCTTGCAACCCTTCCCCTCCATCTGCACTGTGCAACAATTGCTGCACCCTTTAACTTCTTATGGTATAAATGAGCTCTGTGGCACCTATAACGAGCCTGTAGTACAGAATTAGGGCATTAGGAATATATCATGCGTTGATCCAGCAATGAGCTGCATACCAGAGCTCCTGCAGTTTCCTAAAACCCCAAAAAATATGAGATGCATAGTTGAGTTGTCATATTATTTAGAAGGACCTGAATACGACCTGAATTGTAACTGCTCCCTTAGATCGCTTCTTATATCTGAACTCATTCCTTGCTGCCATCGCACGCAATGCCGTTTGGATTACGAGAACTGAAGCATTTAAGAGTTTGTAAGACCTCCTTGCCTGATGCCTACGTTGATTTTTCTGAATTTTGACAGAAGCTGATTCCTTTCGCATCCGATCATATAGTTTACAAGCCAACGTTCCTAAAACACAAATTATGAGTTTTAGCATTATTATTAGTAAAATGAAAATCACCTGGTCTAAAGTTAAGTGCAAGCAAAACAGACCTCTCCATACTGCCTGAAAACATACAGATGCCTTCCTCAAAGAAACAAACTTCTTCCGCATTATATGTGTCCGCATCTTCCCTTGAATTGTTTTTGCAGCGACACTGAGAACTTCAGTTCTTCTAGCATCTAATTCAGCCATCTGGCCGGCTCTCAGGAACACTTTTGTTTTACCTATCTGACAAATGCGTAATTGTTAGAGAAAGGGAAATGAAATAATTTCTCATAATCTTGCATTTTTTTCTGTGATAATACTGTAAGGGAACCTGCATGCGGTAGTCTGATACTTCAGACCTATAAGCATACAAATTAAGCAAGTACATAGTTTATTTGCAATATTTCCTTTATCAGACCAAATGCTAGGTATTCATAAAATATTGAACTTCAAACAAAAAACATGTGACAAGGCAGAGATTGGCTAGAGTTAAGGCTAGTTACCTGAAAGCCTACAAGACCCTTCTTTTCCAGAATCCTCTTGCATGCAACCTTTTCATCACAACTAATGAGATGTGAAAAAAGAAAAAATCTTAGCTACTATCACTTTTAGATGAACCAGAAAACTCTAGTGAGTCTGAGATATTTAACTACAAATCTGCATAACTTCAAATAAGAACTTACTTTCCTTCAAGGGCGTCTGGAGCAAGTATTCCAAAACGATGCAAAAACTCATAAAATGTGCGACGTGTAGGATATCCGGCACAACTGATCCTGATTGCCTCGAGTACACCCTGATGATAGATGGGATGCAGTTTAATGGAACAACTTTGTAATATAGACCAACTCAAAGCCTACATCGGACTGCACTTAAGTCTGAGGCACAATAGATAATAATTTAGAGGCACTTACACCACAACGCAACTGTTGCATGACATTGACATTCTCGAAAATTGCCGGTTTCAGCACATTATTTGGTTTAACACATCTGATATAATGAGGTTCAGTAGAATTTAACGTTTCCATAAGAGCTGTAAGTTGTTGCTGCCACACAAAAAGTGAGGGGTCAGTAAAATTAGCATGCATAATTCCCCTAAAAAATAATTAGTCATGCATAATAATATACTGGATACAAAATGGAGATGGAACACGTGGATATAGAACTGGCAGCAAAGTCTGATGAATAAGAATGCAGAAGCAAAAGAGGGGAAACCTTGAAGCGTGCTCCAATGGAAGCGAACTTTGAGGATTTTGATGTTTCCTCTGGCAGAAGAGGAAATAATCCAGAGATAAAGGAACACCTAGAAGCACTCAGTAACTCCTGGTGCTCTGCCACAACATAGTCTTTATTTTTGTCAAGAAATTGGTCAGACTGATACATCACCTGCATACCACAAGCGTAGTTTTTTAACATTAGTTAAAACTCTACAGTATCCTGGAGCCATTGAATTTCATGACTAAAACCTAACCTCTCCAGCGTAGTGAGCGATTGCAAAATCTGTGCGAGATAGCTTGGGTTTGACAAACCGCTTATGCTTTTGAAAAGTCTGGTACAGCTTCTGGGAAAAGGTCTCATGTGTTGACTTCGGAAACATACTGAATTGAGAACAGTAAACAGAATACAATTATAACATGGTTTACATCTAATCCATGATCATTAACTAAAACATTCCTTCACACGGTAAAACAGAAATGGATTAAATACGAAGATCAAAGAAAAGATATGGTAAACATACCATGCCTCGTCAAGAAGTGCAATAACACCACCAGGTTTCTGCAAAGTGAAAAATGGAAAAGAAATGAGTGAGAATCCATTGCAGAATTATTGATAAATTCATTGGTCTAAAGCAAGTACAAGAAAGAGAATGCAGTGTATTTGCTTGAAGAAATAGAGGCTTTTCTGGCTATGTGACCTTATTAGAGAAGTACAAATACATGTTGAATTAATGTTTCGTCTTGTTTTAAGCTTGTGGTCCATAACATGAGGCTTAACTTTGGTCAAGTATGCACTAACTGAGAAAGTACATGACTGCATTCTATAGTAACATGACCTTATCGGCAAGATTAATGACAAGCAAGAGTAAAATGATAAACATGCCCCATTACAGCACTTTAGATTCCCCATCAAGGCACCAGATGAAAATAAATTCATTAAAAACTTTACCCATACCTTCTCAATAAGGTCAAGAACATCTTGATTATCAACGAACTCAATATAGCTCCAATCAATTTGTTCTTTGGTGTACTCCTCTTGCTCCATCTTGAAAACGTGCTGATAAAGATCACACAAGCACCTTTCACAATAAATAGATGCCCTTTTGTTTACCAAATAGCTATGTGGGTTTGGTGTACATGAACCATTATTTGTGAACAGGTATTACCTGATTGAAATGTTGTTGCAATTTCTCATTTGTATAATTAATACAGAATTGTTCAAAACTGCAGAAAAAATAATTTGTCAATTTGTGAAAACAACCTAGTGAATTCTTAAATACAAGACTGGATTGCAGTAAACATGACCTGTTTGACTTGAAGCTCTCAAATCCATAGATGTCCAGGACACCAATAAGACATTTAGAGTTAGCATCTTGACCAATGGAACTATTGATTTTATCAACAAGCCTGCAAGATAATGATGGGTTCCAACGATGAATGCAATCTTTTTCTCTTCTGCACTGCACCTGAATTTGGACACGAAGAATATGTATATAATGAAGTACAGAAGGCATTATTATCTTACCAATCAAACAAGCGAGAGTATATCGTCTTTGCTAGACCATCCCTGCTGATAGTTGCATTGTAAGGATCAAGACTTCTTTTTATAACCTCCTCAGGTGTTACCATGACACGCTTACAAAGAGCATCTGTCAAGGCTCCAGGATCACACCTGACATAGAGTACATGTCAACAGTCATCGGAGCAAGCACATAGTAATACCAGCAATAAGAGAACATAACCAAATAAAGGTAGTTACATCAGAAGTTCAGCAGTTGTGTCAAGATGGAACTTAGATTTGTCATCTTTCAAAACTGAGGAATCAACTTCTTTCCCCTTGGCAAATTCAATGTTGCCAATATGAAGGATTGCTGCAACAACCCTGAAAATAGCATCCTGGAAACAAGTTTTAAGTGCAAAAATGTGAGAAGAAAAATTAGCTCAATTCCCCATTGATCATAGCAAAGTACATATGGAAACAGTTTGAGCTACCTGTTCCTGAGTACTGATGCCAACGATATCCATTGCTCTTCTGGTAGCCAAATACTCATGAGCGTCGCTAACCCCAACCAAATCGTAACAATTTGATTTATTAAGATAATTAAAAGACTTAGGATTTCCTAATTTGTACTTTTCAATATCCTGAAAATGCAATGCCCAAAAGCAGATTGTGTGTATTAGGTACTGAATTTCAAGTGTAAAGAACAATGATGCGTCCATCAAGGCGCATAAGAAGTGCCAAAGGAGAATATAGATCATTACCTCCTGTGGAGCCGCACAAAGAAGATAAAAGCAGTGGTAGTTGCGTTCAGGATCAGAAATTTGGCATACCCGCGACCTTTCTAGCAAGTAAGTTCTGACAGCAGCACCTGAGATTCTCCCTTGCTTATCAAACTGAATCTCAACAAACTTACCAAACCGACTGCACCAAGCATCATGAAAATAATGAGGTCGAAACATATACATACGCCTCCATGATTTTCAATAATGCAGGTAATCTTATGATTATATATATATATATATTATATCTCCTACCTAGAATTGTTATTTCTGACAGTCTTGGCATTGCCAAAAGCTTCAAGGACAGGATTTGACTGCAGATATAAGAACGCAAAATATAAGTTCAGTTTAATAAATAACTTCATAGTACAATTGTCTTGCCAGGCTAAGTAACTGTCTGTCTTACTTCAAGAACTTGTTGCTCTACTGTTCTTCCTTCTGTCGCAGCACGGCCACCCAGATAGGCAAGATACCTCATAAGCATTTTTGTTGTTTCTGTTTTACCAGCACCACTCTCACCACTCACAAGAATAGAGTTGCTCTTTCCTTCATGAATCATAGCCCTATTTCATGTGAAATACAACAGTGAGATCAACCAGTCTTGTGTGAAAATACTGAACCGATTTTGGTTATGCTTACTTACCTGTATGCGACATCTGCGACAGCAAAAACATGAGGGCTTAACTCTCCAAAGGGTGCTCCCTTATACTGTTGCATCATATGTGGGTCATATAAATGTGGCAACCTTTGGAAAGGATTGACAGCGATGAGAATATTTCCAGTGTATGTCTGGCCAAATGAAGACATATCAGCAACAACAAACATTCCGTGAGTTCCAAACTTTAAACACAGGCAGTACAGATGACGTAACGGCATATGCACAGACTGCAGCGAGTGTCTAAAGCAGCAAACCGTAAGAAAGAAAACATACATAGATTTCATTAAGTTCATATCTGATCGCCAAATTCTGCAGAACTCCTGGCTCGTGGAGATAGGAGAGCTTGGTCATGTCATCAACTCCACCGGCAGCTGCTTCCATGTCTTTGGGATACAATTTCGATAAATTTGCAACGATCTAAAAATCATGACAGTTAACATCAGTAGCAGTTATATATCAAAACGAATGCCTATCGGTAGCAGAGAATTATCCAATGCAGCTTACTTTTTTCCCATTGGTCGCTTGGATCTCGGCCTCTTCGCCATTGATCTTAACGACTTCTCCATCGACCCAAGAAATATCAGCGTCTTCGGCCCATACATGTGAGCCTACTATAATATTAACTTTCGTCCCCTGAAATAGAAATTTACTTATCTCAATCATGCCTGCTATCATCTACAGAAGCCTATGAGATGGTTACGAAAACACATTTGCATTTCACCAACGCGAGAGATTGCAACTCTGTTACATGGACGAAGGATAATAAAAAATGGATTTGGAATGATTGCCCCAATCGGGAAATATCCAATGCAATGCTGACATAATTCTATAGGATCCTTGGTTTTTTTTTTTTTTTTTTTTTTTGCAAATAACACCATGAATCAGACCCCCAAAACATAAAATAGAAAAATGGGGACCCTATCGGAACACCGCGTCGCCGACCGCATTACCCAAGCCGACGCAAACCATAAGGCAAAATTACCATTTCGCCGGGCCTTGGAGGATAACTATTTCGCCGAGGCCTTGGAGGAAGATCAGTTGGACGCTGTAAGCGACGGGGCAGATGAACTCATATCCCTCTCCCCCGCGCTCGTCCTCCTGCTCGTGCTCCTGCTCGCCTGACCCGCTTTCGTACGCCGTCGTCAAAGCGGAGGAGGATGAGGCGGTGGTGGGGGTGCAAAAGCGGGGGAGTGGAGAGGGAGAAGAGGATGTGTAGAAGGCAGGCGGTGTGGGGCGGAGGGGGTGCAGTACGTGGAGCGGCCATGGCTGGCCTCGCCTCGATCTCTGCGGGGCGCCATCAGGGGGGCGGACTGGACATGCGGCAGCATGGGGCTGAAGTTGAACCCTCAAATTCCGGGAGAAGGTTGCTTTCTTTCTCAAAAAAAAAAAAAATCCGGGAGAAGAATCTGCTATTAGTAGTCTCGGGCACCCGCAAAGCTCACCAAAATGATAATCTCTCGTCCAAATTTCTCAACAAACAAAAAATCCCACATCCAAATACATTGTTATTTTGTGTGGCTAATTCTTAGTTAAATAAGAATTAATTTAGTTTAATAATTAAATTTCAGTTGCAACTCGTGACTAGCATGAATCACGAAGCAAATATAACAGTACGGTGCATTTTTGTCAGCTGTAAACCTACTTGTAATTAAAAAATCTCAGTTGCAACTTGAAACCAAACTTGTAGTTCATAGGTGCATGAATCGTAATCCTATAACTTAATTTTCGGATAGCTGAGAACAAAAATGTTTATTAGGAAAATCACACGACTTCGATTTTTATTTCTACAAGCGGGATTTATTTCTCAAGCTCCATCCAACTGGAAATAGGAGCCATCAACTGAGACTGCAATCCATCATGTAGTTGGTTAGCGAGACTCTGCAGCCCTAGTACGTATCTCTTATACCTCCATGTCTTATGGATATCAGCGAATCCATATAGCTGGATTTTTCTTAACGGCATATAGCTGCATAAATATCTTCTAGTCCATCTACTGGCGGATCTGGTTTGTGAGTGTCTGCATTGATCTTGCCAGCAAGTCTAGCAGCCATTCATGGCATGTATCACTTCATCTATCCTCGGCAGCTCCCAATCTTCTTGCATTGCCTCCCATACCCTTGATGAACTAAGGCAAGAGACCACTGCATGAAATCGCATACTCAGTTTTCTTTTTTTATAAAGGAAATATATTAATATCATAAAAATACCAATTACACCCAACCTCTGCAACAACAAGATATCGAAAACATCAAGGATGCACACAACCAAGAACAAAATAAAAAATATATATATAAAACAAAGACCATGTCGCAGTGATGAAACACTCGCAATAGCAACACTCTAACCACCACCAAAGACAACACCAGGACCGTAGAAGAGGTTCTCCAAAAGTGACGCCTCCAAGAAGGAAATAATGTACAAGCGTTATCGTCGCCCGATCAAGAATCTTGAGTTTTCACCCTCGGAGAAAGACTGGAATAACAAAACAATGCATTCAGCAAGGCAATTGCCAGGTACAACAAATGAAGCCAGACCTTGGGCACTCACCCTAGAAATCGCGGCTCGGTACTCAAGAAGCACCACCAGAAGTGTTGTCCACCTGTGTTGCCGCCCCCTCCTATCAAGGCCGCAGCTGTAAGTCCTCAACACCTGACGCACAGGAAAATCTGTGGCGCGAGCCTTCATCGCAACCAAAACTCCTCTCCGCTATTACAAGCCTCTGATCGCAGCCACCATGAATTTCTTCACCATTGTCAATGCCATTGAAATCTATATTTAGACATGTCCCATGGCATCGGCAAGACAGTGAAGCTTCGCGCCATGCCCTCCAGAAGCATCTCTGGACGAAGATAAGGGTGCGCACGACCGGATCATTCTGATCTAGATATCCATTGGCGCCATGCGCCAATCATCTGCGAAAATCTCCGAGGGGAAGGTGAAAGAGCATGGTTGCCCCCATGCGTGGTTTTGGTAATTAATGACAATCTCTATGGACTAATGTATGCATTGAGTTACATTTGTAGGTTTGGTCCATAGCAATGCTTGAACTCCATATGTTGGAGTTAAGGCTAAAAGAAGAAGATTACTTGTTGATCAAGGCTAGGTGCAAGTTGATCAACACACAAGACTAGTGATGTACCATGAGGGATCATGTGATCCCATGGTTGGTAAACGTTGTCAATATAGTCTTGTGAACTAACCCATGATCTATGTGCTTGGTATTTTCATGTGTGGTTAGGTACCTCTCCATGAGTATGCATCGAAAGAAAGATCCTATGTAGCTCATGAAGGATGACGTCGTGTGGCGATCGTCATCAAGATATTAGCCAAGTGAATATATGACAAAGAGTGCCTCTCCCATGTTGGTGTATGGGGGATTCCGCTTTGAAGGATTCCGATAGTGGAAGGTGAACCTAACCCTTGGGGTGAGGTTCATCGGAGAATAGGGTGAGGCCTTTTGTGGCGTCTTGAGTAGGCCTTTTGTGGCGAGCTCACACCCCTCCAACGAGACGTACTCTCTTAACAAGGAGGAACTCGGGAATACATCCTCGTCTCCGCGTGCCTCAGTTATTTCTATCCCCGAGCTCTTTACTTATGCACTTTACATTGTGATAGCCTTTGTGTTTGATGTCATATATATTGCTATCACCTTGTTGTTATATTGCTTAGCATAAGTTGTTTGTGCACATAGGTGAACCTAGTATATTAGGTTGCTGGCTTGTTAATTTAAACACCTAGTTTTATTATGCAATTATCAAGCCTTAAATCGGAAAAGTTTTAATCGCCTATTCACCCCCCCCCCCCTCTAGGCGACATCGTTTGTTCTTTCAACCTCTCCATGAGTATGCAACGAAAGAAAGATCCTATGTAGCTCATGAAGGATGACGTCGTGTGGAGATCATCATCAAGATATTAGCCAAGTGAAGATATGACAAAGAGTGCCTCTCCCATGTTGGTGTATGGGGGAGCATCATGTGCGTCTTCACCGAGCGGAGCACAATCAAGAAAGATGGTCCATCTTGAGAAGATGAAGATCGTCATCGTCGACCTCAAGTGGATTATGGGCAAGGCAAAGGTATGATATTGATAGGGTTTCTATTTTACCGGTCTCATGATGTTAGTGAGACACCGGATTATAGGATATTTAACCGTACTATCAAGAGGGTTTCTCGACCGAGTATCTTGATCGCATCGTTCGTGGAGAGATCAAACCTTTGCATCCTTGACATCATCTTTATTGGTTCTTATTTGGCTCTTATCGTGGTGTGGTCTTGGTGCTTGTCGTGCCCGTCATGACAAGGCCAAGTTCACCGAAAACGAATTCCGTATGCGTCTTCTATTGCGTTTTTGGTTTTGGAGATTTTTTGTCGGTTCGTCCATATGGAGGGTTTCACTCTTCCATTTATTAGAAAAATCTCCCTTGCTTGGTTTCAATATTTTCACTTTTTATAGGGTAGCATTTGTCGTCCTCTTTCCAACAAAATTGGATTCACTCGATTCGGACTTCATTTGCAAAAGTTATGGTAGTTCTGGTTTTACTGTTTGGATCTGGTCCGGAGAAACACCGGAGATGGTCCAGAGTCTCCGGAGATGGTCCGGAGTCTCCGGTCAGCCGGAGTCTCCGGCCCACAGGACCCGGAATCTCCGGTCCATGGTTTTATCTGCTAAAATGGCCAAGTGTGGCGCGCCTCTGGATAGGGGTCCGGAGTTTCACCGGAGTATGTCCGGAGTCTCCGGCCCCTCTGGACCGGAATCTCCGGTCTGCCCCGATGATCCAACATGTGGTGCGCCTTTGGTGCCCTGTCCGGAAGGAGCCCGGAGCCTGGCCGGAATCTCCGGCCCTGGCCGGAGTCTCCGGTGCACTTACACCGGAGTCTCCGGTCTGAGCAGGCTGCAACGGCTAGTTTTTGTGGGGACCTATAAAAGCCCCCCTTCTTCCCCAAGTGGCTAAGGTTTTCAGCAGCACGAATTTCTCTCTCTCTCCCACCATTGTTGACCTTGGAAAATCTTTCCCTCTCCCAATCCCTCCAATGATTCTTGCCCATCTTTAGGGAAACAAGAGAGGAGACCTAGATCTAAATTTCCACCAATCAATCTCTCCTCTAAGTGAGGGGAACCTAGTGGATCTAGTTCTTGGAGTTCTTTTGTGGTTCTCCTCTTTGTTCTTCCTCTCAAATCCCTCCCTACCATTAGTTGCTTTGGTTGGATTTGGGAGTGAAGGACTTGACCACCTTGTGTGGTCTTGCCTTTTGCATTTGGTGCATAGGTTTGAGTTCCCCACGGTGATACGTGGGATTGAAGTTCAAGAAGCTTGTTACTCTTTGGTGCATTGTGTTCCCAAGAGCTTGTGCCTCTTGGGTGCATTGTGTACCCTATACGGTTGGTGGTGTCGCGAATACTTCGAGTTGTGAAGCTTCAGGCAAGGTTTGGGAGCCCCGGATTGAGTTGTGGGTGTGTGCCACAAGATTATTATAAAGGCTCCGGATTCCACCTTGAATGATTCCGTTAGTGGAAGGTGAACCTAACCCTTGGGGTGAGGTTCAATGGAGAATAGGGTGAGGCCTTTTGTGGCGTCTTGAGTAGGCCTTTTATGGCGAGCTCACACCCCTCCAACGAGACGTACTCCCTTAACAAGGAGGAACTCAGGAATACATCCTCGTCTCCGCGTGCCTCGGTTATTGATACGTCTCAAACGTATCTATAATTTTTGAGTGATCCATGCTAGTTTTGTGATATTGTCACATGTTTTTACTGTCATTTATATCATTTTTATGCATTTTGTCGGACTAACCTATTGACAAGATACCAAGTGTCAGTTCCTGTTTTTGCTGTTTTTGTATTTCAGAAAATTTATTTCTGGAAATATTCTCGGAATTGGACGAAAATTTACGGAGAATTTTTACTCTACGAAAGGCTCCAGAAGACCAAAGGGGAGCCTGAGGGGCCACACACAGGGCGCAGGCGGCCTACTGCCGCGGCCCCCCTAGGACCCGCGGGTGGGGGCCGCCCTTGCTCCTGGGGCACCCCCTCGGCCCCCTCCGACGCCTATAAAAATCCCTAAAAACCTAAAAACGTCGAGGCGGCCATTATTTTCCAGAAACTCGACCCCGACGCGCCGTCACCAAAAACCCTAGTTCGGGGTCCAATCTGAAGCTGATCCTGGCACTCTGCTGGAGGGGAGATCGATCCCGGAGGGCTCTTCATCATCATGCCTTTCTCCGGGATGATTTGTGAGTAGTCTCACCTTGGACTACAGGTCCATGGCAGTAGCTAGTTGGTAGTCTCTCTCTCTCTTGTGCTTCATGTCTTATGATCTTATGAGCTGCCTAACATGATCAAGATCGATTATTGTAATGCTATGTGATGTGTTTGCTGGGATCCGATGGATTATGAAGTTATGTTCAGATTGTGCATGATTCTTATATGGGTAATTTATGTTCTTGCATGCTCTCCGATGTGCGTAGTTACTTTGGCCAAGTGATTGTGTGTATCTCCAAGAGAGGGTATTTATGCTAGATAGTGGGTTCATGCCCCCTTTTGTTCCTGGGCACGAGTGACAGAAACGTCTAAGGGCGAGGTGTGTTGTTGCTACTAAGGGTTAAACAGCGGTGTTAATGTCTATTTTGATATTAGTATTGCTTACTTCATGCACTTTACTTAATGCAATTGTCTGTTGCTTGCAACTTAATACCGTTGGGTGACAAGCTGGATAGCGATCCCACGGTGGACTTTTTAGACAAAGACGCAGTTGGACTCAACGGTCTTTGTTCCTTGTCGTGATGCCTCCATAAATATTATCATGTCCTTTTTGTCATAGCTAAATTGGGTTTGTGTCATGATCTTGTCAATTGCCTAGCTGTAATTCGTTTACCCATCATATGCATATTTTATTTACTTGAGAGACTCCACTAGTGAACCCATGGCCCCCGGTCCATCTTTTTACATTGTTTACAACCTCATTTACTTGCTTTTAATCATCATTACTCCTCTGGTCACTTTTCATATTTTATCTATTTCATCATACAATTAACCGCTTTGTTTTCTGCGAGACCGGAAAGATTGACAACCTTTCCGCCGTTGGGGGCAAAGTATTTTGGTTGAGTGTGTGCAGGTCCACGTCTGTTGAAGGTCAAGCGCCAGAGATCTCCAACATTCACCTCGTTGTTGATTTCGAAGTTCTACTGGTTCGATAAACCTTGGTTCGTTAACCGAGGGAAAACTACTACTAGTTGCAATTCCGCCTTCGCTTGGGGCACCACCCAACTTATCAATATCTACCATCAAGCAGTTTTCTGGCGCCGTTGCCGGGGACTTTGGAGCTATAACATGGGGAGTCTCATACTATCAATCTCTTTACTTTGTTTTTGTCTTGCTTGCTTTATATCTCGTTTAGTTTATTTTCCTGTTTCAAAATTTTAAAACCCAAAAAAATTAGTGTAGTCTTTATTTCTGTCTTGTTCTTTTATCATGTCTTTATGTCTAGCTTTACCACTCTTGATATGCCTCTGTTAGCCGAGTTCTTTATCTTCAAACAAAAGGGAGAAGAAAGTTTAAAAAATGTTTGGGATAGAATTTCAGAATTACATCAAAAGATCCAACCCATGCTTGCTATGTGTGTTTTACTGAGATGCTTTTATTATGGACTATCTGATGCATGCAAGCATGTTTTGGATGTCATTACTGGAGGAAACTTTCTTGAAATTGATGAATTAGAATCCCTGAGAATTATAAAAGGCTTAGTTGTTTTTCCCACCAATGAGAAAACTAATGGAATACATGGTAGATTAGATAAAATAGAAAATATTTTATGTAATCTAAATTTAAATGGAATAGAGGTGAGCTCTAAAGATTATCAAATCCTTGAAATAAATGGAGATTGGGAACCGTATATCCCTATTGAAATAAATGATCAAAGGTTCCTTGCTTATTGTGATATCAGTTCTATGATGTCAACTATGCCTAAAGGGTTTTCGATGCTATGAATTTTGGAGACTTATTTGATTACCCTTTTTGTCACTCTCATTCTGATGGTAGCCCTTCAAAAATTTATAAAAGAGTTAATGAAGTACTTGTCACTTTTAAACATAAGACTGCTTTGGTTGATTTCTTGGTTCTTGAGTCAAAGGCTCAAGCTAATATTGTTCTTGGAAGATCTTTCCTTCATTCCGTGGGAGCTTTTATTGATGTTAAAAAGGGCTTCATACGTTTTCATTTTCCCATTAGGGGCAGGTTCTCCTTTCCCCTCAAAGAGAAAGAAGTGCTAATTGAAGGAAAAGTTGCAATGGATTTCGAAAAAACTTGATATTTGGCATTGCGCCTAGCTAAAAGGTGTTAAAGAAAAGCGCTTGGTGGGAGGCAACCCATCTTTTATTTTCAGTTTGCTTTTTGATTTTCTTGAGTCATGAAGTTATTACCTCTGTAGAAACTTTTGATTTTTTGTGCCAAGTTTAGCCTCTAATGCATTGAAAGTGTGAGGTATTGTGTTGCTGTCGAAAAACAGATTCTGTGCGCCTGTTGCACGAAAATCCTAAAATCGCTATAATTATATATTTTTCTGCTATTTTTTGAAAGCAATACTGATGCTTTTATCTATCTTTCGTTAGTTTTAAGTTTTTTTATTTGAGCTGCAGAAGTGCCTCGAAAAATTCGATCTTTACAAAATGTTCGGATTTTGGCAGATTCTGCTTTTATTTTGCATTTGTCTCTTTACCATCGTCATATGTGATACTCTAGGGGTAGAGTGCCACATTGAGGCTTAGTAAACAGTAGCTAATGTTTAATGAAGTTGGTTTGCAATTTGTCATGAGTTGAACACATGTGCATTTTAATTATGAGCACTAACCCTCTAATCAAATTATGAGAAGTTTTGTGTGAAGGGAGTTTTTAAGTTCCAAAGTAGAGGAATATGAAGAAATCGAGGATGGATCAGAGCTCAAGCTTGGGGATGCCCCCATGTAACCCCCTCTGAATATCAAGAACTATCAAGAGTCAAAGCTTGGGGATGCCCAAGGATCCCCTCATCTTCACCGACTATCATAAGGTCGTCTTCGTTGAACTTTGTTTTTATCACTTTACATATTATGTGCTATGCTTGGAGCGTATTTTTACTTTCAGTTTTGTTAGTTTGTTTGTTAGTCATATCTTTGTTGGATCCTAGCTTTATTTGTGTGGGAGAGACACACGCTCCACTTTTTCGTTTGAATACTCCTTTGCTTCGCTTATATCTTTTCGAGTATTCTTAGCTACTGTTTGTTTTCTAGTAAGCTCTTGCTTTTAGCTTTTATCTTGTTTAGAGCTGCTAGTTGTTAAGTTAAACTCTCTTGTTCTTCACTTATATTTGTTGGAGAGTTGTTTTGGTTGCTTGGTTAATGTGTTAGATCGGAAAAATGCTATGCATGTGGCAGTGGTATGAAGTAGAAAAAAACCTGCATAGTCTTGTAGATCACTATGTGGATAATTTGATACCCTTCAATTGTTTTGAGGCACTAAAATAACTAATGGTTAAAATGTGTTGGTTAATGGTGTTAGAGCTGATTAGTGGAGAGGTGTTATTAACGCGTGGAGCCGTACTTTTCTGAACTAAACAAGCTAAGTCAACAATGCTAATTTATCGTGAATTCTACTAAGTTGAAAATAAGTTCCTAGTGGATATTTACTGCAACGGTCGGGGAAGCCAACGGGGCACTTGTGTCACTGCCACGATCCCTCTCGGGGTGTCTCTAACCATTTGTGGAACATTGAAACTGCTAGTTGTTTGCAATATACGAAATGCATTGTTGAGTTTTGGTTTTTGGCACTTCCACTTCCATATTTTGCTAGCCTCTTCGGTGCTGCGCAATGCCCTCTCTCACATTGAGATTGGTGCATACTTCACGAGCATATCCAACTCCGTGGGAGAACTTCATCCTGTTCTCCTACACATAAGCCAACTATCTTCCTCAAAACAGCCACCATACCTACCTATCACGGCATTTCCATAGCCGTTCCGAGATACATTGCCATGTAACATCCATCATTATATTACATGACTTGATGTCGTTCTTCATTATCATATAGTTTGCTTGATCATTGAGTTAGTGTGCAGCGTGGCTTGCCACATGTTCTACATTTTTTCCGCACTACGCTCGATCATGCATATCTTCTTTTATACATCATGTATTAGTCTTATGAGTTATGAGTACCAAAAGCGTGATGATCACCTTGTAAAAATAGAGTGTTGCCCCTACCTGTAAGCATATTGAAAAGAGTCCAAAGTGACCACATAAAAGAGTCCAAAAGAGACCAATGAGAGAAAATTTAAAAGAGCCACGAAGGCCACAATAAAAAAAAGAGAAATATAAAATAGAGAGGGGGCAGCACTACTATCCTTTATTCCACACTTGTGCTAGTAGCACCTACACTTCATTATAGAGAGTTTTCATATTTCATTTGTATAACTATGTGGGGAATTAACGTTATAGAACTTGGCTTGTATATTTCAAGGATGAGCCTCCTCAAGTGAGCTCTAGGTCTTCATGAGCAAGCAAGTTGGATGCATCCCCACTAGTTCCATTGGAGAGCTTTCATACACTTATAGCTCTATGTACATCCGTTGTATGGCAATCACTACTCCTCATACAGTGTCAACTACGAGACTTCCTTCTGTCTTGTGGTTACTCTCTCCACTGTTTGAGTCTTTCTTTTTTACCTTCCAAACATCCATCATTGTTCTCTTTGCCATAACATCATAGTGCCAAAGCCACTTCTAACTTGCACTAGTTGAGTAGACTTCGAAACAGTTGATTTGTGAAGTAGATTGATTAGGACACCTGACTTGAGCTTGGCTATTTTCATGAATGACTAATTAGATGCTTTGAAAAATGATTGATACTTTACATTGGAGACATAATTCGCAATTTTTCTTGCTAAACCTTATGTATGGTTCCATGTCTCCAACGCACTTATTCATGAAAAGTTTCTAGCATTTGTTAGCTAGCATTTGTTAATCATTGTTTGCTTAATGTCAACTATAGACAATTGTTTTGGATCACGTTATTCACTTCATGTGCTTTGCATTACTATCTTGATCAAGATTGTGTTGGTTGCATGTCTCATAAAAAAATATTTGTTATCACTTACCTACTCGAGGACGAGTAGGAGTTAAGCTTGGGGAAGCTGATACGTCTAAAACGTATCTATAATTTTTGAGTGATTCATGCTAGTTTTGTGATATTGTCACATGTTTTACTGTCATTTATATCATTTTTATGCATTTTGTCAGACTAACCTATTGACAAGATGCCAAGTGCCAGTTCACTGTTTTTGCTATTTTTGTATTTCAGAAAATTTACTTCTGAAATATTCTCAGAATTGGACGAAAATTTACGGAGAATTTTTACTCGATGAAAGGCACCAGAAGACCAAAGGGGAGCCTGAGGGGCCACCCACAGGGCGCAGGCGGCCTCCTACCGCGGCCCCACTAGGACCCGTGGGTGGGGCCCGCCCCTGCTCCTGGGGCACCCCCTCGGCCCCCTCCGACGCCTATAAAATCCCTAAAAACCTAAAAACATCAAGGTGGCCATTATTTTCCAGAAACTCGACCCCGACGCGTCGTCACCGAAAACCCTAGTTCGGGGTCCAATCTGAAGCTAATCCCGACACTCTGCCGGAGGGGAGATCGATCTCGGAGGGCTCTTCATCGTCATGCCTTCCTCCGGGATGATTTGTGAGTAGCCTCACCTTGGACTACGGGTCCATGAAAGTAGCTAGTTGGTAGTCTCTTTCTCTTGTGCTTCATGTCTTATGATCTTGTGAGCTGCCTAACATGATCAAGATCGATTATTGTAATGCTATGTGATGTGTTTGCTGGGATCCGATGGATTATGAAGTTATGTTCAGATTGTGCATGATTCTTATATGAGTAATTTATGTTCTTGCATGCTCTCCGATGTGTGTAGTTACTTTGGCCAAGTGATTGTGTGTATCTCCAAGAGAGGGTATTTATGCTAGATAGTGGGTTCATGCCCCCTTTTGTTCCTGGGCACGAGTGACAGAAACGTCTAAGGGCGAGGGTGTGCTGTTGCTACTAAGGGTAAAACAGCGGTGTTAATGTCTATTTTGATATTAGTATTGCTTATTTCATGCACTTTACTTAATGCAATTGTCTGTTGCTTGTAACTTAATACCGTTGGGTGACAGGCTGGATAGCGATCCCACGGTGGACTTTTTAGACAAAGACGCAGTTGGACTCAACGGTCTTTGTTCCTTATCGTGATGCCTCCATAAATATTATCATGTCCTTTTTGTCATAGCTAAATTGGGTTTGTGTCATGATCTTGTCAATTGCCTAGCTGTAATTCGTTCACCCATCACATGCATATTTTATTTACTTGAGAGACTTCACTAGTGAACCCATGGCCCCCGGTCCATCTTTTTACATTGTTTACAACCTCATTTACATGCTTTTAATCATCATTACACCTCTGGTCACTTTTCATATTTTATCTATTTCATCATACACTTAACCACTTTGTTTTCTGCGAGACCGGAAAGATTGACAACCTTTCCGCCGTTGGGGGCAAAGTATTTTGGTTGAGTGTGTGCAGGTCCACGTCTGTTGAAGGTCAAGCGCCAGAGATCTCCAACATTCACCTTGTTCTTGATTTCAAAGTCCTACTGGTTCGATAAACCTTGATTCGTTAACCGAGGGAAAACTGCTACTAGCTGCAATTCCGCCTTCGCTTGGGGCACCACCCAACTTATCAATATCTACCATCAGTTATTTCTATACCCGAGCTCTTTACTTATGGAATTTACATTGTGATAGCCTTCGTGCTTGAAGTTTTATATCTTGCTATCACCTTGTTGTTTGTCTTGCTTAGCATAAGTTGTTGATGCACATAGGTAAGCCTAGTTTATTTAGGTTGTTTGCTTGTTAATTTAAACACCTAATTTTATTCTGCAATTGTCAAGCCTTAAACCGGAAAAGTTTTAATCGCCTATTCACCCCCCTCTAGGCGACATCGTTTGTCCTTTCAGAAGGTCAGAACTCATCGGCGTCATGATCGAGGAGGCTGACATGAGGCAGATCGAGAACTTGGCGCTCAAAGATCAGCAGGTCCAAACCACCTTTATTGCGTGGAAGAGGATGACACATGAGAGGATCTCCATCGGTCATCCACCTACCATGGTGGGTGGGATCGACGGCGACCCAAGAAGAGGCCGGTAGGAATCGCCAGAGGCCGACCCAAGCCCGAATCTCCACCGGTGATCGACAATGCTCCAACCCGCAGCCTTCATGCTCCGACGACATGGCCACGAAATATGTAAAGCCCGCCTGCCCCAACCCGCCCTCGATAGAAGGGGTGCCGCCACCGCAGCAAGGACCGAGGGCAGCGGCGACGCGGCCGCCCTTCGCTTGGTTTCTGGCGGTGGCTAGGGTTAGGACCGGTGCCGCCCTAGGGGAGCAACACGTGACCTGAGGGAAAACTGATTGAGCAGCATCCAAACGTAAAACTTTGGGGGGGAGGGAGAATTTCACTTCCCCAACCTTTGCACCCGAGTAAGGATGCACACAACCTTTTAAGCATGAGTACAAGGAGTTTTAATCTCGGTTCCGCACCATGCCTGGTCCTCAAGAATAAATACATGATGGGTTTGTACATCCACTTCCCTAACGAGTTGAGGTAGGCTCACTTTCCTACTAAGGATGCACACGGCCTTTTAAGCATGAGTATCAGGATTTTTAATCTCGGTTCCGCACCAAGCCTGGTCCTCAATAATAAATACATGACTATCAGGAAAACCTGGTCCTAAAAAATAAATAGGAACCTAAATTCAGCTCCGTAAAGATTTGAACTAACTCAGGTGCTGGGTTTAAGTATTGTGTGTCACAAGAACTTTTTTTTTTTTTGCCATTGATACGATCCTCGAAATGTAATTGCGACCACTTATTTCTATTGTGATATATTTTGGAAAACCAATTAAAATATAGTAAGAATCTAGCAGTACTTTACAAATCAAAACCATACACATGATTTTCAAAATTTCAAATCAAAATAATTATTAGGATATTCGTGGTTATTGGTTAAAATCCTTTACCAACGGCACGTGGGAAAGGTCAACTATTTGTGGCATGAAGAGAGTACAATCTTCTGGTGTCAACCAAGCAAGCTCTCAAATCTATGTTATCATGAATGAACATCTACAAGAGATACAAGTTGCTGACAGAGAAGCACATATACAAACAAAGATCACAACATTCCAGGCCGATGCTACTGGCAAAATCATGCACTGTCCAAAAAATTGTTCGATGTTACAATCTGATCGTACTCCAAAACAAGGTAGCACAATCCCAGTTAGCACCCGTTTGGAATGAGTGTAATAGTGTGTCCACCGGCATTTAGTTCAACTTTGAGCCTAAATACCGAAGGCCACACACTTTGATCGTATCCCAAAACCTACTACACAAAATACGTGGAAATTATAACAGCGGAACCTGTTACTAAAAAGGCAGGCACCCTTTGCCTTGATGGTGTTGCCGGCGAGGAAATGAGGTTACTACATAAAAAATGCAAAGAAAATAAGATTGTTACATCATGCGTATAGTGAATCGTTCTTTTTCCTGGGTCAATTGTTATGGCTATGAGTTGGAGGTTCCACAGAAACCAGTGCCAACAATGAGAAATGTTATAGCCTGTAGATATATGTAGATGAAATAGAAGTCAGATCCGTGCACCAAGTTGTAGGTTGCACAAGCGAAAAGGAACACGGCGAACAGAATTTCCGACATAGTCCATCTGCAAGAGCATGAAAGTGGTAAGATTCCAGTCTGGGTTAAGCTCGACATAACTTGGGTCACATTTTTTTGACCATTGGGAGATACCTGTCCCAAAACCTGCAGCGAGGCCTTTCAAGTATCTGAGGTACGGGCTTTGTGTTGCTTGAGCTGCCAAGCTTCTCCGTGACCACCCATTCGTTTACGCTTCCTAACTCCAGCAAACCGATAAACGTTGCCTTTGTTCGGTGAAATGACATGACATTCTCAAAGAGGATCCAGAATGGTATGAAGTGGATAGAACTGCAAGGACAACAGTAGTGAGGAACCACTAGATCATATCTGGCACAGACGTAATTATGCTAATTAATACGCTTCTTCTGCAAGCATCCAACCTTGGATTTCTAATGGCATATAGAACGGTTATTGTTGTTGGAATATAGACCACGCCCCATGAAGGAATTGTGACCTCGGGAACTAACACCGACAGTGGGATCACTACACAGTAGAGCATGAAAGGTACCACATGAGCAACAACCTTCCTCACAAAGAAGAAGCTGTATAGCAAATAAAGCTTCCTCCAAAATGACACCTCCTGCCCCAGGATTTAGAGGTTGTCAGATAAACATCGCAAAAGAAACAAACAGTAATGATGTAACTAGATGTCACGTTATGCACACAACAGAGTATAATCATTTGAAGAAATAAAACTGATGGTTATGCATACAAGAGCAAAAAATATCACAGACCGTCAAACACGTCATCACAGATTTTTATTTCATGCAAACACTACTATATTGTAAGAAGCAGAGTTACCTTACTAAACAATATTTCCATTCCCGTCTTCCGGAATAAATTTGCTGCCCCGCATGTCCAACGGTGTTGTTGACGACGATATGCCTTCAGATTGCTTGGTAGTTCACTTTTTACCTGTAGTTACAGCATTAATTTCCTTGGGAGTTACATCAATGTAAAAATATGACTATCAATCAACTTTGGTTGACCATGAAACTATATTTTCACCTGTTCAAATAAAGGAGATGTCATTTCTGCATTCTCTTCACATGAATCCCATTCAGCAAACAACCATGCTTCTTGTAAGGTTACATATTTTTCTCTTTTAGATTGCTAAATACTTTCTAATATAGAAATGTAAACACAATCTATTTTAACAGAATAACTGAATCCATGACTCCATGAGTATGTTAGTGCCATTACCACCCTACCTTAACATCGCCAACATAGACAAATTTCCATCCTTTCAGGCCTGCTCTGACTGCCAAATCCATGTCTTCAACTGTGGTTCGATCATCCCAGCCACCAACTTCCTTGATGGCAGAAATTCTCCAGACCCCAGCAGTTCCTGCAGTTTTGAAACAAGCAATTCCTGAAGTTAAAGATTAATCCTACAGGGTTGTGAATGGGTCGATTCTTAATGGAGATGTGTCTGTTATACCATTAAAACCAAAGAATGCAAAGGCGGATGAACCTGCTTCCTGCTCTACTTTAAAGTGGTAATCTAGTGTCATCTTCTGTATCCTTGTCATCAGGCATTCATTGGGATTAACTGCAAAATCGTCCCAAAATGCCAGTCAGCGAGTTCCTGTCAATTCCAACAGCAGATGCATCAGACTGACAAACCCTATTAAGTTGATGCACTGGCAAACGTGCAGCGCACCACAAGCAGACTTAATGGAGAATAATAAACTAACCAGATGAACTCACAAAGAGGGTAAACCTGACTGCTTTTTAGGCTTACCGAATTCCCAGCGTGCTTGAACAAGAGCAATTTGTGGATTACGCGCAAGAAACGGGATGGTTCTCATGAGGAAGTCCGGTTCTGGTTGGAAATCGGCGTCAAATACAGCAAGGAAATCACACTGTTGGACATAATCATGCAACATCCCCTCTTTCAGTGCACCAGCCTTGTATCCTTTGCGAGTGTTCCTCACCTCATATTTTACGTTCTTGCCTTTCTTAGCCCAACACGTGCATTCGAGCTCCACAAGATCCTACTCAGACACAGCACATATATAAATGATCTATCTTTGAGGGGGCAACAAGACAGAAACGAAATCAAAACCATTTTCAGGACTTCAATAGCTCAAGTTAATCCTATACTAGTATCATCTACAATGCTAATTGCCAACCGCTTAATTATTTCTGGCATTAAGTGTATGATTTTACATTAGTGTACTACTAAATAGTGTTAGGGAGATAAAACAGCTAAATAAATGGTTACCTTGACCGTTGGATCCGTGGAATCGTCTAGAACCTGTACGATGAGCCTATCCGACGGCCACGACAGCCCGCACGCTGCCCCAATCGAGAGCTTGTACACCTGCACCCGACATAGGCCAATCGAGGTATAACGCTACGTATACCACCATACATGTACGTACGTATACCAACAGCTAGCGTGTGTACACCACCTACATTTTACACTGCAACAGTAGTAGTATGCAATTACTGAGAAGAATACGCGCGTACGTACCTCCCGCTCGTTGTACATGGGGATTTGGACGAGCACCATGGGGTAGCTCCCGAGGAGGAGGCCGCGCTCCTCGTCGTCGTCCTCGGCGCCGAGGAGCGGGTCCGCCCGGTACCGCCGCTCGGGCCTGCGCGCGGCGAGGCTGGCGGCGGCCATGAACACGGCCTCGGCGAGCAGCAAGGCCGACATGGCGATGCACGCGCCCGACGCCGCCGCGAGCGCCGGCGCCACGGCCCCCGCGCGCACCGCGTCCCACTCCCACGCGCCCAGCACCTCGCCGCGGACGCGCCACCGCCGCAGCAGCAGCAGAAGCAGAGACCCGTCCTCCGCCGCTGCAGAGGCGGGCCCCGCACCGGCCATGATGCCCACCGGCTTTTCCTGTGCCGCGCGCCTCCTTTTTGGCCTTTCGAGGCTATGCTTTCTGTGCGCGTCGGCTCGGGACGGGGCGCTTTTGCCGTCGCCTATAGGGACGAGTGGAGTTCCCGAGGCTCCGGTACGCGTTACCCGGGGCATCCCGGTGTATCACGATGACGTGTGGGGTCTCGGCTCTCTGGGCCCGTTGGTCAGTGAGGCAAGTCAGCGTGGTGTCACGTCGCCCGCAGTACACGGTCGTCGCACTCGCAGCGGAGGCAATTAATGATGACGGGACGAGGTGGGCGTGGACGTCGAGGGAGTCGTGGTCGGCGTTTGATTTGTTGCTGGTGGTGGCCATCGGCACCGTCCACCGGCGCACGCGAGGAGTGGTTGCGCCGGCCTGCGCGACGACAGCTTTTGGCGGTCCCGGTTGGACGCATCCCGTCGTGTCGCTCGTGTTGCGCTATCGGACAAGCGAGTTCGCTAGCTCTATCCCATTCGGTGGCCTTTTCTACGAACCCGTACCGAAAATTAGATTGAGGTAATAGCCCCCACAATACAAATATTTGAAAAATGTGGTTAGGTGATACTACAAGGTGTAAAAGTGGTCCAAATCATTAGAATGTGGACAGGTGGTACGGCAATTCATTTTTACAAAATGACCCTTTCAAATTTCTATGTGTCACATATGATCTTAGGTGTTATCTACCCATGTATCATGATAGAATTTGGCTGGACAATTATAAAAAAGCTAAACATGCAATTTTACTTGTTTTACACTCTAGTGGCATAGGAGGGCATAGTGGTATTACTGCCACATACAACAAAATTAAAGCATTGTTGGCTTGGCAAAATATGAAACAAGATGTGTCCACACCTATGTGTCCCATTTCACCATTTGTCCGCTCCAACCCCTTCCAATACCCGAGAAAGCTTGGAACATTATCGGTTTGGATTTTATAGAAGGTCTCCCCAAATCTTTCAAATTTCACATTATTTTGGTAATAGTGGACAATTCACTAAGTATGCACATTTCTTGCCTTCATCCCATCCATACACTGCCATGATAGTTGCCCAACTTTCTGTTGACAACATATGTAAGCTTCATGGCCTTCCCAAAGTGATTATTCTTATAAATGCACGTGGTCCGGTTCGGCCCACTGACCCGCTGGACCGGACCTGGAATTTGTTACCAACAGGGTAACGGGCCGACCCACAAGAAATTAGGTCCAACGTGGATCTAATCTGATCGAACCTAGGGTCGACCCACACCTCTCTACAGACTGCCTGGAGGACGGCCACCCCTACGCCGCCGCTGGACCAGGGCCGCCCATGCGCTGCCGCTGGACCAGGCACCTCGCCAGTGCACTTCGCCGCAGGACCAGGCACCTCGCCACCGCAGCTTGTCGGGGTAGAGCACTCCGCCGCCCTCCTACCGGATCCTCCACCCCGTTCCTGGCTGTCTCCAAGTCGTCCCCGCCGCCGAAGAAGGGCAACCCGCCGACTCATGGTTGTCTTGTCCTCCTCGATCCCGCACCTGGCTCGCATCCCTCTCCGTCGCCGCTGAGTCTCATCGTCCGATCCATGGTAAAACCTCTCCCCTTGCTTATCTCTATCCCTGCGTGTGTTTCTTGGTTCTACCTTCTAGGTGTAGCGGTGTGGCTTTGGTTGTTATTTGACTAGTGGTCACAACTTGACTAAGAGTGCCCCTTGAACATGTAAATTATTTCACAAGTGATAGTTAACAGTGGACATCGAGTATGAATTCCTGTTTATGTGGTCCATTCTTTGGGCAAGATTGTTAGTGGGTTGTGATTATGCTCTGGATGGATGGATGTCTGTTGGTAATTACTAGAATTGGAAATATCTGTGATAAAATCTCGTGTTTTTGTCGATGTTTTGCAAGTTTCATCATTCATGATGATTCTGCTGTTCTTGCATTTGTTCATCCAATGTGTTCATACATGTCTGACATTGTTCATCCAGTGTGTTATGAGTTATCGTGCCTATATGTCCTGACTTTTATGTGATCTGTTCATCCAATGTGTTATCTGTTCATCAACGTTTTGCAAGTTTCATCATGCATGCTTCTATAGTTCTTGCATTTGTTTAGAAATCAGTTGGCTCTTGGCGCATAAATATCCTGGTAGAACTCTTGGTGTTCCATAACTGGAGTGCTTATATTAGGCTGTGAGCATACTTACTAGAAATTGCTCATCCACGTTGTTATTTGTATACCCTGAGCTTGTGGTTAAATTCTTCTCCTTCTCAATTAATATTGAATATTAAACATGCATATGCCAAGCCAGGAGCAAGAGCAGCAAGATGACCTCACCATCAGAGGCGAAGGAGAAAGGCAGAGTGGACGGCGTCGAGGTCCCGGTCACAAGTTGAAGAAGTTCTCTCTAGTTCCAAGGCACCATGTGGCGGCTGCTCTGATGTCAAGGAACCGGGCAGCACGGGCTTCTCAGGCTGCAAAGCGAAGATCTCCGGCAGCATGGGCATCTCCGGCTGCAACGCAAACTTCTCCGACAGCGACGCCACAAACTGTTGCAGTTCTAGAGTCATATCGAACACCCATGTTTATCGACAACGACTATGTCACACATTCTGGTGAGGTTAACACCAAAGCTAGATAATGTTTAAGACTAGTTTTTCTTCTCTGATAATGATATTATGTGGCTGTGACAACATGTTTAGGATTCCCTTATATCCACTTTGCAGTTTGTGACTTATTTCAGAAGTTTGTTGATCTAATGCAATCTGCAGCTAGTTAACCTAATGCAAGTTTCAATGTTTTTCAAACCATGTGGATGCTGACATGCATGAAGATGATGTCGAGGACGAGCCTGAGCATAACTTTGAGGATGAGAAGGAAGTCGAGGAGGATGAGTAGGATGGAGATGAGGATGAGTATGTTACTGCTAGTGCGTCAGTTCGAGCTTTAACAAGAAAATTCAAATCTCAAGCCTGAAAAGAGTATGTTCCCCTCACTGTGAATGGCCAGGTTACAAAGGGGAGGTGCAAGCACTGTGACAAGATTATTAGTGCAAAGCGTGGTGCAGGGACCAGCGCCTTGTTGAAGCACTTGGACAGATGCAAGAAACGAGATGTTGCACTAAGGATTCTGCAAGGCATGAATTCAACACTTCGCTCTCCCGATGGTCATCGTTTGAAGAATTGGAATTTTGATCCTGTGATTGCAAGAAAGGAACTTGCCCGGATGGTTGCATTGCATGGCCTTCCATTTATCTTCGTGGAATACGATGGATTCAGAAGGTTTGTAGCAAGTTTGAACCCAATGTTCAAGGCAATATCTCGGACAACCATTAGAAATGATTGCATCAAAGCATTCAACGAGCTGAAGTTGGAACTATGGGGATTGTTCAAGAATGCAAAGTGCAAGTTTTCACTAACATCAGATATGTGGACGTCGAATCAAACACTCGGATATATGTGCATCACGTGTCACTACATCACCGATGATTGGGAAGTTAACAAGGAAATTATCAAGTTTTTCATTGTCGAGACGCCACACTCCGGAATTGAGATGTTCAGTCAGGTTCTCGAATGCATTCAAGAATGGAATATTGATGATAAAATATTTGGGATCACATTGGACAATGCATCAGCTAATGATTCAATGGCTGGTGAGTTGAAGCGCAATTTGGTGGACAAGATGGCTCTTCCGGTGAGTGGAGAGTTGCTACACAATCGTTGTGCAGCACATGTCATAAATCTCATTGTTAAGGATGGTTTGGACTATGTGGAAGAAAAAATTATGAAAAACATTCGGGAGAGTGTCAAATATATCGGATCGTCCCAAGGCCGGAAGAAAAAGTTTAAGGATGTGATTGCCAAAGCTAGCCTCTCTGTTGGTAAGTGGCCCACTATGGATACTCCTACTCGTTGGAATTCCACGTACTTGATGATTGAGAAGGCCATGGAGTATAGTAAAGCATTTGATTTATTGGCCAAGCAAGATTTGAATTACACATATGCTCCATCAGTGAAGGATTGGGAAAAGGCAACAATTCTTTGCAAGGTGTTGAAGGTATTTTATGATGCAACTATGATAATTTCTGGTACCTCGTACCCTACATCAAACCTTTATTTCCATGAGATGTGGAAAATAAAACACACTCTGCAAAAGGAAGCATCTAATCCTGATCTTGGACCGATGGTGGATGCCATGAAAGGGAAGTTCAATAAGTACTGGTTGAGCTCCTACAAGAACCTTGCAATTCCGGTTATACTTGACCCACGCTTCAAGCTTAAATATGTGGAGTTTCGTCTCAACCAGTCCTTTGAGAATGATCCTCAACAACGGATCAAGAGAGTGAAAGAATTGTTCAGGAGCCTCTTTGACGAATATTCTTCTAAATTCAATAATGGCAACACAAACTTATCACAACAAACAGGTCAGGATCATAGTCAAATGGTCACAACAGATGATGATTTGTTTGATGACTGGGATAACCACCTTTATGGCGAGCAACAAGGTCAAGTACCGGAACTTGATAGATACTAAAATGAGAACCCAATTTCAAGATCCGGGGAGTTTGATAACTACTGTTTGTTTGCTTTGCAGAAGAAAAAAAAAAGAAAAAGCTTACAAGTCTACTTTTCGATTGTTGCACGCAACCAAATCTCCCATGCAACGTACAGGACATTGTCAGATAATTAGCAGACGGTTTGGGTTAAGCTTCTTTGACCACATCGGACATGTTGAAAGAACAAACGATGTCCCGGATGTCGCCTAGAGGGGGAGGGAGTGAATAGGACATTAACACTTTTTCTAATTAGGGGCTTGATAATTGCGGAATAAAACTATGTGTTTAAATTAACAAGCCAACAACCTAATATACTAGGTTTACCTAAAGTGCACCAACAACTTATGCTAAGCAAGGCAAGCAACAAGGTGAAAGCAAGATATAAACTTCAAGCACGATGGCTATCACAATGTAAATTGCATAAGTAAAGGGCTCGGGTATAAGGCACGCGGAGACGAGGATGTATTCCCGAGTTCCTCCTTGTTAAGGGAGTACGTCTCATTGGAGGGGTGTGAGCTCGCCACAAGAGGCCTACTCAAGATGCCACAAAGGCCTCACCCTATTCTCCGATGAACCGCACCCAAGGGTTTGGTTCACCTTCCACTATCGGAATCCTTCGAGGCGGAATCCGGAGCCTTTACACCACTAAGCTTGGGGCACGCATCCACAACCGAATTGGAGGCTCCCAAGAATCACCACAACACCGTCTAGGGTCCAATGACCCAAGAGTAACAAGCTCCCAACCTTCAATCCCACGAATCACCGTGGGGAGCACAACCCGATGCACTTAATGCAAAAGGCAAGAACACACCAAGTGGTCAAATCCTTCTCCCCAAAATCCAACCAAAGCAACTAATGCTATGTAGGGATTTAGGAGGAAGAACAATGGAGAAACACCAAGAACTCCAAAATCTAGATCCAACGAATTACCCTCACTTAGAGGAGATTTTGTTTGGTGGAGTAGTGGATCTAGATCTCCTCTCTTGTTTCCCTAAATTTGGGCAAGAATTATCGGAGGGAAGTGGAGGAATCGAGCTCTCAAAGATTGCAACAATGGTGGGGAGAGAGAAAAAGAGCTCTGCAGGAAATTTGGGGAAGAAGCCCTTTTTATAGGGGCCCCAAAAATGGAGCCGTTGGGGCAAAAAGTGCCCAGCCCCGCCAGCCCGGCCTGGGGCCGGCCGGCAGAGAATCAAACAGACAACGAAACAGTCAAAAAATGCGCAGGTGGGCCGGCCTACCCCCGGCCTGGGCCGGCCAGGCAGCCAGGGAGGCCGGGCAGCCCACCGAAGGAGCCGGCCACCGGACCCCGGCCTGGGCCGGCCTGGTGCGCAGCTGGCCGGGGAGCAGCCCGAGCCGGCCGGCCTAGTCCCGGCCTGGGCCGGTCAGGCAGCATGCGGGTGGGCCGGGACACCGCCCGAGCCTGCCGGCCTCGCACCGGCCTGAGGCCGGCCCGGCCGGCCAGTCTGGCCCTTTTTTTTTCTTTCTCTGTTTTAAAATCTGTTTAGAAAACTTTCCGAAATAGAAATGCAATAACTTTCGCCCACGAACTCCGTTTTCGATAATCTTGGACTCGTTAGACTCGTCACAATGAGCACAACAAGAATATGCAGAGAAACATCATATTCCAAGAATATATTATAAAAACAAATGGGGAAAGGTAAACGCTCCCATTTTCAAATCGGAAATGCAATAACTTTCACCCACGAACTCCATTTTCGATAATCTTGGACACGTTGGAATCGTCACAACGAGCACAACAAGATTATGCAGAGAAACATCATAGTCCAAGAAAATATTATAAAACCAAATGGGGAAAGGTTAAACCTCTATTTTGAAAACCGGAAATGCCGAAACTTTTGCAATTGAAGTCCGAATGAAGTAAAACCAATTTTGTTGAAAAGAGGACGACAAATGCAACCTTTGGAAATGACAAACAAGCAATGGAGACTTTGCAAAAAAATGGAAGAGATAAATCTTCCGTACGGATGAACCGGCAAAATCTCCAATACCGAAACCGCAATAGAAGATGCATATGAAAACCGTTTTCGGTGAACTTAGCCTTGTCATGATAAGCACGACAAGCACCAAGATCACACCACAATAAGAGACAAATAAGAACCAATAAATATGATAGCATGGATGCAAAGGTTTGTGCTCTCTACGATGATACGATCATGATATTCTGTCGAGAGCCCCTCTTGATAGTACGGTTACCTATCCTATAACCCGGTCTCTCACTAAACAACATGAGACCGGTAAAATAGAAACCCTATCAAGATCATACCTTTGCCTTGCGCTTAAACCACTTGAGGTCGATGAAGACGATCTTCAACTCCTCAAGACGCACCACCTTTCTTCATTGCGCTTCGCTTGGTGAAGATTCACATGAAGCTCCCCCAAACACCAAGATGGGAGAAGCACCTCTTCGGCATATCTTCACTTGGACTTGAGTGTTGATCAACACGCACTTAGCCTTGATCAACACATACTTTTCTTCCCTTAGCCTTAACTCCAACAAATGGAGCTCAATCAATGCAAATGGACACACCTACAAATATAGCTCAATACAAATATTAGTCCATAGAGATTGCCATTAATTACCAAAACCATGCATGGGGGCAACCATGCACTTTGAATCTCCCCCATTTTGGTAATTGATGACAATCCCCTATTAAGAGGGTTTATATAATGAATAAAGCATCCTTGCAAGACAAACGAGCAAGGATGCAAGCGCATGTGTGGCAAATGCAACAAAAGCATAAAACCCAAATTCCCTTAAACCCTCTAAACTTCTCCCCCATTGGCATTGATTGCCGAAATGGGAAGAAAAATTTAGAGAGCCAATATAATATGAGTTCCTCCATAAAGGTGATGACAATCCCTTTTAACGAATTATTAGAGGAAATCAAAAGATTGCAAAGAAATGAGTTCATTTTTTTTAAAAAAAATCTCCACAAAGGAGGTAAGCAATCAAAAAGATCCAAAGCGAGAGTTCTAAATAAAACCGGAGAAGCTCCCCAATGTTCATGCACACATGAGGAGTGCACAAATATGGCATCCTCGCTCCCCCAAAATCATCTAGAACACGCAACAAGTGCAATAGTGCATAATGCAAAAGAAAATCATAGAACTTGCACCAAAGATGTGGTTGAGCCATAAGGAGATACCAATTTTCAAAAAATCATCATAAGATAGGCCCAACCGAGATAAAAAGATCTTTTAGAGAAATATGTTCACAAGCTTAGGGATACCAATTGGAAACTAAAACCAATTGAAAATGCCAAAAGCTAGTGAGATCGTTTAGCCAATAAAATTCAACATGCTCACCATGGTAAGCATGAGGTAAAAGATCTTCAACAAATACATGAGTGTGTAAAGATACCAATAAACATGAGACATGCACTCATGAGACAAATTTGGAGCCACCAAAGAGTTATAGATTGAAACAAGGTAGCTCAAAAGAATTAGGATACCAACTAAAAGGTGACCTCTCTCATATGTATAGGTTTCTAATTAGACAAACCATTGAAGATATACATCCGCAAAGAAACATATACATACGAAATGGTTCGGGAAAAAGGAGAGCAAGGTATCCAAAGGGAAGTCATAAATATACAAACGAGATTGTTGCTTAAAGCATAGCACATAGCTCAAATTTATCTCATTGTATATAAATGAACTTCAAATATATCAAATGCATCACACATATCACTAAGGGAACAAGAGATAGTGGAGATGCTTTGAGTTAGGCAACAAGTATCACAAGGAAATAATATCAATTGAAGAAAAGGTTTTTGCAAATTCATCACACATATCACAAAGATATATTAAGTGAAGGAAAAGGCCAAAACCACAACAATTGCATATAAGAGCTTTCATGCCAAGAGGTAACCTACACAAGGTTGGAACTAGAAAAGTATGCATGGGATAGATACTTGTTACCGGGATGCATTGATGATGAAGATGATGAGAGTTTGTTTGTCATCAAAGCTTGACTCCGATAATCACATGGTGAGAACACCTTCCTTATGAATGAGGCAAGCATCCAATGCATCTTCATTGTACCTAAAACAAAATTAGAGTACAAAATGGTTCCCAAACTAATTGGGTTCCATAGTAGTTAGATAAACTACAATATATAGGACATACTCCACATAAATATGTGCATATAGATATGAAATTGAATTTCATGCACATCTTAGCCGATTTAGGATTCGATGGAGTATACCCTATATATTGGATCAAGAAAGATAAGCATGCTAAAATAATATAAATTAGTAACCGAGCATGCAAAGGCTTTCTAGAACCGAATGAGACATAATTTGGACGAAAACACCAAGTAAACCAAGAAGAGAGCACACCAAGGTGTGACACAAAAAGGTTGTCCAAATTATATCAAAATCCAAATCAACACATGATTGAGGAAAAATCAAATCAACAAATGATTGATTCCAAAACACATCAACACATGAAGTGTGATATCAATAGGAATCAAATCAAGCAACACATGATTGAAAAGACACCAATTGAAAATAAGATACCACTAGGAGAAAAGATACCAAGAAGAGGATAATACTTGACCGGAATCAAGTAGAGTAAAATAAAGCAATGAGGTATCAAAACTCCCACAATAAATATCAATTGAAACAAATATCTATGGAGGAGATATTAAATTCCAATTAATACCAATTGAAGGTACCAAAACATAAGATAAAAATCAAATGCCAATTGAAAGGATCTAAAGTTGATAGATAGGATAGTGTTCTAAATAAAAAGGAATGCTCCCCCAAGATGTATGCATTATCTTTGATATTTGCATTTGAATACAAAATGCACGCACAAGGGATCATTACTCTTCATATTTTATTTACAACACTAAACACTACCAATTGAAATAGGATCCTTGCAAGAGGCAAAGAAGGCAATAAATAGGGCAATTTAACGCAAGTGCCAATGTGAAGATGATCTACAAAATCCACCACAATTACTAGAATCACTTGTCATGGACAAGGAGTATATGGAGATATTTCTCGGTGGTATATAGGAATGATGTTCAAGACCAACTTCACAACAAATAAGCATATGGCAAGAGATAAGAATTAAAACACCATATTTTGAAAACAGGTTTGTTGGTAGTTTCAACTAGTCGAACCAACCGGCAAAGTGAAAGTGCATGGTTGCCCCCATGCATAGTTTTGGTAATTAATGACAATCTCTATGGACTAATATTTGCATTGAGCTATATTTGTAGGTGTCCATTAGCTTGCTTGTCTCCATGTGTTGGAGTCAAGGTCTTGCTTGTTCTCCATGTGTTGGAGTCAAGGTTAAGGGAAGAAGATCTTTTGTTGATCAAGGCCATGGTGTTCATCATCAAGATAAAGGCCAAGTGAAGATATGCCGAAGTGGTGCTTCCCCCATCTTGGTGTATGGGGGAGCCACATGTGAATCTTCACCGAGCGAAGCACGGTCAAGAAGATGGTGCATCTTGAGGAGATGAAGATCGTCTTCTTCGACCTCAAGTGGATTAATGCGCAAGGCAAAGGTATGATCTTGATAGGGCTTTTATTTCACCGGTCTCATGATGTTAGTTGAGAGACCGGGTTATAGGATAGATAGCCGTTCTATCAAGAGGGGCTCTCGACCGAGTATCATGATCGTATCGTTCGTGGAGAGCTCAAACCTTTGCATCCATGCAATCATCTTTATTTGTTCTTATTTGTCTCTTATCGTGGTGTGGTCTTGGTGCTTGTCGTGCTTGTCATAACAAAGCCAAGTTCACCAAAAACGGTTTTCATATGCGTCTTCATTTGCGTTTTCGGTATTGGAGATTTTGCCGGTTCATCCGTGCGGAAGATTTACTTCTTCCAATTATTTGCAAAATCTCCTTTACTTGTTTTATCTTTTACAAAGGATGCATTTGTCGTCCTCTTTCCAACGAAATTGATTTTATCTCTTTCGGACTTCAATTGCAAAAGATGCGGTTTTTCGGTTTGCGAAAAAGAGTTTTTAACGTTCCCCATTTGGTTTTACAATATATTGTTGGACCATGATGTTTCTCTACATAATCTTGTTGTGCTCATTGTGACGATTCCAACGAGTCCAAGATTGTCGAAAACGGAGTCCATATGCAAAAGTTATGGGGTCTTGGATTTGCTGTTGGATCTACCCCGGAGTTGGTCCGGAGTTTCCGGCCTGGCCGGAGTCTCCGGCCCTCTGGACCGGAGTCTCCGGTCCCTCTTTTTTTCGCTGCCGTTTGTCTGTTGTGATGCGCTTCTGGACAGGGGTCCGGAGGTACCCCGGAGATGGACCGGAGTCTCCGGCCCACCGGAGTCTCCGGCCCAAGGGACCCGGAATCTCCGGCCCCAAGTTTTCTCTCCGCTCTTTGCATCTGTGTGGTGCGCCTCTGGATAGGGGTCCGGAGCTACCCCGAAGGGTGCCCGGAGTCTCCGGCCTAGCCGGAGTCTCTGGCCCCAAGGACCGGAATCTCCGGCCTCCCCGATGACCCAGCAGGCCGGAGTCTCCGGTCACTTACTCCGGAGTCTCCGGCCTGGACAGGCTCCAACGGCTAGTTTTTGGGGGAGGCTATAAAAAGCCTCCTTCCCCCCCCCCCCCCCAAAACCTGGTTACACACCTTGCTCACCTGTTCTTGCTCTTCCCCTTTGCTCTAATCCTTGTGAGCTTGATTCCTCTCTTCCCCTCCAATGATTCTTGCCCAAATTTAGGGTTTCAAGAGAGGAGATCTAGATCTACCTTTCCACCAATCAAAATCCCCTCTAAGTGAGGGAAACTTGTGGATCTAGATTTTGGGGTTGCTTTGTGCTCATCCCCTTTGTTCTTCCTCTCTTATTCCCTCCATAGCATTTGTTGCTTGGTTGGAATTTGAGAGTGAAGGACTTGACCACTTCGTGTGTTCTTGCCTCTTGCATTAGTTGCATCGGGTTGCTCTCTCCACGGTGATACGTGAAGTTGAAGGTTGAGAAGCTTATTACTCTTGGGTGCATTGTGTTCCCAAGAGCTTTGTGCCTCTTGGGTGCATTGTGTACCCTAGACGGTTGGAGGTGCCACGAAGACTTCGAGTTGTGAAGCTTCGGCACGAGTTTGGGAGCCCCCAATTGAGTTGTGGGTGTGTGCCCCAAGAAGAGTTGTAAAGGGCTCCGGAATCCGCCTTGAAGGATTTCGTTAGTGGAAGGTGAACCAATCCCTTGGGTGAGGTTCATCGGAGAATAGGGTGAGGCCTTTGTGGCATCTTGAGTAGGCCTCTTGTGGCGAGCTCACACCCCTCCAACGGGACATACTCCCTTAACAAGGAGGAACTCAGGAATACATACTCGTCTCCGTGTGCCTCGGTTATTTCTATACCCGAGCTTTTACTTATGCAATTTACCTTGTGATAGCCTTCGTGCTTGAAGTTCCTATCTTGCTATCACCTTGTTGCTTGATTTGCTTAGCATAAGTTGTTGGTGCACATAGGTGAACCTAGAATATTAGGTTGTTGGCTTGTTAATTTAAACACATAGTTTTATTCCGCAATTATCAAGCCCCTAAATAGAAAAAGTTTTAGTCGCCTATTCACCCCCCCTCTAGGCGACATCTCGGGCATAGTTGTTCTTTCAATTGGTATCAGAGCCTCGTATCTCTTGTTTGGCTTTACCGCCTAGAGAGTAAAGATGTCGTCTAGGGATTTAGTGCACAATTCCTTGTTTAGATTTAATGGCACAAATTTTAATGTTTGGAAAACTCATATGCTTAATCACTTACGGGTCTTGGACCCCAATATTGAGCGTATCTTAGATATAGGTTTTTCTTCTCCAAAAGACTACGAAAGTACGACTTTAGAGGATGAGAAAAACTTATATCTAGATGCTCTAGCATCTAACGAGTTTTGCAAGTTTGTGAGTGTAGTTGTGTTTGAGTCAATCATGCCTCTCCGGGATGCTCATGAGCTATGGACCAAGCTTCAAGATAAATATGGCGTGTCCAACTCTATTAAGGATGATTGCTCTCCCTCCACCTCCGGCCGTGACGAGTTCTCGTCTTCATCTACTTCACCAAAATGTGGTAAGCCACAATCCAATGTAATGGTGAGTAGTGATAGGCGTTGCAATTTGGATAGTGAGCTCATTGTTGATGATCATTTATCTCTATCTTGTTGCAATGCTTCATCTTTGGACCTAAACACTCGTAGCACTATAAATGATTTACATGCTAGTGTTGATAGTCCTTGCATATCATCAAAAATTTGCTTGGATGAATCTCTTTATGATATGCTTGCTTTATCTTGTTGCCATGATGAAAATGCTTATGTTCCCTCTAACTCTTGCATTAATAATAATGTAGAGGAAACCCAATTTGCTATGCAACAAGATGTGAACTTGAGTAGTTAAAAAATTAATTATTCATCTTCATCCACCTCTCATTGCCTTATGGCTAAATCTTCTTCTAGCAATGATAATAATAATGATGATAATGATGATGATAAAAATGATGAAGAAGATGATGTGGAAAAGGTTAATGCTAGGCTTCAAAATAACGGTCTTATGATTCTTAAAGCCCTTCCTAGCAATAAAAGTGCCCAAGCTAACCTCTTTGAAATCATGAGCACTCTTATTGAGCGTGGGGAAACTATTGAGGCCTTGGAAGCAAGCCTTGAAGAAAAGGGTAAGATCGAAAGAGATGATGCTATGGAGAAAGCATCGTTAGAAGATGCTCTTGTGGAAGAGCAAGAGACTCGTGCTTCTCTTGAGGAGAAACTAGATTCTATCGAGGAGTCTCATAATGAAATAATTGCTAAAATCATTAAAGAACGTGACCATGCCATTGCTAAATATAAGGTCACGAAAAAATGAAAATGCTAAATTAAATGAAGAGCTTGCTAAGATTTCTTCTTCCATCCCTAAGGTCAATGATGCTTGTGCTACTAACTCAATTTCTTGTGAAGCATCTACTTTGAAGGAGAATGTTGAGCTAAGGGCTCAACTTGAGTTGCTAACTAGCAAGTATAGGGAGTTGGAAGAAAATCATAAAAAGCTATCTAGCTCCAATGATGATCTTCTAGCATCCTATGCTTGTCTTAAGTTAGCTCATGAGGCCATCACTACAAAGGTAACATCAAGTGAGCCTCATGTGGATATTAGCACAACCTTAATTAACAATGCTATAATGCCATGTGCTAGTCCTAGTAGTTCATCTGCTAAGAATATTGGTACATCATGTGATGAATTACTTGCTTTGTCTTGTTTCTCTAACAATGATGCATCTACCACCTCTAGTACTTGTGTTGTCACTAACCATGTAGAGAAGAGAGGAGAGCTCAAGGCCCAAGCCACTTCTTTGAAGAAAGGTTTGGAAAAGCGTCATGAGGGGAAGAGGGCACTTGACAACATGTTGAGTGTGCAACAATCCCCAAATGACAAGAGTGGACTTGGATTCAACTCCAACATCAAGAACAAGTCCAAGGTTGAGAAGAAGAAGGGCCAAGTTCAACTCAATAATCCGGCCAAGATCACTTGCTTCAAGTGCAAGCTAGAAGGGCACCATGTTCGTGATTGCCCAATGAAGAAGAAGAAGCCTCTTAGTGAGAAGCAACTAGGGAAGCGGCCTCTTGTTCAATCTCGTGCTCAATCACGAGTTGAACAAAGGCCACCTCCTAAGAAGACTCAAGTTATTGCTCCTCAAGTTGAGGAGCCTATTAAGAAGAAGAAGAGTCGGTGTTGCTACCTTTGCCGTGGCAAAGGTCATTTTGCTTCTTCATGCACTAACGGTACCCCATCCAACCCTATCATAATTGATGATGGTTATTCTCTTGGGAAGGATAGAGTTGGCAATGTGTTTGCCAAGTATGTGGGAGCTCAAAGTGGTGGCAAGAAAAGCACCATTTGGGTTCCCAAACCTATTGTGACTAACCTCTTAGGACCCAACTCGGTTGGGGACCAACAAGCTCAAACTTGATCAATAGGTGTTTGTGGAGGACATTGGTGACTTGGCTATTTTTGAAGAATTAATGGATCTTCATGGTTTTATTTCTCAAGCCAAGTCAATTGGAGGATCACATATCTATCTCATATCCAATGCTTCCTCCTTGCGGTAACATGTATTTAACTCATATATACATTGAAAGTTGCATGCTCCCTTGCATGTGTTAGTTTTGTTCCTAGCATGTGCTTGTATATGATATGCTACTTTCCTACTTGTCTTGTTATTCAAGGTTGTGTATGATAGTTGTATCTTGTATGTGTAATTTGTGTGTTGAGCATTATTGAATCTTGGGTGGAGTTCATTTGGCTCTTTGAGATATTAATGGATTATCCCATTTTGGGGGAGTGATGTGCTTTGTGCACCTCACAAACCTAAAATGTGTGTACATGAGGCACACCACCTAGTTTTGATATTTCATATTATCTAGCTACTATGTGGTATGTCATTTTCATGAGAAATTCAATTTCTACAATGTCCATTAATTTCTCTAGTTGGTTTTATTTGCCTCTTGTTTAAAAATAAAATGAATTATCACATTATGGGGGAGTAATAAGCTATGTGCATATTACAATCCCATAAAAATGTGAACATTTGAGGTTTTCCACTTAGAGTTGATATTGTACATTATCCATTTCCTATGTGGCATGTTTACTCAAACAAGTTCCAATTTTCCTTTGTGGTTACCCTTTGGTTCTTGTTTGTGTGAGTTTGCTTGGTGTGGTTTCTCTCTAATATGCATTCCCATATATTATGTGAGAAACCATTTGTTTCCTTTTATTCTAACCATGGCTTTGCCGGTTGGTTCGAATAATTGAAACTACCAACAAACCTCTTAAAAAAAACGGTGTTTTAATTCCTATCTTTTGCCATTTGCTAGTTTGTGGTGAAGTTGGTCTTGTACATCATTCCTTTATACCACCGAGAAATATCTCTATATACTCCTTGTCCATGACAAGTGATACTAGTAATTGTGGTGGATTTTGTAGACCATCTTCACATTGGCTCTTGCGTTGATTTGGTTTATCTATTGCCCTCCTTGCCTTTTGAATGGATCCTATTTTTCAATTGGTAGTGTTTAGTGTTGTAAATGAAATATGGAGAGTAATGATCCCATGTGCGTGCATTTTGTATTCAAATGCAAATATATAAGATAATGCATAAATATTGGGGGAGCATTCCTTTTTATTTAGAACACTAACCTATCTATCAATTTTTGATCCTTTCAGTTGGCATTTGTTCTTTATCTTGTGTTGGTACCTTCAATTGGTATTAATTGGAATTTAATATCTACTCCATAGATATTTGTTCCAATTAATATTTTTTGTGGGAGTCTTGATACCTTTTTGCCTTATTTTCCTTTACTTGATTTCGGTCAAGTATCACCCTCTTTTTGGTATCTTTTCTCCTAGTTGATATTTTTTGTTTTAATTGGTATCTTATTTTCAATTGGTGTCTTTTCAATCATGTGTTGTTTGATTTGATTCCTATTGATATCACACTTCATGTGTTGATGTGTTTTGGAATCAATCATTTGTTGATTTGATTTTTCCTCAATCATGTGTTGATTTGGAGTTTGATATAATTTGGACAACCTTTAGTGTCACACTCTCGTGTGCTCTCTTCTTGGTTTACTTGGTGTTTTTGTCCAAATTGTATCTCGTTTGGATCTTGAAAGACTTTGTATGTATATCCTTTAACATTTATATTATATGGCATGCTAGTCCTTTTAGTTCCAATATATGGGGGATACTCCACCGAATCCTAAATCGACTAAGATGTGCATGAAATCCACATAAAAGGACTAGCGTGCACATATTTACGTGGAGTGTTTCCTATATATTGTAGTTTATCTAACTACTATGGGACCCAATGAGTTTGGGAACCATTTTGTACTCTAATTGTGTTTTAGGTACAATGGAGATGCATTGGATGCTTGCCTCATTCATAAGGAAGGTGTTCTCACCGTGTGATTGTCGGAGTCAAGCTTTGATGACAAACCAACTCTCATCATCTTCATCTTCAATGCATCTCGGTAACAAGTATCTATCCCATGCATACCTTTCTAGTATTCAACCTTGTGTAGGTTGCCTCTTGGCATGAAAGCTCTTATATGCAATTGTTGTGGTTTTGGCCTTTTCCTTCACTTAATATATCTTTGTGATATGTGTGTTGAATTTGCAAAAACCTTTCTTCAATTGATATTATTTCCTTGTGATACTTGTTGCCTATTTCAAAGCATCTCCACTATCTCTTGTTCCCTTAGTGATATGTGTGATGCATTTGATATATTTGGAGTTCATTTATATACAATGAGATAAATTTGAGCTATGTGCTATGCTTTTAAGCAACAATCTCATTTGTATATTTATGACTCCTTTTGGATACCTTGTTATCTTTTTCCCGAACCATTTCGTATGTATATGTTTCTTTGCGGATGTATATCTTCAATGGTTTGTCTAATAAGAAACCTATACATATGAGAGAGGTCATCTTTTAGTTGGTATCCTATTTCTTTTGAGCCACCTCGTTTTTCATCTATAATTCTTTGGTGGTTCCAAATTTGTCTCATGAGTGCTTGTCTTATTGTTTATTGGTATCTTTGCACACTTATGTATTTTTGAAGATCTTTGACTTCATGCCTACCATGGTGAGCATGTTGAATTTTATTGGCTAAATGCTCTCACTAGCTTTTGGCATTTTCAATTGGTTTTAGTTTCCAATTGGTATCCTAAGCGTGTGAACATATTTCTTTAAAAGATCTCTTTTCTCGGTTGGGCCTATCTTACGATGAATTTTTGAAAATTGGTATCTTCTTATGGCTCAACCACATTCTTTGGTGCAAGTGCTATGATTTGCTTTTGCATTATGCACTCTTGCACTTGTTGCGTGTTCTAGATGATTTTGGGGGAGGAGGATGCCATTTTTATGCACTCCTCATTGTGCATGAAAATTGGGGAGCTTCTCATTTTTATTTAGAACTCTCACTTTGGATTTTTTGATTGCTTTTCTCCTTTGTGGAGATGTTTAAAATGATTTCATCTTTTGCAATCTTTTGATCCTCAATATAGTTTGATTTCCTCTATTTATAGTATTCGTTAAAAGGTTTGCCAACACCTTTATGGAGGAACTCTTATTATATTGGCTCTTTAAATTTTTCTTTCCATTTCGGCAATCGATGCCAATGGGGGAGAAGTTTAGAGGGTTTAAGGGAATTTGGGTTTTATGCTTTTGTTGCATTTGCCTTTAATGCGCTTTGCTCCCTTGCTTGTTTGTCGTGCAAGGTTGCTTTATTCTTTATATAAACCCTCTTAAACGGGATTGTCATCAATTACCAAAATGGGGGAGATTGAAAGTGCATGGTTGCCCCCATGCATAGTTTTGGTAATTAATGACAATCTCTATGGACTAATATTGCATTGAGCTATATTGTAGGTGTCCATTAGCTTGCTTGTCTCCATGTGTTGGAGTCAAGGTCTTGCTTGTTCTCCATGTGTTGGAGTCAGGTTAAGGCAAGAAGATCTTTTGTTGATCAAGGCCAAGGTGTTCGTCATCAAGATAAAGGCCAAGTGAAGATATGCCGAAGTGGTGCTTCCCCCATCTTGGTGTATGGGGGAGCCACATGTGAATCTTCACCGAGCGAAGCGCGGTCAAGAAGATGGTTCATCTTGAGGAGATGAAGATCGTCTTCTTCGACCTCAAGTGGATTAATGCGCAAGGCAAAGGTATGATCTTGATAGGGCTTTTATTTCACCGGTCTCATGATGTTAGTTGAGAGACCGGGTTATAGGATAGATAGCCGTTCTATCAAGAGGGGCTCTCGACCGAGTATCATGATCGTATCGTTCGTGGAGAGCTCAAACCTTTGCATCCATGCAATCATCTTTATTTGTTCTTATTTGTCTCTTATCGTGGTGTGGTCTTGGTGCTTGTCGTGCTCGTCATAACAAGGCTAAGTTCACCAAAAACGGTTTTCATATACGTCTTCTATTGCGATTTCGGTATTGGAGATTTTGCCAGTTCATCCGTGCGGAAGATTTACTTCTTCCAATTATTTGCAAAATCTCCTTTACTTGTTTTATCTTTTTCAAAGGATGCATTTGTCGTCCTCTTTCCAACGAAATTGATTTTATCTCTTTCGGACTTCAATTGAAAAAGATGCGGTTTTTCGGTTTGCGAAAAAGAGTTTTTAACGTTCCCCATTTGGTTTTACAATATATTGTTGGACCATGATGTTTCTCTACATAATCTTGTTGTGCTCATTGTGACGATTCCAACGAGTCCAAGATTGTCGAAAACAGAGTCCATATGCAAAAGTTATGGGGTCTTGGATTTGCTGTTGGATCTACCTCGGAGTTGGTCCGGAGTTTCCGGCCTGGCCGGAGTCTCCGGCCCTCTGGACCGGAGTCTCCGGTCCCTCTTTTTTTCGCTGTCGTTTGTCTGCTGTGGTGCGCTTCTGGACAGGGGTCCGGAGGTACCCCGGAGATGGACCGGAGTCTCCGGCCCACCGGAGTCTCCGGCCCAAGGGACCCGGAATCTCCGGCCCCAAGTTTTCTCTCCGCTCTTTGCATCTGTGTGGTGCGCCTCTGGATAGGGGTCCGGAGCTACCCCGGAGGGTGCCCGGAGTCTCCGGCCTGGCCGGAGTCTCCGACCCAAGGACCGGAATCTCCGGCCTCCCCGATGACCCAGCAGGCCGGAGTCTCCGGTCACTTACTCCGGAGTCTCCGGCCTGGACAGGCTCCAATGGCTAGTTTTTGGGGGAGGCTATAAAAAGCCTCCTTCCCCCCCCCAAAACCTGGTTACACACCTTGCTCACTTGTTCTTGCTCTTTCCCTTTGCTCTAATCCTTGTGAGCTTGATTCCTCTCTTCCCCTCCAATGATTCTTGCCCAAATTTAGGGTTTCAAGAGAGGAGATCTAGATCTACCATTCCACCAATCAAAATACTCTCTAAGTGAGGAGAAACTTGTGGATCTAGATTTTGGGGTTGCTTTGTGTCTCATCCCCTTTGTTCTTCTCTTATTCCCCCAAGCATTTGTTGCTTGGTTGGAATTTGAGAGTGAAGGACTTGACCACTTCGTGTGTTCTTGCCTCTGCATTAGTTGCATCGGGTTGCTCTCTCCACGGTGATACGTGAAGTTGAGAGAAGCTTGTTACTCTTGGGTGCATTGTGTTCCCAAGAGCTTGTTGCCTCTTGGGTGCATTGTGTACCCTAGACGGTTGGAGGTGCCGCGAAGCTTCGAGTTGTGAAGCTTCGGCACGAGTTTGGGAGCCCANCTCCAACGGCTAGTTTTTGGGGGAGGCTATAAAAGCCTCCTTCCCCCCCAAAACCTGGTTGCTGACTTTGCTCACCTGTTCTTACTCTTCCCCTTTGCTCTAATCCTTGTGAGCTTGATTCCTCTCTTCCCCTCCAATGATTCTTGCCCAAATTTAGGGTTTCAAGAGAGGAGATCTAGATCTACCATTCCACCAATCAAAATCTCTTCTAAGTGAGGAGAAACTTGTGGATCTAGATTTGGGGTTGCTTTGTGCTCATCCCCTTTGTTCTTCCTCTCTTATTCCCTCCATAGCATTAGTTGCTTTGGTTGGAATTTGGGAGTGAAGGATTTGAGCACTGTCAATTGGTATCAGAGCCTCGTCTCTCTTGTTTGGCTTTACCGCCTAGAGAGTAAAGATGTCGTCTAGGGATTTAGTGCACAATTCCTTGTTTAGATTTAATGGCACAAATTTTAATGTTTGGAAAACTCATATGCTTAGACACTTACGGGTCTTGGACCCCAATATTGAGCGTATCTTAGATATAGGTTTTTCTCCTCCAAAGGATTGCGAAAGTAAGACTTTAGAGGATGAGAAAAACTTATATCTAGATGCTCTAGCATCTAATGAGTTTTGTAAATTTATAAGTGTTGTAGTTTTCGAGTCAATCATGCCTCTCCGGGATGCTCATGAGCTATGGACCAAGCTTCAAGATAAATATGGAGTGTCCAACTCTATTGAGGATGATTGCTCTCCCTCCACCTCCGGCCGTGACGAGCCCTCATCTTCGTCTACTTCACCAAAATGTGGTAAGCCACAATCCAATGTAATGGTGAGTAGTGATAGGCTTTGCAATTTGGATAGTGAGCTCGTTGTTGATGATCAATTATCTCTATCTTATTGCAATGCTTCATCTTTGGACATAAACACACATAGCACCATAAATGATTTACATGCTAGTGTTGATAGTCCTTGCATATCATCTAAAACTTGCTTGGATGAATCTCTTTATGATATGCTTGCTTTATCTTGTTGCCATGATAAAAATGCTTGTGTTCCCTCTAAATCTTGCATTGATAATAATGTAGAGGAAACCAAATTTGCTATGCAACAAGATATGAACTTAAGTAGTTCAAAAATTAATTGCTCTTCATCCACCTCTCATTGCCTTATGGCTAAATCTTCTTCTAGCAATGATAATAATAATGATGACAATGATGATGATAAAAATGATGAAGAAGATGATGTGGAAAAGGTTAATGCTAGGCTTCAAAATAACGGTCTTACGATTCTTAAAGCTTGTTGCCTCTTGGATGCATTGTGTACCCTAGACGGTTGGAGGTGCCGCGAAGACTTCGAGTTGTGAAGGCCTACCCAATTGAGTTGTGGGTGTGTGCCCCAAGAGAAGTTGTAAAGGGCTCCGGAATCCGCCCCGAAGGATTCTGATAGTGGAAGGTGAACCAATCCCTTGGGTGAGGTTCATCGGAGAATAGGGTGAGGCCTTTGTGCATCTTGAGTAGGCCTTTTGTGGCGAGCTCACACCCCTCCAACGAGACGTACTCCGTTAACAAGGAGGAACTCGGGAATACATCCTCGTCTCCGCGTGCCTCGGTTATTTCTATACCCAAGCTTTACTTATGCAATTTACATTGTGATAGCCTTCGTGCTTGAAGTTCATATCTTGCTATCACCTTGTTGTTTGATTTGCTTAGCATAAGTTGTTGGTGCACATAGGTGAGCCTGGTAATTAGGTTGTTGGCTTGTTAATTTAAACACATAGTTTTATTCCGCAATTATCAAGCCCCTAATTAGAAAAAGGTTTTAATTGCCTATTCACCCCCCTCTAGGCGACATCTCGGGCTTAGTTGTTCTTTCAGCCGCTGCCGCTGCTCGAAGCTGCTTGCGGCTCGCCGTGCCGCCACTGCTGCTTGCGGCTCGCCGCTGCTCCCCGCCTGCTAGCCCGCTGTTAGCTGCTCCCCGCGCGCTGCTCTGCTGCTGCCCGCGCTCGCCCGTGCTTGCTGCTGCTTTCCCTCCTCGTACCCGCGAGCTCGCCCCCGCCGTGCCGCCCCTGCTCGCTCACGCCGCCGGGAAGAAAGAGAAAGAGGGAAGACGTGGGACGGTGACTGACATGTGGGACTTGCTGCTCGTGGGACGGACGCGTGAGGATAGAAACGGAGCTCCGCGCACGTCCGTCCCGACCCAAACCTGGCCCAAATTTGGGACGGAAATGGGTCAAAACGGACACAAAATCCGGCCTCTGTCCGTTTGGGTCGTGGCGTTGGGTGCTGGTTTTTATCCAAACGGACGCAACTGGACAGAAACAGACAAAATGGGTCGGCGCGTTGGAGATGGCCTAATTGACACCCACACCACCCCAACCAGCCAATGTTACACATACTCCCTCCGTATCAAAATATAAGATGTTTTAGCATTTCTCTTTCCATCCGTATCTATACATGTTTTAGTGCAAGGTTCAAATGAATTTTACACTAAAACATGTCTACATACGGATGGAAAGAGAAATGCTAAAACATCTTATATTTTGATACGGAGGGAGTACAAAAGAAGCCCCGCCCCAGTGATTATCCTCAAGCTCCACGACTACCAGTGTGTGAGGGGGAGATAGAGAGGAAGAGGGCATGTATTTATGAAACGTGGCGCTTCCCCGCCATCAAGCTCCGTGACTGCCTGTGTGTGAGGGGTAGATAGAGAGGAAGAGGGCACGGATTTATGAAACCTTCCCCGCCATCAAGCTCCGCGACTGCCTGTGTGTGAAGGGGAAATAGAGAGGAAGAGGGCACAAATTTATGAAACGTGACGCTTCCCCGCCAACTGGGATGATGCAAAGCACTATCGCCAAGCGTGATGCCACGTCTCACTTCCCCAACTTTTCGAGAGGGTATTATTAATAAGGACTTTGTTGTTTGATGGTTGTTACAATAGTTAGACACAAGTATCAAACATTTCGCCCTTACTTCCTTCCATTGTGAAACTTTTTACTATTGGGTTATTGGAACCCTGAACGGGAGAAAGGCTCCTCGAAGGTCAATCTTGATGTATGAACCTTCTTGGTGGCGTTGATAGGCTATTGAGTTGTAGAGATTGTCTCAAACTTTTGTGTAAAGTTCCGGTTGCCATCTTCAAGTGCTCCGTGTTGCGCTAGAAACGCGTCACACGAACACGTCCTCGTGTACCCGCGGTGCCGGGGGAGATACTCCACAAATCGCCCCGCGGGAGGCCGACTTACAGCGTGATACGCAAGACAGCAAGCCGGCACTTTTAGAACCAGACGCCCCAGCCCCTCGGAGGGACCCCGTCAGAGGAAGCCGGCGACGATTGGCTGAACTAAGCCGTATTTGACCGCTCTTAGCTCGGTTGTCGATATTCGATGAACTCACGCGAAGTCGCCGAATAACGGAAGCAGGAACAAGGGTTTGATGGTAAAAGATAGGATTTGTATTGATTGTCGATTGTTTGCTTAATTTCAATCGGCCGTCACCTCTTACATATATAATGAGGCGGTTGGACTTTCCGTACAAGCATTGTACTTTTATAAGGATTACAACTCGTGATATAAGTCGGTTTCTATCTCTAAACTAGGTAAATACCTTGCCCGGCTTCGTACTGAACCCGGACTCCAAGAATCCTTTTCCGGCTTCTTTTGGAAAGTCGTCTTTTGCCCTTCCGTGTTGACCTTGAACTCGTTCTATCGTACTACATCCGACTTCTGTTTCTGGGCCTCGTGAGCGTCAAACAACCTCAAGTCCGGCTTCCCTGGCGCGGCTTCTGGAATCTTCAGGAAACTCGAGTCTGGACTGCGCCGGGTTCTAGCTAAGCCGGGTCGGCTCTTGTCGGGTCATTACTTCAGGTTCTCTCCAAGTCACCATCTCCTCCTGAGTGAGATTGAACCTGTGACCTGCCAAAAACGGGTGCTAACACATGCCCCCCTGTTTTCTAGTAGAGCTTGCGTACTAGAAAATATTCAATGTAGAAGATTTGTCTAAGGTCGATGTTTAAGCTCATCGGCCACATGCTAAAGACGATATATTTATATCGGCCATATGTGCGGCTCATGCAGTTTGCCACACGCTTGGGTGAAATTTTTTCAAGTTTTTCCCATTGATAGCTCGAGGCAATAGGCTACCTTCCAATGTTTCCACCAGGTATGAGTTGCCGGGTACAATCCTTACGACTCGCAGTGGGCCTTCCCAACTTGGCGACCATTTGCCGAATTTCCGACTTCTAGAGCCAACTGGCAGTATAACCTTCCAGACTAAGTCGCCGATTTGAAAATCATTAAGTCGGATTCTCTTGTTATAAGATTTTGCCACCCACAACTTCTCCTTCCCGATGTCCTTCAAAGCCTTTACATGCTTGTCGGCTACCTCATCTATATTATCCATCATCAAATTGTGATAGTCCTCAGCCGACAAGTCGTTTTGCTTAGCGAACCTCAAAGCAACCAGATTCACTTCTACTGGTAAAACGGCTTCTTGCCCATATTACCATATACTAACTCAAAAGGAGTTACCTTAGTTGCACCATGCCTCGAGATTCTGTGAGCCCACAATGCCTCAGACAGTACCTCATGCCACCTCCTCGGGTAGTCTTGTACTTTCTTCTTAATCAATTTGATCAGAATTTTGTTGCTTGACTCGGCTTGTCCATTAGCTTGAGCATAATACGAAGATGAGCTGAGCATCTTGATCCCGAGTGATTCGGCACACTGTTTCACCTCCTTAGCCATGAAGGAAGTACCTTGATCTGTAGTAAGAGTCTGCGGGATACCGAATCGGTGAACAATATGCTCTGTGATAAATTGAATTACCTCCTTGTGGGTCATATTTCTGAGAGGTACTGCTTCAGACCACTTGGTAAAATAATCAGTAGCTACCAACACGAACCGATGCCCTTTGGATGAAGCCGGGTTGATCATACCAACGAAATCCAGTGCCCACCCTCGAAAAAGCCACGACTTTATTATAGGATTAAGAAGTGAAGCCGACGCCAGCTGAACATCTCCGAACTTCTGGCACGCTTCGCACCCTTTGTAGTATCTGAAACAGTCATTAATCATCATCGGCCAATAGAATCCGGCTCGTCTGAGCATCCACTTCATTTTGTGAGCCGACTGATGTGTCCCGCATAAGCCGTCATGTACTTCTTCCATGGCGACCCGAGATTGATCTTCATCCAAGCACTTCAGAAGAAGACTTTCAGCTGTTCGGCAAAACAACTCATTGTTGACCAAGGTATATTTAAAGGCAAGTCGCCGAACAGTCCTATCCGTTTTCTGACTTGGATTCCGCAAGTAATCAACAATAGGTGTTCTCCAATCAGCTGGCCGGTTCCCGCCAAGTTCCTCCGGAGCCGACTTGGACAAGCCGGCTTCTCCTCTGGTTTCAACATTGTTGACGACAGCTAGCACCGGCTTCTTCGCTGTGAAAAATACTTCTCTACTGACATGATAGCCTGATGCCTGCTGGGCCAACTCGTTGGCAAGCCAGTTTGTCGTGGTATGGACATATGCCTAAGTGTAGGCTTGTGAGGTGTGGGAGCAGCTTGCACAGCCGGTGGCATCTGCAGGCGGGATTGGGCACTAGCGTGTAAACTGACACATGATGTACCCAGGTTTGGAGCCCTCGTGGTGAGGTAACACTCCTACTCCTGATTGTGCTGGTGTATATGGTGGATTATATGGTGTTACATGTCTGCTCCTTGAGCTGTATATGAGGGGAGTGAACTCGGCCGGCTGCCCGAGAGCCCGTCCGGATTAGGGAGGGGAGCAGCCGGCTACCCGGGAGCTCCTCTGGGGCCTAAAAACCTGAGGAATGAGGGAAGCCCTGGTGCTCCTTATAAAGGGAAACCCAGGGGACAAGGGGTAGCCCACATGCCTAACTAACACTATTCGGGGGACCGGCTGCCCGACCCGGACCCGGCGGGTCCGGCTACAGTCTTCTTCCCTCCCACAGTGTTCTTCCATCACGCATAGTGGACGCCGCACGGTATGGGGGCGCCGCTGTCGGGGACGTGAGGAGTCGGGTGGTGCGCTTCCTGTCCTGCCGGCTCCGCCTCCGCCGGTTTCGGGTCGGCGGGGTCTTCGGTATGGCCTTCTCCTTTATGTCTTGTCGGTGTGGTCAGCGTCATGCAGCAACTGTACCCGGCGTCGTCGTTGTCGGGTCCTCCGTGTCTGGCTGGCAAGTGGCCAGCCGGACACAGCTTCTGGGTGGTCAGCCGGACAGGCGTACAGCCGGACAAGCGGCCAGCCGGCCAGGATGGCCAGCCGGACAAGACCTCAAGGCAGCCAGCCGACCAGGCAGATGCCCAGCCGGCCAGGTCTTCACGTCTTCGGGCAGCCGGATAGGTTGGCCAGCCGGATTAGGCCAGCCGGCAGGAGGGCCAGCCGGACGTGGCCAACCAGCTGCTAGATCTTGTCGAGTCGTGGACTTTGGTATATCGGGGGATCATCCCCCCGACACTAGTCCCGAAGCTGTCGTGGTCCTGCAGCTTTAGCAGGAGGGCCTCGGCAGGTTTCCCCAAAAAATAATGTAGGAAGCAAATGTCGTTAAATCGTTAGTGCAATAAACCAAAAGGTCGGCACTTTTACTTTTCATCTTTTAGTTCATTAGGTGCCGGCTCGCCCTTGTTTCACCCCCTTAGCCATTTTCTGTGCACCCGGCCGGTCATGATCGCTGCTCTGGCCGGCGAGACTGCAGCGCGGAACCGCAGAGTGGGCCGGCTGGTCGAATACACAGTCAGACTTTAGGAGTTCGACTTAGGCGAACGGGGCAAAGGTTCTCGCGGCCGGCCGGGTGTTATTTTTTCCTTTGATGTTTTTCACGCATGAGCCTTCCAGCTTTTGCTCTGGCCGGCGAGTCTGCAGTGCGGAACCGTAGAGTGGGCCTTGGGCGTCTAGCACGCTAGTAACCCATCGCCGGGAAGAATGAACAGCCGGCCAGCCGCAGCCGGACAAAACACAAAACTTGCACTGACACAAAGGTAGCTTCCGGTCTTGCCAGCAAAAACACTTGCAAAGGATCGAGGGGTAGTCCCCGAGCGTCTTTCGGTCTTATCCACTTTCGCACAACGCCAAAACTTACGGGACGATACTTACAGTTTTATTGCTTGCGTAGGCGGAGACGAGTGCTGCAGCCGGACGTGGTCCAGCCGGTCCAGCCCGAGCAGGCCAGGCGAATGGCAACAGCAGGACTGGTGCGACCTAGAAGGCAACGGCTTGGGAGCCGGTGGACGCGACCTGGTGCATCCAGGCGGGTCCAGCCGGCCCGGCGATAAAACCGTCGGGAGCAACCGGCCTGGCTCAGCCGGTCCTCCCCTTTTTTCTTCTTTCCCTTTTTTTCTTTTCTTCTTTCCGCCGGCTCCCTCCTCCGACTCCTCCTCACCCAGACAACCGGACGGCAGAGCAGCAAGGCGGGGCGGTGAGGACAACGCGAGACGGAGGCTGGGGCGGAGCCAGGCGCGTGAGCGAGCACGGGGAGAGGCCGGAGCAGCGGAGCCGACCGAGGTGCGCGAGGCGCAGCCGGACACGGCCGAACCTGGGGGCGCGCGAGTGATGCCCGACGGAGCAGCAGACGAGCGGGCACGGCTGCGGAGGCGCGCGAGACACCGGAGCCGGCCACGGACGGCCGGGCGTGGCAGGCGGAGGCCGGGGCGCGGGAGCCGGACGCGTGAGCGAGCACGGGGAACGGCCGACCGAGGCGGGCACGGGCAGACGAGGGCGACGTGGAGGATGCTGGCGGGTTGACGAGGACGACACGGGCGTGAGTCCGGGGCGGTGGTGATGTCGAGCCCCGGAGTCCCCGAGTTTCTCCCGGAGAGGAAGACCGGATGCGGATGCGGGAGCCGGCCGCAGCGCGCAGGGAGCGGCCGACCGAGGCGGGCGCGGGCAGACGATGACGACGTGGGGGATGCCGGTGGGTAGACGAGGACGACACGGGTGCCGAGTCCGGGGCGGTGGTGATGTCGAGCCCCGGGGTCCCCGAGTCCTCGAGTTTCTCCCGGAGAGGTTGGTCGTGGTGTTGACGATGATGATGAAAGGGGTCCCGTGCAGAATGTGACTCTAGCCGCTGTTTCCTGCCCCACGGTGGGCGCCAAATGTCGTGGTATGGACATATGCCTAAGTGTTGGCTTGTGAGGTGTGGGAGCAGCTTGCACAGTCGGTGGCATCTGCAGGCGGGATTGGGCACTAGTGTGCAAACTGACACACGATGTACCCAGGTTCGGATCCCTCGTGGTGAGGTAACACTCCTACTCCTGCTTGTGCTGGTGTATATGGTGGATTATATGGTATTACATGTCTGCTCCTTGAGCTGTATATGAGGGGAGTGAACTCGGCCGGCTTCCCGAGAGCCCATCCGGATTAGGGAGGGGAGCAGCCGGCTACCCGGGAGCTCCTCTAGGGCCTAAAAACCTGAGGAATGAGGGAAGCCCTGGTGCTCCTTATAAAGGGAAACCCAGGGGACAAGGGGTAGCCCACATGCCTAACTAACACTATTCGGGGGACCGGCTGCCCGACCCGGACCCGACGGGTCCGGCTACAGTCTTCTTCCCTCCCATAGTGTTCTTCCATCACGCATAGTGGACACCGCACGGTATGGGGGCGCCGCTGTCGGGGACGTGAGGAGCCGGGTGGCGCGCTTCCTGTCCTGCCGGCTCCGCCTCCGCCGGTTCCAGGTCAGCGGGGTCTTCGGTATGGCCTTCTCCTTTATGTCTTGTCGGTGTGGTCAGCGTCGTGCAGCAACTGTACCGGGCGTCGTCGTTGTCGAGTCCTCCGTGTCTGGCTGGCAAGCGGCCAGCCGGACACAGCTTCTGGGTGGCCAGCCGGACAGGCGTCCAGCCGGACAAGCGGCCAGCAGGCCAGGACGGCCAGCCGGACAGGACCTCAAGGTAGCCAGCCGACCAGGCAGATGCCCAGCCGGCCAGGTCTTCACGTCTTCGGGCAGCCGGACAGGTTGGCCAGCCAGATTAGGCCAGCCGGCAGGAGGGCCAGCCAGACGTGGCCAACCAGCTGCTAGATCTTGTCGAGTCGTGGACTTTGGTATATCGGGGGATCATCCTCCCGACATAGTTGTCCTGCCTGGACACATGAGATATAGAAAAGTAATCCAGAGTCGATATGATGTCCAACCATCTATCAAGGTATATGTTGAGTGATCCACTGTTGCACTGAAAGATCTTGGCCACTTGCTGGACGATAAGCAGCGAATAACCATATGCCTTAACATGAGTTACCCCTGCGTCCATTAAAATTTCCAATCCGAATAGAAGAGCTTTGTATTCGGCTTCATTGTTGGTGCAAAAATAATCAAGACGACAAGAGGCCTCAAAGATAGTACCGTGGGGCGAAATATACACAATGCGGACTCCTTGCCCACTACTGCAAACTGAGCCGTCAAAATAAAGTTTCCACGATACAGCCGACACGACGTTCAAGTCGGATTCTTGCTCCAGGTCAATCCGATGTTCGACGATGAAGTCGGCTACAATCTGGCCTTTCATAGATTTGAGAGGTTCATAGGCCAAATCATATTCAATCAACCCATACGCCCATTTTCCGATTCGCCCACTGAGAATCGGCCTATGTATCATGTGTTTGATGACATCGGTCTGACTAAGAACTTTGCACTCGCCAGATAAGAGGTAATGGCGCAATTTGGTGCAAGCTAAATAAAGAGACAGGCACAACCTCTCCACAAAGCTGTACCTAGACTCCGCATCTAGCAGTCGTCGACTTAAGTATGTGATAACGTACTCCTGTCCTTCGGCTTCTTGAGTCAAGGCTGCTCCAATTACCTTTTCCTCGGCAGCAATGTAAAGCCGGAACGGTAGACCACGAGCCGGCTTCCTCAGAACTGGAGGTTTAGACAAGTAGGCTTTTATTCTATCAAATGCCTCTTGCTGCCTTGCCCCCCAGGTGAACTCGTCATCATTCTTGAGCCGAAGGATCTGTGTGAATGCATCAACTTTCCCAGACAAGTTAGTAATAAACCTTCTCAAATAATTTACCTTGCCTAGGAATTTCTGCATGTCCTTTTTGCAAGTCGGCGTCCACACTTTCTGGATAGCTTCAATCTTTGCCGGGTCAATCTCTATGCCAGCTTCATGTATAATAAAACCAAGGAATTTCCCAGCTGACACACCAAAGGCACACTTCAAAGGATTCATCTTGAGCCCGTACTTCCTCATTCTTTCAAACGCAAGTCGTAAGTCGGCCAAATGATTTAACTCGCCGTCCGACTTGACTACTACGTCGTCAATGTATACCTCCAATACGACTCCAAGAAGATCATGGAATATCAAGTTCATCGCTCTCTGATATGTGGCACCAGCATTCTTCAACCCAAAGGTCATTACTGTCCATTCGAATAAACCAACGAACCCGGGGCAGCGAAATGCTGTCTTAGCCGAGTCCTCTTCGGCCATGAATATTTGATTGTACCCCGCGTTTCCGTCTAAAAAGCTGATGACTTTGTGCCCTGAGGCATCATTGATAAGCATGTCGGCTATTGGCATAGGATATTCATTTTTGGGCGTAGCTCGATTTAGATCTCTGAAGTCTATACATGCCCTAATCTTACCGGATCCTTTCTTCTCGACTGGCACAATATTGGAGATCCAGTCAGCATATTTGCAAGGCCGGATAAAATTAGATTTTAGAAGCCGACCAATCTTTTCTTTGATCCGGTCATATATTGCCGAGTTGAATTTGCGAGGCGGCTGCTTATGTGGCCTGAAGCCGGCTTTTATCGGTAACCTATGCTCGACGAGCTCTCGGCTTAACCCGGGCATCTCGTGGTACTCCCAAGCAAAGCAGTCCACGTATTCCTTTACTAGCGCGATTAACTCGGATTTATAATCGGCTTCTAAATTCTTGCTTATAAAATTCGGCCTGGGAATAGTGCCATCCCCAATATCTACCTCTTCGAGCGGGTCGGCCGACGTAAAACCTTCTCCCAACTTGTCCATACCGTCTGGTTCTTCAATTGCTTCACACATATCGTTCCTCTCGGCCCGATACTTATCCAGACGTTTTTGCAACCACTCATCGTTGGGATTCATTTCACTTGAGTCGCAGCCAATTACCATCAATCGGATTTAGAGATACTGGCACGAATCCGTCCCTGGTTGCACTCAGGAAATCGAACCCGGATAAATCACGCCCCGAAAGACATGTATCATTTGAGTGTTGCCAATCAACAATGGACTCGGCTAAAGCAATACATGCCGAGTTTTCAGCATGGACGACCTCGATTTTGTCGTCGATCCACTGTACGAGCTGCTGGTGCATGGTGGATGGCACACACTGATTCGCATGGAGCCAATCCCATCCCAGTAGCACATTGTAGTTCCCTTGCACCTCAGCAACAAAGAATGCGGTAGCCAAAGTTTTGCTTCCCACTGTGAGCTCCAAACTGATAACTCCTTTGGCCTCTACTCCTTCTCCTCCTTCGAACCCGTTCAGCACCATGTTCGCCTTCATTAAATCATCATCTTCTAGCTGTAACTTCTTGAAAACAGAATATGGCATTAAGTTTACCACAACACCCCCGTCAACCATCATCCTGGTAACCGGCTTCCCATTGATATGTCCTCTGACGTACAAAGGCTTAAGGTGCTTAACCGGTCCCTCAGGTTTCTCAAAGACGGCATTCTTGGGTCCAAAGTCGAGTTCGTTACCTTGCTTTCCTCTTCAACAGCGCATAATTCAGCAGGCAAATAATATACCATGTTAATGTCCATGCCTACCTAAGTAGGCGTACTCTCATAATCCAGCAAGTCTTCCTCTAGCAAATTTTCCGACTCGTCGTTATTGATTCCGACAACTCTATTTCGCCTTCTGCCGGCTCCTTGCTGGGCGTGTCCTCTACCTGGTCTTCATGCGCCGACTCGTCTTCAGCCGGCTTATCGCTTGCCCCCAAATCTGCTGCTTCTACCTCATCTGCCCATGATGAATAAGTAATGGCCGGTACGGAAACCGGCTCCGTCTCATCGCTTATAGCAGGACTTGTGATACCCACAAGTATAGGGGATCGCTGAAATCTTCGTTGGAAAGTATTACCCAAATTTATAGTTCGACTCGATGGGAACACAAGAATACCAATAAGACTTTAGCAATTGAGGCGTCACTCTCAATCACACCTGTATATCAATAAACTTGCAGCAGTAATAGTGATGGCAGCAGAATGATTCAAGCAAACAAAATGAGACAGCAGTAGTAAACAAGGGTTTCCCAGTTTGCACCGGAAAAGTGAAAGTGTAACTCAGAGATTTAAAACATAGGCATGAGGTGACAGCGGGGTGTTGCATGAATAAGATTGATCATATAATAAGTTTCATATAGCAATAGGACCTATCTCTAACTCCGATATATGTAGGTATGTGTTCCATAATTAGTTGTGCGCACTAACCAAGAGAATTTGCACAACATCTATTGTCCTACCTGCCTATTTCACCGGGGCCAACTTGGAACTACAGGTAATTAAGGTCTACCCTTTCGAATAGCCTCGAACAACGCATTAACACTTCATGAACACATAGAATCCTCAAACTAAAACATCTCCCCCTTGTTTTCCCTATATATCACATTTAGGGTTCGCAGGTTCAACATAATAGCAGGTGATACACTTTGCAGATAAATACCAAACTCAATTATATGATGGGGCAAAATAAGTTCAGTACTGAAATCATGCCACTCGGGCCCTAGTAGCAAGCATTAAACATAGCATAAGTGCATCAACACAATACAAAAATATCCTCAAGATAAACCCCTAAGATCTCGGACAATGGGTATCATTACATGATCAATCTCATCCAATCCCCATCCACCTCATGTGCCTACAGCGGACTACTCACACATGGTGATCGTGAGGGAGCTCATGGTCGATGGAGATGAAGGCGGTGAAGATGGCGGTGAAGACGGCCTCCGGATCCCTCCTCCGGGAGAGAAATCCTGGATCAATCTGACTCCAAAAATGAAGATCGTGGTGGTGGCGGCGCTCTGTTTTGCGAATCAACCTCTCCTCCTAGGTCATCCACTTTTTCGTATATATGAAGGGGTACGCCAAAGCCGAAGGGGAGGAGGTGCCCGAGGCGCTAGATAGATGGGCCCACGCGGCCAAAGAATCTGGCCGTGTGGGACCCACTATTTTGGGCCTCCGACACTTTCTCATGTCCATCTTTCGCTCAAAGGCCTTCTTTTCCATAAAAAATGATGTGGTATTTTTCCCTGATTTAATTTCCTACAAAAACAATCAGAAACGAGACTTTCCTAAAAACGGCGTCAGATTCAGCAGTTTTATTCAAATATGGGAAGGTTCCGGAGCAAATTATCAAGCAAAGTGATTGGAAAAGTAGATGCATTTTAGGTGCATCAACTCCCCAAGCTTAGCTCGTTGTTTGTCCTCGAACAACTCAAACGTAGTGCAGAAGCGATGAAAAGACTTTGACAAGAACTTTGCTTTGCATATGTAACACCATTTAATACCAACAAATATTCACAACATAACTTCCTTAACAAATAACAAAATGTTAGCAAAGGTGCATCTAATCAGTGTTAAAGCGTTTATATTTGTTGCAGGTGAAATAACATGAAGTGTCAATACTTGGATGAGTTTGCCCAACTGTAAAAACAAACAAAGGTTCTTGCATTGCTTTAGATCGAATCATGTCAAGATTTTTGAGATCTTTTGATTCTTTCTTTTATTGATTAGTGAACTCATTGTGCTTACAACACTGCTCTCAGATTTATCAAATTATTTTGTGTTCCTCTCATGACTCATATGCTTGACCAACTTATGGTTTAGAGCCTCATGCCCCGTGAATACAAGTGCCTACACCACGGTGTTACTCAACTTGGGATACAAAGCAAGTTCAAGCAAAAGTCATTGTATAATAGCGTCATCAAGAGGATCAACTGGGGTACCTCTTATCCTAGGACATGGAACAAGCCCATGTCAAAATGACAAGACAAACAAACATAAGGAACAATCTCAACACCCTTTTTATTTACTATTGGTATAGCTTTTTATCGTGGGGTGGATCACTGAAGGTTCACATAGCATGTAAGTAAATTCCACCATGACAGCATGGCTTAGATTAGCGGCCCAGGTATCTCTCTAGCCATTTATACAACTACTTAAACCTGCTAAATTTCCACATTTATTTGGCACCATGATAAGCATCCATAAACACAAGTACATGATATCAACTAGATATAATTTAGTGCAATGTTGAAAGCTTGCCATGTGACAACACATTTGGGCTAACTAGCAACCCCTAAGCTTGTCAAGCATATGACTTCATGTTTTAACATTTGAAAAACTCTTTTACTTTCTCTTTGGTTGGCAAGTTTAGTAAGCACAATGGAATGCACAGACCTTTGTTTAGAGCCACAGTTACTCAATCCACAGCCAAGTGTTGTCACTAAATAATATTTCACTTGCATCAACATATAACATACTAGAACACGGAGAAGATAAACATTTGCTACCACTTCCCTAGATGTTAAAGAAGCTATAATGTGCACACTTGCTGTTATTAAAAAGTCCACATAAGCACAGCAAAGGTGTCATACCTTTCATCCATTTCATGCACATCAACTCATCATCGTTGTTCTCCTCTCCCAACTTAAACTGCGCAATAAAACTCAAGTCTGCCAGAAAAATGTTACTGCATATAGTACTGTTTTTACCCTACCTAAACACCTCAGAAAAATCTCATAATTTACAGGTGTGTAGGTTATAAAAAGTTGCAGTAGTGGTTAAACTATCAGCTCATTTGGGGTTACAGAATAAAAATGAAAAATAAAACAGTGAGCAGATTTCAGAAATCCTGCACCTTTGTTTTTGCATTTGTTTCAAGAAAACGAAAATATTTTTGTTCTTTTTGATTTTACGACGCATAAAGTAAATGATCAGAAGTAAATAAGCAAAAGAAACAAATAAAATCTTTTTTGTGTTTTTGTGATTTAAGAACAAGAGACTAAAACATAACAAGATAAAAGTGATATAAAACAACGAAATGAAAGGGAGAGAAGTACTCCCCCAAGCTTGCGATCAAGCTAGTATGCCGGAGGGTAACCGTACCCACCACTTCCATCTCCAGGGAAGTACCCATAATGGTAGCCTTGCATTCCTGGATTTTGGGGCTCCTCTTGAGGTTGCACTTCTTCCACTATCCACTTCCCGGTAGTCCTGTCAAAAAGGTCAGCACGAGGGAGCCTAATGGACACATTTTGTCCATTAGAACTCTTATAGCTATACATATAATGATCCCCATGCCTTTCACTCATTTCCATGCGAGAAGTCAAAGTAAAATCAAGTAAATTAGACTCTCTCACAAGCCTACCCATGTCATCACCAAAACCCCTCTCTTCCTTAATGTGCTCATATACTAAAGTAGCAATGGCACCAGCATAAATAGGAGTGTAATCAGTATTATTCCTTATCACAGCCAAGTGTAAAGTCCTAGCAAGAATTACTCCCAAGTTATACTCACACGGTGTTCCCTCTTTTGCACATTTAATTAAATAAACATTGGTCCAGTGCAAGCAGAAGTGTTATCTCTAGCAAGAAATCCTCTTGCAAGGAACAAAGCAAAGTATCTCAAACCGGGGTGCTGTATGTGAGTGAATTTACCCCTATTAAGTCTCTCAGGAACATTCATAGAAATACTATGCCAGAAAGTAACAAGTTCTTGATTAGAATCAGCACGGGTTTCATCCCAACTACCCGTGTTCTCTACGCGAATAGCTTTGCAGAATTCATCTAATGACATAACAAGGTGTTGCCCTCTCATAGTAAGTTTTATGACAAAGGTGGGAGGCGGTGGCTTACTCTTCTTACTGAGTTTGTAGTTGTCGGGGCCCTCGAACCGGAATGTAGAGAGGAATTCCCGTGAGAGTTCCTCGTATGTCTACCTTGGATGACGGGAGAACTCAAGTAGGCCGGTTGCAGCGGCAAAGGCGTTGAAGTCTTCTCCTATCCCCCAATGATCAAGAACCACGGGGTCTTGCCATTTGGTTGCATGAATCCGCAACCTCTCTCCCGCATACACCGCACTATCTTCCCATAGGTGGTTATCATCATAATTATCTGAGACTCTTGATGCTCTTCTCTTAGGTCTTGAAGTCATTCCTAACAACCCCTTCCCCTTGTTCATCATGGTACCTTGCTGTGCAAAAATAACACCCAACAAAAATTAAGATGCAACACTCTAAAACAACATTGAGCCCTCCATAACTAGTCCCCACATCAATATCATGCATCAATATCAACTAGAGAACTTAAATCAATGGACTTCTCAAGCATTTTAGGTGACACCTAGTGCAGCAAAATACTTCATATATAAAGCATAAGAACAAAAAGTAATTGGATGGGTGGAGGAGTCACATACCAAGGAGTAATCCCACCAAACAGATTTGAAAAATCTGCCCTAAACTTGGAGATCGAAGGATACCAGGAAGAACGAGCACGGGAAAATTTTGGGAAAATACCTAGAGGTGGTTTTCTGTCGAGGGGAAGGAGATGAGCACTTGACTCCCACCTAACTCCCCCTGGGGGCCAAGTTAGTGGGTCCCACGCGGCCAAGGAATCTGGCCGCGTGGGACACCCTATTCTGGTCCCTGGTGGCCTCCTGGTGTCCCCCTTTTGGTTGTTGGTCCCTCTGGTAAAATAACTTACCCCCAAATTTTTCTGGAATTTTTCGAGAAAATTTTCTGAAGAGAATTTTTAAAACTTTATATTCTGGAATTTTCTGAACTCTGAAATAATTATATCTATGCATATATTCTAAAATTTTAAGATAAACAAAATTTAAATGCAACACAATTTTTATGGGAATCAAGTTTTCATCATTTCCACATTAGTAATGAGGTTGATCAAGTCTCATTAATAATATGTAAAAGATATAATACATGATTCTTATTTTATATTTAAAGAAGAAATTCAAGTTACCTCATATTTGATCGGAATAGTTCCAATCATCAAGGTAGCATATTTTGGTTCAGGAGGTGGTAGTGCAAATTCAAAGCTTCCAACTATAAGAGTATTTCTTTGAATAGAATTCACACTCTTGTTTATCATTGTGACAGGATTCTTCTTGGGAAAATAAATGGTATGCTCATTTCCTTTGACATTAAATGTCACTTTGCTCTCAGTGCAATTTATCACAGCTCCTGCAGTGTTTAAAAAAGGTCTCCCAAGAATAATAGATAGATTATCATCCTCAGGCATTTCTAATATGACAAAGTCTGTAGGTATTAAAACATTAGCAATAGAGATGGGAACATCCTCACATATACCTATGGGCACATCAGTTGATTTGTCAGCCATTTGCAATGAAACTTCAGTTGGAACCAATTTGTTTAGGTTAAGTTTCTTATACAAAGAAAAAGGCATAACACTAACACCAGCTCCTAAATCACATAAGGCATATTTCACATAGGTTTCTTAATATGACAAGGAATAGTTGGAATACCGGGATCTCCACGCTTTTCAGGCATTTTCCCTTTAAATGAATAATTAGCAAGCATAGCAGTAATTTCTTCATTAGGTATCTTCCTTTTATTAGTGACAATATCTTTCATATATTTTGAATATGGAGGAATTTTAATAGCATCAACAAGAGGAATTTGTAGATATAAGGTTTTAATTAATTCAAGAAACTTCTCAAATCTAGCATCATCCAAGGATTTCATTACCTCTTGGGATATGGTATGGGTCCTTGCACCCATGGATCCCTCTCTTTACCTTTTTGTTGATTTGGATGCTTCTTCTTTTTATTCTTCTCAATAGATGGCTGGGGGTCTTCTTTTTCAGGAGGTTCAGGTTCTTCAATATTTCAGCTTCATGTTGCTCTTCTTCAGGCGGAGATGATTCCTCTTCTTCATTATTATCATCTTCAGTCTCAGCATCAGAAATAGAAATATCCTTGTCTTGTTCTTGAGAATTGTCATTATCTTTGTTTTCATTGGGAGATTTTCCTGCAGAAGATTTCTTCTTGAGAGCCTCTTGCTCTTTCCTCTTGGGATGGTCTTCAGGATAGTCAGGATCCTGAGTACTTGCACCACCTCTAGTATTAACTCCACAAACCTGTTTCTTCTCAGTAAGATTTGCATACAATTGATTTTGAAGAGAAACCATTTGTTCAACTTGATTATTCATCATCTCACAATGTTTAATAATTCTTTTAACCTCTCCCACAATAGCATTCAAATTTTCCCGAAGAAATTTAATCTTATGAGTGTTTTCCATAATTTTCATTCTAATATCATGCTCTTCAGGATTATTATGATAAGCAAAATCATCAACATAAGATACTTCAACAGGAGGTGTTACCTTTTCATTACCTTCCATAGAGCTTACATCATTAACTTGAATAGGGAAGCAAGGTTGATCTGTAGGAAGTTTAACACCCAATTCAGATAATTGCTTGAGGTGAGAGGTTTTAATTCCCTTCTCTTTCATATCCTTGGAAGCTCCTTTCATTCCTTCTTTATTTAATTCAAGAATGCCTCCTTTCTTCTCCGGGAATATCTCTCTTCCATCAAAATCTTCAATATACCAATCTTCATAATTTTTAGAGATAGTTTCCAATAACTCAGTAGCTTCATCAACGGTCCTTTCCCTGAAAACAATACCTGCAATACTATCAAGATAGCTTCTAGTATTTTCAGTTAGTCCATTGTAAAATATATCAAGGATTTCATTACTCTTGAAGCCATGGGTAGGACATTTCCTAACCATCTTACTGTACCTCCCCCAAGATTGGGGTAAATCCTCCTTCTCTTTCTGTGAAAATTTGCTAATCTCAATAATTAAACCATGGACCTTGTCAGCAGGGAAATATTTAGTATAGAATACCTGCAAGCATTCCTCTTTGCTAGTAATAGATCCAGGTTCTAGATGATTATACCAAATTTTAGCATTTCCTCCCAAGGTAAAAGGAAACAACTTTAAGAAATAATAACGTTGGTGGATTTCATCTTTACCAAATAACACAGACAAATCATGCAAAGCAGCAATGTGTTCAAAAGGAATTTCATTATCTCTACCATAAAACTTAGACTTCTCAGCTTTTTTAATTATTTCAGGATCAACACTAAACTCATAATCTTTGTCTTTAATTTTAATAGCTGGAGCATTCGTTTTCTTAGTAACAGGGAAATAATCATCAAGAGGAGAATTTGCATAGCTATCAAGTTTTTCCAATTTATCAAAATTCGAATCCATAAAAGCCATAGTAAATGCATCTTCTTCCTCAGAAGAATTTCATGCTCATCATCAGAATATTCATCATCTTCTAGCTCAGACTCCACATTTTCAATAATAGAAGATTCAGGTAATTCAGGCAATTCAGGTGTTTCAGTTATCTCAGATGTTTCAGGTGTCACTTCTTTGTCTATGCTACCACATATTAAATCATTTTCAGTACTAGTAGACATTTTAGACAATGGTGAACTAGATAAAGCCTTTCCTTTTTTTCTTAGTAACAATAGCAGAAGCAACATCAGGTGAAAAGTTTTGCCTACTTGGCAAATCAGTACCTCTACGAGTAGTTGAAGGCCTTACTCCCTTCAGAGTATTCTTTTCCTTTCCCATAGTTGGGAACAAGCAAGTGCAGCAAATAAATGATAACAAGTTGTCTTACCAATAAAGCTAGGTTCCCCGGCAACGGTGCCAGAAAACGTCTTGATACCCACAAGTATAGGGGATCGCTGAAATCTTCGTTGGGAAGTATTACCCAAATTTATAGTTCAACTCGATGGGAACACAAGAGTACCAATAATACTTTAGCAATTGAGGCGTCACTCTCAACCACACTTGTATATCAATAAACTTGCAGCAGTAATAGTGATGGCAGCAGAATGATTCAAGCAAACAAAATGAAACAACAGTAGTAAACAAAGGTTTCCCAGTTTTCACCGGAAAAGTGAAAGTGTAACTCAGAGATTTAAAACGTAGGCATGAGGTGACAGCGGGGTGTTGCATGAATAAGATTGATCATATAATAAGATTCATATAGCAATGGGACTTATCTCTAACTCCGATATATGTAGGTATGTGTTCCATAATTAGTTGTGCGCACTAACCAAGAAAATTTGCACAACATCTATTGTCCTACCTGCTGATGCATGTAAAATGCATACATGAACTTTGCACTATAATACTTGTATTTCATTCATATTTGCATCATATAAGGGGTATATTACTGTTATTTAATGATTTTTGGTAATTAATAATGATTTCCCCTTTTATGGAATTAATCCTGCGCAGGCAGAAAAACCCTATTTCTTTCCTTATTTATTTCAGGGCCTTAACGACGTCATAATGAGCTGCAAATTTACGGGGATCATTTTTTTGGAAGGAGGAAGACCTCGGAGCGAAGGAAGCAAGCAAACGGAGGCCGGAGGGCCAAAAGAGGGTGCCCCACGCGGTCCCTGTACCTGGCCACGTGGGCCCACCTCTTTTGGGCCTCGTGGCTCCGTTTGCGTCGATCCTTCTTCCCGAAGCTTCCTCGTGACCTAAAACCGACTATAAAAATAGTCCCCCGACGTTTTCCAGAGAGAGGCGGCGGAGAAACACAAAACCAGAAACAGAGAGGCAGAAGGCTGCCGCCGGAGAAGATCGGAGGGGGGAAATGCCGCCGGAATCCACCTCCGGAGGGCTCCACCCCCCTCCGGCGTGTTCATCATCAACATCTACAGCAAGATCATCTCCGCCGTCTCCATGATGAAGGGGGAGTAGTCTCATCGGGGCTGAGGGCTCACGCCGGTAGCTATGTGGTTTATCTCTCTCTCCCATGGTGTGATCTTTATGTGATCATTAGCTTTGTAATATATATAGTTGAATCCATAGATGTTACTCTTCTTTATCTTATGAATTATGCTACTCAAGTGGTTTTATTAATGTAATTTTCGGAGTCACCTTTGTCCCATGGTGTGAAGTTGACAGTGTGTGCACCGTGTGTGGCTCTTAGGCTAAAGATTACATGAATACTTATCATGAGTTATTATTTGTGTTGGATGTCTCTATGATATTGTGGTGTTTGTTAGTACTATCTTTGGATGCGGATAGTGACAAGCATGAAGTGTCCCTAGATGTGGAATGCAACTTTAAGGTGTTCTTTTTGTAGCCCTACACATTGGATTGGTGTTCGTTATCCAACCAGAGGATAGTTCGGGGTAGCATAGTGAAGAGGAAATATCTATGTATTCAATTATATTATTATTGTTGAGAGTGTCCACTAGCGAAAGTATGATCCCTAGGCCTTATTTCCAAGCACCGTTTACACCTTTGTCTTGTCCTCTTGCATTGAAGAGGATTGGGACACTTTCACATTTTTGTTTTGTTACATTAAACCTCCATCCATTAAGTCAACTATCTCGTTCCTTAAACTTGTTTAGTGCATAATCAACTAAAACTTGTGACACCTTAGTTGTAGGGAATAGATAACTTTTCCTTATTGCTCTTGCGGATCGATACCCTACTTCCACATTGAGAGGTGCTATATTGATCCCCTGCTCTTGGGGGTTATCAAGTACTTTTCTGGCGCTGTTGCCGGGGAGCGTAGCGCTTAAGTTTCTATTCTTGTGTGCACTAGACTTTAGATTTATTTTATCTTGTTTTATATCTTGCAATCATCTAAGCTTGGGGAGGTTCCTCTTTAACTTGTTTGGTTGTGAAGTTTTTCTTAGTTTTACTTTCAGTTTTGCATTTATCAAAAACCCAAAAAAATTAGAAAATGGAAAACAACAAAAAAAATTAGAGATCTTTATGAACTTTATATTGAATTAGGACATGATGCTTTTGAAGAGATAATTAAACCAATGGGAGTTTGTTTGCATAATAGTGATGGCAATGCTATTAGCATGAATTCTTTGAACACCATTATTCCTAATGATATGGAAAGCTCTAAGCTTGGGGATGAGGTGTTTGAAAATCCTTTTGCTACTGATGATTATATATTTGAAACCTCTCCTTCTAGTAAAAATGATGATGATATGTTTACAAATGAACACACTTGGGAAGATAACTATTCCATTGCTTATGATGATACTATGCCTCCTATATATGATGATTATTATGATGAATGTGATATTTTCAGTCCACCTACTATTGAGGAAAAAGTTTATTATGATCATGATATGCCTCCTATTTATGATGATTACAATGATGGCTATGGTAGTTTTACTCCCACTATTACTAATGAGAAGGATTTTACTTATGTGGAGAGTAATAATAATAATACTTTTATGCATGTGAATCATGACAAGAATGCTTTATATGATACTTATGTTGTTCAGTTTGTTCATGATGGTACTGAGATTTATTATGATAGAGGGAAACATGTCTCTAAATATCTCAATAATATTAAGTTTCCTCTCTTTATGTTGAAACTTTTGAAGTCCCACTTGTTTTGCCTTCTTATGCTAATTACTATATGCTTCATTGATTTATTTTCTTACAAGATCCCAATGCATAGGAAGTGGGTTAGACTTAAATGTGTTTCATATTTTTCTCTTGATGCTCTCTTTTGCATTTCAATTCTTATTCCTATGTGAGCATCATTAAATAACCTCTTTTGAGAGGTAGGATCAAACAATAGTGATTTGCTGTCCAGAAAACAGATTCCTGAGCTTCACTGCGAAAATTGTTAAAAATCACAGAAAAGGAATTTTGACTTGATATTTTACGAAAGCAATCTTCAGTTATTATAACACAATTCATTAGTTCAACGTTTTCTAATTTGAGCAACGTAAGTGCCTCTAAAAATTCACTCTTTACGGGCTGTTTAGTTTTTGACAGATTCTGTCTTTATTTTGCATTACTCTCATTACTTGTGTTTTGTGTGGTTCTATTGATCAAAGAGCAATGCACAACCGTAAGTAACAATAGATAATGTTTAGAATTAACTCATGATATATCTTTGCTATACCTATGAGGATTTAATTTATGGAGATACTAACCCCTCTAATCAAGTTTTATGTTGAGTTTTGTGTAAAGAGAATTTTCAAGTGTAAGAGTTGAGGGTGATGAACAAAGATCAAGAGGGACAACCACTCAAGCTTGGGGATGTTACCCCTAGGCTCACCCTACCTATATCAAATAAGTACAAGAATTTAAGTTTGGGGGTGCCAAGCCACCTCACTCCAACCATATTGATACCGAGTAAGTAAGCCTAGCTATATGGCTATAAAGAAAGCGCTTTACGGGAGGCAACCCGGTTGTTTTTACTTTTGATTTTCTTTGTGTCCTCTTGCTGTAACAAGAGAATGTTTTCTTAGCTTAGTTTCTGGAATTTTTAATAAAGTGCCAAGTTTTACCCATTTTGGTATGAAAAAGTTGTTGTTTTGCATGCGGAGATTTCATTCCAGCACAGGTCTGTGCACGGTTTGATTTTTAGTTCTTATTCTGTAACTCCAATTTATTAGCCAGTTCTTCCGTCCTCGGAATCGGCGCCGACTTGGCGATACGCCTTCGGCGACCCTTCTCCTACTCCCATCAAGGATGAAAGGGTACTTCTTTCTTCTCATGTCGTTAGGGGGTTCTCTTTGCCTCCTTCGGCTTTTCTGATAGAGGTCACTATTACGGCCTCCAACTTCACAACATCACCCCCAACAGCTTGCTATACATCTCCGGCTTTGTAGCACTCTTTGAAGGCTATTTAGGCATAAAACCTAGGTTAGGCTTCTCTTGTGCCGAACAGGTAGCTTCACAAAGGAGACTAAAGCCAGCGTACCAGGGTGGCCCATAGTGGTGGTAAGCCGAATTCCGGCTTACCGGGCGGCCCAGTACGATGAAGCGCAGGAGGCCCATCCGGCTAAGGGAAGGTTCCAGAAGCTGGCCCGCATTGAGGAAGACTTAGCCCACAAGGCAAGGCCTAAGCCGGATTAGAGTAGAACTCTGTACTTAGTCGGTTAGGTTTCCTCCTGTAAGCCCTAGGTCCGGACGCCTTTATAAGCCGGCCTACGGGACGCCTTAGGGCACGATCTCAATCTACCTTTCACTGTAATCGGCGATATTACCTTATAGTGAATTATAGCAGCACGTAGGGTTTCGCCACCGTTGCGAGATCCGAAGCTGGGTAAACCCTTTGTCATCCCGTCACCGGAACACCCCACGTCTCCAAAACCCCTCTCTCTACCTAGCTCGATGGCACCCCTGCCGCGGCTAGATTCGACAATACCACGACAGTTGGCGCCCATCGTGGGGCCAGAGATGTCCGGGGTTTTGTTCCATCCGGGATCTACGGGCGGAGTCGGCGAGACCATCGCGGTCGGCTTGGTGAGCTACTTCGATGAGTCTGGAGCTGGCCACGTCTTCAACGACGGCTTTTGGACGCCAGCAAAGAAGGTTCCCGCCGGCTGGTCTACGGTCTCTGTCGGTGGCTTCGACATCTTCATCGTCTTCACCGCCGAGGCTTTGGACAATCTCGGCTTCACCTCGAGCTTGCCCGCCACCCACCCAAGCAACTTCGATGAGGGTTCGGATCTGGACTCTGAGGAGATCGCCGATCTTGATCTGGCTTTCAATGCTGACGATGAAGATTCTGAAGACGACGCAAGTTCCAACATGGCAGCGCTGTACTTCCACTTTGTCGGCATCTTAGGAGAATTCGGCTCTAACGAGTCGTTGACAGAACCTGAGTCTATCCTTCCTGCTTTGTAGGCCGGGGCTGATTCAGAAGTCGGATCAGGGGACACTGCCCATATGGAGCAGGACCTCGAATCTGAAGGAGAATCCGACGATTTTAGTTGGAAAGTTGCATCCTGCCTAGGACGCCCTGCCGAGGTCTTGATGGGTGACGTCTCTGCTCCTAAAGACGACCCCAACACCTCGAAAACCGCCAATGGCGAAGAAAGAACTCCAGAAGCCGTAAATCAAAAGGTGGACTTTGTGCCACCGCTGGCTCCAATGAAGGGAACTGGTAGATTACCGGCTCCAGGAGACGACATTGATGCGACGGCCGGCGAAGCAGTAGAAAAGGAGCACGAAGAAAGGATGGCAAAGTACAAACAACTGCTAACTCCACTTCCTCCAAACGCATCGCTAGCCGACATGGAAAAACGCCACGCCAAGCTGGAAGAGCATGCAGCTCAGATAGCAGAGCGCGAGGTTGAGATCGCAAACAAGGAAACGGAGTTCATCCAGAAGCAGAGAGAAAAGGGGGCCGACGATGTCTTCCGTCTGGCTCGCGACAAGAATCTGCATAAGAGGTTGGATTTCCGCAGCAAGTGGGAAGCCGACCATGTTAATTCAGTCTGGAGAAAGTACCACCACCGACGTGATCCGGTGACCAATTTGTGTTACTTTAACACCCCAGCCAAAAACATGGAGGCGGCCCAGGAGGTCATGTTTGACAAGTCATTGGACCGTGACGCTCGCCTCAAATATTCGGCTTATCTACTGGAGGTTGCACAACAGCAGCAAAACGACTCGCAACTAAAGTCTGGACGGCTTGTTGACGACTCTCGTCTTTGCAACTCGACCGCCAAGAAGCCAATGGTTGCTGCACCTGCAGACCCAGACGATGACCCTGCCGGCTCAAGCAGCCACAACAAAGGCGGCGACAAGGACCCGAAGGACAAGCAGCCTAGAGGCACGGAATCCCGAACTGGTTCTTCTCGCCATCGCGAGGCTAGTCGAAGCCGGGAAGAGCATCGGAGCCGAGAGCGAAAGGAGGACCCTCGCAAGGAAAAGGCGGCACCATCCCGTCAGGAGGGACGACGTGAGGGGGAAAAATCCACCCCGTAGGGAGGGAAACAGAGATCATATCCAGATCGGCAAAGGACTCCAAGCCCCCCGCGTAACGCGAGTAGGGTGAGCCAAAGCCGTCACAAGGAAGAACCAAGGCAAGAAAAGTCGGTTGGTAAACCGCCATCAGCCAATGATGTTCGAAGCCTAATCGAGGAGAGGAAGTCAGCCAGAGATGCCCAATACCTCGGCCCCAAGTGTTTTGACAGAACAATTAGAGAGCAAATACTACCTCCCACTTTGTCGAACGTAACAAAGATGGTGGAGAAGTACAGTGGTACGGCTAATCCTGAGACCTGGCTCTCAGATTACGTCAGTGACTGCGACATATACCAAGGCAGCGCCGACTCCGCGGTACGGTTTTTGCCCCTGATGTTAAACGGGACGGCACGTAAGTGGATTGAAGGTTTGCCAGAAAGGACAGTTCATACCTGGGGTGACATGAAGCGTGTCTTTATTTAGCACTTCCAGGGCACATATAAGCGCCCAAAGTCGATTTTCGACTTACAGTGGTGTGTGCAGCAAAAGAACGAGTCCAGCCGTGAGTTCGTCTCACGATGGAGTGAAATCAAAAACGCTTGTGAAGGCGTACTCAGGCGATCCATGCCTTCAAGCAATCTCTTAGGAAAGAACAACTTTTCGCTTCATGATCTACAGCGACGAGTCGGAAACTTTGGGGGGCAAGCTCGCTTGTGGTAACAAGTACGCCGCTGCTGACGATGACAACAGGGAAGATGGAGAAACCCGCCAACGTGAGCCTGGGAAAAAGAAAGTTGAAGACCAAGCCGGCCCTTCTCACGAGGTTGCCGCCGCCTTTGGTAAGGGCGGCTCAGGCAATAGCAAGTGGCAGGGCAAGAAGCCGGCAAACAACCAATCGTCCCGGCCGCTAGCGGTGAAGTATGACGACATCAAGCACAACCCCTATGTCCATCATCTGAGGCCGGATGGAACGAGCTCCCACACGCTCCAGCAATGTCACATCAATAGGGTCATTGCCAAGGATCCCAAAGCCGGCACGTCAAGGAACAAGCGCAAGTCCAGGAAGGACGACAAAGAGAAGGAGGACGCTGCTTCAGAATCGGATGACGCGGCCTCCAAAGAAAAAGGCAGCAAATTCCCTAAGCATGCTGAAAGCCTCATCGTCAACTTGGCAACAGATTCCTCTCGCAAAGAAAAGGCGGCTTGGCGAGAACTCAATGCTACGGTGCCTGCGGTGCCACAGTATTTGGATTGGTCCGACACACCCATCACGTGGGATCGCAGCGATCATCCGGACAGAGTTCCTGCAAAGCGCACCTACGCTTTAGTCGTCAGCCCTATAGTCGACAAATACAAGTTGACAAAGGTGCTCATGGATGGCGGAAGCAGTATCAATATACTTTATGCCGTAACATTGAAGAGGATGCGTCTCTCCGAGTCACAACTCACCCACAGCACTATGAAGTTTCATGGGATTGTGCTGGGACGACAAGCCTCTTCGATGGGACAAATCACCCTGAAGGTCACCTTTGGTGAAGCTGATAATTTTCGGACTGAGGATGTCTCCTTTGAGGTGGTACCGTTTAAAAGTGCATATCATGCAATTTTTGGACGTCCGGCTTTCGCCAAATTTATGGCTCGGCCCTGCTACATCTATAGCAAGCTGAAAATGCCGGGACCCAATGGGATCATCACAATCAAAGAAGACTTCAAGAAAGCCAAGGAGTGTGAGGCCGCCAATGCCGTCCATGCTGAACAAGAAATTTGCAAGGAAGAGTTGGAGGATCTCAAGAAGACAATGGGTCCCGATGAGATGCCGGCAACTGAAAAGCCGTCCTCTAAAGTTGACTCGAGCTTCAAGCCAAACGATGACACCAAAAAAATCAAGCTCTCGAAGGATGATCCGGCAAAGTAGGCCATCATCGGTGCCGGTCTCGACGACAAATAGGAAGGCGAGCTCGTCAAGTTTCTCCGTGAGAACCGGGATATCTTGGCTTGGTCACCATCCGACATCCAGGTGTCCTGAGGAAACTTGCCGAGCACTCCTTAAAAGTCAACAAGGACGCTAAGACGGTCAAACAAGGCCTCCGCCGGCTCGGAACTGAGAAGCGCAAGGCGGTTGGAAAGGAGATCCTAAGGCTCACTGCCACCAAATTCATTCGTGAAGTTGTCCACACTGATTGGTTGGCAAATCCCATGCTTGTTCCAAAGAAAAACACCTCTGAGCTACGTATGTGCATTGATTTCACTGGCTTAAACAAAGCCTGTCCTAAGGATTCGTTTGCCTTACCGCGTATCGATCAGGTCATTGATTCAACTGCCGCCTCAGAGATGCTATGTTTTCTGGACGCTTATTCGGGTTACCATCAGATTAAGATGAAGGACTCAGATCAAGTCAAGACATCTTTCACTACGCCATATGGCAATTACTGCTATGTCACAACGCCTTTTGTCTTAAAGACCGCCGGCGCTACTTACCAAATGTGTATGCAGCGGTGTTTGGACAAGCAAATAGGCCGCAATGTTCACGTCTACGTCGACGATATAGCAGTCATGTCGAAGAAGTGTAGCGATCTTATCGCAGATCTATCGGAAACCTTTGCAAATCTAAGGGAGTACCAGATGATGCTTAATCCGGCAAAATGCGTCTTCGGAGTTCCCGCAGGCAAGCTTCTGGGCTTCATTGTTTCTCAAAGAGGAATTGAAGTTAACCCGGAAAAGATAAAGGCGATTCAGAACATCAAGAGGCCGACTTGTCTAAAGGACATACAGCGGCTTACGGGTTCCGCCGCGGCTGTAAGCTGATTCATTAGCCGGCTTGGTGACAAAGCATTGCCATTATACAAGCTCCTCAAAAAGTCGGACAGTTTTGTTTGGACAGAGGAAGCAGAGGCAGCTTTGGCTCAGCTGAAGTATACATTGACGCATGCTCCAATCTTAGCAGCTCCGAGGGAAAAAGAGTCGCTTCTCCTCTACTTGTCGGCCATGAATTTCGTGATAAGTGCCGTCATTGTAGTGGAGCGCCTGGAGGAAGGGAAGCAATGGCTGGATCAGCGCCCCATCTATTTCATTATCGAGGTGTTCTCAGATTCAAAGCAACTCTACCCTCACTACCAGAAGTTAGCCTATGGTGTATTCTTTGCCGCCAGAAAGCTACGGCATTACTTTCAGGATCACACAATCACGATGGTCAGCAAAGCTTCGCTAAGGGACATCATCAACAATGCCGACGCAATGGGCCGAGTCGCCAAATGGGGCATCGAGTTAGCAGCTTTTGACATCCAGTACAAGCCGAGGACCGCCATCAAATCTCAAGTTCTAGCCGACTTTGTTGCAGATTGGACAGAGGCGATGGAAAGCACACCTTTGCCGAATTCTCAGTACTGGATAATGCACTTTGATGGCTCAAAGATGAAGGAAGGCTCGGGGGCTGGAGTAGTGCTAAAGTCGCCTAAGGGTGACAAGCTCAGTTATGTCCTCCGAATCCACTTCAACGCCACCAACAATGTAGCGGAGTATGAGGCTCTCCTCCATGGCCTTCATATGGCTAAGGAGTTGGGAGTGAAGCGCATCCTCTGCTATGGCGACTCGGATCTTGTTGTACAAAAACTTGATGGATGTTGGGACACAAAAAGTCCCACAATGGCGGAATACAGGAGAATAGTCGATGAGTTCGGCAGATACTTTGCCGGCTTGGAGGTCCGACATATCTCCCGAGATGACAATGAAGCTGCTGACGCCTTGACCAGAATAGGTTCCAGGCAAAAGGCAGTACCCCCAGACGTATTTCTCCACCATCTGCATAAGCCGTCCATCAAAGGCGGCGATGAAGATTATCCCTTGTCGGCAGAATCAGTTCAAGTGTGCTTGGTAACCCCAGATTGGACCACGCCCTACATTGATTTCCTGATTAATAAGAAACTGCCCAAGGACGACGAGGTGTTGAGCCGTCAAATTGAGCGCCGAGCAAAGGCGTACACGATTATTGACGGACAGCTATACAAATGGAGCACATCCGGCATCTTCCAAAGATGCGTCTCTCCAGAAGAAGGGCGGCAAATCCTGGAGGAAATCCACTCCGGCGAATGTGGGCATCACGTGGCGGCAAAGGCGTTGGTCGCTAAGGCGTTTCGGCACGGATTCTTCTGGCTAACGGCTAAGGAGGATGCTATCAACATCGTCAAGACTTGTGAAGGATGTCAGCGCTACGCAAAGCAGGTTCACTTACCGGCTCAGGAGCTCCGGACGATCCCTATTACTTGGCCGTTTGCGGTCTGGGGGCTCGACATGGTGGGACCTTTCAAGATGGCAAGAGGAGGTTTAACTCACCTGCTGGTGGCGGTCGACAAATTCACAAAGTGGGTGGAGGCAAAGCCCATCAAGAAACTCGATGGAGCTACAGCTACAAAGTTCATCATCGAGATAACTACTCGATTCGGCATACCGCATAGCATTATCACTGACAATGGCACAAACTTTGCCGTCGGTGAGCTATCGAAGTTTTGCAGCCGATCAAAAATCCGGCTCGACATGGCATCGGTGGCACACCCGCAATCCAATGGACAGGTAGAGCGCACTAACGGCATTATTCTGCAAGGTATTAAGCCGAGACTTGAAACCCCATTGCATTGAGCAGCCGACGCTTGGGTTGATGAATTGCCGGTGGTCTTATGGAGTATTCATACTACCACAAATAGATCAACCGGATTCACCCCTTTCTTTCTGGTCTATGTGTAGCGCCCTGACCCCAGAGCTATACAGTGAAACGTTATGCAACCGGTCATGCTACACAATCAAGGGTTACTGGGGTTACCAATCCCAGGCCAAAACACATTGGCAGGCGTGCTCGGAATACATCATCGGCACACAACACCTCGATCATGCCATAAGCTCAGACATCGCTTTCACGTATAACAAAGAGACCAAGACTGCGGAACAAGTGGCACATCACAGACTCTACGACACAAAGATATCATAGTTCAACTCATATAATTGAGAAAGATAGCAAATGACACATCAGAGGTCACTGACCCATCATTACAACAAGCGGAAGCAAATTAAAGTTGTCTAAACAACAAGATCCAAATTATGGCCTAAGAGGCCTACAGATAAACATCCCGTGCCAGCCTGTTCCATGACGTCCCAAGCTGCCACCTGGGAACCCCAGACTACTCGTCGAAGTCAACGTAGAACCCACCTTCCAGTTCGGTGGCGTCCTCCTCTGAAACAAATAATAATCAACAAAGCAAGGCTGAGTACGACGTACTCGCAAGAATTAGTAGGGCGATATAGGCCCGATGCTGACGGAGGCTTCAAAGCTATATAAGTGGTTGTTTTGCATAAAGCTGGTTTTGTTTCCTTCCGAAGACTAGGACTCATGGCATCGTCTAATCAGAAGGTTTTCATAAGGGGATAAGAGGGTAACACTTTTCTCTTCGGTTCACAGGGAACCTACTGTATTCAGCAACTCCACTTATCTACACCAAGGCACTCCCTCGAATCTCCCTCGAGGAAATGAACCTTTTATCACACGTTGATTATGCAACCTCTAGCTGCCATTTGATTAAAGATCAGGTTCAGGTTTTCTATGAGCTAATCCGCCTTTCCCAAGATTTGTCCATAACCGTGGACACGGCTTTTCGAAAAGATTAAACCCTGCAGGGGTGTACTGGTTTTACCATTGGTACCGTCCGACCCCTTGCCTGATCAATTAGATCTCTTCCGGGGAAAGCCGGCAGGGCGGGCGCGGTTAAACCTTTACAAAGCGTGGGACTATCCAAGGGTCATCGTGACGACAGGACAAGTTCAGCGCCTATTTCAACACCCTGCCCCATCGCCACTCCTATCAACACCACCATCATCACATCATCATCATCGTCATCATCCACCTGCAACTCACACGCAAATGGAAATTGCAAACTAGAGGACCCTTGGATACGCCCGCACAAATTATTCGGTTAGTAAGGAGCCCATACTCCCACCATTGGAAGCACGCTCGGTTCTTGGTTCTAGCTAAAAGCACTCACAGCCTAGGCGGCAAGAATGAGACAAAACACCAACAACCTTGTTGGCAACTCATCCAAGCCTTTTAGCAAATAATTAAGTACCACCAGTTTCCACATTGTCCAAACATTCCATCAACATCACAAGTATGGAAATAACCAACGGACAACTTAAGCATTCGACTAAGCATGGCTAAGCATATCTAAGCATGACATACAACAGATATGATTTATCTCAGGCCAACACTTCAATCTATGGTTCATAGGTGGGGAAACAGATAATGGTTCAGGGAACATGCAATTGATAGGATATTATATACACTGACCAAAACTTGTCACCAGAATCGAATGCAATAATATGGTGGATAAAATACTTGGGTAATATGAGATATGCCAAGAAGGTTAGGTTAGCTCTTGCCTTGCTGGTAGTACTGGTCGCGCTGGTTGTCAAGGTATTGTGGTGGAACCTCGACTCCAGAATCTACCGAAACACAAACAATACAAGAAAGGAATAAATAACACGAATACAAGGTGCAATGCACAATCATGATGATATGGTCATATTATGCATTGAAATCATATTGGGCATCTCCCACAAGTTAAATGGAACCCCTAAAATAAATATTGCAATTAACGGGTCGAAACTCCATCTTTAACTTAGTGATTTGCGTTATTTATCAAAACGTCCAGTACTGAAATATGGGTCCTAAATGCATGAAAATGACATTATTAGATAGATATTGTCCCACTGATCATTTTGGTACTTCGTTTGCAATTTTCCGATTAACGATGAATAAATGGTGATTTAAACGGTTATGCGATTTAAATCATTTTAACCATTTCGAAATTAACATCAAAGGAAAATTTATTTGCATGATGTGATATTAACATAGGTAGATAGCATTTTCTTTGCTGGTCATTTTGGTATATCATTTGCAATTTTTGAAGTATTATTCACCAAGTTATGATTTATTCAAAAATTGATTTAAATCTGCCATTTTAGTAATTTTTGGTAAACAGCACTAAAATTTAATTCTCCAACTCTCTCAAATGACATAAAGTGGTAGCCCATTGTTCACTGATCATTTTGAGCTATTAAACATAATTTTTGGACAAGTAGAACTCAAGTTATGGAATTAACAAATTCAACATTATTTCTGCCATTTTAGTATTCAGCAATTAAAGGCAATTTATTTTGGTTAATTAATTCAACCAATGGTACTAACAGATAGAAATTTTATTGCTGATCATTTTGACATATTATTTGTAATTTTTGGACCAATATTCAAATTATTATGAATTTCCCAAATAGTAATTTAAATCTGCCCTTTTTATATTTAATCCAAACAGGCAATTTAAATTAACCAAATAATTCAAATAAAGGCACTAACATGTAGAGTTTATCTAGCTGAGCATTTTAACATGTTATTTGCATTTTTCTGAAATGTGAAATTCTAGATATTAATTTCCAAAATTTGAATAACTCTCACATGTTTTGCATTTCACATTTAAATTCAAATTTTACAATTCAATTGCATGTGTGAGTTATATATTTGAATAGGTTATGAAAAGGTGAACAATTTGGTATGTCAAGTTCATTTTTCTGAGCTACCATTTAACAGGTATGAAGTTTACCATTTCTGTTTATTTTCTGGAAAAACAAAAATAAGAACAGATGACGCAGGCATGACGTCATCAAGGAGCAGGCGGCATGTTGATCTTCAATCCGTGGCCTCCGATGGAAATTGGACGCTGGCACTGGCTCCACTAGCTAGAGGAGACCAAGAGGAGCAGGGGGAGCGGCGGGACTGACCAAATGGTCACCGGAGCATGGCCGGCGACCATGGATGCGGCGGCAGGCGGCGGTGCACGGTGGGGCTGCTGGACAGAGAGGGAAAGAGCGGGAGGGGAAGGCCAGGAGGACCAGTGGCTCACCAGGGAGCTCATGCCGTGGTCGGAGAAGCAAGGGGAGGTCGGTCGGCGGCGATTTGGTGCTCGGACGCCGGCGGCAGAGGCGGAGACGAACGGGACGATTCCGGCGAACCCCCAGCGTCCTAGCACGCGCGAGTCGACGGGGAGGCATAGAAGAGCTCGGCGGAGCTGGTGGCGGTGTCGGCTTGGCTCCGGGCGGCCGGAGTCGTCGGCGATTGGAGCGGCACAGCGGCGGCGGCAGGAGCTCGGCGGCATTAGGGTTAGGGTTTTTTCCAGGGGAAGAATAGAGAGAGCAGGGCAGCAAGGAGGGCCTCGGGTCCTCTTATCCGCAGCAGGGGGAGCACGGGGGAGAGAGGGTCCGGCGGCGACGGGGAGTGCGGCATGGTGCCAGGCAGCTGCGGTCGCTACAGGAGGAAGGAGATGCAACTTTTCCAGAAAACCCCCTGGCTGTTTAAAAGCTTTATTGCAAACTGGTCCAGCAGGCTATTAGGGATTTTAAATGAGCCACTTAACATTTTTCTAAAATTCTGAAAATATTTATGTAGGCTCCCCATAACATGTAGAAGCTCCACAAAAATTGGTGTGGCAAAATAAAAATTTTTGAGCAACATTTGTTCATAGGGTTTGAATATGTTCATTTTTGATAATTTCGAAAATTCAATTACTTGGGGTATTTAAACATTTCTAAAATATGTGAAAATATTCAGGGAGGCTCCCAACAATGTAATGAAGCTCCCTATAATTTTATTTGGGAAATTTGAAATGTTTAACTTGGTTTCAATTTAGGAAATGATTTGCACCAAATTTGAATTCTCACAATTATTTCTTTGCTTAGCAAGAATTTGACTTTGACAAATATTTAAGCAAATATATTCTTGGAACTTCCTGGACAAATTGGAAATTCCAGAATAATTTGGTTTTGGATTTTTGGGAAGTGTTTGATTCCTTTTAATGATTTCCATTGTTTGCAATATTTAACTTAGCAATTTAAATATGTATGTCATGATGCAATGAAAATAAAAGTGAAAATTTGGCCCATATTTTAGGGTACCAAATCTGGGCTGTTACACTATGGTGTAGAAGTGGTACTCCCAACCGACATGATCCACGATTTGCCTCGAGTTGCAGCCTACGTCGAAGAAGACGTAGAAGAAGCACGTCAAGACGGCTTAGATATTGTCGAAGAAGAAAGAGAGTTGGCTCTCCAATGATCCGCCATCTATCAGCAAGATCTACGTCGCTACCAAAGCCGTAGAGTGCGGAATCGATCTTTTCCCAATGATCTTATTGCTATAATCTGTTTACCCGAAATTGCATGTGTCGCTTGTTGGTAAACTATCTTTCATGTTGAATCCGCCTTAACGTGATGAAAAAACAATGTTTTGCCAAATTAATGTTTGTCTGATAGCTTTTTGCGCCGGGTTGCTTCAAAGCGTTTTCGGCACCGAAAGGCGGCACTTGTTCTGGGTCTAAACAGATTGGTCATTGTGTACCCTGTTACTCAGCAAGTTTGCTTCGCAATAGGTTTGCCGGCGCTTAAAGGCTAAGGTGTCAATTAAGGATGGCAATTTTACCCATGGGTATGGGTACCCGCGGGTACCGTACCCATATGGGTAGGGTATGGGCACATTTTTATGCCCATGGGCAGTACCCATACCCTACCCATCAAGTCATGGGTAGGGTATGGGTATAGTCATATACCCATGGGTATACCAAACCCTACCCACATCTAGATCCACTCAATTCTCTATTTCTTCAACAACGGGGGGTTGGCAGCAAGTAGGAGCAGGACAGGCAAATGATGGATCAGTAGAGCGAAAGAGAACACGATTATGATGTTGCGACGCATGATACACTATGAAATATTGTGTACTGTTGATGTACCCAATGGGTACCCAGCGGGTAAAGACACCCACCGGGTATGGGGACGGGTAGAGCTTTATACCCATGGGTACGGGTATGGGTAGAGTTTTGTACCCACGACCTATATGGGTATGGGTATGGTATTGGTCTACCCTGCCCATACCCTACCCATTGCCATCCTTAGTGTCAATGCCAGAATAAACTGAGGCATAAAAACTGCAAACTTGCACAATAGATAAGCCGAATTAACACGACAAAAGACTTGGTTGTTTGCAAGCATCTCATACTGTTTGAGCAGATTTACATCTTGATATTTACATTTTCAAGAAGTCCGGCTCAAAAGAGCGAATTCGGCTTATGCAGACTTGCCCACTTCTTCACCGTCATCGTCAGACTGGACAGGAGTTGGCGGGCAGGGCACTTCCTTGAAGATGGTGGTCAGGGAGACCATATTAGCAACTTTGCTGGTGTAGCCGGAGACGGAGTGAAGGATTTTCTTGCGCTCTTGGTCGACCATCGGTGTGCCATCCTCCTTTTCAAGAGGAAAGTCGGGCGCAACTCGCCAGGCTTCTGCCTCTGGGTAGTGCGCCATCATCAGGCCCAACGCCGTCTTTGCACTGCCACGAGCACTGGACCGCAATTGTTCATCAAAGAACGAAGTCGCCTCGTCCAGTTCGGTTTCCAAACCTGCAAGGTCCGTCAAGGGTTCGGGGTTGTCGGGAAAGAATTTCTCGACAAGCTTTCTTCCCGAAGACAGTATCTTCGGGATAAGCTCCCCTACTTCCAAGATCCGGTCAAGCCGGTTTTCCGCTGTCAGCTCATGGCCATAACCCGCCGGAGCTGTAAAAAGCGAAGTTCATGTTAAAAATGGCCAAGACAGAAAGCAGTGAATTTGAGGTTTTAAATAACTTACTCAAAAGCTGACTGTCGATGGCCACCGATTCGTCCAGGCGCTTGTCAAGCCGATCCTGGATTTCACGAAGGGCATCCTTGTGATTTTGCCTCTCCGTCTCCAAGATTTGTTCGGCTTGAGTACGGCCTTCTTGGCCATCTCTAGCTCCGTTGACATTGTCTGATTAAGCTTTTTTAGCTCGGAGTTTTCGTCGCGGAGCCGGTCGAGAATGCCGGCGTTCTCAGCAAGCTCCTTGGCTTTTATAATGGCGTCTACAAAACAAAATGTTAGCAGTATAAAAATAACCATTATACAAGATAAGTTTTCGGCATTTTTACCTTGGTATTGAACCCGGTCCACCTCAAACCCGGCGATGATGGCGTCCTTGTTCGCCAGCTCAGTTTTCAGCCGGCGCATCTCCTGATTTCGTACACCCAAACAATTGATGGTTTCAGCGCCAATTTTTCGGTGGATCTGCGTAAGGAATTGCTAAAAGCCTAAAGCTATATTGACAAGTCAAAATGACTACATGACGGCATCTCATGGCTGGGGGGTTAAGCAGTTGCATATGCATTGACTCGAATCACTATGTCGGCTAGTTCTTCTAATTTAACCCGGCATAGTGCTCGGGGGCTACTGGGGAAGATATGTACCTGGTAGTGTTCACGGAGAAGCGTCATGCCGGCTTCAAAGCTTTCAGCAAAATAATTTTGCTGATCTTCAAGGATCTCTATGACATCAAAGGTGTCATAGGCCTTGGTCTGATCCGGCTCATCATCCCGGACGGTTGTCCCTTTCTTCCGGGGAAGCCGAGGTGCTTTCATGAACCGGCTCATGAACTCCGGTTTGATGTGTCCCTCGTCAAAGGCTTCCGCCTTAATCGGAGGAAAGTTTGGGGCGTCATTAGCCGGAGCTTCAGCCCTTGGTGGAGAGGAAGGTTCAGTCGCCTTCCCCGTCATCTCCGTCCATTGGGTCGGAGGAATAATCCCGGCTCTCCCGAGAATTGGACTTGCCGTCATGGTACGGGGGGAGCTCTCCTCCGCTGGAGTTGGCTTTGAAGCCGCAGGAGTTGGGGGAGGAACGGCTGGGGAGGCTTTCTTGCATACGGCGCATACGTTTTGCTTTAAGGTGGCGCCTCTCTTCATCCTGCAAAGGTAGAGCGCTAAGCTTAGCATCTCCGGCATTGTTGCAGAGTAAGGAGATGTGTAAGCCGACTTACTTTTTGCTGGGGATATTGAGCCCAGCGAGAGCGTCGTCATCCTCCGATGACTTGGCGCCAATCGTTTCAGATTGGCTTCTTCTCTTCCGGCTCTCTGCGGGAGCCGAAAAGAAGGTAACTGGTCGCTTGGTCACCTTGCTGGATGATGTGCCAGCTGACCCGGAGATGGCAACGCCGGGAATCTGAAGAATAAACACAAGTCAAATTGTTAAGCATGGAGTCTAAATCCCTTGAAGAATTGAACTTTGGATTCGGCAAAGTACCTTTGGGGGAGGGTTGGCTGCCGTATACATCGGCAGCAACTCTTCATATTGCCGGCCTTCGCCAGGCCGGGCTTTGATAAGCTTGTTGAAGCGAGCCTCAAAGAGGTCTTGCTCCAAGTCTTTTTTACTGATCCGCATGGGATCAGAGTCACCCGTGTACTCGCATAAAAGTCGAGCACGATGTTGGAGGGGCTGGATCCGTCTCTTCATCCAGCAAATTATGGTATCCTCCCCAGTTAGGGGAGGAGAGCCGGAAGTCAACTGCGAAATCCTAGCTTGAATGGCGGCATGGTCTGCCGACATTTTAGCTGACGGCTTCTTCTTCCACGAGGGCAGGGACGTGCCGGCTTCGTCAGCGAAAGGGGCAAGTCCCTGCAGCCTGTTTGGCAGCGCCACGTCTTTGCAGTAGAAAAAGGTGGACGCCCATCCCTTTGCCGAATCAACAATTGGCACCTGAGGGTACCAATCTATATCCCGGCGGCAGTTGAAGCTGATAGAGCTGACCACCAGCAGCTCCTTATTCACAGTTTGCCTCTTGACTAAGAAGCATCTTTCGAAGAAGTCTAACCTAGATTTTATGCCTAAATAGCCTTCAAAGAGTGCTACAAAGCCGGAGATGTATAGCAAGCTGTTGGGGTGAATTTGTGAAGTTGGAGGCCGTAATAGTCTAAGACCTCTATCAGAAAAGCCGAAGGCGGCAAAGAGAACCCCCTAACGACATGAGAAGAAAGAAGTACCCTTTCATCCTTGATGGGAGTAGGAGAAGGGTCGCCGAAGGCGGATCGCCAAGTCGGCGCCGACTCTGAGGACGGAAGAATGGCTCCATCGGCTTCCATCCCCTTCAGCTCGACATCATCCACCACCGAGCAAGCCCAGTTGTGGGACAGGTTGTTGCCTGCACCTTTGTTGTTGACGGCTTCCTCTTCCTCCTCTTCTTCACCGGCACTGACATTTTCGGCAGCAGCATCAGTAGCCGTGGATGTAGAGGCCATAGTAGCAGCGGCTTCGGCTGCGGCTTTTGCGAGAGCCACCTCGTCGCGGCTCGTGGCAGCGGAGGAATCCACCGGAGCGGAGGGAGATGCAGTGGTGGCGGCGGATGGCACGGTGCCGGCGGCGGCCGTGGACGCAGAACCTCCCATCGGCGGAGCCGTGTCGAGAGGCGTGGCGTCGACGACGGGAGAGTTCGGAGCACTGGATGCCATGGAACGCAGATGAAGAACTCTAGCTCGGGAAGAATGGGATCTGGAGTGTAACATCCCTAAATTTTCAAATTTTGAAAAATCAGAAAAATCAAAAAACCTTTTGAAAGTTATAAATAATTTGATTTGAAAATCCAAAATCTTACATGGCTTGACATCTTTGTTTGCATTTGTGCATTTGTGATTAATTATTTTCCTAAAAACAGAAATATTTTTATTAATATTTTCTTTTAAGAAAATAGCCATAAAGGCCATTATAATGGCCAGTGGCAATTTGGTAAATTATTTGTGTGGTAAATATTTCTAAATGTTATATTTTGATGCAGAATATTTTTACAAACTTTAAAAAAAAAATTGAACACTTTTGGACGCTTAAAACAAAAGTTATGAAAGAAATAAAGAAAACCCCCAAAAGAAAAAGAAACAAATAAAAAAAATGTGGTGGCGACCCAAACTGGGCCGGCCCAGTCCAGCCGACCGGCCAGGTCGGTCTATCCTTCTTTTTCTTTCTTCCCTATTTTCCTGTTGGGCCGAACCAGCCTAGCTGGCCCATCCGGACCGGTCGCTCGGGGTCTTCTTCTTCCTTCGTTCCAAAACAGAGACTATGCCATGAAGTCAACCTTCCTTCTCCTCCCTCTCCATACTAATTGAGTTACCATTTCAATTTGCATTCAACACAAAAGTTATTCCAAATATGATGGAGATTTCGTTCAGGGCGTTAATTCTCTAATTAATGACATTTATCACCTTAATTGACGCGGTGAACCAAATGCCACCCGTCGGCATTGACCTTCTGATCTCTCTACTCACTCCATATAAAACCGAACCTATCACGTCACTTCGTGCCTTTCTTCCTCCTCCTCCACTTTGGTGACCAAACTTTTTCAAAAGGAGCTCTCTACAACCCGCACCAAACCATGCCAACTTCAGCCCCAAATCGAGTTCATCGTCAGATCTTGTCTTGCACGGTCATCACCTCGTCAATTCCTCGTACCAGAATACTCCACACGTTGAGGCCAACCTCCAAGACATGGTGATGCATCATTCACTTGTAGTTGGACACACCGCCACGAAGCCGAGCCACATTGCCGCCGCAGCCAAGATCCCGACAAGGTGAGACCTCGCTATGCCGCACGATGATGTCCTGCGTGATCTATGTGTCCTCTTTCACTTTCCCTTATTTTTCCAAATTTTCCCCCGCAGCCCAACCATGGAGAACGAGCTCAACCGATCTCACCGGTGACCGACGTCGCCGCCGTTCTTCTCCTCTTCCGGCGAGGCTAGTAACCTCCTAAGCCCGAGACCTTGTCGTGTCTCCTCCCCGTATTCACGCGAACCTCCTGTACATCACTCCGCACCTCGAGGGACACGGAGACGACGAACGCAACATCGACCACTTCGTCTACCCCGCATCACGTTGACGTCGTTCTCCTCAACACCGACGTTATTTGTTTCCATCGGTGAGCCTCCCATCTTGTTCTGAATCTAACATGTATACTTACTCTAATGGATTAAATCATACCACTCTATTATACCCAAACAAAATAATTTTGGTCATACAAAATTTCCCAAGTGTCAAAACCTTTTCATTTTCGGATTTGTCTTTGGACAGATTTTTGGTCAATCTTAGAAATTCCATATCAAATCAATCGTAACTCCGTTTTGAATGGTTTTGTAGTCTATGGATTCGTATGAATGTGTAGAATACAGTGGTACAATAAAAACATATATTTTAGTCGTGCACTAACTTGTTATTTGTAATAAAACCTTGTATTTCTTATTTATGCCATATCTTGAGTTTTATAAATCCAATTTGAGTGATTCAAATGGAAAAATCCTTGTTTAGATGCCCTCTGTCCAGTAGCTTTGTTTTCCAAAATTTATAAAATGTTTTATTATAGAAAACTATAAATCCTTGTGTTTGCCCTTTTTGGGTGTTTTAAAAATGCTTTTAACAAGTTAAATTGTTTAAAATTTGTCTTGTGGCTTCATGCATATTTTAATAAACCAGAAAACTTAGTGTAGTAACTTTCTTGTGATTTTAAATGCATTTCACGCATTGCATATTTTATTGTATTGTTATTTGGTTTGTATGTTTATGTGTGGCTTATTGTTATTTGTTAGACCTTTCGGAGAGACCCGGGAATTCTATCAACTTTTGCTCCTACTCCTCTTGTTGCCAAGGCAAGTGGCACATTCATGAAATTCCTATTATTTTGATATATGCATGTTGTAGCTTTTACTTAAAAATTTTGCATGATAGGTTATTTAGTATGGCTATGCTAAAACTGTTTAGTGTAGTCTACTCCTTTTTACTAGATGGTCTAGATGCACCTATGATAACTTAGTAGAATAGGTAAATGCTATGCTATGTGCTTTGTATGAAATGTTACTAAAAATTCTACTAAGTTAATAAACTACCTGGGTGGGTGGTTGGATTAAACCAATTCCCCATATATGGGAGGATGAATTGTAGAAGAGGGTGATTCCCCAATTTAGGACTAAGGACCATACGTGGTTCCCTAAATTGGGAGGATGAATCATACTTGCGGAAAGCCACCCAGGATCAAAGGGATTTGAAGTTACTCCAAGTGAAGTTTGCTTCCAGTGCAGCCATTAGTCATATGGGCTCTGTCTTGATCAACTAAGTTGCATGGACTCATCCCGGCTTGACAGGTGGTGGTAGAGGTTTGTAGGTGGAGCGCGTCAGGCCGGTATGGGGTGGGAAAATGCTTCTGAAAGATCTCGTCTTAACCTTCTTCTTTTCTCCGAAGCACCAATGGAGTGTGAGGGATAGTTTGGGTTGGTTAAGTCTAATGGTGAAAGTGCACAACCTCTGCAGAGTGTCAAACTAAGTACTTAGCCGTGTCCCCGGTTACGGACAAATATGAGCAGCTGATCAAGGATGTCAACGGAGGATCCCAACATTCCAATTTCTCTAAGTTAAAACTTGATGGGTGAACAAGGGTAGTTGAGACAATGGCTTTTATGCCATACTTGTCTCGTTTTGATGAAAAAGTGTTTTGAAAAGAGATAGGAAAAATTGGCTTTACGCAAAATAGCCTTCAAACTCCATCAGCCTAAATATGCATATAGGTTATTAGAGTTTTCCACTATGAGTCCACAAAGTGTCACTTGCCAGTTCCATTTTATGGTTCTGACCCACCTTGTTGATATCTTTTTATCAGGTTATTCTGACGAAGAGTGAGGTTTCGTTAAGGGTTTCGAGTCTGCAACCAACATGTTTCGCCTGTGGCTGCATGAAGATGATGGAGACTCCATGAAGAATAATGTTTTCCACTGCTTTACTCTTTCCAGCTAGCTTCGTGCTATGCAAAGTTGTAATCGAATATTTTCCTAAGTCTGGATTCGCTTGTAATAATTGATACATTGTTGTGATATTTCATCGTAAACTGTGTGTGCAAATGAATCGATCCAGGGGTTTACACTATACACAGGGATCTTGCCTAATTTTAAGTGCAGGTCCGCTACATGGAGGAAGAAGGAGCTAGGGTTTGCGAATGGTGCGTGGCCGTGGCGAAGGTGAGGCGACCGGTATTATAGCGGACGCGCCGAGATCCACGCAACGGTCGGGAGCCGAAATTTTCGCCACGCGTCACGGATCGAGCCGTTGTGAGAAGATTTTTTTCCCTCCGACGCCTCGATTCTCGCGCGGGAAAAACGGAGTTAGCCCCTGCATTCAAAGATGCTTCTCCACTCACATTGTCGGGTCTGACAGAGCTATCAAATCGCCGGATGCGTGTCAGTACGCATTCAAGTGCTTTTCGGCATGAAAAGCCGGCACACCGAAATCGACAAAGCTGTTCGGCATGATTGCAGGTTTCTGGGAATGCTCCAAGACTGAAGACGGATGATGAATCTTTCGGACAACACATTGCCGGAAGATTGAAGCCGACCGCTGAAGTACTTGAAGCTTTCCGGGGGCTACTGTTGGGGTTATGCCGAACAGGTACCTTCACTAAGGAGACTAAAGCCAGCGTACCATGGTGGCCCATATTGGTGGTAAGCCGAATTTCGGCTTACCGGGCGGCCTAGTACGATGAAGCGCAGGAGGCCCATCCGGCTAAGGAAAGGTTCCAGAAGCCGGCCCGCATTAGGGAAGACTTAGCCCACAAGGCAAGGCCTAAGCCGGATTAGAGTAGAACTCTGTACTTAGTCGGTTAGGTTTCCTCCTGTAAGCCCTAGGTCCGGACGCCTTTATAAGCCGGCCTATGGGATGCTTTAGGGCACGATCTCAATCCACCTTTCACTGTAATCGGCGATATTGCCTTATAGTGAATTATAGCAGCACGTAGGGTTTAGCCACCGTTGTGAGATCCGAAGCTGGGTAAACCCTTTGTCATCCCGTCACCGGAACACCCCACGTCTCCAAAACCCCTCTCTTTACCTAGCTCGATGGCACCCCTGCCGCGGCTAGATTCGACAATACCACGACGGTTTTTACTTTTGATTTTCTTTGTGTCCTCTTGCTGTAACAAGAGAATGTTTTCTTAGCTTAGTTTCTGAAATTTTTAATAAAGTGCCAAGTTTTACCCATTTTGGTATGAAAAAGTTGTTGTTTTGCATGCGGAGATTTCATTCCAGCACAGGTCTGTGCACGGTTTGATTTTTAGTTCTTATTCTTTAACTCCGATTGAGCTGATATTTTTACTGTAACTGCAACTTTTCATCCTATGTATGCATGAATGTTTTCAGAATTTTTAGACATGTGTAAGTCAGGTAGAAAAATACGTTTTTCTGCTGTCAGTTTTCTGGACAGATTCTGTCCAATATTGTTTGATGCATGTTTTGAACTTTTAACTTGAATCTTGTTGATCCAATTGAGTTTATTAATAGGCATACAACATTATACACTTTCTGGACATTCGTATGAATTTTTGTATAAGGATTATAAGCAGCAAGTAATGCATTTGACTATCACTACTAATGTCACCCCACAGAAAAGAAATGGGAGAAAACAGTGTTTTGAATGTAATTTTCGGAGTCACCTTTGTCCCATGGTGTGAAGTTGACAGTGTGTGCACCGTGTGTGGCTCTTAGGCTAAAGATTACATGAATACTTATCATGAGTTATTATTTGTATTGGAGGTCTCTATAATATTGTGGTGTTTGTTAGTACTATCTTTGGATGCGGATAGTGACAAGCATGAAGTGTCCCTAGATGTGGAATGCAACTTTAATGTGTGCTTTTTGTAGCCCTACACATTGGATTGGTGTTCGTTATCTAACCAGAGGATAGTTCGGGGTAGCATAGTGAAGAGGAAATATCTATGTATTCAATTATATTATTAATGTTGAGAGTGTCCACGAGCGAAAGTATGATCCCTAGGCCTTATTTCCAAGCACCGTTTACACCTTTGTCTTGTCCTCTTGCATTGAAGTGGATTGGGACACTTTCACATTTTGTTTTGTTACATTAAGCCTCCATCCATTAAGTCAACCATCTTGTTCCTTAAACTTGTTTAGTGCATAATCAGCTAAAACTTGTGACACTTTAGTTGTAGTGAATAGATAACTTTTCCTTCTTGCTCCTGCGGATCGATACCCTACTTCCACATTGAGAGGTGCTACAGTGATCCCCTGCTCTTGGGGGTTATCACCTGCCCATTTCACCGGGGCCAACTTGGAACTATAGGTAATTAAGGTCTACCCGTTCAAATAGCCCGGACAGCGCATTTACACTTCATGAACACATAGAATCCTCAAACTAAAACATCTCCCCCTTGTTTTCCCTACACGTCACATTTAGGGTTCGCAGGTTCAACATAATAGCAGGTGATACACTTTGCAGATAAATACCAAACTCAATTATATGATGGGGCAAAACAAGTTCAGTACTGAAGTCATGCCACTCGGGCCCTAGTAGCAAGCATTAAACATAGCATAAGTGCATCAACGCAATACAAAAATATCCTCAAGATAAACCCCTAAGATCTCAGACAACGGGTATCATTACATGATCAATCTCATCCAATCCCCATCCACCTCATGTGCCTACAGCGGACTACTCACACATGGTGATGGTGAGGGAGCTCATGGTCGATGGAGATGAAGGCGGTGAAGATGGCGGTGAAGACGGCCTCCGGATCCCTCCTCCGGAAAATCCTGGATCAATCTGACTCCGAAAACGAAGATCGTGGTGGTGGCGGCGCTCTGTTTCGCGAATCGACCCCCCTCCTAGGTCAGCCACTTTTTCGTATATATGAAGGGGTACGCCGAAGCCGAAGGGGAGAAGGTGCTCGAGGCCCCAAACACATGGGCCCACGCGGCCAAAGAATCTGGCCGCATGGGACCCTCTATTTCGGGCCTTCGGCGCTTCCTCGTGTCCATCTTTCGCTCAAAGGCCTTCTTTTCCATAAAACATGACGTGGTATTTTTCCCCGATTTAATTTCCTGCAAAAACAATCAGAAACGAGACTTTGCTAAAAACAACGTCAGATTCAGCAGTTTTATTCAAATATGGGAAGATTCCGGAGCAAATTATCAAGCAAAGTGATTGGAAAAGTAGATGCATTTTAGGTGCATCACCGCCGCCATCTCAAACCCTAGTTCGGGAGGGTTCATAAGCTCTTCCCGGCACCCTTTCGGAGAGGGGAATCGACACCGGAGGCATCTACACCACCATGCCTGCCTCCGGAGTGATGCGTGAGTAGTCCACCACGGGACTACGGGTCCATAGCAGTAGCTAGATGGTTGTCTCTCCTCCTTGTACTCCATTGTTTAGATCTTGTGAGCTGCCTATCATGATCAAGATCATCTATTTGTAGCTGCTACATGATTGTGTTTGCATGGATCCGATGAATTGTGGAAGTCATTACTTTTGTTCAGTTGTGTGTTTCATCTATGATCTTGCATGCTCTCTGATGCTAGTGGTTGCTTTGGCCGAGTAATTGTTAGTGTTGTATGAGGGAGTATTTATGCTAGATAGTGGGTTCATGCCTCTCTTTGTCTGAGTTCGGTGACAGGAACGGTTAAGGCTAGAGATGTGTTGTTGCCACTAGGGAGAAAACAGCGGTGTGATTTCTTCGTGTTATCTACATTTCTTACATTATGCACTTTGCTTATTGCGATGATCTGTTGCTTGTGACTTAATACTTTTGGGTGACATGCTGGATAGCGATCCCAGAGTGGATTATTAGTCATAGATGCAGTTGGATGACGGTATATGTATTTTGACGTAATGCCCATATTAGATGAAGCGGTGAACTATATTGTTTTATGATAGCCTTGTTGTGCGCCTACAATTCTGTCAATTGCCATGCTGTAATTTGTTACCCATCATGTATATCTTTTGGAGAGACAACTCTAGTGAACTATGGACCCCGGTCCTATTTTCCTACATTGCTTACAACCGTTTTCATAGCTTTTTATAATCATTTGATCGCTGATCATATTTCATCCTCATCATATTTTACATCCACACATTTAATTCTTTGTGTTTGGCAAGCCGGCGAGATTGACAACCTCTCTGTTTTGTTGGGGCAAAGTAGTTTGTTGGTGATTGTGTGCAGGTCCATGTCAATAATCGAGAAACGGTGCTATTGACACCTTGCTAAGCCTTCTCCAAGTCCTACTGGTTCGACAACCTTGGTTTTGAAATCAAGGGAAAACTTCCGCTACGCTGCTTCATACCTTCCTCTTGGGGTTTCCCAACAGCAATCAGCAAGACGTTTTCTGGCGCCGTTGCCAGGGACTTGGAAGCTTCAGCTAGGGAAGTTTCACACATCCTTTCACTTTACTTTGTTATTGTCTTGCCTAGTTTATTTTTTGTTAGCCTTGTTTTGCCTTTTTTTTGCTTTAAAACTGAAAAACACAAAAAATTTAAAAATTCCAGCACCTTGTCAATTTCGGTTTTACCTTGCTACCATGTCTAGTCCTTTGCCTTTTAAGATGACACCTTAAGATGAAGTTTTTACCTTCCATCAAGGAAGTGGAGAGACTTTTAAAGATGCTTGGGCAAGAATTATGAGATCTTATGAAAAAATAGAGCCTAGGATTACTTTGAGTGTTTTGCTTAGAATTTTCTACTTTGGTCTAATACTTTGCTATAGATACGCTTTAATATGTTGTGGGAGGAGATTTACTTCGTCATGATGGGGATCAAGCTTTTAAGAGCTTAATGATGATTTTAAGCTTGCCGGTGAAAAAAGACTGTTTGATATAGATGAGTGGAGAAGTGAAGCTTATGAAAATGCTAAGTTGTTTAAAGAAAAAGTTAAGAAGTGGCATGATAAAAGGATTTTGAAAAGCGAATTTAATGTAGGAGACAAAGTTCTATTGTATAGGTCTCATCTCAGATTTTTTGCAGGAAAGCTCTTATAAAATGGGAAGGTCCCTTTATTATCGAAGAAGTTTATCGCTCCGGTGCTATCAAAATTAATTCATTGGATGGAGACAAACCACAAGTGGTTAATGGCCAGAGGCTCAAGCATTACATTTCTGGTGACCAACATGGAAAAGATGTTGATATAATACAACTTGTGACTCCGGAAGAATTCATCAAAAACAAATACCGGAAGGATCCAGAGTCAGAATTGGAATAGGTATCAGTTCTCGTAAGTAAACTTCCTCGTAAAATTCCAGAAAATTTAGATTCATTATTTTTAGGAAATATCGTAAATTACAAGTCAAAGAAGAGATGGAGTCGGAGTCCAGGGCGACCAGGTGCCACCTGGCCGCGGCCCAGGCTTGGGCCGCGCCTGGGGCCCACATGGAGCCCTTGGACACCACCTACGACTCCGCCTTGTCTTCTCGCCTTCCTTTTGTTCAGAAAATTTTCGCTATATATTTACCCGGATCTCTCGAGGTCCGTATCTCGTGTTTTCGACGCTTTTTGTTTTCGAGTTGCGTTTGTCAGATTTTCAAGCCCTAGATCGTGATGTCTTCTCACAAGGACGATGAGAAGGAAGCTAAGGAGCTGAACGGGGGCCTAGGGGATGTCAAGCATGAAGAGGAGGAGTCCTTGGAGTCTTTTGAAGATCAAGAAGAGGGGATAGAAGAAGATCCTCGCTCGTATCCTCGCGCCACCATCGCAAGCATTAAGGTGAAGGCGAACCCTTTTAAAATCGGTGCAAGGATGAGGACGGGTGGTAAGGTTCCCCGTGGAACCTTAGCTGAAAGGAATTCTAGCCATCAGCTCCATAATACACCAAAGTCAAAATTGCCTACCTTTTGGGATGTGGATCGTTCTGACAGTGCAGGAAAAGGAAGTTTTGGTCCGGAAGCCGAAGAAAGGTGGGGGGATGGTTCCAAGGATTGGGACTCTCCTTTGGACCGCATCATGAGCCGCATTGAAAGTAATACTAAGATGATTCGTAATCTTGGTTACAAGATGGATGAGCTTAAGGAAAAAATCGAGAAGCTTGTAGAGAGACCTCCATCACCACCGAAGTAGTAATCTAGATGCCATGGGTAATGGCACTCCCTTAGCATGTTTCAAGCTTGGCGGAGTGCCTCAGTATCATCACTATCTTTTACCTTTTTATCTTTTAGTCTTGTGTCATGTCCTGAGTAGAGATGTTATCTTATGAAATATTGTGTGCATTGTGGTCGTCCTCCTTTCATGTATTAGCTTTGTATCCGTTGGTGTGGTTGTCGTTATGGAATATTAATGAGAAGTCTTGTTTTTTACTTTCCCGCACCGTTTTATTATAGCTTGCAAATAATCTCTAGATCTCTTTGGAAGAGTGTTGGCATCACTTTGGGTGCAACTTTGAAAATATTTTTGGGTGTTGGCAAACATTACATTGGTCAGTAGCAACAATTCTTTGATGCTTAAGTAGAGAAGAAAGTTTTAACTGCAAATATATTATCTTTGATATCTTACAGACTTGTCGGTTTCCAAGCCTTATATTCTTGAATAAGAACTTTATGCTTACAAGGAAGATGGCTCTCTAAGGTATGATCAATCCTATCGCTGGTAATATATTGTTTGTATCTCTCAACACTTACGTTTTGCTATAAGCCTTGCTAGCCAAAACCTTGCATTGAGAGGGAATACTTCTCGTGCATCCAAATCCTTGAGCCAAACACTTTTGTCATTTGTGTCCACCATACCTACCTACATGTGGTATTTCCCTGCCACTCCAAGTAAATTTTTCATGTGCTATCTTTAAAATATTCAAAATTCTCCTTTTTGTGCCCCTGTTTTTAAGCTCATGAGGAAGCAGTAAGAAGTTAGTTATAACCTGTGACAAGCAAGGTCATTTCCCCCCTTTCACCCGGTGTTGATGGTTCACGTCCTCACTTGAATTAACTCGAGAGCGGCTTAAGCAAAATATAAATATAACTCACCATTCTCCTCCGCACAATGAAAATCTGAGAAATCAGCTCAATCTCAACATTGGTTAGTGGTGAAACCAAGGAGAAATAGGAATGTACTCGTTCCTCTAAAACCAGCTGCTCTCAAAAGTCTAAAAGCCTTGCTTGACATGGGGGACTAGCAAGTTTCTTTAGTGCGAAGTCGTTGACCAAAGCATGCATATCTCAAAACTGTTTTACTTCTGTTTCAAAAATTAAAAAGCTCTAGCACATGGCCAATCTCTGCTTCCCACTGCGAAGGGCCATTCTTTTACTTTTATGTTGAGTCAGTTAACCTATTCCTTCTGTCATTTACTAGCAAAACAAATGGTGTTGAGTTGAGATACAATCAGTTATATTGCAGCAATATGTTTGATCATGTTTTATTGCAGTTGACAATGCCGTTTTCGTAAACAAGTTGAAAGTTGAGCTTTACTGAACAATCATCTTCCTCGTACTGTATTTTGTATTTTTATTGCTAGAATATAAATCTTGAAAGTTTCCAATGATGCAGAGAGTCTTTGATGATTGAAGCTTGTGATATCTGCCAAATAATAGCTCTTATATAGATTCTCCTTGAAGATAAGTTTGATATGTTAGATGTTCTCTGACCAAGAACACAGTTTGCCATCACTCAAACATGTTTTTCTCTGTGCACATCTATATGTGGTTGGATCATCACTTGTTCTTTAAGTTTGATATGAGAAAAGTTGCTGTGCAGAATGAGTGTGTGCTTGTTTAGTAAATACTGATGCTTCTTGTCTGTATTCGTTATTATCGACGCTTTACTCTATAAACCTGTGGTCATGTTTACCGAGCTCAGTATTTGCTTGGGGACAAGCGAGGTCTAAGCTTGGGGGAGTTGATACGTCCAATTTGCATCACTATTTTATATCATAATTTACTGTTATTCATGGATATATTTCAGATTATTATGCTATACTTATGTTATTTTACCTTATTTTGCATGTTTGATGATTGTTGGTGATTTAACCGCGGGAGCCCGGAATCAGCTGGAAAAGGCACCGTCAAGATACTATACCTCTACATCGCTAAAAATTCCAGAAAAATTCAGAGATTAATATTCCGCAAGATGACGAGGGGAGCCAGAAGGGCGACCTGGGAGGGGCCACTGGGTGACCAGGCACGGCCCCACCCTTGGCCGCGCCTGGGGCCCACCTAGAGGCCCAGTGCCTCCTCCGGGTGCCTCCTTTCACGTATATCATCCCTTTGACCTAAAAATCATCGAGGACGCTTCGAAAAAATATTCCGCCGCCGCTTCACGGGTGGAAACCAGAGAGAGAGAGAGAGAAAAAGCTCTCCGGCATGGAGAAAACTGACGGGGAAATTTCTTCCCAGAGAGGGGAGATCGTCGCCATCGTCATCGTCATCATCACGGGCTTCATCAGGATCATCATCAACATCATCCTCACCGACAGCACCATCATCCCCACAACTCCACTCCGTTCCGCCGCTTCATCTAGGGTTATACTTGTTGTAGTTCATTGGGATCACTTTTCCGGTGTTGATTGCCTTCTGTAGTTAATGCTATTGAGTTTTATGGGTGAAATACTTTTATGACCAGATTGTTAATCATTCATTCATCACCTCTGATTATGATCCATATGATGTCTTGTGAGTAGTTCGTTTAGTTCTTGAGGACATAGGGACGTCTCGTTGCAAGTAGTGGAATTATGTTGAGTAATATTTAATGGTTTGATATTTAAGTTGTGGTGATATTCTTCTAGTGGTGTTGTGTGAACGTCGACTACATGACACTTCACCTTTATGGGCCTAGGGGAATTCATTGTGTATTTAGTTTGCTTGTGAGGTGGTTGCGGGAATGACAGAAACCTAAACCCCCGCCGGTAAACTAGTGCATGAGGGAGTGTAGGATCTCAGAGTTTAAGGCTGTGGTTAGTTAATTCTTAAATAGTTCCTTGCATTTGCGGAAGCTTGTAGGGAAGTGTAATCACAAGTGTATTCCAGTCCAAGTAAGGGCGGTTCATTAGCATAGGTTCACCCACACAACACTTAGCAAAACATTAAACATTAAGCAGTAGTATGAAGCAAAAGTGACTTGACATAATTCCCATGTGTCCTCAGGAGCGTTTAGCCATCATATGTAGAACCACCGGCTTGTCCTTTGTGCTAAAAAGGATTGGGCCACTTGCTGCAATAATTATTGCTCTGTTTTATTTACTCGCACTTTATTTATTTGTCACTATAAAAACCCATAAAAATCCTTTTGTTAGTGTTTGCAGTGAAACCTTACTCGTATCTACAAGCCAATACATTCTGCTCCTCGTTGGGTTCGACACTCTTATTTATCGAAAGCACTGTGATAGACCCCCTATACTTGTGGGTCATCAAGTCCAAGGATTCGCATCGAATGAGCATGAGTCGGCTTAGTACTGTTGAACACGATGCCGACTCCGATGATGAAGCCGATGTTTATGCAGCCGAGTTCGTTTGTCCTAGTAAAGCCAAACCCTATATGTGTGATTACTTAAAGCCGATTCGTAAGAATCGGGATGATGAAGTAAAATGTAGCTTTGACGTAGGCAAATGTGATAAAATATTTGATGCCTTGTTAAAGGACAAAGTGATACAAGTTAACCATGTTATAGCATCGCCTGATGAGTTAAGGCGGCGGGCTTATTGCAAGTATCACAATTATTTATCTCATGCTACTAATGATTGCAATGTCTTTCGTCGACAGATTCAATCGGCCCTCAACGATGGACGATTGAGCTTTGCTGGCATGGCCATTGACACACAGCCGTTCCCAATGAACGTGCTAGACTTTGAGGGGAAGGAAGTTCTTCTTCGGCCAGAGGCAGCCGAAGGCACTAATAGATCTAACGTGGTTATTGGTGAGCCCAGGAAAGAAGCCGGCAACAAGGAAATGAAGAGGCAAGTTACATTGAGCCGGCAACACGATGGACAGGAGCTTATCAAGATTACTATCAAGAACTTGGTGCTCGAGGGGCGACAGCCAAGTTCAGGGGAATCACCATCCAGGTTCATGAAGCCCAAGAACCCGGAAGTCGGCAAGTGGAAAACAAATCAGGTTGAGTACAAGCGAAAGAAGATCAAGCCGACTTTCGACATGCTGCTGAACAAGTACGTGCGCCAGGCCGGGTCTAAGGTGAACCAGCAATATGGGAAGCGACCTAGGTCACCATCTATCGAAGGAAGTCGCCAATATCAAAAGTCGGCTGGGAAGTCCAAGCGTCAAACAACCCGGCAAACTGTGCAGAGCCGGCTTGTATATCTGGGTGATTCCTCATACTAGCGAGTCAAGGCGCAAGAAGATAAAGCAGTTGACCTGGGAGGTGGGTTGGTCCCAAACAACTCATTGGTCATTGGAACGCATGTGCTGAAGCTGAAGGACCCGGCCAGAGAGTTGGCAAATGATGAGGCAATACTTGCTGTCGTGCCTAAGGTGACATCCAATGAACATGAAGCCGGATCCAGCCAAGCTATAGCAACCAAACCCCGGGACCAAAATATACCCAGCCAAAGTGGTCCCCGCCAGGTATAATAAAGGCGCAAAGGCGAAAGCTACAGAGGGCAAGGAACCGGGAAAAAAGCAGAGAATGAAGCTGAGCAAGCTAGGGACGTCAATTTCAACGCTGAAAAACCAATGGTGTCGGCTCAAGTATGGGTACCCAAGCCGACTCCTGCGACAACTCCTTTGATGATTGCGCCAAGTCCTGCTATTAGCGGCGAGATGGAGCCGGTTTCCGTACCGGCCATTACTTATTCATCATGGGCAGATGAGGTAGAAGCGGCAGATTTGGAGACAAGAGACAAGTCTGCTGACGAGTCAAAATATGAAGGCCAGGCAGAGAACCCGCCAAGCGAGGAGCTAGCAGAAGCCGAAACAGAGATGTCGGAATCAGTAACGGACGAGTCGGAAAATTTGCTAGAGGAAGATTTGCATGATTATGAGAGTACACCGACTCGGGTAGGCATGGACATTAACATGGTATATTATTTGCCTGCTGAATTCCGTGCTATTGAAGAGGAAGGCGAAGTAGCGCAACTCGACTTTGGACCCAAGAACGACGTCTTCGAGAAACCTGAGGGACCGGTTAAGCACCTTAAGTCTTTGTACATCAGAGGACATATCAACGGGAAGTCGGTTACCAGGATGATGGTTGATGGAGGTGCTGTGGTAAACCTGATGCCGTATTCCGTCTTCAAGAAGTTACAGCTAGAGGATGATGATTTAATGAAGACGAACATGGTATTGAACGGGTTTGAAGGAGGAGAAGGAATAGAGGCCAAAGGAGTTATTAGTTTAGAGCTCACAGTGGGAAGCAAAACTTTGGCTACTGCGTTCTTTGTTGCTGAGGTGCAGGGAAATTACAATGTGCTACTTGGACGGGATTGGCTCCATGCAAATCTGTGTGTGCCATTCACCATGCACCAGCAACTTGTACAGTGGATCGATGACGAGATTGAAGTCGTTCATGCTGATAACTCGGCATGTATTGCTTTAGCCAAGTCCATTGTTGATTGGCAACATTCAAATGTAACATGTCTTTCGGGACGTGATTTATCTGGGTTTGATTTCCTGAGTGCTACTAGGGACGGATTCGTGCCAGTATCTTTAAAGCCGATTAATGGTAATCGGCTGCGACTCAAATAAATGGATCCCAACGATGAGTGGTTGCAAAAACGTCTGGATAAGTATCGGGCCGAGAGGAACGATATGTGTGAAGAAATTGAAGAACCAGACGACATGGACAAGTTGGGACAAGGTTTTACGTCGGCCGACCCGCTCGAAGAAGTAGATATTGGGGATGGCATTGTTCCCAGGCCGACGTTTGTGAGCAAGAATCTAGAAGCCGATTATAAATCCGAGTTAATCGCGCTAGTAAAGGAATACGTGGATTGCTTTGCTTGGGAATACCACGAGATGCCCGGGTTAAGCCGAGAGCTCATCGAGCATCGGTTACCGATAAAAGCCGGCTTCAGACCACATAAGCAGCCGGCTCGCAAGTTCAACCCGGTAATTTATGATCGTATCAAAGAAGAGATTGGTCGGCTTCTGAAAGCTAACTTCATCCGGCCTTGCAAATATGCCGACTGGATTTCCAACATTGTGCCAGTCGAGAAGAAAGGATCCGGCAAGATCAGGGCATGTATAGACTTCAGAGATCTAAATCGAGCTACGCCCAAAGATGAATATCCTATGCCAATAGCCGACATGCTTATCAATGATGCCTCAGGGCACAAAGTCATCAGCTTTTTAGACGGGAACGCGGGGTACAATCAAATATTCATGGCCGAAGAAGATTCGGCTAAAACAACGTTTCGTTGCCCCGGGTTCGTTGGTTTATTCGAGTGGACAGTAATGACCTTTGGGTTGAAGAATGCTGGTGCCACATATCAGAGAGCGATGAACTTAATATTTCATGATCTTCTTGGAGTTGTACTGGAAGTATACATTGATGACGTAGTTGTCAAGTCGGACGGCGAGTTAAATCATTTGGCCGACTTACGACTTGCATTTGAAAGGATGAGGAAGTACGGGCTCAAGATGAATCATTTGAAGTGTGCCTTTGGCGTGTCGGCTGGGAAGTTCCTTGGTTTTATCATACATGAAGCCGGCATAGAAATTGACCCGGCAAAAATTGAAGGTATTCAGAAGGTGCAAGCGCCGACTTGCAAGAAGGACATGCAGAAATTCTTAGTCAAGGTAAATTATTTGAGAAGGTTTATTACTAACTTGTCTGGGAAAGTTGATGCATTCACACAGATCCTTCGGCTCAAGAATGATGACGAGTTCACCTGGGGGGCAAAGCAGCAAGAGGCATTTGATAGGATAAAAGCCTGCTTGTCTAAACCTCCAGTTCTCAGGAAGCCGGCTCGTGGTCTACCATTCCAACTTTACATCATTGCTGAGGAAAAGGTGATTGGGGCAGCCTTGACTCAAAAAGCTGAAGGACAGAAGTACGTCATCACATACCTAAGTCGGCGACTGCAAGATGCCGAGTCCAGGTACAGCTTTGTGGACAGGTTGTGCATGTCTCTTTATTTTTCTTGCACCAAATTGCGCCATTATCTTTTATCTAGCGAGTGCAAAGTTTTTAGTAAGACCGATGTCATCAAACACATGATACATATGCTGATTCTCAGTGGAGGAATCGGCAAATGGGAGTATAGATTGATTGAATATGATTTGGCCTATGAACCTCTCAAATCTATGAAAGGCCAGATTGTAGCCGACTTCATCGTTGAACATCGGATTGACCTGGAGCAAGAAGCCGACTTAAACATTGTGTCGGCTATACCGTGGAAGCTTTATTTTGAGGGCTCAGTTTGCAGCAGTGGGCAAGGGGTCGGCATTGTGTATATTTCACCCCACGGTACTGTTTTTGAGGCCTCTTGTCATCTTGATTATTTTTGTACTAACAATGAAGCTGAATACGAAGCTCTTCTATTCGGGTTGGAGATTTTAATTGACGCATGGGTAACTCATGTTAAGGCATATGGTGATTCACTGCTTATTGTCCAGCAAGTGGCCAAGATCTTTCAGTGCAACAGTGGGTCGCTCAACATATACCTTGACAGATGTCTGGACATCATATCGACTCTGGGTTACTTTTCCATATCTCATGTGTCCAGGCAGGATAACTGGCTTGCCAACGAATTGGCACAGCAGGCATCAGGCTATCATGTCAGTAGAGGAGTATTTTTCACAGCAGAGAAGCCGGTGCTAGCCGTTGTCAATGATGTTGAAGCCGACTTGTCTAAGTCGGCTCTGGAAGAACATGGTGGAACCCGGCCAGCTGATTGGACCTATTGTTGACTATTTGAGGGATCCATGTCAGAAAACGGATAGGACTGTTCGGCGGCTTGCTTTTAAGTATACCTTGATAGACAACGAGTTATATCGCCGAACAGTCGATGGTCTTCTTCTAAGGTGCTTGGATGAAGACCAATCCTGGGCCGCTATGGGAGAAGTGCATGACGGCATATGTGGAACACATCAGTCAGCTCACAAAATGAAGTGGATGCTCAGACGAGCCGGATTCTATTGGCCGACGATGATTAATGACTGCTTCAGATACTATAAGGGGTGTGAAGCATGCCAGAGGTTTGGAGATGTTCAGTTGGTGCCAGCTTCACTTCTTAATCCTATAATAAAGTTGTGGCCTTTTCGAGGATGGGCATTGGACTTTGTTGGTATGATCAACCCGGCTTCATCCAAAGGGCATCGATTTGTATTGGTTGCTATTGATTATTTCACCAAGTGGTCTGAAGCAGTACCCCTCAGGAATATGACCCACAAGGAGGTAATTCAATTCATTACAGAGCATATTGTTCACCGATTCGGTATCCCGCAAACTCTCACTACAGATCAAGGTACTTCCTTCATGGCTAAGGAGGTGAAACAGTTTGCCGAATCACTTGGGATCAAAATGCTCAGTTCATCTCCGTATTACACTCAAGCCAATGGACAAGCCGAGTCAAGCAACAAAATTCTAATCAAGTTGATTAAGAAGAAAGTACAAGACTACCCAAGGAGGTGGCATGAGGTACTGTTCGAGGCATTGTGGGCTCACAGAATCTCAAGGCATGGTGCGACCAAGGTGACTCCTTTCGAGTTAGTATATGGACAAGAAGCCGTTTTACCAGTAGAAGTGAATCTGGCTGCTTTGAGGTTCGCTAGGCAAAACGGTTTGTCGGCTGAAGACTACCACAATTTGATCATGGATAACATAGATGAGGTAACCGACAAACGTGTAAAAGCTTTGAAGGACATCGAGAAAGAGAAGTTGCGGGTGGCAAAAGCTTATAACAAGAGAGTCCGACTTAAGGATTTTCAAATCGGCGACTTGGTCTGGAAAGTTATATTGCCAGTTGGCTCTAGAAGCCGAAAATTCGGCAAATGGTCGCCAAGTTGGGAAGGGCCACTGCGAGTCGTGAGAATTGTACCCGGCAACTCATATTTGGTGGAAACATTGGAAGGTAACTTATTGCCTCGAGCTATCAATGGGAAGTACTTGAAGAAATTCCACCCAAGCGTGTGGCAAACTGCATAAGCTGCACATATGGCCGATATACATATATCGCCCTTAGCGTATGGCCAATGAGCTTAAGCATCGCCCTTAGTCAAATTTTCTACATTGAATATTTTCTAGTACGCAAGCTCTACTAGAAAACAGGGGGCATGTGTTAGCACCCGTTTTTGGCAGGTCACAGGTTCAAGTTTATCAAGGAGAGAATTGGCGACCCGGAGAAGACCGAAGTGATGACCCGGCAAGAGTCAACCCGGCTTAGCCAGAACCCAGCGCAGGCCAGAATCGAGTTTCCTGAAGATTCCAGAAGCTGCGCCAGGGAAGCCGGACACGCGGTTGTTTAATCGCTTGCGATGTCTAAAACAGAAGTTGGATGCTGTACGATAGAGTGAGTTTGAGGTCAACACGGAAGGGCAAAAGACAACTTTCCAAAAGAAGCCGGAGATGGATGCTTGAAGTCCGGGTCCAGTACGAAGCCGGCCAAGGCTTTTACCTAACTTAGAGATAAATACCGACTTACACTACGAGTTGTAATCCTTGTAGAAGTATAATGATTGTACGGAAAGTTCAGCCGTCTCATTATATATGTAAGAGGTGACGGCCGATTGAAATTAAGCAAACAATCGACAATCAATACAAACCCTACTTTTATTCTCAAACCCTTGTTCATGCTTCCGTTATTCGGCGATTTCGCGTGAGTTCATCGAATATCGACAACCGAGTTGAGAGCGGTCAAATCCGGCTTAGCTCAACCAATCGTCGCTGGCTTCCTCCAGAGGAACTGGGACGTCTGGTTTCAAAAGCGTCGGCTTACTGTCTTGCGTATCGCGCTGGAAGCCAGCCTCCCGCGAGGCGAGTTGCGGAGTATCTCCCCCGGCACCGCGGGTACACGAGGACATGTCCGTGTGACGTGTTTTTAGCGCAACAGAAAAGGAGAAAAAGAATAAATGCAACCATACAAAGCACACACATAATAAACAACATGAGCAAAACTACCGGGGACGAAGCTGCCTTTGACCCAATGGAAAACACAAAAACGTTTGTTAGCCAATGATTATGGAAACCCCTAGTTCTCAACCGACTGAATTAAGCAACATCCGGAACGTCGCGTGCATCGTCCGATTGGTGTCGCATCGCGTGGTCCTAGTTGCGCCACGTCGTCCTCTCATTGTAGCGAACAGGAATTGCTACACACCCCTCCCCCCCCCCCCCCCACACACACTCGAACCTTCCGTCCATTCTGTATGCGTGAGAGGAGGCGCGACGTCAGATCCAAACTAGACAGCATCCGTCCTATCGGGAGACCTACCAGTGTTCTGGAGCGAAGCAAGGCGTAAACCGATAGAGAAGTTTGGATACAACGACAACCACTCTCCATGGTGGATGTGGTGTGCCAAATGAGAATGTGTTGATGGTAGCTCGGTTGCCGCCGACGGGGCTCCAACGTCTTGGATTCATCGTCGACGATGTCAAGGCAGCAAGGTTGGTGCTCCATTGTTGATAGTGGAGGTCAGTGGTCGTTTCAGGATTTTCAAATGTTGCAAGCAGAATCAGTGTTATGATTTGTTGGAAACCCGCCTTTTTTGTTGTTGTGTATTCACATGTAAAATGCTGCAATGTTATTCTAATGTATGCTACAATGAGTTTCTCTAGAGTTATTCATTGGATATTCTTGTTGGATGCGTTGGTCTTTAACTTTTTCAACATTTTGTTGTGCGACTGAAGGGGGTTTGTTGCATACATTATTGATTGTTGCAACATTGATGTGTCCAAAATGTTGCATTGTTTTTTGCTACACTTTGCAAGTTTTGCAATGTTTGATTTTAAAAAAAAACTACATATACAGAAGAAAAAGTTACAATTGGGTATTTTTACAGCAACAACCGGGTTTTGTCAGCAATAAAAAGGGTTTCCCTCACTTCTGTGAAAGCAAACGAACCCTGATGCTATAGCCGGCCGACACCTAGTGCTGGCCAATGATTATTTATGGAAGATGACCCCGTCAAATAAAGGGACATAAGCGTGAAACAATTGACATATATTTCTAGTTTCGTCACTCAAAACTACATGTCATATACAAGATTCAAAATTCCTCCATCCCACCGGCTAGAAGATTGTCTGACACGAGTAAACCGTCGTAGATGATTTTTTTGAGGGTTCTCTCTTCTCTGGGCTCCGGCTGAAACCGCATGTGGCGACCAACAAACTTGCCAACAATTTTCGTTAGCACGTCCAAACTTCATGAATGGGTCGGCCCACGCAGCTTAGGGTGTGTTTGGTTCAGTGGATATCCCTTGATTGGTTAGGGATAGCCACTTTTTTAGTGGTTGCCCTATGTTTGGTTTAGAGGATAAGAGGGGATAGGGATAGCCAGATTCTCAGAATATTCCTCAAAAACCGGTTGAGGTCCTCCGGCAAAAATTGCCGGATGAGGCCAGCCACTTTTTCCCCTCACCTCCGAAACGTTTTCCTCTCGCTCACCTTCGTTATTCCCCTCCGTCCCTCGTTCTTCACTGCTAGCGGGCAGCGGCGGCGCCAGATCGAGCGACCTCTCGACGGCGCATCAAGGCGGAGCAGCTGGGAATAGCTGAGGCTAAGGCGCAGTGCTTCCTCGTAGAGAAGGCAGGCTATGGTTCCCCTCCTCCATCTCTCCCAACGTCTCTCACATTCGCATCTAAGATTCCAAGCTGGCTGGCTGGCGGCGCCGCCGGTTTCCGGCCGGCCGGATGTGGCGCTCGCGGTTAGTACAGAGACGAGAGGTGGGTGACAGAGCAAGGAATGCGTACCCTGTGGCTGTGGCTGAACAGAGCGAGACGGCCACGCGCTGACCGCACTAGCTAGCCTCGTTCGCTCGCTCACTTGCCTTTAGCTAGCTAGCTTGTTCCGTCTTTTCTTCAGCTAGCTAGTGAAATTTTCTCATTCTTTTTTCTATTTTTTTATTTGTTTGAGAAATGGGTATTCTCACCACTTCAATCAAAGAGGTGACCACTTTGACAGATCCTCTGTTCATCCTTTGAACCAAACACAACAATGGCTAGCCCTAACCAATTTTCATCCCACTCAACCAAACAGAAAAATGGCTATCCCTAACCAGGTGGTTGGGGGTGCCCTCATCCCCTAAATCTAAGTCTATGAACCAAACACACCCTTAGACAGGTTATGAGGATGTGACGATTCAAGCTTGGGCTGAACGTAAACAGAGTACGACCTGAAGAGCAGAGCCGTTGAGCCGGGTGACTAATCCAGCGCGACAAGACGTCATCCACCCATTCCGCCTTCGCATCGAACGTATCGAATCACCATTCACCAGCCAGCCAACCAAAATTTCGCTACTCTCTACCACGTCGCAGCTCGGCCGTTCGTTCTGTCCAAAACCTAAACCCCACGCTCTTCCCAAGGCCGCCGAACAGATAGCATTACCTCGAACACATCGCCTCCCTCCTCCCCCCAATGGCCACCGCGTCCCTCTCCACTCTATCCTCGGCGGCCGCCGCCGCCGGCAGGCGCTTCGTCCTCTCCTCCCCGTCGCTCTCCTTCGCCTCCCGCCGCGTCGCCACCCCGTCCTCCTACCGCCTCCGCGCCGCCGCCGCCGCCGCCGTCCCGGGGGCGAGGAGACTCGCTGCCTCCGCCGCATCGGCCTCCCCGGTCGTGGTCACCATCGCGGTCGGCGACCGGCTCCCGGACGCGACGCTCTCCTACTTCGACTCCCCCGACGGCGAGCTGAAGACGGTGACTGTCACCGAGCTGACGGCGGGGAAGAAGGCCGTGCTCTTCGCCGTCCCGGGCGCCTTCACCCCGACCTGCTCCCAGAAGCACCTCCCGGGGTTCGTGGAGAAGGCGGCCGAGCTCCGCGCCAAGGGGGTCGACACCGTGGCGTGCGTGTCCGTGAACGACGCCTTCGTGATGAAGGCGTGGAAGGAGAGCCTGGGGCTCGGCGACGACGTGCTGCTGCTCTCCGACGGCAACAACGAGCTCACCCGCGCGCTCGGCGTCGAGATGGACCTCTCCGACAAGCCCATGGGCCTCGGCGTGCGCTCCCGCCGCTACGCGCTGCTCGCGGACGACGGCGTCGTCAAGGTGCTCAACCTCGAGGAGGGCGGCGCCTTCACCACCAGCAGCGCCGAGGAGATGCTCAACGCGCTCTGAATCTGAGCCGCCGCCGCGGCTCTGGTTCTCTAGTAGTGATGAATAATAATCCGACAAACTGTGTGTCGTGTGAGTGTCCTTCTCGATGCTTTGCCGTCGTATAGAGGATTTTTTTTTGTTAAAAACATTCAGTGCAGCCTAAATTGTTCACAGCGTCGCGTTCTTGACATTGCCACTTAAGCGTGAAGGTTTACTGGAATGGTTCCCAAACCTTTCATTCAGAATCGCACCGGGTTTGTACATATAGGCATCTAGATCAGCTCGAGACGAACGGCGAATCAATCATGCTCTTTCGAAGATGAGAAGGAAATCTAGGGTGCAGCTTTTTAAGAACTGCGCGCTAGCAGTCAGGGTTTTCCCGCACCCGATTGCAGTCATCCTGTATTGACAGGCATCTTCCTCTGCCGCTGCCGGCCTGCCGCATCTTACATTCTCGTCGTAGCCTCTTTCTCTTTGTGCTTATGCATGTCTACAGCTAGAATAGCACCCACTCCCTCAACAATGGAGGGGGGACGCTACCATGCTCCGGCTGCCGGCTCTGTCATTTTTTTTTTTTTTTTGAACATTAGATCAGTTGACAACATCAAGCCACACCTAAAACATCACAAGACATACAAGAGTCCGAAGACGGAACACATGACACAGCTGGGCCCTCGAGCGTCCCGCCGCTACCAAAGCGCACACCGGATACCATGAGATCAATAGGATCTACCATGAGCATATTCGTCAAACTCAATGACACGGGAGAGGGACGACATGCCCGAAAGAGGAGAACATGTTGCCTCTCCGATCCATGAGTAGTGACCAATGCGGCTCATCTGACGCTCCTTGCATGTGACGGGGCTCTTGATGCACACCCCCGTCGCACCCCCACGAGCCATGTCCCTCTCACAGATCCACCTCCAAAACTATGCCCCCAAGAGGGAACGTGGCACCGAGAGCACCGCATCTTCCGATTCGGAAGACCATATCGCATGAAACATATATATGTGCCTTGAGTTCTTCATGTGGTGTTGTCTTCAATGTTGTTCTTCTAGTGTTCCTCTAGCACGCCTAACATGCTACTAACAGGCGTTTGTCTCTTGAGCCCTTTAAGCGGTTGACTTCATGGTTGTTGAACCAGCTAAATATAGTTGTCGTTGTAGATGTTCGGAGCTGGTATTGCAGATGATGCATTTCATTTGCGAAGCAGTACGTTTCTTGAAATTCTTCTCAAATCTTCGTCTTGGTCAGGATTGCTTCTTCATCCTTATATGTGTTAGCATTCCTTAGGTTATAAGGGAAGCATGTTGCCGACATTGTTCTTGGCTCTTTAGAGATCTTTGAAATCCAGCGGCTAGATGGAGAGCGACCTCCACCCATCGCGCGGGAGGTCATGGGAATCGCACAACGCTCCTTGTGCGTTGGCACGTAGCGAGCGCGAGCGGCGACGCGTTCTCCTTTTTCTTTCCATTTTTCGGTGTCGAGGCAGCACTGTGTTGTGCGCACGAGACACACCTTTTTGTTCTCTATGTTTAGTACGCGAATGTTGTACCAGTATAAACTCTCGTACGGTGATCCGTACAAAAAAATCAATGTAACACATTGTGCGCACGGGACACACCTATTTCAAAGGAAGGACATCAGTACACCGAAAGGCAGTGCAGGATAGGTGCTCAAGGAAGGATATCAAAACCAGTGCATTGTAAGGAAGGACACCATTGCATCACAAAACAGCAAAACATGCACTCATGATAAGAAATAGAAGGCAGTGTAGAACATGCACTCATGACAGAACATAGAAGTCGGTGCAAAACATGCACTCGGGACACGATATAGAAGGCAGTGCAAGCAAGAACTCCGGACATGACATGGAAGGAAGTGCAAAACATGCACTACGGGGCATAACATTAGTGCAGTTGAAGCACAATGCAAAACAACCGCTCATGGCTGGACATAAAAACATAACAAGGCGGGACATAATAAGCACTCGGCACATGACATAGAAGTCAATGTAGAACATGCGCCCGAGACAGAACATCAGTGCAATGAAACACAGTGTAAAACAACTGCTCATGGAAGGACATTAAAACATAGCAAGGCAGGACATAATATGCACTCGGGACAAGACATAATATGCACTCAGGGTAGTGCAACCGAACAAATTGCATGAAAAAAGCCATTGCACTGCAAACCTCAAGGCAATAAAAAAGAAAGGTATGTAGAAACATATCAACATGGGATCTAGTTTTGAATATTTCGACGCGACTAGCACAACCGTGAAATAGATCGTGATTTGGATGCTCTGTTCGAAAAATATTTTGTTTTTATTCGAGTCTACGAAAAGGGGAAAAGGCCAACCTGCATCCTCTCCCACTAGGGGATTCCCTTGTAGCCTGAGAAGTGGCACGATGTGCATGGTTCACCCCAGGTGGGAGAACCTCCCACAGATTGCCACTTGTCGCATGACGAGGGGCTCAAAAACCACCCTCCTAGGGAGGATGCCCTTCTACAAGTAATTCTGATCTTCACTTGATCCATATGAATTTTGCTTCAAGACCATGGATCAAAAGATGTCGTTGGTTAAACCAAACCGACTGTTGGGGACTAAGTTAATGTGTATGTTAGATGAATACATTAGTGCCTTAACCATGTTGTCGCTCATCGCCCAAAAGCCATGTAGGAGGGCATCAAATGCACTTTCAGACTTGAACTAGAAACGGCGTATGTGTACATATCTACTTCTAACCATGAAATGTTTAGATAGACTTGAGTACAAAATCACATCGCGTTGGGACTGCAAAAAATAAGCGCAAATGATATGTGTACTAGAGTTATTATTATTATTATCATTTATCAAGATGAGGGGAAAATATGATCTCGAAGGCAACGAGTTGATGGCGTTGTAGCGGCAAAACAAAATGAAACTCCTACACATGAAAGACCAGATTTGACGTAACACGAATTTCGTTAGGACACGGGTGGAGGGGGGCGGTCATGACAACCCGGTAAAATATGTGTAAGAGCCACCTAGTTATGCCACATCAACACCATATATGCAATCTGCCTTTGGAACTACTGCTAGAGATTTTAGTATTATTTGTAACTCTTTACAAAAATTGTGATGCTTGTTCTTTACTTTTGAAGATCATGTTGTCCGATGGTCAACTTTAAGGTCAATATGGGTGTGTTCTGTGTGTGTGAGGGAGAGCCTAATCACGAAAGAAAAAAACAACTTCTAGTCATGCCTCCCACGTCGGGACACTCCCAATATTTCATTCGGCGCTACCAGACCGACTCCTATGCATTAGGAGTCAATTCGGAGCGCCATACATACTTTTCGTCCGGACTAGAGCACGAGGCCCACTCACCAGCCTCTAGTTTTCCCACTTACCTCATCTCTCGTCTCTCTACTGGGGGTGTCACCTTTTTTGATAAAGGGATTTTCATTTCAATGTATCAATGATACAAAGTATGCCACACCCGGCCTCTGCATAACAAGATGCACACATCCCAACGAACAAAGATGATAAAGCAAAAATTACACAGATGATTACAAGCATATCTTTAAGCTCCTATGTAGAAGGAGGCCCGATCCGAAGAACACTAGGCCATCCATGTTGGGAAAAAATATCCCTCACCGTTTGTCGTGCAGACGCCTCCATAAAAAGGTCTCGAAATTCCACACGTTGCAATGTGGACCACAAACGGAGCAAACCTGTGCTTCGGTATAAAACCTGCATAAGAGAGAAATTCTTGTCATTAAACACTTTGTCATTTCTACACAGCCAGAGCGACCATATAACGGCTAACGCTCCCACCCTAATAATAGTTCTATCCCTCTTATCAATTCCATGCAGCCAGTCGCCAAAGATATTTGCAACTGAACATGGTGGACGTAAGCTAGATGCTATTTGGATGGCTGACCATATAGAACGAGCAACTCTGCACTGGAAGAACAAATGTGTGATTGTTTCTTCCTGGGGACAAAAAACACATTTAGAACTTCCATGCCAGTTGCGCTTTATAAGGTTATCCTTGGTTAGGATCACCCCTTTTCGAAGGTACCACGTAAAGATTTTCAATTTTAGCGGTATCTTCATCTTCCAAATTTTCTTATTGCTATTGACTGGAATGTCTGAATGGATCAAAGCTCTATACATGGAATCTACTGAGAATTTACCATTCGCATTAAGATTCCATCGAAACTCATCTGGCCCTTGTGATAGCTGCACCAAGGCAAGCCGCCCCAATAAGGCATTCCACATCACAAGACGCTGACCAAGAAGAGTTCTTCTGAACGTCATATTAGGAGGCGAAGACTGCAGAACAACAGCCAACGTTTCACTTTTATGACGCACAAATTGTATAGAGCTGGATATTGTTCCTGGAGGGTGGTATTACCTAGCCACTTATCCTCCCAAAAACGAATTTCCTTTCCATCCCGTATATTAAAGGCACCAAAGCGAAAGAAGTATGACTTAGTCGCCATGAGCCCCACCCAAAAATGGGAGTCCCCCGGTTTCCAATATACCTGGGACAACGCTTTTGAGCCAATATACTTTCTCCTGAGAAGAGTCTGCCATACCCCTTCCTCGGTTAGTAGCTTAAACAACCACTTACCAAGTAGAGCTGAGTTTTTGATCTTTAGATCACAAACACCCAGCCCCCCTTGGTCCTTAGGACGGCAGACGACATCCCAACGAGCCAGTCGATATTTCTTTTTTTCACTATCTCCTTGCCAAAAGAATCTCGACCGAAAATAATCCAATTTTCGTAAGACGCCTTTTGGCAGTTGGAAGAATGATATCATGTACAGTACCATATTGCTCATGACTGAATTGATAAGCACCAATCTTCCACCTAGACATAATAATTTCCCTTTCCAACTGTTTGTCGCGCTTGCAGCTGATCTTCGACTTGCTTCCATTCAGCATTTGTCAATCTCCTGTAATGTATTGGAATACCCAAATATGCAGAGGATGGAGGAGATTGGGGGAGGCGTCTTGGTCCACTTTGGGCACTCCTTCTCCTGCCGGGCTAGGCTATATGCGAGCTGTGGTTGTAGCTCTCTCAAGCTTTCTCTCTCTGGTTCTCCATGGTGGAGGCTGCAGAGGGGAAAGATCTCTGAAGGTGGGTTTCCCTCAAATAAGCTCGTTTGCTTGGTCCTCTTGATCTGTTGTGTTCTGCAAGCGGTTCTTCTTCCGGCCGGCCTTGGTGGCGAGGGGAAGGAGGGATCTTGCCCTACTACAGCTGGATCTGGAGGCGGGCATGGAGGTTGTCTCGCTTTGGTGCGAAGATGCGGCACCGAGCGGCTGTGGGCAAGAATTCCTGCTGTGCTCTCGAGGTGGGAGACGACACTCAGTTCTTTGCTCGCTACCTCCTTCATCTTCAATAAGCGTCTCCGCCTCATTCTGGTTGCCTCTCTTCTCCTGGACGGCCTTGGTGGCGAGGGGGGGAGGGGAGCGACTACTGGGCGTCGAAGGTGTCTCTTGAAGCTTCTCCTGCAGATGCTTCTCAGCAACGGCGTTCTGTGCCGCTGCTATCCAAGGCTGAAGGGGCCAATCCGCTCCCCGTCGAGCTCTGCTCCGGGGTTCCTTCTTCCTCCAAGCGCGAGGATCATCAGCTTCTGCAGCGTGGCATACTACGGCGGTTCGCCACCAAGTGGTTCGTCCCCGGTGGTGGGCGTCAGGCCGGTCGCGGTAGCGAAGCTCAACGACGACGGCGGCGATTGGGGACCGGATGGCTTTTCCGGTTTTCTTGTGAGGTTCTCTGTGCTAGATGCAAGGGCCTGTTTGTAATTTCTATTTTCTGTACGGTCCTCTTTGTAAGAATTTTCTGCTGCTATCAATGAAGCTTTGGGGTCCTTCGGCCCCGTCCCCTGTTAAAAAAAAACCCCAAATACGTAATCGGAAACTGACCCTGAGCACAACCGAATAATTCGGCATATTGCGCAGTTGCCTCCTGTGCCTCGCCAAAGCAAAACAATTCACTTTTATGGAAATTAATCTTCAGGTGCTGACAGTATTAACTTCAGATTTGTAGCTTTCTCTAGATCATGATCTATAAAAATAATTGTATCATCTGCGTATTGAAGGATTGACAGTCCACCATCCACAAGATGCGGGACCACTCCCTCAAATTGTCCAGCGGACTTTACACCCTCAATCATGACCGCCAACATATCCGCCACTATATTAAATAGTATAGGCGAAAGGGGGTCTGAAAGAACAAACAATGCCCGGATGTCGCCTAGAGGGGGGGGTGAATAGGCGATTAAAACTTTTTCTAATTAGGGGCTTGATAATTGCGGAATAAAACTAGGTGTTTAAATTAACAAGCCAACAACCTAATATTCTAGGTTCACCTATGTGCACCAACAACTTATGCTAAGCAATTCAAGCAACAAGATGATAGCAAGATATGAACTTAAAGCACGAAGGCTATCACAATGTAAATTGCATAAGTAAAGCTCGGGTATAGAAATAACCGAGGCACACGGAGACGAGGATGTATTCCCGAGTTCCTCCTTGTTAAGGGAGTACGTCTCGTTGGAGGGGTGTGAGCTCGCCACAAAAGGCCTACTCAAGATGCCACAAAGGCCTCACCCTATTCTCCGATGAACCGCACCCAAAGGTTTGGTTCACCTTCCACTATCGGAATCCTTCGGGGCGGATTCCGGAGCCCTTTACAACTTCTCTTGGGGTACACACCCACAACTCAATTGGGGGCTCCCAAACTCGTGCCGAAGCTTCACAACTCGAAGGCTTCGCGGCACCTCCAAACCGTCTAGGGTACACAATGCACCCAAGAGGCAACAAGCTCTTGGGAACACAATGCACCCAAGAGTAACAAGCTCTTCAACCTTCAACTTCACGTATCACCGTGGAGAGAGCAACCCAATGCAACAAATGCACGAGGCAAGAACACACAAAGTGGTCAAGTCCTTCACTCCCAAATTCCAACCAAGCAACAAATGCTTTGGGGGGAATAAGAGAGGAAGAACAAAGAGGAGAACCACAAAAGAACTCCAAGAACTAGATCCACTAGGTTCCCCTCACTTAGAGGAGAGATTGATTGGTGGAAATGTAGATCTAGATCTCCTCTCACTTTTCCCTCAAAAATATGCAAGATTCATTGGAGGGATTGAGAGGGGGGCAAGCTTTTCAAGGTCAACAATGGTGGGAGAGAGAGGGGAAAACGTGCTGCCTTTGATGGGGAACCATTGGGGAAGAAGGCCCCTTAAATAGGTCCCCCGAAATCTGACCGTTATGTGCAAAATCGTACCCAGCGGTACTACCTCTAGCCTGGCGGTACTACCTCTGGGCGGTACTACCTCTGCGCCAGCGGTACTACCTCTGGGACCCTTTTTGACTGAAAATGATGATTCCAGCGGTAGAACGTGGCTGCTACCGCCGGGGTACCGGGGGGGATACCAGTACGCAAAAAGGGCGCACCGGTACCACCAGCGGTACCACCAACGGTACCGGGCGCTGTGCAGCAGCAGTTCCGCTCCAGGTGTAGCGGTACTACCGCTGCCGCAAGATTAATGCATTATCTTAGAATCAAATGCCAATTAAGAGGATCAATAATTGATAGAAAGCATTATGTTCTAAATAAAAAGGAATGCTCCCCCAAGATTAATGCATTATCTTAGATATTTGCATTTGAATACAAAATGCCTGCACAAGGGATCATTACTCTCCATATTTTATCTAAAACACTAAACACTACCGATTTAAAGATAGGATCCATTCAAAAGGCAAGAAAGGCAATAGATAGAGCAAATTAAAGCAAGAGCCAATGTGAAGATGATCTACAAAATCCACCACAATTACTAGAAACACTTGTCATGGACAAGGAGTATATAGATATATTTCTCGGTGGTATAAAGGAATGATGTACAAGACCAACTTCACCACAAACTAGCAAACGGCAAAAGATAGGAATTAAAACACCATTTTTAAAGAGGTTTGTTGGTAGTTTCAATTATTCGAACCAACCGGCAAAGACATGGTTAGAATAAAAGGAAACAAATGGTTTCTCACATAATATATGGAAATTCATATTAGAGAAAAAAACACACCAAGCAAACACACCCAAACAAGAGCCAAAAGATAACCAAAGGAAATTGGAATTGTTCGAGCAATCATGCCACATAGGAAAGATAATATAAAATATAAAATCTAAGTGGCAAACCTTAAATGTTCACATTTTGTGGGATTGTAATATGCACATAGCTTATTACTCCCCCATAATGTGATAGTTCATTTTATTTTTAAACAAGAGGCAAATAAAACCAACTAGAGAAATTAATGGACATTGTAGAATTTGAATTTCTCATGAATATGACATACCACATAGTAGCTAGATAATATTTAAATATCAATACTAGGTGGTGTGCCTCATGTATACACATTTTTAGGTTTGTGATGTGCACAAAGCACATCACTCCCCCAAAATGGGATAGTCCATTAATATCTCAAAGAGCCAAATGAAATCCACACAAGATTCAATAAAGCTCAACACACAAATTTCACATACACGATACACAACTAACATACACAAGTAGGAAAGTAGCATATCATATACAAGCACATGCTAGGAACAAAACTAACACATGCAAGGGAGCAAGCAACTTTCAATGAATATATGAGTTAAATACACGTTACCGCAAGGAGGAAGCATTGGATATGAGTTAAGTATGTGGTAATCCAATTGACTTGGCTTGAGAAATAAAACCATGAAGATCCCTTAATTCTTCAAAAATAGCCAAGTCACCAATGCCCTCCATAAACACCTATTGATCAAGTTTGAGCTTGTTGGTCCCCAACCGAGTTGGGTCCTAAGAGGTTAGTCACAATAGGTTTGGGAACCCAAATGGTGCTTTTCTTGCCACCACTTTGAGCTCCTACATACTTGGCAAACACATTGCCAACTCTATCCTTCCCAAGAGAATACACATCATTAATTATGATAGGGTTGGATGGGGTACCGTTAGTGCATGAAGAAGCAAAATGACCTTTGCCATGGCAAAGGTAGCAACACCGACTCTTCTTCTTCTTAATAGGCTCCTCAACTTGAGGAGCGTTGACTTGAGTCTTCTTAGGAGGTGGTCTTTGTTCAACCCGTGGTTGAGCACGAGATTGAACAAGAGGCCACTTCCCTAGTTGCTTCTCACTAAGCGTCTTCTTCTTCATAGGGCAATCCCGAACGTGGTGCCCTTCAACCTTGCACTTGAAGCAAGTGATCTTGGCCGGATTCTTGACTTGAACTTGGCCCTTCTTCTTTTTCTCAACCTTGGACTTGATCTTGTTGTTGGAGTTGAATCCAAGTCCACTCTTGTCATTGGGGGATTGTTGCACACTCAACATGTTGTCAAGTGCACGCTTCCCTTCATGACGCTTTTCCAAGCCTTTCTTCAAAGAAGTGGCTTGGGCCTTGAGCTCTCCTCTTTTCTCTACATGGTTAGTGACAACACAAGTACTAGAGGAGGTAGATGCATCGTTGTTAGAGCAACAAGGCAAAGCAAGTAGTTCATCACAAGATGTACCAACATTTTTAGTGGATGAACTACTAGGACTAGCACATGGCAATATAGCATTATTAATTAAAGTTGTGCTAATATCCACATGAGGCTCACTTGATGTTACCTTTGTAGTGATGGCCTCATGAGCCAACTTGAGACAAGCATAGGATGCTAGAAGTTCATCATTAGAGCTAGATAGCTTTTCATGACTTGCTTCCAACTTCTCATACTTGCTCGTTAGCAACTCAAGTTGAGCCCTTAGCTCAACATTCTCCTTCATAATAGATGCTTCACAAGAAGTGGAGTTAGTAGCACAAGCATCATTGACATTAGGAGTAGAGGAAGATAACATGACAAGCTCATTATTTAATCTAGCATTTTCCATTTTAAACACTTTATATTTAGCATGAGCATGGTCACGTTCTTTAATGATTTTAGCAATTATATCATTATGAGATTCCTCTATATTTTCTAATTTCTCCTCAAGAGAGACACGAGTCTCTTTCTCTTCCTCAAGAGCATCTTCTAACGATGCTTTCTCCATAGCATCATCTCTTTCTATCTTACCTTTTTCTTCAAGGCTTGCTTCCAAAGCCTCAATGGTTTCCCCACGCTCAATAAGAGTGCTCATGATTTCAAAGAGTTTAGCTTGGGCACTTTTATTACTAGGAATGGCATTGAGAATCATTAGACCTTTATTTTGAAGTCTAGCATTAATTTTTTCAATATCATCTTCTTCATCACCATTATCATCATCATTATTATCATTGCTAGAAGAAGATTTAGCCATAAGGCAATAAGTAATGGATGAAGAAGAGCAATTAATTTTTGAACTACTCAAGTTCAAATCTTGTTCCATAATTAATTGAGTTTCCTCTACATTAACATTCATGCAAGAGTTAGAGGGAACACAAACATTTTTATCATTGGAACAAGATAAAGCAAGCATATCATCATTAGATTTATCTAAGCAAATTTTTGATGATATGCAAGGACTATCAACACTAGCATGAAGATCATTTATAGTTCTATGTGTGTTTAGGTCCATAGATAAGGCATTGCAACAAGATAGAGATAAATGATCATCAATAATGAGCTCACTATCAAGGTTGCAAAGCCTAACACTACTCACCATTACATTGGATTGTGGCTTATCACATTTTGGTGAAGTAGTCGAAGACGAGAGCTCGTCACAGCCGGAGGTGGAGGGAGAACAATCATCCTCAATAATGTTGGACACTCCATATTTATCTTGAAGCTTGGTCCAAAGCTCATGAGCATCCCGAAGAGGCATGATTGACTCAAACACATCTACACTTACAAACTTGCAAAACTCGTTAGATGCTAGAGCATCTAGATATAAGTTTTTCTCATCCTCAAAGGTCTTACTTTCGCAATCATTTGGAGGAGAAAAACCTATATCTAAGATACGCTCAATATTGGGGTCCAAGACCCGTAAGTGATTAAGCATATGAGTTTTCCAAACATTAAAATTTGTGCCATTAAATCTAAACAAGGAATTGTGCACTAAATCCCTAGACGACATCTTTACTCTCTAGGCGGTAAAGCCAAACAAGAGAGACGAGGCTCTGATACCAATTGAAAGAACAAACAATGCCCGAATGTCGCCTAGAGGGGGGGGGTGAATAGGCGATTAAAACTTTTTCTAATTAGGGGCTTGATAATTGCGGAATAAAACTAGGTGTTTAAATTAACAAGCCAACAACCTAATATTCTAGGTTCACCTATGTGCACCAACAACTTATGCTAAGCAATTCAAGCAACAAGATGATAGCAAGATATGAACTTCAAGCACGAAGGCTATCACAATGTAAATTGCATAAGTAAAGCTCGGGTATAGAAATAACCGAGGCACACGGAGACGAGGATGTATTCCCGAGTTCCTCCTTGTTAAGGGAGTACGTCTCGTTGGAGGGGTGTGAGATCGCCACAAAAGGCCTACTCAAGATGCCACAAAGGCCTCACCCTATTCTCCGATGAACCGCACCCAAAGGTTTGGTTCACCTTCCACTATCGGAATCCTTCGGGGCGGATTCCGGAGCCCTTTACAACTTCTCTTGGGGCACACACCCACAACTCAATTGGGGGCTCCCAAACTCGTGCCGAAGCTTCACAACTCGAAGGCTTCGCGGCACCTCCAAACCGTCTAGGGTACACAATGCACCCAAGAGGCAACAAGCTCTTGGGAACACAATGCACCCAAGAGTAACAAGCTCTTCAACCTTCAACTTCACGTATCACCGTGGAGAGAGCAACCCAATGCAACAAATGCACGAGGCAAGAACACACAAAGTGGTCAAGTCCTTCACTCCCAAATTCCAACCAAGCAACAAATGCTTTGGGGGAATAAGAGAGGAAGAACAAAGAGGAGAACCACAAAAGAACTCCAAGAACTAGATCCACTAGGTTCCCCTCACTTAGATGAGAGATTGATTGGTGGAAATGTAGATCTAGATCTCCTCTCACTTTTCCCTCAAAAATATGCAAGATTCATTGGAGGGATTGAGAGGGGGCAAGCTTTTCAAGGTCAACAATGGTGGGAGAGAGAGGGGAAAACGTGCTGCCTTTGATGGGGAACCATTGGGGAAGAAGGCCCCTTAAATAGGTCCCCCGAAATCTGACCGTTATGTGCAAAATCATACCCAGCGGTACTACCTCTAGCCTGGCGGTACTACCTCTGGGCGGTACTACCTCTGCGCCAGCGGTACTACCTCTGGGACCCTTTTTGACTGAAAATGATGATTCCAACGGTAGAACGTGGCTGCTACCGCCGGGGTACCGGGGGGATACCAGTACGCAAAAAGGGCGCACCGGTACCACCAGCGGTACCACCAACGGTACCGGGCGCTGTGCAGCAGCAGTTCCGCTCCAGGTGTAGCGGTACTACCGCTGCCGCAGCGGTACTACCGCCAGACAAAAAAACTGCAGAACAACCGGTACGAGAAAAATCATAACTTAATCATCCGGATTCCGTTTTCGATGATCTTGGGCTCGTTGGAATCGCAACGAAAAGTTCTACAAGATCATGCAGAGAAACATCATAGTCCATCAAGGGAGGATAAAACCAAATGGGGAAAGGTAAAACCTCTCTATAAAAGAACAACCGGTAAATCCTCCAACATCACAAATGCAATAAGATGTTCATCAAGACTCCGTTTTCTATGATCTTGGGCTTGTTTCGAAGATAATCACAAGCCCTACAAGATCATGCATATACACATCATAGTCTATCATGTGAGGAGGAAAACATAAGGAGAGAGTTTGACCTCTCGTAGAAGAGATAAACCGGTAAAACCTCCGATATCAAAAACGCAAGAAGATATTCATGAGATCCGTTTTTGATGAACTAGAGCTTGGTATGGAGATGAACACAAACTCTAAATTCTCACATGGATAAAAGCCAAATAAGAACCAATAAAGATGATTGCATGGATGCAAAGGTTTGAGCTCTCCACGAACGATACGATCACGATACTCGGTCGAGAGCCCCTCTTGATAGTACGGCTATCTATCCTATAACCCGGTCTCTCACTAACATAATGAGACCGGTAAAATAGAAACCCTATCAAGATCATACCTTTGCCTTGCGCTTAAACCACTTGAGGTCGATGAAGACGATCTTCATCTCCTCAAGGCAAACCACCTTTCTTGATTGCGCCTTGCTTGATGAAGATTCACATGACGCTCCCCCATACACCAAGATGGGGAAAGCACTCTTCGGCATATCTTCACTTGGACTTGAGTGTCGATCAACCCGCACTTAGCCTTGATCAACACAAATCTTTTCTTCCCTTGAGCTTGACTCCAACAAATGGAGACAAGCAAGCTTGGCCTTGATCAACAAATGATCTTGACACAAGCTAAAGGACAACCTACACATAGAGCTCAATGCAAATATTAGTCCATAGAGATTGTCATTAATTACCAAAACCATGCATGGGATCAACCATGCACTTTCAGGAACTAGTTGGGGCTTTCTCGTAGTTGTCAGCTATCCATCTAGCTATGGGACTTGTCGTCATTTCGAGAACATTATGAACTCGTAGTTGTTATCTATGTAATATTGTGGAACATTATTGTCATCTATGTAATATTGTGGAACATTATGAACTCGTAGTTGTTATGGAACTAGTTTGATGTATCCTGTTATTTGATGTGTTGTTTGATGCATCCTGTTGTTCGATCGAAATATAATTGTTGATCCATTAATGGTTTGCTGTGTAGCAATTTTTTTGAAATAGTAGCGCCCCAGGCTGGGGCGCTACCCAACTCAGTGCAGCGCCATTAGCTAGGGCGCTGCCGATGGTAGCGCCCCGACAGGGGGCGCTGCCCTCTATTTGGTAGCGCCCCAGGCGGGGGCGCTGCCCTCTGGTCCTTAGGCGTTTTCAGCCTCCTCGAGCTGCACCAAGGTGCACCCTCTCTGGACATGGTAGCGCCCGGCGCTACCCTCTAAATGGTAGCGCCCCAGGCGGGGGCGCTGCCCTCTGGTCCTTAGGCATTTTCAGCCTCCTCGAGGTGCACCTTGTTGCACCCTCTCTGGACATGGTAGCGCCGGGCGCTACCCTCCAAACGGTAGCGCCCCACGCGGGGGCGCTGCCCTCTGGAAATGGTAGCGCCCCAGGGGACGGCGCTACCCTCCAAACGGTAGCGCCCCAGGAGGCGGCGCTGCCCTCTGGTCCTTAGGCATTTTCAGCCTCTCCTCGAGCTGCACCTTGTTGCACCCTCTCTGGACATGGTAGCGCCGGGCGGTACCATCTATACGGTAGCGCCCCAGGCGGGGGCGCTGCCCTCTGGACATAGTAGCGCCCCAGTGGGCGGCGCTACCCTCTCCAGGCGGCGCTACCATATCCATGGCAGCTCCATGTGCTGGGGCGCTACCCTCTGCAGATTCAAAAATCTAAAAAAAATGGAGTAGTTGCTTTCACAGGCAACATATAACTTCAAAAAGTTCAATACAATGCAAATGAATTTCTTGGTACAAGAACAACAACTTCATAAAAGTTCAATACATTGCAAAGTTTGCACGAAATCCACGGAATACAAGGTTCAACACACAAATTCATGAAACCTAGTTCATTAGGTAGTCCATGGCATCGACGGCATCAATGTTGGAGACTCTATTGAGTCCAACATGGATACTTCCCCTTACGCTTCGCCGCATCCTTCTCCGCTTCTTCCTCCTCTTGTGCCCGACGAGCCCTCTCACGCTTCCTTGCCCTCTCCTCCTCACGCTTCTTTGCTTCTTGACGCTCCTTTGACTCCTCCAAACGTTCCAGGAGTAACCGTTCTTTCCTCTTCTCTTCCCGCTTTTCATCACGCTCCTTCTCCGCTGCACGTTCAGCTAGCTTTGCATACTGATACTCAACCTCGTGCTTGTGGTAATCACTTTGCTCCATATCTATCCACTTGTAGAAGCGGCAAAGAGGCGGTGGAGACTGAAAAAATATTGCTATTAGCATGTACCAAGAAATTTAGAAATTTGTCATGTACAAAGGAGGACACATACCTTAGGATGGTCATAAGTGTTCTTTGGTTTTGGCTTGTCATGTGCATAGTTCGGACACATCCAAAATCTCCTTCCTCTTGTTTCATCCCAATCCGTCGAATGTTTAGAAACACAGTCATCACCACACCAACACTTCACCGGAACCCAACATTATACCTCCCCTCCAATTCAACTAGATCATTTCGATCCGTCCATTCCAACGCAATCCTTATTTTTTTCACAACCTCCACATAGTTAGGACTACGGTCAAACACCCACAATCTCGTCGGGGTCATGCTCGACATTGCCTTTAAAAAAGGCTTCCTTATCCACATAATGAACACTAACAAGCCTCTCCATCTAAAAAATTATTATGCCAACACACACACATTAAAAATTACTATATATGGCACTAATATATGCTTTTCAAATAACAAACCATTGAGTTAACAACAAGCCATTAACTCCAAACCCTAATTTAATCTACCACATTAACAAAAATGATAACCCTAACCTATAAATCACAAGAAAACACTCCATATCCATCATACACACAAGCATTGAGCAAAATAACAATTATAAACCATACATTTAGCCTCACATCAAATTTTTAGGGTTTCCTAGATCTAGAACAAATGTCACCAAAATGGAAGATTTTAATTGGACAAAAGCATTAAGGATGGGGGAGAATACCTCTTTGCACCAAGAAGGCCGAAATCCACCAAGAAATGCAACACAAATGAAGAGATTTGAGTGGGGATTGAGTTGAGAAAGTGAGAGGGAGAGAGAGAGAGCAGCTCGAGTCGGGTGGGGGAAATGAGTGGTGAAAGGGTAAGTGGCTGAGCGCGACCTGTTAAGTCCAGGAGGGTAGCGCCCCCGTCCCCGGCGCTGCCTTAGGGAGGGTAGCGCCCCTGTCCCCGGCGTTGCCGTAGGGAGGGTAGCGCCCTCCATCCCGGCGCTACCTAAACGACCATGGGCCCGTCTCGCCACGCTGCCAGGGGTGGCAGTGCCACGGCCTGGGGCGTTACCCTATTGAGGGTAGCGCCCTACTGTAAGGCGCTGCCCAAAAGGGTTAGTTTTGATTTTTTTTTTTCGAATTGAGTTCATTTTGTGGTGAAGTTTGCCCACGTGGCTATTTTTGTCAATTTTCACGAGTACCTGGGATTAGGCCTGGCCATGGGAAGCCCGGCCCGGTCGGCCCGCCCAGACCCGGCCCGAAATTTCAGGGCCTGGGCCTATGTTTTTAGGCCCGCGGGTGGGCCTGGGCTTGCGTTTTGAGCTCAAAGGATTGGTAGGGCCGGGCCTAGGCTTCACATATGGACAATTTAGAGAAGAAGCCCGGCCCACAGCCCGAGACCCGCCTCTATTTTCCGCCAATGGACCAGGCTTGGGCCTGAATTCTAGGCCCGACAGTGGGCCTGGGCCGGGTCTAGGCCTAGGTTTTCTGCTGTTGGCTTTTTTGGGCCCGGCCCGGCCCAAGCCCACCCAGGCCCGGCCCATGGCCAGGACTACCTGGGATGCTGCTAGGTTCTCCGTTCTCCCCGCTGCGGCTGCCGCCACTGTACACATTAGGTTGCTTGCTCCGTGCATGCGCGGCAGAGAGTTTACGTGCCCGGTGACCCTAGCTAGGTAGCTAGCTTGCCGCAGCGGAATTTGTCAGAGCGGCACAGTGCGGCAGCGCTGCACTGCATGTACTTGCGTCGCCCCACGCCAGCCAGCCCATCATTGCGCTAGTAGCTAGCTAGGCCCTACGCACGCAGACGGAGCCAGCCAGGTCCTGCAGCGGCGTAGCGCGTGCGATAACCAAAGAGATCATGGAAAGATCGCGCGCGCGGTGCGATGCGATGCGAGCGAGGGAGGGCAGCGGCGCGTGCGATGCGATCCAACTGCCACCACCACCAGCCGGAGAGAGGGCGAATCGGCGCGATGCGCGTGTGGAATCCGGTATGGGCGTGGCCCGGCCGGCACGCAGCCCCCGTCCGTCGTCCGGCGCACCATAAAGATTTCGATTTCAGAGTTTGATCGGCCCTTACGTGGATTAAAACGGACTTTTTCCTCGTCGTCTGCTCTCCCAACATCATTGATCCTCGTGGTGCAATAATTAGCCGCTAAACAAGAAGCACTACTACTCCACGAAACGACTTGGGATCAGTTAAACATGATCTACTCCTACTGCATCTGCATGCAAACGATCGGTAGAAAGAAGACGACCTGACAAGGTAAAGCCTCCAAGATTTTATGGTATTGGTAGTACGTGTTCATGGGAGATCTCGCGGCAAACGGGATTTTACATTTTGCGTCCGGCCTACGTACCTGCACGCGGTGAGAGAATCAAGGAATCCGCTGCGGCACGCCTGCGTACGTACGCGGCATGGGCGGGCGTGACGTGTGGCCGGGATCTCGACAGTACCAAGTGGAGGGTGGGGGAGGGAGGAGCTTTTGCTTCGTCACGCGCCGCGCTCCGGCCTCCGGCCCATGGCGTGCTCTGCTCTGGGGAAAAGCCGTCGGCGGCTGCATGCTCTCTCCTCAAAAGCACCGAGCGCACCGAGCAGGAAGAATGGAATAGGAAAATGGTGCTAGACCTACTAGCACGACTGCGACAGGAGAGCTAGTATGCAGCAGGAACGATTAAGCCAAATATGGTAAGCAGGAGTTCCAATCAATTGTTGGTTGGATGATGTTGCACTGATGATATATATACTTGTTCAGCAGGCTCGTCGTAGTTCGAGGAGAACAACATTTTTGGCTCTATTATGATCTGTGCCATTGAGACTTTTACTTTTTTTTTTCTGATAATATAGTCGGGTCGTGTGCATTCTATGTGCCCTGACTTACTCTTGATAACCCCTCCGTTTTTATTTAAATCGTGAGTTCTTGAAAATCAAACTTTTAAAAGTCTGACAAAGTATAAATGAAAAATATTAATATTTGAAATGTCGAATGCATATAAGTGTTGTAGAAAGACAGAAACTACTCCCTCCATTCGATTACATAGGACGTTTTAGCAAGCTGTTTTATTGGAGGAAGTATGTCACATTGCATTTTCGTCCCACTACGGGCTTTATACATGCCACCCATTTTAGAAACTAGGCTGAAGTAAACTTGGGCTGACCACTAAACCGGTTTTTGGGCTATAAACTACTCTCTCTGTTCCTAAATATAAGATGTTTTAGGTGTTGCACATGTTGACTAGATACAGACTGAAATGAGTGAACAAATACACTAAAACGTGTCTAGGAACTTTAGATACATGTAGATACATGTAAATCTAGAAAAAACTAAAAATCTTACATTTAGGAACGGAGGGAGTACAAGATCACGAAGAGGTTCCTGCCGACTTTCAACACCACGATCGAAACCGACGACGGAGATTACTCGACCGTGGGATTAGATTTTTTTTTGAGGGGATTAGATGTAATGCTGGACATCGGGCCGACTTTTTTGAGCCGCCTGGAGGCACAAACTTGAGCCACGAGGCCCAGCTGACCAATTTCATAGCAGGCCAGGCACGAGCCGCACTTCGGGCCGGGCTTTTTTTCGTGTCTGAGGCACGTGGGCTGGCACACGAGCACGTCACTATTTTTTCCCACGTTTTCTCAATTTTATATTGGAAATCACTAAAAAAGGGAACCCTTCGCGAAGGGAACTTTTCCTCCGTTGTCCTCACGCCAAGTGGCGCCTTCTCCTTTGTTCTCTTGTTTGAATATTCGCCACGTGTCGCAACAGGAGTTAAAGTGGGGAGGAAGAGAGAGAAAAGGAAGGGTACGGGTGGGAGGGAGTTTCTCTTTTATTTTCTTGAACCGAAGTTTAAAAACGAAATATCTTGAGAACCGCTTATTCAAATTACGAACCGTTTTCACTTTTGAACTCCTCGCGTCGAGATCTTCAAAACTAGATCCCATGTCGATAGGTTTTGACGAACTTTTTTTTGTACATCCAAAAGCTGAATAGCTGTACATCCGGTTTGAACATAGCTGTACTTCGGGTTTGAACTTACTTGTACATCCGCTGTCAACGTGTTTTGCACTCCGTTTTTATTTACTTGTACTCGGTGGGAGGGTAGTTTTTCCTTTTATTTTTTGAACCGAAGTTTAAAAACGAAATATCTTTAGAACCGGTTATCCAAATTACGAACCGTTTTCATTTTTGAACTCCTCGCGTCGAGATCTTCAAAACTAGATCCCATATCGATAGGTTTTGACGAACTTTTTTTTTGTACATCCAAAAGCTGAATAGGTGTACATCCTGTTTGAACATAGCTGTACTTCGGGTTTGAACTTACTTGTACATCCGCTGTCAACGTACTTTGTACTCCGTTTTCTCTGTACTTGTACACCCTATTTGCACTAATCTGTACATCCGAATGGCTACATTCTGTACTTTCTGTTCTATATACTCTGTACTTTCCGATGTGCGCGCGAATGTACAACGATGTGCGCGCGGATGTACAACGATGTCCGCGCGGATGTACACCCGTGTGCGCGCGGATGTACAGGGAGCTGGGGTGGGGAAATTCGTTTTTGCTTCCTTCACTTCGTGTTCAAATTCGATTTTGCTTTCTACATGCGGGACAAGTGTGCTTCCGCCACGTGGCACGCTTAGGAGCTAATAAAGTTACCTTTGCAAAGGGAACCCTTTTATAGTTGCACTCTTTTATATTTTCCTTAGTAATTTAAAAACAGACCAAAACAGGCCAAATAGGCCAGTCACGGAATGACCTGGGCCGTTCTATTTTTTCCGTCAGAGTCACGTGGGCCGGTCCGGCACGACACGAAAGCTAATCTGCCAGCCTCGGGCCGTGCCGGCCTGGCCCGATGGCCAGCACTAGTTGGAGCACGCGGATCTGGGTGTGCCGGATTACTCTGTGAGATCCGACAAGTTCTGTGTTCTGCTCTCCTCCCCTCTCCCCGGCTCGCCTTGACGCGAGATCGAGAGGAAAAAAAAAACCCAAACCCTAGTCCCTGTCGCCGGCGGCGAGATGGCCGTGAACGAGGAGACTTCCGTCTACGTAGGCGGCCTGCCCTACGACGCCGACGAGGAGATGCTCCGCGGCTACTTTGAGCCCTGCGGCTCCATCGTCTCCGTCAAGGTTTTCCAACCCCCCCCAACCCCTCCTTCGTTTCGCATTCCGCACCCCGCGTCTCCTTGTTGCCCCTCCCCCTTGGAGCTTCGGCTTGCTGGGGCTGGTGAGATGGGGCGTTTGGGAGTGTGCTATATTCCTGTGCTTTCGGAGGAAAAAAAAAGTGTTTTGGTTCTAGGGTTTCGTTTTGCTGCCACAGCTTCGGTGCAGAAGCATGCGCCTGCCGGGTTCCGTGGTTGAGAAAGGGGTTTCTATTTACGTTTTTTTAACGATTACGTGCAAACGAGAGCGTATGGGGTTGTGGGATAAGTTTGATTCCGTAAGGAGCTCTACTAACTGGATAAGAAAAGACTTTGCCTCACTAAAGATGACATGGAAAGACGGAGGTAGCAGATGTAGTGTTGCGTCTCTAGTTTGTTGCTTTTCATGTACCTGTTTCCTGTTTTGTGGCATTCTTATCCTAGAATGGGGTTTGTTTGGAATTTTATTACCTCTGATAGCCTACCAAAACGGCTTACATTTTGGAACGGAGGTAGTAGGTGCTTGTAATGCCTAGAAGTTTGGATGTGGAATAAAATTCAAGTGAATCTTAGATATCAGGGCATTAATATGACATGTGGAGGGTGTAATCATCGCAGGCCAAAATCTTGGGCAAAGCTGGTTAAGAACTTCAATTCTGATCTTGCTGATATAAATCCCATTGTCATGAATGTGTAAAAAACTAAAATAACAAGAACTTGTAAATAATTCTAGCACATGGAGTCATGGATCCTATTTTCCACATTCTCGTACCCAAACCCAAATCTTTTGCTGCGTTCTGTTCCTTCAACTCTCATATGGCTGAGCCCTGACTCTCCTCATATAGTTGACATTAGAATTCAACTATGCACCAGAGCATCTGGAGGCCTCCTTATTTCCAAACAACATCACACTCTGTTACTTTTCTCCAATTGTCGTCTTTTTGATTTTTCCTTGTATGACCACAGATCCCATAGCATATGCATCTCATCTACACTGGTCTGATGTATTCTTATCCTCTAGTAGGTCAACTTTTTGCACCAAATAACATCACATGCCATAAATGGCTATGCATATTTGCTTGTTTGCATTGAATTATTAGATTTTATGCTACAGTTTTCCTTGAAGTGGTTCCTTGTGATATGACCAATGGGAGATTGAGATTTTACTTGCAATAGATATAATCCTTTCCTGATCAATTTGTGGTAATTTGCAGGTGATAAATGATCAGAGAGTCAGGGGCAAGTGTTACGGGTTTGTTACTTACACCCACCCTAAGGCTGCTCAGCGTGCCATCATGCAAATGGATGGCAAGGTATAGTTCTATGTGGAACTTTAACGCCCTGTTTTTGTTTTCTCCTCTTGTATTGAGTATTTTGTTGTTTGGAACAGCAAATAGGCAATCGTGCTGTTAGAGTAAATGAGGTGCGAACAAGAGGCAATGGCCGTGATTTTGGGCGTGATGGCTTCCGACGGGATCCTATAAGAGATGGAAGGGATGGATATTGGGACCGAAGGGATAGGGAGAGGAGTTATGATCGTCACCGCGATAGAGATCCATACCATGACAGGGATGGTGATAGACCACGCGACCATGATAGGGACAGATACGATGAACGTGGGGGATTTGATCAAGAAATTGACTATCCCATGGATCGAGATCATGAAGGAGATGAGAGGCGCCCTAGAGACCATTATCGGGGAGACCATGATCGTCCAGTGGAGACGCGTACTATGGATTCTGATAATGACAGAGACAAGGAAAATTCAAAAGGCTATGATAGCGAAAGAGATAAAGACAAGGAACAGCCACCAAGAAAAAGGTTCAGGTATTGCTTTTTCATAGTTAAGGCATTTTCATATGCTAAGTTACTTATAATGAGCTTGTTGGGTGAGAATGAGATTTTATCTTTTATAGGAAAATTTTAACGGCCATGAGACTAATTGAAATTTTAAGACACCCTAGTTGAATAGCTGAAAGTCTGCAACACCTCCTTTGGGCATTACATTTCATTATCTTGTTAAATAAATAAGACACTATATAATAAGTTTGAGCAGTGAAGGTGGATGCTATCCATACATTACATTGCATTAGTCTTATTCTGTACATTAAGCTCTTCGGATATGTAAATCTACATTGGCAAGTTTACAGATTGTCTGCTTGCTGAAATTGTTTGTCGATCATAGTCAGTGGTTAGATTGCTCTAATTTGTGAAAATGCATGCCTTTAGTCAATCAACCAGAATTAGTAGAATCCAACAACCAGCTGTTACATATATGACCATTTATTGTTATTTTGTACTTTTGTTCATGATAGATTGCAAATTAGTTTTATACTTAACTAACAGCATTGAAGGTTCACTGTTCAAGTAAGTTTGCGCTATAATATTAATGACCAACAATGATAGTGTACAAATCAACGTAATGGACCTGACTATGCTGATGAGCTGTTAAGAATGTTTTATATTTTTTTTGTATTTTAATCATTAAAGAAAAATGGTCTACTTCTCTAAGATATAACTAATGGATCTGGACCCATGGTATTGTTTTGAGCCTAAATAAATTGTAATGGTGCACGAGTTTCGACATTCAAAATGATACGAGTATTACTTTATTTGTTTGTTTCTGCTTCTTTAAAACCATAATATTTAGAAGTGAGCTTTTGTGTAGTTATGAAGTAGCAAAGAAAATTTTCCCAGGATCAGGTGTTCACTTTCCTATCTTTGCATGCAGCCGCCCAAAAGGTCGTGATAGCAGAGAGATATCAAGTTCCAGTGATGAGCTTCATAATGATGTAATTGGACCTGTCCTTATTCTATTTTATCTTGAATGGTTTTTTGTCTACAAGTTTTCCTGACTCTGCCACTTGCTCTCGGTCTCTTCTTGCTCTCGGAAATTTGCAACATCTGCTGTGTGTTTGTATCAGGTAAAACATCAGCTGGACAAGGCCATTCAGATGCATGAGGATCTTGAAAATGAGGTACTACATTTTCATAAAGAGCTCTGTACTATATTACTCTCAATGTGTTTGCTCAAACTAGTGTATACAATCTCAAGAGAGACAGTGGAAGGCTGTAAGCTAAGTGAATCTGTTTCGTCGTAGGATCCATTTGGCCAAACATTTCTACATTCCTCAAGTACAAACGGACTTTTAACAACAACCTAAACATAGAACAAGCTAGTCCTTGCATACTCAGTAATGTGAATGCCTTAACTCATTTATTCAGGTTGAAACATGTTAGCTGCTTACTCGCAGTTGGCTTTACAACTGTTGCAATGTTTGTTCATTGGAGAAATATATCAGTCACAACGACAGAAGACTGATCATAGACTGATAATGTCATTTAACTTTACTAGTATTGGGAGCTGATTTTCTATTATCTGCCATTCATGCTATGATAGAGCAATGCCAATGTCGTGATTTTGCAGGTTTCTCAGTTCAAAGATAAAGTTACAAGCAAAGAACACCACATTGCAGATTTGCAAAAGAAATCTCAGGTAATCATCTTTTACCTGATACTGTAATCTGTCTTCTTATTACTTGCCTTATTCTTATTTGAGCTAGCCTGTGTCGAATTCTGATGACAAGTTCAAAAACATTTTTCTTAAAAAAATGCAGAAATTAGAGGAAGAACTGGCTGCTGCACGTAAAGTTTCGTCAGAGCGACAATTGGTCGTCACGAAAGTATGTGTTATTGTCTTGCTGGTTAGCTGCTGCTTTTACGAAGAGAAGGAAGTCAGGCAACTGATATTTAATACACATCTTATTTGTGCAGCTGTACAAATCCTTTCTTCAACTTCAGGACTTCAATGAGAGGGCCAAGAACGCTGAAAATGAAATCAAGGTTATTTTCCCAAGACTTGCTTTCTTTATGGCAAAAAATTTCTGTGGGACATCATTGCCCTGTATATATTTAGTAATGTGTTAATAAAGCTGGCTGCAGGTTGACATTTCCAAATTCTTACAAACAATTTTCACGCTGTAGTACATGCTGACTTGACTTGCACTCTGTTCCCACATGACAGGCTCTCGTAGATGCTGCGATGGCCGAGATCGACATGGCTGAAGATACCACAACCAAAGATGGTTCAGGGTATGAGAACGGTGTGGTCTGAAGATCTTTGTTTTGAGACTGGACTACCTTGGTTGAAGACCTATTTGTCCGAGTACCTTGTCTGACTTCTCCGTTTGTAATGTAAGCTGCCCCTAGTATGACAATCAGCAGTTATTCAAGTATTTGTCCGAGTACCTTGTCTGACTTCTCCGTTTGTAATGTAAGCTGCCCCTAGTATGACAATCACTAGTTATTTAAGTTTGAGAATCTCTTCATTGCCTGGCCATAACTTCTAATGGACGCTGTCCCAAAATTTCTGTGCAAGTACTAGCAATGTAAGCCCTTTATTTGAGGGAGACTATCTAAAGGAAAACGTCTCTTAACTAAAAATGAAGTAACAAAAACACTGGCAGGTGTGGAAGATGCTTCGCGCGTTGAGATAGTGGTATACTCCCTCCGTCCTCAAATAAGTGTATGTTTAGACATGTCTTCAGTTAAACTTTATTAACTTTGACCATCTTACTAGAAAAATGTAACAATATTTATGACACTAAATTAATATTGTTAGATACATCTCGACATGTAGTTTAATAATATAGTAATTTGATGTCACATATGTTGCTATTTTTTAATAAAACTTTGATCAAATTTGAAAATGTTTGAGTTTCAAAAAAAAAAAAAATGTACACTTATTCGTGGACTGAGGGAGGAGGGAGTATATGTAATCTGTTCAAAGACCACCGCACTAGACTAGTACCCATATTACCATTCTCGTTTCAAGGAAACACGGTACGGTCAAATAGTGCTGGATGTCCATCCTTGACTACTTTGACTTCCAGACCCCGTGAAATGATCCACTTTGGAGTATACACCCGTCGTCGCTGCCGCCTTTATTGTCTGTCCATCGCGCAGGCCCTTGTTGACTAACTTGATAGCTCGCTGTACCCCCTAGCGAAGGAACCAGGATGACCGACGTACTACGTGATGTGACACGGTCGTGTAGAGGAAGCGCCCACTGGCTGATGTGCTTCTCGTGATTACGAGGAGATTAAGTCGTTTCACAAAACAGGCTTTCGCCCAGCTATATTAATATAGCAACCAACCGAAACAGCTGAAAGATCACTGCTGGGACAAACAGCATAACCAAGCCCAAACGAAACAAAAAAGAAAAAAGAAAAGAAAACAAAGCCGACAACGGCGGATTGACGAAAACTGAGATGACTCGCAACCGCTGCGCCCTCCGGAGAATTACCACCTCGCTCAAGCTCGAAGGCGTCTCATACCAAGCAACACCTCCAAGGAGGAAGCGACGACAACGACGCTGCTGCCCGGACGGTGCCCAGGGTTTCCCGCGGGGACTGTCCTAAGGTTTCCCCCGGTATGCTAGGGGGTGGGAAAGAGGTACCCCGACGCCCTTCAAGAAGGATGGCGACACCCGCAGGCGTCGCCGCGTCAGTGCCGATTCGGCAGGGATTTCTCCCAAACTCCAACAACCACACCCCCAGACGCTCCGTAAAGCTCCACCAACCTTGCCGCCCACCAACGTACGCCACCACGATCTTGAAGTCATCACCGCCGTCTCACCACGGCCCATGTCGCGAGGCCGGGAGAACCGAGTAGAAGGAACCCGATGCGGGTCGGTGGCACAACGGCACACGGGAGGGACCAGCCTCCACCGCCCGAGAGCAGTAGCCGACCGGATGCAGCAGCAGGGCACACCGGGCCCACACTGGCCCGGCCGAGCCCCAAGGGGCCCGTAAAGCCCCGCCGCCGCACTGCAGCAGGGGCACCGCCGTATCCGCCAACACCTACAACAGAACCTACTCCTCCATCGCCCGGGAGAACCCCTCCACGCCCGGCGTGCCCAAGCCCAGAACAGGCCCAAACGGGCCCAGATCCGAACCCTAGGACGCTGCCAGCCACGCGCCGGTGGCCGGCCAGCCACGCCCGGCTGCTGGAGGTCTCCGCCGCCAACGGGAGCGCCGCCGCCACCACAGCCGCCCGGAGCACTCCGGGCCGGAGTCAGTCGAGGAGCACCGTCGCGTGCTGCCGCGCGCCGCGCCGCCAGCCCGTCCACGCGCGGGTAGAGGCCAGCCCGCCGCCGCTGGCACCGTAGCCGCGCGGGCAGAGCCCGGCAGCCCGAGCCAACGGCGGCAGGGGAGGGGAAGGGAGAGGGAGGACGCGGCGGCGAAGAGAAGGGGATCCCCTGCTCGCCCGCGCGGGGACGAGGCAGGGGGCGGAGAGGAGGGGGAGAGGGAGCAGGGGAGGCGCGGCGCACGCCGGCGGCGGCCCTGTGGCGGCTAGGGTTAGGGTTGAGTGAGTCGCGGGAGAGCCCTCTCGGCCTCTGTTTGAGATTAAGTCGTTTTAAATGCTAATTAAAGTGATCGTTAAATTGCCCTATTTAGAGGATTGAAATCACTCGGGAGATGAACTTCTATTTTCTTTTCTTTTCATGCACCATTGAAATGTGAGATATTTTTATACTGGACTGAATATGGCAAGTACAATGTAGGATAGCAACACTAGCTGTATTTCCCAGATCCGTGAGGAACACTGGAAATATGCGTCCTCGGCGAAAGAAAAAAGTGTTCCTAGCTAACCGTTTTGGGCACACTTCTTTTCGGCCTTTAGGAGTGTTCCTTCGAGAAGCTCCTCTCCCCTACCTTCTTCTAGATGTCCGACTCCAAAAATTTGTTTAGACTTCCTAACTACTCTTGGAGTCTAAACGAATTTCTAAGCCGGACTTGTGGGAGAAGCTGAGAGAGGGGAGTTTCTCGAAGAAACCTTATAGAAACCGAAAAGAAGTGTGTCTTGATTTCCGCGTAGAAGGTGTTTAAGCGTCAAGTGTACTAGTAAAACATCTCCTAATATTCGGCATGACAACTTCAATAAATTTGAATTTCAGACTCTAGATCACAAACATGGCTGACTTCAGCTCCAGAGCCGCACGTACCTGGCATCGCTAGCCGCAGATCGGTAGATGGACGGCCCCGACGAACCCGATGCCCGGGCTGGACGGTAGCGGCCGGCCGGTCTGACAAGGGCGACCTGAAATGGTCAAGCCGTTGCGGCGCCGGGAAGGTCAAACTGTGCACGCTGAGACCAATAAAGAAAGAAAGCTCTGTAGCGTACAGTAGCAGCTAGCCAGCAGCACCAGCCATGAATTTGCCACCCTCGCTAAATCTGGATTAGCGCGTCCTAATCACCTCACTAAGCGAGAGTTAACTGGCAGGCGGACGGCGCGAGGGCGCAGGTATTTATACTCCGTGCCCCGCCCTCTCTCTCCTCAGACAGTTCTTCTTCCTCTGGTAGTGTCCTCCATGAGTTGAGAGCGACGAGCAAGAACGCAAGGTAGGATCGAGTTGGACAGTGGAGGATCGGAGGATACAGCCACACTGCAAACCAACAAGGAAGATCAACTGATCAACGGAAAGTGAAGGAAGGAGGAGGGATTAACTAGTCGATGGAGATCGTGAGGATGGGGAGCTCGGCGGCGGGAGGGAGCAGCGTGCGGCGGACGGCGTCGTCGTGGCGGGGCGCGTCGGGGAGGAGCGACGTGTTCGCGAGCTCGGCGCGGGAGGAGGACGACGAGGAGGCGCTTCGGTGGGCGGCCATCGAGAGGCTCCCGACCTACGACCGCATGCGCAAGGGCATCCTCCTCCCCGGCGCCGTGGGTGGCGGCGGCGGGGCGGGGAAGGAGGTGGACATCCAGGGACTCGGCGTGGCCGAGCGGAAGAACCTCATCGAGCGCCTCATGCGCACCGCCGAGGAGGACAACGAGCGCTTCCTCCTCAAGCTCCGCGACCGGATGGAGCGGTATGATCATCCGATGAGCTTCCTCCTCGTCACTTCACCTGTTCACCCATTTATGAACAAAAATGGCACTGAGAAAATGCTTCATTTTCAACTGTTTGATTCTGCAGTGCAAAAGTATCATCTTTTCTGTTTGCTTCTAAAAAATGGTCTCTTCTTTTTAATATTTTGCAGAGTTGGAATCGACAACCCGACAATCGAGGTGCGGTTCGAGAACCTGACCATAGACGCGGATGCGTACGTCGGCAACCGGGGTATCCCCACATTCACCAACTTCTTCTCCAACAAAATCATGGTATGCAATTTTCAGTACATCAGTTTGATTATGTTTCAGTCATGGACGAACAGAAAAAGTTCAGTACATGCAAATATTGAGTGACCGGTTTCTGATTCTTGTGAGACTGTTTTGGATTCTTCAGGACGTGCTGAGTGCGCTGCGCATCGTTTCAAGCGGGAAGAGGCCCATCTCTATCATCCACGACATCAGCGGAGTCGTAAAACCCGGCAGGTGAGTGTGAAACCGAGGAACTGTTTTGTTTACATGGTCTCACGGCTCTTCTGTAGATTGGTGTTCTAATCACGTGGAGTTTCTTCAGGATGTCCTTGTTGCTTGGCCCCCCTGGATCTGGAAAAACTAGTCTGCTCCTAGCCTTGGCAGGGAAATTGGACTCAACACTGAAGGTACCACATCTTTACATCCTCCTCGATTTTGAGTTGTTTTCTGTTCTATACAGGAACACGATTAATCAGAAGATTTAACTGTAAGCTGCAATATTGATGAATTTGAATTGGAAATGTTCAGGTGTCAGGGAGAGTGACCTACAATGGGCATGACATGGATGAGTTTGTCCCCCAGAGGACGTCGGCATACATCGGGCAGCACGACCTTCACATCGGCGAAATGACGGTGAGGGAGACCCTGGCCTTCTCTGCAAGATGTCAAGGAGTCGGAACCCGTTACGGTATGTTACCCACGCACTGGAAAAAGAAATGTGATGATTATTCACATATATTGTAAAGTGATTCTTATGGTATTTCATATTACAGACATGCTTTCTGAACTCTCAAGAAGGGAGAAAGAAGCCAACATTAAGCCAGATCCTGATATTGATGTTTACATGAAGGTGGGATATATTTCATTTGAATCAAAGTCCCTATTTATTCAGAAGTAGACAAGAATACCCTTTTGACCGAACAAGATTAAACATGAATTACTCAAGTTACTCTACTTGTCTGTCCAAACAGGCCATATCTGTGGAGGGTCAAGAAAGTGTGATCACAGATTACATCCTCAAAGTGAGTGCCATATATAACATGAAAAAGAAGCCAAAGAAACACATATAACCCTAACCAAACTTGCATTTCTCGTGCAGATTTTGGGTTTGGAAATCTGTGCAGATACAATGGTTGGTGATGGTATGATCAGAGGCATCTCAGGAGGACAAAAGAAGCGTGTAACAACAGGTATGTGCAATATACAGTAAAGGAAAACACAAAATCGACTTTTTTTTATCATGGCAGTAAAATCTGATCTCTCAAATTGTTGAATATACATAGGTGAGATGCTTGTTGGGCCAGCAAAGGCACTGTTCATGGATGAAATCTCCACCGGTCTGGACAGCTCCACGACGTACCAGATTGTCAACTCCCTTAGGCAATCTGTCCACATCCTTGGCGGCACAGCGTTGATCGCGTTGCTTCAGCCTGCACCTGAAACATACGAGCTCTTTGATGACATTGTTCTGCTCACCGAGGGGAAAATCGTGTACCAGGGCCCTCGAGAAAATGTCCTCGAGTTCTTTGAGGCCATGGGGTTCAGATGTCCTGAGAGGAAAGGTGTTGCAGACTTCTTGCAAGAAGTAAGTGATCCACTAGTGTTCTCTATACTGCATGTTGGGACTAGAAGCTCCAATTTGACAGTGTTCATTGTGGTATCACAGGTCACATCTCGGAAGGATCAACACCAGTACTGGTGCCGAAGTGACGAGCCATATCGATACATCTCGGTCAACGACTTCACAGAAGCATTCAAAGCATTCCATGTTGGCCGTAAGATAGGCTCAGAGCTCAGGGTGCCGTTTGACCGATCCAGGAACCATCCCGCTGCACTCACGACTTCGAAGTTCGGTATCACCAAGATGGAGCTTCTGAAGGCATGCATCTCTAGGGAGTGGCTGCTGATGAAGAGGAACTCATTCGTTTACATCTTTAAAGTAGTCCAGGTATGCATCTTGCTTCTTGAAGTCGTCATTAATCCTGAATTTGTTTAGCAAATTCTAATGGAAGTTACGTGTTCGTACCAGCTCATAATCCTAGGGAGCATCGCGATGACTGTCTTCCTGCGTACGAAGATGCCCCGCGACACTGTCGAAGATGGAGTGATCTTCATGGGTGCGATGTTCCTTGGCCTAGTCACACATTTGTTCAATGGATTCGCCGAGCTCGCCATGACTATTGCGAAGCTGCCCATATTCTATAAGCAGAGGGATCTGCTATTCTATCCATCATGGGCATATGGATTGCCTACATGGCTGCTCAAGATCCCAATATCATTCTTGGAATGTGCGGTGTGGATCTGCATGACTTATTATGTTATTGGCTTTGATCCAAGCATCGTAAGGTTCTTCCGCCATTACCTTCTGCTTGTACTTATCAGCCAGATGGCATCCGGTCTCTTCCGGGTTCTTGCTGCATTGGGAAGAGATATGGTTGTTGCAGACACGTTTGGGTCATTTGCTCAGCTTGTTCTTCTGATTCTCGGTGGCTATTTGATAGCTAGAGGTACGTCGTGTCTCCATTCAAGATTTTCCAGGCAGTGTCAATTGTCAAGACCATCGTGCTGAGTTCTCTTTCTGCAGATAACATCAAGGCATGGTGGATTTGGGGCTACTGGTGCTCCCCTCTGATGTATGCCCAGAATGCTATAGCGGTGAACGAGTTCCTGGGCCATAGCTGGAGGATGGTAATACAGTGTCTCTTAAAGCCCTCGACCCCTCTAATTTAAGATAGATAACTCAAAAGAAATGCCAATCTTTGTGCAGGTTGTTGATCCGACTGTGAGCACCGACACGCTCGGTGTACAAGTCTTGAAGGCGCGCGGCATCTTTGTCGACCCAAACTGGTACTGGATCGGTGTTGGTGCCTTACTCGGATACATCATGCTCTTCAATGTACTCTTCATTGTGTTCCTCGACTTACTTGACCGTGAGTACCTTGTTAGCCGCGATTCACTGATTCACACATCGTAAACATCTTATGTTGGTGCTGACATCCTTCTTGTAACTGCAGCACTTGGAAAGGGCCAAAATGTTGTTTCCGAAGAGGAGCTGAGGGAGAAGCATGTAAATCGTACAGGAGAAACCATGGAGTTGCAGCTTCTTGGAACGGAAAACCCGAATTCACCTTCCAATGGTCAGTAATAATCCTTGCATAAAATCATCAAGGAACACACATCACCGTTGCATCCTTGTAACAAGTGTAACAAATGCAGGAAGAGAGGAAATCACTGGAGCTGACACCAGGAATAGGGGAATGGCACTACCATTTACTCCCTTGTCGATCACCTTCGACAATATCAGATATTCTGTGGACATGCCTCAGGTAAGCATAACCCAGAAGTTCTTGTCCCGTGTTCAACACCAGTCAGTGCGAATGCCGCATACTAAATCTGATGCACACATCTTTGACAGGAAATAAAGGACAAAGGTATTACGGAGGACCGTCTATTGCTCCTGAAAGGTGTAAGCGGAGCTTTCAGGCCAGGAGTTCTTACAGCATTGATGGGGGTCAGTGGGGCGGGTAAGACAACTTTGATGGATGTGTTGGCGGGACGGAAAACTGGTGGTTACGTTGAAGGTGACATCAGCATCTCTGGATACCCAAAGAACCAAGAAACTTTTGCCCGGATTGCTGGTTACTGTGAGCAAAATGACATCCACTCTCCACATGTCACTGTTTATGAATCCCTCATATACTCAGCATGGCTTCGACTGTCACCCGACGTAGACTCGGAGTCAAGAAAAGTAAGTTGAATGACCTTTATTCTGCTAGTTGACAAGTACTAGTTCATTGCACATTTCACATTGCAACTGATCACAGGAGTACTGAACTGATTCACTTCATTATTGCAGATGTTTGTGGAACAAGTCATGGAACTCGTTGAGCTGACATCACTGAGGGGAGCATTGGTGGGACTGCCAGGAGTGAATGGTTTATCCACGGAACAACGTAAAAGGCTCACCATTGCTGTTGAGCTTGTTGCCAACCCGTCCATAATATTCATGGATGAACCAACTTCTGGACTAGACGCAAGGGCGGCTGCCATCGTGATGAGGGCGGTCAGAAACACGGTTGACACAGGAAGAACAGTTGTCTGCACCATCCATCAGCCAAGCATTGACATCTTTGAAGCTTTTGACGAGGTAAGTTGCAGCAAAGATGACAAAATCATAATCTGTAGAAGCATTAGATGTCTCTCATATGAGCACTCACGTGTTATTCATAAACTTGTACAGCTATTTCTGATGAAACGGGGAGGTGAAGAAATTTACGTCGGCCCCTTGGGACACAACTCATGCCATCTGATCAATTACTTTGAGGTGAGCGTCAGTAATGACCTACTGAACAAGACACCCAGATTCCAACTCATGACATGCATGATAACTTTGTTTGGTGCTCCAAATGTAGGGAATACAAGGAGTGAAGAGAATCAAGGATGGTTACAACCCTGCTACTTGGATGTTAGAGGTGACCACCCTAGCTCAAGAAGATGCCCTGGGGGTCAACTTTGCCGAAGTATACATGAATTCTGACCTATACCGGTATGTTCAGTCCCAGAATGATGTTTCAGTTTTTCCAGTACTTCTCTCTCACTTCACTGATTCAAATGCATCATGGCAGGAGGAACAAAGCTTTGATCAGTGAACTAAGCACACCTCCTCCTGGATCGACGGACCTGTACTTCCCAAGTCAGTACGCACAGTCCTTCTTCACACAATGTATTGCTTGCCTGTGGAAGCAGCATTGGTCATACTGGAGAAATCCATCATACACTGCAACTAGAATCTTCTTCACGATGGTTATTGCCCTCATCTTCGGCACCATCTTCTTGAAACTAGGCAAGAAAGTGTAAGTACCTTTGTTAAATCTCCAACTGAGACCTGGTCCATAATGCCATGACGAAGGAAAGAAACTTATTTGTACTTGTATCTATCCTTTCAGAGACAAGAGACAGGACCTGTTCAATTCCCTGGGTTCCATGTATGCAGCAGTTATTTTCATTGGAATTCAGAATGGCCAATGCGTTCAACCGATTGTAGACGTAGAACGAACAGTCTTCTACCGAGAAAAAGCTGCCGGGATGTACTCTGCTCTGCCTTATGCTTTTGCACAGGTAATGGTCGCCACAAAATTTGATCATAGAAATATTGCAGTTTTCTTCTTCCAATTTACGTGTAGGTTCTAACGATGTTCACCATTCAACAGGTTTTAATTGAGATCCCACACGTCTTCCTCCAGACCCTTGTTTATGGTCTGATTGTCTACAGCTTGATGGGTTTAGACTGGGCATTTATGAAATTCTTTTGGTACATGTTCTTCATGTTCTTCACCTTCCTGTACTTCACATTTTATGGCATGATGGCAGTCGCCATGACACCAAACAGCGACATTGCTGCCATAGTTGCAACTGCATTCTATGCTGTATGGAATATCTTTGCTGGCTTCCTTGTCCCCCGACCGGTAAGTGTCCATGACTAGTTCAGTTGTATGAACCAAACTCTAAATCCTCTCCATACCGTCGATGCTAAGTTATATATCGTTGGCTTGCAGAGGATACCAATATGGTGGAGATGGTACTCCTGGGCAGATCCGGTGGCATGGACTCTCTACGGACTTGTTGCTTCACAGTATGGAGATATCGCAGACGTTAGGCTGGAGGATGGAGAAGCGGTGGATGCTTTCATTAACAGATTCTTTGGATTCAGACATGATTACGTAGGTTTCATGGCAATTGGTGTTGTAGGATTCGCTGTTCTCTTTGCTTTTGTCTTTGCCTTCTCCATCAAAGTCTTTAACTTCCAAAGAAGATGAGAGAAGCAATCTCAAAACAGATTCAGCTTGCTGTAGAGTGATGGTAGTTCGGCACGGCCGAAAGTAAATGAGGAGACAATATACTCAGTATTAGTTTCATTCTTAGGCAGTTATCAGTGTTCTTAGATCAGTAGTTCAATTATGTACAATCTGTAATTAACAGAAAAGGGGCCATTGTAGTTTTGTAAAATAATTTAGAGTTCAATGATGAATACTTTTCCCAGAAGATTGCTTATCTTTGGCTCAATTGCTACTTGTTTCCCTTGGAAAAGGTCGATGATTCATTAACACGAGCAAGAAGACATACCACATTATGGTCTTCGCTAATTTGCCACACTTTACTTTGGAAACTGATATAGTGTCAAGAGCATTGTTGGAGACTCAGCAAATTTTCTCTGAAAACTGGTTTTGGAAACTGACATAAACTTCAATTTTGTTATTTCAACAAATAATACGGTGGAAAGCCTTTTTTTTTCTCGTTTTCACCCGGAGCTGCAATTTTCTCAGCAAACATGAATTTTGTGGCCATAGAAAATAAAATTTGCAGTATAAGACCAACGCATAAATAAAATGAATAAATATTAGTTAATCAACTTTGACAACAGGTCCGCTAGCGCTACTCCACCAAATTCTACAGGCTACCTCAATGAATCGCAGTGACATCCACAAAATAAACCAAGCGATAAGGGAGGTTGTTATTCTCACCTCCACTGCCACCACTCGGCCCTGCCGGCGGTCGACCCCGTGTTCCCCGCCGCCGAATAGACATCGAATCGTCCGCTCCATCACGGACACGTCAGCAGCTCAAGATCGTCTGCTTCGACATAGAGGCTCTTCGCCGCTCCCATTTCCTATTTGTCTTGTTCATTTGTGCCTGTATTGCCCGGGGCCACTGCTGCGCGCGCGAGCGAGCGTCCGGACGTCGACGGCACGAGCCTCTTGCGGCGGCGGCCGCCGATCCGCGGGATGCCTCAGGATCCGCTTGAACCGGGCAGTCCGTAGTCCGTGGAGCATTTTCAGCAGTGAACCCGTACAACCGCCACGGCGCCACCGTACCAGCCGGAACGCGGCCAGATTTCGGCAAGTCAAGCGGCGTACAGGGGGCCACCCGCGCGGGCGTTGTATAGCTGCGTTGGGGCGCTCGACATCGATGTGCCAAGAGCTTTAGCTGGGCGCACGAGTGCGAGGGGAAGCAGAGGAGGCACCAGCACAGGAGAGATGTGGTGGCGAGGGAGAGGCCGGCGGGACACGCGCGGGTCTGGGCTATGCACAGGAGGACGGGGAGCGGCGTCCGCAATCTCACCGACGCGGGCTCGCGCGGGAGGATGCGGGCGGCCGCACCGCTAGTAAGCAGGGGACGACATCGTCAGAACAAAGGCCCTGGAGCAGGGGTCGAACTGGTTGCGAGTGATAAGATATACGATTCTAAACTGACACCTGGATATACGATTCCGAGTGATAAGATATACGATTCTAAACTGACACCTGGATATGAAATCCCCTTCCATCTTCAATCCTCTTAGGAATGAAATTACACCCTTAGTAAACAATGCCTAAAGTTTGATAGAGTAAGTCAATGTTTTGGAAGTCCTGAAACATGGTTCAGATTGCTTCACCTACTGCTTGCTGTACTTGCAAGGGCGTCGTGCAATTCATAGCCAAGCAATGCCATCAGAACGGCATTTTTCTTCAGACAGCACAAGTGTGTATCATAGGCCACACAACAGGTTAATATTCTACAACAATAACGTCTGTATCCATCTTCTGAATTCTTACAGTTTTCTCACTCTGCATCTGACTCTTGGTGTACAGTCTTGCAGATGCAGGAGCACCAACCAACTGCGAATCAAATCGGTAGAAGAAGCCTCTGCTGAATTCCAGATGTACACACACACACATGGACTGTACTACAGGATTGCACTAACTTGGTGCAAATTGGCAACCAAACTGTAAACATACAACCGCAGATTCACAAGGTATTATCTATGGATGAGCGCCGACTCCAGACCGGTTGGTCGGTCACTCGTCCTTGTTGCGGCAGCAGCAGAAGCACTCGAGGCAGCGCTCGCAGGCCTCATGGCAGCAGAAGCAACAGCACAGCATGAAGAAGCTGCAGCAACCGAATGGGGAAAAAGAACCGCATCTATATTATATACATAGCATATACTACTAGTATATGTTTTCTGCAATTTGCAGCTAACAGGACACTTAGAGACCATTAACATGGCCGGTACTTCAAGCAGACACCCAAAACAAATAGACATACTGACCAGGCATAGAGGAAGCCCTTCTCGTCGTGGCGCTTCTTGAGGTGATCCATGGCGGACAACCTCCGGCCATCGCCCTGCGAAGGATCGTCCGCCTTCGTCGTCCCCGCCGGTAGCCTCTTCGTCGGGACGGAGGTGAACTGGAAGTTGGAATCCAGTGATGAGAACATGAAGAAAAGTGTGGGATGGAGGGAGAAGAGAGCGGGGGTTGCAGTGGCAGCTTGTTCTTGCTTCTGTCTCGCCATGGCCATGATACAATATAGCTCTGGTTAGGCTAAAGCTCACCTATTGACCCCTTTGCTTCGTATCAGGTTGTCTTATCCAGTACAAGTTTACTGAGTGCATTATTGTTTCCTAGTTTTGAGATTTAGTTTGTATGGTTTAGGCTGATACACGGCGTTAATTCGCGTCGTAATCATTTCGTCTTCACCGCCCGATTTTAAGCCAGGGATGTGTGTACTGCCGCGGAAGATTCCTCAAGTGTAACTGTGAGAGTGACATGTTGTTGGTTTGTGTCTCTAGCCTTTGAATGATTGTGCTAGTTCCTGTAAGATGGAGAAAGGAAACAGTCTCCCGTTAAGACGTCGTTTTAAGTTCCTTCATGATTTGTCCTGGACTTCCGGGATCTTCAGGATTGGAAAGGGCAAACACATCATTTGCTGGTTGCACCAGCATGGAAGGGACCTGGACCTGTCCGCGAAAAATTAAGGCCCCGCTTGGTTGCTAGTTTTTTAGGCAATACCGGGGTAAAATTTCACGGACCTGTCCAGGTCCTGCTAAAAATCCGGCGGAATACCAGGGTATATTACGGGTCCGTAATTTTAAACAAGATTCCAAGCGGGGCCTAAATAGGTAAAGCAATGCGATCCGAATTCAACAGACGAAAGCGATTTGCTCCCAGAAGGCGTGAAGAAATGTGTAGACCCGACGTAGGATAGAGCTCTCTGCCTCTCTCTTATTAGATATATAGAAAAAAGAGCTCTCTCGTATTATTCAGAATATAGTGGTTCCGAGTCCCTTGCCTAGGCTAGCTCCACTGGCGTTTCCACCCTAGCTTCATCCTCCTATTGCAGGGTTGTGATGCGATGATTATGAACCTGAAATGAGTGATTTTTATACCATGTTGATGATGCAATTTCTTCCTAGACAGTGCATAGCGGAGCTAGGATCAGCAACAAGTGATGTCAAAAGCTCAAAATGAAGGCCATATAGTACTAGTGTGGTCATTATCCAATACTTGTAGGGTCAAATGGGGTGTGATTCTAGCTGATAATATAGTGCTTACCAAACTTTTGTGATGTCGCTTGACCACATATACAACACACAGCTCCGCCACTAAGACAGTGGGACGGATTTTCGACCTGTTTTACTCATATCGATGTCATTGTCAGTTGTTTATGCCTCTCTTGTTTCTATAAAAAAATCCCAGACATGACGGTATATGGACATAGGTGTTTTTACTTGATTATATGTTGTATTTAGATTGGAAAACATGATGGTTTAGGTGCTGGACAAAGGAGTTCATATCTGAACATTGTTTGATCTAGGTGGCCTCGTTCTAGCCCCACTTTCTTAGTTAGCCTCGCCTTTGCCCCACTTTGCTCTTTCGAGGCTCAAAGACGGCCGAACGGTGCGTTTCCCTCTGGTCAACCTCATTTGACCGTTATTGCACTAAAGTATGTCACGTGTGGGACCAGCGGAGTACATGCACCTGTGCGCGTATGCTCCTGCTCCGTTGGCCCCACTTAAACCTTACAAGTGGGACCAACAGAGAAGGAGTGCATGCACCCGTGCCCGTGCATGCCGTTCGCCGTCCCCAAATTAGCGCGCCTTCAATGCCGACAAAAGGCTGCATCGCCGCCTACGCTGCCGGCCGGACCGCTCATCTGCTCCGCCGCCTTCCCGTCTGTCTTGCCTATTCTGTGCCGCCGCATGCCGAGTCTAGCGGCCCTGTCGGCTGTCGGCGCGTCGCCATTACTGCCGGTCCGGACGCAAATGCCTAGAAAAGGAGCCCTTTTCATCTCCCATTGTACCCACGTCGCCCGATGACCTCCTCTTTTCTCTCCTTTGCCACCCACGCCCCGATCCTATCTTTCCATGGCTCGTGGTGGTGGCCGCTCCACTCCCGGTAGCGGCGGCAGCTCCAACCGCTCCACGCCCCGTTCGAACAGGACCCCTCGGCGCTCGAGCAGGACTCCTCCGAGCTCGAGCAGTGGCAGGGGCAGCTATGCCGTCCGTCGGGCCATTGCTTCCGATCCAATTCCCTTGATCGATCTTGAGTCCGATGAGGAGGAACAGGTGGTTGACCTAGGTCTGGCATGGGCTAGGGCCGATTATCAAGCCACGGAGCATGCCAAGCATTCCGCTGAGCAAAAACTGCTCATGGATACTATGGTCGATTTTGTGGTCGACGCGGAGCTGGCCAGAGCCGCAGAGCAAGCAAGAGCCGCGCAGTATAATTATGTGGAGTGCAAGGCCAAGTGGTAGTTTATTTTAGGGCACCCTATGTATACTTATGTTAGAGAAATCAGTGAGGAATATTAGTAATAATTATGTTGTCTAGTTTTATGTTGGGAAAAGTCATGAACTGGCAGTACCACAATATTTGACAACCTTGTCTTGTATGAAGAATCATGGCTTTAGAACCAAATGACCAAGGTCTACCTTTGTGCTATGATGATCATACTCGGCACAAACATGTGTTTTGACATTGTAAACAAGATTGTCAAAGCAAGGTTTCCAAGATTTTTTGAAAGTTTATTTTTTTTATATTTTTTAGTGCCAAAATACCCTTTGTTTGTGAAGTAGGTGCCACAAATAAGATAGCAAATTTACCTCTCACAATTTCCACACAAACTATATCATATGGGAGGCATAGTCCCTGAATATCATGAATTTTTGAGCTTTTTAACTATAAATAAGTTTAATATCATTTACCGGCAAAAATAGTCTCATAAATCGAGCAAAGATAAAAAAATGAAAAACTGGGGGGGGGGGGGGGGGTCTTCCTTTTTAGTGTACAAGTATCAAGTAAAAATCATGAACTTGCAATAACACAATATTAGACAACCTTGTCTTGTATGAAGATTCATGGCTTTCAAGCCAAATGACCAAGGTCATGTCCATATCCATGGCTACCTTTGTGCTATGATGACCATACTCGGCACAAACATGTGTTTTGACATTTTAAACAATATTTTCAAAGCAAGGTTTCCAAGATTTTTTGAAAGTTTATTTTTTATATTTTAGTGCCAAAATACCCTTTTTTGTAAGTAGGTGCCACAAATAAGATTGAAAATTGACCTCTAACAATTTTAACACAAACTATATCATATGGGAGGCATAATCCCTGAATATCATGAAGTTTTGCGCTTTTTAACTATATTCCACTCATTAAATGAGTTTAATAGCATTTTTTGAGACATAAAGGAATTTGAACTACAAGTGTGTTATTGTTTTGTTCCCAAAATTATATTAAAATCATAAAAACGTATTATATCACGATTGTAGGTGATTGCAAAGAAAAAAGTACAAAAACTTAATCCGTAGCTATGATTAGTCAAACAGACAATTTTGGCCCTGTTTTGAAAAAACTCATAAATGGAGAAAACATCAACAAAATGTAAAACTAGGGGGAATATTCCTTTTTTTAGTGTACTAGTATGGATGAAAAATCATAAACTTGCAATACCACGATTTCATAAAAGAAGTGTTCACAAAATGGACAACCTTGTCTGAAGTTAAATGGCTTTCAAGTCAAATGACCAAGATCATGGCATATCCATGTCTATCTTTGTGATATGATGACCATATTCGGCACAAACATGTGTTTTGACATTCTAAACAATGTTGCCGAGGCAATATTCCAAAATGTTTTGAAAGTTTTTTGTCAATTGTTTTAGTACCGAAATAAACCTTTTTTGTGAAGTAGGTACCACACATAAGATAGCAAATTGACCTCTCACAATTTCCACACAAACTATATCATATGAGAGGCATAAAATCTGAATATCATGAATTTTTGAGCTTTTTAACTATATTCCACTCATTAAATGTTTTTAATACAATTTACCGACAAAATATTCCCATAAACCGAGAAAAAGGTTATAAAAATGAAAAAACTAGGGAAATATTCCCTTTAAGTGTACTAGTATCAAAGGAAAATCATAAACTTCAATTTGCATCCAATTCGTGTCTAGAGCGCGTCTAGAACGCGCCACGACGCGCTCTGGATGCGAACTAGCATGGCAGGAATGAAATTTTCGTGTCAGTTCGCGTCCAACATGGTCTACATGGATCACATTGTTTTTTGGCTCATTTCGAGAAGGTCGAAAAAAACTTGCTTAGGAATGGGATGTTTACTCTAGCTTTGGAGCTCATTTGGAGCACTTTTTTCACGACTAGGCGAAAAAAAAAAAACATACCACAAAGAACATATTTGTTTAGGAATGGGTTGTTTTCCCTTGCAAGATCAATAACCCAAAGATCCTGTTCAAAAAAATGTTCAAAACAAATACCACAAAGAAGCTTGTGACGGTCAAGATAGTCAAGATGCTTCTATTGTCATGTCTTGTCAACCGCAGGCGGATTGATCTCTCCCGTCGATTCTACTTCTGCATACGATTTAATGTTCTCCTCGATCAACTCGAGGCACTCGATTCTTCCCAGTGGTTCTCGCCTAAAAATCCCCTTCGGTTCCACCGGCAGTTGTATGCAGAGCAGTTCTCCTCCCACCGCCGGAACCAAACCAAAAGAACCCCAATCCTTCTTCCAGCGAGCAATGGCGGACGATAGCGACTGGCAAGAGAACGTCCCGAGAGACGATGCCTCCGCCAAAGGCAAGGAGGACTACAAGGGCTGGTGGGAGGGGGAGCCAGGACTCGCCCCAGACTCCGACGACTCCTCGTCGTTGGAGGAGGACGAGGAGGAGGAGGACAAGGAGGATGCCGAGGAGGAGGCGGAGGAGCCCCCCATTGACTATGACGCCGACGAGGAGGACGGCGACCACGACACCGACGCACCACCAGCGAAGAGGCGGAAGCCCTAGGATTAGGGCTTAGTATATAGTACTAGTATTACCAGTAGGAGTAGTATTAGTACTAGTATTAGTATAGTAGTATTAGTACGGAGGCGGCGTTTCGGGTCACGGGTGCATCTGCACCCGTTGTGTAAAAAAAATTTAAAAACTTTTCAAAATGTCAAAAAATTCTAAAAAAAAATTCTGATATACATTAGGAAATTTTGTGTTAGCACAAAAAGTTTCGCGGTGAAAAGACATTTTTTGTGATCTATGCAAAAAAGGCAAAAACATGTCCCGCACAAAGTCATTTTGTATTGCCCGAATTTGTCTTTTTTGCACAGCTCATAAAAAATGTCATTTCACCACGAAATTTTTTGTGCTAGCACAAAATGTCTTGAAGTATATGCAAAAAATTTATTTTGAATTTTTTGACATTTAGAAATTTGTTTTTTGGGCAGTGGGTGCATCTGCACCCACTACCCGAAATGGATTTCCGTATTAGTACTAGTAATATTATTAGTTTAGTGGTTGAAGGCTATGTAAAAAAGAACATCTTTTCTGCTAATTAAATATTAATATTTTCTAATCGACAAATTAAAGAATTATACGAAGGAACGACGTAGTTAATTAATCAACAAATTTTCCATAGAAACCACGACCTTTTATTTGGGGGCCGGCGAGCGAGAGAAACCACGACCAGGGCAGCGTGGGCCCACAAAGTGTGGCTCAGCAGCCGATAGTTGTTCAAAAATACATAAAAATATTTCTAAGTTGATCATGATTTAATCAATGTCAACACAGCTAGTTTAAACATAAATGTTTAATCTTGTTGCCACATATAAGGTCAAATAGCATTAGTTGGAAGTCTATTTGACTTTAGAAGAGCACCAAGCTAAACACTTACATTGAATGTAGCGCGCAACCAGCTTATAAACTGCTTGTTCACCCTCCAAACTAGCAAGGTGGGACTAAACATCCCAATCCCAACGAGAGAAGTCTCTCAATAACCGGTCCCACGCATGACAGACGTTAGTGTAGTAACGGTCAAACAAGGTTGACCCGACGGAAACTGCCGATTGGCCACCTTTGAAGTCTCGAAAGAGCGAAGTGGGGCAAAGGTGAGGCTAGCTAAGGAAGTGCGCTAGAACGAGGAGAACTAAGGGAAGTAGGGCAGGAAAATGAAAAACCCTTTAGCATATCCCTACAGTTGGTTATATCGTTGGAGTATTCTTGTGTTGAATTAGTTTCACTTCTGAACCGAACTGTTTCTATGATCAAAGGTTATGCCTGTTGATAGAAGGTTCAGATTTGATTGCGGTGATGAGCTTAATACACCATAGGTTTATGATAATGCATAACCGGGACTGTCACAGTTACACCTTTCGTTGCAGCGTAAGAAGACCGGTGGCCTTGACTCTACCAAGTAGATGATCAAGCGTTCGAGGTAGTTTCCATCATTGCGGTACCTATAACCCCATATCATCTAGTGATCTAATTCGATGATGTATGCATTTTTTCATCGACCCTAAGGATAAAGCTAATCAAAATACATGACCGCTGACCATATTTATAATCTGACTATTCGTCACTTTTTCTTGGTCATGAGCGGTACATCTCAGTTAATGTCGAAAAGTTCCCAATTGTTGGACACAACTTATGTCTAGTGCACCCTACCACATACTAGCTAATATGGAATGCGCGAGTAAAGTTTAATTAGGAACTTATGCGCAAGGTTTCACCAAACTTTCACCGATGACATGCCATGTGCTCTTTGGGCTAGGTCCTTCAAGACGTTGAGGGTCCTTATGCACTACTTCTTGTTCAAAACCGGTGTAAGAGGCAACATTCCTAGGCATAAGGAATGTAGGTGGAACACATTTAGATTGTAGCTGGGAAACTTTAGTTTCTTAATCATTGTGGGTTGTGATGTGAATATGTGTTGTTAGCATTGTTACGGATGATGTTAGTTACTTCTTTGTTTTAATTGTTGAAGACAAGGAAATTTCTATATGCATGTTTTGTTAGTGAGCATTGTTTTTCGTAAATAGGCGGATGCTAGTGAATACGTCTCATGTAGTTATCATAGGAACATACAGCATGACATGCATTTCCTTATTGTGATCATGAGTGGTCGGGGCTTCTGGGTTTCGCACCCAACCACGCTAGTAGAACACTCGGAGTCGGAGGAGAAATGAAAGGTTGTGTTGATCATACAATACGACGAGTTTCGTTCGTTCAGTTGAGATATGGATGGAAATCACCATCACCAAGACCTAATTTTTAGATCCAACCTAGTGCTTGTACTCTTGTAACCACCATACAATAATGTCATTATATATAGCATAATTCATGGCTATTAATCATTTTGAGGGTCTGAACCTGGGTAAAATCATCATGTATATATTGTCTCTCACATGATCCACTTTGGATCGGATCTCCCATGCATATCTTCTAGTTGCACGAATCATGTCCAACATAGTCATGTCTGAAGGTTCAAAACCTCGTATGTGGTAGGCATAATCGCATGTGGTGATCTGAAAATCCTCATGCATATGTATCACAAAATAATTCCACATATTTGCTTGTCTCTTAGTGAGAAATGCATGTGAAACTATCACAAAATCCCGTAGATCAGATTTGTTGGCCATTGTCAGAAGAAATCATCAATTTATTTGGCCCAAACACATGAAACGTGTGTTCGAGGCAAGCAAAATTCTTCGCAACCCTGCTAACTTTCTAGTGACCCTACAAGGGCCCATGATTTTCCTTCTATAATACTCCACTTGAAAAAACATCCATATTCATATATTCGGTAGTGATGACCGTCCTCAAAATGTGTGCCACAAGTGCATGAAGGCCCTCAAAGGGCTAGGTGCCTTTTTTTTACTATATGGGATCCATCAGGCTGATGGAATCTTCCAAAAGGACATCGAGTGGTGGTCACCAATCGCTCCTCTTCTAGGTTCTCAAATCAAAATGGAGGTGTGCGCTACTCATTGCCTTGTGAATCAGATAAAATGGGTATGTGGTCACTGTATCCTCCTCCTCCTTCGTGGTCTCAGACAAGATATTGAGGTGCACACCACCAACTGCTGCCGTGAGAAGAGTAGGACCATGACAACAACCTAATTGTAATTCACCACAAAGCGAGGACACAAGGATTACAACCGTGGCGTCCTGGGTGCCCACATCTATGATCTGTCAGTTTCCCTTGTCGACTAGATCTAACATTGGTGAAGATCCACCATCGTCTTCAAATATATTCGGTTCCACCCTTAGTAGACTTCGTTCCTTCAACATTTGTGAAAAATGTTGATTATATATTCTTGAATGGATGATTGTTGCATAGTTGAGTTGTTTGTTGTTTACGTATGCACAATGGATCAATCACCACATCTCTTTAATATCTAATTATTGCTTAATTATGAATGATGGATGACTATATTTTTAGATTTTTTTCTCTTGATGCATGTTGCATAGCCAATCAGTTAATTGATTACTATGTATATGTGTATTAGGATAAGAGATGATTAGAATTATACGGGAACTAGGATTACTATCAAAGGATGATTATTAAAACCTCAACATATAGTAAGGGCATGCCTACCTTTAGTCTTATGCTTTAAGGACCTTTGTTTAAAGATCACATACACTTTACTGAGAGCAAGGTTCAATATGAGGCCTAGGATATACAGGTGAAATTAATATTACGCTAATTTGATCAGTAATATTTTGCAAAAAAGGTAGGATGTACTCTAGCTTAGATAAGTAAATTAAATATATTTTTCTATGTGAATAAAATTACCCATAATAAATACTTAATAAGGGTTTAGGGTTCGGGATATATTTGGTTCGTGTTTTATCAAAACCAATCCCAAACCCTAAGTCCTTAATACATGAATTCTTAAATTGGTATAATAAGAGTCACTTGTAATGCTTGAACTAAAATTTTGCTTATTTTTTCCGCATGTACAATGTTTGATTAGTGCATATCTCAAGAAAATTTTGCTATTGTTGTCGTATCAACTCGAGGTCTTGGTTTCACATGCCTACAAGTATCAATTGTTAGATTTATTTACAATCTGGGAAACTTGTCAAATAGAAGCTGAAGGATATGACTGAAGTATGCATGAAATCCAGAGCAATGTTCAACACAATTTCTACCATTTATCCTATAGTGATATTTACCCCCACTTTAATTCGTGTTTGTCATTTCCACATGATATGGAAATTAAAATGGATTATTTTATAGTATATAGGGATGCAGTCTAGATAGTGTAGACAATGATAATTCTACACATGTATATTTCAGTTTGTGAAGTTCAAGATTATCAGAAATGGATCACTCAAATTTTCCTTTTTGGTTCACGCCTAGGTCAAAAGGGAGACACGGAAGACTAATTTGTCCATAGTGGGGTGCCACCATAGCAAGTCACTCAAGCATCATGCATGTGATGAAGCATGCAGTTCTACTCGGCTTAATTTTTCTATCCACCCCAAACTGTAAGTTTCATGGCAAAGTCCCACAATTACAATCCTTGTCTTCTGAATTCCCTTCTTTATAATTCATCTAATGAAATCCCATCGCCTAAATATATCCATGTTTGCTTGTGCATACACTATCAATGGATTGTCCTATCACTTTGTGGCCCCCCCTCTCTGCTCCTCGTGCACACCGTGACCTGAAGGCAATGAGAGGTATGGGTGAAACATAGAGAAGAGACAGATAAATGACCTTGATTTTTAAGTTCATTTCGATGCTCTCTTACGATTTCACACATGCAACGTGTATGTGACTTGGCACACCCGATGGATAGTGGCCCTATGTGCCTCTATTTGGACCAAATGTGAACCTACCAATCAAGCTGACTATTCTTCTACGATTTTCAACTTCATAGACAAACAAATGTACATGTACGTGCGGAAATATTAATGAATCTCTGATGCAATTATCTCATCTCATCTTACTTAGCCCCATATATTTTTTCTCTAGTGTGAGAAATTCTACAATTCTCACGATGGAGGAACACGACAATATGTCAAACTACATAAAATATCAGATTAGTTGATTGAACTATCGGTAACACAAAGAAACCTCATGATGCCAGGGGTTAATTATTCCGTGCGACTCTAAGTAAGAGCATCTAGGTTCAATTGTTTCTCATAAGAAGTATGTTGGTGCTAGATTTCGCTGGTGAAATAATATCGTCGTTGTTCAGCACAGACACGAAATGGTGTTAGAGTCAACGCCCTGGTGTCTGATCTTTCTGGGCTACATATAACCACCCATGCTTCTGCAAAAAACCATCATGGGGTTCTTCAGAGATGTCCAGCCCATGTAATGCACATAAGTCCTCCTGGGTGTGCACTAACAAGACCAAAATCAACCTCAGATCAGAACAAATCAGTTGTTCTCCATCTCAAGAGGCAAACAATGACCCATGGGCGTAGGTAGGAAGGATATGAAGCCATTTATGGGATGCACCAAATGGGATACACTTGTCAGCGCACCATAGATGCTAACAGATGAGACACATGAGCATTGTCATTACATACCACCGTCAAGAGTATGTATATGCGACATATTAATTCACCAATCAGATTTCCCCTTCTGGAGGACCGCTATTGGTAACAAAAAGCAGAAATATCATGCTAGTAGAAGGTTGGAGCACTTACCATCCCAAACCCAGATATACAGAACCAACCCTAGGTATATGCAACCAATGTAGTTACCATTGCCCGCCAAAACTTATGTTACATGCCCTCCATCGATGTCGTGTTAGCACCACCCCACTGTTGTTGGAGCCCCACGCTCTCCCGTCAATCGTCGTTATTCTACGCCAACAACCCACCTCGATCTAGTTGTGTTGCACGTGGGCTATGTCGGTTGGCGTCCTCTGGCAGTAGTAAGAGGGAAGGCAGAGTTCTAGGATGGGTGACTTCTAGGATTGGATCCATCTAAGCAGCCCTACTGAGCGAGATGGTTGTACCTAGTTTGTTATTCATGATTTGTGTAATGTACTTAGATTCTTATCTCACGATTTTATCGAGGGCAGTGTGGTGTCACTAGACTATGTTTTGCTATGCCTCTTGAGAGGATAAGAATGTTTCTCATAAATTTCTTATTTTGTTCATTGGAAAGATTTATGTGATGGTGTGTTGCATAACTCAGTTCATCACTACTTGGTGGCCTTGTTGTGTAGGATTGTATCACCTTACCAAAAATATAATTATGTCATTACAAAAACATAGTTAACTAATGCTAATAAGTAGAATTAGAGTGTAAATCGTTATATGAATGAAAATACGTTACTGCATCCACATATAATCCTCGCCCATCTTGATGACTACATATATCTACATTTAAAATAGTACTAAAAATAATTCCTTCCATAAATGTGCTTGCTCAAGTATTAACTAGGCTCCATATATAGACCGTATGACGACGGTCAAAATCCCGAGCATGAGAACCATCTGGAGCCCTATATTTAGAGGTAATTAATACTTGCACTTATCTTGGGCAGTGCCATAATGCACATAGTTATCTCTTTTAAATGTTGAGGCTATAAATACTTTGCGCCCTAGCAATCTGAGATCTTGCCCGAACACAGTACTCCTGCACTTTTGTCGCTTACCCCAGTGCTTGTACGGACGACTACTGCCGAATTCAACGGTATTTCCACAAAATAGATCTTTCAATATTATGTTACATACTCAAATCTTGTTTACTTTAGCTATTCTTAGATCTATAACATCTAACATTTAGCACGGGTGCTTCACATTATGTGGCATCCCACATGTTCTTTGAAAGAACACCAGATCAACAACAGAGTGAGTGGCACATGGGCACAAAGTATCGTCCCACGTGTTGTTTGGAAGATCTTTAGTATCTTGCTATAAGGAAGTTTTTAATGGTAAAACATATAGCGTAGATCTTATTGCATTATTGCACCTATAGTTGGTTTGTTTATGAAAAGTATGTTTTCCCTCTAATCTCATATCATTTGATTGTTTATGGTATACATATGAATATGTTATTATGTAGTATTTTGAGTTCCTTTTTTTTTGGAAAGTCATTGACTACCATGCTCCCCCCCCCCCCCCCCCCCCCCCCCCGCGTATGTTATGACCTTGTTTTTAATCTGAGATCCTCGGCTGCACTTTGACTGTTGTGGTGATTATTTATGTGCCTATTCCCTCTTTTTGGTAAAGCAAACATCTCTTTATGCAATGTATAAGAAAACTTCAAGTGTATATGCACATCAAGGTAAGATCTTTTTTTATGGGGGCAAGATCTACTTATGAACGCGTATAGATTTAAAGTCTTGCTTCTCGAATGGTTAGAAGTGGTTGGTAATTTGAGATATTGGTGTTAGCTAGCCAACGTTATATCATATTTACCTGCATCAGATGGATGGAATTTTTTAGATAGATCTTGTGTAAATAAAAATGAATGCAGTGGAGGTGTAATAGTTTTTGGATTACTGTGTAGGGCATATACTTTTCAAAACTAATAATGAGTTAATCAGCGGCATATAACATGAAAATATTATGCAATGAGCCAGGAAATACGTCAGTATATCTTTTTTGAGTAATGACAGTATATCTATTGGATGGAATCTATATATCCAATGGATAGATCTCCACCGTCCTGCTCCTGTTACGTTACTGTAGGTGAAGAAAAATCCAAACTGCTGCTTTAATTTGGTTGTACATTGGGAAATAAACATAAAATAAAATAATTTCAGGGCCATTTAATTTACTGGACAACAACAGGCTTCTCCAGAAGAGTGTGTATGGTGCTTTTGACAGAGATCGCCATGGACGGGGAGTTACCGCAACAGAACAGTGATGTGCACCCGCCTGAGTTTGACATCGCCATCGGAAGCCCTGGTGACTACCACCTGATCTTCCAAGACCTTGACGTTGAGTTGGATGACATGCTTGGACCTGAAGCAAACACCGACATGGGCAGCACCGGTGATGCTAACGCGGCAGCTGCCGAGCAACAAGACAGCAACAACGGTGGAGAGACCCGGAGTGACCAGAGGGGGGCGGCAAGGCGAAGCAAGCGTCACAGCAGCGAACAGCTCGTACAACTTGAAGAGTACAACACATTACTAACTGATTAATCTATCTTTGTTGTTGAAGAAGATGTATATACTACTGATCGATTCTCATTCTTGTTATGTGTAGTGCGTTCCTGGAAACCCAACATCCAGATGATAGACAACGTGCTGACCTTGGCAGGAAGCTTGGCATGAGTGCACAGCAGGTCAAGTTCTGGTTCCAGAACCGACGCGCCGCCCAGAAGGTAGATTTCCATCGCCATCTGGATCATAATATGAAGCCACGAAAGCTTTGTTGTCATGAGAGTACTAGAGTACTACACATTCTGTTAGGATCGCTCGGCCAGTCCCCGTCTGAATTATAATGTAGTACATGCATGATCAGCATGAATACATGATGCATGACATACTCTCTGCTAACCACTGAAATATTGCAGGGCATGGACATGAGGAAGGAGAAGAAGGAATTTCAGCTAGAGAATGGGGCGCTACAAGCTGAACACCAAGCCCTCAGGTTGGCTACACAGAACAATACTTGCCTCGACTGCCGAGAGCCGACCGTACGAGTCTCCGAAACCCAGCGGCAACTGCTCTCCGAGAATGCGAGGCTCGAGGACGAACTCCGGCGTGCAACCGCCTTGCTTAACACCATTTCTGGCGGAATGGCGGGGAAAGTGACGCCGCCAATCATGCCTTCCGGCTTCCATGGCCCTGCGATCAACCGCAACGGCGTCGTCGGCGCCGGCAAGGGCAAGGCCTTGGCGACTGACCATGCACTTCCGCCGCCTCCATCTCACCGTGGGCACCCTGCGGGTCTAATGATGCCAGTCAATGGCGGCTTTGCACGCAGCCAGCGTGACACCGTCAAGGGCAAGGCCTTGGCGACTGACCATGCACTTCCGCCGCCGCCATCTCACCGTGCCCACCGGCCGGCGGGTCCAATGATGCCAGTTAATGGCGGCTTTGTGCGCAGCCAGCGTGACACCGACGCCCTGCTGAAGGACTGCGCCGCCGGTGCTTTGCAAGAATTCTCGACGCTTGCGAGCGTGGGCATACCGATGTGGTTGCCGACTCCCGACGGCGAGGTGCTCAACTTCCAGAAGTACGACGAGACTATGTTCCCAAGTCTCTTCGGGCCCTACCGGATGGGGTGTGTTGTGGATGGAACTAGGGAGACCGGCGACGTGATGTGCGCCGCCGATGACCTCGTCGGCATCCTTATGGACGCGGTACAGATCTGTCTCAGACCTACATCCATTCACCCATTCTAGTAAAACTTCTCATTATATTTGTGAAATACAATTACTTATACGTACGATCAATTTTATGCAGTCCCGCTGGTCCGAGATGTTCCCGGGCATCGTGGCGACCGCCGCCGTCAGCCGCATCATCACTCACAGTTCCAGTGCTTCGCAGCATGGAATGATTCAGCTGGTGAGAGACAACGCTCGCTCTAGTACAAGCGGAACGTACCATTTTAGCTGCTGGTTCCTGGTATAAATATATGGTGAACGTACATGCAGATGGATGCAGAGCTGATGGTGTTGTCGCCGCGGGTGCCGGTCCGCAAGATCAAGTTTGTGAGGCAATGCCAGATGCAGCAGCCTGGCAAATGGGCCGTGGTGGATGTGTCCGTTGATGGAATTCTCGAGCATGACGGCGGCGGCGTGCCACCAGTGTACAATGCCAGGCTTCTGCCGAGTGGCTGCCTTATTGAGGACCGAAACAATGGCTGCTGCAAGGTATATTTCCATAGCTCATTACTACCTCGTTCCATAAAAGAAGACGTATATTTTTTCCGAGAAGTCAATCAATGTTAACTTTGACTAACATTGTAGGAAAAATTATTGGTAATTATAAAACTACGCTGATATAAATAAAAATGCATTTCATTATGTGTCTAATAATATTGATCAGACACTGCATATGTTAATATTTTTTCAATAAACCTAGTCGATCTTACATTTTTTGACTTTGACCAAAAGTTATACGCCGTATTTTAAGAAACTGAAGGAGAATAATTTAAAACTATATGTGTTCATGCCAAAGATAGCTTATCTGATACCAAGTTGATGTGTAGCAACTTTTACTCACAATTATGTTGAATCGAGAAAGTTGCAATTGAGCTCCCATGGACCTACACCTAATATCTCTCGTGTCCACTTGGGTTAGAAGTTGATTGGCGAATAATACATTGCAATGGCATTTAAAATTCATTGAACATTGTGTAGCATTCCTTTGTTGTTTATGAAACTAGGTAGATGTTTCTGGGAGTGAAAGAAAATATAAAAATTAGATCCTAACATCTAACTTGTGAGATGTAAAATATGGTACACGAATAATGTGAAGATTGAATTATTGGGAAAGCGCTGATGCGGTTAAAGAAAATAACATGGTAAAATCGTATTCTACATGCAAGCTATATCTGGTTATATGGAAGCATTTATGATGTTTTGGTATATACTAATAAGTAGCTCGATTTAGAACATTACATTTTTACTAGTATTCTTTATATTTAGGATTAAATATGCCCAAACTTAACCTTGATCAATCGACTGCGTAGATCGGATTCATTCTTACCCCTTAGGAGATAAGTTTTGGAGGTTTCTTCAAAGAGCTCACATCTTATTTAGAAGAGTAGACTATTTTCAATCACAGTTTTTGTGTTAGCTCAAAATTTGACTTTAAGATTGTAGTCCACGATAACCTACCAATTTTTGCAATACAACATAACAGTTGGTTGTGTACATATTGCACGTTCTTTGGATTTTATGGTTTGTCATTATAGGGATTTATGAAATTTACATGAAAAAAATATTGAAAAAACATGCTTTATTTCCTTGTTTTGATGACACAGAGTAGTAACAAATATTCATGTTCAATGCCATGAAACATGTAACATATCCAAATGTCTAAGTAGAAAAAACATGAATTTTACTAATCTTAATATTTCCTAGTTTAGAAGAGTAGCAACTTTGGCCTCTGCTTTGGCTGATTCACGGCAAAACAAATATACATTATTTTTATTCCCATTTTTGTTTTATATAGCTTGTTGCACAGTTAAATGATGGTGTATTGCGAAAAACTTATACCACTACCTTCATTTTGTTATAAATTATTCCGCTTGCTAGCCTACTCTTCTGCTATCAATGAAAAAAGAAAAACCAGTGCCCTTTTGGTATAGATCGAGACGCTTGACTTAGCTTGCATGATCGCCAAAGTTGCATTTACGTATGATTTCCAATATTCCTGTAATAATCAGCATTCCGCTTGTAACTTACATAAGCATCTCCAAGAGTTTGCCAAATCAACTTGGCATCCACAATTTTTTGGTAAAACAAGAAAAAATGGCCTCCAACAATTTGGCATCCCAACTTGGCATATTTCCTCACTCAGCGCGTAAATGTGACAAGTTGCCATCTAGTTACCATCGCGATCTCCTCGTGAGGATCTGTTCCGCCCGGTCACAAAAATTGCTTGTGGGCCTTCTTTTTTAGGTTTTGGCAAGTTAAAAATAGCGAACTCTTGGACATGAGCTCTTTTTTTACTTGGCATATTGTTTTGGGAGTTGGCAAAACACTTGATTTGCCAAGTAAAAGATAGCAAACTCTTGGAGATGCTCAACGTAACCACACATATGGTTGCCAAATGCTACGGACAATAGATGTTTCCTTTCATATCTTGTACGTTCCAGGTCACATGGATCTTGAACATGGAGCACGACGAGAGCACAGTGTCACTGTTCTACCATCCACTCCTCCGCTCTGGTCAGGCACTCGGTGCGTGCCGCTGGCTTGCATCCCTCCAGAGGCAATATGAGTACCTTCGTATCCTACATTCCCATGTAAACACCGGTGAGTCATCGCCGTTGACCGGAGTAAATAAAATTGCTATATGTGACCTATATATGGGTTCCTAAAATGTGCTTGGTGCAGCTGATATATCGCCCGATGGGAGGAGGAAAATATTTGAGGTAGCACGACGGATGACAAGGAGCTTCTACGAGGCAATGTGCGGCCTGGGGGCCCATCCATGGAGAAGCAACAATGGGTGGCGTGGCGGTTGTGGCATAGACTACGAGAGATTTGAGTTGGCTGCACGTCTTGTGACTTCCTCTGCCTGTAGCGGCGCACCTGACTCTGTTGTGCTAAGCGCCACAACGACGGTATGGCTCCCTGGCATACCAGCACAGCATGTGTTCGACTATCTCTGCAATGAAAATCGGCGTGGCGAGTGGGACAGCCTTGCCAACGGTGCACCCGTTCACCAGGAGGGCTATTTTTCCACTGGACAGCTCCCTGGCAACGCCATCTCTTTCCTCCGCACCATTGTAAGTTTAGTTGCTGCAACTCTTCTAGTTTCGATAACGTTTAATTATTTTCCACAACAAGTTAAAGTATTATTACCTGGAAAATAGTGTATGTGTGTCCCGAATCTCTAATGGTCCTCAAATTTTCATCCAATTCTTGCAGGCTTCTGACGGAACCAAGGGCAACCTGATCCTGCAGGAGGCGCGTACCGACAGATCATGCATGGTGTTGGCGTATGCTACACTAGATGATCAGTCCATGCAGCATGCCATGAGCAATGGCGGCCCCGCCTCCCTCTACCTCCTGCCCTCCGGGTTAGCTATCCTCCCTGATGCCCACAGCGAGCCGGTTGGGCATCCAATTTTTGCTGCGTGCTCCTCCAGCGCTACCACCGGTCAAAGGAGCAACACTGGATCGTTCGTCTCTGCCATGCACCAGACACTTCTGATTGGCCAACCATCGGATACACCCTCCTTAGAGACCATCGACAATGTCGGGAACCTGCTCTGTCGTGTCATCAGGAAGATCAAAGATGATGTCCATGCTAAAAACATTGTCGACATGCCTAATATCCCATCTACATTTTGAGGTTGATGGTCAAAAAAAAAAAAACTTCATGCGGACTTCATTATGTAACGTTCACTGTTATTTTCTATATTTAATATCTACCTATGTTTTGAACAATGTTAGCCTGAGTTGGGTCAAATATATTTTGTTTAATAATCAGGTGATATATAATAGCCTTATAAATAGATTTACAAATTCTTGTTTGGACTATATTTGTCCGAGTCTCTAAAGTTCAAATCTCCAGGACATGCATCTTTGTTTAATGCTTTTATTTCAAGGTAAATGCAAATATCTTGTGCTCACCATTCGAAGTGTAAAGGCATTCACACAGTTCGAGTTTAAAATCTCAACGATGCTCTTACTCTAATTTTGAGTACTTGCAAAAGAGCCTAGGTTGCTCCCCCACTAGCTCCAAATACCGGGACAAATGTGCTTTGATATGGTCATCCATTTGGATTGTTCAAAGGCTAGTCTACGCACTTGAAAGAAGTGCTTTATATGTATGTTTCCGTAGTGAATACACTTACAAGGTATGTTGTTGGTAATTGTCTAGGGTTCTAAACCCATTTCTCGTGTGGTCTTATCCAATAATAGCGAGAGGTGTCATAAGGGTGTATCTGGTCTTCCTGGTTGCATTTCATATAAATTTAGGGTAGTTGTTTTTTACTGGAGGTGCACTTCAGCAACCTTTTTATTATATGATTTTGTGTTCAAAAGACCCGGCTAGCGTGTGATGTTCGCTGGTTAGGCTCCGCTCTAGCTACATCTCCACCACACTTTCGACCATGTCATGTCCTTAGAGAACACGGCACACAGTCAAACATTATGTGTGCCTATAGGTAATGTCACATACATATATGTTGCCTATTCAAAATAGGCAATGTTATCATGGTTTTTGATAATGTATACGATTTATGAAAATCATAAGTTAGCATCACGTTGATACACTTCATAAGAGTTTACACCCGACCCATGTATAGTTAGGATGCACACAGCCGTACAAAAAAAAAAAAGAAAAAAAAAAGCGCAAGACAACTATATGAGAAACTCGTAGAAATGCCTAAAGAGATGGAGGGACGATCCTTAGATAGCGTTATCACCCATGTGGAGTAAAAACATCCCTCGCCGCCTGCTCCAACCGTGTAAACAAGTCTTTGTTCCCCATACGCTGAAGAGACTGGGCACAAATTGAGAAAATGGGTGCAGCGGTATGTGATATGCAAAGGGATAGAATTCTTACCATAAATCATTTCTAATAGCCAAAACGACCAATATACGAAAATACTCTCATCCTATTGAAATTTATATACTCGTGGAATATTTCACGTAACTAGTTGTCAAATATGTTTACAGCACTATGTGGTGGGTAGAAGTTAGAAGTCACTTGGATGACTGAACACATAGCTAGAATGTGTGAACTGGCACTACAAAATAAGTGCTTAATTGTCTCATCATGGTGATAAATTATGCATTGTAAATTTTCTTGACAATTACGCTTTGATAGGTTATCCTTGGTAAGAATTACATCTTTGAGAAGGTACCACACAAAAATTCTAATATTTTAGCTAGACCTTCAATTTCTTGTATTTTTTTGTTATCGGTTGGCACTACTATAAACCGAATGCTATGTACATAGAATTTACCGAGAATTTACATGTTTTGGTAGTGATCAATGTCCTTTGTAAATATGGGGATGTCGGTGAAGACAATTTCAGAGGAACATACGATATGAGTTTGTGCTACCTAATTGTGTGCTCATGAGTGTTTGGGGGCTTATAAATCCCGCGCCCAGTTGTGCATACGAGCAGTCAGAGGAGATAAGGAAGTTGCATGATATCCAGGATCTGACTGTTACGGGGAGCTTCCTCATTCAGTTGGGATTTGATTGTACCCTAAGATCGAAGACATGGATCCTAGAAGATCACTTCTATATGAAGGGTGCAAGGACCTTCGTCAAGCTCGCATAATTTTCCTCGAAAGAACAAGATATGTGGATCCAACAGAGATTTTGTACTCTTGTAAGCACCATATCAAGTATCAACATAACATAAGTAAGGATATTACTCATTGAAGGCACTGGACATGGTTTCATTTTGCCTCTATTGTCCTAGACATGATCCCCTTAGGTTCTGATGCCTCATATCTATTGGTTGCTGATGGTTTAAAAAGTTGTTTGGGTCGGGATAATCGATGTGGTGATCGTAAGGGGCATGGACCGCTCTTGATGGATGCTTCTCAAAGAGATTGCGCTTGATGAATGATGACCTCACATTCATAGATCACCATAATACTTTTCACCAAAATTATAAAAGTTTTTATTTAAACCAAGGAGGAAATTAATTTCTAAAATAATATTCCCTCCGATCCATAAAAAAGTGTCGTCTGTCGTCCACTTAGTACAAAGTTTGTACTAGCTTAGTACAAAATAAGTGACACTTTTTATGGATCGGAGGGAGTATAATGTTAAATAACATTAATATTATTACCTATAAAATCATGATCGTGTGTCCCAAATCTCTAATGGTCCTCAAATTTTCATCCAATCCTTATAGGCTTCTGATGAAACTAATGTCAACTTGATCATGCGGAAGGCACGTACCGACACATCATGTATGCTGTTGGCGTATGCTACACTGGATGATCAGTCCATGCAGCATGCCATGAACAATGGCGGCCCCCCTTCTGATGTCTAGGTTAGGTATCCTCCCTGATGGACATAGCGATCCGCCAGGGCATCCAATTTTTTTTGCTTGCTCCTCTAGCACTGACACCAGTCAAAGGAGCAACCAACGATCATTCGTATCTGCCATGTACTAGACACTTTTGATTGGCCAACCATAAGATACACCCTCCTTAGAGGCCTTCAACAATGTTTGGAACCTGCTATGTCGTGTCATTAGGAAGACCAAATATGTCGTCCATGTTAACAACATTGTAGATATGCCTGATGTGCCAGTTACATTCTTGGGTTGACTGTGCAATTGAAAAAAACCTTCCTACGGACTTCATTATGAGCCGTTTACTTTTATTTTCTATATTTATGTCTACCTATCTCTTTAATAACGTTAGCTTGAGTTGGCACAAATTTTATTTTGTTCAATAAGCAGGTGATACATAATATCCTTTGGTCCAAAGATAGTTTTCATGATCCCGCGACAAACTCACTTCTAAGGGAACAAAAGAGAGTTTATTTTTTCAGCAAGCAGCATGGGTCAACAGGTTTGATTCGTAGACAATGTAGATAAAGATTTCTTGACGAGCATATAGATGAACTTGGCGAATGGTTTTCGAATCTAGGGTTTAGTCTATGGAGATTACGAAGGTGTGTAGTCTTTGGTAGATTGTGACTTTCGAGCTTCAGGATGGACACGTCTTCATATATATAGGCTTGAGTATATGTCCATGCCTCATATGCATAGGGTTTCCAGCTTGACTTTCACGTGAAGTCTTGATCTCGTAGCCTTCCTTCAATGTAGTCTTCTACGAGCGGTAACCTTCTAGAAGTCCGGATGTATCCGAGAGGTCTAGGTCGGTGGATCCTTTTAGAAGAAGATCGCCCGGCCGTGGGAGCTCTTCGACATTGTGGGCTGGAAGTGGTGTAGGCCCAAAGAGGTTATGACCTAAACCACCGAATACGCCCTCCTTAGAGGCCATCGACAATGTCAGGAACCTACTCTGTCATGTCATCAGGAAGATGAAATATGACATCCATGGTAACAACAATGACGATATGCCTGATGTGCCATCTACATTTTGAGGTTGATGGTGCAAAAAAAAACTTCTTGTGGATTTCATTATGCAACGTTCACTTTCGTTTTCTATATTTATGTCTACCTATCTTTTTTAATAACCTTAGCCTGAGTTGGGAAACATATATTTTGTTCAATAATCAGGTGATACATACTAGCCTTCTAAATATATTTTCAAATTCTAGTTCGGACTTTTGACGATATCTCTAAAATTTAAATCTTTGGGAGATACGGATTTTGTTAATGATTTTATTTCAAGGTAAATACAAATATCTTGGTAACCACATTGAAAGTGGAAAGGCATCCATAGTGTTTGAGTTTAAAATCTCAACGTTGCTCTTACTCTCTTTTTTGCAAGTGAACTATGCTCTTACTCTTGATTTTGAGTCCTAGCATAAGAGCCTAGGTTTCTCGCCCACTAGCTCAAAATACAGGAACCATTTTCTTTGATGGTCATGCCATTTGGACTGTTCAATGGCTAGTTTACCCACTTGACAAAACTTTTTATATGTCCATTTCCCACATTTAAAGATTAATTTTTAAGTTCCAACCGTAATTACTTGAACAAAATTTGTAATACTATTGGATTTGACAATTGTCTATAGTTTGAATCCACTTCCAAAGTATGTTGTTGGCAATTGTCTAGGTTTCTAAACCCATTTCCCATGTGGTCTTATGAATTAATAGCGATAGGTGCCGCGAGGTTATGTGGTCTTGCTGGTTGCACTTCATATGAATTTAGAGTAGTTTTGTATTGGTTGTGCACTTAACCAATGTTTTATTATATGATTTTGTATTCAAAAGACCTGGGCTACAGTGCGATGTTCACTGGTTAGACTCCGCTCTAGCTACATCTCCACCACACTTTCGGCCATGTCATGTCTTTATTGTGAACACGTATAGGTAATGTCATGTACACATATGTTGTCTATCCAAAATAGGTAATGTTATTATTTTTTGAAGTATGATTTGTTAAAATCATAATTTAGCATCACATTGGTAAACTTCATATGAGTTTACACCTGGCCTATGTCCAGTTAGGTTGCACACATCCACACAAAATAAAAAATGGTGCAAGACAACTATATGGCAAGCTGGTAGCAATGCTTAACGTGATGGAGGGTCGATCCATAGACTACGTATCACCTATGTGGGGTAAAAACATCCCTCGCCACCTGCTCCAACTATGCATAGTCCTCCGTAAACAAGTCTTTGTACTCCATACAGTGAAAAGACGACCATAATGGAGCAAATTGTACACAGGTAAATGACATGCAACGGAGTAGAATTTTTATCAATGGAAATCAGATCATTTTATACATAGCCAAAGAGACCAACTAAGAAAAACACTCTCATCCTAATGAAAATTATATACTCGTGCACTAGTACATAACCCCGCATTAGAGCCGGCCCCAGGGCCTCCCCTTAGCCGGTTTTTCCAACCGTCTCGAGCTCAGAGTCTCTAATGTGAGGCTCCATTAGAGCCGGTCCAAGGAACCGTATGTAATGCGCACAACCCTCAGACGGTTGCGAATAGGAACCATCTCTAATAAGAAAAGCATCAGAGGCGGCCAGGAATAGTAGTCATCGCTAACATGCGGAGGGTCCGTGTTTCCTCTCCCGCCGGGGAACATGCGAAGGCTCCGGGTTTTCTCTCCGGCCGGGTTAACATGTAGAGGAATATTCATGCCCTCGAGGCCATTTTCCGGGTGGTCTGAGTATTTGTTATATACTAGGGAATAAATCAGGATTGCATCAACAAAACCAGAACGAATTGATAATACATACAAAGCATAACCAACTGCTAGCATACATATATGTAATAACATGTCTCTCCAATTACATAGAATTAGTTCTATATGAGATGTAACTCATTGATGAGCTCCAAGCTGAGGTCATAGGTCTTCCTAAGAATGATCAAAACAGGTTGAGCCATCACAAAATTCTTGCCTTCCATGAAGTTCTTCCACCCCAGCTTGTCAAAGTCAATGCGTCCATTAGTTTTCGTGTTGTACGTGATGATGACGGTTGCCCCTGCTGCTCCAAGTCGTAGTCCTCCATTGCCCTCAGCCGGTATGCCAGCCTCTTTTGCTATCACCTTAGGTACTTTCTGTGCACGAAAGATGACATAAACATGTCATATACGCTAGGAAGAGGCGGTTTCCTGAATATTAACTTAGGAAATTTAGGAGGCATGAAAGAGGCGGTACTGTGGTACATACCATATCATGTCTGTTGAAATTCATGCTCGTCAAACGAGTCACACAAAGAATTCCAACATAGGCTCCTACTGGTAGAAGCTGAACGAGGCAGTTCGTCTCATGTTGTTAAGACTAACTCTTTGGACAACTATGATTCTGTTATCTATAATGGCAACAGATATGGTGGGATGTGGTTTCATGGTAAACAGTAGCATGTCTCCCTCGCTGAAATTGTTCTTGGTGATGAACTATTCTCATTGTTTGCCATACAAGCGGGTCTTGCTCAGTCCTTTTTTTACATGAAAAAATGTTGTACATGCACCCAAGGGCACGAAACAACACATCCTCATCGCACACTAACTCGTTGAACGCTCGGCGAGATATGCATGGTACAATATGTTATATTGAAAACACACAAAACACAAATTTTATGTTACATTAGGACAGAAAGAAGTAGAAAGTGTATGGGGGAAGGCTTGTTTTATTACCACGCACTTGCGGTTACGCTCTTGCAGACGAACAATTGCTTCTCTTACATTTACTCTTGCATACATGGCATGAAATATCCTTTTCATTAAGTTGAAAGAAGTATAAATTAGAAAATGTGCATATATATCAACAAATTGGTACTCAGAGTCACTGCTAAGTTAATTTATCTGTCATATGTTCGAGCATGAGTAGCAATAAAGTACAAAATAACTAATGACAACTAATTATAACTCTATAAGTAGCTAGAAAGTAGAACATGTGCTTAACACATTGTACGGACGAATAAGTATACCAGGATGAAGGAGGAGGGCGGCAAGGCTACGGATTTGTAGCGGCGGCGACGGAATGGAGGAGGCACGGCGAGGCTAGGGATTTGCAGCGGCATCAACGACGAAATTGATAGGAGGAAGACGAGGCTACGGATTTGCAGCGGTGGCGATGGAATGGGGGGGGGGGGGGGGCGAGGCTAGGGATTTCCAGCGGCGGCGAGCTAGGGATTAGCAGGGGAGGCAGCAGAATGGAGGATGGTGTCCAGGCTACTGATTTGCAACGGCGACGAGCTAGGGATTTGTAGGGGAGGCTACGGAATGCAGGATGGTAGAGAGGCTACTGATTTGCAGCGGCCGCGAGGTAGGGATTTGCAGCAGTGGCGACATAATGGAGGAGGGCGGCGAGGGTACTGATTTGCAGCGGAGGCTAGGGGTTTTAAAAGTGGGAGGGGCTGCTGGGGCGGCAAATGGGGAAAAATCCCCCCCCCCCCCCCCGCGTTACCAATTGGCCCAAAATTTTGACTTGGCCGCCAAACACTCAGTAGCCGGATTGTCCGAATAAAGCCGTGCACTCCGAATATTGTTTTGTATAGAAAATGTTAAATATAATCAATATTATTAAAAATAAATAAAATTTTAATGTGTATATCTGTTTGTTAGTGCTGAATGAAGCTCCGGATAAGAAGGTAAGTTCATCCAATGAAGAGATTATATATTGCAGTACGAACTTTGGTGATTATATGAAAAGGCCAGGCATTACTTGTGAGGTTGCATACTTGTCACGATGCAACTTGATTATAAGAACCTGAAAAATCTAATGAGCAATATTTTGTTATAAATTTCATGATAAAATTGAAAACAAAAGGCTTTCATGAACTATTATTAAAGTAATATTGTATATTTAAACAAAAAAAATCGGAGGTAGCCCACACCCTTCGGAAAATATTAGTTTCAAAATATTTAAGCAAGGGTAAACCAGAAACAATATGAACTACACATTTATATATCGAAAATATATAGCAATATTTGATTTTGCCAAATTTGAAATATTCGGATCATACCCGGAGCCTCCGGATCAATAATTTTTTCTGCGATGCTACACGTCTATGTTCCCACTATGATACCTGTTTTTCGACTACAACGTTCCCGTGGGCCCATCCGTCATTGGGCAACCGTGTGCCAGTCGGTAAACACAGTGGGAGTAAATGTAGGAGGCGAGACGTGGGGGGAATGCAGGGCGGCAGCGAGCAGTTCCTTTTGACCGCCCCGGCCTCTATTTTTCTAAACTTCCACACTACCTTGCGGTTTCCAGTGCATCGCACCGCACGCAACATCCTTCCTCTATTTCCTCTGCCTCCGTCCGTACTGTTCATCTTTCTCTTCCTCCTGCGCGGTACCACATTGGCCAACGGTGAGTACTCCACGTGCACTCTCAAGGTCCCTATCCATTGCGACTGAAGATATTTGTGACGTACACCAATGATTCAGCGGAGGTTGATAGATTATTTCGATTGTCGAGGTGTGGAATCGGCAATTCCCAAGGTTGTGTACCCCGGGTTGATTGAGGGGGAGAGAGTATGAACGTTGGTGATCACGACGGCTAACAGGGGGCGAGTTTACCCAGGTTCGGCCCCTCGAGNAAATTGATATAACAGGATATATTTTCTTCTCATCCAATGTATATTTGAGAGTGTCTGGGAGAGCTTTTAATTCAAAACAAGATCTCCCTTTGGAGGTGTCTGGGTCCCCAGAGACTCCACAGGTAGATCATGCTTTAGAATAGCCGGCTGTCTAAAGAAGACTTCATCAATTTCCTCTCTTTACTGCATAAACATATCATTCTCGTGCTCCTCCATATATTGCTGCAAACGATCATTAGGAGGCACGGCAATAGAAGCAATTCTTTCAATAATAAGATCCTCATTAGGTAATTCTTTATCATAACGATGTCTAGCAAATTTGGAAAAATTAAGTTCATACGGCTCTCCAGCGAATTGAACAGAGACCTTTCTTTCTTAAAATCTATAACAGCACTACAAGTATTTAAGAAAGGTCTACCAAATATGATAGGACAAAATTTATCTTTAACCGACCCCAAGACAAGGAAATCAGTTGGATATTTTACCTTACCACACATAAGACTTCAACGTTTCTGACAATTCCCACCGGGTGGATGACATCTCTATTAGCCAATTTAATCTCCAAATCAATATCCTCAAGCTCACATGGCGCAATTTCGCGTATTATTTCTGATAAAGTGTATAAGGAATAGCACTTGCACTTGCATCCATATCACATAATCCATAGCAATGATCACCTATCTTGACAGAGACAACAGGAGTACCAACAACTTTTGCACTTTTATCCTGTCTAACAATGTTAGTAGCAGCTTCACAAAAATAAATAGAACTCCATCGACATTCTCAGTTACAAGATCTTTAACCAAAGCTACTGGAGAGGCAATTTCAAGTTGTTCATCAGGTTCATAAGCTTGCCTTTCACTTTTATTAACCACACTAGCCACGATTGAGTGTTCTTTAATTTTTATAGGAAAGGGTGGTTTTTCAAGTAAACAGCAGGTAAAACAGATTCAACTGTTTGAACAGGCACATCATCACTAGCAAGCACATCTTTTTACAAACATCTTTAAATGGTTCATGATACTTATTCCACTTTTCTTTTGGAATATTAATATGGTCAGCAAAGGATTTACAAAGATCATCAACAATTTGAGAATCGAGCCAAACTTAGTACTAAGCTATTAAAACGTTCAGTTTCCATGAAAGATTTAATGCAGTCATACTCATAATTTATACCTGATTCTTTACCTTTGTCGATCTCCCAATCTTCCGCATTGCGATAAATCCTTTCAATTAAATCCCATTTAGCATTAACTTCTTTGTTTGTAAGGATCCAAGAGAAGAGGCATCAAGCATATCCTTATCATAGCGAGGCAGCCTCGCAAAAATTGTTAACAATTATATCATTAGGAAGCTTATGATTGGGGAATTTAAGCATTAAAGATTTCAACCTCCCCCAAGCTTGAGCGATGCTTTCTCCTTCATGTGGCAAAAGTTATAAATATAATTTCTATCTTGATGAATTTCATGAAGAGGATAAAATTTAGAATAAAAGAGAGACATAAGCTCTTTCCAATCCATCAAGTGAGAATTATCCAGAAGCCTATACCAATCCATAGCTTTATCCTTTAGTGTATCGAGAATAATTTCCTCATGATTACCTCTTTTGACATACTTGCAATCTACCTGTGGAGTAAGTGACCCCGGTGAAGCCGGCCACACGCCGAAGTAGGATTTCGCCACGTAGACCCCCACCACACTTGATACCTACGTAGTGGTGCCACCTAGGTCTTGGTCGGACTCCGACGCTCTGAAGCCCCGCTAAGGCGAAGCCCTGAACCAGCTGGAGAGAGTCAAACTTTGCCGTCTACCCCTTTGACCGGCCTCGAGAGGGGGTAGCGCTGTGGACTTTTTTGCTTGGTTGTGTTAGGTAGGACATAGGAACATTAAAAACCCATCTTTATCTCATGTGATCGCAAGATTACCTCAGGTCTGTCGAAAGTGGGAGTTTCCTCCTCCGAGTCCAGAAACTTGTTAATTAAAATACAAATTACATAACTCACACGCGGCAAAAGCCACTTATCAACTAGTACAATAAAGCATGGTTACAAATGACCGAACTACAAGGTCGACTGACCGACGACCGAAATACATGGACAGAAAGAGAGCGACATTTTATTTAAGCTATATGCTACACACAGGCAGACGTCTTGCCTTCGTCTGGAGCTCGTCGCCCCCGTCTGCTCATTATGGCACGGTGGGGCACTCTCTCCCTCCGACGGCGTCGTGGAACGGCGACCACGCCGCGACGCCGAGCCACCATCACCTGATGCAAACCTACGGGACATGGTGTGCTTCATATTAGGTACGGAGCGAGCTGTTTGTGAGTGAGTGAGTGAGTGAGTAAAGCTAAGCTTGGCTACACAGAATAATGTTATATATGAAAAGGTTTGCCGAGTGTCTTGGTCATGTACTCTGCAGAGAAAAATATATAAAAATATAGGAAAAATCAAAATAATGACAAAGTCAGAAATATATAAGAGCAGTGTATAAGATGGAACAAAACACACGGTTTCCCCTAGCTATAGCCCAACGTGGCTCGCTAATATACCGTGAATGCATATGCACCGTTGACGTAGCTAGGGAACACGAATGATTTGTATTCGACTAATAGCATGACCGAGCTAGGGGGCAACACCATCGATTGAACAAACACACGGTTTCCCCTAGCTACAGCCCAACGGTGGCTAGCTAATGCCGTAAATATGCATACACCGTTGGACGTAGCTAGGGAACCCGAACATTTTGTGTTGTACTAACACATATTGAGCTAGGAGAAGTGGGTGTCCCGACCTGGTCAAAACATGGGGTATATATAGGCCTAACGGCCAGGAATTGAGTAGTGGTAGGTGGGATCTTTGCCGAGTGTCATCCTACGAAGCACTCGGCATACCTTCTCTTTGCCGAGTGTTTGGTAGGTTGCAACACTCGGAAAATTGGTGGTAGGTGGCAACAGTGCAGAAGTGCGGATTAGGGTTTCTTTGCCGAGTGTGTGATAGGTTGCAACACTCGGCAAAGTTGTGGTAGGTGACAACAGTGCAGAAGTGCGGATTAGGGTTTCTTTGCCGAGTGTGTGGTTGGTTGCAACACTCGGCAAAGTGGTGGTAGGTGGCAACAGTCCAGTTTTGCCGAGTACCGCGCGCCGCAACACTCGCCACAGTTCGGTGGTAGGTGGGAACAATACCACCAGGATGTTTACCGAGTGTCCCTCTCAAGAAATACTCGGCAAAAATTTCAAAATATTTTGGTAGTTGGCGCATAAATGTCGCGCCAAATGTTTAACGAGTGTGGGATGTTTACCGAGTGTCCCTCTCAAGAAGTACTCGGCAAAAATTTCAAAATATTTTGGTAGTTGGCGCGTAAATGTCGCGCCAAATGTTTGCCGAGTGTGCGACGTCAGAGTACTTGGGAAAGAGGTTACTCCATCACGGAGCGGTTACGGCTAGCAATGAGGGACACATGGCATGTCACTATGCCGAGTGCTATTATAAGTTGAGTGTTTCCTTGGATCGATGCTGAGTGTTTCACGTTCGCCGAGTTCTTTTTCGTGGTACTCCGTAGAAAGTGCTCTCTGCCGAGATGTTTGTATTTTGCCGAGTGTTTTCCTCACGCACACGGTATAAACTAACCTTTGCCGAGGTCCCAGTGTTTAGGCACTCGGCACATACCTTTCATGTCGGTAGCATCTCGTTTTCCAGTAGTGTTTGTGAAGTTACCACACGGAAATTTAAGTTTTCAGCCAGGCCTTCAATTTCTTGTTTTTTTAATTATCGGTTGCCACTTCTGAATGAATGAGCGCTATGTAAATAGAAACCACCGAGAATTTGCATGTTGTGATAGTGAGCAATGTTATTTGTAAATAGGCGGGTGTCAGCGAGGAGTGATAAAGATATCAGAGGAACAAATGATATGGATTTTTTTCCTACTTGATTGTGCTCGGGGGCTTATTAATCCTCCACCCAGTCGTGGCGTACGAGCACTCGGAGGAGATAAGGAATTTCGCCTGATATCAAGGATCTTAAGGTTATGAGGCGCTTCCTCATTCTTGGTATTTGATTGTACCATAAGATCGAAGACATGGATGCTAGAAGATCACTTCTATCTGAAGAACGCAACTACCTTCGTCAATTTCGCCCCATTTTCCTCGGAAGAACAACAATAGCAATCATCGTCATGCACCAAGAATAAGATATGTGGATCTAAACTCGATTTTTCACTCTTGCAAACACCTATCAAGTGTCAGCATAACAGAAGTAAAGATATTACTCATTGAAGGCCAGGGACCTAGTTTCATTGTGTCTCTATTGTCCTAGACATGATCCCCTTAGGTTCTGATCTCCCATGTCTATTGGTTGTATGAGTCATTTGTGAAAGTTCGAAAGCTTGTTTGGGTCGGGATAATCGCATGTGGTGATAATAAAGGGCATGGACCGCTCATGAGTGCTTCTCGAAGATTACAATTGATGAATGATGACCTCACGTTAATAGATCACCATAGTACTTTTCATAAAAAATATAAAAGTTTTATTTAATCCAAGGGGAAAATATTTTCTACAACCATTTAAAGTTGAATAACGTTAATATTATTACCTAAAAAGTAGTGTTTGTCTGTCCCAAATCTCTAATGGTCCTCAAATTTTCATCCAATTCTAGTAGGCTTCTGGCGGAACTAAGAGCAATCTGATCCTGCAAAAGGCGTGTACCGACACATCATGCATGGTGCTGGCGTATGCGACACTCGATTATCAGTCCATGCATCATACCATGAACAATAGCGGAACCGCCTCCCTCTACCTCCTGCCGTCCGGGTTAGCTATCCTCTCTGATGGCCACATCGAGCCGCCAGGGAATCCAATTTCTGATGCGTGCTCTCCTCCACCACTACCACCACTCAAAGGAGCAGAATCTTCAACCATGAACACACTGCATGTGAGCCAGCATGCCCCGGCAGCCACAACCTGACAAGGGTCAGCCCGCCAAGAACTTCAACGCCCGAAGAGACGCACTTCGGGGAACACGCTCAGAGATCTTCCTGGGAGCCCATGACTTGGCCACCACGGGCTGCCTTCCGGGGACAGCTTAACTAGGTCCACACTGCTTTGTGGCCCACCATACTACCTTAGATTGCCTCGTCATTCGGGGAGGGACGCGCTACCTCTCATTGCCCGAAGAGATGATACCAAGTGAAGACATGGGTGCCAAGGCTGGCGCTAGCAAGATCATGCTAAGACAACGTCATTAGGAGACAGCTAGGGAGGGACTTCCTGCCACCAACCCTTTCCCATCTTTGTTCCACCAAAATCTAGCCAGCTTTTGGCTATCACCAGCACAGCGCATGCAAAGAGGGGAGATGTCGCGGCGCATCTCCCACCCATTCCTTCAACTTTTTGGGCCTCCTCCAACCGAGTAAGGAGCACGTGACTATCGCATGACCGCCTGTGATGACCCCCTGCACTATAAAGGACGGGCCAAGGCCACCGAGAGGCGGGGACAGATCATTCTGCACGCAAGTCATAGGCTAGACTAGAGGGAGAGAGAAGGAGAATAAGGAAGAGATCGAGGTGATCATCCTCGGGAAGGATTTGCTTTCCTTCTTCTTCCTCGACCACCAGATCTCCACCCGGGAACCACCTCTCTAGCCACAATCCAACCGTGGTGACGTCATATATCAAGACATGCAGTCCGAGCGGCCTAAACCTGGGTAGATCACTGTGTACTTCTCTCTGAGATTTGATCCATGAGCGTTCGTTGATGTCACCTGGCAACCTTACGAAACCTCCTATTTTAATCTCAAAAGGGAGTACCTCGTACTCCTTGTGTCCGTGATCCAAGACACAACAGTTTACGGTTCATGATATATTTGGTTATATTTTGATTGAATAGCTTATGTGTTCTCGCATGTCAAAATTTCTGATTAGTGCATATCTCAAACCAATTTTGCTATATTTCTCGTATGAACATAGAGGTCTATATTTGATATGGCTACAAGTATCTATTGGTTGGAGTTATTTATTTACTATTAGGAAATCACCAGATAGAAGCGAAGGATATGATTCAAGTATGTATGATTACTAGACCAATGATTAAATAATATGTAATATTTCTCCTATATTTATATTCATACCACTTTAAATTGTATTCACCTTTTCCATATGATATGGAAAATTAAAATGATGGTTTGATATTATAGGGTTATGCGGTCCAAATTTTGCAGATGACGATCCTTTCACACATCAACTTAGCATGCATGAAATTTCAGTTCATGAAGTTGAAAAAAATCAATAGTATATCCCTCAAATTTGCTTATAGATTCACCTTGGAAAATAGCGATGCATGTAAGAATACTATGTCCGGTGTGGCACGCCACCATGGAAATTCTCTCAAGCATCATGCAACTGACAAAGCCCGGAGTTCTTCTCGGCTTTACAATTTTGCTAACACCCTCCCCCCACTATTGTTATATGTTTCATGTCAAAGTCCCTTGATTTGAATCATTTTCTTCTAAACTCCCTTACTTATAAGTCACCTAATGAAACCGTATTACCGAAATCTGTCTATGGTACTAGTGCATGACACTATCACTTACTTGGGACTATCACAGTCATGACTCTCTCTCTTTGATCCTCATGGTGCGGACAATGATGAAAAGTGTGTGGGGGAAACTAACGGGACAAGGAGGGGGATTGCCGATGCTTGATAGTCTACTCTGTTGCTCTACTACTTGTGAAATGTGCAACCTGTGTGTGACTTTGGCACGGTGCAACATTGACACGGCACGATGGACAAATTTACCTTACATGTATCGATTTGGACCAAAGTGAATAAGATGCAGTTGCCCCATCTTATCTTATCTATCTCCACATATTTATCCTCTAGTGTGAGAAATTCTCAAATCCTGGCGAAATAGGCATATGTGGGTACTATTTAATTATTTCATGTGATTCTTGCTAAGAACCATCTAGGATTAAGATTTAACAAGTGAAATAATATCATCGGTGTTCACCAGAGACATGAAATGTTCTAGAGTAACTTTGGTATCAGATCTTCTGTGAGCTACATATAACCAACAATGCACCTGCCCAAATCATCATGGGGTATAGCCGCCCCATGGTTAGGCCATCGCTATAAATATCCTTTGGGCATGCACTAGCATGGCCAAGATCAGCCTCAAATAAGAACAAATATACGAGGTTATCGATCTCAAGAGGTTAGCATCGACCTATGGATGCAGGGAGGAAAGGATAGGCAAGACACTTATGGATGTGCTAAGACAACTAGAGTCGTCAACACATTAGTGATGCTAGCATATGAGACATGTGAGCATCGTCGTTTCACTACCACCATCAACACTATGCAAGAAAAATAGATTCACCAATACAATTGCCTGTTTGGAGGACCGCTATTGGCAGAGGAAGCATTCTGCTAGTGGAAGGTTGGAGCACTTAGCGTTCTGATCTAAATATAGAGCACTCGGCCTTAGACATATACCAAACCCTAGAAGTTACCAATGCATGCGCTTCATCGATGTCATGATTGTGCGCATTGCTCCACCGTTATCGAGCCCCATGCTCCCCCATCAATCATCATTTTCCTCCGCCAACCCCGTCGTAGACGTCTCCCGTGTGGGCTATGTTTGGCAGGCATCATATTGCAGCAGTAAGAGGGGAGGAGGAGTTGAGGGACAATTGGTTTCTAGGGTTAGAGTCGTTTAAGCATCCGTACCGAGCGATGTATTAAGATTCTTATCTCACTAGTTTTGGGCAGTGTGGTGTCAGTAGCTGTGTTTTGATATGCCTTTTTTTAGAGGATAAGAATGTTGCTCATACCTTTTATTTTTCTTTGTAGAATATTTTGTGAGGGTGTGTTGCATACCTCAATTCCACACTGCTTGGTGGACCTTGTTGTGAAGGACTGTAAGACTTTACAAAGCCAATATAATTCTTGCTTGAATTGCAGATTTAACTAATGCAAAGGTATAATACATGTCCATTAGATTACATTTTAGACAATTATGTGCATCTCCATTTAGAATATTACTTAAAAGATGAAAATAATTCTTTCTATAAATTTGCTACTCAATTAATTACACTCTATATATAGACTGTGTGGAGCGTGTGAACCATGTGAAGGCCAATATTTGTACAGAAATTAATATTTGCCAAATATATGGTAGTGCCATTATTTCAGATAGTTATCCCTTCTAAATGTTTATGGCTATATATACTTTGTTCCCTGCAATTTGAGATCTCAGTCAGAACAAAATACTCCTGCCCTTTTGTCGCCTACCTAACGGCTTGTACGGAAGACTTCTGCTGAATTCAATGGTATTTTCATGTAACCGATCATGCAGTATTATGTTACATGTTCAAATATTGTTTACTCTAGTTATCCTTGGATTTATAACATCTAACGTTGTGTATGGATTATGTATGACATATAGCAACCCACTTGTTCTTGGAAAGAACATCAGATCCACAAACAGAGTTTCACGTGGGTGTACAAGGTAGTGTACCACGTGTTCTTGAAAAGAACCCTAGATCCACAAACGGAGTGAGTTTCATGTGGGCGCACGTGTTGTTTAGGAGATCTATAATATCTTGCTATAAAGAAGCCTGAAATGGTAAAACGTAGAGCATAGATCTTATTGCAGTATTGCACCTATAATAGGATTGCTTATAGATAGTACGAGTTTTTTTTTCCTCCAATTGATCTCTTTTGCAAAAAGCACATCATTTGATTGTCCACTGTGTAGTGTTATTTCAGATCCTGGGGGGAGGGGGAGCGGGGGAGCGGGGGGAGAAGCATTGACTAGCATATCTTGCCCTTAATTGTATGGAAAGATCTTGTTCTTAATTTGAGATCGTTTTATTTACTCCGTCTATTGTTTAGATCTGCATATATAGTGAAAATATTGTGGGAGAGTCGAGTGTATCTTTTCATAGAGTAATGAAATTCTATTTTGTTAGATCTGCATCCACTAGATCTATCTCCACCCGTCTACTCCAGTTACTTTATGGTAGGTGAAGAAACATCTGACCGATGTTGAAATTCTCCATAAATCGTAGATGTACTCTGAGTTGTAAAGTTTTGTACGCGGGCCTTTTTCTTCCACGCTACTGTATTTTGTTTCTCACCGCTACTTCCGGTTGCTTGTATTTTGATGATGAGAAACAAACATAATTTTTTTTTCAAGGGAATTTTACTGGACAGCAGGCTTTTCTCCACTCTCCAGCACTATTTCTTAACTAGTGATACCTATCCGCGTGATTTTTTTTTAACAGAGCACCATGGACGGACAGCAGCAGCATCATAACGGTTATGTGCACCCTGAGGTTGACCTCCCCATCGCAAGCCCTGGCGAATTCAACCTGATCTTGCAAGACCTCGGTGATGACTTCGGTGGCCTTCTTGAACTTGAGACGAACACCAACATGGGCAACACTGCTGATGCTACACCTGCTGCTGCTGATGATGATGCGACACCTGCTGCTGCTGCTGACCAAGACAACAACAACGGCGGAGAGACCCAAAGTGACCAGAGCACGGCGGCAAGCCGTCCTGGTTGTAGCAGGAAGCGTCGTGACCTAGAGCAGCTCAGACACCTTGAAGCGTATATATGCAATAATACATTATTATTAACTAATCTATAGGTATTTTATTTATTGAAGAAGATGCAAATTAAAGTGTACTGATCCTAAATGTTATGTGTAGTGTGTTCCGGCAAACCCAGCATCCAGATGACACACGACGTGCGGAGCTTGCCAAGATGCTCGGCGTGACCGCAGATCAGGTCAAATTCTGGTTCCAGAACAGGCGCTCTGGCCAGAAGGTAGGCACACCATTACCCTTACATGAGATCTCACCCCACCGGCTGGGTTGTCAGTTGTCACAGTATGCAGTTATGTTTATGGATAAATTCATGCAGACCCAGGAGAAGAGGCAGGAGCTGAAGCGGCTTCAAGAAGAGAAGGAGGCGCTAGAAGCTGAACGCCGAGCCCTCATCTCGGCAATGCACAACAGTACCTGCCTCGCATGCCGGCCGGCGGTGCAGCCTGGGGAGCGGGAGCAGCTGCTCTGCGAGAACGAGAGGCTCAACGAGGTGCTCCGGCATGCAAACGCCTTCCTTCAGGAGGTCTCCGGCGGAAGGGCGGCGGAAGCGACCATGCCCTGTGGCTCCCATGGCCCTGCTGCGACGAACCACCACGTCGCCGGCAAGGGCAAGGCCGTGGCGACTGACCACCATGCACCGCCGGCGCCGTCTCACCCTGCTCTCGCCGGTCCGATGATGATGCCAGTCGGCGCCATGCCCTGTGGCTCCCATGGCCCTGCGATCAACCACCACGTCGTTGGCAAGGGCAAGGCCGTGGCGACTGACCACCATGCACCGTCGTCTCATCGTAGTGCTCTCGCCGGTCCAATGATGATGCCAGCCAACCAGGGCTTTGCGCGTGACACCAGCAACGACACGCTGCTGAAGGACATTGCTCTCCGTGCCAACAGCGAGTTATGGAATCTCGCGTACAGCGGCGCACCGATGTGGTTGCCGGCCCCTGGTGGCGAGGTGGAGCTGCTCAACTTCCAGGCTTACGTCCACACTTTCTTCCCAAGTTTCTTCGGGCCATACCGGATGGGGTATGCTGTGGAGGCAAGTAGGATGACCGGCGTCGTGATGTGCCCCGCCGAAAGCCTCGTCGCCGGTCTTATGAACTCGGTATATATACAGACCTGTCTGTCCGTTCTATAAACCTCATGCATATTTGTGAAATGGTACTCATGCATACGATCAATGTCATCATGTTTGAACTGTTTGCAGGCCACCTGGTCCGGGATGTTCCCGGATATCGTGGTGCGCGCCAACGCCAGCCACATCGTCGCACCCATTAATGGTTCGCCACAGGAAATGATTCTACTGGTGAGAGGCAACGCTCTAAGGTTTTGGATACTGGATGTAAAAAAAATCCCGAGGGGGTCGGGATTTCCGGTTACCCGCGGTTACCGGAAAATCCCGACCGGTTACCGGACGAATTTGAAAACCAAAATTCAGAAATTCAAAAAAATGGTTAAATTTTGGTAATTGTTTTGTCAAAATACGTTAAAATTCAAAATTTCAGCATTTTTGTCCGGTATGACCATTTCCCGGGGGTGCTCGGGATTGCGGTTACCGATCGGTAACCGGAAATCCCGCCCGGTTACCCAAACCATGCGCTCTACTACATATATGCTGTTTCAACATGTACATCGTGTGCCATGGTTTAGCAAGCTCCATGCTTCCGAGATTGATCGCCGGCCGGTACATACATGGCGCACACTGCAGATGGATGCACAGCTGAGGGTGCTGTCGCCGCAGGTGCCGATCCGCAAGATCAAGTTCCTCAGACAATGCCGGCAGATGGAGCCACCTGGCACATGGGCCGTGGTGGATGTCTCCGTTGATGGATTTCTCCAGCAGGACGGCGGCGGCATGCGACCAGCATACAATGCCTGCAGGCTTCTGCCCAGTGGATGCCTTATTGAGGAGAGGGGCAATAGCCACTGCAAGGTATACTCTATCGCTATGTATAGTTAGATATACTTCAGCATGTGCATCTTCTAGATAGATGTTTGTTTTCAAAGTACTTGGTCAAACTTGTTGGTGTATCTTTGTTCAGAAAAAATATAATCTATCTTTGACACAGCTAAGTGTGAAAATTTGTTCATGGTTTTGTATTATGTTAGTATCTATACGTCAAATCTATATTAATACAATTATATATTTTATGGTGAATCTAGTGAAACTAAGTCGGTGTATTAGATGATGATAGATATTTCTATAGTCTCCGTCAAACTTAAAGCATTTTGACTTAGGACAATCCATAACCTTCAATAATTCAAGAAGGGAGGAGGTAACAATATATTATTCATAACGAAAAAATATTGTGTTGGCTAATTAAACCCTAAGATTGTAGCCAAGCAACTTTTTGCAATACAACACTACTGTTTGTGGTGTAAATATTAGAATGTTTACTTATGGTTTATATTTGTAGGGCTTATATGAAATTTACAAAAAAAAATGAATCACATTTCTTTACCTCCTTGTTCCGATGACACGGATTTGTAACAAATAATTCACGTTCAATTCCATGAACGTGCAACATAGCCAAATAGCTAAGTAGAAAAAAAAACATGAATTGACAATCTTATTATTTCCTTGCCTTACAGTCTATAAGTAACTTAGCAACTTAGCGTGACTGTGAGATGTTAAGGAATGGTTCATTTTCACATATTCTACATTATTAAGCAGGTAACATGGGTCGTGAACATGGAGTACGACGAAGCCATTGTGCCAGAGCTGTACCATCCATTCCTCCGTTCCGGCCAGGCACTCGGCGCCGGCCGCTGGCTTGCATCCCTCCAGAGACAGTGCGAGTACACTGCCGTACTGCGTTCCCACATAAACAACGGTGAGTCATCGTGTACGAGAGAATAAATAAACATGACTACATGAGCATGTGTAAGAATCCGAAATTCCGAACGATATGTAATCTATGGTTTCTAATTGTGGATCAGCTGACATAATGCCCAATGGGAGGATGAACATCTTTGAGGTGGCACAGCGGATGACAAGGAGCTTCTACGAGGCTGTGTCTGGCCCGTGGAGCCAGCCATGGAGAAGCCTTGGTGAGTGGAAAGGCGATTGTGGAATAGGCGTCGAGAGGTTTGAGGTGGTTGTGCGCGTCGTGACTTACTCTGCCGGTAGTGGTGCACCCGCGGTTGTGCTGAACGTCATAGCGCCGGTATCGGTCCCCAACATACCGCCGCAGCAGGTGTTCGACTACCTCTGCGATGTAAATCGGCGCGGCGAGTGGGACAGCCTTGCCAACGGTGCACCCGTTCTCCAAGAGGGTTGTTTTTCCACTGGACGATTCCCTGGCAACACCGTCTCTGTCCTCCGCACCTTTGTAAGTTTGGTTGCTTTGCTATTCTTCTAGTTTTGATAATGTTTAATTCTTTGCTACAACAATTTATCATTACACATTTACATTGGACTTGAGGCTGTGTCGTGACACATATTAAAATTATTAATCAGAAGGTAGTGTTCTTGTGTCCCGAATCTCTCATGGTCATCACATTTTTGTCCAATTCTTATAGGCTCCTGACGGAACAAAAGGCGAGCTGATCCTGCAAGAGACGTGTGCCGACACATCATGCATGGTGTTGGCGTATGCTACAATGCACCAACAAGCCATGCAGAATGCCACGAACAATGGTGGGGCCGCCTCCCTCTCCCTCCTGCCATCTGGGGTGATAATCCTCCCTGATGGTGCTTCTCCAGTTTCTGATGCGTGCTCCTCGAGCACCGCCGTGGGTCATAGGAGCAACACCGGGTCACTTGTCACTGTCATGTACCAGACACTGCTTAATGGACAACAACCAGAGGTGCCCTCCAGAGAAACAATCGACAACGCCGGGAACCTCCTTTGTCATGTCATCTGGAAAATCAAAGATGCCGTCCATGCCGACATCGTTACCGCTGCCTGACGCGTCGTCTCCAGTTTGAGATTGATGAATAGAAATAAATTTGTGTAGACCATATTCTGCACCGTTCACTTTCGATTGCTATATTTATGTCTTGCTATCCTTTTGAATAATGTTAGACTGGTTTGAGACAAAGATTTTGTGTAATAATCAGGTGACTACAGACTAGCCTTCTGGATACATTTTCAAATTCTTGTTCTCTTTATTTTTGGTGGAATTTCTATAGTTTAAATCTTCAGGGCATACGACTCTATTTAATGATTTTATTCCAAGGTAAAGAAAATATCTTGGTGATCATGATTCGAAGTGGAATGGTGTCTACTATGGACGTCGACAGCAGAAGGAGCCTTCCGGGATCAACTATTGCAACAAAATCCTTCGTCGCAATACATGCCGATTTGTGGCAATAGGTACATATTGGCACGAAACGACATTCGTTGGCAGCTATTGCGATTGGACGCATGGTAATAGATTATTGCCATGAAACAACAATTGTGGCAATAAAGTGTGCTATTGCAACAGCCATGTGGGAAGTTGCCACATTTTTTCCTGTGGTAGCCCTCACCTGATGCCACAATTTGATTTGTAGAGATAGCATTAATGCAACATGTAACGAATCATGGCGATCGATAGCTCGTGGCGATAGACATTTGTGGAAACAATCTATGCCAACGACACTCATTTCGTGGCGCATACTCTTCCGTGGCAGTAGTCAATCCTGGCAAAAAAAAAAAACTATGGCAACAAACATTTCAATCATCATAACAGGAAATTGCAACATACTCATTTTGGTGGTGATAAATAGCTATCATAACGGTCAAAATATTTGTAGCGAGAAACTATTGCGACAATTTAAACTTTTCGTGGCGATACTCTATTTCAATAAAACTTAGTTTGTTGGCGCCAAACAGCTATCGCAAATGGCAAAATATTTGTAGTGAGAAACGATTACGCCAATTTAAACTTTTCATGGCGATACTCTATTTCAACAAAACTTAGTTTGGTGGCACCAAATAGTTATCGCAACGGGCAAAATGTTTGTAGCGAGAAGCTAGTGCGACAATGTGAACTTTTCGTGGCGATACTCTAGTTCAACAAAACTTAGTTTGGCGGCGCCAAACAGTTATCGCAACATACAAAAAAAATTGTGGTGCCAAGTTATTGCGACAATATAAAGTGCTCTGTTGGAACATCCTAGTGCAACAAAACAGGTAGGTGTGGCGACTGAGATTTGACGCAACACTATATTTTTCGTGGCGCTAACATGTGTGGCAACCGAAAGTGGGTTGTGGTAATAGCCTAATACAAGCGTAAAAAAAAATACATGCATTCAATTACAATATTCAAAACCATACGTATAATATGTAGATTCATAATAATCATAATTTTCATAGCAAATATCCATCAAATGAAACTCAAATATATTTTAGTCATCCTAATTAAGTGCCAAGACTCATTGTCCGTGATCTAGAGTCCAGTCCAGCTAGTTCTTTGAACCCTGCAATCAAGAAATCAAAAAAAAAAGTTCTCGTCAATGAGTCCAACATAACATATGTCATACAATTATTCCAGCCCCATTGTTAAAAAGAACTGTCGTCAGTTAAGTTCATGTCCCTAGCTAGCACAAATTCGTTTTTTATTTAAGTCGTGACTCGATGCAGCAACAACACAAGGTGAAAGAGAAGAAGCAGCTGCTGTTGTTGGTAGGACAAGGAAACGCACAGGTACTATAGTGGAGTTTACACACACACACACCAGAGAGAGAAGACACACACACGAGAGGATACTAGAGAGAGTGTGACTGAATGCTCGTGTTGCATTGCCGAAACTGATACAAAAGTGACTAGTACTTATACTACTACGGGCTGCTACTGGAATAATGAACACCCAAATTATCAAATAAACTAGAGTGTGAACAACTGACTACGGGCTGGTACTGTTGAATTGCCCTGCATTAACTAGAACTGACTACGGGCTGCTCCTTTTAGAAAAACAGGCACAAGGCCCAGTTTTATATATTGAAAGCTTAGGAGTTTTTACAAGACCAGCCTGGGGGACCACCCAGTTTAACAAGATAGCAACAAAGTCACAGCCTGAACGATAAACTTCAAACAAGAGGCAACACACCCCTCCTACTGACAGGCACCACAACTAATAGAACAAGCCAAGACAATAGTTACACCAACACAGCCCGTAGACAGAGCACTCCCAGGCTACTACTGAAAACACCAGTAAAGCTAAAGCAACACAAGAAACAGAACCCAGAGCAAGAACTCCCACACGGGTGAATACTCCCTCCAAAAAGCAAACCAAAAGATAAACTCCTAGTTGCATTGGAATAATAAACAGCCAAATTATCAAATAAACTAGAGTGTGAACAACTGACTACGGGCTGCTACTGTTGCATTGCCTGCATTCTATGCCGGCTACTGCTGCTGCCACTTATCAAATAAACTAGAGTGTGAACAACAACCAAATATACTAAAGTAGAATGCGCGCAGTAGCTAGCTAACCAGTTGAATCAGCATGGTTCTGAGACAGGGCAGCGTGTGCCAATGCACAAAGGAGCTAGCTAGCCAATTATGAAGGCCATTGACATATATAGAATGCAGGTGGACATGAAGAGAAAGCAAGGTTGTGACTTTAAATAGATTTAAACATTCGATTATTCCTTGTTGCAGCTTGTATGAGCGCATTTGAAGAAATAACATTTGTCCTTGGCGCTAGTCCTATTAGGACTAGAGCTCTGTAAAAAATTATTTTGCAAGCTAGGATTATAATTTTCTTTGCCAGTCCTCTTCTTATGCACCTGCAAATAGAAGTGCACTTTTAGCAATGCAAGTAAGCAACATAAATCTTACAAGTTCGCAAGCATATGACTATAATCATCTGATGTGTTCCCATCTGTTGGGACAACTGTGCAAACTTTGCCATCATGTTTGTCTCAAATTCTAGTCTTGAGCTTCGCTCCTCTTCCAACAATCTTTCCCTTTCAGCACGCTCTTCTTTTAACATCTCCTCAAGGTTTTCTCTCTCACCACGCTCCAAGTTAATTCTCTCTTGTGTGCTTGCACGTTCAGCTTGTAACTGATCTTGTAATTCGGTGACCTGATGGCTGAGCTCAGAGTTTATCTTTTGGGTCTCTACTGTAGCTCGAGCTTGCTCTTCAAACTGAGACTTAATCCTTTCAGAACCACTTGGTGGTTTGGCTATCCGTACCCACGAGGCTGTGATGACTTGCATTGCAGAGTGTATATGCGGTCTAGAAAATAATGCTTCTATGTTCACTTGAAACTGGACCATGAGTTTCATTTTCTTTGTTTTGAATCTATTGACATGCTTTATCCTAAATACGAAAAGTACACTTCCATCACATGAAGAAGAATCTAGGATGCACACCACTAAAGAACTATAGAATAACATCCTGCGACTCTTTGTTAGTCCATGTTCCATTCTTCGTGTGGGTCAGTTCCAAAAGATCAATACAATCTGGCTCTTCCCCAATTTCCAAGTCTCTCTGCAAGTAGTATAACAATGAGATGCTTGAAACATGAAAGCATAATTAGCAGCGAAGCATACATATTAAGTTAGACTCATACCTTCTCGAAACTTAGTTGTGAGTACGATTTTGATCTGATTCTATGTTTTGTCTTCTGTTTCTTACGGTTATCGGAGTTCTTTTGGATGATTTCCTATCCATTCATTCAAACAAAATATAACCAGTCAGACAAGCCATTTCATCATACTACACAGTTCACAAACAGTGAGCTTAGACATAACCTGAAATTTTGAATCTGTGCAAAGTACTCAATCATCCATTCCCACTCTTATGGTTGTAAATATTCTGGCTCATTAGCCAATCTAGCAGCATCGGTTTTGTATGCCTTGTAAGTGGAGCTTATAGTTGATCGCCAGCCTCTATATCGCTCTTTCGCAATTTTGAGAAATTTTTCTTCTATTTCTGGTGTATCTTCCAATTCCCATCTGTCCTGTAATGCGTACAACAAATGGATAGCCTTCAGTAGTGCATTATCGACGGAAAAATAAGATAACACATGTGAAAAAGGTTGTAGATGCCATCATATCTGCAACAATGAGTAAATGGATGGTAGGGTGAATGTCCGACCACCTCCTAACTCCAATGAGTGGTCACTTTCTTTTCATTATGACTACCACGTCATCCTTGAAAGAACAATAGTTCATTCCTACGATACCACCAAAATTTTCAGAAAATGCAATATTTAGCTTTGCAGATCCATTGGCAAAACGCTTCTTAGTGCTTTAAAACCTTTTAGAACACCTCTCCCTTTCTTCTTCTTTCCACCACTTTCTACAACCCAAACCATACAAGAATTATTGCAGTAATCGGTATTACAATGTAAGAAACGAGGACACAAATATAAAAAAAAAGTATCATTTTGTAGTTGTGGACGGTTGCGGCGAGCATGGGATGGCCATTCATCCGGTGTACACATGTCATTATCATACACATGAGTTTCATATTGTTTTTGAGTTCCTGTATAAGGTTTAATGGTTTTGAAGATTAGGCAATCCAGGATTTTCTGCAATATAGCAAACGTTAGAGATATCTTAAATGTCATGAACATTTTACCAGATATGTGTTGTCCATGTTGGTTTTTGTAAGTTGTTATACTTTCCATCCTTGTTACAAGAACAAATCCTTTCTTTACTGAACAGAAAAACAATTTAGGGACTTAGCATTATCAATGTGCACCATTCATATAAGTGATTAAGAATTAAGGATGTTGTGTACCATGTCCAGGTTGCCGTCACCGGAGCATGCTAGATCACATGCCCGGTCTTCGAGACTTAGTCTTGTACATCTTCTTTTTTTGAGAGAACACAGCACTTTATTGATCACATCACATCAATACAAAGAGTCTCCCGGATGAACTCCGGAGCAGAATTTGAAATAAAACCTACGCTAGACAAATCACAAGTTCTAGCAAGAATGTGTGCCGCTTCATTGAGAGAGCGCTTAACATGCCGAAAGGTAGCCGTACATCTTCTTGGTGGGCCCACATGCTGTGATGCCGCTTTGGTAGGAGCCCCCTGCTCCACGGTTGCGACAATTTGAAAATTACTTTCTTAACTTCAACCAAAGGTACTCGAATAAGTTTTGATAACTAGTATCTACATGTAGTTATCCAACATTTGACACTATATATATATATATATATATTAGTTTTGTTGAATGTATTATTATGGTCCCACCTAAATGCTTGCCCCACAAAGTGTAAGACAAATATATCAGCAACAACAAAAATTTATAGAGATTGTGTGCTTTGCGCTAGAAGATAAAATCTCAAAACAGCCAGGGAAGTCGGCATATTGCAGGGTATATGCCTAACCCCCTCCACATGAGACAAAATCTCCCATGGTCATAAAATTTTCATCCAATTCTTATAGGCTCCTGACGGAACCAAAGGCGAGTTGATCCTGCAAGAGACGTGTTCCTACACATCATGCATGGTATTGGCGTATGCGGCAATGCATGAACAAGCCATGCAGCATGCCACAAACAATGGCGGACCCGCCTCCCTCTCCCTCCTGCTATACGGTGTGGTAATCCTCCTTGATGGGGATATCCAAGTTCTGATGTGTGCTCTTCCAGCACTGTCATCTGTCATGGGAGACACGTAGAATCGCTCAGCTCTGTTGTGTACCGGACGCTTCTGAATATGCAACCACTAGAGGTGCCTTCCTTCCAAACCATCGATAATGCTGGAAACCTGCTCTATCGTTACATCAGGAATATCAAAGATGTCGGCCATGCCAACATCGTTACTGCTGCCTGATGAGATATCTACAGTTTGACTTGATGAATAAAATAAATTTCTTGCAGACCATATTATGCATCATGCACTTTCGATAGCTATATTATGCTTATCATTCGAAGTTGAAATTTCTACAGTGAACATTCAGATTAAAATCTCAATGATGCCCTTCTCTTGAGTAATCGTCTAATACTTTAATGGTCAAGGCTGCTTTCCTCCCAGCTCCAAATACCCCCACCAATTTTATTTGAGATCCATGTCGTTCAACTATTACATGGATAGTTTACTCACTTGTCAGAAGTACTTCATATGTTTGTATCCCATCGTTCGAAAAGAAAAATTAACTTCAACCAAAGGTACTAGATTAAGTTTGGATAATGAGTATTCACATGTAGCTATCCAATTTTTTGCGCTATATATATTAGTTTTCGTGAATGTATGTATGATCCCACCATAATGCTTGCCCCACAAAGTGTAAGGCAAATATATTAGTAGCAACAAAAAATTATAGAGATTGTGTGCTTTATGCTAGAAGATAGTCCAAATAGCCAGGGAAGTCAGCATTTAACAGGATATAAGCCTAACCCCTTCTACATGAGAAGAAATCTCCCAAATCTTGCATGGTCATTAAATTTTCATCCAATTCTTATAGGCTCCTGACGGCACCAAAGGCGAGTTGACCTTGCAAGAGACGTGTGCTGACACATCATACATTGTGTTTGTTGGAGATATGCCCTAGAGGCAATTAATAAAGATGTTTTTATTATCATATCTCAAAATGTTCATAATAAGTTTTATGTCATGCTATAACTGTATTAAGCGTAAACATTAATACACATATGATATGAAACTAAACCAGGTCCCTAGTAGTGTCTAACTAGTCCATTGGTCAACTGATGATCAAGGTTTCCTGATAATGGACATTTATGTTAATTGACAATGGAGTCATCTCATTGGTCGAATGACGTGATGGACATCCACCCAATATAGTATAGCAATAAGATCTAGTCACGAAGATCAACATTGTGATAACTAGAAACTTAGTAACCAATCCTTAGATCGTGAGAACCTATCTAATCACTAGACCAGAGGGAGCTTTGATTACATCAACCGTCACATGGTGATCATAAAGGTGTATTTCAGGTTTCCCAGAGGAATAGGTTGAGGCGTATGTATCGAGATCGGAATTTGTCCATCCGCGTGACGGATAGATACCACTGGGCCCACTCGGTGATATTACATTTAATAAAGCTTGCAAGAATGTGACCAGGTCACGGGAATGTAATATCACGAGACAAGTAAATAAGTTTGTCGGTCATGAGATCGGATCTCAGACAAAACTTGGTATCGTGCGACAATGGGAATGGCAATCAACGTTAAGGTTCAAGCGACAGGTTTATTCGTGGAACACACAGGGGCCATCATGGATTTGCAGATCCTGTTGTTGGTCATTGATCGGAGAGGTGTCTCGATCATGTCTGGGGTGATCCCGAATCATAGGGTGGCACGCTTAAGGGTATACAACGCTTAGGAATAGTTTCGACACCGAAGAGAAAAGAGAAAGGAGCACTGGAATTGTTCCGGGAAATATCCGATGGTGGTCGGAGGGCAACGAAAGGTGTTTCGGAGCAAGAAGAATTAAATAATATGTATTTAATATTAATTAGAATTAAATAATATTAAAATATATATTTTATTTAATTAATGGGGGCAGCCCATCGAAATGGGCCTCACCCGAAAGGGGAGGCCCAAGAGGGGGCCGCACCCCAAAGGAGGAGGGAGCCGGCCAAGCCCTGGTGGGCTACCCACGTGGGGCCCACCTAGTGGCCGGCGGCCACCCCTTGGCCGGCCAAGGCTGTGGGAATAGTCCCACATGGTCGAGCCAAGGAGGTTGGCTTCCCTCCTCAGCCTATAAAAAGGGGAGGTGCCCTCCCCTGAAAGGCATCCAATTCCTCCTCTCTCTCGGACTCGAGCGTGGTTCCGCAATTCGGAGTTGCGCAAGAGTAGAGGGATCTCCCCCATACACACACCGTCGTGTTGCTGCTGATTCGGTTCGAGCTACTCTTCTTCCGCTGCTGCCGCTGGACCGGAGCCGAGGGGAACGTCGTCTACACTGGACGCGTGTAGAGCTACGGGGGTGATGCCAGCTGTGGCACTCGTCGCTGGTACGATTACATGACCTCGAGGTCGGCGTCGTACGACTCCATCGCCAACGTTCGTGAGAATGTGAAATGCTTTCAGTCTTCAAGTGTATGAATTCCGATTCCCTTCGTTACTGTATATATGCATAGTAATAGATCTTGGCTAGTTTATCGTTCATGTTGCTAGGAAATTTTTTTTGTTTTTCTGTCGCGAAACCCTTTTAGTGTTGGCATATGATGCAATGCAAGAACAAGCCATGAAGTATGCCACCAACAATAGCGATCCAGCCTCCCTCTCCCTCCTGTCGTCCGGTGTGGTAATACTCCCTGATGGCAGATCTGCCGATTTCTATGCGTGCTCCTCCAGCATTGCTGGTGCTCAGGAGAGCCACGCAAGATCGCTCGTCTCTATCGTGTACCAGACACTGCTGAATCTCCAACCACTAGAGGTGCTCTCCTTCAAGGCAATCGACAATGTCGGAAACCTGTTCAGTCGTGTCATTGGGGAGATCAAAGATGCCTCCATATCAACCGTGTTACCGCTGCCCGATGAGCCATCTACCATTTGAGACTACCGTTTGAGATTGATGGACAGAAATAAATTTCTTCATGCCATATTATGGACCTTAAACTTTCGACTTCTATATTTATCTTTTTTATCTCTTTGAATAATTTTAGAATGATATGGAAAAAAATCGATTAATAATCAGGTCAACATAAACGAGCCTTCTGGATACATTTTTAAATTCTTGGTCTGGTTATATTTGGTAGAATTTCTGTAGTTTAAATATTCAAAGCATTAACTCTATTTAATGCTTTTATTTCAAGGTAAATACAAATATCTTGGTTCTCATCCCTCGAAGTGGAAAGACGTCTACTTTGAACATTGAGATTAAAATCTCAATGATCTTGTTCCTCTTGAGTAATCGTGTAATACTCCAATTGCAAACCACCGACAATGCCAGATATCTCCTTCGAGACCATCGACAATGCCGGAAACCTGCTATGTCGTGACATCAGGAAGATCAAAGCTATCGTCCATGCCAACAGCGCTACCGCTGCCTGTTGAGACATCTACGGTTTCAGATTGATAGATAGAAATAACTTTAAATCTTCAGGACACACGACTCAGTTTAATGCTTTTATTTCAACGTAAATGCAAATTTCTGGGTGCTCATCATTCGAAGTGGAGAGAATGTCTACAGTGAGCATTGATATTAAAATCTCAATGATGCCCTTTATCTTGAGTAATCAACTAATACTCCAATTGTCGAGGTAGCTTACTTACTAGCTTCAAATATCCCCACACATTTTATTTGATAGCATGTCCTTCAACTGTTCCATGGATAGTTTATTGTCTTGTTAGAAGTACTTCTTATGTATGGATCCCATTGTCAGAAGTTCAACGAAAGGTACACGATTGAGTTTAGATAACTCGTATCCGCGTATAAAAATAGTTATCCAACATTTAACTCTATGTATATTAGTTTTGTTCAATGTATGTATGGTCCCACCATAATGGTTGCCCCACAAACTGGAAAGTATATCAGTAGCAACAAAAAATTATAGAGATTGTGTGCTTTGTGCTGAAAGATAAAATCTCTGAACAGCCAGGGAAGTCAGAATTTATCTGGTATAAGCCTACCCCCTCATGATATGACATCTCTCCCAAATATTTCATGGTCATTAAATTTTCATCCAATTCTTATAGGCTCCTAACGAAACCAAAGGCGAGTTGATTCTGCAAGAGAAGTGTGCAGGCACATCATGCATGGAGTTGATGTATGCTACAATGCATGAAGAAGCCATACAACCTGCCACAAAGAATGGAGGGCCTGCCTCCCTCTCCCTCCTGGCATCTGGTGTGGTAATCCTCTCTGATGGCGGATATCCAGGCTCTGCTGCATCCTCCTTCAGCAGTGTCGTCTGTCACGGGAGCCACGCCGGATCGCTCGTCTTTGTCATGTACCAGACACTTCTTAATGGCCAACCACTAGAGGTGCCCTTCTTCGAGACCATCGACAATACCGAAAACCTGCTCTGTCATATCATCGGGGAGATTATTAAAGATACGTACATGCCAACATCGTTACCGTTGCCTGATGATCCATCTATGGTTTGAGATTGATGGATAGAAAAAAATTATAGACCATAATTATGCACTGCGCACTTTCGATTGATATATTATGTTTTTCTAATCCTCTTGAATAATGTTAGGCAGATTTGGGACAAACAATCCATGTAATAATCACGTCACTATAGACTAGCTTTCTGGATACATTTTCATATTCCATTTTCAAATTCCTATAGTTTAAATCTTAAGGGCATGCGACTCTGTTTAATGTGTTAATTTTTTAAGGTAAATGCAAATATCTTGGTGCTCATCATTCAAAGTGGAAAGACGTCTAATGTGAATGTTGAGATTAAATCTCAATATTGCCCTTCCTCTTGAGTAATCGTCTAATACTCCAATGGTCAATGTTTTTTCCTACTAACTCCAAATACCCCCACCCATTTTATTTTATAGCCATGTCCTTCAGCTGTTCCATGGCTAGTTTACTCTCTTGTGATAAGTACTTCATATGTCTCGACCCCATCGTCTGAAAAAATTAAGTTCAACCAAACGTACTTGATTAATATTGGATAACTACTATCCACGTGTAGTTATCCAACATTTTATGCTATATATATATGAGTTTTGTTGAATGTATGTATAGTCCAAACATAGTGCTTGCCTCACAAACCGTAAGGAAAATATATCTGTAGCAAAAAAAATGTGTGCTTTGCGCTGGAAGATAAAATCTCCGAACAACCACGAAAGTGGGCACTTAGCACGGTATAAGCCTAACCCCCTCAACATGAGATAAAATCTCCGATATCTACCATGGTCATAATATTTTCACCCAATTCTTATAGGCTCCTGACGGAACCTAAGGCGAGTTGATCTGCGTGTGCCGACACATAATGCATGTTGTTGGTGGTGGATCTCCAAGTTGCTCCAATAGTGGCGTCGGTCATGGGAGCCATGCAGGATCGCTCGTCTCTGTCATGTACCACACACTGTTGAATGTCCAACTACCATAGGAGCCCTCCTTCGACACCACCAACAATGCCGAAAACCCGCTCTGTCGGTCATCAGGAAGATCGAAGAAGTTCTCCATGCCAAAAACATTACTGCTTCCTGATGAGCCATCTACGGTTTGAGATTGTTGGACAAAATAAATTTCTTGTAGACCATATTATGCACCGTGCACTTTCAATAACTATAATTATGTCTTTCCTATCCTTTTGAATAATGTTGGACTGATTTGGGACAAAGATTTCGTGTAATAACTAGTATCTGTGTATTGTTATCCAACATGTAATGCTATATACATACAAGTTTTGTTGAATGTATGTATAGCCCCACATTAATGATTTCCCATGTATGTACAGTCCCACCATACTGCTTGCCCCACGAACACGTATGGCAAATATATCAAGAGCAATAAAAACGAAAATTTATTTCTTGCAGACCATATTATGCACCGTGCACTTTTGATTGCTATGTTTATGTATTTCTCATCCTTTTGAATAATGTTAGACTGACTTGGGATGAAGATTCGTGCAATAATCAGGTGACAATAGACTGGCCTTATAGATACATATTCAAATTCTTCATCTGGTTATATTTGGTGTAATTTTAAAGTTTAAATATTAGGGGCATACGACTCTAGTTAATGCTTTTATTTCAAGGTAAATGAAAATATCTTGGTGCTCATCATTTGAAGTGGAAAGGCGTCGACTGTGAACGTTGGGATTACAATCTCAATGATGCCCTTCCTCTTGAGTAATCGTCTAATGCTCCAATGGTCGAGGCTGCTTTCCTCCTAGCTCAAAATACCCCCACCCATTTTATTTTAGCCATATCCTTCAAATGTTCCATGGCTAGTTGACTCTCTTATCATAAGTACTTCATATGTTTAGATTCCATCGTTTGAAAAAAAAAATAAGCTCAACCAAAGGTACCCGATTAAGTTTGGATAACTAGTATCCGCGTGAAGTTATCCATCATTTACAGTATATCTATATATAGATATATATCTGTTTTGTTCAATGTATGTATAGTCCCACTATAATGCTTACCCCCATAAACTTTAAGGAAAATATATCACTAGCAACAATCGTTTGTCGATATTGATGGACATACATGATTTCTTGGAGACAATATTTGCATCATCTACTTTCGATTGCTATATGTATGTCTTCCTATCCTTTTGAATAATGTTAGACTGGTTTGGGACAAAGATTCCATGTAATAATCAGGTGACTAGAGACGAGCCTTCTGGATACATTTTAAATTCTTGTTCTGGTTATATTTGGTGGAGTTTCTAAAGTTTAGAATCTTCAGTGCATACGACTATCTTTAATATTTGTCTTTCAAGGTAATTGCAATCATCATTCGAAGTGGAAAAGGTGTCCACTGTGAACGTTGAGATTAAAATCTCGATGATGCCCTTACTCTTGAGTAATAGTCTAATACTCCAATAGCCAAGGCTACTTTCCTACTAGCTTCGAATACCCCCACCCATTATATTTGATAGCCATGTCCTTCAACTATTCCACGACTAGTTTACTCTCTTGTCAGATGTACTTCATATGTCTGGATCCCATTGTTTGAAACTTATTATTTTAAGTTCAACCAAAGGTACTCAATTAAGTTTGGATAAATAGTATCCGCGTGAAGTTATCCAGCATTTATGCTATGTATATCAATTTTGTAAATGTATGTATAGTCCTGCCATAATGCTTACCCCACAAACTATAAGGCAAATATATCAATAGCAACAAAATTTTATAGACATTGTCTACTTTCGTTCGAAAATAAAATCTCCGAACAACTTGGGAAGTCGGCATATAGTAGGGTAAATGCCTAACCCCCTCCACATGAGACAAAATCTCCCAAATCTCTCATGGTCATCAAATTTTCATGCAATTCTTATAGGATGCTCACGGAACCAAAGGCGAGTTGATCATGTAGAGTCGTGTGCCCACACATCATGCATGGTGCTGGCGTATGCTGCAATGCATGTCTTGATATTTGCTTGGGGTTAATAGATGATCTTGTTTTGCCTGGAGTGGGAAAACTTTACTTTATTTTCGTTTGTGTTGCAAAAATCTAAAACATGTTCATTTGATCTAGCTCTAGCCAAAGCACAATAGTCGTTGCCTAGTCCCTGTGGAGAACATGACATCTGCTGTTTGTGGGTGATATATTACGCTATATTTATAGTTGATCAATCTTGGTGCTCATCCTTCGAAGTGGAAAGGGAACGTTGAGATTAAAATCTCAATGATGCCCTTTCTCTCGAGCAATCATCTAATACTCCAATGGTCGAGGCTTCTTTCCTACTAGCTCCAAATACCCCCCACCCATTTTATTTGATAGCCATGTCCTTTGACTGTTCCATGGCTAGCTTATTCTCTTGTCAGAAGTAGTTCATATGTCTGGATCCTATCATGTGACAAGAAAAGTTAAGTTCAACCAAAGTTACTCGGTTAAGTTTGAATAACTAGTATCCCCGTGTAATTATCCAGGATATTAATATATATTAGTTTTTTTTTAATGTATGTATATTCCCACCAAAATGCTTGTCCCGCAAAATGTAAGGCAACTATATCAGTAGCAACAAAAATTTATAGAGATTGTGTGCCTTGCGCTGGAAGATAAGATCTCCAAATAACCAAGGAAGCTGGCATTTAGATGTCCATCCCAACAGCGTTACCCTACTTGATGAACCATATAAGATTTGAGATTGATGGATAGAAATAAATTTCTTGTAGATCATATTATGCACCGTGCACTTTCGATTGCTATATTTATGTATTTCCCGTTCTTTTGAATAATGTTAGGCTGATTTGGGACAAAGATTCCATGTAATAATCAGGTGGCTATAAAATAGCCTTCTGGATAAATTTTCAAATTCTTGGTTTGGTTATATTTGGTGGAATTTCTAAAGTTTAAATCTTCAGGGCATATGACTCTATTAATGCTTTTATTTGAAGGTAAATGTAAATGTCTAGGTGCTCATCATTCGAAGTGGAAAGACGTCTACTGTGAAGGATTCCTTCCTCTTGAGTAATCGTCTAATACTCCTATGGTCGTGGCTACTTACTTACTAGCTCCAAATATCCCCACCCATTTTATTTCATAGCCATGTCCTTCAATTGTTCCATGGATAGTTTACTGTTTTCCTGGAAGTAGATCCCATCGTTCGAAAATAAAAATTATGTTCAACCAATGGTACACACGATTAAGTTATCCAACATTTTATGCTATATATATATATTAGCTTTTATGAATGTATATATGGTCCCATCAAAATGATTGACCCACAAACTGTAAAGCAAATATATCAATAGCAAAAAAAAATTATAGAGATTGTGTGCTTTGTGCTGGAAGATAAAATCTCCGAACAGCTAGGGAAGTCGGAATTTAGCAGGGTATAAGCCTAACGCCATCCACATGAGACGAAATCTCCCAAATATCTCATGGTCATCAAATTTTCATCCAATTCTTATAGGCTCCTAATAGAACCAAAGGTGAGTTGATCCTGCAAGAGACGTATGGACACATCATGCATGGGGTTAGCATATGTTGTAATGCATGAACAAGCCATGCAACATACCACAAACAATGGCGGCCCTGCTGTAGGAGCCTAGACTACGAACGGCAGGAGGAGACTCGGTTTGGGGCAACTGATTTCATTGATAGGAATCGTTGCTATAAATAGCCTACAACCAGCTCATGCCTTGCACAATAAGATAGCAAGATCAGGCCGAGATCAGTTAGAGATATGAACAATATCTAAACAATAACAAGGCTATCTGTTAACACCCCGCCGCAGTCGATACGTTGGCGCTTGGCAAAACGCATAGACTGGACCGGAATGACTGAAAAGACACCGTAGGTAGTCCTTTGGTCATGATATCAGCCAGTTGCTGAGTAGTAGGCACATGGACGACCCGAAGTTCGCCGAGAGCCACCTTCTCGCGCACGAAGTGAATGTCTAACTCAATATGCTTCGTTCGTCGATGATGAACTGGATTGGTAGACATGTACACTGCTGAGATATTATCACAAAAGACCACCGTGGCTTTGGAGGGAGGGGAATCGAGCTCGTCGAGGAGTTGCCGCAGCCATACACAATCAGCAACGGCATTGGCAACGGCACGATACTCAGCCTCTGCACTCGAGCGCGAGACCGTTGGTTGGCGCTTGGAAGACCAGCTGACAAGAGCACCGCCAAGGTAGACGCAGTAGCCGGAGGTGGAGCGCCGTGTGTCCGGGCAGCCTGCCCAGTCTGCATCCGAGTAAGCGACGATGTCGAGTGGAGAGGAGCTGTGGAGCAGAAGGCCGGAGCTCGTGGTGCCGCGGACGTATCGGAGGATACGTTTGATGATGGCGAGATGACCGTCACGCGGATCGTGCATGTGTAAGCAGACTTGCTGTACGGCATATGCAAGATCAGGACGCGTCATGGTCAAGTACTGAAGAGCACCGGCGAGGCTGCGGTACTCGGAGGGATCGGCAACCGGGTCCCCAGCGTCGGCGGCGACCTTGGGAAGGGTGTCGACGGGCGTGGCTGCCGGTTTGCACTGCACCATGCCAGCGCGCTGGAGGATCTCCTCGGCGTACTGCTCCTGGCTGAGGAAGAAGCCCTGAGGCGTACGGCGCACACGGATCCCAAGAAAGTAATGCAAGGGCCCCAAGTCCTTCATCGCGAACTCGAGCATGAGCTTGTCAATGAGAGCGCGGAGCAATGTCGAGGAGGAGGCCGTCAAGACGATGTCATCGACGTACAGCAGGAGATACGCCACGTCGTCGCCCCGCCGTAGTATGAACACCCGAGGCATCAGAACGAGAGGCGATGAAGCCAATGGTGACGGCGAAAGTGGCGAAGCGATGAAACCATGCCCGCGGTGCTTGTTTCAAGCCATAGAGCGACTTGACGAGCTTGCAGACGTGATCCTTGCGATGAGCATCGACGAACCCGGCCGGCTGGTAGCAGTAGACCTGCTCGTCGAGGATGCCGTTGAGGAAGGCGTTCTTCACGTCCAACTGGTGCACAGGCCAGTTACGGGAAGATGCGAAGGTGAGCACGGTGCGTATGGTCGCCGGTTTGACGACCGGCGAGAAGGTTTCGCCATAGTCGACACCAGGACGTTGGGCAAAGCCACGAACGACCCAGCGTGCCTTGTACCGCTCGAGGGAGCCGTCATCTTGTGTCTTGTGCCGGAAGATCCATTTGCCGGTGACGACGTTGGTGTGGGGAGGCCGAGGGACCAACGTCTAGGTGTTGTTCTACGAGAGGGCGTCGAATTCCTCCTGCATCGCCGTGCGCCAGTTGGAGTCGCGAAGAGCCTCCCGGACAGAGGAGGGGAGGGGTGACACTGTCGTGGTGGCGACACGTGCGTAGCGAGGGTGCGGCTTGAAGATGCCGTGCCGAGCACGAGTGATCATGTGGTGGCGGGGAAGCGACGTGGCAGGTGCCGAGTTGGAGGGCGTGGCGTCGGGCATCGGGGACGCGGAACCATGGGCCGAGGAAGCCGCAGAGCCCGTAGCGGATGGTGGGCTGCGGCCTGTCGACGCAGTCGTGGCCGAGGTTGGTGAAGAGGAGCCAGGTGAGCTGCACGGCCCAGCACGGATGGAGCCGTGGTCCGAGGACGATCCGCGCTGTGACGGGCTGCATGGCCCGTCATTGTGGCATGCAGGGGGTGCGGCGTGATCGACGTAGTCCGGTGGGGGGTCGTCGTAGCTGTCGCGCGAACAGGAGGCCGGGGCGATGCTGAAGTCCAGAGGGCTAAAAGGAAACATGTGTTCCACAAAAGTAACATGCCGTGAAAAAATGATGCGTCGAGACACTGGATCATAGCATCGATAACCTTTGCGTCCGGCCGGATAGCCGAGAAAAACACAAGGGGTAGAATAGGGTGCGAGTTCGTGGGGTGCTGTGGCAATCAGATTAGGATAGCACAGGCGACCGAACACTCGAAGAGACCGAAAATCAGGGGCGCAGCCGTGAAGAAGCTCGTAGGGAGTTGTGATGACGTTGGCTTTGCACGGGCGGCGATTTAGGAGGTAGGTGGAGGTGGCGAGAGCCTCAGCCCACCATGGGTAAGGCATGGACGCGTGTATAAGAAGAGTACGGACGCCGTCATTGAGTGTACGAAGAATACGTTCGGCCTTGCCATTTTGTTGGGAGGTGTATGGGCATGTGAGGCGAAGAATAGTGCCATTTGCGGTAAAGAGGGCGCGATTAGCAGTGTTGTCAAATTCTCGTCCATTGTCGGTCTGAAAGGCTTTAATGGAGGACGAAAACTGCGTGCGAACATAAGCATAGAACGCCACGAGAAGGTGATGAACTTCAGACTTGTTACGAATAGGAAACGTCCAAGTGTAGTGCGTAAAATCATCTAAGATAACAAGATAATATTGAAAACCCGAGATGCTTAATACAGGACTGGTCCATAAATCGCAATGACAGAGCTCAAAAGCAACAGATGTTTTGGTGGTGGAGGAAGAAAAAGGTAGTCTAGTGTGTTTGCCCAAACGACAAGCATCGCAGTGCATGGGTAAACTTTTATTACAACTGAATTTGAAATATTTGGATGCATTCGCCAAAGCTTCAATGCCGGGGTGTCCAAGCCGCTGATGCCACAAAGCTGCAGAGACGGTGGCGAGGAAACATTGCGACGGCTGCACGAAGGGGTAGAGGTCGCCGGTGGAGTTACATCGGTGAATAACCCGTCCCGTTGCCAAATCCTTGATAGAAAAGCCAAAAGGGTCAAATTCAATTGAAACAAAATTATCACGTGTAAAAGCACGGACAGACACTAGATTTTTTATGAGTTGAGGAGAAACAAGGATGTTGAGAAGGGAGAGAGGGCGAGTGGATGTTCGAAAGTGAACGGAACCAGTACCGGTGATAGGGAGGGAAGAGCCATCACCGACAATGATATGAGAACGAAAATTGGGAGGACGAGGAGAGAGTTCTATACCGGAACCAGAGCCCATGTGAGAGGAAGCACCGCTGTCGAGGACCCACTCGCCGCCGTGTCCTGGTTGCGCTTGAAGTGCCATCTGGTTCAGCGCGGCGATGAGGGCCGACTGATCCCACTGCATCGGAGGAGCAGCCGAAGGAGCGGTCGGAGGAGCGGTCGGTGCAGCCGGCGCGGCGTGGACGGCGAGACCGTGGGGCACGGTCGGGGTAGGCGGACGTGCACCGGGAGCGGCCCCGAGGATGCCGCGCCCTGCCCAGGCCTGGAACGTACCAGCGAGGGCCGGCGCGGGCGGGTGCGGAGCAGGCGGACGCGCACCCGCGGCAGGAGGGGCGAACGGAGCCGGGGCACCAGGAGCGGCCCCCTTCTTCTTTTTCTTCTTGCCCTGACCGGGAGCAGATGAGGGGCCGGCGTGGGTGGAACCCGCACCGTAGAAACCCGCTGGCGTCGGGTTGAAGTAGGGGGGCGGAGCAGGGTTGGTGTACGCCGGCATGGGAGCGCCGGCAGCCTGGGACGCGAGATGAGCCTGGGCGAGGAGCGCGTTGTGGGCGACGATGCGAGTACGACGGCCGAGGCGCCGCTCCTCCAAGAGCAAGAAGTTGCGGAGCTTGACGAAGGACGGCAGGCGACCGCGCGTCATGTGCGGGACGGCGTGCTGCAGCTGCTCGTTGAGGCCGCGGAGAACGTTGTGGACGAGTTGGCGATCTCGGACGGGAGAGCCAAGATCGCCAAGCGTGTCGGCCATCTCCTTCATCTTGGAGGTGTACTCGACGACGGAGAGGTCGCCTTGATTGAAGCCGTGAAACTCGTCGCGGAGGTAGGTGGCGCGCGTGTCGCGATTGTCGCGGAAGACGCTGCGGATGGCGCGCTAGAGGGAGAGGGCGGTGGCGTTGCGCGGCTCCACGATCGCCAGAGTGGAGGGCGTGACTGTGGCATCGTACCACGAGACGATGGCGAAGTCGTTGAGCACCCAGTCGGAGGTGCCCTGGGCGGGGGAGCCGTCGACGTGATCCCGGAGCCCGAGCTTGGAGAGGGCGGTGAGGAATTGGCGGCTCCAGATGTCGTAGTTCTCCTTCTCGTAATCCAGCGTGACGAGGACGTGGTCACGGATGCGGAGAGCCTGCAGCTGAGGGGTGGGGAGAGTCTGAGTTGCGACGGGGATGCCGAACTGTTCGAAGGCATCGGCGTCGGAGTCCGAGGAGGAGGCGGAGGTGTAGCCGATCGAGCTCATGGCGGCGAGGGAAAGGGGAGGCGGCGGCGGAAGCTGGAGATTGGATCTAGGTATCTGATACCATGTAGGAGCCTAGACTACGAACGGCAGGAGGAGACTCGGTTTGGGGCAACTGATTTCATTGATAGGAATCGTTGCTATAAATAGCCTACAACCAGCTCATGCCTTGCACAATAAGATAGCAAGATCAGGCCGAGATTAGTTAGAGATATCATATCTAAACAATAACTAGGCTATCTGTTAACACCTGCCTCACTCTCCCTCCTGCCGTAATCCTCCCTGTTGGCAGATCTCCAAGTTCTGCTGTGTGCTCCTCCAGCACTGTCGTCGGTCACGAAAGCCACGCTGGATCGCTCATCTCTGTCATGTACCAGACACTACATAATGTCCAAAGACCAGAGGTGCCCTCCTTCGAGACCATCGACAATAGCGGAAACCTGCTCTATCATATCATCTGGAAGATCGAAGATGTCGTCCATGCCAACAGCGTTACCGCGGGCCTGATGGGACATCTACGATTTGAGATTAATGGAGATAAATAAATTTCTTGTAGACCATATTATGCACCTTGCACTTTCGATTGCTATATTTATGTATTTCCTATACTTTTAATAATGTTAGGCTGATTTGGGACAAAGAATCCATATAATAATCAGGTGACCATAGACTAGCCTTCCGGATACATTTTCAAATTCTTGGCGTGGTTATATTTTGTGGAATTTCTATAGTTTAAATCTTCAGGGCATATGACTCTGTTTCATGCTTTTATTTCACGATAAATACAAATATCTTGGTGCTCATGATTCGAAGTGGAAAGACGTATGTGAACGTTGAGATTAAATCTCAATGATACCCTTCCTCTTCAGTAATTGTCTAAGACTCCAATGGCCAAGGCTGTTTTCGTACTAGCTCCAAATGCCCCCACCCAGGTTATTTGATAGACATGTCCTTCAACCGTTCCATGGTTAGTTTACTCTCTTATGAGAAGTACTTCATATGTATGGATCACATCGTTCGGAAAAAATAGTTCAAGCAAATATACTCGATTAATTTTGGATAACTAGTATCCTCGTGTAGTTATCCAACAGTTTTCGCTATATATATAATAAAGTCCCACCATAGTGCTTGCCCCCACAAATTGTAAGGCAAATATATCAGTTTGCAACAACAAAAAATGTGTGCTTTGCGCTGGAAGATAAAATCTCCGAAGCCACAGAAGTCGGCATTTAGCAGGGTATAAGCCCAACCCCCTCCACATGGGACAAAATATCCCAAATCTCTCATGGTCATAATATTTTTATCCAATTCCTATAGACTCCTGACGGAACCAAAGGCGAGTTGATCCTGCAAGAGACTTGTGTGGACACGTAATGCATGGTGTTGGTGTATGCTACAAGGCATGAACAAGCCATGCAGCTTGCCACAAATAGTGGCGGCCCCGCCTCCCTCTCTCTCCTGCTGTACGGTGTGGTAATCCTCCCACATGGCACATATCCAAGTTCTGTTGCATGCTCCTCCAACATTGTCATTGGTCATGGGAGCCACACAAGATCGCTTGTTTCTATCGTGTACCAGACACTGCTGAATGTCCAATCACCATAGGAGCCCTCCTTCGAGACCATCGACTGTGTCGGAAACCTGCTCTGTCATGTCATCGGGAAGCTCAGAGATGACGTCCAAGACAACAGCATTACCGCTGCCTGATGAACCATCTACGGTTTGATATTGATGGACATAAATCAATTTCTTGCAGACCATATTATGCACCGTACACTTTCGATAGCTATATTTATGTCCTTCCTATCCTTTTGAATAATGTTAGACCGGTTTGGGATAATAATTCCGTGTAATAACTAGTATCCGTGTGTAGTTATGCAACATTTTACGCTCTATATAAGTTGTTTTGAATATATGTATAGTCCCACCATAATGCTTGCCCCACAAACTGTAAGTCAAATATATGAGTAGCACAAAAAATTATAGAGATTGATGGACAAAAATAAATTTCTTGCAGACCACATTATGCACCGTGCACTTTTTCGGTTGCTATATTTATGACTTTTCCTATCTTTTTGAATAATGTTAGACTTATTTGGAACAAAGATTCCGTGTAATAATCAGGTGAATATAGACTAGCCTCCTAGATACATTTTCAAATTCTTGATCTGGTTATATTTGGTGGAACTTCTAAAGTTTAAATCTTCGAGGCATACAACTCTAGTTTATTCTTTTATTTCGAAGTAAATGCAAATATTTTGGTGTTCATCATTCGAAGTGGAAAGGTATCTACTNTAATCGCAAGGCTCTAGAGAATTTTTCAAGATCAAGAACCCCGAGTCCCCCGGTCGGCAAACCAACTCCCTGCGCATCTTGCATTTTTTTTACACGACACCTTGTCAGAATCCACCACAATAAAGCCCTCCTAAGCTTGTCGATAGCCACAATCACCTCCTTGGGCAAGAGCAAGAGCATGACGTGGTTGCCTGGTTGGCAATGGAGGTGAGCACGATTTTAACCGAAACTCATCGTCCGATCATCATGACAAAATTGTAGACAGGTATTGGGGGGAAGCCACACACGGGAAACACCGTGGGGTTCCTGTTATATATATAGGGCACTAGGCCGGTTAGGGTTTAGGTACAATACACGTATACACGGGTATACAAGTCATAGACTAATATCTACAGGCTAACACCCCCCCGCAGTCACAGCGGGAGATTCTCGGACGCAAAGGCTGGACCGAAAGTCAAGGAAGATCTGACTTGGTAGCCCCTTCGTCATCACATCGGCGAACTGTAGCGAGGAAGGTACATGCAATACCCGAACTTCTCCAATGGAAACCTTCTCGCGAACGAAGTGGATGTCAATCTCGATGTGCTTGGTTCGGCGATGCTGAACCGGGTTGGAGGACATGTAGATGGCAGACACGTTGTCACAATAGACCAGAGTGGCAGCGCGAAGAGGTCGATGAAGCTCCTGTAGTAGCTGTCGCAGCCAGCAGCACTCAGCCACAGCATGAGCTACGGCTCGATACTCGGCCTCAGCACTAGACCGAGAGACTGTCGTCTGTCGCTTGGATGACCAAGAGATAAGACTGTCCCCGTAGTAGACGCAGTAACCCGACGTAGAGCGGCGCGAGTCAGGACACCCTGCCCAATCAGCGTCGGAGTAGGCAGTGAGAGAGGTCGATGTAGAGGCACGGAGCTGCAGTCCAAATGTCAGTGTTCCACGGACATATCGTAGCACACGCTTGACTAGAGCCAGGTGCGGTGTGCGAGGAGCATGCATATGCAAACAGATTTGCTGCACAGCATATGAGATGTCCGGGCGCGTGAGGGTGAGGTACTGCAAAGCGCCAGCCAAGCTTCGGTATTCCGTGGCATCAGAGATGAGGTCACCATCAGAATTAGACAACTTGGCATGAGTATCGATCGGAGTTGGAGCAGAATGACACTCAGACATACCAGCTCGCTGTAGGAGATCCGTGGCGTACTGGCGTTGAGAAAGGAAGAGCCCAGCAGAAGAGCGACTGACAGCTATCCCCAAAAAGAAGTGGAGGTCCCCAAGATCTGTCATCGCAAACTCGCTGTGTAATCTGTCAAGAAGTCCCTGAAGAAACGCAGGTGAGGATGCAGTAACAATGATATCATCCACATAGAGGAGCAGGTATGCCGTGTGACCACCAGAACGCAAGACGAACAGTGATGTGTCAGTTGCAGAAGCAACGAAGCCCAAGGTGGTGAGGTAAGCTGCAAACCGTTGGTACCATGCACGGGGAGCTTGCTTCAATCCATACAGAGACTTGTGAAGGCGGCAAACATGATCAGGGTGAGTATCATCAACAAAACCTGGGGGCTGCTGGCAGTAGACAACTTCATCAAGGTTGCCATTGAGAAAGGCATTCTTGACATCGAGCTGACGAATGGGCCAAGAGCTGGAGACGGCAATGTGCAGAACGAGCCGAATCGTAGCTGGTTTGACAACAGGGCTAAACGTCTCATCATAGTCGATGCCTGGACGCTGAGAGTATCCACGAACGACCCACCTTGCCTTATAACGAGCCAGACTGCCGTCGGAGTGGAACTTCTGCCGATAGATCCACTTCCCAGTGACAATGTTTGCACGTGGAGGGCGAGGTACGAGAGACCAAGTCTTGTTATCCATGAGAGCCTTGTACTCCTCAGCCATCGCTGAACGCCAACGTGAGTCCTGCATAGCTTCACGAAACGTAGACGGCACAGGAGCAACAGTGTTATCCACAGCGGAAAGGTTCAACCTGTCGGGAGGACGAACACTGCGACCAGATCGGGTGGTCCTTGGCGTAACAGCCTCGGTAGTCGACGTGTCCGTGACACGGACCGAGGCAGTTGTGGAAGAGGGCGCGGCAGAAGATCCTGCCGCGGCAGAAGAACGGCGCGCGGCAGGCTGCCGGGGGGCCGCGGCAGCCTGCCGAGAGGCTGCGGCAGCCTGCCTGGGAGCTCGGGCAGCCTGGAGTGGTGACGCGGCAGCGCGACGAGGTGTCGAGGCCGTGGTGTCCGGCTGCATACGGGCCGACGACGGTCCTGGTGACGCAGCAGTGGGGCCAACTGGGGCAGCTGGTGGCGGTGGCGGTGGCGGGAGCGCACCGAAAAGCATGTCGAGACGGTGCGCGTCCGTGACATGCGATGAAGCCGTCGTCGAGGAGGTCGCTGCAAGCTGAAACGGAAAAATGGTCTCATCGAAAACCACATGTCGTGAGATTATAATCTTTCCAGTGGCAGGAACGTAGCAGCGATAACCGCGATGGTTTGAGGGATATCCGAGAAAAACACACGCCACGGAGCGTGCGCTGAGTTTGTGTTGAGCGGTGGAAGCAATGTTGGGGTAACATAGGCAACCGAAAACGCGGAGGATATCATATGCAGGTGGTCGACCGTGCAGGCGAGTGTACGGTACGAGAGAATTTATCGCGGTACTGGGACGACGGTTTAGGAGATAGGTGGAGGCGGCAAGGGCCTCAGCCCAAAACGTGTCAGGCAGGTGCGCCTGAAACATCAATGTGCGCATAGTGTCATTGAGAGTACGTATGGCACGCTCAGCTTTGCCGTTTTGCTGAGAGGTGTAGGGGCACGATAACCGCAGCGTGGTACCGTTAGTGGAGAGAAGAGTATCAACAGAAGTGTTGAGGAACTCAGTACCGTTATCAGCTTGTAAAGCGCGAATAGTGACACCGAATTGTGTGCGTGCATAAGAGAAGAAGTCGGAAATAATGCGAGCAGCACACGACTTTTGACGCAAAGGAAAGGACCAATAGTAGTGCGAGTAGTCATCGACAATTACAAGGTAATAGCGAAAACCAGAAGTACTTATAATGGGTGATGTCCACAAATCACAATGTATCAAATCAAAAGCAGCACTAGACACGGTAGTTGACTGACGAAACGGTAGACGAACATGCTTGCCAAGCTGACAGGCGTGACAAACACGAGAGCATCTACTTTTATTACACTTGATAAAATCTAGACGCTGGAGGGCCGACATAGCATCGTGCCCTGGATGACCAAGACGTTGGTGCCACACATCGGAGGTGGCTGTGGCAACCAAGGCGGTGGAAGGCGACCGGCAGATGGAGGCGTTGCCGGGAAAGGTGTATAGATCTCCATCACTATTGCAACGAAGAATCACGCGACGGGTCTTCAGGTCCTTCACGGAGAAACCAAAGGCGTCAAACTCAATGGAACAAATATTATCGCGAGTAAATTTGCGAATGGAAAGCAAATTGCGAATAAGACTTGGTACTAGTAAAACGTGGTTGAGTTTAAAGACGTGGCCTGAGGATGTGCGAAAGGAGGATGAACCCGTAGAGGAAATAGGAATAGAAGTGCCATCCCCAACGGTAACAAAGTGTGGAGAAGCAAGAGGTTTGGATGTGTGTAAGTTACCATCGTCGTTGGTCATGTGGGAGGAGGCGCCGGAGTCCATGACCCAGCCTCCTGGCTGCATGGCGAGGTTGTTGAGTGCGGCGATGAGGGAAGAGCTGTCCCAAGTCGATGTAGACGTGCCCGGTTGCGCAGACTGGTACACCGGTGCCAGCGTGGTGTTGTAGGCCTGCGGGCGTGGACCGAGGATGCTGGGGCCGGAGGGTGCGCGCCACTGCCCCGCTCCCGGGGAGAAGCACACCCATGGTCCAGCAGGAGCGGGCGTGGTGCGAGTGGCCTGGCCGGAGCCGCCACCCCTGCGACCACCGTTCTTGTTCTTCGGCTTGGACGGCTGCTTGCCCTTGGTGTCGGTGGAGGACTCGCCACGGCAACCCTGGCCGGTGCAAGGGGCAGGGCCGCGAGCTTGAGCGACCAGGGCAGTGGAGGCGGCGTTTGCCGCGGCGTTGGCCTGCTGCATCTCCTCCATGAGGAGCATGGTGCGAGCACGAAGGAAGGAGGGCAGCGGCTCGGTCATGGAGATGACCGTGGCAGCCGATGCGAAGGTAGAGCCGAGGCCGCGGAGGGTGTTGAGGACGAGCGCCCGGTCAGTGACGGGCGAGTCGTTGTCGGCGAGCGCGTCGGAGAGCTGCTTCTGGCGGCGGCAGTACTCGTGGATGGACATGGCTCCCTGCACAACTTGGCGAAATTCATTGTCGAGGTAGATCGCCTTACTTGCCTTGTTCGCGGTGAAGAGCTCGGCGGCGGCGAGCCAGAGTTGACGCGCTGTCTGGTTCCTGGTGAGGATCATGTCGGCGACATCCTCGTCGATGGCAGCATGGAGCATGTTGAGGACGGTGTAGTCCACCGTGCTCCACGCGGCGTCGGTCGGTGCGGCGGCGATGGTGCCGTCGATGTGGCCGATGTAGCCCGCGCGGCCGAGAGAGGCGCGCATGAAGATACACCACTTGGTGTAGTTGGCGCGGTTGAAGGAGAGGATGACCGGGCCGGCCGATCTAGGGACGGCGGCGTCGGCAGCGGGCGCGATGATCGGGACGATCGCGCCAGCGGTGGAGTTGACGAGGGCGCTGGAGGTGCCATCGGAGAGGGCGCCGTGCGAGCCCATCGTTGCAGCGGAAGGGGGTGGCGGCTTGAGGTGAGAGGCGGCGGCGATCTAGGGTGTAGAAGGCGGCGGCGCTAGGGTTTTAGGATCGGGAAGGGCTGATACCATGTAGACAGGTATTGGGGGGAAGCCACACACGGGAAACACCGTGGGGTTCCTGTTATATATATAGGGCACTAGGCCGGTTAGGGTTTAGGTACAATACACGTATACACGGGTATACAAGTCATAGACTAATATCTACAGGCTAACACTAACAAGCCAGGTGAACGGAAACAGAGCTAAGTTGAACTGCTGCAATGCTCATAGTTGAAATGGGACGTCAAAATTTACATGAATGATCTACTTATTCACCTTTTAGGATTGGAAAGTAATAAATTCAGCATATATCCTCATGTTCAGAATTCATAGCATCCATTCAGTTAAACCCGATTGCCAGCCTACAATTTTGTGACGAGCGACTGAATGATGCGAAGGTATAATTCTAGGCGAGTGATGCACGTAAGCAAGTAAAATCGTACGGTAACTAAAATGGAGCACCATTACACCAGTGCATCGTGATAATATAGCTGGCATGCTCATCCCAAAGTCCTCTGAATGAAAGAAAAACATTGTAATCCGGCAGTAAAGAGTGGAAGCAGTCCTAGTTATCTCTAATATCGAGGAAAACAAACAGCATTCCAAATTAGCTGTACCAAGTACAAAATGTTGGTCTTCGAGCACAATATTCACTTGTGAGAACTGAACTAGAAGATATTGCATGGTACTTCAATTTATTTGATGAGGTGTCTTTTTTTCAAGAGACTGGCAGGACCACGGCCCTTCAGTTAGAAGAAATAGAGCATCATTTACAGTGCGGCTTGGTACAGGGATCAAGCCGCAAAACCACCACCAGGTGGCATGAGGATTAGTCGCCAAAGAAAGCTCTACAGGGGTGTTGCTGAGACAGAAATGCGCCCAAACTCCATCAACCACCCTCGCCATAGGTTTTGCCTAATTTCACTGAAGACATGGCGGTTCCTTTCCTTCCACATATTTTGCATATAATTCGGTGAAATTTCTCACACCGCACCTAGCCTAGCGCCCCATATATGCATAATTGTTGGCACGTCTTCGTCATATGATCTTCCTACACTTGATCCACCATTGAGTCCATTGTTAGAGTTGAGAATTTGCGGTCTGCAATCAAGAATCTTATCAGTGAGACAGTGAGCACATAATTCCTTATTCAGATGAGAGACTACTCGAAATCACAACCCTCACTGTGCGGCAATAATTGATCTCATTTTCGGTCTTGATTGTAGCAATGAACTTAAAGAAAAGTAAAGACAATGCTGCAGAATTCAGCAAACTTTGATTTACTTTCTTGATCAACTTACAAACGTATACCGATACCTTATAAAAAAAGTTGCCAACGGGGGAATGATCCCTCCCTTGGTCATACGTTGTTAGGTAGGTGAGACACCCGGTTTATTCGAGCATGCGCAGCTGGGACTCGATTTTTCGAGCCCGCGCAGCTGGGACTCGAACCCGAACGGGTCGGCTCCACACCCGGAGCATCAACCACCAAGCCAGCGCTTGGTTCTCATACCGATACCTTATGATATTTGATAGCCACTTCAGGGCTGGTAATCACACTCATGACCAGAGAATGCTCACTAAGGAAAGCAAACATATAGATCCGATTGCATATATCTAACAAAAGGAAACAATATTCACATGGGGTAACTAATTAGCAAAAGGATGAACACATTCATACCTAATTATTATTTCGTGACTGCTCAAGCTCAGGCCTGTGAACTGACATTCGGGCAATCTCAGATACAGCTGCATCACTTGCAGGCATATCATCACCAGCAAGCTCCTCATACGCAGCCTCAAATGCTTCTTGCCAGAACCTCGGAAGCCATACGTGATCACCAGTGCGTGTGTACAGGTCCCACATCCGGCGCACTAGTTTCTCCCTTTCCTCCATCTCCTACTCATTCATAATAGGCATACTTGAGTACTCTGTTCACAAAATCACAAACACAAAATATTTCTACTTCCATTTGTTTGTAGCTTGAATTTCTCTTGCCGGTAGACAACTACCAATATTGAAATGCTACTTAGATAATTACCAGAATGGAGCATGTTATCATAACCCAAAATAGGAACAAAGGAAGATTGTTCTTCATCCAGGTAATATACCGACTAACATGATGGTTTCAGGTTTCAGCACAAGGCATAGCACTTCCTCAGCACTAAACTGAACATTCAGAGGCTCAGAAGATGCAAATGTATGGGTGAACTCACTGTGTGCCCAGAAAAACTGATTTGTTGCACATCCCTTAATCTGCTTTCATTCTTACAGTTTAAAACCTATATATCCTATATATAACTAAATAGGTGATCCTGGCTAACTTATTTTGCAGCACATGCAGCTATGCCATATTATCACTTCTATTTTTTTATTAACCGATTTTTTTTCTATGTGGTAGTAATCACCAACTAGCATTGCATTAACACAGCACTCACTTCCGAGTGGGCTCATTCGGCCCATAACTACTGTTCATTTTCTTCAAGCAGGCGAGCAACAATTCTTCTTCTCTCCCACAATAAAAAAGCAAGCAACCATTTGACTCTTCATGTGCTTATTAGTTATCACTCCTCTCCATGATTGCTCCAGGAAACAAAACGGTGCTCACCCTCTCCTCTCCCCACTGTCACCGCCAGGACATAAATTTGCAAGAAACTGCGCTCCTGTGGGCAGCTTGGACAGTTGGACGGATCTTGGCACTGATGCCACGCCTGTATGACAGTTGCGTTGTCAGAGTTTCTCGATTGTGCTCCCAAAGAAGGTGTGAAGGCCGGTCTATAGCGATAACACGGGGTTACCATACACGCTTCTTAGTGCAGGTTCGCGCGCGCCAGCAGCTCATGCTCGAGCTTCTCCTCTTCCAGATGTTGTGATTTCTTAGGATTCTCAACTGATAATTTTGTGACTGGTTTAACATCTTATCGCTTATAAGAAAACATTAGTGTTCACATAGTGTGACAACTAATACCAACAATTCATCCTACTTTGTGCATGGCGTTTACACGGCTCTGGAGGCATGTTTTTTAGTGATTATCTCGAAGGAATATCTTCTACTACAACATATAATAAAACAGAGGTAATATTCTTTTTTTGTTGGTTCCTACATTCACAGTCACTCTCTAGTTTGTTGGTTCATACAAAAAAAAAAAATCCTTGCTAAATTTTTTTGCCCTGCCACACTTACACGTTATCTAAGTACCTTATGGATTACTATCATGTAAATGGATCGTGGATGTACAATTTTCTCTTTTCACTCACATTTCAGTCAACAAATTCAAGTATTTCATCAATCACTTTGGTTTATATTTTATTGTGGGCTAGTTTTGGCCATTTGAGTACCAAGGATGAATCCTACAGAAAAAAATCAAGATAATGTTACTGGTCATAATTTGGGAGCATGTTCATATTTTCCCTACTATCAAATCTAGGATGACCAAAGGTTTGGATTTTCCAGATATTAAATAAACTTCCCAATCTGACATAACATGTCTTCGATTTATTTATTTCTCTTTCTGTGCCTGAGACCAAATTTTTTTATGCACGAGTAGAAACTACCTTACTTATCCGACATCTTCATGACGTGTTTCGTGCATGATATTTTTATTTCAGCGGGAACAACACATCTTTTCTTTAACGTAGAGTTAAGAAATGCCTCATGACTAACAGATGAAAACCTTATTTTGTTCAGATTTCAACATATGCTATTTTCTTACTTTCATATTAGGAAGCAAAGATCAAACAGTAAAAACATTAAAACAGGTTTGCTTGAATGTGCACTGGTGGAGCTGACCTAAAGCAATTGCGCATCTCCAAGTTTTGGCGGAGCTGACCCGAAGCAACTCATAATCTTCAACTCTTTTGTAAACTAAGTTGCTAACAATCTATTTTCTGTACAGTTTGTATCCTGAATAATGATGTTTAACCATCACTAAAGGTAGTTTACTGAATATGTTATCCATAGTTGATAGTTTTTTTTTTCAACAACATAGCAAGTGTAGTTTAGTTATTTTTGCATATGTTTTGCATTAAGCATGTGTTTGTTGTTTACATACATTTCTTTAGTTATTAGCTTATTTTCATGCTACAACGTGCGGGTATTACCTAGTGTTTGCAGAAATCGGTATGAGTGTGCCACCAATTTCATGACCACTGTGGAACTTAGAGGTAAACGATCCATCTCCTTCGAAAAAATCACAATGTCACACATTTCTACATATTTCTAAGAAGTAAGAATAAACATTTTGAGCTCAGGATGCGGGAACAGAACAAGACCCAAGTCATAGAGATCTGACAGGGAATGTGGTTAGGGGAACCGTACGAGCGGGTCGAGGTCGTCGAGGAGGGGACCGCTCACGTCCCCGGAGGCGATGGCGAGGTCGCCGGACGACAAACGGAGGGTGACGGAGGCGGCGAAGACGGACCAAAGCGCGAGTAGGGCGATGGCGGCGAGGGCCCACGCCTTGTACCGCCCCTTCCCGAGCAGCGCCGCCTCCGTGCCTCCGCCAGGGGAGACAGGAATGGAGATCTTGGTCGCCGGCGTCGGCGAGGGTGGGTGGTTGCCGTGGTACTGGTGGCCGGTGACGGCCTTCATTGCTCCCCTCGGGCCGGCCCTGATCCTAGCTCTCGATTGTAACAGTGGGGATTGGACTGGCGGGTAGACTCGTAGTAGTGTGTGCGTGTCGTCTGTCAGTGATGAAGAGATGATCGACCTTTTTCCCTTTCTGCAGGTGAAGAGGATCAAGGTTAAGAGCATCTCTGACAGATTCACTATATTTGCGAACCGAAAAATCAGTTTTGGGTATTCGAAATTGATTTTTACAGTTTTCAGATCCACCGCGCCGAACAGATACACTATTCATATCTGAAATTTTAAAAAACAAGTTTACGGCCGGAATTTAACAAAAAAGTTTATCGCCGTTCATGATCATTAACATAATTTACATACATTTTACTTTAGGATTAGCCTAAACTAAGCCTGACCCTACCGAGGCAAAAGGGGCATCAGCGGCGCCGAGCTCACTCGTCGTCTGCGTCCGTGGCAGCGTCGACGACTAGACCTTGGGCACATCCTCATCATGGCTGAGGTAAACCTTGATGGCGGACACGCGCTCCATCCACATCATGATGTACTCCTCCCGGGCTTCTTCGAGGCGGTGCTGACCACCCTCGTTACCGGTTGCCGTCGCGCGCTTGGCTTCCCGGCGAGTCTCCTCGACCTCGCGGCGACACTTGATGTGGGGTAAGATGTACTTGTCGAGCACATCGAACCCCGCCCAAGCGGACTGCTCGCCGCTCCGGGGGTGTCAGCCGCATTCCTGACCCTGCAAGGACCTCCACGGTTCCACCACGCCGTCCAGGAGTGCGTCCTCGTCGTCATCGCTGAGCACCACCACGTCCATGTCGAGCAGGAGCTCCCCGTCTCCGTGTCGTGCGAGCGGGCGGACGACGCAACTTGTTCGCGGCGGCCGAGGTGTGGAGGCGGCGCTCCTCCTTGTTGCTCCTTTCGAGGCCGCCCGCATAGCGCATGGATGATCCGGCCATGGATCTAGCGCGCGGAGGTGGCTATCCGACGAGAAATTGCTTGTCGAAACTTTCTAAACCTCGCGGCGGAGAGAATCGGGGGGCTAACCCTAATTGACCCCCCGATACCGTTGATATAATGTTGGGGCTTCCGCTTATCCGGAACCTCGGAAAAATTTATCCGGGCCGGACAGATATGCAGTGCATGTTCGGGCCGTAAAAACGGCCCGAACTGCATATCGACCGGAATTTTCCGGGCCGAGGGGAGGGCTTATTTGGCATCTGCCGGAGATGCTGTAAATGTGGCAACTAGGGCCATTCCCCGATCTCAGGTGTTAACTCAACTATTATGGGATGGTTTTGGTTAGAGTTTAATCCCCGTGGGGATCTTATCAAAGGTGAAACCCTCCCCATCGGGTAAACGGGGTTGGTTCTTGGCCACCACTATCCATATCCGGTACCCATGAATTCCCAGCTATGGCACATGACATGGAAAATTAAGGTTATAGAGAGGTATGCATATATACCAGAAACCCTAATTCCCACCCGTGCAACCATGCACTGTGCTTGTTTCCCCCTCCCGACCCCGGCAGCCACAACCCGCACAACGCACATACGCATGCCTCTCTCGAAATCCCGATCAAGGGATTCCCATCTGTTATCCACCGCACGCTGACACCCTCGGTTACCATCGCACGTCGACGACGTCCTTGCTCTCCAATGTACATTGTCGCTCTCCACTCCTCAGCCACATGTCGTCGTTCTCTTCTCGGCGATCGCAACCTCCTCTCATCCTATGGGAGCATCCTCTCAGCAATTTCCGCCTCCTCTCATCCACTGACCGCATCCTCTAAATCGGGGATGGGAATCCGTTGGTTATCTATTTACCCGATAGGATGGGGATGGTAGAAGAAATTGCCCCGTAGCAACTAATGGGGCCAGGGACATTTTTGTTGCACGAGGATGCTTATGGTTGATCACTAACCAGTGGTTAGTGTCCCCAATATTTGCTATATACCAGGTAGGATAATTAACATTGTTGCATTGTTAACCTAATTTTACAAACTTCTTCAAAACCTTATTTACGGGATCAAATCTCCAACATACTGATTTATGAAAATAATGACTTGTTTATTCGTATTATTTCTCTAGTGTTTGTTTGATGTTAACTATAGACGGTTGTCTTGAATCACTCTATTTTCAGTTCTTATGATTTAAATTACTTGCTCAAGATCTACTCATATCTATAATTTTTTATGGGTACATGTCAAAACTACATATTTTATATAAGTTTACATCGTTTTTATTGGACTAACCTATTAACCCGTTGCCAACCGGCAATTCATGTTCGCTACTTATTTTGGCATCGCACGAAATTTCTATTTACGGAAGTACAAATTTGGGGGAAATACCACGAGTCGTAACTTTTCATGGAGTTTCTAGGAAGCACCGGAGGGGGGCGACGAGCCATAAAGCCCTAGCACGACCACGTCACAGGGACCAGGGGGACACCTGCCACCAACATATCTATTTTTTTATTGTTTCATGCTACTTAATTGTCATCGTTACATATTTATATCATGATTTTATATCATTTTGTAGCATTTTCTAGAACAAATCTATTAAACCGGTGACAAGTGTGAGTTGTTGTTTTCAACTGTTTTTGAGTTTCGGAAAATCTCTTCAAGAAAAGTTGTCGAAAAATATGAAAAATTACAGAAACTCTAACTTTCAGAAAAACAGGCGGAGCCATAAGATGGGCATCAAAGGAGGCCCCTAGTAGCCACGCGGCTAGGGGACGCAACCAGAGGCTAGGGCGCGGGCCCCACCAGCGGGTCCAAATCGGGCACCGCCTTACGACCCCCTTCGGCCTATATATTCGTCATGACCTAATTGGACGGGAGGGCCGCAACACCGCAGGCGAGGGGACTCCAACAGTGCAAGCGATGATGGGAGGGCTTGATGACGTGGATCACACATTCACTGGGGAACCCCAAGAGGAAGGTATGATGTAGCAAAGCAGCAGTTTCCCTTGATTACAAAACCAAGGTTGTCAGATCTAGTAGGACTTGTAGAAGGCTTAGCGAGGAGTCAATCTACTATGGCGCTTGCAGATTAATGCGGACCAGCACACAATCACAAACAAGTACTTTGCCCCAACGAAACAGAGAGGTTGTCAATCTCTCCGGCTTGCCGAACACAAAGAATTAATTGTGCAGATGTAAAATGTGATGAGAGTAAAATATGACCAGCGAGCAAATGATGATGAAAAGGTATTAGAACGGTTGTACACAATGTAAGAAAATAGGACCGGGGTCCACAGTTCACTAGTGGTGTCTCTCCAAAAGATGTACATGATGGGTAAACAAATTACAGCATGTCAATTGACAGAATTATGGGCGCACAACAATGCTATCATAAAACAATATAGTTCACCGTTTCATCTAATATGAGCATTACGTCAAAATACATAGTGAAAAAGCATGGTTGCCCCCATGTGTGGTTTTGGTAATTAATGACAATCCTTAAGGACTAATGTGTGCTTTGAGCTATACTTGTAGGTTTGGTCCATAGCAATGCTTGAACTCCATATGTTGGAGTCAAGGCTAAAAGAAGAAGAGTTTATGTTCATCAAGCATAGTTCTCCATGAGCATGTGACGAAAGGAATATCCTATGTAGCTCATGGAGGATGGCGTCACGGGGTGATCGTCATCAAGATAAGGGCCGAGTGAAGATATGTCGAAGATTGCCTCTCCCATCTTGGTGTATGGGGGAGCACGTTGCGAGTCTTCACCGAGCGGAGCGCAAACAAGAAAGGTGGTCCAACTTGAGAAGGTCAAGATCGTCATCATCAAGCTCAAGTGGATTATGCGCAAGGCAAAGGTATGATCTTGATAGGTTTTCTATTTTACCGGTCTCATGATGTTAGTTGAGACCGGGTTATAGGATAGATAACCGTACTATCAAGAGGGGCTCTCAAGCGAGTATCTTGATCGTATCACCGTTGAGAGCTCAAACCTTTGCATCATTGGCACCATCTTCATTGGTTCTTATTTTGCTCTTATCATGGTGTGGTGTTGGTTCTTGTCGTGCTTGTCATGACAAGGCCAAGTGTAGCGCCCCGACCCCTGAACTATGCAATGAAGCTTTGTGCAACCGGTCATGCTACACAATCGAAGGTTACTGGGTTTACCAATCCCATGCCAAAACCTTTGGCAGGCATGCTCGGAATGGATCATCGGCACGCAACACTTCAATCATGCCATAAGCTCAGACATAGCTATCATGCATAATAAAGAGATCAAGACTGCGGAACAACTGGCACATCACAGACTCTATGACACAAAGAGATCATATAGCAACTCATATATGAGAAAGATACAAATTACACAAAAGGGGTCACAGACCCATCAGTACATCATGCGGAAGCGAAGTAGTTGTCTAGTACAACAAAATTCAAATATATGGCCTAAGAGGCCTACACATAAACATAACCCAGCCAGCTTGTTCCAACGTCCCAAGCTGCCACCTGTGAACCCCGAACTACTCGTCGATGTCCAAGAAGAAACCACCTGTGTGCTTGGTGTCGTCCTCCTCTGAAACAAATTATAAAAGTAGCAAAGAGAGACTGAGTACGACGTACTCGCAAGTTTAGTAGGGCGATATAGGCCCAATGCTGACGGAGGCTCTAATGATGTATAATATAGCTAATTTGCATAAAGCTAGTTTTCCTTTTTAAAATACATAAGGACCCATGGTATCGCCTACTCAGAATGTTTTCCGAAAAGGGATAAGAGAGTAAACTTTCATCTTTGGTTCTCATCGAACCATTTGTGACCAGAAGCATCTCATCTCCACCAAGGCACTCCCTCGAATCACCCTCGAGGAAATGAACCTTTTCCACCCGTTGATTATGCAACCTCTAGCTGCCAAATTAATTAAAAATGTTCAGGTTCTCTATGATCTTATCGTCTATTCCCAAGTCATCCATAACCGCGGACACGGCTTTTCGAAAAGATTTACCTTGCAGGGGTGTACTAATTTACCCATTGGTACCGTCCGGCTCACCTGATTGGCCCTCTTCCGGGGAAGGACGGCAAGTGGGCGCGGTTAAACCTTTACCTCGCATGAGACTATCCAAGAGTCATCTATGGCGACAGGACAAGTTTACCCAGCCTATTTCAGCCCCTGCCCCCACCGCCACGTCCTAAACACCACCATCCTCATCGTTTCTTTTTCCGCTCACACACCCACGCGCAAATGGAAATAGCAAACTAGAGGACCCTTGGATACGCCCGCACAAGTTATTCAGTTAGTAAGGAGCCCATACTCCCACCAATGGAAGCACGCTCATCTTGGTTCAAGAGGTAAAGAACTCGCACCTAGGGGCAAGAATGAGGCAAAACACCATCCCCGATGGCAACTCATCCAAGCCTTCTTAGCATTTTAATTAAGTATAACAAGTAATCACCCTGTCCGAAATCATTCCATCAACATCATAATTATGGAATTTAATCAACGGACAATATAGCATTCGACTAAGCATGGCTAAGCATATATAAAAAACAATTGCATAATTTATCTCCGGCCAACACACAAGACCTAGGGTTCATAGGAGGGGATACATGTATTGGTTCGGGGAAAAACATGCATTCATAGGATACTCTAGTATTGACCAAAATTTACATTGGAATCGAATGCAATATTATGGTGGATAAAATAAGTTTATAAAATAACAGGATGCTAGCTGCCAAGAAGGTTAGGTTATCTCTTGCCTTGCTGCCGGGGCGTATAGTACTGCTCGTCGGAATAGGCGAGGGAACCCTCGACTCCGGAATCTATCGATACCCAAAATAATAACAGAAGAACAAATAAATAACACGGAGATAAGGTGCAATGCACAATCACATGATGTCATGACAATTTTATGCAAAGATATCATCATTTAATTTATCTAACAAATTAAATGGAGTTCTAAATAATTAATGCAATTATTTGGAAACAACCCCATATTCCTCTTAGTGACCACATTATTTATAAATTATTACATTACAAAAGAAGTGGCTTAAATATGCATGAACATGACATGATTAAGTAGTTTTTGTTCCTCCGATCATTTTGGTACCTTATTTGTAATTTTTCCGAGTTTCGATGAATAAATAGTGAATTAAATAATCATTTGAATTTAATTCTTTTAATCAATTAAAGGAAAACATCAAAGGAAAATTTGTGATCATGATAAGATATTAGCATGGTTTGACAGCATTTGAATCACTGATCATTTTGATATTTTATTCATAATTTTTGGTTAAATATTTAACAAGTTATGATTTTTCCCAATTTGATCTTATTTATGCCATTTTAGGAATTCTTGAATAATCAGCAAGAATATAAACTCAAAAGATCATTTCAGTGATTCTAACATGTAGAGTTTGTCTTTCTGAACAATTTTATATTTGATTTGTCAATTTTGGAGCATTATTTAAAAAGATATCAACTATTTTATTTCATCTTATTTTCCAAAAAGGAAAACTATTTTGCAAACAGGCTGGCCAGGCCGGTCTATAGGCCGGGTGCAGGCCCGAAGGCTTCGGCCTTCGGCCGGCCCAGGCTGGGCTACCGGGCCGGGCACCAGTCCGAGACTTCCGGCCTTTTGGCCGGCCCAGGCCGGGAGCACGGCCGGGCGAGCAGGGCACGCGCGCGGCGGTGACCGCCGGCGGTTACTTGGATGGTGACAGTGGCGTAGCGCGAAGGGGAGAGTTCTAACGAGCGGTTCGACGTGTCTAGATACGGAGAGCTGGAATCGGGCGGCGCCGTGACCATTTGGTCACCGTAGTGACGTATCCGACGGCGACATGCGGCGGCCGGCGACGGACTACGGCGCACCTACGTTCTAGGGGGAGAGGAGAGTGAGGGAGATGTCCAGGGGGGTCGCCCGCTCACCCTGAGTACGATGGCGCTTACGGCGAAGTCAGGGGAGGCCGGACGGCGACGCAAGCATGCTCGGAGGCGGCGGCCTATGGCGGAAGGAACGGCGACAGTGACGGCTATCCAAGGCACCCCGGCTCGATTCCACGCACGGGGAGGAGCGGCACGGCGAGGCGGAGCCGTTGGCGGCGTCGATTTGAGCTCGGGCGGCTGGAGTCACTGGCGGGCACACAGCGGCGGCGGCGGGCAGGAGCTCGATCTTGGGTTTCCGCTCGGGACAGAGGACGGGAGAGAGAGGAATGGAGGGAGCAGGGTAGAGGGGAGTAGGTGGGCGTCCTCGGTGGCCTTCTTATCCCTAGGGGGGCCACGGAAGCGTGCGGGGGCAGCTCGGCCACGGCATGGCGCCAGTGCCTCGCGGCACTGTGGAGAAGAAGGGGAGGGAGAGGATGACAGGGGGGCCCACTGTCAGGGTTTTAACTTTTTGTCTTTTTCCAAATTCATTTAGAACTAGTAGGGTTTTAGCTATTTAACTGAGCCATTTAAGCAATTTTATAAATTTTGGAAAAATTCATGTAGGCTTCCCATAACATGAGGAAGCTCCACAAAAATTGGTGTTGCAATTTAAAATGTTTTGCCCCACATTTGTTCGTAGATTTGAATAAGGCAATTTTTAATAAATTCCAAAATGTATTTATTTGGAGGGCTTAAGCATTTCCAAAATAATGAAAATATTCATGGAGGCTCCCAATATATTAATGAAGCTCCCCATGACTTTATTTTGAATTTTTGTAATGTTGGACTTGGTTTCAAAAATAGAATTTGATTTGAACCAATTTTGAAGTCTCAAGTTTATTTCTTTGTTTGGCAAGAAATTGCCTTTGACAAATATTTATACAAGGTATTCTTGGAACTTCCTGGACAATTTGGAAATTCAAGAATAATTTGGTTTGGCCATTTTGGGCAATGCATTTAGTTTGGAATTTTGGGAAGGGTTTGCTTCCTTTGTTTTAATTTCCAGGTGTTGCTTTATTTAGAATTGGCAATTTAAATATGTATGCCATGATGTAATGAGAAGAAAAAGTGAAAATTTGGTCCATATTTTAGGGTACCAAACTGGGGTTGTTACAATTCTACCCCCCTTACAGGAATCTCGTCTCGAGATTCTAGAGTAGGAAGAGGGATGAGGGAAACATGGCAACTCTTCACTTCAACGATCTATTCGATCCCACGACGTTCTTCCTTGTTGCAGACTTAAGATAACCAGCATGACATGTCGATGCGGCGGAAAGAACGGGAGATAGCTTAAACTGAAGGACAGAATGAACCTTGCCCAAAAACCCTAAGCCATTGAGGAAATTAGGAACGACTTGACCAAACAAAGGTCGAGCCGAGGATAGGACATCCGATCACTTGTTCAAGGTCATGGCAACACTTCACACCACCATGAGGTGTAGATCATAGAAACGTGAAGCACCGCGAGGAGAAATGACATCTTCTGGACTCCACGCTTTTGATACACAAGAGATTTCCATAAGATTAAAGATCGGGCCCTAACGGAACTGAAGGATTTATACAATGTCAGTGTGATTGGGCAAAACTTTGGGTTCACCTAGGAGGGAAAGATATAGCACTGGTCCACCATTATATGAAGAGATCAAACCTTATACACGAGCTATTCCTAAGATACAGGGAGTAGGGGGTCGACCGATAGATATTTAGCAACTCCGTGGTGATGTTCTCCTTGAGGTTCTAGATATCACACTCCGCCTTCGGAATTGCCTTCAATCAATCCTCAAGCGAAGATCGTACTTGAAGATAGAGAAAAGACTATATGGTTAACCCCTAGAATAAGTTGCACATGAACCTCACGGATAGTGGTTGATTTTAAAGATTCACGTGATTTCGTCGAATGACCTTTAAGTGAGGTGCGGGAACCCCAACATCGGATTTGTCGGGATTACAAGTAGGCCTAGATCATACTCGTGGTAAACTCCAAGCATCAATTCTGCTTGAGATTCAGATTTGGTTAGGAGTGCGGATTTCAGACTTGACATGTCCAAGGAAGGAGTTTGCTAAAGTTAACCGATAAATAGGGTAACTAGATTCTCAAGCTCTGAGCTACAATGTCAAGCTCCAGAACAAGAGCTAGATTGCGAGTTCCATGGGGTCACGACTACGAAGAGAGAAATTGAACCAGCATGTACTCCAATCACTGAAGCGCAACCGAGTCCTGATTTGGGAAACACTGGTAATATGAGGAGATTTGACAAGTTCTTCTTATTTAAGAACAATTCGGCTAGTGGCTTGGTGTGCATACATGGCTTATTCAGAGAATTGGAGGTAACAACCCACCAGCTCAACAACAATGCACGTCTGCGTGACCAACTTGTGATTATTTCCGGGGAGACAAGTGAACTTCACTCGGATCCCTGGCGACATATGTCAACCATTGCACATGGACCCGATAGGAACACTTCCATCATCCAGAACACATATTACGTGATGACACGAAGATGGTTCGGTTAAGCTTACAATTTTACTTGACAACACGGTCAGGGGACAACCCGGCTGTACTTCTGGATAGACATCCAGGTTATCACGAACCACTGCATGTCAGTGGTTGCAAGAGGGAATCTTGCTTTCCAAGGCAAAAGATGTGGTCTTGAGAGTTTCAACAAGAATCTAACTCGTTGACCGAAGGTGTGCACCTGAACAATGGACTTGGCAACGCAGATAACTCAGCTCGATGATATGATTACCAATCAGGCTAAGATTGCCATCAAAGTCCGTGGATTTCCAAAGCAATAACAATTGCTAAGAATATACGATTACCACAAGGATATTCATCCTCAACATTCTCAAGCCCGAGTAGCTCGGAGGTAGATGGATACGGTAAGGGTTTCCTACATGCATCCCTGCTCTGATACCAACTTGTAGCGCCCCGACCCCAGAACTATGCAATGAAGCTTTGTGCAACCGGTCATGCTACACAATCGAAGGTTACTGGGTTTACCAATCCCAGGCCAAAACCTTTGGCAGGCATGCTCGGAATGGATCATCGACACGCAACACTTCGATCATGCCATAAGCTCAGACATAGCTATCATGCATAATAAAGAGATCAAGATTGTGTCGCCGCCAGGGAGGTGCTTTGTTAGCCCTCAGCGGCAGTACCACCGCCTCTGGCGGTAGTACCGCTCCTGAGGACTTTGAGACCTCTCCTGGGCTGTGCAGCACCGCCAGCAGTGCCGCCGCCTCTGGCGGTAGTACCGTTGTTGGGGACTTTAAGCCCTCCCCTGGGCTGTGCAGCACTGCCGGCAGTGCCGCCAACACTGCCGCCTTTTAGCCCCTCTGTTGCGCGCCAGCGGCAGTACCGCCAGTGCGGGCTCATTTGCTAGCCGTTGGTTGGCTGAAACGCGTGGGGCAGTACAACCCCGGCGGTCGTACCACCCCTGCGCGAATCTGCCCCAACGGTTGGATTTTGGGGCAACCTATTTAAGGGGCCTTCTTCCCCAATGGTTGCCCAACTTTTAGCATTCTCTCTCTCCTCCATTGTTGACCTCTTTGAGAGCTTGCTTTCTCTCCATCCCTCCATTATTCTTGCCTCCTTTTAGAGGGAAAAGAGAGAGGAGATCTAGATCTACGTTTCCACCAAACAATATCTTCTCTAAGTAAGGGGAACCCTCTAGATCTAGATCTTGGAGTTGCTTTGTGTTTCTCCTTTGTTCTTCCTCTCTAATCCCTCCCTAGGTTGGATTTGGGAGAGAAGGACTTGACCAATTACTGTGTTCTTACCATTGCATTTGGTGCATCGGTTTGTGCTATCCACGGTGATACGTGGAAGTTGAAGTTTGAGAAGCTTGTTACTCTTGGGTGCATAAGGCTCCCAAGAGCTTGTACCTCTTGGGTGCATTGTGTACCCTAGATGGTTGGTGGGTGCCGTGAAGATCTTCAAGTTGTGAAGCTTCGGGCACATTATACGGGTTTGGTCAACGCCCTGAAGAAGACCTCATTGTACGGGTTTGGTCAACGCCCTCAAGACGACCTCATAGTGGATGAGAAAATCCCCCATCGGGTATTCCCCATGGGAGGATCTCACGGAGAAAAGGGTGAGCACGGACGTGCTTGTAGGAGGGCCAAGGAGCCTCCACGCCTCTCCAACGTAGACGTACTTCCATTAGAAAGGAACTACGGGAAACAAACCTCCGTCTCCACTTGTGTCGGTTATCTCTATAACCAAACCCCTTTACTTATGCATTTACCTTGTGATATCTTGCTATCCTTGTTGTTTAACTTGCCTAGTATAAGTTGTTGGTGCACATAGGTAAACCTAGTATATTAGGTTTTGTGCTTGATAAATTAAACGCTAGTTTTATTCCTCTTTTATCAAGCCTTATGAAAGTGCATGGTTGCCCCCATGTGTGGTTTTGGTAATTAATGACAATCTCTATGGAATAATGTTTGTATTAAGCTACTTGTAGGTATGTCCATTTGAAGTGCTTGATCTCCATTTGTTGGAATCAAGGATAAGGAAAGAAGAGTATTTGTTGATCAAGGCTAAGTGCAAGTTGATCAACACTCAAGTCCAAGTGAAGATATGCCGAAGAGTGCTTCTCCCATATTGGTGTATGGGGGAGCAACATGTGTGTCCATTTGCAGTGCTTGATCTCCATATGTTGGAGTCGAGGCTAAAAGAAGCAGATTATATGTTGATCAAGGCTAAGTGCAAGTTGATCAACATACAAGATAAGGGCAAGTGAAGATATGCGAATGAGTGTCTCTCCCATATTGGTGTATGGGGGAGCAATATGCGAGGCCTCACCGAGCGGAGCGTAATCAAGAAAGGTAATCCACTTGAGAGGAGATCAAGATCGTCATCATCTAGATCAAGTGGAATGCGCAAGACAAAGGTATGATCTTGATAGGGTTTCTATTTTACCGGTCTCGCGGTGTAGTTGGGAGACCAGGTTTTAGGATAGGTAACCGTACTATTAAGAGGGGCTCTCAAGTGAGCTTTAGCGTATCCGTTGTAGAGAGCTCAAACCTTTGCATCATTGGCATCATATTTATTGGTTCTTATTTTTTCTTGTCGTGGTGTGGTCTTGGTGCTTGTCGTGCTTGTCATGACAAGGCCAAGCTCATCGAAAACGGTTTTCATATGCGTCTTCCATTGCGTTTTCGATATTAGAAATATTGTCGGTTTTTCCTTGAGAAATTATCCACACATAAATGTATTGAGAATTTATCTCTTAATTGTTTTCAAATATTTCCAAGGATAGCTATTATCATCCTCTTTCCAACAAAATTGGTTTCACCTCTTTCGGACTTCATTTGCAAAAGATATGACGGTTCCGATTTGCAAGAGAGAGGTTTAACCTTTCCTCATTTGTTATTATAATATCTTGTTGGACTATGATGTTTATATGCATAATCTTGTATTGCTCGTTATGGTGATTCCAACGAGCCCAAGATTGTCGAAAACGGAGTCCGGATGCAAAAGATATTGCAATTTTAGTTTCACTGGTTTGGCTAGGCCAGCATGGCCGGCCAAATGGCAGGCCCCATGGCCGGGGCCTCTCTGATTGCATGGCCGGCCATCATGGCCGGGCTATGGCCGGCCAGGCCGGACTCCCTCCTCCGGCTGCCCAAAAATTGGCCTAACGGCCATATTTTTGGCTCCCTTTTAAGGGGTCTTCTTCCCCAAGTGAACCCCAACCTTTTGCCAATTTCTTGAGCTATTTCTCCCCTCCATTGTTGACCTTCTTGAGCTTGGTTATCTCTCAATCCCTCCAATAGTTCTTGCTAGTTTTTGAGGGAAAAGAGAGAGGAGGTCTAGATCCACGTTTCCACCGATTGATTTCTCCTCTAAGTGAGGGGAACACTTTGGAGTTTCTTGGTGTTTCTCCTTTGTTCTTTCTCTCAAATCCCTCTCTAGCATTAGTTGCTTTGGTTGGATTTCGGAGAGAAGAACTTGACCACTTAGTGTGTTCTTGCCATTGCATCGGTTGCATCGGTTTGAGTCCTCTACAGGGATTCATTGAGTGAAGTTGAGAAGCTTGTTACTCTTGGGTGCTTGGGTGCCCTAGAGCTTGTTACTCTAGGGCACGTTGGTACCCTAGACGGTTGTTGATTTCTCGGAGTCTTGGTGGCTCACGGAATTTGTTGAGAGCCTCCAATTAGGTTGTGGAGTGTGGCTCACCTTGTTCGTCTCGGAGCTTTGGTAGCTACGAAGACGTTGCCGGGAGCCACCAATTGAGTTGTGGTGTGTGCACCGGCCTTGGAACATCGAGTCTTGGCGGCTCGGTGCATTTGGTGAAGACCCTCCAACTTGTGGAGTGAGCTTCATACTTGTAAAGGTTCTAGTTGTGAACCTCAACGGCAACATAGTGACAAGTGCCTCGCCACATCGGTGGTAAGACACAACGGAGATACGGTGTGCCATATCAAGGCTACTCGGTGTTTCACTTTGGTGAACACCGCGCCGCTCCAACGGAGACTAGCTTCCATTGGGAAGTGAACTTCGGGATAAATCATCGTCTCCAAGTGCATCGGTATTTCTATACCCGAGCTTCTTACTTATGCTATTTACTTTGTGATAGACATCGAGCTTGAAGTTATATATCTTGCTATCACCTAGTCGATTATATTGCTTAGCATAAGTTGTTGGTGCACATAGGTGAACCTAGCTAGTTTAGGTTTTGGCTTGATAAATTAAACGTTAGTTTTATTCCGCATTTATTCGAGTCTTAACCGTAATAATTTTAAATTGCCTATTCACCCCCCCCCCCTCTAGGCGACATCCGTGTCCTTTCAATTGGTATCAGAGCAGGTTCTCTCTTTATAAGGCTTCACGGTCTAGAGAGTAAAGATGTCGTCTAGTGGTTTAGTGCACAATGCTTCTTTGTTAATATTCGATGGCACAAATTATGATGATTGGAGAGATCGCATGCTAAATTCTTTTAGGGTCATTAAGCCAAATATAGAGCAAATTTTAGATATGGGTTTTTCTCCTCCAAAGGATCCGAAAATATTATCTTTAGAGGATGAGAAAATTCTTATTTAGATGCTCAAGCTTCTAAGGCAGTTTTCATGGCTTTGAGAAATGCAGTTGCTTTGTCGATCTCTCCTTATCGGAATGCTCATGAGCTATGGACCAAGCTTCAATACAAATATGGTGTGTCCATTGATTGTGGGAATGATTTTTCTCCCTCCACCTCCGGGCGTGATGAGTTCTCAACTTCTTCTAATTCACCTACATGTGGCAAGCCACAAAATAATGCAATGGTGAGTAGGGATAAAATTTGCAATGATGATAGTGAGCTTCTTATAGATGATATTTCATCTCTATCTTATTGCAATGATTTATCTTTGGACTTAAACACATCTAGCACTATAAATGTTTCACATGCTTGTGTTGATAGTCCTTGCATATCTTCTAAAACTCACCTATATAAATCTCATGATGATATGCTTGCTTTATCTTGTTGCCATGATAAAAATGCTTGTGTTCCCCCTAATCCTTATATTATTAATAATGTAGAGGAAACCCAATTATCTATGGAACAAGATGAGAACTTTAGTAGTTCATCAATTAATTGTTCAACTTCATCAACCATCTTTTGCCTCATGGCCGGCTAAATCGTCAAGTAGTGATGATCATGACAATAATAATGATGATGAAGAAAATGATGATGATGCTTACTTTCGTGAGAAAGGTCTAATGGTTATTAATGCTCTTTCAAAGAATAAAAATGCTTATGAGAACCTCCATGAAATCATGAGCACCCTTGTTGAGCGAGGGCTTACTATTGAAAATTTGGAAGCTCGTGAAGATGAAAGTCTTAGCCGTGAACGTGATTATGCGAACACGATTGCGGATCTTGAGGAAGCACTTCAAGAAGAACAAACCACCAAGAAATCTCTTGAGGAGACATTTACTCTAGAGTTATCTAAAGTAAATGAAACCCATGATAGAGCTCTCAAGGTGGCTAGTGATTTTAAAATAAAAAATGATAAGCTTGTTGTTGAAATTGTTAGACTCCTTGAGGCTAATGAGAAATTTGAAAAGGATTTCCAAGTCCTTGGAAGGTTCTCTTGCACATCTCACTAAGTCCCATGATCAACTCCAAACTCAATTGCTAAAAGAGCTTCCAACTTGTTCTCCCATTCCTATTAATTATGATGCTTGTGCTACTAACTCTATTTCTTGTGAAGCATCCATTTTAAAGGAGAATGTTGAGCTAAGGGCTCAACTTAAATTGCTAACTAGCAATTATGAGATATTGGAAGAAAGCCATGAGAAGCTCTCGAGCCTTCATGAGGATCTTCTAGTATCTCATGATAAGCTAAAGTTAGCTCATGAGGTTATCGCTACCAAGGTAATATCTAGTGAGCCTCATGTGGACAATGGCACAACTTCTACTAAAAATGCTATAATGCCATGTGCTAGTCCTTGTAATTCTTCATCTCACACTAGTGGTAAATCATATGTTGAATTACATTTCGTGCCTAGTTGCTCTAACAATGAAGCCTCAACTTCCACTAGTACTTGTGTAGCTACTAACCTTGTAGGGAAGACTAAAGAGCACAAGGCACAAGCCACTTCTTTGAAGAAAGATGTGGAGAAGCGTCATAAAGGGAAGGCCACACTTGACAACATGTTGAGTGTGCAAAAACCCCTCCAATGACAAGAGTGGACTTGGATTCAACTCCAATATCAAGAACAAGTCCAAGAGTAGCAATAAGAAGGGCCAAGAACAAGTCAATCATTCGGCCAAGATTGTTTGCTTCAAGTGCAAAGTTGAAGGGCACCATGTTAGGGATTGCCCAATGAAGAAGAAGCCTATTAGTGAGAATCAACTAGGTAAGTGACCTCTTATTCAATCTCATGCTCAACATAAAGTTGAACAAGGGCCACCTCCTAAGAAGACTCAAGTTATTGCTTCTCAAGTTGAGGAGCCTATTAAGAAGAAAGAGAAGAGTCGATGTTGCTACTTATGTCGTGAGAAGGGTCACTTGGCTTCTTCATGCACTAATGGTACCCTATCCAACCCCATAATAATTGATGATGTTTATTCTCTTAGGAAGGATAGGGTTGGCAATGTGTTTGCCAAATATGTTGGAACTCAAAGTGGTGTCAAGAAAAGAACCATTTGGGTTGCCAAGCCTATTGTGACTAACCTCTTAGGACCCAACTTGGTTGGGGACCAACAAGCTCAAACTTGATCAATAGGTGTTGTTGGAGGGCATTGGTGACTTGGCTATCATTTGAAGAATTAAGAGATCTTCATGGTTATATTTCATCAAGCCAAGCCAATTGAAGTATCACATATCTATCTCATATCCAATGCTCCTTCTTGCGGTAACTTGTATTTAAATTATATATACATTGAAAGTTGCTAGCTCCCTTGCATGTGTTAGTTTTGTTCCTAGCATGTGCTTGTATATGTTGTGCTTACTACTTACCTTGAGCAATCAAGTTTGTGTATGTTAATGTGCGCTCCATATATGTGTAAACTTTGTGTTGAGTCTTTATTGGATCTTGTGTCGATTTCAACTGGCTCTTTTGAGAGATTAATGGACTATCCCATTTTCGGGGAGTGATATGCTTTGTGCACTTCACTAACCTAAAAATGTGTGTACATGAGGCACACCACCTAGTATTGATATTTCAATATTATCTAGTTACTATGTGGTATGTCATATTCATGAGAAATTCAAATTCTACAATGTCCATTAACTTCTCTAGTTGGTTTTGTTTGCCTCTTGCTTAAATAAAATGAATTATCACATTATGGGGGAGTAATAAGCTGTGTGCATATTACAATCCCACAAAATGTGAACATTTGAGGTTTGCCACTTAGATTTGATATTGTAAATTATCTTATTCCTATGTGGGATGTTTGCCCAAACAAGTTCCAATTTTCTTTTTTTGGTTACCCTTTGGCTCTTGTTTGTGTGAGCTTGCTTGGTATGGTTTCTCTCTAATATGCATTCCTATATATTATTTGAGAAATCATTTGTTCCATATTATTCTAACCATGTCCTTGCCGGTTGGTTTGAATAGTTGGAACTACCAACAAACTTTATTAAAATATGGTGTTTTATTTCTTATCTCTTGCCATATGTTTTATCTTGTGAGGATATTCTTGGATACCTCTATCACCGGGAAAATAATTCCAAATGGTCATTGTCCTTGGACAATCCATATTTATGTTTGTGATAGAATATTTTTGATTATCCTTACATTGGCATTGGCTTTTATTTGCCCCATCTCTTGCCAAAATATTTATTTTGACTCTCATTGCCTTCCTTGCCTCTTACATGGATCCTAATTTTCAATTGGTAGTGTTTAGTGTTGTAGATAAAATATGAAGAGTAATGATCCCTTGTGCGTGCATTTTGTATTCAAATGCAAATATCAAAAGTAATGCATGAATCTTGGGGGAGCATTCCTTTTTATTTAGAACACTATCCTATCTATCAATATTTGATCCTTTCAATTGGCATTTGATTTCTATCATATGTGTTTATGGAAGACAAACCTTTTTCTCTTGATGCTTTGTGCCATCATGAAAAGTGTAGAGGGTGTTTGGTTTATTTTGTGTAACCTTGCTCTCTCTTGGGAGTCTTGCTTTCTCATTTCTTGTTTTATGTTTATCCTATAGAATGAGAAAATCCTTTGAGCATGTCTCTTCCTTTTATCTTATATGCTCATTGGCCTTGCCTAGGTACCTTCAATTGGTATTAATTGGAATTTAATATCTCTTCCTTAGATATTTGTTTCAATTGATATTTATTGTGGAATTTTGATACCTTATTGCTTTATTTTACTTTACTTGATTCCGGTCAAGTATTTTCCTCTTCTTGGTATCTTTTCTCCTAGTTGGTATCTTATTTTCAATTGGTGTCTTATCGATCATGTGTTGTTTGATTTGATTCCTTTTGATATCTCAATTCATGTGTTGATGTGTTTTTGGAATCAATCATATGTTGATTTGATTTTTCCTCAATCATGTGTTGATTTGGATTTTGATATATTTTGGACAACCATTTCTTGTCACACTTCGGTGTGCTTTCTTGGTTTACTTTGTGTTTTTGTCCAAATTATATCTCATATGGTTCTAGAAAATCTTTGCATGCATGTTTACTAATTTATATTGTTATAACATGCTTATATATCTTTCTTGATCCAATATATAGGGTATACTCCACCGAATCCTAAATCGACTAAGATGTGCATGAAATTCAATTTCATATCTATATGCACATATTTATATGGAGCGTGTCCTATGTATTGTAGTGTGCCTAACTACTATGGGACCCAATGAGTTTGGGAACCATGTTGTACTTGAATTTTTGTTTTAGGTACAATGGAGATGCATTGGATGCTTGTCTCATTCATAAGGAAGGTGTTCTCACCATGTGATTATTGGAGTCAAGCTTTGATGATAAACAAAGTCTCATCCTCTTCATCACCAATGCTATCTTGGTAACAAGTATCTACCTCATGCATATGTTTCTAAGTTATTCAACCTTGTGTAGGTTGCCTCTTGGCATGAAAGTTTTTTTGTGCAGTTGTTGTGGTTTTGACTATTTACTTCACTTGATATATCTTTGTGATACTTGTTGCCTATCTTAAAGCATCTCCACTATCTCTTGTTCCCTTAGTGGTATGTGTGATGTCTTTGATGTGTTTGAAGTTCATTTATATACAATGAGATAAATTGGAGCTATGTGCTATGCTTTTAAGCAATAATCTCCTTCGTATATTTATGACTTCCTCTTTAGATACCTTGTTCTCTCCTTCATGAACCATTTTATATGTACATGTTGCTTGTGGATGTATATCTTCAACGATTTGTCTACTTAGAAACCTATACATATGAGAGGTCACTTTTTAATTGGTATCCTATTTCTTTTGAGTCACCTTGTTTATTATCTTTGATTCTTTCATGACTTTGAAAATAAAAGTTCTCATGAGTGCTTGTCTTATTTCTATTTGCATATTTGTGCACTCAAGTTTTATTAAAGATCTTTGACTTCATGCTTATCATGGTGAGCATGTTGATTTTAATTTTTATTGGCTAAATGCTGTCACTAGCTTTTGGCATTTTCAATTGGTTTTAGTTTCCAATTGGTATCCCTAAGCTTGTGAACATACTCCTTTAAAGATCTTCCTTTTATATCGGTTGGGCCTATCCTATGTTGAATCTTTAAAAATTGGTATCCTTGAGTTTGTGAACATATTCTTTTTGAAAAATCTTCTTTGTAAGTTGTGTGTGTCAATACTTGATATATAACTTATCTCCATTTGGTTAAGACTATGCGTCTTACCAAATTAATTGTCTTGTCACACACACATACTCTTGGTTGGGCCCTTCTTAATAGTTTCTTTTAATTGGTATCTCCTTATGGCTCAACCACATCTTTGGTGCAAGTGCTTTGTTTTGCTTTAATTTTCACATCCTTGTAGTTGGTGAGTGTTCTAGATGATTTTGGGGGAGCGAGGATTCCATATTTGTACACTCCTCAATAGTGTATGAACATTGGGGAGCTTCTCCATTTTTATTTAGAACTCTCACTTCGGATCTTTTTGATTGCCTATCTCCTTTGTGGAGATGCTTAGAATGACTTCATCTTATTTGCAATCTTTGATCCTCAATATAGTTTGATTTCCTCTAACTATTCATCATTGGATATGGCATTTGATTTCACTCATATATTGAAAAATGCACACTTTATGGAGGAACTCATATTATATTGGCTCTCTAATTTTTTTTCCCATTTCGGCAATCGATGCTAATGGGGGAGAAGTTTAGAGGGTTTAAGGGAATTTGGGTTTTATGCTTTTGTTGCATTTGCCTTTAATGAGCTTGCATCCTTGCTTGTTTGTCTTGCAAGGATGCTTTATTCATTATATAAACCCTCTTAAAAGGGATTTTCATCAATTACCAAAATGGGGGAGATTGAAAGTGCATGGTTGCCCCCATGTGTGGTTTTGGTAATTAATGACAATCTCTATGGACTAATGTTTGTATTAAGCTACTTGTAGGTGTGTCCATTTGCAGTGCTTGATCTCCATTTGTTGGAATCAAGGCTAAGGAAAGAAGAGTATTTGTTGATCAAGGCTAAGTGCTAGTTGATCAACACTCAAGTCCAAGTGAAGATATGCCGAAGAGTGCTTCTCCCATATTGGTGTATGGGGGAGCAACATGTGTGTCCATTTGCAGTGCTTGATCTCCATATGTTGGAGTCGAGGCTAAAAGAAGAAGATTATATGTTGATCAAGGCTAAGTGCAAGTTGATCAACATACAAGACAAGGGCAAGTGAAGATATGCGAATGAGTGTCTCTCCCATATTGGTGTATGGGGGAGCAATATGCGAGGCCTCACCGAGCGGAGCGTAATCAAGAAAGGTGATCCACTTGAAAGGAGATCAAGATCGTCATCATCTAGCTCAAGTGTAATGCGCAAGGCAAAGGTATGATCTTGATAGGGTTTCTATTTTACCGGTCCCGCGGTGTAGTTGGGAGACCGGGTTTTAGGATAGGTAACCGTACTATCAAGAGGGGCTCTCAAGTGAGCTTTAGCGTATCCATCGTAGAGAGATCAAACCTTTGCATCATTGGCATCGTCTTTATTGGTTCTTATTTGTTTCTTATCGTGGTGTGGTCTTGGTGCTTGTCGTGCTTGTCATGACAAGGCCAAGCTCATCAAAAACGGTTTTCATATGCGTCTTCCATTGCGTTTTCGATATTAGAAATATTGTCGGTTTGTCCTTGAGAAATTATCCACACATACATGTGTTGAGAATTTATCTCTTAATTGTTTTCAAATATTTCCAAGGATAGCTACTATCATCCTCTTTCCAACAAAATTGGTTTCACCTCTTTCGGACTTCATTTGCAAAAGATATGACGGTTCCGGTTTGCAAGAGAGAGGTTAACCTTTCCTCATTTGTTATTATAATATCTTGTTGGACTATGATGTTTATATGTATAATCTTGTAGTGCTTGTTATGATGATTCCAACGAGCCCAAGATTGTCGAAAATGGAGTCCGGATGCAAAAGATATTGCAATTTTAGTTTCACTGGTTTGGCTAGGCCAGCATGGCCGGCCCCATGGCCGGGGCCTCTCTGATTGCATGGCCGGACATCATGGTCGGGCTATGGCCGGCCAGGCTGGCCTCCCTCCTCCGGCTGCCCGAAAATTGGCCTAACGGCCATATTTTTGGCTCCCTTTTAAGGGGTCTTCTTCCCCAAGTGAACCCCAACCTTTTGCCAACTTCTTAAGCTATTTCTCCCCTCCATTGTTGACCCTCTTGAGATTGGTTATCTCTCAATCCCTCCAATAGTTCTTGCTAGTTTTTGAGGGAAAAAGCGAAAGGAGGTCTAGATCCACGCTTCCACCGATTGATTTCTCCTCTAAGTGAGGGGAACACTTTGGATCTAGATCTTTGTAGTTTCTTGGTGTTTCTCCTTTGTTCTTGTTCTCAAATTCCTCTCTAGCATTAATTGCTTTGGTTGGATTTCGGAGAGAAGAACTTGACCACTTAGTGTGTTCTTGCCATTACATCGGTTGCATCGGTTTGAGTCCTCTACAGGGATTCGTTGAGAAGCTTGTTACTCTTGGGTGCTTGGGTGCCCTAGAGCTTGTTACTCTAGGGCACGTTGGTACCCTAGACGGTTGTTGATTTCTCGGAGTCTTTGTGGCTCACGGGATTTGTTGAGAGCCTCCAATTAGGTTGTGGAGTGTGGGTCAACCTTGTTCGTCTCGAAGCTTTGGTAGCTACGAAGATGTTGCCGGGAGCCACCAATTGAGTTGTGGTGTGTGTCCCGGCCTTGGAGCATCGAGTCTTGACGGCTCGGTGCATTTGGTGAAGACCCTCCAACTTGTGGAGTGAGCTCCATCCTTATAAAGGTTCTAGTTGTCAACCTCAACGGTAACATAGTGACAAGTGCCTCGCCACATCGGTGGTAAGACACAACGGAGATACGGTGTGCCATATCAAGGCTACTCGGTGTTTCACTTTGGTGAACACCGCGCCGCTCCAACGGAGACTAGCTTCCATTGGGAAGTGAACTTCAGGATAAATCATCGTCTCCAAGTGCCTCGGTATTTCTATACCCGAGCTTCTTACTTATGCTATTTACTTTGTGATAGACATCAAGCTTGAAGTTATATATCTTGCTATCACCTAGTCGATTATATTGCTTAGCATAAGTTGTTGGTGCACATAGGTGAACCTAGCTAGTTTAGGTTTTGGCTTGATAAATTAAACTTTAGTTTTATTCCGCATTTATTCAAGCCTTAACCGTAATAATTTTAAATCGCCTATTCACCCCCCTCTAGGCGACATCCGTGTCCTTTCACCTTAAACATAAATTTTTTAAATCGCCTATTCACCCCCCTCTAGGCGACATCTCGTTCTTTCACATAGACCGTTATCCAACTGCGTCTATGACTAATAATCCACCCCGGGATCACTATCCAGCATGTCACCCAGAAGTACTAAGTTGAAAGCAACAGATCATTGCAATAAGCAAAGTGCATAATGTAAGCAATGTAAATAACACAAGGAAATCACATCGTTGTTTTCTCCCTAGTGGCAACAACACATCTTTAGTCTTGATCGTTTCTGTCAACCCGAGCTCAGACAAAAAGAGGCATGGACCCACTATCTAGTAAATACTCTCTCTGAAGACACTAACAATTACTTGGCCAAAGCATCCACTAGCATCGGAGAGCATGCAATATCATAGATAAAACATAACACATAGATGAACAAAAGTAATGATTTCCACAATTCATCGGATCCATGCAAACACAATTGTCGTGGATATGGGACACATGTACCAGCGTGGAAGATTAACGTGGCCCATCAGGGGATAGCCCTGCAGGCCGACTCCACAATCAGAGTAGGACAAGGACTCACCTTGCCGACTCCTAATAGATTAGCCGTGTCCTACAAGGACTCAACTTGTAACCCGGCTCTCCACCTTTATAAGGAGGAGCCGGGAGCACCAGGAGGGACAGATCCACACGAGCCAACAGACAGAACATAGAGGGAACATAGAACTTAGAGCCTCAACTCCCGACCTACATAAGAGAGGAGCCGTCACAATACGGCGACTTCCACCATGAGCATAAGGAATAATACCTAGCCACAAACATCACGTAGGGATATTACCGGATGACGTTTCCCGGGTCCCGAAGCTGTATAAATCTTGTCTCCCGTGTCGTTCGTCTACTAACCCACATCGACGATGCCCGCGCGTACGTAGTCCCGTATCTTCACCATCGGTTTATACTATTGTCAACAATCATATATCAGTTACAGATAATATGATCTTGATCATGATAGGCAGCTTACAAGATTAAAGCAATGGAGTACAAGGAGGAGAGACTGTAGGGTTCGTTGCATAGAAAACAAAATTTTCTTACGAAACAGGCGGAAGAAACCCAACGGATCTAGATCTATTAGACGAAGGTAGTGAAGATGAGATCCAATCTCTTACCCTCGAAGAACGAAGAAAGTCTTTTGTCGATGTAGGGGTTGGTCTGTCGATCCCCGCAACTAGACTCATCTAGTCGCGAGGAGATGTATTATCCGATCCGAGATCCAATCCGATGGAGCGCCACATGAGCAGCACCTCCGCGGTATCCACACGTGCAGCTCGACGAAGACTTCTTCTCCTTGATCCCGCAAGCGAGGAAGAAGTGGCTTGTGAGATCCCAGCAACACGATGGCGTGGTGGTGGATACGGTGGAGGTTTTCCCGCAGACAGGGCTTCGCCAAGCCGTGTACGAGAGAGAGAGGAGGGAGGAGAGGGGTGGTGCGGCTAGGGGATGGGTACCACGCCCCAGCCCTCCCCTCCTCTTTATATAGGCGTGGGGGGGGGGCTGCCTTGGCCCCTCCTCCAAGCCTAAGGGCGGCGGCCAAGGGGGAAACTTACCCCCCAAGGCACCCCCTTAGGGTTTTAGGCCTTTTTCACATGTATGTTGGGCCGCATGGGCCATGGGGGGCAGGTACGGCCAGCCCATGTGGGCTGTTGCACGCCCCCTTGGTCCATGTGAGCCATTAGGGAACGTGGGCCCCACTATGGGACCCCCTTGGAACCTTCTAGAATATTCCGATACTCAGCTAGAAAATTCTCGAACTTTTTCGGAACCCTGGAAACCACTTTCCTTATATGAAACTTTATCTTCGGACTCTTCCGGAACTCATCGTGATGTCTAGGATCTCATCCGAGACTACGAATCACCATTCATTCATACCATCAAATATCTCATCGCAAACCCTAGCTACATCGGAGTGTTAAGTGTGTGTGACCCTACGGGTTCGAGAACGTGCAGACATGATCCGATCAATAATCAATAGCGGGACCAGGATGTCCATATTGACTCCTACACATTCAACGAAGTTCCTTATCGATTGAACCACGATGCCGGAGATTCTTAATCTCGTATACGATTCCCTTTGTCTCACGATATTTTACTTGCCCGAGATTTGATCCTTGATATCCCCATATCTAGTTTAATCTCGTTACCTGGCAAGTTCTCTTTACTCGACCATAATATAGGATCTCCGTGATTACCACCTAATCACATGTTTGCAAACTTTATGATGCTATATTACCGAGAAGGCCTGGAGATATCTTCTCCGTCACATGGAGGGACAAATCCCACTCTTGATAGATATCACCCAACAACCTACCATCGAAGATACCTGAAAGTCACCTTTATAATCACCCAGTTACGAAGCGACGTTTGATGTCCACAAAGTATTTCTTCGGTAAGCGGGAGTGATATAATCTCATGGTCTAAGGAAACTATACTTGGCATATACTAAAAGCGTTGGCAATGAAACTGTGTGACACGATCAATTGCAACTCTTTATTATTAGGTCTTGTCCATCATATCATTCTCCCAATGATTGACTCCGTTATCAAGTGACTATAACAAGTCCATGGTTAGGAAACCTTAACCATCTCTTGACTAACGAACTAGTCCAGTAGAGGCGTACTAGAGACACCTTGTTATTTATATTCCACACATGTATTATGTTTCCGGTTAATACAATTATAGCATGGATAATAAACATTTATCATAAACATGAATATGCTAATAAACCATTTTATTATTGCCTCTAGGGCATATTCCCAACAGAGACAACCATCTAGCTACTTCTATGGACCCATAGTCCCGTGATGGACTACTCACGCATCACTCCGGAGGTAGGCATGGTGATGTAGATGCTTCCGGTGATGATTCACCTCCCTGACAGGGTGCCGGGAAGAGCTGTAGAACCCCCCCCCCCCCCCCGAACTAGGGTTCGCGATGGAGGCGGCCTCGGGCGTCTTCTGGAAAATATGATCGGGTATTTCGGGTGTTTGGGACGAAGACGAATTTATAGGCGAAGGGGCAACTCGAGACGGCGCCGGAGGGCAGCAGGTGGGCCTCAGGCGTGGCCAAGGTGTGGGCCGCGCCTAGAGGGCGTCTGGGGGCTGGGAGCCCCCCCTCAGGCGTCCTCCTGGCTCTGGACTTGTTCCTTTGTGAAAATAATTCACGTAAATTTCCAGCTGATTCCGAGAAACTTCCCCGAACAACTTTTCTGAAACAAAAATAGAACAGAAAACAAGAACTGGCACTGAGCATCTTGTTAATAGGTTAGTTTCATAAATCATGCCAAAATGATATAAAAGCATTATAAAAACATGTGGCACTGATATATAATCAAGCATGAAACATCAAAAATTATAAATACGTCAGAGACGTATCAGGGCTCCAACTCATCGGTCTTCCTCCACACAACCATGCTGACATCACAGAGACACCAAACCCCGCCGCCCCCTTCAGTGGGCCACACGACCTTGTCCAGCGGTGGCCTCAAGGGGCGACGCGGGTGTGGCAGTGCGGGGTTTCACCCCCGGACGCCTGGAGGATGCGACATGAGGAGCAGAGGGGAGCTCCATTATATTTATGTCAATAATGCATGTTTTCTGAAAATATTACAATTTTAACTATTTTGAGGTGTTTGACTTTAACAAAAGTTGTAGTTTTATACTCTCTCCGATCCATAAAAATTGTCGCTCATTTTGTACTAAGCTAGTACAAATTTTATACTAAATGGGCAATACTTTTTATGGATCGGAGGGAGTATATTTCAAATTTACGAAGTTGCACTAATTTGAAAAGTATATAAAAAAGAAGTGTGAACCTCCCTTTTCAGAACTGAATATCGGCCGCCTATACATGGAAATAGTGCAATTTTCGAATATGTTGGTTTTATGAACACTTTGCTACTAGGGCTAGAATTAAAACTCGAAATCGTGAGTTAAACGATTAACTCGCAACTCGACTCGGCTTAGATTGAACTCGTTGTCAAACGAGCCAAGCCGAGTTTTTATTTCAGATGATAAACGAGTTCGAGTTAAATGATCGAAGTTTACCGAGTACTCGTTTAGCTCGTTTAACTCAGTAAAAAGAGTTAGATACCTAATATTTTTATCCAGGTAAACCCTAAATCGCGAGCAACTCCTTAACTTTGAAGCACGGGAGCAGCACAATATCCCTTCCTCAACAAAAAATAAACGAGTCCAACGAAAATCCGTGTCCAAATCAAACGCGTGCCATCACGCCGAGCCGTCTCAGGCCCCACCGCCAGTCTGCCCCGTCTCCTTCAACGGGGCAAAAGCAGGCAACACGAAACCAATACGCCAACCCCCACCGATCAGACGGCCTGCACCCTCTAACAGAAAACACAAAACGACTCTCCCGACTTCCATCTGGGCCCCGCAGACCTATCCCCACCATGTCAGAGACGTACCCACCTAAAAACAAGCGTACACAGACGGCGCCGCGTGCATAATTAACTAACCATATCTCGCCCTTCAGAGAAAAAGATCTTGAACACCCAGAAAAAAGAAAATAGATAAACAGAGCCGAGAAAAAGATGCTCTTGGCTGGCTGGCATCAACCAGCGCATCACGCCTCCTCTCCGCTCCCCCGCTCCTCTCAAAGGAAGCACACCCCTTTCGGATGCCGCCACGTCACCGATCCGCGCCACCCGATCCGAGCGCTCCCATTGGCTGCCTATACAACGCCCCGAAACGTCGTCCCTGCGCCAAGTCCACCGCGCGAGACGTGAACCGCCCCCCTTCTTCCTTCTTCTTCTTCCTCCATAGTCCCATCCCCATGGCGAGGTAAACAAAACACACCATCCCCGTAGAAATCACTGTATTTCAAACAGCCTCCTCGCAACCAATCAATCAACCCTCTCGATTTTTTATTTATTTGATTCTGAGAAGAAGAGGAGAGGGGAGCGAGATGGACGAGGCGTGGGAGCGGGCGGTGGAGGCGGCGCTGCACACCGGCGGCGAGGGGAGCTCCTCGCCGGCGAGGAGCCTCACCCTCGACGGCGCCGTCAAGTGCATGCACGGGCGGCTCCCGGCGGCGGAGATACTGGAGCGGCACCAGGGCCTGGAGCACCTCTCGATCGCCGGCGTCGGGGTCGCCTCGCTCGCGGGCTTCCCCCGCCTGCGGAACCTCACGCGCCTCACGCTCTCCGACAACCGCATCGCCGGCGGCCTCGAGCACCTCGTCGAGGCCGGCCTCGCCTCGCTCCGCGACCTCGACCTCAGCAACAACCGCATCCAAGATGTGGACGACCTCGCGCCGCTCGCCCGCCTCCGCCTCGTCTCGCTCGACCTCTACGAGTGCCCCGTCACGCGGGTCAAGGACTACAGATCCAGGGTCTTTGGCTTGATCCGGACGCTCAAGTACCTCGACAAGATGGACGCCGACGAGAACGAGCGTCCGGAGTCGGACGACGACGATGACGACGGGGATGGCGACGGCGACGGCGACGGCGAGGAAGACGATGATGATGAAGACGACGAGGACGAGGACCCTGGGAGCGGCGAGGTGGCCAACGGGGGCGTCTCCCACTCGCGAGGCAGCGTCGCTGCCCACCCGGTGGAGGTGAACGGGGTGATCGATGTTGACGAGGACGAGAGCGACGCGGACGAGGTCGTGCCCAACGGAGGGCTCCAGAACCACCACCGGACGAACGGGTTCCGGGTGGCGGCGGTTGGGGGAGCCCCAGATGAGGATGATGAAGATGTGGAGGAGGATGACGACGATGATGATGAGTATGATGAGGAGGAGGATCTGGGGGAAGAGATCGATGAGGAGGGTGATGAAGATGACGCTGTTGTTGAGGTACATGATGTTCCAAGCAGTGAAGATGAGGATGATGACATCGATGAAGACGACGATGATGAGGAAGAGGAGGTTGAGGATGAGGGTGAGGAGGCTGAGCCGGAGAGTAGTGGACGGGTTGCTATGGCAGTGGGGGATGTTGGTGAAGAGATAGATGGGCATGAGCAAGGTGAAGGTGATGATGAGGATGAGAATGGTGAGATTGGAGAGGAAGATGAGGAAAGATTGGAGGATAATAGGGTTTATGAGGGGAACGATGATGACGACGCCGATGATGAGGTATAGAACATTAATTTCCCTCTAGCCGTTGAAGTACTTTACTTTTCATTGCAATTTTGCATGCTCATTTTATCGATTCGTGGCCTGGTGGTGGTTCTGTAATTTTGTTGCTATTGACACCCCTATACTGTTGCAGGTTGCATGAAGTGTCACTAGTTTTTTGGTTAAGGATATTTACTGGTTCATGCACTAGTTATGTGTTAGTTTCCTTCTATGTGTGGCAACACATGATTTTTGGGCATGCTAGAGTAGAGGTTATAGTTAGATCCCCAACTCTTAATCTCGTATTTTCTGTGGTAGGTGAACACTTGGGTATAAAGTACCCCAAAATATATTTATGCTAATCTTTCTAATACGGACATTTAAAAACTTACACTCCATTATCATGTTAATCGATGAACAATTTTGTAAAAATATATGGTGACTTCTGTAATAGTTATCTGTTACTGATGTACTTCCCCAGTCCCCTTAAGACGTTTGCCATACAAAAAGAGACGGTCGGAGTATTTCTTTAGGGGTGAAAATCCTGTTTGCACTCACCCTTACCTTTAAAATGATTATGAGTGTGTCAAAATGATTTTAGACAGATATTTAAGTTAGAAGCCTTTATAGTTTGGTTTCTTCTTATTAAAAAAAGTGTAGATTTAGTTTCTCATGATGTTGACCCTACAAGTTCTCATACCGGGATGGTAAATTTAGTCCCTGTCTAGCTTGTGTTTGACTACATCTGTATAAGGTGGGAATTACCGAAGATTTATGTGTATGTTATATGATGACATCCACTTCCCTGTAAGATTAGGACCTAATTTGATATTACATGGATTTACCTATATTATACCACTTAATTTTGTATCTACATGTTCAATTAATCAATTTATAATTTCTAGTTTTACGAGCAGCACCACATTGTTTTCATTGTACAGTCTTTATTTGGGGGCTCAGAATGATGTATCAGCCTATGCATATCTTGATAAGCTTGTTCTCGTTAGGAGTTCACCACATAATTGTGTTCTTTTATGAATTTTCCATGGCATATATCTTGTTAGGTAGTTGTTCTGTTAGTTTATTTGTATGGAGTCATGTGCTCTCTCTTGCATAGGGTACGCTCAGTTGCTTCCTTCAGCGCTCTAATCACGTTATACTGCCATTTTCAGATATATTTCACAGCATATTATTTCATTTTTATTGTCCTTTTTTATTCTGGTTCATTTTTTTACTGGTGAAGTGATTTTGTACACTTGAAGATGGATTATCTTTACCATGTCTATTACTTCTTCAAAGCATTGTAGAACTGTGTTCTTATGCTTTTGTTTGTCAATTTCTGTGTGCTATATGTTGTTTTTCCATCCTTTCCTGGTTGCAGTTTCTAATGGTTTATCTTATTTGACTGTTTGGGCATTTACATTTAGCTAAGTGTTTGTGATAAATATGAGTATTTGTTCCTGTTTTCTGTGTTGTGTCATAATGCTCATTTACCCTAGTGATGTAAAAATTTGACAATTTATTCCTGTTTTCTGTTTCCTCAGGATGAAGACACAGAATATCTTGTTCAACCAATTGTGCCGCCACAAGGCATGGCCGTTGGAAGTCCAGAGGACTTTGATGTGGCTGACCCTGATGATGTCGATGAAGACAGAGACGAGGTCGATGATGATGATGATGAGGGCGGCACAGACCTGCCCTCTTCCTCGCAGGGCACGAAGAGGAAGAGGGGTGACGATCCATCGGGCAGTGGCAGCGACGATGAGGATGATGATGTTGAAGACCCCAGGCCGTTCAAGCACCACTGACGAAGCTTGCAATGTACATGGATCCCCTTCTTCTCTTCAGGTAGAAAGAAGTAATCAGGAGCAGCAGCAAAACAGAAATGGTGGGTTTTCCCCTGTTTTTCCTTAGCCGTTTTTCTTGTAAAGACTCGTAGTTGGAGAGCTTCCCTCTCCTTTTTAAACAGCAAATTTTAGGAGGCAAAAATGGAGTTGTAGCCAGTGAACCCCGGCCTCCCTCTTCGCCTGCACCCTTGCTGAGTTTTCCCTCCAGAATTCAAATGGTAGCTACAACACCCTGGGAGGAGGTTTCCCTCCTTACTTTCAAATTTCTGTTACGTTGTCAGTATAGGCTGCTTCCCTCCAAGAGAAAGCCCGGGAAATGCCCCCCTTTGAAATGCCCCTAGTAGCCGTTGCCTCCGTTTGAAATTTTATACTTTTGCCCTGGTTGAACTGTGCTGTGTGCTTCTTACTGACGACTGGCCGGAGCCTATATGGCTGCCGGCCGTGCTGAGCGGCTCTATCTGCTTTAAGATAGGTGAAATGGCTGTGGTTGCAGCGATGGGCGAAGCCCCCGGTGCCCTCGTCCTCAATAGGCAACTGGGCTCTGGAGTAATTTAGCAATTTTTGGCTGCAGCAGAGCATGGCCTTGCTGTCCTGTGTCTATGGTTCACGGTGGTGTTCTCCCTGCCGGTCTACCGCGAGGCAGCGGTTCCATCGCACTGGCAGGTGGGTCCGCGCCCCTGTCTATCTGTTCGATTGATTCTGAGCTTTCGCCTTCCGGAGACGTGATTATCGTGGGATTAAAAGAGGTCGGGGGTGGGTGGGTGTGGGTGGATGAGGATGAGACGTCGGAGGTGCAGCTGCTGCCTTTCGCTTTTGTTTTTCTGGCAAGTTGCGAGATCCCGCAGCGCAAGTGGGGTGGGGGTAACATGACCGGTGGTGGCGCGAGCCGTGTTGGCCTGGCGCACCGTGGCGTGGCGTGGGGCCGCGGGAGGTGCGCGCTGTCGGTGAGCGAGCGGCTCGAGGAGATTCCAGCGGATTTGGGTGGATGCCTTCGTTGGATGCTTCCCGTTTCTAGGGCGACCCTCCTCCTCCTTTATTTCGGCGATTTTACGGTCCTGCCCCTGCCTGCCTTGAGTGCGCTCTGCCCTGCCCTGCCCTGCCCCGTACGAATTGAATACTCTCCGGCTCCCCGAGTTTGACGCGTCTCTTGCGTTGCGCTGGAATAAAAATGGGAGGAGAAGGCTGGCACGCCTTCCCTCTGGGCTCGCGGGTCTAGTACTGGTCCCGCTTGTCAGTCGCCCACGGTGCGCGTCGAGTGGTACCAATTCTTCTTCGTAAGTAAATAGCTCATGTTATTACTGGGAGCAATTAACTTGGGTAATAAGTTTTACACGTGCCGGTTTGCCTTGCTCCGCGCTCTGCGCAGCGGAGCGTCACGTGGAACGGGTCCATATACTCCGTAGCATGCTCTGCGACTGCGTCGTGTGGCTAGGCTCGTCTGCCCATGTGGTCCGTGTCCACAGATCCCCTGCAGGCAGGCAGGCGAGCACGCGATGCCCGTGAGGCCTGGACACTCGGCTCGTGGTGGGGAAGGGAAAAGATCGGATCGGACGGCCCGGAGGGGAAAGCGGTAGCGTAGCATGGGCCCACCGGCCATTCCGAGCGGGCGGGCCCCGTGCGGTTTACGTGGACCGAGCATACAGAGATGGGCGCATAGTGGAGGTGGTTGGCTCTTGGATGGAGCGTGGAGTATTTTCTTCGCTGATTGGTGGGTCCGGCGGGGCCCTTGTCACTGACGTGGTGCGAATGGAGAGCAAAGGGGGAGACGGCACGGTGCTGTGCCGTGCGGCTACGTGACGGCCCCGCTGCCTTCCTCGGAGGATTTGCATCTTTCTAGTTTTTTTTTTTTTAAAAACCTTGAAGGGCCTCGATGCTGCATTAACAAACAGTGGGAATTTTCCAAAAAAAAAAGAAAATGTAGTAATTACATGGAGGCCAACAGAAAGATGAAAAATTACAACATAGCCCCCATAGTTTACACAGAAGACCCTAGACAAACGACTGAAAAAGCCTACCAGGTCCAGGCCTTCTTCTTCCACCCGTAACAACTGAGTAGACCACATCGCCGGCAATGCAATTTAATTGATGCAAAGCAAGCGTTTGTCACCCATATTCATAACCCAAAAGTTGCACCCACCTTTCTCAACAAAGCTGCACTTTTTGGCCAATGAGATTTCATGAATTTGTCACAACTATTTTGAAAATCAAAGGTTATATATTTGTTTTTGTCAGAAAGGACGTACAATTTTGACACTTTCGGATTCGGCACGTCACGTACACGTGGGTCCAGAGGCTATATATTTCTTCATTAATTGCCACGGACACCCTTTTCAGTACAGAGTTAGAAAAATTAACTCTTAACAGTTAACAGTAAGCTGGAGTACATGATTACAATTGACTGCCTGCACTGGCACACACCAAGGGCATCCCAAGATAATAACAATGTTAATGAATCATGCAATGATCCGATGATCTTCTCCGAACGATCCAATTTATCTCAGGCACCCGGTGCACCGGAAAAAAACACCATCATTTTCTCGCGTAGGTTTATCCGAAACATCGAGTTTTAATCGGACGGCCCACGTTTGTTGCAGGTTGTAAGCCACAGCAGCAGCAGCAGAGGAGGAAACGGCTGGCTCAGGGGCGGCGTGCGGCACCGGTCTCTTCTCCAACGGGCCGGGGATTCGATCACTGCAGAGTACAGACTAGGCTGCAGATAGAGCGGCGTCAGCGCAGCGCCACCCATCGGAACCAGTGGACAAGAACGACCCATCCACCAGAGGGCGTCAGTCGGCTGCGCGCCGGCCAAACTGCCATGGCGATCGGGACTGTGCACTCGCCGAGGCTGACGAGCCCGCCGCTCGCGGCGGCGAGGTGCAGGTGCTCCGCCGCGCCGCTCTTCGCCAAGCGGCTGCCGCTCGTCGTCGCCTTCCCTCGCTCCGGGGCCTCCTGCTCCGCCGTGCAGGAGTCATCCGCCGCCGCCGCCTCCACCACTGGTATATGCCCACATTCGATCACTCAGCTTAAAAATCGCCGTCCCATTATCAGTGTTGCGATCGAGTGGCATAGTCCCTGCTGGTGAAGCTTCGAAACGTCGGATGCCTGAATTTTGTTTTATTCTGAATCGCTGATGCAGTGAGTGAGAAGAAGGAAGCCGCCGCGGAGGCGAAGCCGGCAGCCAAGCCTGCCGCGGCCAAGCCGAAGAAGGCCCCGCCGAAGCCGCTGCCGGAGATGATGCAGGAAGAGATCATCCCTCCTCTGAGGACAGCGCTGGAGGCCGAGGAGGACGTGTCCCAAGTCGAGCTGTCCTTCCAGAACAACACGGTGAGTACAGTGGTTCATGTAACATACAAAGCGTGATTGCATCAGAATCACAGGCACTGAAACATGTGATAGTGTGATACGGCATCACCACTAAACTGTTAGCGATCACATTTTACCTGGATGTACTAGCATGCCATTGGCTCATTGCCTGAGACAGGTAGCAAGTAGTACTCTATGTTCTGGTGATGTGATCACAGCAATTTTAGCACCTGCCTCCTCACTGTGCAGCCATCACACAATGCTAGCAACAGGGCCGGCTCAAGGGTTTCAGAGGCCCTAGGGCGAACACCATTAATGGGCCCTACAAATTTTTTATTCCGCACATCAATGAAAAAAATCTGAAGCCGTAAACACCGATAAGTTTCTCGTATTTATTCGGAACCAAGTATATTATAGAAATTAAAATGCACAGAAAAGGGAAATAGCATGCTGACAAATCTCTAAGCGTCCAATAATCATGACAAACTGAGTCGAAGATAAATGTATCACTGGATCGAGAATTTGAAAATTAGAAAACAAAAAAATGTACTGTAGAGTGTATCGGTCGGTTTGACAGGTCCAATAGAAATTTTAATCCAAGAATCACCTGTTGATCTTGCTATCTCCTAATTTACTACCCTCGTTTGTAGCATCGGCCATGTGTCTCATGTCTGATTGATTGTGCGAAGCTGAAGCGTCAAGGTGTCTCTTTACGCCCTTGCCAAAATGTTGGAACTGGGTTTTTTTTTTAGGGAAAAATGTTGGACCTGGGTGTTCGTGGCTACTGGATGGGTAGGCCTGTGAGAGGCTTTTATTTTACTCGGTGTTAATAGTCAATACTAGGTTTGTGTGGGGCCCATTTTTTTCTACGCTAATACTGCTAGTATATGTATTGTACTCCCAGATATGGGCCCCTAGTTTCGCTAGGCCCTTGGGCGTTGCCCTACCTGGCCATGGGTTAGAGCCGGCCCTGGCTAGCAATCTCCTTAACTCCTTTGTCTAAAAAGAACAATTGTAAAACACAGTAATTTGATTGATACAACACCAATGTACCTGTTCTAATCGTTCGGGTGTCGATGAATTGCAGTTGGAAGGTTCCTTTGTAAAGGAAGAGATCCCGTATTACTTCTGGGCCTTCTTTCCACAGGGAGACCTCACAGGTACAAAACCTTGTGATGATCGACAGCTGTTTCTTCCTTTCTATACAATGCAATGTTGTTTTACTTGCTGAGTATACTGTTGACAAGTCACAAGACAATCCTCCATGAACTGGCTAGTTTGTTGTTTCTTCTAAATTTCTGATCAAGAATTGCCGCAATCGATTACTTTGTAACCAACTAGTACATAAAAACCATTTCCACTCTCAACTAATCTGGATTCTCACCTCGATGACCTGACAACTGCAGGACCTAAAGGCTTCGCGATGACGTCATACAACATGGAGGTGAGCACCATCGAGCCGTTCCTGATCGACGAGAAGAGGATCACTGCCAAGTACGTGGTGTTTTGGGTTTACAAGAGGTTGGCTGGCCAGGGGGTCCTCCCGGTGTGGAAGGAAGAGGACCTGAGCCCAGCTGAGTAGTAAGTAGTGACACATGCAAGATACAACATACAGAATGATCATACGGGCACAAGTTCTGTGTATAAAAGGTCCATGTCTAATTGTGATTTGAGTAAAGCTGCTGCAAGAGCCGTTCACATAATCTTGGTGATCCTATCTTTTGTTAGATAATGATCTGGATGATCTTAATCTAGCATCTTCTTCTTTTGGTGACCGATCACATTTAGCTTATTTGGTGTTAAAGTTACGGCTGAAAGGGTCCATATGCCTATCATCCTTGAAGCTGACAATGCAAAAGTGGTGGCGGCATTTCGCTGTCCCACTCGAAATCGTTCACGGGGGGCGGTTTTTGAAGAGATTAGAAGTATGATGGAAGGGATCAAGGAGGTGCAAGTTCACAAAGTGATGAGAGTTTTTCTAAAGGGTAGCGCATTTTATAAGAAACTTGCTGAATTCTAAATGAAACTATTTTCAAGTGACAAGCAATATACAGGAATTACTACGCCTTGAGTGTAATACTCTATTAGATAATCAAGAAACTCTCTTTACCCTAAAAAAAGAAACCTTATGTCCTTATGACCCTATGCCATGTGAAGTACGAGTATATATCACGAGAATTGAAAAGACGTGTCTTGTTGCTGTAGAAGTGAAACCAAACGAACAAACTGTGTATAGTTAGGCCTCCTTGGGCTGGGCCGGGCCGAGCTTAGCCAGCTGGTTTCTCTTGGAGCGATTCTCACAAGTCACGATCACCTGGTACAATCCAAAACCCTGGGCAAGATAACGACCGATAGAGCTATGGCATTTGTCATCTGAATCCTGAAAGGGGAGTGCTAGGCGTCCCCCGGGGCTCCAAACTTTCCAGCCCCCGGGTCTCCAGCGCGACACGTGTCTTCAAAAACCGATCAAATTCCGTTTTTGCTACGCAGCGTCCCGTTTCTGCTACGTATCGTCCCGCTTTTGCTGCATTGTAGCATAAAACGGTTCGCACACAAAACATAAGAAAAAGGCTGGGCTCGCCGGAGGTCTCGCCGGTGACCTCGCCGGAGACCTAGTAGCAAAAAAATTATGCTATTGTAGCAAAACTGCAGAAAGATTGTAGCAAAAATAAATTATGCTATTATTGCAAAACTGGCTTCGCCAAAAACATCACCGGATTCTCCGACGAGACTCTCGTCGGAGACCTCGTAGCAAAATCTTTATACTATTATAGCAAAATAATAAAACTTTTGGAGCAAAAAATTCATACAATTGTAACATCATAGCAAAAGAGCAGAACAATTGTAACAATTGTAGCAAAACATTTCTTCCTTTGATGCAAATCCACAGATCTAATGGTGCAAAAAAAGTGTATTATTACAGCATGTGGAGGAGCAAAAACACGGGATCCTCCAAGGAGGAGCAGCACGGCGCCGCCTAGGTGCTTCCCGACATGGTGCGCGGCAGAAAGTCCATGGCGCCGGGACGAGCTTGTCGCGGATGGAGCAGATGCCTTGTCGGCGAAGAGGTAGGACAGAGGCGGCCGCTTTGGTTGCTCGCCGGAGGAGGACGCCCCGACGAAGGGCAGCACCGCAGCCCACCGCTCGCGCCCACTGCCCTCGCATCGCTGCGATGGGTCGTCTCCTTGTCCCCACGAAGGGGATAGCGGCGGAGGGATCCTACTGCCGCTGCTGCTCGCGTGGCTTACCGACTTGGACGATGCACCATGGACAGGATGGACAAGGAGGCTGGGTTCGCCGGAGAAACCATGGAGGAAGGGACAGCCACAGGACGAGGGGGCACGCGCCTGCAGCACCTACTCGTGGCCTCACCAACACCGGCGCGGCGGCGCTGACGCAGAGCGAGGGAGGGTGGAAGGTATGGCTTGGGGGGGGGGGGGGGGGGTGAGAGTAGGTTGATTTGGGGACCTTGTATGATGGCGGCGGCGTGAGAGTAGGGCTCGCCGGCGGTGGTTTGGGAGCAGGGGTTAATGACGGCGCATCGCCGCGAGCTCCCGCATGAGCTGGGTAGAGGCGTTGGCTCTCTCACGTGTGAGGTAGTGCGTGGAAGATGGAAACGAAAGAATAAGAAAATAAATGGAAGGGAGTGCTCCACGTAAGGGACGCGTGGCGTGACGAGGAAGCGGACGATGGATTGCCTTCATCGTCCGGAGGAACACTAGCGTTTCCCATCCTGAAAGCTGTATCGTATCCATCCCAAAGTCCTAGCTGTCGCACTCCATCCCCTTCAGCCCTTGGCCATTTTCTGAAACCACCACATAAGCACAACCCTATCAGGACAAGAATGAAAGGAAACATGAAATGCTAGATATTCTAGCAATTGTTACCGGCAATCAAGGTAAGCAAAAAAGTTTGTTTAAAATTTGTATTGCGAAGTCACGTATATACAAGTCGAGCAACCTAAAAAAGATGTGAACACACTACACTACTCCAACTGTGAACAAAGTTCTGCGACCAAATGTCATATGCACCATGGCGTCTTCTCCTACACCCATATGGTGACAAATTTCTGTCAAAAAATAAAATGGTGACAATGTCACACACATGGATATACTTATCCAAAACCGAAGACGACGGCTCTATCTGCACGCTTGGTTCGATCAGGTTCACGGTACCTTAGCTAAAATTCTGTTATCTTCTGAATTGAGGAGATCTACACAAAATCATTTGAAAACCAAAATCTTTTTCTGGCTTCTCCTTTTCTTCTTCAACACTGACAGACGCGAACCGCGACACTGAAGTGAACAACATCAACATAGACAGAGAACAGAGTGAACGCACGAACGCACTACACTCAGCCGCATCTCCGCCAATCGCCATGCTCGCCTACCTCCTCCACGCGCCCGCCGCCGCCGCCGCCGTCCCCAGCCCGCTCTCCCTCCGCGCGCCGCCGACGAAGACGCCCTTCCTCCCCTCCGCCATCCGCCCGAGCGCCCCCCCGAGGCGCGCCACCGCCACGGGCGCCTTCTCCGCGGCCGCCGTGGGCCCCATCGCGGCGTCGCTGCTGGAGGGCCCCGTGCTGCTCTGGGCCGGACGCCTCTGCGTCTACTACGCGCTCATCCAAATCGGCCTCGCGGGATCCCCGCGCAACCCCTTCCTCTCCCACGGTAACAACGCGCGACGTGAATGATGCGGCCGTGTTCCGATTCGTGCTGTTCGGTTCGGGGAGGAAGTGGGGTTTTGATCTCTGTGTTGTGTGGTGTGCAGAGATTGGAGGCGAGGACGGCGCCGGGGGCAGCGACCTAGGGTTCTCCAAGTGGGCCGACAAGCTCCGTGGCGGCGCCCCAGGTATCGTGTAGATTCAAATTTTATCGATAGGATACAATCTTTTGGGCGTGGCTGTGTTGACTGGAGTGCAATGTGAATATCGTCGGAGGCTTGTGGAGTTTGGCATCTGTGCGTCTATATGTGTGAGACGTGTGGATTGTGGATAAGAAGGAAGATATTCTTTCTAGAATCTGTAGGATAGTAAGCTTTCTGCTTGCCACCAAGGTGGAAAGCACATGGCGATAAGCAACTTTGCATCTTTGGATGATGTTTGGTCATTTTGGGACTGAAAATGTGGGAATAAAGCATTCTGTGTGTGTGCGTGCATGCAATGAAGGTTTTGGTCATACGGAGATTGCAAGGCGATTTAGATGGCATGTAGAAAAAGGTGACAAGTTGCAACACCTTCACACCTCATGTGCTGGGTTGGTACTATCATGAAACAGAAACATGCTCGTGAGGGTTTGTTTGCTATTGACATGAGAATGAGAACCTCCGTGGATTGATGGTAGCACTTATTAGAAGGAACTAACCTCTAAAATTGGAAGAGTTTTACATGGATTTGTTCTTTTGTTTGTCTGTCATTCCAAAGTTTTACAGATATATTGCTATGCGTTTACTAAGCATCTCTTGTATGGTGTGTAGGATCTCTCGCTCTTTGTAACCTATTTAATTTTAGTGCTGATATTGCTTTAGAAGTACCTTTGAAACTGTTGTCAATTCTGGTGCCAAGTTCTCGGTTTCTATTTTGCGACATCGAACGCATTTTTGCTATCAAAAAGTTGAAGAGATCATTTTCGGTGTCCAGTCTCACCTTGGATCAGTTGTTTCCTCTTTTTTCTTTTTTTTTTTGATATTCAGCCTAGTGTCGATATGGTTAACCTATCAAGCTTCATTTGCGGAATATGCTATTAATATTATAATTCTATAGATTCTGTATCTAGCATGAAAGAGAGATAACATTCAGAGGAGAGCATTTTGGTTATGGTGAACACCAAAAAGTTGGATCTGTATATATCTATCTTTGATGGCTTGATGAGAACAAGATTCATGAAAATATTGCAGAACATGTGTAGTTCTAGTTCATTGTCCACTATAGATAGTTCATGGTTTCATAAATGAAACTGGCGTGTGTTCTTGTTTTTCAGGTGACAAAGAAGGCGATAAGGGGAAGCTAGTTAGCAAATGGAAGCCAACGACCAAAGGCACACTCAAGAGGATGTACCGAGTTCCTTCGAATGAAGAAGGTCGTCGGATTCTCAAAGAAATTGCTTTGGTTCTATCTGAAGATGACCATTTTGTGGATGCTTCCACTCATAAGGTGATTTCATTCTCCAGCAAGGACAAATACACTGAGATGTTAGGCATGTTTCTTACAATTGTTCAAAAACCAGTGTTGTGCTAACTGAATGCTTTAACATGCAACCAGGGTTGTCAAATAAGGAGGGAGAGTGCACATGGAGAGAGTGTATGCTGTTACAATGTGAGAGCTTTGTTTGATGAGCTCCCTGGTCCTCACCTAGTTCTGGAGATCACACCTTTCCCTGCCGGAGTCCTTACTGATAACGACTACCGCAAGGCCGAGAGGCTAGAAATGGTGCTGAGGATGAGTGCTTCCCTTTAAGCCCAAAGAGCCATTTTCCACTTCACATCATAACTCTTTTTTGCCCAGGTTGTAAATTGTCTACCTTTGGGTCTGTAAATTGATGCGATGTCCCTAAGAACTCCCTGTTAAACTAGAGTTCTGCTCAGCATTTTGAGAAATTTGAGTGCCTGAACTCATTCTGTACTCACTGGCCTTCTTGAGGCATCAGTCATCACACTAAATTTTCCATTTGCTAGTTACAAATGGAAGAGATTAATTCTTAGATTTTACCTTCCACCTCATACATCAGATTCAGCAGCTCTATCCTAGTGCCGATGACATATTTTGGTGGCACTTTGCCAATGAACGTTAAGCTGTTCATCTTCTTGTTCTTCACTGTTTCATGTACCTAAATTAGATCATCACTATAATCTATTTCAGTTTCAATTTCTTTTGGAAGCTCATGTTCCATAAGCACCAACGTGATTTGTGTTGAGTCACTAGATCAAATGCAAAATGTGATGGAAAGTTATAGGTACTGAAATCAGGCAATGCAGATTGTTAAGTTGCTGGACAACAGCATACTTCTAAGGCTCGAGGCCTCCCAACCACCTCTTGGTTGAGCTCTAGATACATCACACATCAGGTAAGTAAGGATAAACCAACCACGCCCAAATCGATCTCTAGGATCTTTGCAGTGTACCTTATTTGAACAGAGTACACACAAAAGAAATCAGTTAAAGATTTCGGTGTCAACATACAGTACCACCAGCCCACAGTGCTTCCAACTACAGGAAACTCAGAAGGAGTCTACCTATGTTTGGACCAACTGAGACTGAAACCACATTTCCAGTACATGTGAACACAAGCCAAGGATGAATTGCCACCAGCGGCGCACCAGCGGATGATCTACCTCATCATGGAAGCACGTTGGTGCATGCCATTCGGGGTCAGCTTCACGTCTCCTCCATTCAGTGGACGGAACCCGACTGTGGGAAAGCAGATGCGCTCCTGATTAGCCAGCATTCTGCCGCTTGTTGAAAAACTTGATGTGCTGTCGGGAGCTGATGCCGAAGGAGTGAAAGCGGGGCTACTCTGACGGAGTGTAGTATTGCCAAGGAACTTTGTGCAGCTTGCACCACCTGAAGCCTGCTGCTGTTTCTGCTCCTCAAGCTGCTTTGTGTTGAGGAACCGCCCCCCTGATCCACGAGCTCGCTTCATGGCATGACGATGCCGAGATTCATGAAGGTATGGCTAGGAAGGAAGGGGCAATGTTAGAACAAACGAATGTATGCCAGAGGTGGTGCAAGGGTCCTAAATGAATGTATGTTAGAACAAAGGATGCAAAGAACATATGGTGTGTACTTCGACTAGTAATAATACAGAAGAAACAAAATGCCTATGCCAGAGGTTTTGCCAAAGAATAACACAAAAATGTATTCTAGAGTCAGATTAGTTCTCTGAATATTACCAAGGGTCCTAAAAAATTGGTGCTGAAATTTATGCATTGGTGTAGCAGTCAGCAAATACCAAAGGACTAACATACTCTCTACAAAAACAGTATCAGCAACAAATCCAAAATTCTTTAGTACATTGCTGACCAAAGAAAACATTAGTACTGTATTACCTTCCGGGATTTCACCAGCTTATTTTGGGCCTCCAGTTTAGCACGCATCTGCCTCCTCCTAAGAATTGCATGGTATTGCTTTGCATTAACAAACATTGGCTCTTCCACTGCAGGCTCGACAGGCAGTGGCACCCGTGAGTTTGTTGCACCATTTAATTGGGCATGAACCTGGGTAAATAATCCATAAATTGTTGATGCAGGGCAATTAGTCTTTTTTTTAATTAAAAAGGTGCTCCCTCTGATCCCAAATAAATGTCGTGAGTTGAACTAGAAATTGCACATACTTAGTTATTTTCTTCCGACACTTAAAAGGGATCGGAGGGAGTAAAAGAGTTTGCTGATATGCATGAAGCTTTTTTCTAACAATTTTTGCATGAAAGATGACAACTAGAATGTGCATTGGCAGGATTGGAACATGATTTTAATTAATCATATTCAATGTGTGCACTTAGTACTGAAGTGATCAATAAAGCTAAAGTCCTTAAACCAAAAAAACGAAAAATGAAAAAGCTGTTTGTGCATTCCTCTTATTATTTAAAAGAACAGTTTTTGTCATTTTTGTTGCTTCTAAAGAATAATCAAACTCAGCAATAAAGAGGCAGAAACAATATCCTTAGAGATGAAGCTTCATGCACCGTTCATCATAGGTCATAACAGACTGAATAAAAATCTAAACTCAACAAATCACAATTGAACTTAAAACAGTTAAAACCATAAACGAACTATACATAAATTTAATGTGAGATCTTGTCACCTTAAACTGCGAAAGATGTTTAAGGATTTGGTGTGAGAAAGGATAGATAAACTTACAGCAGCATGTGAGGCATACCCTGTAAATGCCCCAGCATAATAAGCATCAGCAGCATAAGGAATATATGCCTAGAACAAAACAAAGCTGGTCAACTGAAGGCAGCACATAAGGTTTAAGAGAACAATAATCGTCACAATGAAACGAACTTACAAATGATTGGCTGTAATCAAGCTTGGGAGGGGAGCAAACAACTTCTGGGTTCCCCAAAGATAACGGTGACTTTATCATGTCCTGGCCGGACTTCCCATGGTCATCATTGTCTGAAAGATAAAATTGATATAACTGTTAGGATGAAGATCTAAACGCATTAATTCACGTCACTGTAAAAGGGGCTTCGGAAGTGTGAATATCATCAGAGCAACAAGTCACTAAAAAAACTAAGAGACCCATCAGGTCTCATCAGTTCATAAAAGATGATATTCTCTTCTTCTTTTGAGACAACACACAAGATGACTTAAGGCGTCGATAAGAACCACGGTAATAGGAGGGAAACTAAAAATACAGGTACACACAAGGCATACCTAGATTTAGAAGCAGTGTCACAAAAAAAAAAAAAGAGTCAAATAGAAAAAAAAAGTTATATCATAAGAGCTGAAACTGCAGCAGAACTCAGATTACTAGTGTGAAATTTGGTTAAAGCATTACCAGATTGTCCTGAGGACCTTGAGGTATGTTGCTCATTCAGACTACTGCCACTCATTGCAGAAGCTTCTTGTTGAGACCGACCAGACTTGGTTGATGAGGAGTCCTGATCATAATTTTTATGACCTGATTTCTTTGTATGATAGCCGTTTCCTGACAAGAAATCCTACACGTACAGAAGCTAGCTGATAAGTTTGTTATTTGTAGTGCAACAAGCCAGAAAACATCAGGGTTCCAGCATAAATATCTACTTACATAGTTCGAAATAGGATGCCCTGGACGATCCTCCATTTTTTGCAGAAGTGTTAGCTTTTTATATGAGGATATCACTTAGCTCCAAGCAACATTTTCTGCAAAAACTTCTAATTAATCTAGTTGGATTGGTGCCTTAGACAACCTTCATGACATATTGCCAGCATTAAACCAAAAGTGAAGAGTAGTAGATGGCAAGTTGGCAATCTATAATCATTGAAAAGATTTGGCCTATGCATATTAGCTCGCAATGCACTAGACAATTGATATTACAACACACTACGCAACACACATGCATGAGTATAAGAAATAGAATCACGGATGTACATATAAGTTCTATACAGAGAAAGTTTCCAACGAAGCAACTGCATCCTGCCACAAGTAGAAAGGCATACAAATCAAGAACTACCTGATCAAAGGGAGAAAGCAGGAATGTCCAGCATATCGACAAATGGAACATATCTAGCCTAGGAAGCATCATCCAGAATCAATGTAAAAAAGATAGACACGACACAAACACCGCGCCCTTAGTTTCCAAGTTAAGGTACACATACGAATAACATGAACTTACAGCCGATTCCCAATTTCTGATGGAGTTAACCAATAATTTACTGAGTGATCTGCCTAACTTATACAGCATTAATTCCTCTTGCAATCAAGCAATGCGTGTTGCATTCGGGGTTCCTTGAGAATATTCCTACCTCGAAGAAATGGCTGCTTTCTTCCCTAGCCCTAGCTGTATTTCAGCATCAGATGTACTACAATTATTGCATGCAGAGCAGCAAGATAATTAAATATTATCGTTTGATGCACAAGATAATTATTGCCCTAGCTCTATAGCACTTTTGGTGGAAGATGCCAGAAGTTTCTGAATATTCCTGTGAACCTTACTTAAACAAGCCCAACAATTTGTTGGGAACAAAGGGTTTACAATTACATGCCAAAGTTAAATCAAAGAGCGGAAACAAGGATACCACAGCAAGCATGCAGTTCCCATCAACATGTTCACACAGCCGATAGATTTAACTGGACACTGTCCATTTGAACTAACATCTATTTTCCTGTCCTCGTGGAGACTTTCATAGCGCAACTGTCAATCAGAATCACCAGAAATCGTCACAAATCACACAGAATTTAGCTTCGATCCACCGAATCCTGCAAAGGGGGGAGTCAGATTTTCATCCACTCCACTGCGAAGAGCTTTGACTTCCTAGGAAATACGCTTGTGATTTCGAAGAATCTAGCTTCGCCCAAGCAAGCGCACTGTAAAAAATCAAAATTATGCAACACCGACCAAGAATCACATAAAAAAACCAAATTTCCAAGAGGCAGGCCAAGAGACCAGCCAAATGGGGAAAGGTCGTGAGGGGCAGTAATCGAACCAAACCAGCGGCGAAGTCAAAATACGGCATGCCGGAAACAAGAACTAACAGGCCGCTCCAGAAAGGGGAAAATAGATGAGAACTATTTGCCAGGACGGTGCATGCAAGAACTCGATGGGGGATTTCTCAGAGGAGGGTGGAAGAGCAGTTTGCCAGTTACCTCCCGCATGTTTTCCCTTCAGGATGGATCCTCCCTCTCGCTGTGCCCTCTCTGGTGAAATCCGATTGAGAGAGGTTATGGGTGGGCGGAGCAGAAGCACGAAGGATCAGGAAGAGGAGAGGACTGTCACTCCCCCCTCTCGCTGCCAAATATGCGACCTGCTGTATAGTGTCGTTTTTTTCTTTCTTGAAAAAGGCCTTCTGTCCACTACTGACGTGACACCAATTTTCCAATCGCAATTTGTAATCCGTAGCCGACCTCGTTCTAGCATCCAGCGAGGTCATGTCCGTCGCCGCTAGTTCCACATCCTACGGCCCACGCGTGTCGCGTCTGATAGAGAGCATAATAACCGTTTTTGTGGTGTTGACCTTGTGCTAGGAGAGAGAAGACTCGTTCCCCATTTTCATTCCTCTCCACCGCTAGCCGCTAGGCCACCGCTCCCTCGTTACAGTTTCCGGCGATCCGCGTCGTCGCTGAGAGATAAGGCGCCGCTCGTCACTTCTTGAGCGCCTAGCTATCCTAGCTCTATCCCATCACACTCGATCTCGTTTCGCTGCCGGCCCGAGCTCGCTCCTGTCCGAGCAAGGCCCCGACTACTGTCGGCATGCTCCTCTTGTCAGAGCTCGTGCCCCACTGCCACCGCTGGATTTGTGATGCCGTCTGCTTGCTCCTCCCGTGCCCCTGCAGCGAGTTGTTCCTGCAACCACCTCGCCCCTGCACCTCTATGCTTTCCCCGTAGGCTGCAGCTAGCACCTCCTGCCCTCGGCACTCGCACGACTCATGCTAGATCCAGCTCTCCAAGCGTGGAAGTGCAAGGTAATTTCTTGCCTTTTTTTCCTTCTATACTTTCCCTGCACCTGGATGATGCTTCTAAAGCGTATTGTATGCAAATTCAAAAAACAAAGCGTATTGTATGGATGCGCCACTGCGCGCTAAGCTCATGTTTACTAGATGCAACTTTTGCTACTAGGTGTAACTTCTGAGCCTGCCAGATCCACCAGGTTGTGGCCTGAACTAGTAGGCGGGCGCCTCAATAGGAAATTACATCGAGCTGTCGTGCCGTCCTCGATTCATCGAAATCAGAATTTACATCGCTTTGCTCGATGACAGACAAAGTTACATTGTACAATATAGTAGATGTATTTTTTCAGATATAAATGATGTTCTGTTGCTTTGGTGAAATGTAACTTTACATGTGCTGGGTGAAGTTTTCTTTAGCACCCAAATGTAATTTTAGTTTACCCCGGATCTAGATTTGTACATTTTTATGTAATTGAGTAGCATGGATGTAATTTATAGTAGGTTAGATGTATTGTTATAGCCTAGATGTAATTTTTAGAAGTTGCACAGATGCAATCTTGGCTTAAATGTAATGATTATTAGTAATCTAGATGTAATCTTAGCCTAAATGTAATGTTTAGTACTAGTAGCCTAGATATAATCAGAATTTATACCTCGGTATGAAGTTTAGTACTCACTCCATTCCTGAATGTAAGGCGTACCGATTTTGCACGAATATTAAGAAGTGGGAATTTTGTATATCGTGGACACATTTTTACCTAAAAAAATTTAGGAGAGAGGAGTCCCTAACAATAAAAAATTGAAAACAATCCTTTATATCTATCCGTTATAGATTAAAAACCATTTTTGGATGTGTAAATTTGTCCATTAATCACAATACACCTTATATTTTGAAATATTTCTCAAAAAATTATACGCCTTACATTAAGGAACGGAGGGAGTACTTTGTAGTAGATTAAATGTAAATTTTTTGGATGAAACTTCTTTGGGATGAAAATTTTTTGGATGGAGTTTCTGTCATGTTGTTTAGTATAGTATTTTGTAGTACATTAGACGTAATTTTTTTAGAATGGATTTTTTTATGGAACTTCCTTTTTCGGTGGAGCTAAGATGTAGTTTTTTGTTTCCAATTATTTTGGATGGAACTCGTTTTGGATGAAACTTATTTTAGATGGAACTTCTTTTTGGATGAAACTTATTCGTATTTTTCCTGTATATAATTTTGTAGTTTTTTGTTTCCAATTATTTTGGATGGAACTCGTTTTGGATGAAATTTATTTTAGATGGAACTTCTTTTTGGATGAAACTTATTCGTATTTTCCCTATATATAATTTTAGCCTATATGTAATTTAGTACTAATCTTTCTTTTCGGGGAATTTAGTAAAAATCTTGATTTGATTTAGTAGCCGCCTAGTTAGATGTAATTTTTGTAGTGTTCTAACCTAGATGTAATTTAGTATGGAGTAGTAATCTTTTTTTACAGGGAATTTAGTACTAATCGTGATGTAATTTAGTAGCCGTATGGATGTAATTTAGTAGTGTTTTAACCTAGATGTAATTTAGTTGTAGCCTAGATCCCGTACAATAGCCTAGATGAAGAAAAGTGATTTTTGGGACATACGGAAGAAAAGTGAGGGAGCCTCGTTTCAGCGCACATGGTTTGGCTGCCTGTGGGACGGGTTGAACACCGGAGCCGGACTGCCACATGCAGAAAGAAACTTGATTGGATGGCTTTCCGAAAGTAGAAAGAAAAAGAGTTGTCTGGGTGACCTCATTTTAGGCTAAATCGAGGCTGACCTCGGTATAGCAGCGTTCCCATCCAATATTGATATACCAAGAATCAGGTGGTCGTTAAGTTGACTTTTCTAGGATTTACGGGTACAGGGTACTGTACTCTGAGTCGACGACCTAAATATATATTTTCCCACTCGAACGTGCAAACAAATGGATTGTTATCGTGATCGAATATGCTAGGCTGATGAAAAAAATTCAAGGTCGAACGGCACGCTAATCTTTTGCTGCTGCAACATATCTGCACAAATCGAAACAAGCACGGTGGTTTAACGGTATTTTTTTAAGGTGAAACGAGATTAAAGTGTGGGTTGCTTCGTAAAAAGTTATCGGTCGTCACACAAAGTTTTTCCTCCCAATGCCATTTGCTACGGACATAGGAGCGAAGCTTTGCCCCATAGGAGAGATGTGTTCCCTTCTTGCTTCCCCGCTGATACTCAGCCGGCAATTTTTCGATGGGTGGGCAGTTTCGCTCGTATTCGGGAGGCACGGGTGGTGATGGAATAAGAGAGGGGCATTCAGGCTCGAGGAGGCGAAGATGGGGCACAAGGTGGGGGCGGAGTGAGCGAGAAGAGGATGCTCGAATCCATGGAAAGTCTTGATTCTACAGGCAAGGATGGCCTTCGACGAGGAGTGCAAGGCCATAGCGGAGTCAGGGACAAGGATGTTGGGGACGACTTCAACGAAGGGGTCAGGATCCAAAATGATATAGGCGTATTCGAATTTTTTTAGTTAAATGGGGATGCGAGTTCTGATGAGGGAGAGGAGGTGTCAGATCAAGGGGATTCGAGGAGAGGGTGTTTGTAGTCGAAGCCGATTCATATGTCGGTGCCAGTGGTGGTTGATGACCCACAAGTATAGGGGATCGCAGAGTATCTTCGAGGGAAGTAAAACCCAAATTTATTGATTTGACACAAGGGGAGCCAAAGAATACTTATAAATCTTAGCAGTTGAGTTGTCAATTCAGCCACACCTGGAAAAGCACTAGTAGCAGAAGTGATGTGAAAGCAACTGTAATATAAGAGCAATAGTAACAAAGGAGGCAATGGCACAGAAAATAGTTGATGGATGAATATGGAACGGGGTTCCCAGCTTCGCTAGTGGTAACTCTCCAATAAAAAGAATACGTGTTGGGTAAACAAATTACAGTCGGGCAATTGACAAGATTGTGGGCGCATAACAATGCTATCATGACAAGGTACTGAACTATTTAATTGGTCATTACGTCAAAATACATAGACCGTTATCCAACTGCATCTATGACTAATAATCCACCCCAGGATCGCTATCTAGCCTGTCACCCGGAAGTATTAAGTTACAAGCAACGAACAGTTGCAATAAGCATGGTGCATAATGTAAGCAATGAAACAACACAAGGAAGTAAACACCGCTGTTTTACCCCTATTAGCAACATCACATCTTTAGTCTAAATCGTTTCTGTCAACCCGAGCTCAGACAAAAAGAGGCATGAACCTACTATCTAGCATAAATACTCCCTCTAGGAGATACACAAGTAATTACGTGATCAAGGCAACCACAAGGATCGGAGAGCATGCAAGATCTTAAATAAAACATAGATATAAGTGATGAACAAACTTGATCATAATTCCACAATTCATCGGATCCCAACAAACACAACACTGATTACATCAGATGAATCTCAATCATGTAAGGCAGCTCATGAGACTATTGTATTGATCAACGTGGGAGAGGGAGAGTACCAACTAGCTACAGCTAGAACCCGTAGTCCATGGGGGAACTACTCACGGAGCATCATGGAGGCGGCGTAGTCGAAGGAGATGGCTCCGGGGGCAATTCCAATCCCGGCAGGGTGCCGGAACAGGAACTTCTGTCCCCCGGATTAGGGTTTTTGGTGACGGCGGAGCTCATATGCGTTTCTGGAGAAAACCTTCAATGTTCTAACGTTTTTAGGTCAGGTGAGACTTTATAGGCGAAGAGGCGACGCGAGGTGGTCAATGAGGCGACGAGGTGGAGCCCACGTGCGGTTGACCTTGGGCCGCGCCTGGGGGCCTCCTGGGGGCTGTGTGCCCCTCCCGGACTTGTCCTTATGGCTCCCGGGGTTTTCTGGCGAGATAGAATTTCTGTAAATTTTTCGGATTTTTCCGAGCACTTTGGATTTTGGACCTTTTCTGCAATGCACAGACATAATAAAAAGAAACTGCCACTGGGCATCTTGTCAATAGGTTAGTCCAATAAAATATGCCAAAATGGTATTTGATATAAAACAAGCATGGAACATCAAAAATTATAGATACGTCGGAGACGTATTAGTGGTTCCTCCACAGGTGCGGTGATACCTCATCGGAAGTGGATTCCAGGGGCAGTGATTGCAGAACCTATAAAGAGAGTGGCACCATGCGGTTCTGAAACTTGGGATACTCCTCACGATCCTCCAGTTCCTCTACTACCCTCAGCCGGTTTGGTGATTGCGCAATCTTTGGAGAAAGGGTGTTCCCGGTCGGTGGATGCCATTGGTGACGTCAGGATTGGTGGCGTAGTGGGTGTTCCTGATCTTTTTTTCTTGTGCGGGCTGAAAGAGGATGTGGATTCGTTTTTTTATCTCGGCTCGTTGCCAAGATGGGTTGTGGTGACTACGTATTGGTACACATGTGGCGAGTTGTTGTCTAACTAAGGAAACTGTCCTCTCTCTTGGGTTCCCATCACATCATCAGGAAACGAGTAGAACTAAGCAAGCAACCGACAAAACTTTTGGCAAACAGCAAGAAATGTTTGGCGTGCGAAAGAGAAACATTCCTTTTCTTTATTATTAGTTATAGATAACTTTCCCCCTCCTCTAGTAGCTTGTATTGATATATAGATTATGATAACACACATGAATTCGGGTATATCAAGAAAATACATCAAATAATGGGATAAACATGCCGAACTTCGAAGCCACACAAGGGGATGTATTTCTCGAGAACATATGCTCATCCTATGAATTTTGGTGATCCAATACACCCCCCCCCCCCGGCGTTGTGTTGGTAACCTAACAACTGAAGGTTGTGGTGCCGACACATACTGCAGGGACCCTCGAAGACACCACCATTGTACTCATCAAACTCGGTTGAGTTTGCGTCGACATAGACAACCACCGGTTGGGCAGATACGATAAGCATCCGTGCAATCTTACCTATCACTCCAATATCTCGTATCGACTGATAGTGGCTCCATAGTTATGGAGCTTATCAGAGTTGCAGACACCTGTTATTCAAGGGTCGGCTCCTTGTGTGCATGTGAAGACGTTCAAACTTTAGGGGCTAATTACTGATACGTCTCCGACGTATCTCTAATTTTTCATGTTCCATGCTTGATTATTTATCAGTGCCACATGTTTTTATAATGTTTTCATATCATTTTGGCATGATTTATGGAACTAACCTATTAACAAGATGCTCAGTGTCAGTTCCAGTTATCTGCTATCTTTTTGTTTCAGAAAAGTTGTTCTGTGAAGTTTCTCGAAACGCGATGAAAATTTACGTGATTTATTGCCAAGTTGAAACAAAGACGGAACCCGGAGGACGCCCGGAGGGGAGGATCCCAGCCTCCAGACGCGGCCCCACCCTAGGTCGCGCCTGGGGCCCAGCTGGCGCCCTCCTTCGTCACCTCGAGTCGCCTCTTCGCCTATAAATTGGTCTTCGCCCCGAAAACCCTAAGTACCCGATCATATTTTCCAGAAGACGTCCGAGGCCACCGCCATCTCCAACCCTAGTTCGGGAGGGTTCTGCAGCTCTTCCCGGCACCCTGACGGAGAGGGGAATTGACACCGGAGGCATCTACACCACCATGCCTGCCTCCGGAGTGATGCATGAGTAGTCCACCACGGGACTACGGGCCCATAGCAGTAGCTAGATGGTTGTCTCTCCTCCTTGTACTCCATTGTTTAGATCTTGTGAGCCGCCTATCATGATCAAGATCATATTATCTGTAGCTGCTACATGATTGTGTTTGCATGGATCCGATGAATTGTGGAAGTCATTACTTTTGTTCATCTATGTGTTCTGTTTTATCTATGATCTTGCATGCTCTCCAATGCTAGTGGATGCTTTGGCCAAGTAATTATTAGTGTTGTATGAGGGAGTATTTATGCTAGATAGTGGGTTCATGCCTCTCTTGTCTGAGCTCGGGTTGACAGAAACGATTAAGACAAGAGATGTGCTGTTGCCACTAGGGAGAAAACAGCGGTATGATTTCCTTGTGTTGTTTACATTGCTTACATTATGCATTTTTTTTATTGCAATGATCTGTTGCTTGCAACTTAATACTTTTGGGTGACATGCTGGATAGCGATCCCGGAGTGGATTATTAGTCATAGATGCAGTTGGATAACGGTCTATGTATTTTGACGTAATGCCCATATTAGATGAAACGATGAACTATATTGTTTTATGATAGCATTGTTGTGCGCCCACAATTCTGTCAATTGTCATGATGTAATTTGTTTACCCATCATGTATATCTTATGGAGAGACACCGCTAGTGAGATGTGGATCCCGGTCCTGTCTTCCTACATTGTTTACAACCGTTTTAATAGCTTTTCATCATCATTTGCTCGCTGGTCATAATTCACTCTCATCATATTTTACATCCACATATTTAATTCTTTGTGTTCAGCAAGCCGGAGAGATTGACAACCTCTTTGTTTCGTTGGGGCAAAGTAGTTTGTTTGTGATTGTGTGCAGGTCCACGTCAATTGTTGTAAACGGTGCCGTTGACACCTTGCTAAGCCTTCTCTAAGTCCTACTAGATCTGACAACCTTGGTTTTGTAATCAAGGGAAAACTGCTTCTGTACTGCATCATACCTTTCTCTTGGGGTTCCCCAGCGAACGTGTGATCCACGCCATCAAGCTTCTTTTCTGGCGCCGTTGACGGGGACTTGGAAGCTTCAGCTAGGGGAGTTTCACACATCCTTTCACTTTACTTTGTTATTTTCTTGCTTAGTATATTTTTTGTTAGTCTTGTTTTTCCTTTCGTTTGCTCTAAAATTGAAAAACACAAAAAAATTAAAAATTCCAGCAAAGTTTTCTTTTTCGGTTTGAGTGATTTTATTGCTTGTTGTTGTCATGGGGCTTTTACCTGAATTTGCTATTAAATACATAAAGGTAGGGAGTGGTTCCATCATTGGTAAAGACAATATTGAAGAATTCCTTAATCACATTAATAGTCTTTATGATCTGAATGAAAAATCTCTGGTGGACCTTACTCATGACTAGAGGCTGCTGTAGTTTCTTTGGTGGAAAAATTAGAAGCTAGGTTTATTAACCTTCATCCTACAATACAACAATTATTCTTTAAACTTTAAAGTATGGAGAAGGGGAAAGATAAAAATTTCTTTCTTAAAACCTTGCTTATAGAATTTGATGATATTGCTTGAGAAGCTAGAAAGATTTTTGCCCATTATAATATGCTGGGATGTAGCCTTAATATTAAGCATACCCTTAAAACTGTTGAAACTAAAAGAATAAAGTATGAGGGTAAAACTGAACGTGAAAAGGAACTAAAAATATCCATACCATTTAAGCTCATAGCAATGCATGAGGCTCTAGAAAAGAATTTCGATTGGGTTGTTCCTGAAAATCCTTTTGATGAAAGAAGTCGACCAAAAGGTAGTGATAGGGGAAATTCTGAACCTTGCATAAGTAAAATACAATGTATCTATGAAAATTTTTCCAACCTTTCTTTGGATGATACTATTGATAAAACTTGAATTTGCCATTTTTGCCTAGCTAAATGGCGTTAAAGAAAAGCGCTTATGGGAGGCAACCCATTTTATTTTACTTTCTGTTTCTTTTTGGTTTCTTTGAGTTTTGGGTGATTTTACTTATGTAACAACTCCCTTGTATCTTTTTGTTTTGGTTTTTGTGACAACAATAGTCTCTAATGAGAGGAAGACTAATTGGTGAGTTTGATGTCCAGAAACAGATTTCTGTTCTTCACTGTTTGAAAATCCAAACAATCACAGAACGTCATCTGTGGTTGAAATTTTTTGACAGCAAGAATCAGGGTTTTGTCTACCTTTCTCTAGTTTTAAGTTTTCTGAATTGAGGTACAGAAGTGCCCCGAAAAAATTCATATTTACAGTCTATTCTATTTTTTGACAGATTCTGTCCATAGTTTTGCATTGCTTCTTTCACGGGCAGAGTAAAATTCTTTACAAAGCTGGAGTTTACTTAGACCTTTGTGACAGTAGCTAATGTTGTAAAAAAATAAGTTCATGATATGTGCTTTGTAACTGAAGGAAGATATTGTTTTTGTGGACTAACCCCTCTAATGAAGTTGCTATAAGTTTTGCGTGAAGGAAGCTTTCAAGTATCCAAGTGCGAGGTGATAAAGGAATATCAAGAAGGTATAAAAGCCTAAGCTTGGGGAGGCTCCCCATGGACCCTCCTCTAAAATATTCAACAAGTCACAAGCGTCTAAGCTTGGGGATGCCCAAGGCATCCCCTTCTTCATCAACAATCATCGGTTTCTCTCATGGTATTATATTTTTATTCCTTCACACATTATGTGCTATTCTTGGAGCGTCATTTTGTTTTTACTTTCAGTTTGTTAGTGTTTTGTTCTCTGGTATTTGCAAAACCATGCATGCTTGTTTGGGAGAGAGACACGCTCCACTTTTTCATTATACACTCCTATTCTTCACTTACATGTGTTGAGTGTTTAGCCTTTGTTATTTTGCTTCCAGCTCTTGTTTTCAAGCATCTCTTGTTCAGAGTTGTTAGCTTTTGTAGTTAGGAAGTATTGCCCTTGTTGTTTCACCCTTTTAGTTTTGTTTCAAATAAGTTGATTGGTGTTTGGTTGAGTGGAAATTATCATGTAGGAAGTGTAAAAAGTGTTGCTTAATCTCGTAAATCATTGTCTTGAATCTTTGATACTTGTCAATTGTTTAGAGATATGAAGTAGATTAATGCTTAAACTTGTGGATCATCTAGTAAGAATAGATTAGTGAAGAACTACTGTAAAGCTTTAAAATTGTGGTGCTTGTCCTGCTTGGTAGTTCTCAAAGTCTAGATATTCTTTTTGCAAAGAGTTGGTTTGGCTAACAAGGTAGATGGTGTGAAGTCCAGTGGTTATGCATGATGTATATCTGTAGTCATTCATTGAACCAAGTTGATGTTATGTGTTTGCTTGATATCCTGCTAAGCCAAACATTCCGTACTGAGAGGGAATACTTCTCGTGCATCCAACTCCCTGAGCCAAATATCTTTGCCATTTGTGTCCACCATACCTACCTACATGTGGTATTTCCCTGGCACTCCAAGTAAAATTTTCATGTGCTATATTTAAACTTTCAAAATTCTCCTTTTTTGTGCCTCTATTTTTAAGCTCATGAGGAAGCAGTAGGAAGCTAGATATAACCTGTGACAAGCAAGATCATTTCCCCCCTTTCACCCGGTGTTGATGGTTCACGTCCTCACTTGAATTTGACCCGAGAGCGGCTTCAGCAAAATATAAATATAACTCACCATTCTCCTCCGCACAATGAAAACCTGAGAAATCAGTCAAACATTGGTTAGTGGTGAAACCAAGGAGAAAGAGGAGTTACCTCATTCCTCTAAAACCAGCCGCTCTCAAAAGTCTAAAAGCCTTGCTTGAAATGGGGGACTAGCTAGTTTATTTACTGTGAAGTCATTGACGAAAGCATGCATATCTCAAAATTGTTTTACTTCTATCAAAAATCAAAAAAATAATAAAAAGCTCTAGCACATGACTAATCCCTGCTTCCATCTGCGAAGGGCCTTTCTTTTACTTTTATGTTGAGTCAGTCTTCCTCTTCCTTCTTAACCCCCTCAAGAAATCACTTGGTATCAACTTTGGTTCATGTTTTACTTCATGTTATCTTTGTGTCTAATGTGAAAACTTTGTATTGACTTTATCTTGAGATAAACAAGTTGCAAGTTGAAGCTTTTTGCTGAAAACTTAAATCTTACTTTGTGTTGGCCAAACTCTTTTGTTGAACTAATATTGCTTTGTGAGATATCAATCATTGCCAAGTGTTATACTTTTAAATCTCCAAGGTACTCTTTTCTAGTAAATTCTTGCTTGAATGTTACACCTGGTTAATCATTGTTTGTTTCATTCAATGAACCTTTGTTTTGGATCAATGCATTCAGTTCATATGCTTTACATGATTACATGATCAAGATTGTGTTGGTAGCATGTCACTTCAAAAATTATTTTGTTATTACTTACCTACTCGAGGACGAGCAGGAGTTAAGCTTGGGGATGCTGATACGTCTCCGACGTATCTATAATTTTTGATGTTCCACGCTTGATTATATATCAGTGCCACATGTTTTTATATCATTTTGACATGATTTATGGACTAACCTATTAACAATATGCCCAGTGCCAGTGGCCCCACCCTAGGCCAAGCCTAGGGCCCACCTAGCTCCCTCCTTCATCGCCTCAAGTCGCATCTTCGCCTATAAATTGGTCTTCGCCCCGAAAACCCTAAGTAGCCGATCATATTTTCCAGAAGACGTCTGAGGCCGCCGCTATCTCCAACTCTAGTCCGGGAGGGTTCTGCAGCTCTTCCCGGCACCCTGTCAGAGAGGGGAATCGACACCGAGGCATCTACACCACCATGCCTGCCTCCGGAGTGATGCGTGAGTAGTTGATGATCGGTGATGGTAGCGTTGGGTTGTGTCCCAAGCGAAGGCGTGGATGTAGTAAGTAGCAGTTTTCCCTCGTTAACAAATCGAGGTTTATCGAACTAGTAGGACTTTGAAATTGACAACAAAGTGAATGTTGAAGATCTCTGGCGCTTAATTTTCAACAGACGTGGAATGTTGAAGCTGGCATGAAAACCAGTGTCTCTTCTACCCATGTTCTCCCATCAAGTTTTATTTCAAAAATTGGAATGAAGAGATCTTCTGTCGACATCCTTGTCATTTACTCGTAAATGTCCATAACCGGGGACACGGCTAAGATCTTAGTTTTACACTCTGCAGAGGTTGTGCACTTTACCCACTAGAGTCGATCAACCCATTCTATCCTTAACCCTCATTCAGTGAAAAGGAAAGGAGAAGATCAAGACGAGACTTTTCAGAAGTGCTTTCCCATGGTACTACCAGCGAGATCACTGCCGTCCTATACCCCTACATCTTCCGATCTCACTGACCCAGGTCCACACAACTTACTCCGTCAAGACAGAGCCCATATGACTAGTGGTCGCACTATCGGGTAAATAAACTTAGAGTGACATTAATCTCAGAACCTGGGTGGCCAACCGCAAGTGAGCATCTCGGGTGAAAACCACCATAGAAATGGCCCCGAGTAGCCACTCAACTAGACACCACCAAGCAAAACAAATTCTACCCAGGCAGTTCATTAACTTAGTAGAATTTCATTAACCTTACATACTACAATAAAACATTTTCAGCATTACAGTACTAACATCTACCAAGTTAATGGGTGCCTAGACAAACAGGATATAAAGGGTGGTAACTAAACAGGTTTGCATAGCATAATAGTGAAACTCCTATCATGCATACTACTGAAATAGCTAAAGTGCAGATAGTAAAATAGTAGGACTTTTATGCTGGAGTATCACTTGCCTTGGCAACCAGCTGAGCAGGAGCAACAACCACAAGAGTAACCGGGACCCTCCGAATAATCTAACAAATAGCACAAATCACAAATAAGCAACCATACCATTATAGAAATACAAAAATATATGCCATGCATGAGTGTATGCAAAAGACACACAACACAAATAAATTATATTATTGTTCTCTGACTATTGCTATATGCATGATGCCACAAGACAAGTTTTAAACAATTTTTAAACATTAGAGCATTTTTAAAACACCCAAAAGGGCAAATACAAGGGTTTTATAGTTTTCTGTAATAAAATATTTTATAAAATTTGGAAAACAACACTACTGGACAGAGGACAACTAGACAAGGCCTCTGCAATTTGGATCACTCAATTTGGATCTGTAAAACTCAAGATATGGCCATAACAAGATATACAAGGTTCTGCAAATACCAAGTGTGTGCACATATCAAAAGTGAAATTTTATTGCACCACTGTATTCTACACATTTATCTCAATCCAGAGGTAACAAAATCAATGAATTTGGATAAGTGGTTCAAGAGATATGAATTTTTGAAGTTTGGATGATTTTCTGTTTGAAAAACAGAAAAACAGAAAAGAATAAGGAAAAGCCGGCCACGTGGCGGCTTCTGATTTGCTGATACCGATTCGGTAAAAAGAAATAAAAGCTGGCCGTCCGATCGAGATCTAACTGCCCACGTTCGATCTACCTAACCTAACGGCGCAACTCACCGGAACCCTAACCGGAGCACGCGCGCGCGGCGGTGACGCGTCAGCATGGTGCGTTCCCGCTAATCTAGAGGGCTCCTCGACGGAGGAGTCCTACCACGGCGTTGCGGAGGTGGAGGCGAGCTTGGTGGCGCGGGCGGTGGCGGCTAGGAGCTTCGGCTTGGCGGGGATTCCTCGCCGGAGTCGAGGATGGCGGCGGCCGAGCTAGGTCGTGGATGCTCCCGTTGATTCCCTAAGTGAAAAATTACGGGACCGTGTCAAAGAGGAGCGCAAGGAGAAGGGGAGAAGGAAAAGGGTGGCGTGGAGCCGTGGGGTGGCCGGAGCTCACCGGTAGAGGAGGAGCATGCCGGCGGCGACGACGGGCTTGCGAGATCCCGTGCGGGCAGCCTGGGGGCATTCTAAGGATGCCGTCGGGGGGGAAATGAAGAGGAGGAGCTAGGAGGGGTATAAGAGGGAGGTGGTGGCGTGGCCGTTACCATCCGCGGTGGTGCGGATTGAAGAGGGGAGCCGACGGGGCGCCGGCGGGTGAGCTCCCGTGCGTGGGGACGGCGCTGACAGGTGGGTCCCGCACGTCAGAGAGGTAGGAGGGGAGGATGCGGGTGGGCTGGTGCTGGCCGCGGCTTGCTGGGCTGGCCCGGTTGGGCTGGCTCGGTTGGCCTTTTTTTTTAACAAAACCTTTTTCTATTTTCTGTTTTCAAAAACAAGGACGAAACAAACCCAAAACTTTTCAGAAAATTTTGATAAAATACTTTTTGAAAAGCTTGTTAAATTTAGAACACTTTGGCACATAGCTTGCCAACAAAATAAAATAAACTAAAATAATTTATTTTATGACAAGGGTTAATTAACCCTATTATGTCAAAATAGTTATTTTAACACCAAAATTTGAGTTTAAAACTCAAAAGAAAAGATTTAAAATGCAACGCAGCAAGTTGATGATGCATGAATGCAAGTTTTTAATTTTTTTGAAATTTTGGGATGTTGCAAACCTAACCCCCTTAAGATGAATCTCGTCCCCGAGATTCGGATTGGCTAGCAAATAGGTGCGGGTGGTCTTCTCGAAGATCATCTTCTCGTTCCCATGTAGCTTCCTCCTCAGTATGATGGTTCCATTGGACTTTGCAGAACTTGATGGTCTTGGTACGAGTAACCCTTTCTGCTATCTCTAAGATCTTTAAAGGCTTCTCTTCATACGTAAGATCACTCTCCAGTTGAACTTCCTCTAGTGGCACTGTATCTCTCAGTGGTGTTTCTGCCATCTCTGGGTGACATTTCTTCAACTAACTCACATGGAAAACATTATGAACCACTGATAAGACCTCTGGTAATTCCAACTCATACGCTACCTCTCCTTTGCGAGACAGGATTTTATAGGGTCCAATAAAGCGAGGTGCAAGTTTTCCTTTGATGCCAAATCTCTTCACACCACGAAGTGGTGAAACTCTAAGATACGCTCTATCTCCTACTTCATAAACGATCTCACTTCGTTTGGAATCAGCATAACTCTTCTGTCTCGATTGAGCAATTTTCAGTCTGTCCTTGATCAACCTCACCTTCTCTTCGGCTTCTTTAATTATATCTGGTCCAAATAAACTTTTCTCTCCTACACCACTCCAAAGCAATGGTGTAGTGCATTTCCTTCCATACAGGGCTTCAAACGGCGACATCTCAATACTGGCTTGGTAGCTATTGTTATAAGAGAACACCGCATATGGTAGATTATCATCCCAGCTTGATTTGTAGTCCAGTGCACATGCTCTGAGCATGTCTTCTAAAATCTGATTTACTCGTTCAGTCTGTCCATCAGTCTGTGGATGAAAAGCTGTGCTAAATTCTAGCCTGGTTCCCAAAGATTTATGCAGTTGTTTCCAGAAATGCGATGTGAATTGAGTGCCTCTGTCAGACACAATCTTCTTAGGAACACCGTGTAAACACACAATTCTCTTCATATATATTTCTGCTAGCTTTGCACTAGAATACGTAGTCTTCACTGGCACAAAGTGGGCTACTTTCGTTAGACGATCAACTATGACCCAAATCGAATCATATCCTGATTTAGTTCTGGGTAATCCTGTGATAAAATCCATTCCGATTTGCTCCCACTTCAAGTCTGGCACTGGTAACGGTTGTAATAATCCTGCTGGCTTTTGGTGTTCGGCTTTCACACGACTGCACATGTCACACTTTGCGATATACTCAGCTATATCCCTCTTCAAGCCATTCCACCAGAATCTCTCCTTAACATCCATATACATCTTAGTATTACCAGGATGAATGGAATACGGTGAATCATGAGCTTCTTGTAGAATCAACTTCCTAAGCTCCTCGTCTTGCGGTATGCAAATGCGTTTTTCAAACCACATCGTACCCTGTTCGTCTTCGCGGAATCCCTTGGCTTTGCCTTCACTCAGGTTGGTTCTGATTTCTTCCATCAATTTGTCTCCCTTCTGAGCTTCTCGGATCTTATCCATAAGTGTCGGTTGTACTTCTAACAATGCTAGAAAACCTTCAGGTACCACTTCCAAACTATGGTCTTTGAATTCCTTGCATAATTCTTCTGGTAGTTCTCCTGCCGTTAGTCCGTTTACATAGACTTTGCGGATCAATGCATCGGCAACAACATTAGCTTTTCCCGGATGATATTGTATACTTAGATCATAATCCTTGATGAGTTCTAACCATCTCCGTTGTCTCATATTCAGCTCCTTTTGGGTAAAGATGTATTTTAGACTCTTATGGTCCGTGAATACCTCACATCGTTTACCCATCAAGTATTGTCTCCATGTCTTCAAAGCGTGTACCACGGAAGCTAACTCCAGGTCATGAGTGGGGTAATTGACTTCATGTTTCTTGAGTTGTCATGAAGCATAAGAGACCACTTTGCCTCCCTACATCAACACACTTCCAAGACCTTGGCGCGAAGCATCGCAATACACTTGAAAGTCCTTCTCTAGGTCCGGTAAACACAAGACAGGTGCCGACACTAAACGTTGCTTCAAATCTTGAAAACTAGTCTCACATGCGTCAGTCCACTCAAACTTCTTATCCTTCTTCAATAACTCTGTCATAGGCTTGGCGATCTTGGAGAAATTTTCAATGAACCTCCTGTAGTAACCCGCCAGTCCGAGGAAACTACGGATTTCGCCAACATTCTTTGGTGGTTCCCAATTAGTTACTGCAGACACCTTCTCAGGGTCCACTGCAATTCCTTCCTTTGTCAAAACATGACCTAGGAAACCGACTTTTTCCAACCAAAACTCACATTTACTAAATTTTGCATACAACTTATGCTCCCTGAGTCTCTATAACACTCTATGTAGGTGCTCTTCATGTTCTTTGTGGCTCTTGGAATAGACAAGTATGTCATCAATGAATACAACAACAAACTTATCCAGAAAATCCATGAATACTTTATTCATCATGTTCATAAAGTAAGCTGGCGCATTGGTCAGTCCAAATGGCATCACCGTGTATTCATATAATCCATATCTGGTAGTGAACGCCGTCTTGGGTATATCAAGTTCTCGAACTTTCATTTGGAAATATCCTGACCGCAAATCGATCTTGGAAAACACGCAAGCACCTTCTAATTGGTCAAACAGATCGTTGATTTTGGGTATTGGGTACTTGTTCTTGATAGTTACTTCATGCAGTGCACGATAGTCTGTAACTAGCCTCTGTGTACTGTCTTTCTTCTCAACAAATAATATCGGTGCTCCCCAAGGTGATGAGCTTGGGCGAATAAATCCTTTCTGTAGGTGTTCATCCAACTGCTTCTTGAGTTCCTTTAATTCATCCACGGCCATGGGATACGGCCTCTTAGCTATTGGTCCTGCTCCTGGCTGTAGTTCGATGAGGAATTCTACTTCTCTGTTCGGGTGGCATTCCCGGTAGTTCTTCGGGAAACACGTCCAGGTACTCCCTCACTATAAGTACATCTCCCAGGCTAACCCCCTTAAGAGAATTAAGCCTAACTTTTCTCAGCTCATATTTTGACTTGAATCTAATCTTCTTCTTTTCTGGTGTAGTTAGTGTGATATCTTGGTTTGCACAATCTATGACTCCCTCAAAACGGGTCATCCAATCCATCCCAATGATAACATCCAACCCTTGGGTTTCTAGGATTATCAGATTTACCGGATAGGGATTTCTACCAATCTCCAGTGTCAGGTCTCTACATTGGGTACTCGCAAACATTTCTCCACCCGGAGAACTCACTCTAACCGGGTTTAACATCATTGAAGTGACTAGCTTATGCTTTTTAACAAATTCTCTTGATATGAAAGAATGCGATGCGCCAGTATCAAATAGTACTAATGCTGGAAATGAATTGAGCAAAAACGTACCGATCACTGCATCGGGTTCATCGTAAACTTCCTCCACGTTGACATGGTTCACATGCCCCTTCTGGAATGGATTGGGCTTGGCAGCCTCCTCAGCCTTTTTCTCTGGGCACTCTGTTGCATAGTGGCCCTTATTCTTGCATTTATAGCATACCACTTGACTGATATCCTTTTTGATATCATGATTCGGGCGATGCGACCCATTACCTCTGTTGTTCCCCTGGTGTCCATTGTGACCATGGTGTCCATTACTTTTATAACCTCCATTTCCTCCTTTGTAACCTCCACCATAGGTATGAACATGGTGCTTGTGGTTATTGCCTCCACTATGATGATTTCCATGCTTGTACCCATTACTGCCTTCATAAGGAGTGTGTTTCTTGTATGAAGGTTCTGCGTAGTGCTTGCTGACAGTATTCTTCCTCTTACGGTTCTCAGCCTTCTTCATATTGTCCTCCAGTGTTATTGCTTGATCAAGGAGGGTCTGGTAATTTGGGGTGTAAGCTACTGACAAAGGGACCTTTAGTTCATCACACAACCCCCTAAGGAATTTCTCCCTTCTCTTTCCATCGGTGTCAATGTCCTCAGGAGCGTAACGGGACAACGTGTAGAAGTCATCCATATACTCCTTGAGCGACCTGTTACCCTGCCTCAGGCTGCGGAACTCCTCTTTCTTTAAGTTCATAATACCCGTGGAAATGTGTGCATTGCGAAATCCCTCCTTAAAAGTCTCCCACGTGAGTCCTTCCAGTGGGTGAGTGATCTGATAGGTCTCCCACCATTGGGCTGCTGGCCCTTCAAGCAAGTGCGCAGTGAACCGCACTTTCTCCGTGTCAGTGCACTCACATGTTACCATATCCTTACTGATTGAGCGCAACCAATCGTCTGCCACAATTGGCTTAGTTGCGGTTGAGAACTTATTGGGTTTGAGCCTCAGAAACCTAGCCAGCCTGTCCACTTGAGGTGGTGGTGGTGGCGGTGGTGGTGGCGGTGGCGGTGGATTGTTGTTGTTCTGTGCATGCGCAATGAACTGCGTCATCATCTGCATCAGTTGGGCCTGAGCTGCTATTAGTTGCTGAATTGCATCATTGTCGGGATCACGACGGGGAGGCATCTGTGGTTTAAGAATAGATGAGTATAGATAGAAAGATCTAAGGAAATATTTCTACCCATACAAGCAAATAACAACACACAAACATACTTGAAAGTTCAAAAGTAATTTTGAGAAAACCGTACTAAACGTTTAGGTAGCCGCGTAGCATAGTTCTGGGAAACAGGTACGAAGGTACTGCCATACCACAAGTTGGTAGGTCAATACGAAAGATTATTGTCGACTAACGACTTATTAAGGAGAGGTGGGCAACTACTCGTCCTGGATCCTGGCAAGAAACTCCACGGTGGCTTCAGTCTTGCGGCGCTTCTGTCCAGAACTCGTCTTCCTTGCCTTCCACTCCTCAATCGAGACCTCCTCACCCTAAGTGGTGTACATGACTCTCTCCTCGGGGTCTTCCTCCGATTGCTCGCCAGCTGACTCCTTGGCGAGACAAGCACACTGCTCCTGCAGGGCTGCTATCATCGCCTGCTGTTGGTCCACCTTGTTCCCTAGCTTGAGATTCTCTGCCTCCAGCTTTTGGTTATCCTCCATGAGCTTCTGCTTCTGGGCCTCCTATGCCTCTGCTAGCTCCTCGGCAGTTGCAATCTGCACTCTCTGTGCCTCGACCAGCTCCTTGGCCTGGTCCAGAACCATCATCTCCGAACGTAACTCAAACTCAGTCCTGTAGAGTAACGTCTCTAGATCCTCCAAGTGTATCTCAAATATATCCAAGTCCTTGCGACCCTCCTCGGTCCAGTATGGCATTCCCTGAGCGTCACGCTTACCGAAGCGACGATAGATAGACTCTGGGGGTAAAAGCTCGAAGTACTGCTCACAGATACGGGACAAAGCCTCCTGCTTTGCCATCAAAAGTCCAGTCCCCCAAGTGGTGTACTTCTTCTTGAAAATAATCGGAGCAGTGGGAGTACCAATAGGCCGGGGAAATATCTCTGTCTCAATCTCCTAGCGGTGGACTGTGGGTACATCTGAAGGCATCATTCTACCCTTGAAGATAGGAGGAACGAGGCTCAGAACTCTGCATATACCCATCAGCTGTCTACCGAAGACACATGTGTCATCATCGGTCGGAACTCTCATGCGGGTGAAGACAGACATCTACACAAAGGTTAGAGAAAAGAATCAGAACAAGTATTACGATGGTTAGTCAAAAATAATTAATTGAAATAACTTAATAAAAATTTAAAATGCAGAAAATAGATTTTGGATTCCTAGGGTCAACCTATATCTATCCAAACCTAGGGTTTCGAACCTACAGGCAACACAGTGCTCTGATACCATCTGTAGTGACCTTGCCTTTTAAAATAGACAAGATACATGTGTATAGTGTTAGTCCCTAGATCGACTCGCTAGCACACACAATACAAGATGAAATACCATAACAGTGCATCATTTTATTACACGCATGATCCAGAATTCAAAGTAGTTGCGATTACAAAGTGCATAGCTCAGAGCTAGCTTTATTTAGAGTAAACAACGGAAATAAACATTAAGCATGGAGTCTCCATCATCTTCATGCTGCCACAGGAGAACATGTCGGTTGTAGACTCGAAGCCCTATCACGCACCTTACTCATCGTCCGAACAATCTGCAATAGTAAAAGCGTTACAGCCAAAAATTGGTCAGAACCATTGGAATGGATCTGGCAAGTGACACTTGTGGACTCATATTGGCAAAATCTAGTACCTATATGCTTATTTGGTTGGTGGAGTTCAAGGCTCTTTGCATAAAGCAAATTTTATCCTATCTTTTAAATCATTTTCTTTTTCATCTAAAAATGAGACAAAGCTGGCATGGAAACCAGTGTCTCTTCTACCCATGTTCACCCATCAAGTTTTATTTCAAAAATTGGAATGAAGAGATCTTCTGTCGACATCCTTGTCATTTACTCGTAAATGTCCATAACCAAGGACACGGCTAAGATCTTAGTTTTACACTCTGCAGAGGTTGTGCACTTTACCCACTAGAATCGATCAACCCATTCTATCCTTAACCCTCATTCAGTGAAAAGGAACGGAGAAGATCAAGACGAGACTTTTCAGAAGTGCTTTCCCATGGTACTACCAGCGAGATCACTGCCGTCCTATACCCCTACATCTTCAGATCTCACTCACCCAGGTCCACACAACTTACTCCATCAAGACAGAGCCTATATGACTAGTGGTCGCACTATCGGGTAAATAAACTTAGAGTGACATTAATCTCAGAACCTGGGTGGCCAACTGCAAGTGAGCATCTCAGGTGAAAACCACCATAGAAATGGCCCCGAGTAGCCACTCAACTAGACACCACCAAGCAAAACCAATTCCACCCAGGCAGTTCATTAACTTAGTAGAATTTCATTAACCTTACATACTACAATAAAACATTTTTAGCATTGCAGTACTAACATCTACCAAGTTAATGGGTGCATAGACCAACAGGATATAAAGGGTGGTAACTAAACAGGTTTGCATAGCATAATAGTGAAACTCCTATCATGCATACTACTGAAATAGCTAAGGTGCAGATAGTAAAATAGTAGGACTTTTATGCTGGAGTATCACTTGCCTTGGCAACCAGCTGAGCAGGAGCAACAACCACAATAGTAACCGGGACCCTCCGAATAATCTAACAAATAGCACAAATCACAAATAAGCAACCATACCATTATAGCAATACAAAAATATATGCCATGCATGAGTGTATGCAAAAGACACACAACACAAATAAATTATATTATTGTTCTCTGGCTATTGCTATATGCATGATGCCACAAGACAAGTTTCAAACAATTTTTAAACATTAGAGCATTTTTAAAACACCCAAAAGGGCAAATACAAGGGTTTTATAGTTTTCTGTAATAAAATATTTTATAAAATTTGGAAAACAACACTACTGGACAGAGGACAACTAGACAAGGCCTCTGCAATTTGGATCACTCAATTTGGATCTGTAAAACTCAAGATATGGCCATAACAAGATATACAAGGTTCTGTAAATACCAAGTGTGTGCACGTATCAAAAGTGAAAATTTATTGCACCACTGTATTCTACACATTTTTCTCAATCCAGAGGTAACAAAATCAATGAATTTGGATAAGTGGTTCAAGAGATATGAATTTTTGAAGTTTGGATGATTTTCTGTTTGAAAAACAGAAAAACAGAAAAGAATAAGGAAAAGCCGGCCACGTGGCGGCTTCTGATTTGCTGATACCGATTCGGTAAAAAGAAATAAAAGCTGGCCGTCCGATCGAGATCTAACGGCCCACGTTCGATCTACCTAACCTAACGGCGTAACTCGCCGGAACCCTAACCGGAGCACGCGCGCGCGGCGGCGACGCGTCAGCACGGTGCGTTCCCGCTAATCTAGAGGGCTCCTGGACGGACGAGTCCTACCACGGCGTTGCGGAGGTGGAGGAGAGCTTGGTGGCGTGGGCGGTGGCGGCTAGGAGCTCCGGCTTGGCGGGGATTCCTCGCCGGAGTCGAGGATGGCGGCGACCGAGCTAGGTCGTGGATGCTCCCGTCGATTCCCTGCGCGAAAAATTACGGGACCGTGTCAAAGAGGAGCGCAAGGAGAAGGGGAGAAGGAAAAGGGTGGCGTGGAGCCGTGGGGTGGCCGGAGCTCACCGGTAGAGGAGGAGCACGCCGGCGGCGACGGCGGGCTTGCGAGCTCCCGTGCGGGCAGCCTGGGGGCGTTCTGAGGATGCCGTCGGGGGGGGGGGGGAATGAAGAGGAGGAGGAGGGGTATAAGAGGGAGGTGCTGGAGCGGCCATTACCATCCGCGGTGGTGCGGATTGAAGAGGGGAGCCGACGGGGTGCCGGCGGGTGAGCTCCCGTGCGTGGGGACGGCGCTGACAGGCGGGTCCCGCATGTCAGAGAGGGAGGAGGGGAGGATGCGAGTGGGCTGGTACTGGCCGCGGCTTGCTGGGCTGGCCCGGTTGGGCTGGCTCGGCTGGCCTTTTTTTTTAACAAAACCTTTTTCTATTTTCTGTTTTCAAAAGCAAGGACGAAACGAACCCAAAACTTTTCAGAAAATTTTGATAAAATACTTTTTGAAAAGCTTGTTAAATTTAGAACACTTTGGCACATAGCTTGCCAACAAAATAAAATAAAATAAAATAATTGATTTTATGACAAGGGTTAATTAACCCTATTATGTCAAAATAGTTATTTTAACACCAAAATTTGAGTTTAAAACTCAAAAGAAAAGATTTAAAATGCAATGCAGCAAGTTGATGATGCATGAATGCAAGTTTTTTAATTTTTTGAAATTTTGGGATGTTACAGAAATATTCAAGAAGTCACAAGTGTCTAAGTTTGGGGATGCCCAAGGCATCCCCTTCTTCATCAACAATCATCGGTTTCTCTCATGGTATTATATTTTTATTCCTTCACACATCTATAATATCTATAAAGTTCATCCCCACTAAAATGCATTTAATGTTTGCAAGCTCAAACCTCATGCAGCCACATCACCTCAATTATTTCTATCCATCGGATTTCAAATCCATGCCCTATAGCCATCAATCGGATGGCAACCAACGCACGATATGCTAAATCACACGCATTATGCTTCGTACCCTGCACTGCTGCAGATTTCAGTCAAGAACCCTCTGAATTGGTAACCGAAGGGACATATCTCCTCCACTACCATAATGAATCAGTTAGTCCATTGCCCTCTCCGCTTAATTTTTCGTTGGCTATATATGATCACGTTCACCCACAAGTCCCATCCTAAACTGCCGTGGGATCACAACTGGATCCCGTCCGTTTTGTTTCCCCTCCTTACCGATCTCTTCTCCAACCATTCATCTGCCTTGTATCCTCCTATCTTTTGCCGGCGTATATCACTTGCATGGTGATACCTATGCGGCTATGCGGCTCTGTATAAAAGGTTAATTACTAATTGTTTGATCTGTGCTTGCTTGCAGGTAGCTAGAAAGGTGCTTTCCCGGAAAAGAAAAGATGTAGCCAGGTGCAAGGCGTGTGGACATAGAGATACTGAACTGACAATGCGGCTTTGGACTTTGTTCCTCATGCATGCTGCATACGCATGGCACTTGGACACCTACAATTCATTTTTTTCAGGAATTTACTAAGTATCGTATTAGGGAAAAATACAATTCATTTTTCAGGACTTTAGCAACCATAGTATTATGATGTACTACAATTTTCTCATTGATGATTGAGGGCAGGTAAAAATGCTGCTCCTTTTTAAATCTCAATTGAGTTGGCGTCCATGTAGACATGTTAGGGCATGTACAATGGTCTTATCATCGTAGTGACACGTAGGATGATTGCTGAGTTGGAGGAGAGAGAAACAAAAAAAAGAGGTTTGTCTTCTCTTAGCTAAGAGATCATCTCTTAGCATAATTTCTCTCACCACAATTTTAAGGATATCTGGTTATTAAAGATAAGGCGAAAAATAACCCATTGTACATCATGTTTTGTTGTCATATCTCAACTACGTGGCAGGTTAATAATAAGACGGTTTTATTAACCATTGTACATGCCCTTACCGAATCAAAAGTTACATCATGCGTTAGTGCCACCTCGATATAGCACCCCACTAGCTCATATCCGGTGATAGTGGCTCCATAGCGAAAAGACACATGTTTTAAAAAATACAATAACATGACATATTTATTAGCTCTGGGTCTAAGTATATATTGGTTTCGGCTAGACCTAAAAATGATTGTGGCTAGACGGGGTGGGGGCAGCTTGATTTTTCTAGGAGAGAGAGGGTGAGGCTGAAAACGTTTCTCTAGGGGTTTTGATTTTGTTTCTACATTTGGGTGTGGCTAGACGTAAAGAAGCCCGATGCAAAAAAATCCAAGGCCGAATGAGAGGTTCGAGCCCGGCCCCAAGTGACAAAAAAAAAAGGTATTTTGGGCCGGGTGGGTGTCCACATAAACCACCCAATTTGCAGGCCCGAACTGGGCTCAGTTTTCAGGCCTGACCGGGGCCGGGCTGCCCATGCCCAAGTCTAGTTGTGGGCTTGTGGCCAACAACACGAAAAGCACCATTGATGTGCTGGGAGGCTGAGAACACTGGTTCGAACCAGACCGCAGTCCCGTCCGACTAAAACCAGACCCCGACGGACGACGCGAGTCAGTCAAGGAGCAGCGGCGACAGGGCCCATCACCACCACCACCCGCCTGACGAAGCTCTCCTCTCCCATCGGCGGCGGAGATGGCCGGGTGGCTGAAGGCGCTGGCCTACGGCGCGGGGGGCATGGCGGTGGTCGGCCTGGCGGCGCTGGTGGCGCTGCAGGAGCGCCTCGTCTACGTGCCCGTGCTCCCGGGCCTCGCGCGCGCCTACTCCATCACGCCCTCGCGCCTCCGCCTCGTCTACGAGGACGTCTGGCTCCGCGCTGCCGACGGCGTGCGCCTCCACTCCTGGTTCCTCCGCCACTCACCCACCTGCCGAGGCAAGCACCACCCTCGTCCCCAGTCCCCACCAACCTCTCCCGGTCTGTTCTGTTGGTTCCTGCCCCTCCCGTCCAATGCTTCGATTGGATGTCGGTAGTGTTCGATATTGCTGTTGCGTTAGCTAGTGAATCTCTCCGAGGACGGACTGGAGGGCTTCGTTCTGATCCGAATTGCGTGGGTAGATAGAGGCGTCGCTTCGTCTCTCTAGCTCTCTCGATCGGGGTATAGGTCCGTGGATCTGGGGTGCCCACGCAGAAAATGGCGTGATATTTCTGTACGACGAGGAGATTCCTAGTTTACTTCCGCTGACTGCGTGGATATCTCATATGTTCCTAACCGATCTCTAGGGTTCCTTGGTTTTATTGCACAGTTCCCTGTAGTTTGGTGTATGGATTGATCGGCTGATCTCGAAATTTGTTTAAATTGGAATTAATTGAATTATCAGGCTCCAATTTAAGTCGGTACTTAGTTTTTGGTGGTATAATGCCAGTAATTTGTGGGCGAGAAATATGGCTATTGCCATGCGTACATCCAAAATACTTCGGCAGGGTCAACACCGTGGCTCTCGTCCCCTCGTAAAGCGGCTCACCACTGAACCTACTTCCTCCTGATCACCTCAGCCATTTACTCCTTTGCCCCAAATATACAATCGCACAAGCTGGCCAGCTAGCTGCTAAATTAAAATTTACACGCATGCAGAATGTACACGATCGAAATGAGAGTCAGTGCTGCATGACTACCCTCTATCAAGTATCTAGCTGTTTCTACTACTCTGATCTTGTCTATGTAGTATGTATCAAATGGGGCACACTGTTCGTTTTGTCCATATATGGCTGGCCACATATTTTCTTTTATTAGTTAGGCTAGGAAGGTCCAGCCTTGATATTGTTTTACGACTAGGTATTCGTGACACTTAATTATATGACAACAGAAGTGTTTTGAGATGCAATGTGACAAAAAACAGTTCACGTTTGGCATGAACTTGATATGTTATACTCCCTCCGTTCATTAATATAAGACCGTTTTAGCTTTTTCTTTATTCTTATGTATCTAGATGCATACTATGTATGTTCACTCATTTTAGTATGTATGTAGTCATATAGTGAAATAGCTAAAAGGTCTTACATTAGTGAACGGAGGGAGTACATGCTTAGGAATACTCTGCCCAATCTTAATTATATGAGAACAGAAGTGTTTTGAGATGCAATGTGACAAAAAAAAAGGTTCACGTTTGGCATGAACTTGATATGTTATATATACTTAGGAATACTCTGACCAATCGTTAGTTTTCTATCAACTTCATATTCGTTTTATTTCCACATTGTTGTTTGTTTCATAGTGTTTTCCTGATGCAGGTCCAACCATTCTGTTCTTCCAGGAAAATGCCGGCAGTATCCTGAATTTCTTCCTACAGACAGGAGAATTAGTAATTTTACCTATTTGATGAATCGTGTGCTGAATTTGTATTCTGTTAAAACCTTTACTTATTATAGATATTGCACATCGTTTGGAATGCGTCCGACTGATGATGCAGAGGCTGCAGTGCAATGTGTTTATGCTTTCTTACAGAGGGTATGATTCTCCCCAGTATAAACTAGTTCTATTATACTTTATTTCATTCTACTTGCTTGAGGTCTCAATATAATATGTTGTCCTGATGTCTTCACTTTTGTTTGATCTATGCACCTGAACTTGAATCATGTTTGTAGGTACGGCGAGAGTGAAGGTTATCCTTCTCAGAGTGGTATCACAAAAGATGCACAGGTTTTTCTTTTTTTTTCATCTGGTTTTGTTCTTACTTCTGTGGTTCTGTTTAGTCTTTCTTACCTTTCTTTCTTTTAATAGGGTGGTTCTGTTTAGTCTTCCTTACCACTCTCTCTTTTAATAGGCCGCACTTGATCATCTAGTTCAGAGGAAGGACATTGACACATCCAGGATAGTTATCTTTGGGAGATCTTTAGGAGGTGCTGTTGGAGCAGTTCTTGCAAAGAATAATCCTGATAAGGTACTCATGGTACAACAGTTTGTCTACTCATATTGCTGCAGAAAAGTGAGAAATAGGCCCATCTGTTTCTCTCTCTTGCTGGATCGGTGATGTTAGGGTATGCTTGGTTGGTGCCTAACTGCCTATACATGCCCTGCCAAAATTTTGACAGCCTGTAGTAATTTGGCCTTCACTTGGTTGATTGCCAAAATTTTGGTTGCCTATGAAAAGTAGCCCACACACCTCACAATCCCTTCACAAAACTTGCCAAACTCTTGGCCAACAAAAGGCCAAAGAATCTCGAACCAATTTGTTGGCTAGCCACTGGATGGAAAAAAATTGGTAGAGCATGATGTGGCACAAGCCAGTAATACCCTAGTATCCTCCAGTGCACTTTTATTAACTACTAGTCTACTAGTTTTTTTTTTGGAACTTGTGGGTCAACATGCAAGACACGCGTATGTTCATAAATTATACATAGATCTTGTGTAGTTATGATTTATAGGACCTTTTCCAAGATTATCATGCTATTTATTTTGCGAGAAGATTGAGAAATCGATTGTTACATGTGTACTATATGACATGCTAATTAGTGGAGCGAAAATAGACTCAGGCAGGCTGGCTTACTTAAGGGATGTCACGTGGAAAACATGAAACAATATAGTTACTCCAGTTGTATTTGTAGATCTCCAGCCGTAAATTGCTGGAATAATCATGTGTTCAGAAATTACTGGTCCAATTATATTTTTTGAATGCATGGTTATACCAGGGTGCTTGATTAACTACCTCTTGGAGAAATTAGAGCTTCTTGTTTGAAATGGTGAGTAACAATCTTGATTACTATGCGGAAAATCAATGATGACACATCACAGTTGTTATCATGGTGCTGTAAAGCAGCGAGTACAGAAGTCTCACTGGAAAGGGAAAAAACCAGATGGTGATCTTTCTTTCCCTGCCATCTAGAAATCTAGATTGGCCAGAACTCAATAATTATAAATACCCTAGAACACCTCAAGATCTTGTTTACCCATTAAAGATAATTATTCCAGCCAATATCTTACTGATGTGATCAAGACAGGACACCTTAATAAAGCAGAATCTTGTGGTCTAGGGCTGTGAACAAAATCATGTGGTTACGTTAACACAATTTAATCCATATTTATCAGTTATTAGTAACATCTACATAAGTACATTGGATTTTGGCCTTTGCAATTGATAACCATCTGATAGATGTTGCTCAATGTTGCAGGTGTCTGCTCTAATACTGGAAAATACTTTTACATCTATATTGGATATGGCTGGTATCATGCTGCCCTTCTTAAGATGGTTCATAGGCGGCAGTTCTTCTAAAGGCCTAAAACTGCTTAATTGCGTTGTTCGCTCTCCATGGAATACACTTGATGCTGTTGCAGAGGTGGGTTCAAGGGTTGGTTTGAATTAACTTCATGATACATTGTTTTCATGCTTTCATTACCACTTTGATGTTCTCAGTTTTAATTTTTGAAAGTCGTGTAGAAAGCAAATTTTGGGAGCATTGGCTATCAATTTGTGATTCAAACAGTTTAGTTTTGCTCCTTTGGACTGTGTATCTGAAATTTACACCAAATTCAAACCTTATATTGTCTGTCACATCTCATATTTATAACAGTCATAATCTGTCAAACTGTATGCTGCAAAATTGTATGTATGCTACTATGTACTTCTCAGTTCCTTAGTTTAGTCCCAAACTCCCCATGGTGTGTATTCATTGCCTGAGCTTAGGTGGCATGTCTCGTGCTCGGCTATATTCTTTGCAGGTCAAACAACCCATTCTCTTCCTTTCTGGATTGCAAGATGAACTGGTTCCTCCTTCACACATGAGGATGCTTTACAACGAAGCTGTTGAAAATAACAGTAAATGTAGATTTGTTGATTTTCCCAGTGGTATGCATATGGATACCTGGGTTTCTGGAGGAGACCGTTACTGGAGGACAATCCAATTGTTTCTGGGCCAATATGCTCCAGAAGTACAGAGTTGTGATGCCAGTTGCGCAAGTGAAATTGCCGATGATGGTAATTTCTTACCCATCTATTTTAACATTTTAAAGGGATTTTATGCCATTAGATTTTCTCCTTGCTTTCGATATATGACCACTTTACTTGAAACTTTGATATGGTTTTATACTTTTATATCATTTCATTTATATGCGCTGTTTGCTCGACATTTCCTCCTGATGTCATCTTTTTTTTTTTTTGGTTTGGTCCTTTTATTTCCAATTGGCATATGTTTCAAGGATAGCTTAAGTCACGATTGCTAATTGTTATACATGTATGGCACATGTTTCTGACATATTTGTGCATTTGGCTCATCGTGCAATATTACTTATGTTAATGTCAAACACTGAATAATGGCAATCATATGTCTCTTCTTTTACTTTGTGAACCTGGTGCATGGTGATGACAACAATTGTGGGAGTTATTTTAGCGTTGTATTGACTAATTTAATCTCATTCTAGATGAAGCTGCATAATAAATGGAACATCTAGGGCAGCGTTCTGTTTTCCAACAGTTTTTTCGATGCTGATGCAATTCCAGTCATTGATGAATTGAAGGTCACTCGAAACAGTTAATTCAGGTGATTTTTCTGATACATTCTACCTGAAGAAGCCAAAGTTGTGAAGATATGTTAAGGTTGTTCTCCATCCTGTGCTGCTACTCCATTTGTCTGTGGAACAACATATATATTTCTGAGTCTGGCCGGGCCTTGGACTGCTCATTTCTTGTATCATGTCTGAATTGGCTTTGTTCATCTATCTGCAGTGATTTTTTGTAACTAGTACTCCGTAGTAGCATATGTCAGAAAATCTAGACTTGGGCGTATGACAGCTCAATACGTAGGGTAAAGCTTGTTGGCTGAACCATTCAGTTTGTGATTTGATTATTGCTACATATGTGTTTCGTCTCTTTGTCGTTCGTGTCTGGTGTACCAAAATGATGGTCATATCAAGAAGAGTAAAATGCATTGGAGGTCATAACTCTATTTCAAAGATTTACCCATGGGTACGGGTACCCGCGGGTATCGTACCCGTATTGGGAGGGTATGGGCACATTTTTATATCCATGGTTAGTATTCATACCCTACCCGTCAAGTCATGGGTAGGGCATGGGTACAACCCTGTACCCATGGGTATACCCATACCCTACCCGTTTATATTGACATATGGATCCTATTTCGTTGACTTACTAGATATGATTATAGGATTGTAATTTCTAAAGTTAGATAATTGTCATGTATTCATCTACCTGTTACTGAGTTGAGATGATTGATTTTTTTTTGTCAAATGTGCTACCAACGAATGTAAAACTTGAACAATTTGTGTGCTATTTGATCTACCCAGCGGGTATCCAATGAGTAAGGGTAACCCGCCGGGTATGGGTATGGGCACTGACGGATCTTAGTGGAGGCCAAAAGGGGCCATGCCCCCCCCAACTTAATTAAAATTTACACAATAGTACTTCATATTTACTATTTTTGACCATATAAAACACACAAAAATTAAAATTGCCCCCCTCAGCTACCATCCTATGTCATTTTGCCCCTCCAACAATATTGGCCAAGGTCCGCCACTGGGTATGGGTATACTTTTATCCCCGCGGGTAAGGGTATTGGTACAATTTTGTACCCATAGATTATGTGGGTATGGTATTGCTCTACCCTGCTCATACCCTACCCATTGCCATCCTTATCTCAGGGTGGCAACGGGTACGGGGATGACTCCACGATCCCTGCCAATCCCCATACGTGTCATCCCCATGAAGCTTCGTGGGGATAAAATGATCCCCATCCCCGTTAATAATGGGTAACGGTTACCCATCAGGAATTCATGGGATGTTAACACGGACTGAGAAATGTGAGATTAGAGAGGATATGGTTGCTGAGAAAGATGAAGAAAATAATCATGTGAATTATCTAGGTTTAATCTATTTATTATGCATATATAGTATATATTTTATAGTTTGTCGGGTATCCATGGAGTCCCCACGGGGAGGATTTCATCCCCGTTCCCACGCCGCGAGGCTAATGGGTACCCGCCAGAATATACCTATGGGGAGAATTTGTCCCCCATCCCCACTCCATGACGGGTAAATCCCCGCGGGTACGTGTCCCACGGGGAATATTTCCATCTTGACCAGTAGCGGGAAATTCACGCGTGGGGCGGAGAAAATCCACTGGTGCTACAACTCTCCACTTCATATTGCAGTTATCAGAGCCAACTCCAGATGTGGCAGAGACCTTGGCCATCCACCATAGGGTGCAAGGCACCGCGCTAGAAATTTTCGAGATGCTTTCTTGAGTCCATAATACATTTTCTATTTCCGTCATGTGACTTCAAAACATACAATTATTTTTGAGTAATCTCTTAGATCAACTCGCCCGGCCACTTGTGATCCACATCACTATTCATCACTAGATAAGGTTGGTGATAGCCGTGCAGACTATCGCCATCTCCACAGAGAAGACGCTATACTGGACGAGAGGCGATGGGATGGCAGTCTCGGCAAAGTAGTGATCACACTGGTGTGCCATAGGAATGGTCTTTGTTGCATAGTCCTTTCCCGCGGCGTAATTACGGTGGTAGATCATATCACTGGCACCACCGAACGCGTTACTCATGCTATCGTATATATCGTCACACAGATTGAGCACCGCCTTCTTCGTGGCATCTGTTCCTGACTTCAATAGTAGGCCACGAATGGCATTCATGGCTCGGTAAGTGTTGACGCGACCCAATTCGGCCGCCGCCCTTGCCAGGGCCCATGCATCTCCGTTAGGGTCATAAGGGTTATTTGTAAGCTCTGACACGCAGAAGGTGTAGTTGACACGAGCGTCTTTGTCGGACGCTGCCTTGCAGATTGTTGTCACGGTCGCGTCAGCGCTGGACAACGCTAGAGTAACGATGACCATGACTAGAAGAGCCGTTGTTGACCTCATGGATCTTGTTGGTTTTATTTGGACAGAGGATGTTAACCTGGGGTAATTTTCCTAACGATGTATAATGCTCTGTTTGGAGAAAATAGGTAAGATGTATGGCTATTTATAGGCAAAGGTAAGGTAGGGGATAAGTACGAACATTTATGGTAATCAACTATTATAACATTTAGTAGGTAGGATGTGTGACTATTTATAGTTATGGGGTGGCAGAGGATAAACATATCTATTTACACATTACTTCTATATCTAGCATCTTCGTAATAAGATACCATTTAATTTCTTTATAATAAGCATATCTATTTACACATTACTTCTATATCTGGCATCTTCGTAATAAGATACCATTTAATTTCTTTATGATAAGCATATATATTTACACATTACTTCTATATCTAGCATCTTCGTAATAAGATACCATTTAATTTCTTTATGATAAGAATATCTATTTACACATTACTACTATATCTAGCATCTTCATAATAAGATACCATTTAATTTCTTTATGATAAGCATATCTATTTACACATTACTTCTATATCTAGCATCTTCGTAATAAGATACCATTTAATTTCTTATTAGGACACTAATATTACTTACATGGTTTTTCCGGCCAAAAACAAAACTGAAGCCTAGAAAATAGAAAACCCGTAAGAAAAAGAATGTTGTATTTACATGTGTGTGTTTTACATCTGTTTTTACTATGAAAAATATTGTCGTGGAAGAAAACTATAAATGTAAAAGACGTGAAGTTTCAAGCGTACAATTATTAGTGAAACTATGAGTCTTGATATATTATTATTATTGGAAATCGAATATTGTGTATAATGATGGCAGTAAACTACGTGTATACCAATTCACTGGAACTCCAAGCGCCGAGTGTTGTAGCAAATAGGTTATTCCCCACAAGAATGACTCATGGTTCAGTATCGAACATAAGGAAGTTATGACTCTCATCTATCCTCCTCTGTAACATCCCAAAAAAACTAAATTTTGGAATGTGGGATTAATTAAATAAGTATTCGAAATTATGAAGGGTTTAGAATTTATTGTGGACTTAGTTAAGCTTTTCTCAAACCTTGTTCAGAAATTTTAAGAGTGGATTAATATGTTATCCAAGATATAAATCTAGGTTTGGAAAATTTAAACATACTCAACTTGTGAAATTTGGTTTCATATGAATTTTAGTTGCGTTGAATTTTTTTCAAACATGTTAAAATTAATCAAGAGAGGGAATAATAGGACTTTCCTGAATATAATAAATATGTTGGAAAATATTCTATTTGGTGTTATTCAAGAATTTTAATATTCGTTTTGACTTTTAGGAATAATAAAATTCCAATTCAAAGAAAAAGCAACATAGAGAAGATAATATGAATGAAACTAGCGGGGGATGAAGAAGAGATGACACAACATTATATTGGCGTATTAGAGGGCATTAGCGGGTGGTTGAAATTCCGAGACAATCAACCGCATTCAGTTCCACAACAAAGCGGTTGCAATTTCAAAGATCATAATGATTGCACACAGTTTCTAGAAAAACAGTGTGTGCGATATATACTCCCTCCGTTTAGGTGTATTGGGCTTCTAGTGAAAAACTGTTTGTTTCATTTTTATGCTGGAATAAGGCCCGTTTGGTTAATTGATACTCGTAATTAATTGCTCTGTGACCAATGCATGCAATTTTTAAAACCGTTGGACCAATGCATGCACTTTTCCTCTCTCTCCTCTAATTAATTCAGCGATCTCATTGGAGGAAATAACCCCAATCGGCTCCTGCCTTGGTCGAGATGATTTTTGTATTGAGCCCTACACACCTAAAAACGGAGGGAGTACTTTTTTTAAGCAAGTACCAAAAATAACATTTATAGAAAACTTTAGTGTAATAATATGAAACAATATCCTTTTGGGAGGAAACTTAAGTAAAATGATTTCAGACCCATATTGCACCCGATGTACGTAAATCAACCATGTGCGAAGATGCAACATTGCACACGGTTTCTTCGAAAAAACCGTGTGCATAGTAGGTCCATCACACACGAGTTTTTTAGGGATTGATTGTGTGCAATGCTGACGTAGGTCCAGTAGTTGAGTCACACGGGCTAGTTAGCATGTTCAGTCCCATCTCGCTAATTTAAACTATGTACGACCGCTTTATAAGCATGATACGCGCCGACATTGCAACGATGGTTTGTCTAGGGGCCAATCCGAGAACAGATATACATTCAAAACGTATATGTTCTCCGAATGGCCACTAGATTAACCATTTCTTTGTTAAGCATGGATGTTCTTGCATCGCTCATGATTAGTGTTATACTTATCGTGTGCATTTCTTTCTTCACGCGATTTCGCCGCCTCCCCACTCTCTGCCGCGCTATTGTGCGCTATGTAGCTACAAGTCCATAAAGTCCTAGACGGGATGGCAAATTCAGAGTCCATTCCGTCACCAATGGAGGAGCAGACCCCACAATGGCGTGGTCTAGCACAGCATTCCCGTCATCTAATTCTCAATCGTCTTAAAATTAGCTAATTCTCAGTCTTGTTCACAACCGTCCGATCTTTTGTGTCATGATTCGTGCGGTTGTTTTTTCGTTCACGTGTTGTCGCGCCGGTCGTATTTGTGGGATGTTTGTTCCTTGTGGGTGTAAGCCGTGGGTTGTTATCTGCACGATGTGGGCTGTGTGAGGTGTTTTGCTTTGTCGGTTGCTCGCCTATTTTGTGGGCTTTTGTTTGGGCTTCATCGGCTGCTTCAATTTTTTTTTGCATACACATGCACGGGTGTAGAGAAGAACGGGGAGTTAGAGAGGGAGAGCAGAGCGGATGGAGGTGCAGGCGATTTCGCGACGGTTCCCGTTCTTCGATGCCGCCGAAGGTTCGCTTCGAGACTTGTTTGGATTTTTGTTGCTACTGCTTCCATTTTTCAAATGGGTTTGCTTTCTTAAGATCTGGTTCATGTACAAAGAGGCTGTGAAGGTCGTTGATTGCTAGCATCTCTTTTTTGCATATCAACATGAACTTTGATGCAGATTTTACAGAGAATTGTCCTCTATTATCAAGTTCCATGCAACAAAGTCTTCCGCTCCTTCACGCGGAGGAATGCTTAATATTGTCGGTATATCAGTCGGGTGGAAATATTGCTCAATTATCTGCGTGTTGCATGACACTTAGCCCTCATCAATTAGTTGTGAAACATACACCAGTTCACAATTTACTTTTTGTGTGGAAGGTTGACGAGTGGAACCACAAGGTATCCAAGGATCATCCCATATCCGAATTTGTGATCCGTCCCCAACCCTCCAAATGATCCATTCCTTGCTCCATGTCTTTATGGATACTAGCTCATACCAGTTCGTGGCTTTGCATCAAGGAGACCGTCATTTGGAAAATACTTAGCACGCAACACCTGAGAACATGGGAGTCAAGGGATTGAATTAGCTGCCAAACTTGTCGCCGCTGTAGTTAGGTTAAAAGAATGCAAATCCTTAAAGCCCATTCCTCCTTCTTCGTTTGGTAGATTCATCTTCTCCCATCCTTCTCAGTGCATTTTATTTACTTCCTCGTTTTGCGACCACCAATATTGACACACCATTTTGTTGATCTCATCACACGGGTATTTAGAGAGATAAAAAAAAGGCAGGGCATAGGTTGGAATAACCTGGGAAACATCTTTATGGGAATCTGTTTAGCCGCCATAGACATGAGCCGCTATTTCCACCCTCGTAATCTTTTCCAATTCTTATCCTTAATATACACAAATCATTTCGTGCTTGGAGCAGCCAATGTAAGTTGGAATGCCCAAATATTTCACCATGTTGCCTCCAATCTAAGCTCCAAAGCTTGTAACATCAAATCTTGGTGTTCTTTTTTGTATTTGAGCTGAACATCACCGATGATTTATCTCTACTTATCATCTGACCCGAGCACAACTCATATGTACAAAGAATGTATTTAATGGTGTCCACTCTGAATATTTGCGTCCAATAATAGAAGTGAATCATCCACAAATAGGAGATGGTTCACCCGAGGAGCATTTGGAGCAAGTTTGTTGCCTTTTTCTTCCCCTCACCTTCGGCTTTACTCAACAAAGCTGAAAAAATTTCAGCACATAGAAGAAAGAGATAGGGGGACATGGGATCTCCCTGACGGAGCCCCCTGTCGGGTATCACTGTGGAGGTTAATTTACCATTTATACTGAACTGATACAAAACTGTGGAGACACACTTCATAATCAGCTGAACAAAAGCCTCCCTAAAGCCGACCTATCTCATTATGCCTTCAAAAAAACGGCCATTCCACCCTGTCATACGCTTTGCTCATATCAAGCTTGAGTGTCGTATACACATCCTTTCCCTTCCTCTTTCTTCTCATGAATAGTATTATCAGAGATCAACCTTCCCGGAACAAAGCCACTTTGATTAGGAGATATCAACTCTCCTAAGATAGCGGTTGGCAATAACTTTGGAAATGAGGTTATACACAACATTGCATAGGCTAATAGAGCATAGAAGATCAGGGTTCCGAACCTTTGGGATAAGCATGACAATAGTCTCATTCCATCCCTCCGGTACTATCGCCTTGCAACACATGCAACACCTCCTTCACCATAGTAATGTTGAGAATATAAGCAATTTTCCGATTAAATTAATCCAAGAATAAATCATGAGCATGACGTGAACAATACTAAGCACATACTGATACTTAATCATTTTCTCATGTACTAGGCATATTGTAGAAGCATCTACGCAAATCACTAGCACTATAGACATGGAAATAATCATGAGCGGGGTAAACGATTTATACCCTCCAATAGGCCAGTTGGCCGTAGCAGCAGCGCAGGCAACAGCCTCGTCGGCAGCCCTCTTGTCAGCGGCGGCCTTCTCAGCAGCAAGTCTATTGGCGTCGGTGGACATGGTGATGAAGGGGACGACGCGGACGTAGACGAAGTAGTGGATGTAGATGAACGGAGGCGAGCAGTCGCATAGGAGACGCTCCCCAAAAACCTAAGCGCCCCTCTCCCGTATAGGATCTGAAGAGGAGGGGTTTCGGAGGCCTGCTCTCATGTCGGCCGTGTACGCAGTGGACGGGATGGGGTCACCGGTGGCAGCAGCAGCGAAAGGAATGACAAGAGCGAGGAGGCTGAGCAGATGTGATATGTTGTATTCTGGAGAGGAGCGACCTCTCCTCCCATATAGGCATGGGCGGAGGCGACCGGTCCAACAGAAACACATGTAACGAATCACAATGAATTCTGGTAACGTCCGTACTTAAGAGCACTTAAGACAAAACGTTTCAGCTCGTATTCGTTTCCATTAAGACAAAACGTTTCAGTTGACCGTTCATATTTTTCCCGCGTGATAAAAAGAATACATCGGCTCGGCGAGATTCCCGCAACCCGCGGTGCGACACGACGTGTCGTGACGAGGCGAGGCGGGCGGCGGAGGAGGAGCGCGCGTGTGGAAAGCCTCTCTTCTCTTCACACCAACTCATACTAGTGGGAGAGGAGCTCACCTTATAAATTGGTGCAACTCTCTCCCAACTAGCCGTGTGAGACTAAACCTCCACCACTTGCCATGACAGCATGGGCCTTAGGGTTTTTTCTGAAATTGTTATATGGGCCTACAGCCCATCCGCAATATTCAACATATTTCAACAATCCCCCACCAGATCCCGAAGGCCCATAATGTTGTCCTCTGTTCCAAACGTTGTTTTGATATACCAGTATTTTCAGTGGAGACCCGTTAAGGTTGAACATCCACTTAGAGAAAATAGCTACACTCCTTCACAACTGAACAATGGACTATGCCTTGAATTGTCAGTTTGGCGTAAATTAGTTTTAGGCTGCCGAAGGCTGACCCCTCGGGTGGAGCTTATTAGTCACACTCCTGGCCTATTCATGAACTTACTAGAGATCACCCCAATCTCATAGACTGTGACCAGCAGTCGGGCTCATATAGGTGTGTTCCTCTAAAGATCGCTCTGTAGGATAGCATCTTGCTCAAAGAAGCCTTGGAACACATTAAGACAACAGTCAACCTGCCATACAGTTACGGAGAGTATTGCATCTTCAACGGAGTGGGTCAGTAAAATTACTCTCCTCAGTTAACCACTAGCTTGTTTTCCCAGGTCCTACTTCACGGGATCTCCGATCACATAGGTTGGGTGATGCATGTAAAATGCATACATGAACTTTGCACTATAATACTTGTATTCCATTCATATTTGCATCATATAAGGGGTATATTATTGTTATTTAATGATTTTTGGTAATTAATAATGATTTCCCCTTTTTATGGAATTAATCCTGCGCAGGCAGAAAACCCCTATTTCTTTCCTTATTTATTTCAGGGCCTTAACGACGTCATAATGAGCTGCAAATTTACGGGGATCATTATTTTGGAAAGAGGAAGACCTAGGAGCGAAGGAAGCAAGCAAACGGAGGCCGGAGGGGCGAAAGAGGGTGCCCCACACGGCCAGGTACAGGGGCCGCGTGGGCCCACCTCTTTTGGCCCTCGTGGCCCCGTTTGCGACGATCCTTCCTCCTGAAGCTTCCTCGTGACCTAAAAACGCCTATATAAAGAGCCCCCCGACTTTTTTCGGGGAGGAAGCCGCCGCACGAGAGAAACAAGAAATAGAGACCAGGAGGCTGCAGATTGGAGGGGGGAAACTCCGGCGGAGCGCTGCCGGAGAGGTCTCCTTCTTCTCCATCAACATCTCCACCGTCTCCATGATGAAGAGGGAGTAGTCCACCTCTGGACTATGGGTTTGTGGCAGTAGCATATGTATCTCTCTCTCTCTTGAGCTTCACTAATTAGCACCGTATGAGCTGCTGAACATAATTACGGTCATCGTTGTATTACCTTTGTGGTGGATCTTTTTATGAGTTAATATATGTTGAGATTGCAATGTTTATTTCAGTTATGAAAGTAGATGCATATTATGTACCCCGTTCTTGTATCCTTGTTTTGATCAAGCATGTTTATGAGAGCATGTGAGGGGGAACGTGTGCATTAGTTGGAGTAACGGGGGTGGTGATGTGATAAGCTGACAACTTAATATCGCGATCCATTGGGTGTTTACCTTACTTTGTTGCCTCACTAGGGATAAACCAAAATACCATGTTGCAAGGTATGAGGAGTGACAAGCCTCTACCTATGACTAGATCCAGCATGTTCTTATTTTCACTTCATGTCATTAATCTTAAGGCTATACTCAGAGTCATCTTAATTACTAAGGTGTTATGAATTAGTTCGCATCTTGGTGGAGTATAAGTGAGACTAATAATCAAAAAGGTCTCTATGTTAGGACGTGATGCCCATATAATTAGTAACATGTCATTAAACTTGTTTGCAATCTCATATGTTAATCCTATGTCTACTTATTTGCCACACTATATTAAAGAGAGAGTGCATGTGTGAAACCATGAACCCCGGTCCATTTTTAATCATAAGAAACAACTTTCCAACCACTTTTAAGCATTTTCTACATTCAGCCATTTTAAAATCAGAAAATACAAAAACACTTTTATTCATTGCATACACATATAAAAACCCCAAAAATATCATCCATCATCATTACTATCATCCTTGCATTACCACTTACCACCATTTCATATTTATTTACTGTTTTGCATTCATTATTATCTTAATATCATTCTCACACCTTGTGCTTGACAACCACTTGGTGAGGTTGAGGGCACAAAGCAATCTACTTTGTTTGCAGGAAATCTAGAGAAGGACAAGGAGATAAGATCCCCACTACTAATTCCCCGAGAGTTCGATATTAAACCCTCGAGTCACCCTCGTGGGGAAAAAACTTCCACTTCTACATACTCTGCACTTGGAGGCTCAACCTATCCCATATATTATTTTCCTTTCAGGGTATCAAGAGTGCTTGTTGGCGTAGTTGAGGGAGAAACACTCTCATCAATTCCGTCATCATTGGGCTACTGCCATAGCAACTCATGTGGGTCTCATACCCATCTCCCTCGATGCATTTTCTATCACAACACGTGATAGCCCTTTAGTAAAGGGATCTGCCAGATTCTTAGCCGACTGGATATAATCCAATGCTATTACTCCGGAGTATCTTAAATGTTTGACAGCTTTTAATCTCATTCTTATGTGTTTGTTGGACTGCATGTTGTCCTTTGAACTCTTTACCTTGATAATAACTGTCTGATTATCGCAGTTCATAAGGATAGCCGGTACTGGCTTTTCAACAATTGGCAAGTCCATCAGAAGATCTCGAAGCCATCCTGCTTCGACACCAGATGTGTGAAAGAACAAGCTATTCCCGGATGTCGCCTAGAGGGGGGTGAATAGGCGATTAATTTTTTTTCTATTTAGGGGCTTGATAATTGCGGAATAAAACTAGGTGTTTAAATTAACAAGCCAACAACCTAAAATTCTAGGTTTACCTAAGTGCACCAACAACCTATGCTAAACAAGGCAAGTAACAAGGTGATAGCAAGATATAAACTTCAAGCACGATGGCTATCACAATGTAAATTTGCATAAGTAAAAGCTCGGGTATAGAGATAACCGAGGCACGTGGAGACGAGGATGTATTCCTGAGTTCCTCCTTGTTAAGGGAGTACGTCTCGTTGGAGGGGTGTGAGCTCGCCACAAAAGGCCTACTCAAGATGCCACAAAGGCCTCACCCTATTCTCCGGTGAACCGCACCCAAAGGTTTGGTTCACCTTCCACTATCTGAATCCTTCGGGGCGGATTCCGGAGCCCTTACAACATTTGGGGCACACACCCACAACTAAATTGGGGGCTCCCAAATCGTGTCGAAGCTTCACAAGCCGAAGTCTTCACGGCACCACCACCGTCTAGGGTCCAATGACCCAAGAGTAACATGCTCCCAACCGTCAATCCCACGAATCACCGTGGGGAGCATAACCCGATGCAACAAATGCAAAAGGGGAAGATCACACCAAGTGGTAAAATCCTTCTCCCCAAAATCCAACCAAAGCAACTAATGCTACGGAGGGATTTAGGAGGAAGAACGGAGGAGAAACACCAAGAACTCCAAAATCTAGATCCCACAAGTTCCCCTCACTTAGAGGAGATTTTGATTGGTGGAGTATTGGATCTAGATCTCCTCTCTTGCATCCCTAAATTTGGTCAAGAATCATCGGAGGGAAGTGGAGGAATCGAGCTCTCAAAAGGTTGCAACAATGGTGAGGAGAGAGAAAACGAGCTCCACAGGAAATTTGGGGAAGAAGCCCTTTTTATAGTGCCCCCAAAAAAGATCCGTTGGGGGCAAAAAGAGGAAAAAACGCAGTGCAGGAAACCCGGCCTGGGGCCGGCCTGTGCCCCGGCCAGGCCGGGAAGGAATCGAACCAGCGAACAAAATAACAAACGGGAGCAGGGAGGCCGGCCTGCCCGCCCCGGCCTGGGCCGGCCAAGCGCCCGAAGGCTCCGGCCTGCCCCCGGCCTGGGCCGGCCAGGCAGTGCGCGCGGGGGCCGGCAGCCTACCCGAGCCTCCCGGCCTGGGGCCGGCCTCAGGCCCGGCCAGGCCGGCTGGCCTGTGTTTTTTTTCTTTTCTATTTCTCTTTTTAAAAATCTGTTTTGAAAAATCGACCGAACCGAAAACGTAATAACTTTCGCATACGAACTCCGTTTTCGATAATCTTGGACTCGTTGGAATCGTCACAACGAGCACAACAAGAATATGCAGAGAAACATCATAGTCCAAGAATATATTATAAAAATAAATGGGGAAAGGTAAAAGCTCCCATTTGCAAATCGGAAATGCAATAACTTTCACCCGCGAACTCCGTTTTCGATAATCTTGGACTCGTTGGAATCGTCACAACGAGCACAACAAGATTATGCAGAGAAACATCATAGTCCAAAAAAATATTATAAAACCAAATGGGGAAAGTTTAAAGCTCCTTTTTGAAAACCGGAAATGAAATATCTTTTGCAAATGAAGTCCAAATGACATGAAACTAATTTTGTTGGAAAGAGGACGACAAATGCTACCTTTGAAAATTTCAAACAAGTAATGGAGATTTTGCAAAGAAATTAAAGAGGTAAATCTTCCGCACGGATGAACCGGCAAAATCGCCAATACCGAAACCGCAATAGAAGACGCATATGAAAACCGTTTTCGGTGAACTTGGCTTTGTCATGACGAGCACGACAAGCACCAAGAACACACCACGATTAGAGACAAATAAGAACCAATAAAGATGATTGCATGGATGCAAAGGTTTGTGCTCCCTACGACGATACGATCACGATATTCGGTTGAGAGCCCCTCTTGATAGTACGGTTATCTATCCTATAATCCGGTCTCTCACTAAACAACATGATACCGGTAGAATAAAAACCCTATCAAGAACATACCTTTGCCTTGCGCTTTTAACCCAATTGAGGTCGATGAAGACGATCTTCATCTCCTCGAGATGCACCACCTTTCTTCGATTGCGCTTCGGTGAAGATTCACATGATCCTCCCCCATACACCAAGACGGGAGAAGCACCTCTTCGGCATATCTTCACTTGGCCTTGAGTGATGATCAACCCGCACAAAGCCTTGATCAACACAAACTTCTTCCCTTAACCTTGATTCCAACAAATGGAGATCAAGCAACTCAAATGGACACACCTATGAATATAGCTCAATGCAAACATTAGTCCATAGAGATTGTCATTAATTACCAAAACCATGCATGGGAGCAACCATGCACTTTCAATGTGTCTAATGTTGTTAATTATGCTTCCATTGTCGATCTCGTTAAGATCGTTTGCTTGCAAGATTTCCAGGAAACAGCACCACCTCCAAGGGTAAACACATATCCCGTTGTGGCTTTCATCTCATTAGCATCAAAGATCCAATTCGCATCACAATACCCTTCAAGCACTGACGGGTATCCAAAATAGTGAAGTCCATAGTTCGTAGTACCTTTCAGATAGCGCATAATTCTTTCAACAGCACGCCAATGCACATCACCCGGATTGGAAACAAACCGGCTCAGTTTGCACACAGCAAACATGATGTCAGGCCTTGTAGCGCTTGCTAGGTACATGAGTGAACCAATTACTTGAGAGTATCTCAGCTAATCCTTAGCCGTGCCTTCAAATTTTCGAATCTGCACACTAGGATCATATGGTGTTGGAGAAGTTTTGCAGTCCGAATATCCAAAACGACTGAAAACCTTCTCAACATAATGGGATTACAGAAGTGTAATCCCACCTTCATTATCTCTCAATAGCTTGATGTTCAAGATAACATCAGCCACACCAAGGTCCTTCATCTCAAAGTTCTGAGATAGAAACGACTTAACCTCCTCAATGACTTTGAGGTTGGTCCCAAATATCAGTATGTCATCAACATACAAGCACAATATAACTCCTTCGCCCCCACCATGGCGATAGTATACGCATTTGTCAGCTTCATTAACAACAAAGCCAACAGATGTTAAAGTTGTATTGAACTTCTCATGCCATTGCTTAGGTGCTTGTTTCAGGCCATATAAATATTTCAGTAACTTACACACCTTTCCTTCCTGGCCATCTATTACAAAGCCATCTGGCTGTTGCATATAGATTTCCTCGTCTAGCTCTCCGTTTAGGAAAGTCGTCTTAACATCCATCTGGTGGACGAGAAGACCATGCGAAGCCGCCAAAGAGAGTAATACTCGTATGGTGGTCAGTCTGGCCACAGGTGAATAAGTATCAAAGAAATCTTCCTCTTCTTTCTGGGAATAACCCTTGGCCACAAGCCTAGCCTTGTACTTTTCAATCGTACCATCGGGCCTAAACTTCTTTTTGAACACCCACTTGCATCCCAATGGTTTACAACCATAGGGACGTTCGGTGATTTCCCATGTCCCGTTAGCCATGATGGAATCCATCTCGGTACGAACCGCTTCTTTCCAGTAGTCAGCATCTGGAGATGCGTAAGCTTCTGAAATAGAAGTGGGAGTATCATCTACAAGGTACACAAGGAAATCATCACCAAAAGACTTTGCAGTCCTCTGTCTCTTGCCCCTACCAAGGGTTTCCTCGTCATCCTTCTCAGGATTTTCATCATGTGTTTGTTCATAATATTCCATAGGAATGGCAGGCTCAGGAGTTTCCTCAGATTCCTGTCTAGAAGTGCTTTGCATATCTCTCATAGGAAAATATCCTCAAAGAATGTAGCATTTTTAGACTCCATAATTGTACCGACCTTCACGTAAGGTACCTCAGATTTCACTACCAGAAATCTATAGCCTACGCTATTCTTAGCGTAGCCCAAATTAACGCAGTCCAAAGTCTTTGGTCCAAGCTTACGCTTTTTGGGGATCGGCACATTGACTTTCGCCAAGCAGCCCCAAGTACGTAAGTATGAGAGTGTCGTTCTTCTCTTCTCCCATTGCTCATAGGGAGTGATCTCACTATCCTTTGTCGGAACTTTATTCAGGACATGACATGAAGTCAATATAGCCTCCCCCCACCATGCCTTGGATAAACCCGATGTACTTAACATGGCGTTAACCAAATTGTTAGAGTACGGTTTTTCCGTTCGGCAACCCCATTTGACTGGGGTGAATAGGGAGGCATCCTCTCATGAATAACACCATGTTCCGCACAGAAAGAATCAAACTCATTAGAGAAGTACTCTCCACCACGATCTGACCGAACTCGTTTAATTTTCTTTTTCAAGTTGATTCTAAACTTCTGCCTTATAGATTTTAAAGTAGTGTAGAGCCTCATCTTTAGTGCTTAACAGATATACATAGCAATATCTAGTGGAATCATCTATCAGCGTCATGAAGTATCTCTTTCCACCTTTAGTCAACACCATTCATCTCACAGAGATCTGAATGTATGAGTTCTAACGGTGCCAAGTGTCTCTCCTCCGCAGCTTTATGGGGCTTGCGAGGTTGCTTTGCTTGCACACACGAATGGCACTTAGAACCTTTGGCTAAAGTGAAACTTGGAATTAAATTCAACTTTTCTAACTGCGTCATACAACCGAAACCAATGTGACAAAGACGTGAATGCCAAACTTCTGTTTCATTAACACTCGTATGAATATTGTTCACGACTTTATTACAAAAATCAGCGAGGGAAAAGCGGAACAGACCTCCGCATTCATAACCTTTTCCAACAAATAGTCCATATTTCGTAACAACTACTTTATTAGACTCGAAGACCAACTTAAACCCTTCTCTAGCCACTAACGAGATTCTTCTTGATGGCGGGGACATGCTGCACGTTCTTCAGCTGCACGATCCTTCCCGAAGTAAACTTCAGATCGACCGTGCCAACACCAAGAACAGAAGCACTCGCGCCATTCCCCATCAATACGGACCCGTTTCCTGTGACCTGATAAGAAGAAAACAGTGAGATGTCAGAACATACATGAATATTTGCACCTGTGTCAATCCACCAATCGGTAGACTGACAAACTGAAAATACAGCAAACAAATTACCATACCCAGATGCCCCATTCTCACTGTTGCTGACGATCATGTTGACATACTGGCCTGGCTTCTTGAACTTGTTCGGGCACTTGTGAGCCCAATGTTCCTCAGAACCACAAGTGAAACAGGCACCTTTCTTCTTATCCTTCTTATCCTTGTTGAAGGTCTTCTTACCCTTCTTCTTGAAGTCGGTATTTTGTTGGACACCGGTCTTCCCCTTGGGCTTGTGAGGGTTGAGGTTCTTCTGTACCATGTTGGCGGCAGAAGTCCCTTCGGTCCCCTTTCCCTACGAGTCCTTTGCTCTCGAATTCTGCTCGACAGTCAGATGGCCGATGACATCCTCAACTGAGAATTCACGCCTCTGATGCTTCAGATAAGTAGCAAAATTCCTCCAGGAATTAGGAAGCTTAGTGTAGCGCCCCGACCCCGGAATTATACAGAGAGGCTATGTAACCCACATGCTATGCTACACAATCAAAGGGCATGGGGTTACCACGCCCACGCAACACCTCGATCATGTCATAAACACTGGCATAGCTATCAATGTATAATAGAGAGATCAAGACTTGTGAAACAACTGGCACATCACAGACTCTACGACACAAAGATCATATAGCAACTCATATAACGAGAAAGATACAAATTACACAACAGGGGTCACAGACCCATCAGTACATCATGCGGAAGCGAAGTAGTTGTCTAATACAACAAGATCCAAAATATGGCCTAAGAGGCCTACAATTAAACATTCCCAGCCAGCTGGTTCCACGACGTCCCAAGCTGCCACCTGGGAACCCCAGACTACTCGTCGATGTCAATGAAGAACCCACCTGCCTGCTCGGTGTCGTCCTCCTCTGAAACAAGTAATAATCAACAAAGAGAGACTGAGTACGACGTACTCGCAAGTTTAGTAGGGCGATATAGGACCAATGATGACATGGCTCTAAAGCTGTATAGTGGTTATTTTGCATAAAGCTAGTTTTCATTTTTGAAGACATAACTGACTCATGGCATCGACTACTCAGAAGGTTTTTCATAAAGGGGTAAGATAGTAATCTTTTCTTCCTCGGTTCACCTTGAACCAACAGTAGCCAGAAATACCACTCGTCTCCACCAAGGCACTCCCTCGAATCACCCTCGAGGAAATGAACCTTGTAACACACGTTGAGTTGCAACCTCTAGTTGCCAAATTTTAAATTAAGTTAAGGTTTTCTGTGGTCTCGTATATCCGTTCCCAAGTCGTCCATAACCGCGGACACGGTTTTCGAAAAAATTAAACCCTGTAGGGGTGTACTAATTTACCCATTGGTACCGTCCGGCTCGCCTGATTAGCTCTCTTCCGGGGAAAGCTGGCAAGTGGGCGCGGTTAAACCTTTACCTCGCATGAGACTATCCAAGAGTCATCTGTGGCGACAGGACAAGTTTATCCAGCCTATTTCAGCCCCTGCCCCCATCGCCACATCCTAAACACCGTCATCCTAATCGTTTCTTTTTCCACCCACACACTCACACGCAAATGGAAATAGCAAACTAGAGGACCCTTGGATACGCCAGCACAAGTTATTCAGTTACAGAGGATTCCATATGTCCCCACCGTTGGTAGCACGCTCGATCTTGGTTCTAGAGACAAGAACTCGCACCTAGGGGCAAGAATGAGGCAAAACACCATCCCTGATGGCAACTCATCCAAGCCTTTTAAGCAATTTAATTAAGTACCACAAGTAACCAACATGTCCGAACATTCCATCAACATCATAATTATGGAATTTACTCACCGGAAAATATAGCATTCGACTAAGCATGGCTAAGCATATATATACAACAATTATATCTTTAACTCAGGCCAACACATCAAACCTATGGTTCATAGGAGGGGAGACATGTGATTGTTTAGGGAACATGCAATTCATATGATAATCTATGTCTTGTCCAAAATTAACATTGGAATCGAATGCAATATTATGGTGGATAAAATAGTTGTATAAAACAATAGGAGGCTATATGCCAAGAAGGTTAGGTCACTCTTGCCTTGCTGATAGGGAGTGTAGTACGGATCGTCGGGGTATGAGGAGGGAACCTCGACTCCGGAATCTATCGATACCCAAACAATCACAGAAGAACAAATAAATAACATGAAAACAAGGTGAAATGCACAATCATGATGACATGTCAAGTTCATGCAACAATATCATCATATAGATTAGTTATCAATATTAAATGGAGTGCCAAATAATTAGTACAATTATTTGGAAGCAACCCCATATTTAACTTAGTGACCACGTTGTTTATAAATTATTACATTACTAAGAAGTGGCTCAAATATGCATGAACATGAGATGAAATGATAGGTGTTATTCTTCCGATCGTTTTGGTACCTCGTTTGGAATTTTCCGAGTACCGATGAATAAATTGTGAATTAAATGATTACTTGAATTTAATTCTTTTAACCAAATAAAGAATAACATCAAAGGAAAGTTTGTTGTCATGATGTTATTTTAGCATGGTTAGATAGCATTTGAAAAGCTGAGCACTTTGATATTTTATTCATAATTTTTGGTTAATTATTTATCAAGTTACGATTTTTTCCCGAAATTGGTATTATTTTTGCCATTTTGATAAATTCTTTATAAACATCAAGAATATCGTTTCAAAAGACCATTACAATGACACTAACATGTAGAGTTTGTTTTTCTGAACAATTTGGTATTTTATTTGCTAAATTTGAAGCAATATTCAATTAGTTATTAAATCTTTTATTTTATTTTGTTTTCAAAAGGAAAAACAAAAACACAGGCAGGCCGGCCTCCAGACCGGCCAGGCCGGCCCACAAGCCGGGCACAGACCCGAACCATCCGGCCTCCAGCTGGCCCAGACCGGGACCCAGGCCGGGACCCAGGTCGGGCTGGTACCCGAGCCATCCGGCCTCCGGCCGGCCCAGACCGACACCAGGCCGGGCACCCACCCGAGGCTACCGGCCTCCTGGCCGGCCGGGCCGGTGCCCAGGCCGGGCGTTCTGCTACGGCTACGGGCGGTGGCTACGTAGGGTGCGAGCGAGAGGAGAGGGAGAGGGGGAGCGGGAGAAATGCCCAGACGGGAGCGGAGCTCACCAGGAGCAGGTTGGCGTGGTCGGTGAGGCCGGAGAGGGACCGAGTCGGCGGCGATTTAGCTCGGCGGAGCTCGGCCGACGCGGACGAAAACGAGGACGGCGGCGTCGATCCCGAGCATTCCGGCTCGATTCCGCCGGCGGGGAGGGAGAGGAGGATGCGGCGGAGGTTCCTATCGGCGTTGATCTACGTGGGGCGGCTCCAGGTGACGGCAACAAGCTCGACAACCACAGTGGCCGTGGTGGAGCTCGGGTGGAGGAAAGGGGAACGGTGAGAGAGGGAGAGAGCAGGGGAGGGAGCAGGTGAGGAGCAGGTGGGCGTCCGCGTGTGTTTGACCACCAGGGACACGGCGGCAATGCGCGAGGGGGAGCACGGCGTCATGGGCGCAACGGCATGGCGCCAGTGCGGGGTGGCACTGTGGCACCAGGGAGGAGAAGGAAAATTTGCGAAAACCCCCACTTGCCTATTTTCCATTTTCCAAAATTTTAAACTATCAGGGTTTTTGCTATTTAATTAAGGCCTTTAAACAGTTTTATAAATTCTTGACAGGTAGAAACTCCTCAAAAATTTGTGTTCCAAAATATAATGTTTTGATCAACATTTGTTCATAGGGTTTGAATACGGCAATTTTTAATAATTTCCAAAATCCAATTACTTTGGGTACTTAAACATTTTCAAAAATAGTGAAAATATTCATGGAGGCTCCCAATGTAATAATGAAGCTCTCCATAATTTTATTTTGAATTTTTGAGAAGTTGAACTTGGATTCAAAATTCAAAATTGGTTTAAACCAATTTTGAATTCCAAAATTTTATTTCTTTGCTTGGCAAGAATTTGCTTGTGACAAAGTTTATAATTGGATCATTGGAACTTCCTGGACAAATTGGAAGTTCATAATTATTTGTTTGCGAAGTTGAGCAAATGCATTTGGTGTGGAAGTTTGGGAAGGTTTTGCTTCCCCTTTTAAATGGTTTAAGATGTGGCTTGTTAGAAGTAGCACATTCAAAGGCATGCCATGATGCAAACATGAGATGAAAAAGTGGAAAAATTATTCATATTTTTCTGTACCAAACTGGGGCTGTTACACTTAGCGACTATGCATCCCGCGACAAATTTGCCCGGTAAATCACACTTAGGAAGCTCAAGCTCCTTTGCGATGCACTGTATCTCATGAGCCTGTTCCAATACAGAACGGTTTTTGACCATCTTGTAATCATGGAATTGCTCGATGGTATACATCTCGCTTACAGCATCGGTTGCGCCGAATTTAGATTCGAGCGCGTCCCACAAGTCCTTGGCAACCTGCATATGTAAATATGCATCAACCAACTTATCTCCGATCACGCTCAGAACGGCTCCAACAAAGACGACGGTGGCCTCCCTGAACGCCTTCTCCTGTTCAAGAGCAATCGATCCCGTGGGAGGAGTAACACCGGCGACCCAGAACACGTTCATTGCCGTGAGCCATAAGGTGGTTTTGGTCTGCCAACGCTTAAAGTACGTCCTCGTAAACGGGGCCTTGAATCGAAAATTGCCTACACATATTAGGTTTTTGGATTGTTGAGAATATAATCAATTTTCCGATTAAATTAATCCAAGAATAAATCATGAGCATGACGTGAACAATATTAAGCACATACTGATATTTAATCATTTTATCATATACTAGGCATATTGTAGAAGCATCTACGCAAATCACTAGTACTATAGACATGGAAATAATCATGAGCGGGGTAAACGAGTTATACCCTCCAATAGGCCAGTTGGCCGTAGCAGCAGCGGAGGCAGCAGCCTCGTCGGCAGCCCTCTTGTCAGCAGTGGCCTTCTCAGCAGCAAGTCTGTCGGCGTCGGTGGACATGGTGATGAAGGGGACGACGCGGACGTAAACGAAGTGGTGGATGCAGATGAACGGAGGCGAGCAGTCGCGTAGGAGACGCTCCCCAAAAACCTAATCGCCCCTCTCCCGTACAGGATGTGGAGAGGCGGGGTTTCGGAGGCCTGCTCTCCCGTCATCCGTGTACGCGGTGGACGAGATGGGGTCACCGGTGGCAGCAGCAGCGAATGGAATGACAAGAGCGAGGAGGCTGAGCACATGTGATCTGTTGTATTCTGGAGAGGAGCGACCTCTCCTCCAATATAGGCACGGGAGAAGGCGACCGGTCCAACAGAAACACACGTAATGAATCACAATGAATTCTGGTAACGTCCGTACTTAAGAGCACTTAAGACAAAACGTTTCAGCTTGTATTCATTTCCATTAAGACAAAACGTTTCAGTTGACCGATCATATTTTTCCCGCGTGAGAAAAAGAATACATCGGCTCGGCGAGATTCCCGCAACCCGCGGCGCGACGCGGCGTGTCGTGACGAGGCGAGGCGGGCGGCAGAGGAGGAGCGCGCGTGTGGAAAGCCTCTCTTCTCTTCACACCAACTCATACTAGTGGGAGAGGAGCTCACCTTATAAATTGGTGCAACTCTCTCCCAACTAGCCGTGTGGTACTAAACCTCCACCACTTGCCATGACAGCATGAGCCTTAGGGATTTTTTTGAAATTGTTATATGGGCCTACAGCCCATCCATAATATTCAACATATTTCAATAAGTAATACCAACTGCCCCCTAAAACTGTTTATAGAATACAACCGACGTTCCATCAACACCAGGGGCCTTCAGATCACCCATATCATCGAGCGCCTTTTACACATATGAAAGAACAAGCTATGTCCAGATGTCGCCTAGAGGGGGGGGGGGTGAATAGGCGATTTTTTTTTCTAATTAGGGCTTGATAAATGCGGAATAAAACTATGTGTTTAAATTAACAAGCCAACAACCTAATTACTAGGCTCACCTATGTGCACCAACAACTTATGTTAAGCAATATAAGCAACAAGGTGATATCAAGATATAAACTTCAAGCACGAAGGCTATCACAATGTAAATTGCGTAAGTAAAAGCTCGGGTATAGAAATAACCGAGGCACGCGGAGACGAGGATATATTCCCGAGTTCCTCCTTGTTAAGGGAGTACGTCTCGTTGGAGGGGTGTGAGCTCGCCACAAGAGGCCTACTCAAGATGCCACAAAGGCCTCACCCTATTCTCCGATGAACCTCACCCAAGGGATTGGTTCACCTTCCACTATCGGAATCCTTCGAGGCGGATTCCGGAGCCCTTTTACAACTTGCTTGGGGCACACACCCACAACTCAATTGGGGGCTCCCAAAATGTGCCGGAGCTTCATAACCGAAGACTTCGCGGCACCTCCAACCATCTAGGGTACACGATGCACCCAAGAGGCAACAAGCTCTTGGGAACACAATGCACCCAAGAGTAACAAGCTTCTCAACCTTCAACTTCACGTATCACCGCGGAGAGAGCAACCCGATGCAACAAATGCAAAAGGCAAGAACACACGAAGTGTTCAAGTCCTTCACTCTCAAATTCCAACCAAGCAACAAATGCTTTGGGGGGAATAAGAGAGGAAGAACAAAGGGGATGAACACAAAGCAACCCCAAATCTAGATCCACTAGGTTCCCCTCACTTAGAGGAGAATTTGATTGGTGGAATGGTAGATCTAGATCTCCTTTATTGAATCCCTAAGTTTGGGCAAGAATCATTGGAGGGATTGAGAGGAATCAAGCTCACAAGGTTAGAAACAATGGAGGAGAGAGGAAAACAAGTGAGCAAGTTGAGCAACCAGCACTTGGGGGAAGAAGGGGGCTATTTATAGTCTCCCCCAAAAACTAGCCGTCGGAAAAATGAGGGGCCGGAAATTCCGGGTTAAAGGGCCGGAATTTCCGGTGCCCCGGAAATTTCTGGGGCAAACCTCCGGTGCAAAGTTCCGGACCCCCACCCGAGAGAAAATGCGAAAATGACTTAGCCAAATTTTCCTTGGGCCGGATATTCTGGACCAAACACCGGAAATTTCCGAGGCAAAATTCCGGACCCCCTCCAGAGAGAAAAGCCAAAAAGACTTAGCCAAAAAAGCTCAGATGAAAATATGGGCCGGATATTCCGGTGCAACGGCCGGAACTTCCGGCCTTAGGGCCGGAATTTCCGCCCCACAGAAAACAGCAGAAAATGCAATATGAAAATGGGCATATCTTTTGCATCCGGACTCCGTTTTCGATGATCTTGGGCTCGTTGGACTCGCAACAAAAAGCTCTACAAGATCATGCAGAGAAACCTCATTGTCCATCATGTGAGGAGGAGGTCACAAGGATAGATAGTTTGACCTCTCTAAAAAGGACACGCCGGGAAAACCTCCTTTTTGAAAACCGGAAATATCGTATCTTTTGCAATTGAAGTCCAAATGACATGAAACCAATTTTGTTGGAAAGAGGACGACAAATGCAAACTTTGTAAATGGCAAACAAGCAATGGAGATTTTGCACAGAAATGGAAGAGATAAATCTTCCGCACGGATGAACCGGTAAAATCTCCAATACCGAAAACGCAATAGAAGACGCATATGGAAACCGTTTTCGGTGAACTTAGCCTTGTCAAGACGAGCACGACAAGCACCAAGATCACACCACGATAAGAGGCAAATAAGAACCAATAGAGATGATTGCATGGATGCAAAGGTTTGTGCTCTCTACGATGATACGATCACGATATACGGTCGAGAGCCCCTCTTGATAGTACGGCTATCTATCCTATAACCCGGTCTCTCACTAAACATCATGAGACCGGTAAAATAGAAACCCTATCAAGATCATACCTTTGCCTTGCGCTTAAACCACTTGAGGTCGATGAAGACGATCTTCATCTCCTCAAGACGCACCACCTTCCTCGATTGCGTTTCGGTGAAGATTCACTTGATGCTCCCCCATACACCAAGATGGGAGACGCTCTCTTCGGCATATCTTCACTTGGCCTTGAGTGATAATCAACCCGCACAAAGCCTTGATCAACACACACTTTTCTTCTTCCCTTAACCTTGACTCCAACAAATGAAGAACAAGCAAACAAATGGACAACCTACAAATATAGCTCAATGCAAATATTAGTCCATAGAGATTGTCATTAATTACCAAAATCATGCATGGGGGCAACCATGCACTTTCAATCTCCCCCATTTTGGTAATTGATGACAATCCCTTTTAAGAGGGTTTATATAACGAATAGAGCATCTTTTAAGAGGGTTTATATAACGAATAGAGCATCTTTGCAAGACAAACAAGCAAGGATGCAAAGCACATTAAGGGCAAATGCAACAAAAGCATAAAACCCAAATTCCCTTAAACCCTCTAAACTTCTCCCCCATTGGCATCGATTGTCAAAATAGGAAGAAAAATTTAGAGAGCCAATATAATATGAGTTCCTCCATAAAGATGATGACAATCCCTTTTAACGAAAAATTAGAGGAAATCAAACTATATTGAGGATCAAAAGATTGCAAAAAAAGATGAAACCATTTTAAACATCTCCACAAAGGAGAAAAGCAATCAAAAAGATCCAAAGTGAGAGTTCTAAATAAAAACAGAGAAGCTCCCCAATTTTCATGCACAAATGAGGAGTGCACAAAAATGGCATCCTCGCTCCCCAAAATTATCTAGAACACGCAACAAGTGCAAGAGTGCATAATGCAAAAGCAAATCATAGCACATGCACCAAAGATGTGGTTGAGCCATAAGAAGATACCAATATTCAAAAATTCATCATAAGATAGGCCCAACCGAAATAAAGAGAAGATCTTTTAAAGAAATATGTTAACACGCTTAGAGATACCAATTGGAAACTAAAACCAATTGAAAATGCCAAAAGCTAGTGAGATCTTTTAGCCAATAAAATTCAACATGCTCACCAAGGTAAGCATGAGGTCAAAGATCTTCAAGAAATACATGAGTGTGCAAAGATACCAATAAACAATAAGACAAGCACTCATGAGACAAATTTGGAGCCACCAAAGAATTATAGATGAAACACAAGGTGGCTCAAAAAGAAATAGGATACCGACTAAAAGATGACCTCTCTCATATGTATAGGTTTCTAATTAGACAAACCATAAAGATAAACATCTGCAAAGAAACATATACATACGAAATGGTTCGGGAAAAGGAGGACAAGGTATCCAAAAGGAAGTCATAAATATACAAACGAGATTATTGCATAAAAGCATAGCACATAGCTCAAATTTATCTCATTGTATATAAATGAACTTCAAATATATCAAATGCATCACACATATCACTAAGGGAACAAGAGATAGTGAAGATGCTTTGAAATAGGCAACAAGTATCACAAACAAATAATATCAATTGAAGAAAAGGTTTTTGCAAATTCAACACACATATCACAAAGATATATTAAGTGAAGGAAAAGGCCAAAACCACAACAATTGCATATAAGAGCTTTTATGCCAAGAGGCAACCTACACAAGGTTGAAACTAGAAAAGCATGCATGAGATAGATACTTGTTACCGAGATGACATTGGTGATGAAGATGATGAGAGATGGTTTGACATCAAAGCTTGACTCCGACAATCACACGGTGAGAACACCTTCCTTATGTATGAGGCAAGCATCCAATGCATCTCCATTGTACCTAAAACAAAATTAGAATACAAAATGGTTCCCAAACTCATTGGGTTCCATAGTAGTTAGATCAAGTACAATATATAGGAAACACTCCACATAAATATGTGCATATAGATATGAAATTGAATTTCATGCACATCTTAGCCGATTTAGGATTCGGTGGAGCATACCCTATATATTGGATCAAGAAAGATAAGCATGCTAAAATAATATAAATTAGTAACCGAGCATGCAAAGGCTTTCTAGAACCAAAAGAGATACAATTTGGACAAAAACAACAAGTAAACCAAGAAGAGAGCACACCAAGGTGTGACACAAAAAGGTTGTCCAAATTATATCAAAATCCAAATCAAAACATGATTGAGGAAAAATCAAATCAACAAATGATTGATCCCAAAACACATCAACACATGAAGTGTGATATCAAAAGGAATCGAATCAACACACCAAATGATCGATAAGACACCAATTGAAAATAAGATACCAATTAAAAACAAAAATACCAACTAGGAGAAAAGATACCAAGAAGAGGGTGTTACTTGACCGAAATCAAGTAAAGCAAAATAAGGCAAAAGGTATCAAGACTCCCACAATGAATATTAATTGGAACAAATAGCTATGGAGGAGATATTAAATTCCAATTAATACCAATTGAAGGTACCAAAACAAGATGAAGAATCAAATGCCAATTGAAAGGATCAAGCATTTATAGATATGTTAGTGTTCTAAATAAAAAGGAATGCTCCCCCAATATTCATGCATTATCTTTAATATTTGCATTTGAATACAAAATGCATGCACAAGGGATCATTACTCTCCATATTTTATTTACAACACTAAACACTACCAATTGAAGAATAGGATCCATTCAAAAGGCAAGGAAGGCAATAGATAAAGCAAATCAACGTAAGAGCCAATGCGGAGATGATCTACAAAATCCACCACAATTACTAGAAACACTTGTCATGGACAAGGAGTATACGGAGACATTTCTCGGTGGTATATAGGAATGATGTTCAAGACCAACTTCACAACAAACAAATATATGACAAGAGATAAGAGTTAAAGCCCCATATTTTGAAAGAGGTTTGTTGGTAGTTTTAATTATTCGAACCAACCGGCTAAGCCATGGTTAAAATAAGATGAAACAAATGGTTTCTCACCTAATATATGGAAATGCATATTAGAGAAAAACCACACCAAGCAAACTCACACAAACAAGAACCAAAGGGTAACCACAAAGGAAAAAAGGAACTTGTTTGAGTAACATGCCACATAGGAAATAGATAATGTACAATATCAAATCTAAATGGCAAACCTCAAATGTTAACATTTTTATGGGATTGTAATATGCACATAGCTTATTACTCCCCCATAATGTGATAATACATTTTATTTTTTAAACAAGAGGCAAATAAAACCAACTAGAGAAATTAATGGACATTATAGAATTTGAATTTCTCATGAATATGACATACCACATAGTAGCTAGATAATATGAAATATCAATACTAGGTGGTGTGACTCATGTACCCACATTTTTAGGTTTGTGAGGTGCACAAAGCACATCACTCCCCCCAAAATAGGATAGTCCAGGAGAAGTGAGCCTAGCTCACTTGGCTAGTGGAGTGGATGTACAACCTGGCCACCCAGGTTCAAGTCCTCACGGACGTGAATTTGGGTTCTCATTATTTAAAAAAAAAACTCGCTGTGGGAGCCTCTCCTACCGCTTTCCTTTCAAAAAAAAAATAGGATAGTCCATTAATATCTCAAAGAGCCAAATGAAATCCACACAAGATTCAATAAAGCTCAACACACAAATTACACATAGATGATACACAACTATCATACATAACCTTGAGTAATAAGACAAGTAGGAGAGTAGCATAACATATACAAGCACATGCTAGGAACAAAACTAACACATTCAAGGGAGCAAGCAACTTTCAATGTATATATGAGTTAAATACAAGTTACCGCAAGGAGGTAGCATTGGATATGAGATAGATATTTGGTAATCCAATTGACTTGGCTTGATGAAATATACCCATGAAGATCCCTTAATTCTTCAAAAGTAGCCAAGTCACCAATGTCCTCCATATCAACCTATTGATCAAGTTGAAGCTTGTTGGTCCCCAACCAAGTTGGGTCCTAAGAGGTTAGTCACAATAGGCTTGGGAACCCAAATGGTGCGTTTCTTGACACCACTTTGAGCTCCCACATAGTTGGCAAACACATTGCCAACTCTATCCTTCCTAAGAGAATATACATCATCAACTATGATAGGAGAGGATAAGGTACCGTTAGTGCATGAAGAAGCAAGATGACCTTTGCCGCGGCAAAGGTAGCAACACCGACTCTTCTTCTTCTTAATGGGATCCTCAACTTGAGGAGCATTGGCTTGAGTCTTCTTGGGAGGTGGCCTTTGTTCAACTCGTGGTTGAGCACGAGATTGAACAAGAGGCTGCTTCCCTAGTTGCTTCTCACTAAGAGGCTTCTTCTTCTTCATTGGGCAATCCCGAACGTGGTGACCTTCAACCTTGCACTTGAAGCAAGTGATCTTGGCCGGATTCTTGACTTGAACTTGGCCCTTCTTCTTCTTCTCAACTTTGGACTTGTTCTTGTTGTTGGAGTTGAATCCAGGTCCACTCTTGTCATTAGGGGATTGTTGCACACTCAACATGTTGTCAAGTGCACGCTTCCCTTCATGACGCTTTTCCAAGCCTTTCTTCAAGGAAGTGGCTTGGGCCTTGAGCTCTCCTCTTTTCTCTACATGGTTAGTGACAACACAAGTAATAGAGGAGGTAGATGCATCATTGTTAGAGCAACAAGGCAAAGCAAGTAATTCATCACATGATGTACCAACATTCTTAGTGGATGAACTACTAGGACTAGCACATGGCAATATAGCATTATTAATTAAAGTTGTGCTAATATCCACATGAGGCTCACTTGATGTTACCTTTGTAGTGATGGCCTCATGAGCTAACTTAAGACAAGCATAGGATGCTAGAAGTTCATCATTAGAGCTAGATAGCTTTTCATGATTTTCTTCCAACTTCCCATAGGATGCTAGAAGACTATCATTAGAGCTAGATAGCTTTTCATGACTTGCTTCCAACTTCTCATACTTGTTAGTTAGCAACTCAAGTTGAGCCCTTAGCTCAACATTCTCCTTCGACATAGATGCTTCACAAGAAATTGAGTTAGTAGCACAAGCATCATTGGCATTAGGGATGGAAGAAGAAATCTTAGCAAGCTCTTCATTTAATCTAGCATTTTCATTTTTCGTGACCTTATATTTAGCAATGGCATGGTCACGTTCTTGTTGGGAATATGCCCTAGAGGCAATAATAAAATGGTTTATTAGCATATTCATGTTTATGATAATAGTTTATTATCCATGCTATAATTGTATTAACCGGAAACATAATACATGTGTGGAATATAAACACCAGGTGTCCCTAGTAAGCCTCTACCGGACTAGTTCGTTAGTCAAGAGATGGTTAGCGTTTCCTAACCATGGACTTGTTACAGTCACTTGATAACGAAGTCATATCATTAGGAGTAATGATGTGATGGACAAGACCCGATAATAAAGAGTTGCAATTGATCATGTCACACAAGTTTCATTGCCAACGCTTTTAGTATGCCAAGTATAGTTTCCTTAGACCATGAGATTATGTCACTCCCGTTTACCGGAGGAATACTTTGTGGACATCAAACGTCACTTCGTAACTGGGTGATTATAAAGGTGGCTTTCAGGTATCTCCGATGGTATTTGTTGGGTGACATGAATCAAGACTGGGATTTGTCCTTCCTTGTGACGGAAAAGATATCTCTGGGCCCTCTTGGTAATATAGCATCAAGAAAGGTTGCAACCATGTGATTAAGTGTTAATCACGGAGATCCTATATTATGGACGAGTAAAGAGAATTTGCCAGGTAACGAGATGAAACTAGATATGGGGATATCGACGATCGAATCTCGGGCAAATTAAATATCGGTGAGACAAAGGGAATCGTATATGAGATTAAGAATCTCCGGCATCGTGGTTCAATCGATAAGGAACTTCGTTGAATATGTAGGAGTCAATATGGGCATCCCGGTCCCGCTATTGATTATTGATATGATCATGTCTGCATGTTCTCGAACCCGTAGGGTCACACACTTAACGCTCCGATGTAGCTAGGGTTAGCGATGAGATAATTGATGGTATGCATGAATGGTGATTCAGAGTCTCGGATGGGATCCCGGACGTCACGAGGAGTTCCGGAGTGGTCCGGAGAATAAGATTCATATAAGGAAAGTGGTTTCCGGAGGTATCGAAAAGGTTCGGGAATTTATCGGTAAAGTACCGGAATATTCTAGAAGGTTCTAGAGGAGTCTAGAAGTGGGGTCCAAAAGTGTTTGGGGCCCACATGGGATAAAGGGGTGGTGGACTGGCCTAAAGGGCCAGCCGCACCACCAAGGGCACCTAGGCCCATGCGGGCTAGGGCAAAGCCCAAGAGGGGGCCGGCCAAACCCTAGGGGAGGCTTGGGGGCCAAGACACCCAGCCGCCAGCCCTAGGGGAGGCTTGGGGTGCACCCCCCCTGGCCGCCTATATAAGGAGGGGCTGGGGAGGGCTGCCGCACCTAAGTTGCTCCTCCCCAAGCCGCCGCCCCCCTCTCTCCCTTGGCTGCCGTGCGCCATCTCTCTCCCCGGAGGGCTGCCGCACTCCACCTCTCTTTTGGCGCCACCTCTCCCGTAGGGCTGCTGCCATCCTCTCCACCATAGCCGCACCACCCTAGTGTAGGGCTGCTGCTGTGCCTCCTCCTCTCCCTCTCCCTCTCACATGGCTTGGCGAAGCCCTGTCGGACGGAGCACTACACCATCAACGCCACCACAACCGTCGTGGTGCCGAGATCCATCTAGCCATCTCCACCTTGCTTGCGGGATCAAGAAGGCGGAGATCTACATCAAGCCGTACGTGTGGATACCGCGGAGGTGCTGCCCGTCGTGGCACTTCGTCGGATTGGACTTCGAGGAAATACATCTCCTCGCGACTAGATGAGTCTAGTTGCGGGGATCGACTAGCCAACCCCTGCACCGACAAAACGCGTTTGTTGATCTTCAAGGGTAAGAGATTGGATCTCATCTTCGCTACCTTCGTCTAATAGATCTAGATCCTTGGGGTTTCTTCCGCTTGTTTCGTAGGAAAATTTTTGTTTTCTATGCAACGACCCCATAAGTGGTATCAGAGCCTAGATCTATTCGTAGATGTTGGTGCGATTAGAACACAAGTGTTGTGGGCGTTGATATTTTATGTTGCTACCTTCTCGCGTGCACTTTGCGTCTTTGCGGTATTGTGAGATGAAGCGGCCCGGACCAACCTTACTCGTCCACGCACGAGAGACCGGTTCCACGACTGACATGCAACTTGTTTTGCATAAGTGGCTGGCGGGTGTCTGTTTCTCTTGCTTTAGTGAAGATGCAATTTTCAATGGAAGGCCTTTCAAAAGGATGAGTAAATAAGCAACTACTATATCACCGTTGTGGTTTTTGCGTAGATTAGAACGGTTCTATCTCGTTGACCCAAGCCACGTAAAAATTGCATAAACAAAGTAGAGGACGTCTAACTTGTTTTTGCAGAGGGGGTCATGTGATGTGGTATGGCCAATATGTGATTTGTGATAATGTATGCAATGATCATGTTTGTAATCTTTCGCGACTTGCATGTCGTCGAGTACGGCAACCGGCAGGAGCCATATGGTTGTCTTTTATTTTATGTGACCTGCGTGTCATTGAATCACCATGTAATTGCTTTACTTTATTGCTAAGAGTAGCATTAGTTGTTGTTGCAATAGTTGGTGGACAACCATGGTGATGGCGCCACGATGATGGAGATCATGCCGGAGATGGAGATCATGCCGGTGCTTTGGAGATGGAGATCAAAAGCATAAGAAGAAAGGCCATATCATATCACAATTATGAATTGCATGTGATGTTAATCCTTTTATGCACCTTATTGTTATGCTTAGATGTGATCGCGACGGTAGCATGATAAGGTGATCTCTCATGTTAATATCAAGATGTGTTCTCCCCTAGTATGCACCGTTGCCAAAGATCTTCGTTTCGAAGCACCACGTGATGATCGGGTGTGATAGATTCAACGTTCACATACAACGGGTGTAAGCCAGATTTACACACGCGAAAATACTACGGTTTCCTTGACGAGCCTAGCATGTACAGACATGGCCTCGGAACACAAGAGCCGAAAGGCTAAACACGAGTCATATGGATGATATGATCAACATGGTGATGTTCACCTTTGAAGCTACATCATCTCACGTGATGATCGGTTGTGGTGTAGTGGATTTGGATCGTGTGTCACTAAACAACCAGAGAGATGTTGAGTTTAGTGGGAGTTCATTAAGATGAACTAAAATTATCATAAACAAAAGTCCAGATGTCTTTGCAAAAATCCTTGTAGATCATGGTCGACTACGGTAGTCTGTTCGTTGCTGAATACTGCGTCTCGATGGGTCATTTTGTTAAGTGGTACCTGTATTTGAAAGAAGTCCTAAACACCCATGCTCAGCTCTACGTGCTAGAAGAACCAATAGGAGATAAACCCAAAGATTTCTGCAAGCTGTGAAGAGTACATGGAGTGGTTTTGAACCACCTACTTGAAAGTCAAGTGGATGATGTGCACCTTCATGAATTCTGACCTAAGTAAACAATTCAAAGAACTTGATTGCAATGGAGATTGTTGATGAGCTGAAAAATAGTTTTTCAGCACAAGTTAGAATTGTAAGGTTCGAATGTCTAAACGGTTTTCTTTCACTCAAGATGGAAGAGAACACTTGCTTGGAACAACACCTGAGGATAATGCATGAGATACATCATCGTCTAGTGCTTGTTTGGAACCACGAGATGAATGACGGTTTCGCGATAGATGGGGTGATACGCTAGCTTCTCCCCAGCTTCAAGAATTGTGTCGGAGACTAGGTCATGGGAAGGGATTTGATCACTTTCTGTGAGTTTGTGTCTCGGCTGCGTCATGTCAAAGTGGAACCCATAGCAAGAGAAGTTGACAAGGCAGAAAGTATATATTGATATACATGTTATAAGTGTTTAAGTCCAAATTGCAATTGTGGCGGTTCCGATAAGTATTTGATACTCATTCTGTTTTATGAAAACAGAACCTGCTGCTTGAGATTTGCATAAAGGATATGGGAAGACGTTGCGGAATGGTGGCAATCAAGGAGTTGATGCTGGCAACGATCTGTCTCTACATTTATCATTTGGATTAGAGGATTGAATAAGTTTTGTAATCGAATTAAGTGTGATTTTAATTAGTGTGTCTTGCTTATGTGAGACGGTTATTCATGTTAAAGACAATGGTTGTTCTATTTTCATGAGTGATCCTTTTTGGAAATCACAAGTTTCGATTATAAGTGTATTATTCTTATTATAATCTAGATGATAAATTGGTTGAACATTTATAAAATATGAGACATACTAAAATATTCAAAACTTAATAATGACAATTGTTTTAGTCGTGCTAAAGATTGAATAAACATTTTGATGTTTTATCAATGCGCCTTGTTGAAGGAGTATGACTAAAAATGCCACCCTTTGGAAGTGTGTCATGAGTTGCCGAAGATAAACACAAGTGTTGGTTGTATTTTCAGCAAATGTGAGATGTCATTATTTTGTGCGCTCCATCATAAGTGAAATGATTAAATAGGTGTATTTATTCAAGTTATGATATTTGATGAGATCAAATAAAATTCTGGAGTTTAGGATATTAAGTTAACAAGAAAATTGAGTCTTTATGATTTGATCAAAAGAGACAAAATATTTGAGTTATATGTTAGTATGTGGACTTGTGAGAAGTGTTATCACAAATTACAATGTTTAGAATATTTCAAAGGAGTTTGATATGTCCTAAGATATTGTAATCACACACTATTTGATATTGTGTGGTCTCAAAGAAGGGTTTTTATTTCGGGGGTTTAATAATAGCATTTAGATTTATTTGATAAACACTCTGTTTTAAATAAGGATCTATTTAATGATTTGCATTTCGCATATGAGTTATGTGAAACAGTGGTTTCATTAATTATGAGATAATTAGAGACTATTGCGAATGATGTTGTAGTATATTCATAAGTATGACTATGAATGTGATTCCACAATATGAGACTAAAAGGGGCAAACCAATTTGTTGGTTGTGCTAAGTATTTTAGTGGTTTATCGTGAAAAGGTTTCATTGATAAAAGAATTGATGGAATAAATGGAAAAGCTAAAACCTTGCTTGTTTATGTATCAAGTGGCACATATGTAAAGTGCTATGTTGGTTAAAACTTGACACATAAAGGAATTGATGATGGTGATCATTGAATTTCGGTTTAGCTTGTCTAAAGAAAAGTAGGATTCAAGAATATAAAATTTTGTCAGGTTACAAAATAATATTCATGATTTACTTGTCATGTTTGAGAAACAAGACATACCTACGAAACTACAAAGAAGAAATAGAAACCTTAAATACGAAAGTGACTAAGAGTCATCCTATGTTAAGTTTAAATCACAAAGTAATTGTTGCTTGATTTTGTGAAAGTGATGTTTCACATATTTATTCCTCAAAAGGTGTTTTGTAGAGAATAAATAAAACTTAAAGCTAGTAGAGTACTAGCGTTTCGTATAAAGAGTTCTCGATATTAATAGTTAATTAAGAATTTTGGAGGTGTCCAAAATATCGAGAAATTACACGAGTGTGATCTAATTAAGATATGTGGCGACATATGTTAAGTTAGAGCAGAAACTATTTTCCATGATCAAAATATGTGGTGACATATGTTTGAGTGGGAGCTAGTTAAATCATGGTCAAATATAGAGATAACATATTTCTGAGTGGGAGCCAAAGCGGTTTCACAATTTAATATGTGTATGGTGTATATTTGAGTGGGAGTTTACAACATCTTGTTTGTGTGAAATGGAGATTTCATAAATGTTGTAAATAAGTCAGGAACCAAAACGCATAACTTATGAAGTTAGTTTGAACGTCAAATATCCATGGAGATGGATGTATCTATGGAGGATAGATATGTTTGATAAAGCATTATGTCATGATGTTTAACCTAAGTAAGTTTTTGAAGGAGTTCAAAATAAAACAAGAGAAGAAAGGTTCATCTGCTTGTGGAAAATAGGTGAAACATTGAGTTGATAACTCAGTACAAAAAAATGATGGTTGGAGGATATGTTAGTGATCACTATGAATTGTTCATAGGACTAAACATATAAGAACCATGTGTTTGTATTTGACGATATGTGACCCAAGTTCTTGGTTAGAAGAACATGTTAAATGAGGAGTCATTTTTCATGGAGTTGAGATAATAGAATCTAGAGATTGGTAGACTTGGTTGAAGTCATAAAACCAAACTAGATTGGGGATCTCATGATAGCAGAAGCGCAGCGAAAGCATGATCGAAAATATCGAAGTGACTTTATAGCACTGTCGATTTGTGAGTCTACAACATATAGGAGTATATGATTAATTCAAGGATTAAAAGATATAATATTATGGTTTGAGAAATTTTGTTTCAAGATTGAGTGAGTTCCGGGTGCACATGCTATGTGAAAGTTCCTTTTGACTGATCATACGTCATGTAGGCATAAAAGGGAAACGAAAATCTCACTCTCTAACCAAATATAAATATATTCATCATGTGATGATGTGAATTATCATGTGATGATAATAGGTTTATCATGCGATGATAAAGTAATGTCAAATTAGGTGACATTGACGTTTTGCAAAGAACATAAAGAACTGTATAGTACAGAGCACGGACAGAACCTCTTCCACGAGCAAACATGATCAGCACTGAGACTCCATGAGTGTTAGACACCATGAGTGTTGGATCGAGAAAATGTAAACTAGATTATTGACTCTAGTGCAAGTGGGAGACTGTTGGGAATATGCCCTAGAGGCAATAATAAAATGGTTTATTAGCATATTCATGTTTATGATAATAGTTTATTATCCATGCTATAATTGTATTAACCGGAAACATAATACATGTGTGGAATATAAACACCAGGTGTCCCTAGTAAGCCTCTACCGGACTAGTTCGTTAGTCAAGAGATGGTTAGCGTTTCCTAACCATGGACTTGTTACAGTCACTTGATAACGAAGTCATATCATTAGGAGTAATGATGTGATGGACAAGACCCGATAATAAAGAGTTGCAATTGATCATGTCACACAAGTTTCATTGCCAACGCTTTTAGTATGCCAAGTATAGTTTCCTTAGACCATGAGATTATGTCACTCCCGTTTACCGGAGGAATACTTTGTGGACATCAAACGTCACTTCGTAACTGGGTGATTATAAAGGTGGCTTTCAGGTATCTCCGATGGTATTTGTTGGGTGACATGAATCAAGACTGGGATTTGTCCTTCCTTGTGACGGAAAAGATATCTCTGGGCCCTCTCGGTAATATAGCATCAAGAAAGGTTGCAACCATGTGATTAAGTGTTAATCACGGAGATCCTATATTATGGACGAGTAAAGAGAATTTGCCAGGTAACGAGATGAAACTAGATATGGGGATATCGACGATCGAATCTCGGGCAAATTAAATATCGGTGAGACAAAGGGAATCGTATATGAGATTAAGAATCTCCGGCATCGTGGTTCAATCGATAAGGAACTTCGTTGAATATGTAGGAGTCAATATGGGCATCCCGGTCCCGCTATTGATTATTGATATGATCATGTCTGCATGTTCTCGAACCCGTAGGGTCACACACTTAACGCTCCGATGTAGCTAGGGTTAGCGATGAGATAATTGATGGTATGAACGAATGGTGATTCGGAGTCTCGGATGGGATCCCGGACATCACGAGGAGTTCCGGAGTGGTCCGGAGAATAAGATTCATATAAGGAAAGTGGTTTCCGGAGGTATCGAAAAGGTTCGGGAATTTATCGGTAAAGTACCGGAATATTCTAGAAGGTTCTAGAGGAGTCTAGAAGTGGGGTCCAAAAGTGTTTGGGGCCCACATGGGATAAAGGGGTGGTGGACTGGCCTAAAGGGCCAGCCGCACCACCAAGGGCACCTAGGCCCATGCGGGCTAGGGCAAAGCCCAAGAGGGGCCGGCCAAACCCTAGGGGAGGCTTGGGGGCCAAGACACCCAGCGCCAGCCCTAGGGGAGGCTTGGGGCGCACCCCCTCTGGCCGCCTATATAAGGAGGGGCTGGGGAGGGCTGCCGCACCTAAGTTGCTCCTCCCCAAGCCGCCGCCCCCTCTCTCCCTTGGCTGCCGTGCGCCATCTCTCTCCCCGGAGGGCTGCCGCACTCCACCTCTCTTTTGGCGCCACCTCTCCCGTAGGGCTGCTGCCATCCTCTCCACCATAGCCGCACCACCCTAGTGTAGGGCTGCTGCTGTGCCTCCTCCTCTCCCTCTCCCTCTCACATGGCTTGGCGAAGCCCTGTCGGACGGAGCACTACACCATCAACGCCACCACAACCGTCGTGGTGCCGAGATCCATCTAGCCATCTCCACCTTGCTTGCGGGATCAAGAAGGCGGAGATCTACATCAAGCCGTACGTGTGGATACCGCGGAGGTGCTGCCCGTCGTGGCACTTCGTCGGATTGGACTTCGAGGAAATACATCTCCTCGACTAGATGAGTCTAGTTGCGGGGATCGACTAGCCAACCCCTGCACCGACAAAACGCGTTTGTTGATATTCAAGGGTAAGAGATTGGATCTCATCTTCGCTACCTTCGTCTAATAGATCTAGATCCTTGGGGTTTCTTCCGCTTGTTTCGTAGGAAATTTTTTGTTTTCTATGCAACGACCCCATAAGTTCTTTAATGATTTTAGCAATTATTTCATTATGAGACTCCTCGACAGATTCTAGTTTCTCCTCTAGAGAAGCACGAGTCTCTTGCTCTTCCTCAAGAGCATCTTCTAACGATGCTTTCTCCATAGCATCATCTCTTTCGATCTTACCCTTTTCTTCAAGGCTTGCTTCCAAGGCCTCAATAGTTTCCCCACGCTCAATAAGAGTGCTCGTGATTTCAAAGAGGTTAGCTTGGGCACTTTTATTGCTAGGGAGGGCTTTAAGAATCATTAGACCTTTATTTTGAAGAAGGGTATTAACTTTTTCCATATCATCTTCTTCATCATTATTATCATTATCATTATTATCATCATTGTCATTACTAGAAGAAGATTTAGCCATAAGACAATGAGAGGTGGATGAAGAAGAATAATTAATTTTTGAACTACTCAAGTTCAAATCTTGTTCCACAATTAATTTGGTTTCCTCTACATTAACATTCATGCAAGAGTTAGAGGGAACACACGCATTTTTATCATTGGAACAAGATAAAGCAAGCATATCATAAAGAGATTTATCCAAGCAATTTTTAGATGATATGCGAGGACTATCAACACTAGCATGTAAATCATTTATAGTGCTATGTGTGTTGAGGTCCAAAGATGAATCATTGCAACAAGATATATATAGATGATCATCAACAATGAGCTCACTATCCAAATTGCAAAAACCACCACTACACACCATTACATTGGTTTGTGGCTTACCACATTTTTGTGAAATAGATGAAGACGAGAGCTCGTCACGGCCGGAGGTGGAGGGAGAACAATCATCCTCCATAGAGTTGGACAAACCATATTTATCTTGTAGCTTGGTCCAAAGCTCATGAGCGTCTCAGAGAGGCATGATTGACTCGAAAACTACAACACTCACAAATTTGCAAAACTCATTAGAAGCTAGAGCATCTAGATATAAGTTTTTCTCATCCTCTAAAGTCGTACTTTCGTAATCCTTTGGAGGAGAAAAACCTATATCTAAGATACGCTCAATATTGGGGTCCAAGACCCGTAAGTGACTAAGCATATGAGTTTTCCAAACATTAAAATTTGTGCCATTGAATATAAACATGGAATTGTGCACTAAATCCCTAGACGACATCTTTACTCTCTAGGCGGTAAAGCCAAACAAGAGAGACGAGGCTCTGATACCAATTGAAAGAACAAGCTATGCCCGGATGTTGCCTAGAGGGGGGGGTGAATAGGCGATTAAAACTTTTTCTAATTAGGGCTTGATAAATGCGGAATAAAACTATGTGTTTAAATTAACCAGCCAACAACCTAATTACTAGGCTCACCTATGTGCACCAACAACTTATGTTAAGCAATATAAGCAACAAGGTGATAGCAAGATATAAACTTCAAGCACGAAGGCTATCACAATGTAAATTGCATAAGTAAAAGCTTGGGTATAGAAATAACCGAGGCACGCGGAGACGAGGATATATTCCCGAGTTCCTCCTTGTTAAGGGAGTACGTCTCGTTGGAGGGGTGTGAGCTCGCCACAAGAGGCCTACACAAGATGCCAAAAAGGCCTCACCCTATTCTCCGATGAATCTCACCCAAGGGATTGGTTCACCTTCCACTATGGGAATCCTTTGAGGCGGATTCCGGAGCCCTTTTACAACTTGCTTGGGGCACACACCCACAACTCAATTGGGGGCTCCCAAAATGTGCCGGAGCTTCACAACCGAAGACTTCGCGGCACCTCCAACCGTCTAGGGTACACGATGCACCCAAGAGGCAACAAGCTCTTGGGAACACAATGCACCCAAGAGTAACAAGCTTCTCAACCTTCAACTTCACGTATCACCACGGAGAGAGCAACCCGATGCAACAAATGCAAAAGGCAAGAACACACGAAGTGTTCAAGTCCTTCACTCTCAAATTCCAACCAAACAACAAATGCTTTGGGGGGAATAAGAGAGAAAGAACAAAGGGGATGAACACAAAGCAACCCCAAATCTAGATCCACTAGGTTCCCCTCACTTAGAGGAGAATTTGATTGGTGGAATGGTAGATCTAGATCTCCTCTCTTGAATCCCTAAGTTTGGGCAAGAATTATTGGAGGGATTGAGAGGAATCAAGCTCACAAGGTTAGCAACAATGGAGGAGAGAGGAAACAAGTGAGCAAGGTGAGCAACCAGCACTTGGGGGAAGAAGGGGGCTATTTATAGCCTCCCCAAAAACTAGCCGTTGGAAAAACGAGGGGCCGGAAATTCCGGGTTAAAGGGCCGGAACTTCCGGCCGGGGGCCGGATATTCCGGGGCTTACACCGTAATTTCCGGTGCCCCGGAAATTTCCGGTGCAAAGTTCCGGACCCCCACCCGAGAGAAAACACGAAAATGACTTAGCCAAATTTTCCTTGGGCCGGATATTCCGGACCAAAGACCGGAAATTCCGGACCCCCGGAAATTTCCGAGGCAAAATTCCGGACCCCCTCTAGAGAGAAAAGCCAAAAAGACTTAGCCAAAAAAGCTCAGATGAAAATATGGGTCGGATATTCCGGTGCAACGGCCGGAATTTCCGGCCTCAGGGATTTCCGCCCCACAGAAAACAACAGAAAATGCAATATGAAAATGGGCATATCTTTTGCATCCGGACTCCGTTTTCGGTGATCTTGGGCTCGTTGGACTCGCAACGAAAAGCTCTACAAGATCATGCAGAGAAACCTCATTGTCCATCATGTGAGGAGGAGGTCACAATGAGAGAGAGTTTGACCTCTCTAAAAAGGACACGCCGGGAAAACCTCCTTTTTGAAAACCGGAAATGCCGTATCTTTTGCAATTGAAGTCCAAATGACATGAAACCAATTTTGTTGGAAAGAGGACGACAAATGCAAACTTTGTAAATGGCAAACAAGCAATGGAGATTTTGCAAAGAAATGGAAGAGATAAATCTTCCGCACGGATGAACCGGTAAAATCTCCAATACCGAAAACGCAATAGAAGACGCATATGGAAACCGTTTTCGGTGAACTTAGCCTTGTCAAGACGAGCACGACAAGCACCAAGATCACACCACGATAAGAGGCAAATAAGAACCAATAGAGATGATTGCATGGATGCAAAGGTTTGTGCTCTCTACGACGATACGATCACGATATACGGTCGAGAGCCCCTCTTGATAGTACGGCTATCTATCCTATAACCCGGTCTCTCACTAAACATCATGAGACCGGTAAAATAGAAACCCTATCAAGATCATACCTTTGCCTTGCGCTTAAACCACTTGAGGTCGATGAAGACGATCTTCATCTCCTCAAGACGCACCACCTTCCTCGATTGCGCTTCGGTGAAGATTCACTTGATGCTCCCCCATACACCAAGATGGGAGATGCTCTCTTCGGCATATCTTCACTTGGCCTTGAGTGATAATCAACCCGCACTAAGCCTTGATCAACACACACTTTTCTTCTTCCCTTAACCTTGACTCCAACAAATGGAGAACAAGCAAACAAATGGACAACCTACAAATATAGCTCAATGCAAATATTAGTCCATAGAGATTGTCATTAATTACCAAAATCATGCATGGGGGCAACCATGCACTTTCAACATCCTCTTCAATGTACTCCTTATTAAGGAACTCATTCATTTGTTCAGTCACCCTTGGAGTAATTGAGTTCAACATATCACCTAGATCAGCATCGTCCAAAAGGCCAATGGAAATAAGCTCTGGTATGCTAATGTGGTGTGTTGACTCTCCTCCTTGGATCCTCCCATGCCTCCTGAGCTTAGGTGAATTGCGTTCACTCACGAGCTTCCATATGGGTATTTGGCTTGTCGTTGAGCATGCCTCAGTCACTGGAAATAAGCTCAACCAGTGGGTCAAGATCACATCTGAAGATTTTGTGTGCTCAAGTGGACCACAAGTGGTGTGTGTCCTGCCAAATACCTATATAAGGTGAAGGCACACACGACCAAAAGGGCAGCCGTGAGTGCAGAGTGCAGGTTCTCCAAGAGTTGGAAAACGGTATCCACCACCATCCTAGGTCGTGTGAAAGGGATCTAGTAATCCGCTGCTCGATGTTTCTCCGTGTGGATAAATAGAGGCGGGTTCGTGGGATTCACGAGGAGTTGTTCAACGGATTAGACAATCACAAGGCGACAAAGCCAACGCGCTACATCGACTTCCGCACATGCGCGTCTAGTGTTAAACCCGTGACCTAATCCGGTGATGCGCGGTAGGAAAATTTAAATTTTATGCAATCGTTGTATCCACGTATTACACACAAACCCTATCGTGGGTGATACAAGTGATACAATTCGCTACAAATAGGAGCATGATTTTTGTGTCTCGGTGGATCCAAACCTATCTGAATCCATGTCTTGTGTGATCTACTACTCGTATGCTGCCCCTTTTCATTATTGCGCAATCAAAACACCAAGAAAAGGAATATAAAAACATAGTGAAAGGGAAAAAATATAATTTAGATATCATATCACGCCGAATCTTGCATGAATTGCAAACACAATAATGTGCAATGTAGTTATTTGGTTGCACCACACAAAACAAAAAGTGTCTTTCCTAAAAAATAAAGTTGCATGAAATTGTTCTCATAGTAATAAAAAAGAAAGTTTCCATAAGGTTTGGATCCGATGTCATTTGAAACTGCGTGCAAAGCAACGTATGGGTAAATTTGTGTAGTCTGCAATACTAGAGAAACTTTGTCCTCAGAAATAAAATCAATTGAAAAAATTATGAATTTTCTTTGAACGAAAACGCCCTAAAACGCCTTTGAGGAGAAACATAAAGGCGTCAGCAAAACAAGAAAACAAAATAATTTAAACTCGGGAAGAAACAATCAAACAAGACGAAGCAAAAGATAGACGTAGGCTGACGCAAGTTGCCCTATGGCTGGATGATGTCCCACGGGTGGTGGGCCAGACCCGCACGGACACGTCCACCATCCTCTCCAATCCACTTAAGTCGTATTCGGCGTCCGCTCCTCTTTGTCTTTTAAAACCTTCGCTCGAAAAGATACCCCGAAAAAAATGTCAAAATAAAATAGAAGCTCAGCACTCCTGCGCATCCCCTCCCCTGCCCCTCCTCCCCCCGCCTCGAATCCTTTGCGGTAATGGACGCGGGGTACAACCCCAGGACGGTGGAGGAGGTCTACCGGGACTACAAGGGCCGCCGCGCGGGCCTCACGCGCGCTCTCACCACCGGTAGGCGCCGCAGATTCGTTCTCGCTCGCTGGCCAGATTGGTTTTTGTTTTTTTTCGGGGGTGCCAAAGATTTGAGCTTGGGAGATTCTGCCGCCGCCGTGCACGCGATTTCCGCCTTTTCTGGATGGTCTCCTGACTGTTTTTCTCTTGGTTCTCGCTGCAGATGTGGAGGATTTCTTCCGCCAATGCGACCCAGGTGAGTGAATTCTCGGCGTCTGACTGCCCTGCTTTTCTCCGTCGCTCTTTCCGTACAGATTTCGTTGTGTTGTCCTGCCATAATTTCACACAGAATACCATGTTTAGTGTAACTAGTATAGATGGATGCTGTACTAGTAAAATATCTGTTGAAAATAATTGATGTTCCCCTTGACCTTTTCAGCTAAACATGCTTAATTGTGTGTTACTGTATATACTGAAGAACTAATAAACTAATCTCTACTTTATTTCGAATCCTCTTGGCAATTTTTTTTTACCTATTTTGAATCCATGAATCGAGGGCGTAGCAAGAAATAGAATATGCGGAATTCAAGCAGCGGGCCTTAATTCTTGGACTTAATAACGAGCCGCCTATGGAGAGGAGGAGACTGTGAGGTAGGTCCAACGCAGTCGGGTGACCAGAAATTGACGGCTCAGATCACTCCACAGGCTTGGGCCCTACTGCGCTAGATATCGAGTGGTCAGTGAATTAACCAAATGTCGCTTCTCCTACATATACCCTTGGTAGCTTTCTTCGTAGTTTAGAGGTGGCACTGGCCTGGAAGAAGCCACATAATATGTGGTAGGCTGCTACTTGAGTGGTGCATATATATTTTTAGACAAATAAACAATGGAGTGGTGCATATGTGAGTTTGGGTTGTTGGGTTCAGCATTACTGGGTCCTGCCTGGTAGGTGGGGTGTGATTCTTCTGCCCTGATAATGATTGATGCAGTTCTTGACTTGCAAAGTTGCAAGGACTGGCAGGCTACAATGATAGGACTCGCCGTTCTCTGCTGCTTGATGTCTACCATTGTGTACAGTTCTACTGTTGCATACAGCAAAGATCGGTGATGTTGGGATCCACTAGATGATGGTGCAATTTGATCTGATGGTTTTTTCACGGGGGACTTTCTAGCTTTCCGTTCCCATTCGATGTGGAATTTCACAGGGATTCTGCAGTTCCAGTTTCCGCCGGAAATTGTGCCCGTGCTTGCGTTCGCTTTGCAGGAATCAGCTTCGGCTACTCCACAGGAAAGTCTCGTTCGCCTGTACTTTTCACGGGATTGAACAAATATACCTAAACCTCATTTTGGGCGGAGGCCCGAGGCAGTGTTTTCTTTAAATTGCGCACATGGTAACCTGTGAGGTGCGGAAGGAGAGTAACAGCGTTGTAACTGGCAATAGAAAAATCTATGGCTACTGTTATCGTATGATTAGTATTGGACTTCATTGCGTTTCTCCATGAACCATCCAAACAGCGCAAACTTTTTTCCTCCTACGTTTTCTGGTTCCACAGGGTTCCTCTAACCAGCTCTTCTGTTCCTGTGCAAATGAGCTCGGGAGCAGAAACAACCCATTCGGGAAGAGCCTCCTAAAACTTGTGCACTCAAATAATGCGTAGTATGCCCAAATATGTGGAAGCTTAATTTTGAGTGTGTATATATATTGGAGCCTTGGAGGGGGAGGAACTCTTTGTTTAATTCAGCATAATGGTGAACTGAATGAGCCTATGTAGATTCATTTGCATAATGCTAGGTTGGACAAAATCAAAATTTAATGGTGATTGGTGCAATTGTCATTTATGTCATTTGGCATGCATAGTGTCAAATACAAGGAAAAACTCACATAGGGAACTTTATCCAAATGACAGACTGACAGAGGACTACAATATTTCTATTCTTCCTTAATGAACTGATTAGATCAATGATATGGGTTACCTTTTTACCAGTGTGTTACCTTTCTTCCTAAACCCATAAACTTGTTTATGCACGTGCTTGATCAAATGATTTCTTTTTCCATGTAGCTAATAGTTGTAAAAGACTAAAGCTTCTTTTGTTAGGAACGTGATTGTCGTGAATATGAGGTTTAAATTAATACGCTTTTAGGGTTTCATGTGGCCTTTGCTATTTCAAATATGTTTGATGATTTCATCTTAGGAGTGAGTTCACTCAAGCTTTTCGGTTTCGTCAGTTACATATATATGTTTATGTCAGTAATTTGTTACAGTGCAGCTTAAATGCTGTGAGAACCTTGTAAGATCTTGCGAGTAATCATGATTTGATCAGTATATTTGTCCATACATACATAAGCAAGTGTTATCATCTTCTACAGAAAAGGAACCTGATTGTCATGAATATGAGGTTTAAATTAATATGCTTGTAGGGTTTCATGTGTCCTTTGCTTATTTCAAATATGTTTAATGATTTCATCTTAGGAGTGAGTTCAAACTCAAGCTATGAGCATCTTCTTTTTGGTTTTGTCAGTTACATATATATGTTTATGTGAGTAATTTGTTACAGTGCAGCTTAAATGCAGTGAGAACCTTGTAAGATCTTGTGATTCATCATGATTTGATCAGTATATTTGTCCATACATACATAACCAAGTGTTATCATCTTCTACAGAAAAGGAAAATTTGTGCCTTTATGGGTTTCCCAATGAGCATTGGGAAGTAAATTTACCTGCTGAAGAAGTGCCACCTGAGCTTCCAGAGCCAGCATTGGGCATTAACTTTGCACGAGATGGAATGCAGGAAAAAGATTGGCTGTCCATGGTTGCAGTGCATAGCGACGCCTGGTTACTTTCTGTTGCATTTTACTTTGGTGCTCGATTTGGATTTGATAAAAATGACAGGTATATTTCTACTCATCTTGCTGTTGTTTTTACCCAGCATCATGCTTGCTTTTCCTTCCATCTGTGCAGTTACTTCTTTATGAGAACCACTCATTCTGAGGTTCTTGCTATAATTTTTTTAACTGATGGCCTGATGTGTTGTTACTCATGTGCCTGGTATTATTGTGCAGAAAGCGCCTGTTTGGTATGATTAATGACCTTCCCACGATTTTTGATGTTGTAAGTGGGAAGAGTAAAACCAAGGCTCCGAGCAATAATAACCACAGCAATAGCAAACCCAAGTCCAGCAATAAAATGGTATGTCTCATTTTCCCTTAAACTTTCTCATACCATGATTCTGTCTTCTGTTCTCGTCGGGAAAAAATGGTTGTCTTATGTCTGCAAGTAGTTTGGACATCAGCAGCTGGCCATGAATACACTAATCCCTTTACCATATGTTTGAGCTTTTGTACACTTTGCAGTAGTTTTATAACTGAATATTACTTCACCTATTGTTGGCTCATGTGCATCTCCATTCTGAAAGCAGAAAACCTCTGAGCCTCGGGCGAAGCAGCCCAAGCCGCCCCAGATGAAGGATGAAGACCGTGAGGATGAAGCCCTGGATGCTGGTGAGGATGATGGTGCTGTTGCCGGTGGTGGCGGGGAAGAGCACGGGGAGACGTACTGTGGTGCGTGCGGGGAAAACTATGGCCAGGATGAGTTCTGGATCGGCTGTGACATCTGCGAGAAGTGGTATCATGGCAAGTGTGTCAAGATCACTCCTGCCAAGGCGGAGCACATCAAGCAGTACAAGTGCCCGTCATGCCTGGGAACCAATGGCAGCGGCAGCAACAAGCGGGCGCGCCCGTCTTCGTAAGGCCGGCCTCTGTTGTGAGGCGGTGGCGGCGAGGCCAAGTGGCCTCGCCATAGTAGGACTGAGCAGTACTCTTATCGCAGTCTCTGTAACAAACTTGCAATCGTTAAAGGCAACCAGTGTGGCGCTTGCCCTTAGGAGGGCTAGGCCAATTGTACAATGTAACTTAATTTGTCTTGGGAGTAGATGGTTCTTGTTTTAGCTCAGTTGAACGTGGATTTGATATCTGTTGTATTAAAATTGATAGTTCGATGATTGCTTGGCTTGTCTTGTTTTAGGCCTCTCTTCATTTGCTAGGATACTCATCTGGTTGTCTACTTGTCTTGCCGTTTGCCATTTGTAGGAGATCACCAACGTATAAGTTAGTTTTTGTTTGGATACGGAGTATTATTGTGATGATCCTTATTTGGATACGGATGTAGCTGTTTGTATCGGCTCACAGATTGGTAACATCCTTGCAAGCATGAAACGTTTATGCTTTGCATATTCATTCGAAAATCAGATGTTGTTATGTTGGGAGACTCAAATGATGGATATGTAGACATGATAACTTGCATATTGTTCTATACGCCCATTAATCTTAACTTTTGTCTATGTTACGGAACTGAGAACATTTCAGAATATGCAGGAATGCATGAACTTTTGGCTCTCTATTTAGCCCAAGCAGGCCTATATTTCTTGTGAAGAGTGTTATATACAGAGTTCAGTTTTCATGTACTCCCTCCGTATCAAAATGTAAGGTGTTTTAGCATTTTTCTTTCCATCCGTATCTAGACATGTTTTAGCGTAAGGTTCAAATGAACCTTACGCTAAAACATGTCTAGATACGGATGGAAAGCAAAATGCTAAAACATCTTACATTTTGATACAGAGGGAGTAAGAGATTACAAGCCTAAACAGTGTGGGCGAATGCCCTCTACGCCATCTGAACCAAGACATGTTGTGGAAGACTCTCATGTGTGGAAGCCTAAACAGTGTTCCGCTCTTCCTGTGCTCCCCATATGGCGTATGAATGTACCACTGGCCTCTCTTCTTTCCCTTGGCATGGCCACGATGGTGTTCTACCACAAGTGTTAATTCTATACTCCCTCCGTTTCTTGATGTAAGGTGTATACTTTTTTTAAAAACAATCCAAAAATATAAGGTTTGATTGCACCACTGGCCTCTCTTCTTTCCCTTGGCATGGCCACGATGGTGTTCTACCACCAAGTGTTAATTCTATACTCCAGCAGATTTTTTTTGCAGGAATTGTTGTTGTTTCAGCGCGGTAACGAAGGATGTCTTTCTACCTGCACTTGACCCCGGAAAGTTGTGGTGTTTTCTATCTTAGAGGATGAACCACGCCTTTATGCAAAGGCGATGCCGAAGAACATAAGCGGTTGTTTAAAGCAGTGGCGGCGCATCCGCCTCTATCCATCACCAGAGTCCCTTTGCCTTTCTTCTTCTGATCGATCCAATGGTTCGGACTAGGACGCGTAAACACCCCGAAGGGAGATTGACCCTACCTAAGTATTTTATTAGATAGAAGTGGTTGGTCAAGTGTGAGTCACGCCGGGGCGGGTAGACCCACTTTTAATAGCAACGCCCAGATCAATGGAAAATGGAAGTTTCTAGAATTGCTGCTCTGTTCTGTTCAAGAAGTCTTTCTCCAGTGATCCTATGATCTAGATAGACTCCGTCCTTTTTTTAGATAAATAAGGGTGACTCAATAAATTGGGGGTGGGACCTGCTGGCATAATGCAGGCTGGAACGTGGGAATTCGAGGTCTCATGAACGAGTTTTTTTCGTGGACAAACATACTTTCCGGTCAGGCCTATGGATCCTTTTAGATCTACGGGCCGGCCGTTCACATGAGCATAGGGAATCTATACTCGAGCCTTCGACTTGGCCCCCGGCAGGATAGGTGAGGAATCACTCTTGATCTGATCTATTGGGGCCTACAACTTCGCCAAAGCCGACTAGCATCCCTTTCCACTGCGCATTTTTCGAACAAAGAAGACTACTACTACTAAACTAAAGGATCGAATTCGCTTTCCGTGGTGAACTGGCCGTCCCATACCTTCATTTTGTCTCATGTGTGTTGAACATTGTCTTCCTCGGTTCCAGCTTCACTGATGTAGGTAGGGCTGGGCGAGAAAGGGTCCCCTCTTGCCTATTAGTAAGCGGGCCTTCGATTCCACCGGGGTCTTACGGTCTCATAGAGGGGGGGAGAACTACCTAACTAAAGAAGAATAGTGCTCTTTATAAATAAGAGTAGGCGTGGAGAGCTTTTTGCGGGGAAACTTGCAAGTCAAGTTTGGGGGGAGGCGGGCGTCGACCCAACCTTATGAGTATTCGGACTATAACAGTTCCGATGAACAGTCACTCACTTTTGACAGTTATACGATTCCAGAAGATGATCCAGAATTGGGTCAATCACGTTTATTAGAAGTTGACAATAGAGTGGTTGTACCAGCCAAAACTCATCTACGTATGATTGTAACACCCGCTGATGTACCTCATAGTTGGGCTGTACCTTCCTCAGGTGTCAAATGTGATGCTGTACCTGGTCGTTCAAATCTTACCTCCATCTCGGTACAACGAGAAGGAGTTTACTATGGTTATTATATTATTTGATTTACTAGTCCTTTATATTGGAATGAGTCACTAGTCAAATGTTTTGGCAATTCCTCGTGGGCGGATGATGCAATAGAATTTGGAATCAGCGTTTTGATCTTTGGTTATCCTTCATAGTAATAATATCTCGGGGTTTGCAACGAAAACTTGGTATATCGACTAGACGACCGTGAAAAAAAAAATGTATGTCTCTCTATGGTTAACTAATTGCCTGGCTCCAGGAATGGTCGAAGCCATACCCAATCGAAAAAGGATGTTATCCAAACGCATTTCAAGTAGTTGTAGTAAAACCCGACCTGTTGACCCTTTTGCTTTTCCAGCAATATGTACATAGTAAAGAAGAAATGCAAGAGTTGGGTCATCTCTAGGAGCTGCTCTATTCTGAATTCGTAGCCTCACCCGTATCAAACAAAAGATCAAGCGGAAAAGGAAAAGGCAGCTAACACGATAGAGGATATGATATTATTGAGACCTGATGGGATGCCATCCGCCTGTATAAAATGCAGAGTGGAGTGAAGCCGGTCTGGCCCATTCCTCAAAAGATGTTTTACAGGATCCCTATCCACAACAATTTTTACTTCTGGTTCCGGCGAACTAACGAAAATGGGAAAGGTTCATAGAATTTTTGCCCCTTTTCGCGGAACTAAAAGGGCCTTCATCCGTATTTTATCATTCATGTATCACAAATGGATCTACAGTAGGATTTTTTTTTTTGCTCATTTGTCGTACCAAAGTAATGAATTTAGAATAATGAATTTATATCAAATAAAGGTCTTATTGCTGAAATCTATTTGATTTTATACATTGTGGTCGGTAACGTTGGTGAATTAACAGAAACGGAAAGAGAGGGATTCGAACCCTCGGTAAACAAAAGCCTACATAGCAGTTCCAATGCTACGCCTTGAACCACTCGGCCATCTCTCCTACATAAATTATTTACCAGAAACTGAGTGAATAGCGAGTTTTCGTATCACTAAAGTACAGGAGAACACTAATCTACGCATAAATCAAATCTCTGTTCATTTTTTATTAAACTGACCGAGACTAGCAAATCAATCCTTTTGAAGCACTCAGCTTTCAGACAAGTCTTCAGACTGCCATGTTTTAGCTTACTTACCTTTGCCTGCCAACGCTAGAAAAGCTAGCTTCCTTGTTTGTGGTACCGGGAATGTGTATCGTTGGCCCTGAAGAGGAGAGCCAGCCCTTACTGGCATCCATCCACTTAAATAAGTCTGGTGGGTTCGCTTGAACCGATACAAGAGGAACTCAGGAATTGAAGAAAAACATGATTGCTGGATTTGATCCATTAACACAGGGGCAAGCGTTGGCAGCGTTAGCAACTAGATTTTCCCACACTCCGTTATACCCTCCCTTGGGGGATGGCTTGGTGCTAATGTAGGACTTTTGTAGGACTTTCGGAGACCTTCCGCTTGCTGTTTTGGTCCAGCCTGAGTGGCCATAACTTCTACTGTGATTTAGTTTGGAGCGGTCTTGCTCTTGTTGTTCCGTTATTGCGCGTCTTGATGTAAGGTGTATAATTTTTTTTTAAATCCAAAAATATAAGGTTTATTGCGAATTTTAGATAATTTTACCACACCAATGACGAGTTAAATCCTCCTTCCACGGAAAGATTTGACGGATTGTTTTCAATTTGTGGCTGTTAGGAACACCTCTCTCCTGATTTTCTTTGATTCCACCATGTACAAAATTCTCATGTCTTAATATTCATGCTAAAAAACTATACACCCTACATTCAGAAACGGAGGGAGTATTATGCATGGAGCGGTTTAGTATCGTCAAAACAGGATACTTAACTCAATATGGCAGGCTGCCCATACGGCCATTTGGACACAACCAACCACTGTCAGCTGTTAAACAGGGAACTGACAGACGGAAAACTAATTCTAATGGGTACTAAGCTGGCTCAAAGTTCTGCAAGAACGACAAGTCAATAAAATTGCAGCATACAGGATTCCGCAAACTACACTGTGTTGATTCTCAAATTCTATGCAGTGACAAAGCACGACACCATCCTTCATTCAATGGATGTGAAGGCAATACACTCATATTTCATGTCATGTTCAAAGAAAAACTAAAAATGTAAAACAGAGACGAAAGATAAACATACACAATGGCAATCAGCTGCCTAAGAACACAGCACAAATGTACAATGCACAATACAGGAAATGCAGAAACAAGAGTTTTAGAGCCACGGTGACATATGAGAAAAATGATTGTTGAGAAAACCATGTATCATTTGAAGACTCAACTGCCCACTTCTCCCAAGTTAGTCTAGCAGGAAACAACTTCTCGCCAGTACACACAATTCTAAGTGCAGTGCCAATGTGATAGTCCTGCATCCAGAGTTCCCAAGATGCAACAAGAATAGAATAAAGTTCAACAAACATCAAAAGACAGAAGCCAAATGAGAGGAAAATGATTGTTGGAAAAACAGATTATCAAGCTTAATCCAACTGCCCACTTTCCTCAAATTAATATAGCAGAAAGTACTTTCAGCAAGAAATGCATAGAGAAGGCATTAAGCTGATACACACTTATTCTGCAAGGTTACAAGGGCCAAAATAAAGTAAATTAAAATCAATGCAGATAAATAACCAATCGTGCATTGGACAAAAGCACTAACCAAATACAGAGAAACCAAGAATATTGTTTGTGGTCAAGGTAGCAGACATCATTTGTTTAAAAACTAAAATGCACAACTGCTTCATGTTGGATGAGAGGAAAATGATTGTTGGAGAAAGCATAAAGCTTAACCCAACTGCCCACTTTCCTCAAATTAATATAGCAGAAAGTACTTTCAGCAAGAAATGCATAGAGAAGGCATTAAGCTGATACACACTTGTTCTGCAAGGTTACAAGGGCCAAAATAGTAAATTAAAGTCCAATGCAGATAATAAATAACCAATCGTGCATTGGACAAAAGCACTAATCAAGAACAGAGAAACCAAGAATATTGTTTGTGGTCATGGTAGCAGAAATCAGTTGTGTAAAAATGCACAAACGCTTCATGTTAGATGAGAGGAAAATGATTGTTGGAGAAAGCATAAAAGCTTAACCCAACTGCCCACTTTCCCCATATTGCTATAGCAGGAAAAACTTTCAGCATACGACACATAAAAAGCATCAAGCTGATACACACAATCCTGCAAGATTATAAAAGCATCAAGCTACCTATGAATTACTGATCAAAATTTATTGACCACCAGAGCATGAACAATATAGAAGAGAAAACAAACAGAACAAGCACATTGTAGCACTTCAGTTTACTTATCATGATCTAGCACCAAGCATTTTAAGAATACAATAGTAAGGACGAAACCATAAGACTTCTACTATAAAGTTGCTGATGTTTGCAACTTTAAACTTTTCTAGCAATAATGTTAACAGGCACTTAAATTATATAGAAACATAACTACAAATCTCACATCCAAGCATCAGTTCAGCTAAGCTTCCTAAGCAGCTGCAGGTTTTTCCTTAAGCAACTGCTATTTCTGCTGCAAGGGGCCTCATGAACTCATCCTCTTCCTTGGGTGGGTGGATGATAACAAGGTCAGGTAATGGTGTGGATGGTCCCTGTTTGCCCTTAGGATCCCAGTCAAGCATAATCTTAACCTTGATACCCAGCACACCCTGAAAGCAAGTAAGAAATAGATCATCAAGTAAGTTATGTGAATAAACAATACCAATATTTATAGCAACTAAGTTCATGAGAGGTAGCAAGCACCAAACCTGTCTCAGAAGAACATGCCTCACAGCCCCATCGATATACTGGTTGACAGGATGGCCTGAGGAAATCATGTACCCGTCCTTGAACTTCATGGATTTAGCACGCTGTGCTCTAAGCTTCCCACTCACAATGACCTGGAAAAACCAGAATGGCCTATCAGTACTTGTGCTACATCGTCTCAAATCAAAACTACTAGAGAAACTTTAGTTAACAGGGCAGGTACCTCACAGCCCTTCGCACCACTTTCCATGACAAACCTGAGTACACCATAGCATGCCCTGCAAATACATCAACTTACTTAGCCACAGAGGAACCAAATAATAATTGAACAACACTTGCAGAGCAATAAGAAAATCTAGTTGCGATTTAATCAGCCCAACCTACAATAAGAACAAAATCATGTGAAAGCAAATACAGGTAATGTGGCCAGCCAGGTAAGAATGCATTAGAAAGCTTATAGACAAAGCTTTCAGCAAATGAAGCCTGGTTGGCACAAGTAATTTAGTCATCTTCCGACACAAAGTTGGCATAATGTTGACCTATTTGCTTTATAGATGACATAACAGTAATTAAGCTAATAACAGCACAAGAACCATAACAGAGACAAGATTATTCCCTCCAAAGCAACAAGCAATGGAGCAATAGCAAATCTCACTGCTTACATGATGCAATAGAGGGCGTCGATTGATTTATGTCACCATCGAACACAGGCCTGGCGGGCAAGGAGCCAAGCCTGTTGTGAAGATGACATGGTAATATGCTAGTACGCAGTAACATCAGTTTCAGTGCGTGTGGGTTCGAGAACAACCTTCGGACAGCGAGGCCACCGAGGAGCTTGTAGCGGAGGGACTCGGCCTGGGCGACGGCGCAGAGGCCGCGGTTCATGACCTTCTCGGCGTAGAGCTCCACGCCGCCATCCGGAAAGTTGAAGCGCTTCTGCACCACCGATGTCAGCTCCCGGATCCTCCGCCCCTTCTCGCCTGAAAGGCCACAGATCACCGGCCGCCGATGCAACATAATCTCAGATTCGGCGTACAAAAACATGGGATTACTGCGAATGGGGGCGTCCAGAAATGCATGCGCGTACCGAGGACGTTCTGGGTGCGTGTGGCGCGGATGATGATCTCGGTGCGCATGGGAGTGACCCGGATCTCGACGCCGGAGAAGCCGTCCTCCCCGAGCTCGCGGGTCAGCATCTCGTTGAGCTCGGCCAGGAACACGCCATCGGCTACGAACTGCGAGCAAGCAAGCAACAGCGCGTCAAATCTACATGTCTTGCAGAATCAAAATGGAGATCGGAAGGGGAGAGGGCTCCGGCTAGTACCTTGCGCTTCTTGCTGATCTGTTGAGCCATGCTGGAGAACGGCGGGGAAGGAAGGCGGCGGCGCGGCGGCGCGGCGGGACAGGATAAACCCTAGATTTCGGTGGGAACCATGGAGGAGAGAGTGCGAATATATAGACTGGGGCCTTGGAGGTGGACCGAACGGTAGGGTTTATAGTTCCAAACGTTTAGGCCGGCCCGGGCGATTAGCCGCGCGGCCGCGCCGCACCGTGTGGGCTGGTCCGTGCCTGTGCTACCTACAACTACTCCTTTTTGGATTGAAGGAATTTTATTGGGATGCCCTAGGGAGCTCCTGTACGCCGCCCATTGCGGCGCGGGACAGGCGCGCCGCGCACCTCGCGCCCCTGGCGTGGCTCTGCTGGGCCGCGGCCCATGAAGCATAAGGTAATTCGTTTTTTCTTTTTTTCTTTTCTTTTTCTCTTTTGTTTTTTCTGTTTTTCTTTTTTCCTGTTTCTTTTTTGTGTGTTTATAATTTTAAAATATGAAAATCTGAAAATTTTCAAATCAGATATTTTTTAGAAAATGAACATTTTCTTAAAACGAGAATAAAATATATTATATTCATATATAAATATAATATATGAATATTTTGAACGGAATTGATTTTTCAACGATTTGAAAAAAGTGAACATAAAAAAGTGTCTGAACGAAAATTATTCTTGAAAGATTTTTAAAAAGTGAACAAAATAGGTATTTGAACAGAAAATATTTTTGAACAATTGTACTGGAAACATTTTTAAAATTGAATAATTTCCAGATTTAAACATTTTTCGCTTTTGAACAATTTTTACATTTTGAACAATTTTTACATTTGAACAATTTTTTGAATCTAAACAAATTTCAAATATGATTTTCTCATAAATCTGATGTTCTCATAATTTATTTTTGAACGATTTTAAATAGTGAACAGAAAATGGAGGTGAACGAAATTTATTTTTTGAACGATTTAAAAGTGAACAGAAAATTTATTTTTGAACGATTTAAAAAGTGAACAGAAAATGGCGGTGAACAGAAACTAGTTTGAATGATTTAAAAGTGAACAGGAAAGATCGGTGAAGAAAATAAATTTCTCAAAATCATATACAAGCGACAAAAAAGAAACAAAAAACTGAACAAATTTAAATAATTTCGTATTTTAAAAAATTCAAAATCTAAACGAAATTTGAATTTTACAAATTAAAAAATCTGAAAAAAAAGAAACTGAAAAATGAAAGAAACAAAACGAGAAAAGAAAAAAATTAAAAATGAAAGAAACAAAAAAGAAACACAAAAAAGAAGTGAAAAAAATAAAAAAAAATAAAAAAAGAAAAAAAGAAACAAAATTCAAAATCTGAACAAGAAAGGAAAATAAAAAATAAAAATGGAAGAAACAAAAAGGAAAAGAAAATGAAAAATGAAAAATAAGAAAAATGAAAGAAACATAAAAGAAAAGAAACATAAAAAGGAAAGAAACAAAAAAAGAAAAAGAAAAAGAAAAGCAAACTGGGCCGCCCCATTAGGGCGCGGGGTGCACGGGCCGGCCCATTTAAGCGCGCGGGAGGTGCGCGCCGCCAGCACCCCGCGCCGCAACGGGCGGCAAATAGGGTTTGCCGATGCCCTATACCTCGCCTTCAGCGAGTTGGAGATACGACTCGCCCGCACATTTTCGTTCTTCCTCTTCCTGCGCGAAGGCCCATTAACTAGGGGAAAGCCCGTTAACGTGCAGCGTTTCTTCCTTCTTTTACTTTCCAATTCCAGCGACGCGGGAAGCTTTTGGGACGACGTCCAACGACGCGCGAAGCTACCGGGATCCTGGTTTCCGACATTAAGCTTTTGGGAGTATTTTTTTTGTGTTTTTTCCTCTTCCCACAGTTCCAGAAATGAGACTATTTTTTCCGAAATTAAACTGCCGCTTATTAGCAGCTGTACGTGAACTGATGCCATCACATGTTTTTACTGCCAGCATACAGTAGTGTTCTTGAAAAACATAATAAAATGAGTTGACGTACAAAAGAAAAATATGGTTCACCCATTACATGCTTAAAAAACTGCACTCCGTTATATTTGAAAAATAACAATGAAACAAACATTCAGGTAAACAGAAAAATAAATAGTGAACCAAAAATGCAGATGAACCGAAAATACTGATGAACCAAAAAATAGTGAAAATAAAAAGGCGGTGAACCGAAAATAATAGTGAACAATTAAATCAGGTAAACCGAAAAAATTTCGATGAACCAAAAATTCCGATGAACTAAAAATGGCGATGAACGGAAAAATAAAAGTGAATCGAAATAAATCAGTGAATCAAACATAATAGTGAACCAAAAATCGATGAACCGAAAATGTAAGTGAATAAAAAAAAATAGTGAACCAAAAAATGCAGATGAACAAAAAATGCGGATGAACCGAAAATGTCGATGAACCGAAAATGTAAGTGAACCAAAAATGCCGATGAACCAAAAATATCGTTAAACCGAGAATAAAGTGAACTCAGAAAAAACATAGTCAATCGAAAATGCCGATGAACTGAAATGTCAATGAAATAAAAATAACAGTGAACCAAAAATACCGGTGAACCGAAAATAATAGTAAACCGAAAAGGACTAAATTTAGATAAACCTAAAATAATATTAAATGAAAATGTCGGTGAACCGAATATAAAAGTGAACCGAAAAGGAACTAAATTCAGGTTAATCGAAAATAACAGTGAATGAAAAATGTCGTGAATAGAAACTAATAGTGAACTAAAAAGGATGAAAAATTGCGTGATCCAAAAATAATAGTGAAGCAAAATGTTGGTGAACCGAAAATAATAGTGAACAAAAAATTCGGCGAACCGAAAATAATAGTAAACCAAAAATGACTAAATTCGGGTGAACCGAAAATAATAGCGAACCAAAAATACCGGTGAACCAAAATAAAAGTGAACCAAAAATAATAATGAATGAAAATGCTGGTCAACCGAATATAAAAATGAATCGGAAATAATAATAAATCGAAGAAGAATAAAAATTCGGTCGAACCGAAATAACATTGAGCCAAAAATGTCGGTGAACCAAAAGTAATAGCGAACCAAAAATAATAGTGAACAAAAAAAAGCAGATGAACCTATAATAGTTAACCAAAATGTCGATGTACCAAAATAATAGTGAACCAAAAATATCGTGAACTGAAAATAATAGTAAACCGAAAAAGGACTAAATTCAGGTGAACCAAAATGGCCAGTGAACCGAAGTTAAAGTGAACAAAAACATCGGGGAACCGAATATTAAAGTGTACCGAAAAAGAACAAAATTTCAGGTGAATGGAAAATAACAGTGAAACAAAAACGAATAACCCAAACTAATAGTGAACTAAAAAATTGGATAAATCAAATATAATAGTGAACCAAAATGTCGGTATTCATATGCTTTTGAAAAATAAAATAAATAAGAAATAAAAAAACAAGCACAAAAATGTAAAAATAAAAAATAAACAGGAAAATATGAGGGAAAGAAATAAAAATGAAGAAAGTAAAATCTAAGACAAAACAAAAAGAAAATAAAGAAAAAACCTTTTTTGGCATGGAATAAAGAAAAAACCTTGAAAAACAGGAACGTGAAAGGAACATCCGAACGAAGTTCATTTTGTACGTACCCATCAAACGAACGAAGCTTGCTACAGATAACTAGAACATGGGCCGGCCCACCGAGAGAAAGCTCGTAGGCGAGTCCTAAGTAGAACTCGCAATAAGCGAGATATAGGGTTTGCGAATTTTATTTCAGTAGAAATTTTGGATGATTCCAATTCATAGGAACTTTTCTTATGAAATCTCTTTGAATCATAGGATTGAACCCTTCGAATTTCTAAGGAATCCATTCCTATGCCCCCTATTCCATAGAAATCTCAACATGAGCTCAAACCTTTTTTTTTCCTTTGAGAAGTCCAATGCACTTACACTGTATCTCTCTCTACTCTCTCCTCATTCCTATAGAATTCCTATGTTTGTTTCCAGCGCACCATCCAAAGCCAGCTCTTACAAAATTTCAGTATTATGAAATCCTATAGGAATTGAAATGCATGTCATCTCAATCCTCTGTTTTTCCTATTCCTACGTTTTGAAAATCCTGCAATCCAAAGAGGCCCTACAATGCTCGGATGGCACGGTCCGGCAAGAGAGACGGTATAATCGTTATTGGGAGCTCCGGCAATAACCCCCAATAGCACCACTCAATAGATTTTTTTCTATCCCCCCAAAAAAATTGGCCCTTTTCTTGGACAGTTGACGAGTATCGGTCGTCGAAAATGAACTACTAGCGGCTCCGACAAGATGAGGAGGAGGTAAGTAAGCAACATCGTCAGTGATATGTTAGCTGCTGATGGCCAGAAATAGGTAGCGACGATGACTTCCAAACGACGTCGAGAGTGGAAGTCAAAGTGGAGAGGGTTGCGCGTCGTTGCTGGATATGCGTCGAAACGGGAAGGCGGTGTCGATACGATGCGGGTGGGAGGGTCGTTGCCATGTGGTACATGCCTGTCGAAATCTGACGTGGTGTCAGTTTATTGGGCGGCGTCGGCAAATTTACCGTTATTGGGGCCGCAGCTGTACGGGTTTTCTTGTCTAATACCCGACCTATTGGGAAGGCTATTGGGAGCGCCGCTGAAGATGCTCTAAGATTTTTGTGTGTAAGATTGTGGCAATTATATGTGTGCTGCAATCGACCCTGATGCAACGAAAACGTGAAAAAAGGAATTTGCAACATAAAAGACTAGCATGTGCAGCATGTGTACAACCTAAGTACTAACAGAAATTACCAATGACTTGTTAGACCTATTAAATTATTGTCTCATACCCAGTACAAAAATCGCAAGGATCCTTACCTCTTACCGCCAACATCTAAAATTACAACCTGCCACAACGGCCTGGAATCTGGATGTGTGAAGTCTTTTATCGCTGAACCTCAACAACCTTAACTGGAGTTGTGCAACATTGAGATGTCATTCCGAGGCCCATATGAAGTTCCCTCACAAATTCAAGGGTGATTACCACATGCTTTTGTCACAAAGCAAAAAGAAGACTTAGTGAGAGAAGGATTGAACCTATAGAAAGAAGAAAAGATGAAGGAGAGTGCGTCCATAGGCGCATTGAGAGACGACTGATCCAATTGATGACACACATGACTCATGAGAGATGCTAATGTTATTGTTAAGATACAAAATAGGAGAAAGATATAAGTTTTGATGTAGCAATTCCCATAAATCTCTAGACATTATGACCGTTCAATTGTGCTAATGGGACTTCGATGTGTAAGGTATACACAAAGGTTCGATGACATGGAATTGGAACGAGGTTGATACATTACCACAACAAGCGTTAGGCCCCGCTTGGAAGCCAGTTTTTTGCCACGGCTCCATAATTTTTTACCCCCGTCGGGTCCAACCAGCTGTAAATTATACGGATCATCCGAGGTCCGTATTTCCTCCCGACGGATTCCGTCGTTTCCGGCTAAAATACTGTCATCCAAGCGCGGCCTTACAGTAGAAAGAAATCTGCAATCCAAAAGTAAAGGGGTATTTTGCGTCATAACATAAACACACAAACATTGCCCAGAAGGTGGACTCAATTTGGGCCGGAATAACATGGTCAACTTTGATCAAGCATGGGAAGACGGTCTAAACTATACAAAGGTGCCAAATCTCACACATTGACGAAGTGAGGATACAATATGACTGATTGTCTGATTGCATACATATCAGTTATGAGTTTTTGAATTTAACACATCAGCTCAAGTACAAGCAGAAGTAGGTAAGCCGAAAGAAATATCACTGAGGCCTAGCAATCGGTTCGAGTGCTTCGATCATCACAACACTATTCCCTCTCAGTACCTGCACAAGTTGTTACAGTAACGATAGGTCATATGATTGTAACAGATCAGAAGTTGATAAATTATTTTAGTTGAGAAGATAAACTGGGAGGGAACATTTAGGGTACAGCCTACTTGTCAGTGGAAGAAAGAAGTACTCACCACCATCCCTATGTCGTTCTTTTCATCTCCATTGACCTCCACAGTGTTGTCCACGACCAAATTCATGAACTGATCAAATCCTCGAAGTGTGCCAATGACAACACGGTTCGCATTCAGTTTGACTGGCGACAATTGAGTGAGGATCAGTAAGTAACCATTAAAGTTGAGGAAAAAAATCATAGTTCCACAGCACTTTAGAGGACTATTAGGAACAATTAGGCAACTTGACAAAATCGATCAATATCCACAGTTTTTTTTCCCTTCTGAAACTTGGTGCTTGGAACCAAAATGGGAAGAATGAAGCTCCCAAGAAGGCAAGAAGAAATACTATATTTTTATAAACAGACTTAGGGTAGACAGAATTTAATCAGTTTATACATGATACGGTATTTAAGTAGCTTAGTCTAGAAAACATGTTCACATGAGTTAGTTTACGAACACCATCAGTAAGAATCTCTCACGGTCTAGCAACACAACTATCCCAGGTTGTAGTACGAATAGCAACTGTTGTTAAGCTATAGCATAACAATCAGATATAAAGTTAGAGAGGAGCTCAATACCAAAATGAAAACAGGGGATGCAAATTAAGTGGAATTTGGGAGAATAATTTCTAGTAGAACTTTGTTGCAAGTAAAATAAAATTCAATGTTTTAAGTATGGACACAGGTTGACCAGAAAAGGAATGCCACTCATAATGTAAACAAGATCTCCGTCAAAACACCTACCAGAGTTTGTTTTGGGATGACTAGATATACAAATTGATTATTTCTGCAGTTATAGCTCCATTAAAGGAGGCCCAGGTGTCCCAGACATGACCCATCAATCAAATATGACAAAAAAAAACATAACATTGGAAACACTATCCATAACTTACCAACAAGTTTCTCACTTAGCACAGCAATCTTTGTTAACTAAGCAAACCAAGAAAAATTCGCAAGAATACACAACATATTTAGCAGAGCACCAAAATACTTCAATTATAAATAGAGCAATGGAAAGTTCATTTGTTTAGAACATGACAACAAACTCCAAAGAATACGCAGATTGCACATGACTAGATGTGCACATATATCTTAATGTCAACTATACGTATGCAACAGAACATAATGTAAATGACCTATCAGAGTAACTATGACAAAGAAGCTTCATTTGGACGTAAATCCATAGCTTTGCAAAGATATCATCATTTAGGGCATTTACATAACCAACGTGGCAAACTGCAGAGGTTGGGAGAATAATTTCTAAACTTTGTCGCAAGTAAAATCAAATTCAATGTTATGAGTACGGACACAGGTTAACCAGAAAAAGGATGTCACCTATAATGTAAATAAGATAAGATCTCTGTCAAAACAACTAACAGGGTTTGCTTTGGAATGTCTAAATATATAAATTGATTATTTCTACACTTATAGCTCCATTAAAGGAGGACGGATGTTGCAGAAATGAGCCATCAATAAGACAATTTTTTAAACTTTGGGAGCACTATCCATAGTTTATCAATAAGTTTCTCATTTAGGGCAGCCACATATGTTAACTAAACAAACCAAGAAAAAAATTGCAAGAATACACAACATATTTATCAGAGCACCAAAATACTTCAATTATAAATAGAGCAATGGAAAACTTCATTTGTTTAGAACATGACAACAAACTCCAAAGAATACGCAAATTGCACATGACGAGATGTGCACATATATCTCAATGTCAACTATGCGTATGCAACAGAACATAATGTAAATGACCTATCAGAGTAACTATGACAAAGAAGCTTCATTTGGACGTAAATCCATAGGTTTGCAAAGATATCATCATTTAGGGCATTTACATAACCAACGTGGCAAACTGCAGAGGTCGGGAGAATAATTTATAAACTTTGTCGCAAGTAAAATCAAATTCAATGTTATGAGTACAGACACAGGTTAACCAGAAAAAGGATGTCACCCATAATGTAAATAAGATAAGATCTCTGTCAAAACAACTAACAAGGTTCGTTTTGGAATGCCTAAATATATAAATTGATTATTTCTACACTTATAGCTCCATTAAAGGAGGACGGATGTTGCAGAAATGAGGTATCAATAAGATTTTTTTTTTTGACCTTTGGGAACACTATCCATAGCTTATCAATAAGTTTCTCATTTAGGGCAGCCACCTATGTTAACTAAGCAAACCAAGAAAAAATTGCAAGAATACACAACATATTTATCAGAGCACCAATATACTTCAATTATAAACAGAGCAACTGAAAACTTCATTTTTTTTACAACATGGCAACAAACTCCAAAGAATAGGCAAATTGCACATGACAAGATGTGCACATATATCTGAATGTCAACTATACCTATGCAACAAAATAGAATGTAATGCCCCATCAGAGTAACTATGACAAAGAAGCTTCATTTGGACGTAAATCCGTAGCTTTGCAAAGATATCATCATTTAGGGCATTTACATCACCAACATGGCAATCTGCAGAGGTTATCAGCAGAAAATATCTATCGCTCATTACTAGAATATTCACGTTCACATGACTATAGTCAATCTATCGCTCATTACTAGAATATTCACGTTCACATGACTACAGTCAGCTCTATTCAGAAGTCAGAAGTAAATCGAACGATCTTCACAATTCTGTTTTTGTGTTAACTAACAAACATGACAAATTTTTCTGCCAAATATTTTTTGGAGATCGCTGCTGATACTAGAGAACTTATTGGCTGCACCAACACTATGGCGAGATACATACAGAACAACGACACAGAATACACCAAATCTATAAAACATAATCAACTTCGTACAATCCAAAACGACGGTTATAGAATATAAACCAGTAGTGCTAGGTACCAATTACTAGTCACACACGTTGCCCAAACATACATATATACAAACATAAGATTCCTGCAAGTCACACAAATCACATAAGCTAATTTTCAATCTCAATAACATGTACCAGCGCACAGACGTCTCAGAATCTTATAAATAGATCTTGCGTCTGACAAATATTATAAGCAGAAAGAAAAAAAAGGATCGTAATCGAATAGGCGCACTTACTTTGGAGCTTCTTGTCCATGTACCTGCAATCCAAAACAAAAACAACAACACCATTAGAACGGCAAGAAAACCCAGAACAAGCAAACTAGATCTAGCTCGAGAAGAAAAGGGCAGCGATATTACTTCTTCAGATCCGGCGGCTGCCCCGATCGGCTCATGGCGGCTGCTCAACGAAACGATCTAGAACTTCCACTCGGCTAGACCCAAACCTTGAGAAGAGGCGAGAGGAGGAGGTAGTAGCTGCCGCCGCTTGAAACCCTGAACCCTAAATAAGTTCACGACTGTGACGAGCCGCCTCTCCTAAAAAAGATCTACCTCCACATGATGTGGAGACTAAATAGTCAATGACATGTGGGCCACATGTTCCCTCGCGAATCGCACGGCAAAGAGCATCAGAAGGATGAGGTGTGATTGTGAAGAGAGAAATAATGGGAAGAGCAGGGGTGTATCTGCAAAATCAACGACCACCGGAGGTCCGGAGCCCACCACGGCGCACACACGCGGACGAACTCCTCTGAGCTCTGGACTGACCCAACCGCGTGCGGAGAGGAGATGAGCGCCGGGGATCCCGCCGGTGATGCGGGGCCCAGCTCCCGCGGAGGCGCCCGAGGCGGGGCAGCCGCGCGTCCTCGGCGGTTCCCGACGGCGGCGCAGCCGGAGGTCATGCGCGCGGCGGAGAAGGACGACAGCTACGCCGCCCACGTCACCGAGGCCTGCCGCGACGCCTTCCGCCACCTCTTCGGTCCGCGAACGCCCCCCCTGCTTTTGCCTCCCCCCCCCCCCCCCCCCCCCCCCCCCGAGCTCGTCTTAGCTTAGCTCCGTGTATCCGATTTGGTTGTGATTTGTCGTTTTGGTGACGGTGCAGGTACCAGGGTTGCCGTTGCTTACCAGAACGAGGTGTGTGTAAATTGCCTATGTTTGGCATTTGGTTCTCCTTAGTTCGTGGCAATTGATGGCTATCCATTCTGCTCAAAATTTTAACATGCTTTGTGCGTTGGTTGCTACGTACAGTAGTCTGGTGAATGGTTCATATGGACTCTGTCAGTACTTGGGTACTAGAAGTTGAAACTGTTCAGCTGTTGGATATTCGAGTATAGGTTTAACATGATTGGCCGTGATAATGGATGTTTTCAGAGGTTGATATTTTGGTCGGTGAATTTTGCAGAACACCTAGCTGACTAGCATAGATCACACAGTTTAGAGGTTTGCAGTTTGGCTAACCATTCACTTTACTGGGTAGTGTGCACTTTAAACAATAATAAATGCTACTACCTGATATAGTAGTCCGCATTTCTGCATCATACTCCAAATAGCTATTATATCTCTGTCAAGTTAATTTGAATTGACAGCTTAGTTGTTGAATCTTATATCAACGCTTGATACTAGTATTTCATTCCTTAACTGGATAATGTAAATGTGACATTTGTATGGTATTGCTTCTCAGTAGAGTAGGATTCTTGTGCTGGATAAAACAGACATTTTGTCTCTGCTAGCTGCATCGGTTTTTCCATAGAGCTTCTGCAATCTGATAGAGAAGGGATTTCTGTATTGTTCTCGCTGTATTTTCTTTCTGTGCCAACATTGATAGTATTATTACATTGATATAGTATTGTTATTTACATATTCGAGTTTTCTTATGTCATTTGTAGAATGTGGCAGAAACTTACATTGATTTGAACTTCTGCAGATAAAACTTCTTGGCCAGTCCCTTTATTACTTGCTAACAACTGGTTCAGGCCAGCAAACGCTTGGAGAAGAATATTGTGATATATCTCAGGTCATATTGCTTTTTCTTCTTTAGCATTGTTTATGTTTTTTTACAGCAAGAAAAAATGTTATCTATCTTTAAATGTCTACTTCCAGCTATTTCATCTGATACTTGGTAGTGTACCCATACTTTATTTGTTGCCATCGGGCTTGTAGCCTTGTCCTTGTTTTGTGTAGGAATCACAAGAGAAATCTGATGATGTGAATATGATTTACTATGAACCATTACTTTGCAGCTGATGTTAAACATATACTGTTTTGGTTTATTACATGGGCCTATTGGTTAGACAATTAATTGAAAGATCCCATCAAACAAAAGACACGGGGCTTATTGGTTACCCAAATGATTGAAAGATCCTGTGAAACAAAAGACAAGGAACACCAATTGTGATAGCCAGTGGGATGATCAAATTTGTTGTATGTATCTAGTAAATTTGAAGAGGGCAGGCCTTGGTGCAGTGGTGAGGTCTTCTCCACTTGTGCCAAGAGGTCTGGGTTCGAACCAGCCTCCCTGCACCGCACTTTGCAGGGGTAAGACTAGGTTCCTATAATCCCTCCCCAGACCCCACCTTGTGTGGGAGCCTCTATGCACTGGGTCTGTCCTTTTTATCTAGTAAATTTGAGGCGTAGAAAGTTAGTCAGTACCATTAGAATCTTCCAAGGAATGGTATTAATGTAGTATGCTGATGCATACATGTTTCAATTGAGCTGTTCAGGTTGCAACCTCACATGGACTTCCACCCACACCTGCTAGGCGGATGCTTTTCATTTTGTACCAAACTACTGTGCCCTATCTCGCTGAGAGAATAAGGTATGTTAGTCATAATTTTAAATTTGGTCCTTATAACCAATATTCTTTTTACTGGAAGAAGTTGATCGTGTATTTTCTGTTCACTGATTTTAACAGTTCGAGAATTGTCTCCCGTGGTATTTACCTCGATGACTCTCAGCTTGATTATCATCATGAACGTGATAACTCTAGTCGAGGCATTGCACAATCATCTACAGATGCAAATGACTCTTCAACAAGCTTTAGTTTTTCTACCCTCTCAAGGTTTAGAAGCAGAGCTCATGCCTGTTGGCTATGGGTAGTTCAGAAATGGCCTTCGGTACAAGATTGTTGTAGTTCATATCTATATTCTTTTTATGGAAAATATCCCTAGATTTACTCATTGAAAAATGAGGAATGTTGTTCTAACACTAACAAGACGCTTTTCTTGTCTAACTACTATATGTTGTGTCTTGTTTGTTCCTAGATGCTGCCGCTTGGTCAAGATTTCATACAGCTGGCTATCCGGACAAACCTGATGTTCTTCTATTTTGAAGGTATGTTATGTTCTATAGGATATTGAAACTCATTTTCTATTTGAGATATATTTCAATTGATCAATGTTATGGGTTGGTGCAACAAGTAACAACTGAATTGTTCTCCTTCTCGTGTCCTTCTTATTGATCACCTTAAAGTCGTGGAACCTGAATTTCTTGTGAGGCCAGAAGGCAAATTAAAATCCCCAGGCTGACGGTTATTCAAAAGTTCAACTCTGTCGCTTTGTTATAATGTTATGTGCATATCATAAAACTGTCACACATGCATACTGCATACATTCTTAAACACTGTTGCTATCTTTGCTGTTATATCATTCAATTTATCTACGGTAGGATTTGGTGTCCTGTTAATGCTGTTTACTTTCAAGCCTTAAACAATGGGGTAATGCTGGCTCATGATAAATTTTGTGGTATCCTCTCTGTTATCATGTCAGTTGGGTTTGTACTAACTATTAACTGTAGGTATTTGATTACACTTCTATATTTCCTTTGCTGTAGGGTTATATTATCATTTATCAAAGCGAGGAGCTGGTATTCATTATGTGTTCATTGGTAAGCCAATGAATCAGAGGCCCAGGTACCCTTTTTCTTTTTCTTTGTTAAATAGAATAACTACGTGAACTTACATATAAACAAATCAAGCAGCCATTGGTGCTGCGAAATTACACGCCTTGATTTAATTTAAGGTTGCAAATGATAAGAAAATTTCTCATGATCTCTAGTATTCTGGGCTGTCTTTCACACTAATTCCCGTTGAGTTATGAATTCTCCAGATGATCAAGCGCAATTCACTACATTTGCAGGTATCAAATACTGGGTATCTTTTTGCTGATTCAGTTGTGTATTCTTGGCGCTGAAAGACTTCGAAGAAGTAACTTATCATCAATAGCTAGTTCCATTAATCAAATTTCATCCGGAAGCTATCCTTCATCTACAGGTACACACTCTTTTACTGAGTTTATTTGGCGCTGAACCAATACCTATTTTTTTATTCAGCACACACAATTTATTATTATTATTATTTCGTGTAAGCTCTGAGTTACTTCATTACAATGATAGAAATATACATATATGATGATTTCAATCCTCATTTTGTGAACGGTGAAACAGGCCGGAGTGTCCCTGTTCTAAACGAAGATGGAAATATCATCAGTGACATCCGCCATGGTAAAGCTGTAGATTCGACTTCTGGTTCAGAGGTATTTGTCTAAAGATACACATTCTTGAGTATGAATGACTTTTTTGTGTACCGGAAACCGAACTCGCCTCTCATTAACCAAACTAAATGTTCACCCTTGTGTTGGAACTGGACAGTTATATGACCATGTTGCTCTTCAGATGCACCTCATGATGCATTTTTCTTGACAAATCAAGATCTGCAATCCACAAATGTTGCAATCTTAAATTAGGGCTGGAATTGCATATGCTTCCAACCATTATTTTTAAATTCAGGACATGTGATCTATTGTGCCATGCTTATATTTGTGTATCATGTGTCTGCTGTTCAGGCATCCAGTAGCAAGAGCAAATGCACTCTATGTCTCAGTACCCGGCAGAATCCTACTTCCACAACATGTGGCCATGTCTTCTGCTGGTAAAACCTATCTTCAACTGTTATCATATCTTTATTAAGCAAACTGGTTTTCATCCCTCCCACCCTCTCTTGAATAGAATGATAACTCATTTTACGGCATTACCTGCAGGAATTGCATAATGGAGTGGTGCAATGAGAAGCCTGAGTGCCCCCTATGCAGAACTCCTATTACCCATTCAAGTTTAATTTGTATATATCATTCGGATTTCTAGCAGATCATTACTCACGGTAGCAAGGGATGTTATGATCCCCCACAGGTTCAATGCCTGCATCAACATGGAGTTGAAGATGAACGAATAGAAGACCATTCAATGAAGTTGAAGAAACAATCAGGCTTTAGAGATCATCAATATCACTAAGGAGCAACCTGAAAATAAACAGAAGTTGTAGTGCGAACATATACCCTTGTATAAGTACCATTGTGGACACTAGTGAATTTTGTAGGGTAGAACAAAGAATGACTAGGACCAGAGAGCAGTTGAGCTATCTGATACTCTGTTATTGTATTCTGTAGACCTCTATCAGGTGGTATCTTCTGCTGATCGACTTGTACCCCACGTATTCCTGCCGCATCTCCAGGGCATGACGGAGATCTTGTAGGATTGTTTTACTTATTCAAGATCAGTCAGTTTATGTCTGATTGGCTGCTTTTCTTTTTGACTGGAGTGTACCCATTAGCTGGATCATGCTAACTAGAAGCATTTTATCATTAAAGACCCTCTGATCACTGATTTTCATGATGTACATCTTTTGTCATTCTCCCATCCTTCACCACATGCCACTTCCTATAGTAGAAGTGTAACATATGTTTTGCTGAGCATAATTTAAGAGTATTTGCTTGTCGTAAGTTGGTAACTAAACGAGCCTGGTTTAGCTCTGTACTATGCATGCACCTTGAGCAGCCTGGTAACATGTGTACAGTAGTAATGGGTAGTAATTCCAATACATGGTTCGAGTAGATCATTGCATCTAAGACGACAAAAGGTGCTTCAGTATTTGTGTGTATTGCATGAACAGTTTTAGTGCCATTTTATGAGTTCTTAGATGTTGTATTGGCATATATTATTCTTTTAGCAACATTACATGAGCTGCTACCATGCAATTGCTGATGAGCTTAAAGGATCTCTAAGGTAGGCTACACACACACATACAATATCTTTGCACAAACATATACTTGTATGTTCTATGTTGGCTAAACTGTAGCTCTTAGTCTCACTTTATGCTGCATTCTTTGTCGGAAGAACAAAAGTGCTGCTGTTTTCTCGCCCTATTTCCATCGTAAACTGAAGCATTTTGTAGCTTCTCCATTTTATTAGGCGCGCTGCGCGCAAGTGCATTCAGATCACTTTGCCACCTCTATTTTGACGTGGTCTCCAATACTGTACCATTACTGCTTGTTGAAGGATCAGCAGAGTTTACATCATCTGGTGGACCAAAGCCTGCAAGGAGCCTTCCGTGAATTATGGGTTTGATTGGTCTGTGGATGATTTAAATTGTTTCTCAAGACACCAAGATGAATGCCAGGCGTATAGTTGATTCTACTGGACTGAAAACCAAGTTGGAAGAACAGCAAGATGCTGAAATTGGAGAGGTTAATGTGCAGGACCGCAGAAATAATCATAAGGCTAGTATTCGATAGGTATCCGCTACCATCTCACATGCGTTTTCTGATCTAGACAACCAAAAAAGTGGTTGAATGCTTTGGGTCCCTGCTCGTGTAACATTACACCAACCAATTGAAGTTCTTTCCACGACTCCACTTCTTACTACATGCCTGAATACCTAAAATGGGTTTGTAAAGGATGCTTACAGAGCGTTGAGTTGGACGGTCCAAGGCTTGCTCAGTTCGTTCCTCGAGTCCGAACTATGGTGGCGTCAGACAGGAATAGCATCACTGGCTAGTAGAGATGAGTTTCGCGGGTAGTAGCAAACGCAGCATCGACATCGTACGATTCGATTTGAGGCGATTAAAACTCGCTAACATACTTTTAGAAACATGAGAACAATGTAGACACATACACATGCACAACACTACACACACAAACTCACATCATGCTGGAGTTATGGATGATGTCACCACAAACGTCTGGCTGTGTACAGTTAAGTCGTCCCTCACTGAGAGAACAATTAGTCTCAATAAAACGTCAAAACCTGGAGTGCCTAATGGGCTGAAGTAAAACCAGCTACGATTTAGCAAATTTTTCTTAAGTGGAGTCCGTAGTTGAGTAGGTCCAGCATTATCATTTAGCCACCGCCTAGCAAATATAGTTGGTAGGCTCTCAGATTGCTAGGACATGCAGCTGATACGCTGCTTTCATGCAAAACAGTTTTTGGATGCGTATATTTTACTATAATGTCGATCAGGATTTCAGGACACTTTCTGTGTATACTTCCCTTGGCGAGTGTCATCCATCCTTTCCAGCCCGTCCTACTTAATGGCACCTAACCAAGTACGGATTATTTCAGTGGAAGCAAAGACCAAGGTACTACAGTATATGTGAAAGTTGGAGCGCCAAGACGTCGCAGCAGCAGCACCCGCTAGCCATGGCCTCCGTCGCCTTTTTCGTCGTCTTCGTCCTCCTTGCCGTCGCCGCCCCGGTCACGCTGTCCGTGGCGGCGGCGGTGGGCGGGAAGGAGACGCATATCAAGGTGTACTGGCACGACGTGGTGAGCGGGGCTAATCCGACGGCGATGGAGGTGGCGCGCGCGGCGACCACCAAGGCCTCCAAGTCCTTCTTCGGCGCCGTGTACGTCATCGACGACGCGCTCACTGAGGGGCCCGGCCTAGACTCGTCGGGGCTGGTGGGGCGCGCGCAGGGCACGTACGTCAGCGCCGGCAAGGATGCGCTGGCGCTGCTCATGAACATGAACTTCGTCTTCACCGCCGGCAGGTACAACGGCAGCAGCGTCGCCATCATGGGCCGGAACGAGGTGTCGAGCGCCGTGCGGGAGATGGCCGTCGTCGGCGGCACCGGCGTCTTCAGGTGGGCTCGCGGGTACGCGCAGGCCAGGACGTACACGTTCGACCTCAAGACCGGCGACGCCACCGTCGAGTACAACGTCTTCATCAGACAGTAGTGACCAATGGTAAACTGGTGATTAACTGATATCTACTGTACTTCGTTTGAGTTTTACGAGCATGACGTGAATAAGTACTCCTAGTTTTCATTGCGGCGAGAGGAGTGAAAGGTTTGTTTTAGAGCTAAATACATCGGAGGTCCCAAAAGTTGTCCATAACGTGCAAACTAGTCCCACTACTTGTAAAATGAAGTGAGGTAGTCCTAAAACTTGGTACAATGTGCAAAACTAGTCCCAAATGGTCCAGACGCTGACACGTGGCATCGTATTTTTTGCAGAAACACCCTTATACAATTTTATACAGCATATGTGACCACTGTACTGCTTACCGACGTGGGGTCCCACCTGTCAGAGAGAAGGAGATAATTAAAATTACAAATGCACAAGAAGGAGACTCGAACCCGCCACCTGCTGGTTGAAGACAAACAACTGTAACCAGTAGAGCCCTACTTGTTTATGTCATATATCAAAACGTTTTCCTTATTAACTTTTCCAAGTACAAATAAAAATGTTGCGACCATCTCTGTATATTTCGTTCTGTTCCTTTGTGGTATAATATTAAATTTTCTTTCAAACGGCTTTGTTGCTCTCATGGCTGAGCTAATGGTTTCTAGTACATACTGTACTAGACGAATTAGCTTACGAGACAAAACAATTTAAAATAGGTGAAGGGGCACACTAATTAGAGAAAGGAAAACATGCCAATATTAAGGTACAACAAAAACGGCATAAATAACTCATACACGTGTTTATTCTATGCTAAACCGAAAAAGGTAGAACTAACTATTTTTGCAGGAACACGGTAGGCTATAGTATATTTACCAAACTTTATTAATAAATTTTAGTTGCACATGTGAGACGATGGAAGAAAAAAACAACGTAGAAGTGACTACTCGTTAGCAAGCTGCTGTAGGAAACGTTTTTGTATATACCTCTGTCTCACGAACTGATCATGCATGTATGCATGTAGTACTAAATTAACATTTTTCTAAGCGGTGGTTCATGCACTCTGTATTACTTTCATGTAAAAAGTAGTGAGCAGTAGCACGTACATATAATTAGGTATTGAGCTAAATAAAACCGCGATTGAAGTACAGCACAAACAACAGGCGGCCGTAGTGGTTTCCGCGCGTTAGACCTGTAATTTAGTTCGCGGGTTCGAATCACGTTCACGTAATTGTAATTTTAATTATATCTCCTTCTCTCTGACAGGTGGGACCCCACGTCGGTAAGAAGTACAGTGGTCACATATGCTGTATAAAATTGTATAAGGGTGTTTCTGCAAAAATACGGTGCCACGTGTCAGCGTCTGGATCATTTGGGACTAGTTTTGCACATTGTACCAGTTTTAGGACTACCTCACCCCATTTTACAAGTAGTGGGACTAATTTGCACGCCATGGACAACTTTGGGACCTCCCGTGTATTTAACTCTTTGTTTTAAGTTGTTGTCCTAGTAATAACTACTCCTCGCGAGAGTAGTTGTTGTTGGGTTTGCAACAATAATGAGAATTAAAGTTAGCTACGGAATACTGTGTTATCTTAATTTCTGTAAAATTATTTTGTTGCCTAAGATCCTAATGGGCTGAAGTAAAACCAGCTACGATTTGGCCAATATTTCGTAAGTCATGGTGAAATATTACTCCCTCCGTTCCTGAATGTAGTGCGTATAGTTTTCTGGCACGAATATTAAGACATGTGAATTTTATACATGGTGCAATCATTTTACATGGAGAGAATCGGAGAGAGAGGTGTTACTAACAGCTACAAATTAAAAAAAATCTGTCAAATATCTCAGTGAAAGTATTTAACTCATCTTTGGAGTAGTGAAATTGTCTAAAAATCATAATACACCTTATATTTTGAAATTTTTCTCAAAAAACTATACGTCTTACATCAAGGAACGGAGGGAGTATCGTTTAGCCACCTAGAATAGTTGGTAGACTCTCAAATTGCTAGGACATGTTAGACAGGTGATACGCTGCTTTCAATTTTCATGCAAAACAGTTTCTGGATACATATAATGTCGATCAGGAGTTCAGGACACTTTCTGTGTATATGTATACTTTCCGTAGTGAAAGTAACCGAAAGTTAAAATCGATTAAACGGTGATTAAATTAGATCAGGAAACCATGTGGTTCAACCGACTAAGACAGTCTTCATGTAAGGAACAAACATCTTAGATGAAACGGTGATCCTTCATGAGACTGTCCATAAATTTCACCAGGAAAAATTGAATACGGTGATATTTAAAATAGATTATGGAAAGGCATAATAAGGTTGGATGGTTGATGACGTGGATCACACGTTCGCTGGGGAACCCCAAGAGTAAGGTACGATGCAATACAGAAGCAGTTTTTCCTTAATTACAAAACCAAAGGTTATCGAATCCAGTAGGCCTTGGAAAAGGCTTAGCAAGGCGTCAACGGTGTCGTTTACAACAATTGACGTGGACCTGCACATAATCACAAACAAACTAATTTGCCCCAACGAAACAGAGAGGTTGTCAATCTCTCCGGCTTGCTGAACACAAATAATTAAATGTGTGGATGTAAAATATGATGAGAGTGAATTATGACCAGCGAGCAAATGATGATAAAAAGCTATTAAAACGGTTGTAAACGATGTAGGAAAATAGGACCGGGATCCACAGTTCACTAGCGGTGTCTCTCCAGAAGATATACATGATGGGTAAACAAATTACAGCATGGTAATTGACAAAATTGTGAGCGCACAACAAGGCTATCATAAAACAATATAGTTCACCGTTTCATCTAATATGTGCATTACGTCAAAATACATAGACTGTTATCCAACTGTATCTATGACTATTAATCCACTCCGGGATCGATATCCAGCATGTCACCCAAAAGTATTAAGTTGCAAGCAACAGATCATTGCAATAAGCAAAGTGTACAATGTAAGCAATGTAAATAATACAAGGAAATCACACCGCTGTTTTCTCCCTAGTGGCAACAACACATCTATTGTCTTAATCGTTTCTGTCAACCCGAGCTCAGACAAGAGAGGCATAAACGCACTATCTAGCATAAATACCCCCTCATACAACGCTAATAATTACTTGGCCAAAGCATCCACTAGCATCGGAGAGCATGCAAGATCATAGATAAAACACAACACATAGATGAACAAATATAATGACTTCCACAATTCATCGGATCCATGTAAACACAATCATGTAGCAGTTACAGATAATATGATCTTGATCATGATAGGCAGCTCACAAGATCTAAGCAATGGAGTACAAGGAGGAGAGACAACCATCTAGCTACTGCTATGGATCCGTAGTCCCGTGGTGGACTACTCACGCATCACTCTGGAGGCACGCATGGTGGTGTAGATGTCTCCGGTGTCGATTTCCCTCTCCGGCGGGGTGCCAGGAAGAGCTACAGAACCCTCCCGAACTAGGGTTGGAGATGGCGGCGGCCTCGGACATCTCTTTGGAAAATATGATCGGGTCCTTAGGGTTTTCGGGGCGAAGACCAATTTATAGGCGCAGAGGTGACTCGAGGCGATGAATGAGGGCGTCAGGTGGGCCCCAGGCGCGGCCTAGGGTGGGGCCGCTGACGAGGATATGGCCTCCGAGTACCCCATGGAGGTACAACGTGGCCCACTATGGGGGTAGCCCAGCTAGGCCCAAGTTGACACGAAGCCTAAGAAGCAATTTACAACACTTATAAACCCTACCTGGCTCCATATATAAAGCCAGGTAGGGGCACCCGAATAGAGATCTCTCAACTAGACACGCAACACCCGCCACCGGCGGCCACCATGTAAACACATCTACCATGATCATAGTGACTTATAGCAGGACGTAGCGATCCTCCACCGAGGGGACGTGAACCTGGGTAAACTCCGCGTTTGCAATCTCGCTCCCGGAATCTCCTACGCCGCCTAATCCACCTCTCGTAAGCTAGCCCATGTAGCATCTGCCGTGATAATCCCACGACAGTTGGCGCCGTCTGTGGGAATCGCGACGCTTGGAGTGGTTATCTAGGCGAGATCCAATCTCATCAACACCGGCTAGATCGCATCTAGCGATGGATTTTTACATCGACAAGGCGGCGCTGGCTCCCGATGTACTCGCGAGCACATCGGTCCTTCCGACCGGCGTGAATCATCGTCAACTCCCGCGCCTGCGGCTCGACATCAGCATCCGCCCCGGGTGACACGTATTCAAGGATCCGATGTGGTCTTTTCTGAGTGGGTCACCAAGACGACGTGATCCGATCGAGCAGCAGATTGATCGGCGGCCTCCAGTCAGAACAAGACGAGCGGAAGGCGACGGCCAGCAGGCTCGTAGGCTCGAGACCTGCGCCTAGCGCACATGGGAGACAAAATTTGGATCGACACCTTTAGTCCTTCACGAATCAAGTCCCAAGGAAAATAACACGAACCAAGCATCGTGTATTATGGGCACATGGCCGCATGCACCATGCATGAAACATATCACGAGTATCTACGCGGAACGAGCCGGCAGCCGGGTCAGAGGACTCGAGAGGCTCTCCTTAGACGAGTCGACATAGCATCGCATCCAAATCCGGGGAGTTCGACCACCTCTTTGTTGCCGGCGGCTTCGCCAACATCATAACCAACATCCAACTCGCAAAATACTTCAACTTCACCGCGAACATCTTCGACATCACCGCGACCATCGGCACCGTCGTCGCAGCCGCCAATGATTTCAGTGCTGCATGACTTCACCGCCGTGATTTCATCGACTCCATCTGACGACGCGGTCCAGGACATTGACTGCATCGCCAGATCAAACTTCAACAATGATCGTAAATTCATGGACCAATCGGCATAACTTTTACTTTGATTGCAATTATGATATTGGAAAACTTGTGCACTTATGCGACGGTGCCAAGCCAAGCATTACTACACTGGATCTATTTTCTTCGGGTCAGTGGATTTATTTTTCTTCGGGTCAGTAGATTTATCTTCAGTGGTTATCAGCAAATTCATCTTATATAATACTGCCCGATGTACTTCCGGGTCAGTGGATTCATCTATATGGTTATTATCGGTTTCATCTCATATAATACTGACCCGACATACTTCCGGGTCAGTGGATTTATTTTCTATGATTATTATTGGATTCATCTTTTATGGTTATTTAATATTAACCCGATGCATCTCCGGGTCAATGGATTCAAATCTTATGGTAGCAGTGGATTTATCTTTTATCCTATATAATAATACCCGATGCACTTCCGGGTCAGTGGATTATTTTTTTATGGTTATCATCGGATTCATCTTATATGGTTATCAGGGGATTATTTATGGTCATCATCGGATTCATCTCATATGATTATACAATACTGACCTGATGCACTTCCGGTGGCATTAATTCAAGAAGCCGCAATCTTCAAGAAGTTATGTGCATTAATTCAAAAGCAAGCACTAGTGCTCCGACGTGAGAAATCATCCCTATTGCATAGATTAAGCGGCCAGATGATAATTGCATGCATACGTCAAGAGTGCAATGCTTCAAGCAAAAGAAAAGCAACGAGTTGATCAAAAGCACTAGTTGCTAGCTCATATGTATACACGTATCTCAACAAAAACAAGTACGCGAGTCAGCGGTATAGTACACCGGCGAGTTACCGGGCGCGGACAGCTCGAAAGATACTTCCACTTCTACTTCAACTCGACTTCTTCGCTGCACTCGACGACTTCATCGATTCTGACGCACGACCTGCTTCTGCATCGACTCCGTCATACCCATTAAGCTAAGTTTTACTTTACACAGAGTCAATTAATATTTACTTTCGCCGCACCCGACACTTGGGGGCTGCGCCGTTCAGACTCACTCTACATATCAGGTCGACAAAATAGAGATGGAAAAATCTTCGAGTCCACAGACTCGTCATTTATTCCTATCAAGAGCAGTGATCATGTACCCGACACATCGACTACGCCTATTTGATATGCTGCTCTGAGTCTCTGCTCGATTCTGCGAATCGACCAGACACTCGGGGGCTACTCCCACCAGGAGCTCTGGTCACGCACCTGACACTCGGGGGCTGCGCCACGTAATTCCGGATTCGAGTCCTAGCGGCTAAACGTCGCTCGACTCCATCCGCCACATCCACGTCTGGATTCGAGTCCTAGCGGCTAAACGCCGCTCGACTCCGTTCGCCACATCCACTCCGCCGAGTCGACTCTCAGTCTCCGCCCAACTCTTCGACTCGGCCAGAGACTCGGGGGCTACTTCCATCGGTCCCTCCCAGTCGAGTACCTCCTGGGAAGGCTTAAAAACACAATAACCCACATACGGGTCGATGTACGCACTCGACAAGCTGCGTTTCCCCAGATTGCCTCCGCGGCAACAGATCTCTGGATACCACGTCTACGCGTGAAGGTAAGACCCGTAGATCCGCTCTACTGGCCTGGGAGCCGCCTCAGACTGCGCCTACTCAGTAAATATCCGTACCCACGGTACGAAGAAAACCCCGGCGGACGCGTTGGGTACCACACACATTGCAAGAGTCGAGATTTTGTGAGACCTCAAGCGGCATAAATCCGGCTACGCTTGCCTTTTCCGGGTTCGGGTCCGGGGACCCGAACTTGAAGTAGCTTAGCATTGTTTTGCCCGAGTGCAGTTAACTAGACCTGATCCGTCGAGTGTTCCAGGCTTGCTAAGCAATATCCCTTGACTACAAACTATCTCAATATCGGTCGGGTCGATGTACTTCCGACTCGGTGACGCTCCGCTACGTGGTCATCGACTACGCTTACTCAACACACCGGGTCGATGCACTTCCGACTCGGTGACGCTCCCCTACGTGTTCATTGGGTACACTTATCCGACTCTCCGACTTGGCTGGAGACTCGGGGGCTCGACAACGAGATTGCCCGTGAGTTTCTTCCGCAAAACCGACACTCGGGGGCTCGACTACAACATCGCCCCCGATTGTGGCTATGATGTAAGGTCTAGACGACCACCACGGCGCGAACGTGCGGCGCACCCGAGTCCTCTACTACGACTTCAGCAGCCTCTACTTCGACTCGAGTCCTCTACTACGACTTCGGCAGCTTCTACTACGACTCGCCATCCTCCGCGTGATGAACCGGCACAGATTCCACGTTCCGGGAAGACAATGTTACCGTCGGCCATGAGACACATGAGACCCTCCACGCGATTCTTCGAATCACCCGAAGGCTCGGGGGCTACTGACGAGGATATGGCCTCCGGGTACCCCATGGAGGTACAACGTGGCCCACTATGGGGGTAGCCCAGCTAGGCCCAAGTTGACACGAAGCCCAAGAAGCAATTTACAACACTTGTAAACCCTACCTGGCTCCATATATAAAGCAAGGTAGGGGCACCCGAATAGAGATCTCTCAACTAGACACGCAACACCCGCCACCGGCGGCCACCATGTAAACACATCTACCATGATCATAGTGACTTATAGCAGGACGTAGCGATCCTCCACCGAGGAGACGTGAACCTGGGTAAACTCCGCATTTGCAATCTCGCTCCCGGAATCTCCTACGCCGCCTAATCCACCTCTCGTAAGCTACCCCGTGTAGCATCTGCCGTGATAATCCCACGACAGCCGCGCCTGGAGGGCGTCTAGAGGCTGGGAGCCTCCCCTCCGGGCGTCCTTCGGGTTCCGTCTTTGTTTCAACTTGGAAATAAATCACGTAAATTTTCAGCGCGTTTCGAGAAACTTCACAGAACAACTTTTCTGAAACAAAACGACAGCAGAAAACATGAACTGGCACTGGGCATCTTGTTAATAGGTTAGTTTCATAAATCATGCCAAAATGATATAAAAACATTATAAAAACATGTGGCACTGATATATAATCAAGCATGGAACATCAAAAATTATAGATACGTCGGAGACGTATCAGCATCCCCAAGCTTAACTCCTGCTCATCCTCGAGTAGATAAGTGATAACAAAATAATTTTTGAAGTGACATGCTACCAACACAATCTTGATCATGTAATCATTTAAAGCATATGAACTGAATGTATTGATCCAAAACAAAGGTTCATTGAATGAAACAAACAATGATTAACCAGGTGTAACATCTAAGCAAGAATTTAGTAGAAAAGAGTACCTTGGAGATTTAAAATTATAACAGTTGACAATGATTGATATCTCACAAATATTAGTTCAACAAAGGGGTTTGGCCAACACAAAGGAGGATTTAAGTTTTCAGCAAAAAGCTTCAACTTGCAACTTGTTTATCTCAAGATAAAGTCAATACAAAGTTTTTAAAGTTAGATACAAAGATAACATGAAGTAAAACATGAACCAAAGTTGATACCAAGTGATTGCTTGAGGGGGTTAAGAAGGAAGAGGAAGACTGACTCAACATAAAATTAAAAGAAAGGCCCTTCGCAGAGGGAAGTAGGGATTAGTCATGTGCTAGAGCTTTTTATTATTTTTTGATTTTTTGACAGAAGTAAAACAATTTTGAGATATGCATACTTTCGTCAACGATTTCACAGTAAAGAAACTAGCTAGTCCCCCATTTCAAGCAAGCCTTTTAGACTTTTGAGAGCGGCTGGTTTTAGAGGAATGAGGGCACTCCTCTTTCTCCTTGGGTTCACCACTAACCAATGTTTTGACTGATTTCTCGGGTTTTTCATTGTGCGGAGGAGATTGGTGAGTTATATTTGTATTTTGCTTAAGGCGCTCTCGGATCAAATTCAAGTGAGGACGTGAACCATCAACACCGGGTGAAAGGGGGGGGGGGGATGACCTTGCTTGTCACAGGTTATATCTAGCTTCCTACTGCTTCCTCATGAGCTTTAAAACAGAGGCACAAAAAGGAGAATTTTGAAAGTTTAAAGATAGCACATGAAAAATTTACTTGGAGTTGCAGGGAAATACCACATGTAGATAGGTATGGTGGATACAAATAGAAAATATATTTGGCTCAGGGAGTTGGATGCACGAGAAGTATTCCCTCTCAGTACGGAATTTTTGGCTTAGCAGGATATCAAACAAACACATAACATCAACTTGTGTCGTGGTATTGTCGAATCTAGCCGTGGCAGGGGTGCCATCGAGCTAGGTAGAGACAGGGGTTTTGGAGACGTGGGGTGTTCCGGTAACGGGGCGACAAAGGGTTTACCCAGCTTCGGATCTCGCAACGGTGGCGAAACCCTATGTGCTGCTATAATTCACTATAAGGCAATATCGCCGAGTTACAGTGGATTGGGATCGAGAGCGTGCCCTAAGGCGTCCCATAGGCCGGCTTATAAAGGCGTCTGGACCTAGGGCTTACAGGAGGAAACCTAACCGACTAAGTACAGAGTTCTACTCTAATCCGGCTTGGGCCCTGCCTTGTGGGCTAAGTCTTCCGCAATAGAGGCCGGCTTCTGGAACCTTCTCTTAGCCGGATGGGCCTCTTGTGCTTCATCATACTGGGCCGCCCGGTTAAGCCGGATTCGGCTTACCACCACTATGGGCCACACTGGTATGCTGGCTTTTAGTCTTCTCTGTGAGGACACCTGTTCGGCATAAACCCAACAGTAGCCCCCGGAAAGCTTCAAGTACTTCAGCGGCTGGCTTCAATTTTCCGGCAGTGTGTTGTCCGGGAAATTCATCATCCGTCTTCAGTCTTGGAGCATTCCCAGAAACCTGCAATCATATCGAACATCTTTGTCGATTTCAATGTGCCGGCTTTGTATGCCGAAAAACTCTTGGACGCGTAACGACACGCGTCCGCCGATTTGACGGTTATGTCAGATCCGGCAGTGTGAGTGGAGGAGCATCTTTTGAATGCAGGGGCTAGTTTCCGTTTTTCCCGCGCTGGAACCGAGGCGTCGGAGGGAAGGAAACGTCTCCAACGACTCGATCCCGCGACACGTGGCGAGAAACTCGGCTCCTGACCGTTGCACACATCTTGGCGCTGCGCTATAAATGACGACCGCTTCGTCTCCGCTGCGACCTCCACGCCATTCGCAACCCTAGCCCAAACTCTCCTCCAGATCTCATCTTCGAGCTCCAACTCCTTCTCTCCAACGAACTTCATGGCATTGAGCGTTCCCAGCTCCCCTGTGGTCGACGCCGCGTCGCTCGGTTCGGCTCCGCCGATGGGAGGTTCCGCATCTACGGCCAACGCCGCCGCCGTCGAACCAACCGCCGCTACATCTGCACCTTCTTCATCTCCGACGAGCTCCTCCACCGCTTTGGGCCGCGACGTCGTGGCTCTGGCAAAAGCCGCTGCCGAATCCGCTGCCACGGAACCCTCTGCTTCCGCGGTTGCAGATGCTGTCACCGGAGACTCCAATGTCGGCGAAGAGGAAGAGGAAGCCGGCAATAACAAGGGTGTGGCCAACAACCCGTCCCACAACTGGGTCTGCTCTGTGGTGGACGAGGTCGAGCTGAAGGGGATGGAGGCCGACGGAGCTATTCTTCCATCTTCTGAGTCTAAGCCGACTTGGCAATCTGCCTTCGGCGACCCTTGTCCAACTCCCATCAATGACGAATGGGTACTTCTCTCTTCCCATGTCATTAGGGGATTTTCCTTGCCGCCTTCGGCTTTTCTAGTAGATCTCCTAGATTATTACAGCCTCCAGCTCCACAACATTACTCCAAACAGTTTGTTGTACATCTCCGGCTTTGTAGCACTGTTCGAAGGCTATTTAGGCATAAAACCTAGGTTAGACTTCTTCGAACGATGCTTCCTAGTCAAGAGGCAAACCGTGAACAAGGAGCTGCTGGTGGCCGGCACTATCAGCTTCAACTGCCGCCGGGATATCGATTGGTACCCTCAAGTGCCAATCGTTGATTCGGCAAAGGGATGGGCGTCCACCTTCTTCTATTGCAAAGACGTGGCATCGCCAAACCGGCTGCAGGGGCTTGCCCCTTTCACAGACGAAGCCGGAACGCCCCTGCCCTCTGATACGTCTCCGACGTATCTATAATTTCTTATGATCCATGCTTATTTTCATACCATTTGCTACATGTTTTGTTTACATCTTATAGCATTTTTATGCATTTTTGGAACTAACATATTAACAAGATGACCCAGTGCCAGTTCCTGTTTTCTGCTATTTTTCCGTTTCAGAAAAGTACTTAAGGAAATATTCTCGGAATCGGACGGGACAAAAACCCAGGATCTTATAATTTCGTCACGCACACGGAGTCCAAAGGGGAGCCGAAGACGCACCAGAGGGCGACCACACCCTAGGGTGGCGCGGCCCACCTGTCTGTCGCGCCACCAGGTGGTGTGGCCCCCTCGGGCCTCCACCGACGCCGCCCTTTCGCCTATATAATCACCCCGACGAGGAAACCCTAAGCACCCGATCAAAATCCAGAAAAACATCCGTCGCCGCCGCCGTCGTCAACCCTAGTTCGGGAGGGTTCTGAAGCTCTCCCCGGCACCCTGCCGGAGAGGGGAATCATCGCCGGAGGGCTCTACACCACCATGCCCGCCTCCGGACAGATGTGTGAGTAGTTCATCCTTGGACTACGGGTCCATGCAGTAGCTAGATGGTAGTCTTCTCCTCTTGTGCTATCATGTTTAGATCTTGTGAGCTGCCTATCATGATCAAGATCATCTTATTGTAATGCTACATGTTGTGTTTGTTGGGATCCGATGAATAGAGAAGTACCTTGTGATGTTGATTATTGATATTATCATGTCTATGTTATTTGTGATCTTGCATGCTTTCCGGTACTTGTAATTGCCTTGATCAAGTAGTTGCTTGTATCTCCAAGAGGGAGTATTTATGCTAGATAGTGTGTTCGGTCCCTGTGTGCCTTGGCTTGAGTGACATAAACATATAAGGACAGGGGGAGTGCCGTTGCTACTAGGGAGTAAACTTTATGCACAGTTCTTCATGCAATTGTCTGTTGCTTGCAACTTAATACTGGAGAGATTTTACGGTATGTTATCTCAAAGGTGGACTATTTAGGCATAGGTGTATGCTTGGAACAGCTATCTATGTATTTTGTCGTAATGCCCAAAGCATCTCATATAGACATCATCATCCTCTGTATTATGCAATGTTCATGCATTGTCATGCATTCTCTATCCTGTCAATTGCCCAGCTGTAATTTGTTGCCCAGCATGTGTAGTATTTTATTTATGGAGAAGACACCACTAGTGAACTGTGGACCCCGGTCTATTCTTTTACATCTGCAATTAAATCAACTGCTCTACTGCTTTCATTTACTGCAAACAAGCTTCCTTCCACACATACATTTAATCCTTTGTATTCAGCAAGGCCGGTGAGATTGACAACCTCACTGCTTCGTTGGGGCAAAATAGTTTGATTGTGTTCTGCAGGTTCCACTGTCTCTCCTGCAACAGCTCTTTTTCTGGCACCGTTGCTGTCAACACGCCAAGCACATTTTCTGGCGCCATTGCAGTTGTGGACAACCTTCTGAAGCATTCCTCACTCCTACTGGTTCGATAACCTTGGTTTCTAACTGAGGGAAAACTTGCTGCTGTGCTCCTCAAACCTTCCTCTTGGGGTGCCCAACGAAGCGTGATTGATTAACACCTCTCGCGCTATCAAGCTCTTTTTCTGGCACCGTTGCCGGGGAGTAGAGAAGCTTCTGCAAGGGGAGTCTCTCAGTTCCAATCTCTTTACTTTGTTTTTGTCTTGCTAATTATTATTGCTTTGTCTTGTTTTGCTTTCTTATATCAAAAACACAAAAAAAAAATTAGTGTAGAATTTATCTTGTTGCTTTCCTATATCAAAACCCAAAAAAATTAGTTACTTGTTTAATCTTGTTCAATTCGGTTTGCCTTGTTTTCCTCAAAAATGAGTACTGCTGAAAACACTAAGTTGTGTGACTTCACTAGTACTAATAATGATGATTTCATATGTACTCCTATTGCTCCACCTGCTGCTAAGACAGATTTTTATGAGATCAAACCTGCTTTGTTAAATCTTGTTATGAAAGAGCAATTTTCTGGTGCTAGTACTGATGATGCTGCTACTCACCTTAATAATTTTGTTGAACTTTGTGAGATGCAAAAGTATAAGGATATGGATGGAGATATTATAAAACTGAAATTGTTTCCTTTCTCTTTGAGAGGGAGAGCTAAAGAATGGTTGTTATCTTTGCCTAGAAATAGTATTGATTCATGGACTAAATGCAAAGATGCTTTCATTGGAAAATATTATCCTCCTGCTAAAATTATATATTTGAGAAGTAGCATCATGAACTTTAAACAAATGGATAATGAACATGTTGCTCAAGCTTGGGAAAGAATGAAATCTTTGATAAAGAATTGTCCCACCCATGGACTGACTGCTTGGATGATCATCCAAACCTTTTATGCAGGACTGAATTTTTCTTCAAGAAATTTATTGGATTCAGCTGCTGGAGGAACCTTTATGTCCATCACTTTGGGTGCAGCAACAAAGCTTCTTGATGATATGATGGTAAACTACTCTGAATGGCACACCGAAAGGGCTCCACAAGGTAAGAAGGTAAATTCTGTTGAAGAAACCTCTTCCTTGAGTGAAAAGATTGATGTGATTATGTCTATGTTAGTTAATGGTAAATCTTTTGTTGATCCAAATAATGTTCCCTTAGCCTCTTTGGTTGCCCAAGAAGAGCATGTTGGTGTGAACTTCATTAAAGATAACAATTTCAACAACAATGCCTATAGGAACAATTTTGGTAACAACAATTATAAGCCATATCCTCCTAATAACAATTATGGTTATGGTAACTCTTATGGTAATTCTTACAACAATAATAAGAGTGTTTCCTCTGATCTTGAAGCTATGCTAAAAGAGTTTATCAACACACAAACTGCTTTTAACAAAACTGTTGAGGAAAAGTTGGGTAAAATCGATGTTTTTGCTTCTAAAGTTGAAAGCCTTGCTCTTGATGTAGATCTTTTAAAATTAAAAGTTATGCCTAACAATGATAAAGAGAGCAAGCCTTTTGCTAAAATCAATGCCATCCAAGTTAGAATTGATGACAATGTTAGAATGTTGGCTGAACTACATGCTAGGTGGGAAAGAGAAAGAGAAGCCACTAAAAAGAATAATATGGTTAAAGTTTACACCATCACCACCACTAGTAATGTTCAGGTTTCACATGATAACAAGTCTATTAATGATAATGGTAAAGTTAACAATGTTGGCAATGTTTCCACTTCTCATGAAAAACGCTTAAAACTGCCAAAAGATACCAAAACTGCTAGTGATAAAGGAGCTGAAATTTTTCGAACTATGGGAGATCCTTCTTCCATTACTTTTGATGATAATGATTTTGATTTTGATAATTGTAATATCTCTGAAGTCATAATGTTGTTGCACAAGCTAGCTAAGATTCCTAATGCTAGTGGTATAAGAATGGCTTTTACAAAACATATTACCAATGCTCTCATGAAAATTAGGGAAGAAAAGTTAAAACTTGAAGCTTCTATCCCTAAGAAATTAGAAGATGTTTGGGAACCCATCATTAAACTGAAAGTAAATGATTTTGATTGTAATGCTTTATGTGATCTTGGTGCAAGTGTTTCTATTATGCCTAAGAAATTCTATGATATGCTTAACTTGCCACCATTGGAGAGTTGTTGTTTGAACATTCATCTTGCTGATAATTCTACAAAAACACCTTTGGGAAGGCTTGATGATATTCATGTTATGGTTAATAATAACCTTGTTCACATTGATTTTATTGTCTTGGATATTGAGTGCAAAGCTTCTTGTCCTATTATTTTGGGAAGACCTTTTCTTCGAACTATTGGTGCTGTTATTGATATGAAAGAGGGCAACATTAGATATCAATTCCCTCTTAAGAAAGGTATGGAACACTTCCCTAGGAAGAGAATGAAGTCACCTTTTGACTCTATTGTTAGAGCAAATCATCGTTTTGATGCTTCTTCTCTTGGAAATACTTGATGTTCACTTTCTGCGCCTAGCTGAAAGGCGTTAAAAAAAAGCGCTTATGGGAGACAACCCATCATTTTATTTTCAGTATCTTTTCTTTTATTTGAGTCAAGAAGTTTGTTTACTTCTGTAGCAACTTCTTTGTATCTTTATTTTCTTGCAATGTTGTGCCAAGTAAGGTCTCTAGTAGAAAGTTTTTGCTATATTTGGATTTCTGCACAGGAAACAGATTTCTGTCTGTCACCGTTAAATTCGTCATTTATTCCAGAAGCGCCGAAATGCTTTGAGATTTTGTGTGATGAATCTTCATATATGTATGAATTTTTTCTAGTGCAGTGATTTTCGATTTGAGCAACTCTAGTGCCTCGAAAAAATTCGTCTTTACAGACTGTTCAGATTTTGACAGATTCTGCCTTTTATTGTGCATTGCTTCTTTTGCGATGTTTACTTGGATCTTTTTGATTCTTTGAGCATCAGTGGCTGTAGCTAATGTTATAATGCATTAAGGTGTGATTGTGTCACAGTAGAACTTGTGAATTTTTGGTTTATGCACTAACCCTCTAATGAGAATTACTTTGAGTTTGATGTGGTGGAAGTTTTCAAGTAAGCAAAAGGGACGATATGATGAGATCAAGAAGAGTGAAAAGCCTAAGCTTGGGGATGCCCCGGTGGGTCATCCCCAGCAAATTCAAGAAGACTCAAGCATCTAAGCTTGGGGATGCCCAAGGCATCCCCTTCTTCATCGACAAAACTATCAGGTCATCTCTAGTGATACTATATTTTTATTCCGCTACATCTTATGTATTTTGCTTGGAGCGTCTGTTTTTATTTTGAGTGTGTGTGTTTTAGTTTGCTTAATAAGTTGGATCCTAGCATTCTTGTGTGGGAGAGATACACGCTCCGCTTTTTCATATGAATACTCTTGTGCTTCGCTTATATTTGTTGAGTATTCTTAGCTACTGTCTGTTTTCTAGTAAGCTCTCGCTTTTAGCATGTTATCTTGTTTAGGGCTGCTAGTTCTTTGTGTTAAGCTCTCTTGTGTTTCACTCCTATTTGTTAGAGAGTTGTTTTAGTTGCTTGGTTGATGTGTTAGATTGGAAAATGCTATGCTTGTGATAGTGGTATGAAATAGAGAAAAGCTGCATAGTCTTGTAGACCATTGTGTAGATAACTTGCTCCTCTTCAATTGTTTTGAGGTATTAAAATAACTAATGGTTAAAATATGTTGGTTAATATTGTTAAGAGCTGATTAGTGAAGATGTGTTAGTAGAGCGTGGAGCCGTACTTTTCTGAACTAAAAACAACATAAGTCAATAGTGCTTTAGTGTCGTGATTTCCTCTTAGTTGAAAAGAAGTTTCTAATGGTATAGTTACTGCAACGGTCGGGGAAGCCAACGGGGCACTTATGTCGCCGCCACGATCCCTCTTGGGGTGTCTCTAACCATTTGTGAAACTTTGATACTGTTAGTTGTTTGCAATATACGACATGCTATGTGAGTTTTTGGTTTTTGGCACTTCCACCTCCATATTTTGCTAGCCTCTTCGGTACTTTGCATTGCCCTTTTTCACATTGAGATTGGTGCATACTTCGCAAGTACATCCAACCCCGTGGGAGATCTTCATCTTGTTCTTCTACACATAAGCCAACTATCTTCCTCAAAACAGCCACCATATCTACCTATCACAGCATTTCCATAGCTGTTCCGAGATACATTGCCATGCAACATCCATCATTTACATTACATGACTTTATGTCATTTTTACTTCATTGCCATATAGTATTGCTTGACCATTTGAGTTAGTGTGATGCGTGGTTTTCCACATGTGTTACAGCTTTTCCACACTACGCTCGGTCTTGCATATCCACCATACACCATGTATTAGTCTTTGAGTTTTGAGTACACCAAAAAGTGTGATGATCATCTTGTAAAATAGAGTGTTGCCTCTACCTGTGAGCATATTGAAAAGAGTCCAAAGTGGCCAATCAAAAGAGTCCAAAAGAGACCAATGAGAGAAAAATATAAAAGAGCCACAAAGGCCTCAAAAAAAGCAAAAAGTAAAAAAAGAGAAAAAGAAAAAAGAATATAAAATGAGAGAGGGGGCAACACTACTATCCTTTTATTCCACACTTGTGCTAGTAGAACCTACATCATTGTAGTGAGTTTTCATGCTTCATTAGTATAACTATGTGGGGACCAAACGTTATAGAACTTGGCTTGTATATTCCAACGATGAGCCTCCTCAAGTGAGCTCTAGGTCTTCATGAGCAAGCAAGTTGGATGCACCCCCACTAGTTCCATTGGAGAGCTTCCATTCATATAGCTCTATGTGCATCCGTTGCATGGCAATCACTACTCCTCATTCAGTGTCTACTACGGGACTTCCTCTTGTCTTATGGTTACCTCTTCCACTGTTTGAGCCTTTATTTTTGGCCTTCCAAACCCCCATTATTATTCTCTTTGCCATAACCTCATGGTGCCAAGCCTTCTTCTTGCTTGTATTAGTTGAGTGGACTACATAACAGTTGATAAGTTAAGTGGATGGATTAAGGACACTTGACTTGAGCTTGGCTATTTCTATTATTAACTGAATTTGATGCTTTGAAGATTGATTGACATTTTACATTGGAGACACAATTTACTATTCTTCTTTCTAAACCTTATGTATGGTTCCTTGTCTCCAACACGCTGATTCATGAAAAGTTCTAGCTTCTTTTAGCTAGCATTTGTTAATCATTGTTTGCTTAATGTCAACTATAGACAATTGTTTTGGATCACCTTATTCACATCATGTGTTTTGCATTACTATGTTGATCTAGATTGTGAGTTTGCATGTCTCCTAAGAAATCATTTGTTATCGTTCTACCTACTCGAGGACGAGTAGAACTAAGCTTGGAGATGCTGATACGTCTCCGACGTATCTATAATTTCTTATGATCCATGCTTGTTTTCATACCATTTGCTACATGTTTTGTTTACATCTTATAGCATTTTATGCATTTTTGGAACTAACATATTAACAAGATGCCCCAGTGCCAGTTCCTGTTTTCTGCTGTTTTTCCGTTTCAGAAAAGTACTTAAGGAAATATTCTCGGAATCGGACGGGACAAAAACCCAGGATCTTATAATTTCGTCACGCACACGGAGTCCAAAGGGGAGCCGAAGACGCACCAGAGGGCGACCACACCCTAGGGTGGCGCGGCCCACCTGTCTGCCGCGCCACCAGGTGGTGTGGCCCCCTCGGGCCTCCACCGACGCCGCCCTTTCGCCTATATAATCCCCCCGACGAGAAAACCCTAAGCACCCGATCAAAATTCCAGAAAAACATCCGTCGCCGCCGCAGTCATCAACCCTAGTTCGGGAGGGTTCTGAAGCTCTCCCCGGCACCCTGCCGGAGAGGGGAATCATCGCCGGAGGGCTCTACACCACCATGCCCGCCTCCGGACAGATGTGTGAGTAGTTCATCCTTGGACTACGGGTCCATGCAGTAGCTAGATGGTAGTCTTCTCCTCTTGTGCTATCATGTTTAGATCTTGTGAGCTGCCTATCATGATCAAGATCATCTTATTGTAATGCTACATGTTGTGTTTGTTGGGATCCGATGAATAGAGAAGTACCTTGTGATGTTGATTATTGATATTATCATGTCTATGTTATTTGTGATCTTGCATGCTTTCCGGTACTTGTAATTGCCTTGATCAAGTAGTTGCTTGTATCTCCAAGAGGGAGTATTTATGCTAGATAGTGTGTTCGGTCCCTGTGTGCCTTGGCTTGAGTGACATAAACATATAAGGACGGGGGAGTGCCGTTGCTACTAGGGAGTAAACTTTATGCACAGTTCTTCATGCAATTGTCTGTTGCTTGCAACTTAATACTGGAGAGATTTTACGGTATGTTATCTCAAAGGTGGACTATTTAGGCATAGGTGTATGCTTGGAACAGCTATCTATGTATTTTGTCGTAATGCCCAAAGCATCTCATATAGACATCATCATCCTCTGTATTATGCAATGTTCATGCATTGTCATGCATTCTCTATCCTGTCAATTGCCCAGCTGTAATTTGTTGCCCAGCATGTGTAGTATTTTATTTATGGAGAAGACACCACTAGTGAACTGTGGACCCCGGTCTATTCTTTTACATCTGCAATTAAATCAACTGCTCTACTGCTTTCATTTACTGCAAACAAGCTTCCTTCCACACATACATTTAATCCTTTGTATTCAGCAAGGCCGGTGAGATTGACAACCTCACTGCTTCGTTGGGGCAAAGTAGTTTGATTATGTTCTGCAGGTTCCACTGTCTCCCCTGCAACAGCTCTTTTTCTGGCACCGTTGCTGTCAACACGCCAAGCACATTTTCTGGCGCCATTGCAGTTGTGGACAACCTTCTGAAGCATTCCTCACTCCTACTGGTTCGATAACCTTGGTTTCTAACTGAGGGAAAACTTGCTGCTGTGCTCCTCAAACCTTCCTCTTGGGGTGCCCAACGAAGCGTGATTGATTAACACCTCTCGCGCTATCACCCTCCTGGAAAAAGAAGTCGTCAGGTGCAATGCCGGCGGAACATGCCGCCCTCCAAGTGAGGATTGCGCAACTGACATCTGACACTCCTCCCTTGACTGGGGAGGACACCATTATCTGCTGGATGAAGAGACGGATCCAGCCCCTCCAACACCGCGCTCGGCTTTTATGCGAGTACACAGGTGAATCTGATCTCATGCGGATCAACGAGAAAGACCTGGAGCAAAGCCTCTTTGAGGCTCGCTTCAACAAGCTCATCAAGGCCCGGCCTGGAGAAGGCCGGCAATATGAAGAATCATTGCCGATGTATACGGCATCCAACTCTCCCCCAAAGGTACTTTGATTAACCAAAGCTCAATTCTCTGAGAGATTCGGGTTCGTTTTTGTCGGATTAACATGTAATATGTCAAATTCCTGGAATCTCCGACATCCGCCCTACTGGCAGGCCGTCGTCCAGCAAGGCGCCCACGCGGTCCATCTCCTTTTCATCGGCTACCGCAGAGAGCCGGAAGAGGAAGAACCAGCCGATCACGATTGGCGCTAAGTCGTCTAAAGATGACGATGCTCTCGCTGGGCTCAACATCCCCAGCAAGAAGTAAGTCGACTGACAACATCTCCTTCCCTTCCCATTGCAGCAATGCCGGATTTGGTAAACTTCACCTTTTACCTTTGCAGGATAAAGAAGGGCGCTCCCTTGAGGATAAAGACGGTTGCCACAAGGAAGAAAACCTCTCCTTCCATCCCTCCTCCAACTCCTCCAGTTCCAGAGCCGAACCCCACAGAGAACACTCGCACCATGGTGATGGCTCCACCTGTTGGGAGAGCCGGGGTTATTCCTCCCACCCAATGGACAGAGATGACGGGGAAGGTGGCAGAGCCTTCCTCACCAAGGGCTGAAGCTCTGGCTAATGATGTCCCAACCTTCCCTCCGATCAAAGCAGAAGCGTTCGACGAGGAGGGGCGCATCAAGCCGGAATTCATGAGCCGGTTCATGAAGGCACCTCGGCTTCCTCGAAAGAAGGGAACAACTGTCCGGGACGACGAGACGGATCACACCAAGGCCTATGACACCTTTGATGTCATAGAGATCCTTGAAGATCAGCAGAACTACTTTTCTGATAGCTTTGAGGTCGGCATGACGCTTCTCCGCGAGCACTACCAGGTAAAATATCTTACCCAGTAGCCCCCGAGCACTATGCCGGGTTAAGTTATTAAAACTAGCCGACATAGTGATCCGAGTTAGTGTGCATGCATACACTTAGCCCCCTAGCCATGAAATGTCGTCATGTAGCCACCTTAACTTGTAAATATAGTTTTAGGCTTTTAGCGATTCCTTACGCAGATCCACCGAAAAATTGGCGCTGAAACCATCAATTCTTTGGGTGTGCGAAATCAGGAGATGCGCCGGCTTAAGACTGAACTGGCAAACAAAGACGCCATCATCGAAGGGCTTGAGGCAGACCGGGTTCAATACCAAGGTAACAATTCCGAAACCTAACTTTCTATAATGGGTATTTTTACACTGCTGACATTTTGCCTTGCAGACGCCATTATAAAAGCCAAGGAGCTTGCTGAGAACGCCGGCATTGTCGACCGGCTCCGCGATGAAAACATTGAGCTGAATAGGCTTAACCAATCAATGGCGGCGGAGCTGGAGGTGGTTAAGAAAAACCTTGCCAAAGCCGAATAGATCCTGGAAAAAGAGAGGCAAAGTCACAAGGATGCCCTCAACGAAGTCCAGGATCGGCTTGACAAGCGCCACTACGAATCGCTGGCTATCGACAGCCAGCTTCTGAGTAAGTTTCGAAAAAACTTAAACTCATTGGTTTCTGTCTTAGCCAAATATAGCTGAACTTCGCCTTTTTTGCAGCTCCAGCGGGTTATGGCCACGAGCTGACGGCGGAGAACCGGCTTGACCGGATACTGGAAGTAGGGGAGCTCATCCCGAAGATTCTTTCTTCGGAAAAAGAGCTTGCAGAGAAGTTCTTTCCCGACAACCCCGAGCCCCCGACGAACCTTGCCAGCTTAGAGGCTGAACTGGCCGAAGCAGTTTCATTCTTCGATGAACGGCTTCGATCCAGCGCTCGCGGAGGTGCCAAGACAGCCTTGGGCTTGATGATGGCACATTACCCGGAGGTAGAAGCCTGGCGTGTGGCATCCGGCTTCCCTCTTGAAAAGGAGGACGGCACGCCGCTGGATGACCAAGATCGCAAGAAGATCCTTCGCTCCGTCTCCGGCTATGCCAGCAAAATTGCCAACATGGTCTCCTTGACCACCATGTTCAAGGAAATGCCGTGCCCGCCAACCCCTGTTCAATCAGATGATGACAATGAGGAGGCGGAGAAATCGTCATGAGCCGAATTTGCTCGCTGAGCCGGCCATCCTGAAAATGTAATAACCAACATGTAAAGCCGTCCAAACAATGTATATGTCTAGGAACAACTAAGCCTTTTGCTGTATGCTAGTCAGCTTTTATATCTGCAATCTTGCAATTTTTATGCCTCAGTTTATTCTGGCCTTGACACCTTAACCTTTAAGCGCCGGCAAACCTATTGCGAAGCTAACTCGCTGAGAAACAGGGTACGCAATGACCAATCTGTTTAGACTCAGAACAAGTGCCGCCTTTCGGTGCCGAAACGCTTTGAAGCAACCCGGCGCAAAAAGCTAGCAGACAAACACTAATTTGGCAAAACGTTGATTTTTCATCACCTTAAGGCGGATTCAACATGATAGAGTTTACCAACGAGCAACACAAGCAATTTTGGGTAAACAGATAATAACAATAAGATCATAGGGAAATAAAGGATGGTACAGATTCTCGAATTCGACATGAGAGAAACCAATTTTTATTTCATGATCACATTGACATGGTTACAATAGAATTTGCTAAGTGTAAAAAGGACGTAGCTGAGCGATATTCCACGGACGTTTCGTCTCATCTAAGTCGTCATCTACATGCCTTTTCCTCTTACGACCTTTCTTCCTGGGATCCTTCTTTGAATCCCTTAAGTCGAGGAGATAATATGACCCGTTTTTTAGAACTTTGCTGATAACGAAAGGTCCCTCCCATGGCGGGGATAATTTGTGCTGCCAGCTTTGCACAAGCCGAAGCACTAAGTCGCCTTCTCGAAAAGACCGATTCCGCACTCTACGGCTCTGGTAGCGACGTAGATCTTGTTGATAGATGGCGGATCTTTGGAGAGCTAGCTCTCTTTCTTCTTCGAGGATATCTAAGCCGTCTTGATGTGCTTCTTCTGCGTCCTTTTCGACGTAGGCTGCGACTCGAGGCGAATCGTGGATCATGTCGGATGGGAGCACCGCTTCTGCACTAAGGGGTGAAGCCGGTTGATCTGTTTGTGGTAGTACGAATACTCCATAAGACCGCTGGCAATTCATTGACCCAAGCGCCGGCTGCTCGATGCAAAGGAGTTTCAAGCCTCGGCTTAATACCTTGCAGAATAATGCTGTTAGTGCGCTCTACCTGTCCATTGGATTGCGGGTGTGCCACCAATGCCACGTCGAGTCGGATCTTTGATCGGCTGCAGAACTTCGATAGCTCATCGACGGCAAAGTTCGTGCCATTGTCAGTGATAATGCTATGCGGTATGCCGAATCGAGTTGTAATCTCGACGATGAACTTTGTAGCTGTAGCTCCGTCGAGTTTCTTTATGGGCTTTGCCTCCACCCACTTTGTGAATTTGTCGACCACCACCAGCAGGTGAGTTAAGCCTCCTCTTGCCGTCTTGAAAGGTCCCACCATGTCGAGCCTCCAGACCGCAAACGGCCAAGTAATAGGGATCGTCCGGAGCTCCTGAGCCGGCAAGTGAACCTGCTTTCCGTAGCGCTGATGTAGCGCCCCGACCCCAGAGCTATACAGTGAAACATTGTGTAACCGGTCATGCTACACAATCAAGGGTTACTGGGTTTACCAATCCCAGGCCAAAACTCATTGGCAGGCGTGCTCGGAATACATCATCGGCACACAACACCTCGATCATGCCATAAGCTCAGACATCGCTTTCACGTATAGCAAAGAGACCAAGACTGCGGAACAACTGGCACTTCATAGACTCTACGACACAAGAGATCATAGTTCAACTCATATATGAGAAAGATAGCAAATAACACAATCAGAGGTCACAGACCCATCATTACATCAAGCGGAAGCAATTTAGTTGTCTAAACAACAAGATCCAAATTATGGCCTAAGAGGCCTACAGATAAACATCCTGTGCCAGCCTATTCCAAGACGTCCCAAGCTGCCACCTGGGAACCCCAGACTACTCGTCGATGTCAATAAAGAACCCACCTTACAGTTCGGTGACGTCCTCCTCTGAAACAAATAATAATCAACAAAGCAAGGCTGAGTACGACGTACTCGCAAGAATTAGTAGGGCGATATAGGCCCGATGCTGACGGAGGCTCTAATGCTGTATAAGGTAGCTGGATTTGCATAAGCTAGTTTTCCATTTTAAGAGACATCAGGACCCTTTGCATCGTCTACTCAGAATGTTTTCCGGAAAGGGATAAGAGAGTAAACTTTCATCTGTGGTTCTCAACGAACCCTTTTGTAGCCAACACCAACTCATCTCCACCAAGGCACTCCCTCGAATCACCCTCGAGGAAATGAACCTTTACCACACGTTGATTATGCAACCTCTAGCTGCCATATCAATTAAGTTAAGGTTTTCTATGATCTTATCGTCTATTCCCATGTCGTCCATAACCGCGGACACGGCTTTTCGAAAAGATTAAACCCTGCAGGGGTGTACTAATTTACCCATTGGTACCGTCCTGCTCACCTGATTGGCCCTCTTCCGGGGAAGGCCGGCGAGTGGGCGCGGTTAAACCTTTACCTCGCATGAGACTATCCAAGAGTCATCTGTGGCGACAGGACAAGTTTACCCAGCCTATTTCAGCCCCTGCCCCCATCGCCACGTCCTAAAGACCACCATCCTCATCATTCATTTTTCCGCTCACACACACACGCGCAAATGGAAATAGCAAGCTAGAGGACCCTTGGATACGCCCGCACAAGTTATTCAGTTAGTAAGGGGCCCATACCCCCACCGTTGGCAGCACGCTAGTCTTGGTTCAAGAGGTAAAGAACTCGCACCTAGGGGCAGGAACGAGACAAAACACCATCCCCGATGGCAACTCATCCCAGCCTTCTTAGCAATTTAGTTAAGCATCACATGCATCCACCATGCCCGAATCATTCCATCAACATCATCAATATGGAATTTAATCAACGGACATAACTAGCATACGACTAAGCATGGCTAAGCATAGCTAAGCATATAAATACGACCATTATATCTTTGTCTCCGGTCAACACATCAAACTTAGGGTTTATAGGAGGGGAAGCATGTGATGGTTCGGGGATAAACATGCATTCATAGGATACTCTACAACTTGATCAAAAGAGACATTTGAATCGCATGCAATATTATGGTGGACAAAATAAGTTTGTAAAAACAATTGGATGCTAGATGCCAAGAAGGTTAGGTTAGCTCTTGCCTTGATGATAGTACTGGGCGCGTTGATCGTCGAGGTATTGTGGTGGAACCTCGACTCCTGAATCTAACGAAACACAACAATAACAGGAAACGAAATAAATAACACGAATACAAAGGTGCAATGCACAATCATGATGATATGGTCAAATTATGCATTGAAATCATATTGGGCATGTTCCACAAGCTAAATTGAAACCCCTAAAATAAATATTGCAATTAACGGGTTAAAACTCCATATTTAACTTAGTGAATTAATTAATTACTCAACATGTCCAGTACTGAAATATGAGGTCTACATGCATGATATTGACATTATTAGATAGGTATTAATCCACTGATCAATTTGGTCCTTCGTTTGCAATTTTCCGATTAACGATGAAGAAATGGTGATTTAAATGGTTATGCTACTTAACTCATTTTAACCAATTCGAAAATGACATCAAGGGAAAAGTTGGTTAATTGCTGTGAACTTAACATAGATATGTAGCATTTGAGTTGCTGATCAATTTGGTATTTTATTCACAATTTTTTAGTGATTATTTCTCAAGTTATGATTTTCCCAAAATTGGAATTAAATATGCCATTTTAATAATTTTAGATAAGCAGCAAATTAAAAGGTTCATTATTTCATGGAAATAGTACTAACAATTAGATGTTGTTTTCCTGAACATTTTAAGAGCTTATTTGCAAATTTTGGATCAAAATTCATCAAGTTATGATATTTTCCATAATTGATTTAATTCTGCCATTTGATTTATTTTTAATAAACAGCACCAATAGTAAATCTAAAATTCCCTCAAATGACATAAACTTGTAGATCATTGTTCACTGGACATTTTGAGAGCTTATTCATAATTTTTGGATGAGTAGAACTCAAGTTATGCAATTTCCAAATTCCACATTTATTCTGCCATTTTAGTAATTATTAAATAAAGACAAATTATTTTGGCCAATTAATTCTACCAACGGCAATAACAGATGGACATTTTCTTCCTGAGCATTTTGGTATATTATTTGCATTTTTTGGACTTATGGTTCAAAAGATATGCAATTTCCAACAATTTGAATCACTCACATAGGATTTGCATTTCATTTTTAAATTCAAATTTTACATTTCAATTGCATGTGTGAGTTACAAGTTTGGATAGGTTATGAAATTATAAAATTTCTGATATAAGGTACACATTTTTCTGATTTACCATTTATTAAATATTGCAAATTCCATATCCCTGTTAATTTCTGAAAATTAAGAACAGAAGAACATCTGACGTCATCACACGTCATCAGGTGGGCAGCGGGATGTCGATCACCAAATCGTGGTCTCCGATGGAAATTGGACGCGGGGAAGTGCTGCACTAGGTAGAGGAGGAGAGGAGCACGGGGGAGCGGCGGGTTGGACCATAAGGTCACCGGAGCATGGCCGGCGTCCATGTACAGCGGCGGCCGACGGTGGCGTTCGTGGGGGAGCGGCATAGAGCGAGGGAGGAGGAGGGAGAAGAAGGCCATTCGGGTCAGGAGCTCACTAGGAGCACGACGACGCAGACGGCGAGGCCGGGGGGGGAGGCCGGAGTCGACAGGGAGGAGCTCGGCGGAGCAGCGGCCAGAGCGGAGGAGACCGGGACGGTTCCGGCGAATGCGGGCCTCCCAGCACGGGCTGGTTGCCCCGGGAGGAAGAGGAGGCAGAGGTGGTCCGGAGGGACACCTCAGGTGAGCTCAGAGCGGCGCAGGACAGTTGCGATTGGCGCGGCAAGGCGGCGGCGGCGGAAGGAGCTCGACCCCGAAATTAGGGTTAGGGTTCCAGGGGGAAAGCAGGGGAGAGGGAGAGAGGGAAGAGCAGCTCATCGCGGGGGGCCTCCTTGTCGACGCCTCCACGGAGGGGGGCCCGGCAGCGAGGTGCAGGACGGTGGCACGGCCACGGCGGCAAGCGGCAGTGATGCCACTCTCTGCAACAGGGAAGAAGACGCTTTTGCAAATAACCCCCTGGCCCATTTTTCCTTTTCTGATTTTCTTTCAAATTTGAAACAGCACCCTTTTGGCATTTATTTGAGGCACCAAAACATTTTCAAAAATTATGAGACAATTCAGGGAGGTTCACAATAATATAAGGAAGCTCACCATATTTTTGTTTTGAATTTTTTGAAAGGTTTAACTTGGTTTAAAAATTCAAAGTTGATTTGCAACTATTTGAAGTTCTCATTTTTAATTGAGGCATTTAAACCTTTTTATAAAACCTGCAAAAATTCATGTAGCCTCCTCATGACATGTAGAAGCTTGACAAAATTTGGTGTTGCAAAATAAAAAGTTTTGCATAACATTTGTTAATAGGGTTCACATATTGCAATTTGATCAATTCCAACCATCAATTTTATAGTCTTATGAAAACACAAAGTAAGAATATTATTTTGCACTCTTGGAACTTCCTGGACAAATATGGAAGCTCAAGAATATTTTGGTTTTGCCAGATGGAGCAATTGCACTTGACTTGGGAATTTTAGGAAGTGGTTGATTCCTTTTAATGATTTCCATTGTTTGCAATATTTAACTTAGCAATTTAAATATGTATGCCATGAAAATAAAAAGTGAAAATTTGGCCCATATTTTAGGGTACCAAATCTGGGCTGTTACAATTCTACCCCCCCTTACAAGAATCTCGCCCCGAGATTCCTAGAGTAGGAAGAGGGAGGAGGGAAACACGACCACCCTTAACTTCAACGATCTTCTCGATCCCACGATGATCTTCCTTGTTACAGAGCGTAAGTTAACAAGCATGACATGCCGAGGTAGCAGAGTGGCAGAAGATGACAAGCTTTCTCCAAGGGTTGGAAATATGAACTTTGCACAAGACCATAAGCCTTTGAGAAAGATGATTGAATCCAGGTATATCCAAGAATCCCATGATCCTCAGGTATAGTGGTTGAGGTTAAAGATTTTAGAGATTTCGTCAACGGGCCTTCCGGTGAGGTGCGTGAGCTACAACACCGGACTTGTCAGGATTACTAGCAGGCTTAGGTCATGCTCTCGACGAACCCCAATCATCATTACTGCTTGAGGTTCCGAGTTGGTTAGGTGCGCGGACAATTCAGGCTTTGCAGGTCTGAAGAGGGAGGTTCCGTCAGGAACAGAAGGTAGGGTCACTAATTTCCCAAGACGTAGGTTTCCTTGCCAAGCCCCAGACCACGAGCTAGATTGGGAGACACCGGTAAGATGATGCGAATTGACCACTTGAGTGGAGTCCATATCCTCAAATGGTATTTGAGGATTGTGTGCAAATGACATGAATATGAATGAAAACGATGCTCCAAAATCGAATAAAACGGAAGCTGGATATGTGTTGACTCGAAGCGTACCCATGAGAACACGGGGGTCCTCTTCAACTCCTTCAGTCGAGACGTGGTTCAGACGACCACGGCTGACGGTCATGGCCTTGGCGGCTGGTGTAGAGGGAGCCCGTGCAGCTGCTGAGGTAGCCGGTGCCTTCTGGGGACACTCCCTGGACAAGTGCCCTGGCTGGCCACAGCTGAAACAAGTGGGCCTCGGCGGTGGTGGAGGCAGCTGAGGGTGGTACCCACTTCCAGCCGCACCCAAGGTCGAAGTAGCTGGGCGAGACGGAGGTGGCCCGTATCCGGAGGGCTTTGGCGCGGAGGGTGCCTTAGGCACAGAGCTGAAGGGCACGAATACCCGGCGCTGCTTGCCCTCAGAAGAAGAGGAGCTCTGGTGGTCCTCCTGCGCAGGCCTCTTGGAAATCTCCAGTTCCTCCCTACCCTGCTCCAGAGTGAGAGCAAGGTTGTACAACTCCTGGTAAGACTGGAACTTGAAGGGCAGCAACTCATGACGGAGTCGCGGAGTCAGTCCCTTGCGGAACAGATACTGCTTATCTTCATCATTGGTCACGTCCCGGTGGGCGTAACGAGAGAGGTGGTTGAACTCACGTCCATAAGCTTGGACGTCCATGCGTCCCTGGGTCAGCTCCAGGAACTCCCTCCTTTTCAGATCCATGACTGGCTGGGGAATGTAAGCCGCACGGAAGGCAGTGCGGAATTCAGTCCAAGTGAAGGTATGGCTAGCCGCAACCATGGACACATGGCTTTCCCACCAGGACCCTGCGGTTCCAGTCAGCAGGTAGGTGTCAAAGTTCACTTGTTCCGCCGCCGGAACATGCAAGGCAGTGAACTTGCGCTCGAGAGCACGAAGCCAATCATCAGCGTCCAGGGGCTCCTTAGCATAAGCGAAAGTGGGAGGCTGGGACTTCAGGAATTCAGTGAGGGTGCTGCATTCAGTGTTCCTTCGTGCACCCTGCTGCACCAACTGCGCGAGCAGATTCTCGTTGCGCACACGGCCCTCTTCAATAATCATCAGAACCTCCGCCATAGTGGGTGGCGGTGGTGGATCAGGATTGCTTTGTTCACCACAACGGGTAGGAGCCATTCTGGAGATATGAACAAGGACACAGTTAGTAACCATAGCAGGTCCTTTAGGATAGATCATTAGACTTCTTCCTGATATAGAGATTTAAGATGGCACAAAACAGATCAAGGCAACCACAATATTGCAGAAGCCTTTGTTAGCACTCTTCCGACAACTAGTGCCGAAAGGGTTTCCTGGACGGGTGTTAGTGGAGGAATCCCAAATATTGATGGATCACAAGTGAAGAGCAATCCCGCCGTGATTCATATGGTTCTGTGGCAGAGAGTCTAGCTAAAGCTAGTGTCAGAGGAGAGCATTGCTGAGCAAGTCAAATACGGCCGCAACCTCGAGTTTGAAGACTAACTTCAAATTTTGCCAACCTGGCGGAGGGTTTGACCACTAATATCAGGATTCGACGAAAAGATCTTAGGTTAAAGATCAGCTTCATGCACTGGGACTCACGAATAGCATAATGCTCACATGGGTGACAACCCTCATAAATCATTACACCTGAGCCCTAGCACAATCCGGGACCTTCGGTTCAAGATCTTGGGCTAAAGCAAGGGAATTTCTTGACGATCCGCAACATTTCCTTTCTTCGGCTTTAGAATTGGCAGACGAGCAAAGTTAACCAGTAACTAAAGATAGAACCCAACCCCGTGATCCTAAAGATTAGAATTTGCTGACGATCAGAAGAACCGTTAAATCAAATAGAGGTAAGATAACTCAGAATAGAGCGAGTTGGATAAAGAGTAAAAAGAATCCTAAGATGGTTTTCACAACTCCTTTTTAGGTTATAAATAGTTTTCACGCACTAGACTCGACATCGACCAGTAGAACGGGTTTCCTATAGGCAGTCCTGCTCTGATACCAAATTGTAGCGCCCCGACCCCAGAGCTATACAGTGAAACATTGTGTAACCGGTCATGCTACACAATCGAGGGTTACTGGGTTTACCAATCCCAGGCCAAAACTCATTGGCAGGCGTGCTCGGAATACATCATCGGCACACAACACCTCGATCATGCCATAAGCTCAAACATCGCTTTCACGTATAGCAAAGAGACCAAGACTGCGGAATAACTGGCACTTCACAGACTCTACGACACAAGAGATCATAGTTCAACTCATATATGAGAAAGATAGCAAATAACACAATCAGAGGTCACAGTACCATCATTACATCAAGCGGAAGCAATTTAGTTGTCTAAACAACAAGATCCAAATTATGGCCTAAGAGGCCTACAGATAAACATCCCGTGCCAGCCTATTCCAAGACGTCCCAAGCTGCACCTGGGAACCCCAGACTACTCGTCGATGTCAATAAAGAACCCACCTTCCAGTTCGGTGACGTCCACCTCTGAAACAAATAATAATCAACAAAGCAAGGCTGAGTACGACGTACTCGCAAGAATTAGTAGGGCGATATAGGCCCGTTGCTGACGGAGGCTCTAATGCTGTATAAGGTAGCTGGTTTTGCATAAAGCTAGTTTTCCATTTTAAGAGACATCAGGACCCTTTGCATCGTCTACTCAGAATGTTTTCCGAAAAGGGATAAGAGAGTAAACTTTCATCTGTGGTTCTCAACGAACCCTTTTGTAGCCAACACCAACTCATCTCCACCAAGGCACTCCCTCGGATCACCCTCGAGGAAATGAACCTTTACCACACGTTGATTATGCAACCTCTATCTGCCATATCAATTAAGTTAAGGTTTTCTATGATCTTATCGTCTATTCCCAAGTCGTCCATAACCGCGGACACGGCTTTTCGAAAAGATTAAACCCTGCAGGGGTGTACTAATTTACCCATTGGTACCGTCCGCCTCACCTGATTGGCCCTCTTCCGGGGAAGGCCGGCGAGTGGGCGCGGTTAAACCTTTACCTCGCATGAGACTATCCAAGAGTCATCTCTGGCGACAGGACAAGTTTACCCAGCCTATTTCAGCCCCTGCCCCCATCGCCACGTCCTAAACACCACCATCCTCATCATTCCTTTTTCCGCTCACACACACACGCGTAAATGGAAATAGCAAGCTAGAGGACCCTTGGATACGCCCGCACAAGTTATTCAGTTAGTAAGGGACCCATACCCCCACCGTTGGCAGCACGCTAGTCTTGGTTCAAGAGGTAAAGAACTCGCACCTAGGGGCAGGAACGAGACAAAACACCATCCCCGATGGCAACTCATCCCAGCCTTCTTAGCAATTTAATTAAGCATCACATGTATCCACCATGCCCGAATCATTCCATCAACATCATCAATATGGAATTTAATCAACGGACATAACTAGCATACGACTAAGCATGGCTAAGCATATAAATACGACCATTATATCTTTGTCTCCGGCCAACACATCAAACCTAGGGTTTATAGGAGGGGAAGCATGTGATGGTTCGGGGATAAACATGCATTCATAGGATACTCTACAACTTGATCAAAAGAGACATTTGAATCGCATGCAATATTACGGTGGACAAAATAAGTATGTAAAAACAATTGGATGCTAGATGCCAAGAAGGTTAGGTTAGCTCTTGCCTTGCTGATAGTACTGGGCGCGTTGATCGTCGAGGTATTGTGGTGGAACCTTGACTCCTGAATCTAACGAAACACAACAATAAAAGGAAACGAAATAAATAACACGAATACAAAGGTGCAATGCACAATCATGATGAGATGGACAAATTATGCATTTAAATCATATTGGGCATGTCCCACAAGTTAAATGGAAACCCCTAAAATAAATATTGCAATTAACGGGTTAAAACTCCATATTTAACTTAGTGAATTAATTAATTACTCAACATGTCCAGTACTGAAATATGAGGTCTACATGCATGAGATTGACATTATTAGATAGGTATTAATCCACTGATCAATTTGGTCCTTCCTCCTTCGTTTGCAATTTTTCGATTAATGATGAAGAAACGGTGATTTAAATGGTTATGCTACTTAACTCATTTTAACCAATTCGAAAATGACATCAAAGGAAAAGTTGGTTAATTGCTGTGAACTTAACATAGATAGATAGCATTTGAGTTGCTGATCAATTTGGTATTTTATTCACAATTTTTGAGTGATTATTTCTCAAGTTATGATTTTCCCAAAATTGGAATTAAATCTGCCATTTTAATAATTTTAGATAAACAGCAAATTAAAAGGTTCATTATTTCATGTAAATAGTACTAACAATTAGATGTTGTTTTCCTGAACATTTTAAGAGCTTATTTGCAAATTTTGGATCAAAATTCATCAAGTTATGATATTTTCCATAATTGATTTAATTCTGCCATTTGATTTATTTTTAATAAATAGCACCAATAGTAAATCTAAAATTCCCTCAAATGACATAAACTTGTAGATCATTGTTCACTGAAAATTTTGAGAGCTTATTCATAATTTTTGGATGAGTAGAACTCAAGTTATGCAATTTCCAAATTCCACATTTATTCTGCCATTTTAGTAATTATTAAATAAAGACAAATTATTTTGGCCAATTAATTCTACCAATGGCAATAACAGATGGACATTTTCTTCCTGAGCATTTTGGTATATTATTTGCATTTTTTGGACTTATGGTTCAAAAGATATGCAATTTCCAACAATTTGAATCACTCTCATAGGATTTGCATTTCATTTTTAAATTCAAATTTTACATTTCAATTGCATGTGTGAGTTACAAGTTTGGATAGGTTATGAAATTATAAACTTTCTGATATAAGGTACACATTTTTCTGATTTACCATTTATTAAATATTGCAAATTCCATATCCCTGTTAATTTCTGAAAATTAAGAACAGAAGAAGAGCTGACGTCATCACACGTCATCAGGTGGGCAGCGGGATGTCGATCACCAAATCGTGGCCTCCGATGGAAATTGGACGCGAGGAAGTGATGCACTAGGTAGAGGAGAAGGAGAGGAGCATGGGGGAGCGGCGGGTTGGACCATAAGGTCACCGGAGCATGGCCGGCGTCCATGTACAGCGGCGGCCGACGGTGGCGTTCGTGGGGGAGCAACATAGAGCGAGTGAGGAGGAGGGAGAAGAAGGCCATTCGGGTCAGGAGCTCACCAGGAGCACGACGACGCAGACGGCGAGGCCGGAGTCCGGAGTCGACGGGGAGGAGCTCGGCGGAGCATCGGCCAGAGCGGAGGAGACCGGGACGGTTCCGGCGAACGCGGGCCTCCCAGCACAGGCTGGTTGCCCCGGGAGGAAGAGGAGGCCGAGGTGGTCCGGAGGGACACCTCAGGCGAGCTCGGAGCGGCGCAGGATGGCGGCGATTGGCGCGGCAAGGCGGCGGCGGAAGGAGCTCGGCCCCGAAATTAGGGTTAGGGTTCCAGGGGGAAAGCCGGGGAGAGGGAAAGAGGGAAGAGCAGCTCGTTGTGGGGGGCCTCCTTGTCGACGCCTCCATGGAGGGGGGGGCCCGGCAGCGAGGCGTAGGACGGTGGCACGGCTACGGCGGCAAGCGGCAGTGATGCCACTGTGTGCAACAGGGAAGAAGACGCTTTTGCGAATAACCCCCTGGCCCATTTTTCCTTTTCTGGTTTTCTTTCAAATTTGAAACAGCACCATTTTGGCATTTATTTGAGGCACCAAAACATTTTCAAAAATTATGAGAAAATTCAGGGAGGTTCACAATAATATAAGGAAGCTCACCATATTTTTGTTTTGAATTTTTGAAAGGTTTAACTTGGTTTCAAAATTCAAAGTTGATTTGCAACTATTTGAAGTTCTCATTTTTAATTGAGGCATTTAAACCTTTTTATAAAACCTGCAAAAATTCATGTAGCGTCCTCATGACATGTAGAAGCTTGAAAAAATTTGGTGTTGCAAAATAAAAAGTTTTGCATAACATTTGTTAATAGGGTTCACATATTGCAATTTGATCAATTCCAACCATCAATTTTATAGTCTTATGAAAACACAAAGTAAGAATATTATTTTGCACTCTTGGAACTTCCTGGACAAATATGGAAGCTCAAGAATATTTTGGTTTTGCCAGATGGAGCAATTGCACTTGACTTGGGAATTTTAGGAAGTGTTTGATTCCTTTTAATGATTTCCATTGTTTGCAATATTTAACTTAGCAATTTAAATATGTATGCCATGATGCAATGAAAATAAAAAGTGAAAATTTGGCCCATATTTTAGGGTACCAAATCTGGGCTGTTACAGCTGACATCCTTCACAGGTCCTGACGATGTTGATAGCATCCTCCTTAGCCGTTAGCCAGAAGAATGCATGTCGAAACGCCTTGGCAACCAACGCCTTTGCCGCCACGTGATGCCCACATTCGCCGGAGTGGATTTCTTCCAGGATTTGCCGTCCTTCTTCTGGAGAGACGCATCTTTGAAAGATGCCGGATGTGCTCCGTTTAAGCTGTCCGTCAATAATCGTGTACGCCTTTGCTCGGCGCTCAATTTGACGGCTCGACACCTCGTCGTCCTTAGGCAGTTTCTTATTAATCAAGAAATCAATGTAGGGCGTGGTCCAATCTGGGGTTACCAAGCACACTTGAACTGATTCTGCTGACAAGGGGCAATCTTCGTCGCCACCTTTGATGGAGGGCTTGTGAAGGTGATGGAGAAATACGTCTAGTGGTACTGCCTTTTTCCTGGAGCCTATTCTGGCCAGGGCATCAACAGCTTCATTGTCATCTCGGGAGATATGTCGAACCTTTAAGCCGGCAAAACATCGGCCGAATTCATCGACTGTTCTCCTGTATTCCGCCATTGTGGGACTTTTTGTGTCCCAGCATCCATCAAGTTGCTGCGCAACCAGATCCGAGTCGCCAAAGCAGAGGATGCGCTTTACTCCCAACTCCTTAGCCATGTGAAGGCCGTGGAGGAGAGCCTCATATTCTGCTACATTGTTGGTGGCGTTGAAGTGGATTCGGAGGACATAACTGAGCTTATCACCCTTAGGCGATTTTAGTACTACTCCAGCCCCCGAGCCTTCCTTCATCTTTGAGCCATCGAAGTGCATTATCCAGTACTGAGAATCCGGCAAAGGTGTGCTTTCCATCGCCTCTGTTGATGTAGGGCTAGGCCCGATCTTCACGGATTTGAGGGGAAAAGGGGATGAACATGAAGAACACGGAGGGGTAACGCGGGAGATTCGGGGGCAAAACACAAGGATAACTAGCAAATCCTGCTAAGAACTCCACCCAACAACAAACCCCCGAAAAGGTAGCCTTTGGATCGAAGAATCAAAGCCAAACTTACTCTTGTTGAAACCGATTGCTCTTACCGGCCGGTCCACCGATCCAATAGAATCACCGCAGTGAAAGATTGGTTTGCACTACTAGAGACACCATAGTGAAAGAGTAGCAACAACAAGATCTACCTCAACGAGGCACCCTAGCTACGAGGGAGGAGGAGCATAGCTCACACAAGTCTCAAATTCAGTCTGCCTTCGAATGGGGAAAGTGGAAAGCTATTTATAGTCTATTACAAAACGGGGCAGGAAGGTGGGGATCCGGCCTGGAGGCCGGCCGGCACAGGTGGAGGTCCGGCCTGGAAACCGGCCTAGGCCGGCCTGGAGGCCGGCTGCGTCGGGTGGAGGTTCGGCCTGGGGGCCGGCCTAGGCCGGCCTGGAGGCCGGCCGGCTCGGATGGGGGTCCGGCCTGGGGGCCGGCCCAGGCCGGCCTGGAGGCCGGCTGGCTCCGCCTTGAGCTTTTGCCTCCTTCTTCCTCTTCTTGCCCATCTTCTTGGATCTCCTCTTGGCCATCTTCTTGACTCCATTGTGGGTCATCATCCGGGTGGATCCTGAGTATACACAAGGTACCGGCATGAAGTAGCAAACCATTCAAAGGGAGGTCGAGATCACACATCGAGAGGAGCGAGGTCACCTTTTCATGAAGAGCCTTGACTCTTGATCTTGTCATTGGGCCATTTGGCGTGGTGTCCATGGTGTTGTCCACATGTGGGGCTACATCATCTCCCCCCCTTCGGAAAGAGTCGTCTTCGACTCGGCATCCTCTTGAACGCTTGCATCTCCGAGAAAGGTGATAGGTCGGCGACGTTGAACGTGTCGTGCACCAAGTACTTGGAGGTTGGGATGTCGATCTTGTAGGCATTGTCGTTGATGCGCTTGAGCACTTTGAAAGGCCCGTCACCGCGAGGAGCAAGCTTGTATTTTCTTTCATCCGGGAAACGGTCCTTACGGAGGTGTAGCCACACAAGATCTCCTTGTTCGAATATCATGGGCTTCTTCAACTTGTTGATCTTGGTAGCTTGGCGCTTGGTGTGCTCCTCTAGAGTTGCTCGAGTTGACTCATGTAATGTCTTCATGTAGTCGGCTCTTTTGTCGACGTCCATGTCGGTGCGCTCGTGTAGAGGAAGTGGTAGGATGTCTAGGGCGGTGTTGGGGTTGAACCCATAGACAACCTCGAACGGGCTTCGCTTGGTCGCCCGGTGTGATGCACGGTTGTAGGCGAACTCGGCGTGCGTGATGCATTCTTCCCAACCTTTGAGGTTTGGCTTGATTAATGCGCGAAGGAGAGTTGATAAGCTTCGATTCACCACCTCGGTTTGGCCATCGGTTTGTGGGTGGTAAGCGGTGGAGAAGAGGAGCTTGACTCCCAGCTTTGCCATCAATGCCTTCCAAAAGTAGCTTGTGAACTTGACATCTCGGTTCGAAACAATGGTCTTCGGCACTCCATGTAGATGAACAATTTCCTGAAGAACAAAGTTGCAATGTGTGAAGCATCGTTGGTCTTATTGCAAGGAATAAAGTGTGCCATTTTAGAGAAGCGATCGACAACAACAAATATTGAATCTTTGCCATTTTTCGTTCGACGTAATCCTAAGACGAAATCCATGCTAATGTCAGACCAAGGTGTGTGTGGTATTGGTAAAGGCATATAAAGACCATGAGAGTTCAACGTGGACTTAGCTTTGAGGCAAGTTGGGCAACAACGCACCAAGCGCTCCACATCACGCGTCATCCTTGGCCAAAAGTAGTGTGTAGATAGCATGGCGAGTGTCTTGTCACGTCCAAAGTGTCCCATGAGGCCTCCACTATGTGATTCCTGTAGAAGTAACAAACGGAGCGAGGACTCGGGAATGCATAGTTTGTTAGCCTTAAACAAGAAACCCTTGTGCAAGTAGAAATCATCGCAACCTTTGTCAATTGTGCACTTGGTAAAGATAGGACCAAAGAAAGAATCGGAAGCATAGAGTTCTTTAAGGTCATCAAGACCCAAAACATTGATGTCAAGTTGGGTGAGTAAGATCATCTTGCGGGAAAGAGCATCCGCAACTATATTTTCCTTGCCTTTTTTGTACTTCACCACATAGGGAAAAGACTCGATGAATTCAACCCATTTGGCATGCCTTTTGTTCAAATTGGCTTGGGTTTTCAAATATTTCAATGATTCGTGATCGGAATGGATAACAAACTCTTTGGGCCAAAGGTAGTGTTGCCACACTTCCAAAACACGGACTAAGGCATAGAGTTCCTTGTCGTAGATTGGGTAGTTTAGGCGAGCACCATCAAGTTTTTCGCTATAATAGGCAACGGGACGGCCACATTACATGAGGACGCCACCGATGCCAAGGCCACTAGCGTCACACTCAAGTTCAAAGGTTTTGGAGAAATCCGGCAAGGCAAGTAAAGGAGCTTCGGTCAATCTCTTCTTGAGTTCATTGAAAGCCGATTCTTGAGCATTGCCCCAAATGAAGGGTACATTCTTTTTGGTAAGCTCATTCAAGGGGCAAGCAATTGTGCTAAAATCTTTTACAAAGCGGCGGTAAAACCCAAACAAACCAAGGGCGCTACGAAGTTGAGCAAGATTAGTTGGCGGTGGCCAATTTGTGATTGCCTCAATCTTAGAGGTGTCAACTTCAATCCCTTTGGAAGAAACTACATAACCCAAAAACACAAGCTTGTCGGTGCAAAAGGTGCATTTCTTGAGGTTGGCAAAAAGCGAAGCATTACGAAGGGCCAACAAAACTTGCTTCACATGGTCGACATGTTCATGCAAAGATTTGCTATAAACAAGGATGTCATCAAAGTAGACAACCACAAACTTGCCAATGAAAGTGCGCAAGACGTGATTCATAAGACGCATAAATGTTGAAGGAGCATTGGAAAGACCAAAGGGCATGACAAGCCACTCATAAAGACCAAGTTTTGTTTTAAATGCGGTTTTCCATTCATCTCCTTCATGCATACGGATTTGGTGATAGCCACTTTTCAAATCAATTTTGGAGAAGATAGTGGCACCACTAAGCTCATCTAGCATGTCATCAAGTCGTGGGATAGGATGTCGATACCTCACCGTGATATTGTTGATGGGACGACAATCCATGCACATTCGGAGTGTGTCGTCTTGCTTGGGGACGAGGATGACCGGAACGGCGCACGGACTCAAGCTTTCACGAACATGTCCCTTGGCGAGGAGTTCTTGAATTTGGCGCTCGATTTCCTTTGTCTACTCGGGGTTGGTGCGGTATGGCACTCTATTGGGTAGAGGGGCGTCGGGAATGAGGTCGATGCGATGCTCGATTCCACAGAGGGGAGGAAGTCCTTGAGGTAGCTCATCCGGAAAGACATCTTTGAATTCCTGCAAAATAGACAACATAGACGGAGGAACTTGGGTTAAGTCGTTAGTGTCTTTCCCATCTCCTTTGCATAAGAGCACGAAGTGGAAAGTGGATGGGTTTGCTCTCACTTCTCTCATCTCACTTTTGGTGGCTAACAAGACTACGCCGGGACTCACTCTTTTCCCTTTCTCACTCATATTTGGCTTGTGGCTCTCACTCACGTGAATGTGGTTCGCTCTCTCACCACTCAACTCACTAGGGGATTGTTTTTCTTGCGTTCTTACAATTGTCTTGGCATTGTCGGCGATGATTTGGCTTGGAGTCATTGGGCGGAGCACTAGGATCTTATTGTTCCATTTGAAGCTATAGTAGTTGGTGCGCCCATAATGAGTAGCGGCCTTGTCAAATTGCCAAGGGCGGCCAAGAAGTAAGTGGCAAACCGACATTGGTACCACATAACAATCCACCGTGTCCTCGTAAGAGCCAATCTTGAAGGATACTTGAACCGTGTGTTGGATCTTCACGGTGCCGGAGTCACTAAGCCATTGCACATGGTAAGGATTGGGGTGCTTCTTGTACGTCAAGTTGAGTTTCTCACATAGCTCCTTGCTTGCCAAGTTGTGACAACTCCCACCATCAATGATTACCTTGATTGATTTGCCGTTGATGCCGGCCTTGGTTTGGAACAAGTTGCATCTTTGAGCGTCATCACCTTGGTTGATTGTAGTCAAGACTCGAGTGACAACTAGAGTGGGGTTGGGGTCACCATCACAATAGATGTAGTCATTGGCGTCGTCCAAGCTTTGCATCGTGGCCACCTTGTTCAATGCGTGGTACTCATCTTCACTCATAGACTCATAGTCTCCATTGTCATTGACGGTCATCACCTTCTTGTTGGTGCACTCAAATGACTTGTGCCCTTGACCTCCACACTTGTAGCAAGTGATATATGACTTGGCGGCTTGGGGTGAGGGCGTCGTCTTCTTGGATGTTGTAGTGGGTTGCGGTGTAGGACTTTTGATATTGCCTTGAGCTTGGACTTGAGTGATGGGTTGTGTTGATGATGAAGCTCTAGTGGCGAAGAAGGACTTGGCCTTAACATACTTGAGTTCTTCAGCGACTTGGCGCTCGGCCTTCATGGCTTGATGAACTAGCTCAACAAGGTTCTCATAAGGTTGGAATTCCACTATCTTCTTTATTGGGTACGTGAGGCCGTTCAAGAAACGTGCCATTGATTGTTCCTCGGACTCTACAATGTGTGCGCGGGAGAGAGTTGACTCCATCTCCTTGTAGTACTCGTCGACCGTCTTGAGACCTTGCTTAAGTTCTTGTAGCTTCTTGTATAAATCTCGTGCATAATGATGTGGCACAAAGCGCTTGTGCATTTCCTTCTTCATGTCATTCTATGTGTCGATTGGGTCTTCAAAGGATGCTTGGAGTTGTTCCCACCATAGTTGCGCATAGCCTTCGAACTCAAGGGATGCGAGGTCAACTCGTTTGTCTTGCGGCACCTTGTAGACTCGAAATAGTTTGGAGACCTTGGACCGGGTTGTTGGTGCCATGGAACTTAGGAATGACGAGCTTGGGAGGATTGAAACGGTTTTTGTGATCATCCTCATCATCATCATCATGGTGGCGATGGCGGTCGCGGTGACGATGCCTTGGGTGGTGGCGTGGAACGTAATCCTCGTCATCTTCAAGATCAACATGATTGTCGGCCAATGGCACTCGGCGGGCTCGATGTGGAGGTAGGTAATGACGATGATGTCGATTGTCCTCATGGCGGTGTGGGGGATCCAAGTTAGCATTTGGAATTGGAATTTCTTGTCGATGGCGATCTTGATGTTGTTGATGGTGTACGATCGCTTGGGGGTGCGGCTCTTCTTGACGATGTTGGTCTTGGTGTTGGTGATGGTCCAAGTTCGCTTGTTGATTAGGCATCTCTTGGCGATGGCGTTCTTGGCGATGGCGATGCCCTTGATCATTCTCACTCCGTGCGTAGCTTCTTGCGGTGGAGTGGCGAGAGCTTCGCGAACTTGACCTTGAAGAGCGACTATGATCTCGCTCGAGGAGCTTGCTCATGGAATCTTGGATTTGAGCGAAGCGCTCATTGTTTTCATATTGAGTGGCTTGATGGCGCTCCTCATAGCGACGTAAGTTGTCGTCGATGTACCTCCTAAGGGCCTCCGCTTGTTTGCCGAAGTCGGCGTCTTGTTCTTCCCTAGCCATGATAAGCAAACACAAGTGATATGTGGAATATGTGGTGGCTAATAACCGCTCTTACCTTGGTTGATAGTATTGGACCAATGGGCCTGCCTTCCGAGACAAAGGTGTCACAAGAGTAAGAGTTGGTTGATTAGTGATCCAAAAGCGACTCACACACACACTTATGAGGAGCTTAGATATGGTAAAGTGGCAAGAAATCGAAACGAAACCAACGAAAAGGCTATTGCAAGAAGTGGAGGATAACCACAAAGATCAAGAAACAAAAGAGACTATCCACACAATCCGAGAAAGAAAGGAGACTCACACGTGGATACAAATGTGGATGGTGCGACTATGGGAAAGAGCAACTTGGACCTAACGAAGACTATGCTCGTGCCGCACCACCTCTCGAAGGACAACTAGCTCAAGTGTATGGAAAGGAGCACCCGATTTGCACAAGTGGACCCGTTTCTCTATTGGGTATTGGAGCTTTGGGATTGCCAGGATCACGGCTCGGCTTTTCTCTTTTTTTTTTTGCTTTTATGCTTTTGCCCGAGCCGAGTCCGCTATAACTAGATGCTCACAAGATGATGATATGGTCACTTGGTGTCACACTAGTGCAATGCTCACACTATGAAGAGCTAGCTCCTAGGAAAAAGTTTCGCGAAATGGAAAGAGATGTGTCGGAAGCTATACCTTTGATGCCGTCGAGGTAGCGATGAAGCGACACGAAGATGAAGTCGGTGAATAGTCGTGCAGCGGTAGCACCGGCCGAATGGGCGGTAGGACCGATTGCGGGCGGTAGTACCGGCCGTTCGGACGGTAGTACCGCCGGCGACGAATTGCGCGGCACGCTTGGACTTGGAGCGGAAAAGGCCTCCGGAAAACACCAACGGAAAGTGGGGAAAAGGTCTTAAGCACGAGATCCGTGGATCAAAACCACAAATCGCTCACCAAATCAAAAGATCGAACGAAATCCATATGGGCTATTTTTTTGTTGAATTTTCGAAATTGGTATGGGAAAGAAAAAATTTGGTGGAAAAATGGCTAATAAAAGGTGGAAACACGATCCAAATCCGTGGAAACCCTTGCTCTTGATACCATATGATGTAGGGCTAGGCCCGATCTTCACGGATTTGAGGGGAAAAGGGGATGAACACGAAGAACACGGAGGGGTAACGAGGGAGATTCGGGGGCAAAACACAAGGATAACTAGCAAATCCTGCTAAGAACTCCACCCAACAACAAACCCCCGAAAAGGTAGCCTTTGGATCGAAGAATCAAAGCCAAACTTACTCTTGTTGAAACCGATTGCTCTTACCGGCCGGTCCACCGATCCAATAGAATCACCGCAGTGAAAGATTGGTTTGCACTACTAGAGACACCATAGTGAAAGAGTAGCAACAACAAGATCTACCTCAACGAGGCACCCTAGCTACGAGGGAGGAGGAGCATAGCTCACACAAGTCTCAAATTCAGTCTGCCTTCGAATGGGGAAAGTGGAAAGCTATTTATAGTCTATTACAAAACGGGGCAGGAAGGTGGGGATCCGGCCTGGAGGCCGGCCGGCACAGGTGGAGGTCCGGCCTGGAAACCGGCCTAGGCCGGCCTGGAGGCCGGCTGCGTCGGGTGGAGGTCCGGCCTGGAAACCGGCCTAGGCCGGCCTGGAGGCCGGCTGCGTCGGGTGGAGGTCCGGCCTGGGGGCCGTCCTAGGCCGGCCTGGAGGCCGGCTGCGTCGGGTGGAGGTCCGGCCTGGGGGCCGGCCTAGGCCGGCCTGGAGGCCGGCCGGCTCGGATGGGGGTCCGGCCTGGAGGCCGGCTGGCTCCGCCTTGAGCTTTTGCCTCCTTCTTCCTCTTCTTGCCCATCTTCTTGGATCTCCTCTTGGCCATCTTCTTGACTCCATTGTGGGTCATCATCCGGGTGGATCCTGAGTATACACAAGGTACCGGCATGAAGTAGCAAACCATTCAAAGGGAGGTCGAGATCACACATCGAGAGGAGCGAGGTCACCTTTTCATGAAGAGCCTTGACTCTTGATCTTGTCATTGGGCCATTTGGCGTGGTGTCCATGGTGTTGTCCACATGTGGGGCTACATCATCTGTCCAATCTGCAACAAAGTCGGCTAGAACCTGAGACTTGATGGCGGTCCTCGGCTTGTACTGGATGTCGAACGCTGCTAACTCGATGCCCCATTTGGTGACTCGACCCATTGCGTCGGCATTATTGATGATTTCTCTTAATGGAGATTTACTGACCACAGTGACTGTGTGATCCTGGAAGTAATGCCGTAATTTTCTGGCGGCAAAGAATACACCATAGGCTAACTTCTGGTAGTGAGGGTAGCGCTGTTTCGAGTCTGAGAACACCTCGCTAATGAAATAGACGGGGCGCTGATCCGGCCATTTCTTCCCTTTCTCCAGGCGCTCCACTACAATGACGGCACTTATCACGAAATTCGTGGCCGACAAGTAGAGGAGAAGCGGCTCTTTTTCCCTCGGAGCTGCTAAGATTGGAGCATGCGTCAATGTATACTTCAGCTGAGCCAAAGCTGCCTCTGCTTCCTCTATCCAAACAAAACTGTCCGACTTTTTGAGGAGCTTGTATAATGGCAATGCTTTGTCACCAAGCCGGCTAATGAATCGGCTTACAGCCGCGGCGGAACCCGTAAGCCGTTGTATGTCTTTTAGACAAGACGGCCTTTCGATGTTCTGGATCGCCTTTATCTTTTCCGGGTTAACTTCAATTCTTCTTTGGGAAACAATGAAGCCGGCCTGCGGGTACTCCGAAGACGCATTTTGCCGGATTAAGCTTCATCTGGTACTCCCTTAGATTTGCAAAGGTTTCCGACAGATCGGCGATAAGATCGCCGCGCTTCTTCGACATGACCGCTATGTCGTCGACGTAGACGTGAACATTGCGGCCAATCTTCTTGTCCAAACACCGCTGCATACACCTTTGGTAAGTAGCACCGGCGTTCTTTAAGCCGAAAGGCATTGTGACATAGCAGTAATTGCCATATGGCGTGGTGAAGGACGTCTTAATTTGATCTGACTCCTTCATCTTAATTTGATGGTAACCCGAATAAGCGTCCAGAAAATATAGCATCTCTGAGCCGGCAGTTGAATCAATGACCTGATCGATACGCGGTAAGGCGAACGGATCTTTATGACAGGCTTTGTTTAAGCCAGTGAAATCAATGCACATACGTAGCTCAGAGGTGTTTTTCTTTGGGACTAGCACGGGATTTGCCAACCAATCAGTGTGGGCAACTTCATGGATGAATTTGGCGGCGGTGAGCCTTAGGATTTCCTTTCCAACCGCCTTGCGCTTCTCTGTTCCGAGCCGGCGGAGGCCTTGCTTGACCGGCTTTGCGTCCTTGTTGACTTTTAGGGAGTGCTCGGCAAGTTTCCTCGGGACACCTGGCATGTCAGATGGTGACCAGGCAAATATGTCCCGGTTCTTACGGAGAAACTTGACGAGCTCGCCTTCCTATTTGTCATCGAGACCGGCACCGATGATGGCCTCCTTTGTTAGATCATCCTTTGAGAGCTTGATTTTCTTGGTGTCATCCTTTGGCTTGAAGCTTGAATCAACCTTAGAAGATGGCTTTTCTGTCGCCGGCATCTCATCGGGACCAATTGTTTTCTTGAGATCCTCCAACTCTTCCCTGCAAATTTCTTGTTCAGCATGGACGGCATTGGAGGCCTCGCACTCCTTGGCTTTCTTGAAGTCTCCTTTGACTGTGATGATCCCATTGGGTCCCGGCATTTTCAGCTTGCTATAGATGTAGCAGGGCCGAGCCATAAACTTGGCGAAAGCCGGACGTCCAAAGATTGCATGATATGCACTTTTAAAGGGCACCACCTCAAAAGAGACGTCCTCAGTCCAAAAATTATCGGCTTCACCAAAGGTGACCCTCAGGGTGATGTGCCCCATCGAAGAGGCTTGTCGTCCCGGCACAATCCCATGAAACTTCACAGTGCTATGGGTGAGTTGTGACTCGGAGAGAAGCATTCTCTTCAATGTTGCGGCATAAAGTATATTGATACTGCTGCCGCCATCCATGAGCACCTTCGTCAACTTGTACTTGTCGACCATAGGGCTGACGACTAAAGCGTAGGTGTGCTTCGCAGGAACTCTGTCCGGATGATCGCTGCGATCCCATGTGATGGGTGTGTCGGACCAATCCAGATATTGAGGAACTGCGAGCACCGTAGCATTGAGTTCTCGCCAAGCCGCCTTTTCCTTGCGAGATGAATCTGTTGCCAGGTTGATGATGAGACTTTCGGCATGCTTAGGGAATTTGCTGCCTTTCTCTTTGGAAGCTGCATCATCCGACTCTGACACAGCGTCCTCCTTCTCTTTGTCGTCCTTCCTGGACGTGCGCTTGTTGTTGGGAATATGCCCTAGAGGCAATAATAAAATGGTTTATTAAGTATATTCATGTTTATGATAATAGTTTATTATCCATGCTATAATTGTATTAAATGGAAACATAATACATGCGTGGAATATAAACACCAGGAGTCCCTAGTGAGCCTCTACAGGACTAGTTCGTTGATCAAGAGATAGTTAGAGTTTCCTAACTATGGACTTGTTATAGTCACTTGATAACGGAGTCATATCATTAGGAGTAATGGTGTGATGGACATGACCCAAACAATAAAGAGTTACAATTAATCGTGTCACAAAAGTTTTGTTGTCAACACTTTTAATATGCCAAATATATTTTCCTTGGACCATGAGATTATATCACTCCCGTTCACCGGAGGAATGCTTTGTGGACATCAAACGTCACTTCGTAACTGGGTTATTATAAAGGTGGCTTTCAGGTATCTCCGATGGTGGGTTGTTGGGTGATATGAATCGAGAGTGGGATTTGTCCCTCCATGTGACGGAGAAGATATCTCCAGGCCTTCTTACTAATATAGCATCAAAAGTCTGCAGACATGTGATTAGGTTGTAATCACGAGGATCCTATATTATGGACGAGTAAAGAGAACTTGCCGGTAACGAGATTAAATTAGACATGGGGATGTCAACGATTATATCTCGAGCTAGTAAAATATCGTGAGACAAAGAGAATCGTATATGAGATTAATTGAATCTCCGGCATCGTGGTTCAATCGAGAAAAGGTTTTCGTTGAGTGTATAGGAATTAATATGGGCATCCCGGTCCCGCTATTAATTATTGATATGATCATGTCTATGCATTCCCGAACCCGTAGGGTCACACACTTAACGTTCCGATGAAATTAGGTTTTGCGATGAATTAAATGATGAAATGAACGAATGGTGATTCGGAGTCTCGGATGGGATCCCGGACGTCACGAGGAGTTCCGGAGGAGTCCGGAGAATAAGATTCATATATGGAAAGTGGTTTCCGGAGGTTTCGGAAAAGTTCCAGAAATTATTTGCAGGGTACCGGAAGGTTCCGAAATGTTCTAGAAGGATCTAGAAGTGGGACCCACATATTGTATGGGGGCCCACATGGACCATAGGGGTGCAGCCACCACATGGTGTGTCGCACCACCTAGGGCCACATAGGCCATGCGGCTAGGAAAGGAGGGTGGAATCCCACTCCTAGTTGGACTAGGAGTTGGGCCTCCACCCCTTTAGGAAAGGGAGCCCAAGGAGGAGTCCTAGTTGGACTCCAACTTGGGGGGCAAGGCAAGAGGGGCCGGCCGGCCCCTACCCTAACCCTAGCCGGCCACCTATATAAGGTGGGGAGGGGAGGGGTGCGGCACACCCAAGGGAGCTACCCCTAGCCGCACCACCTCCTCCACCTAAACCCTAGCCGCACCCCTCTCTCCCCGGAGGGCTGCCGCGCACCACCACCTCCACCAAGAGCTGCCGCACCACCCTAACACTAGAGGGCTGCTGCGCCACCTCCTCCTCTCCCTCTCCTCTTGCTTGGTTTGGTGAAGCCTCGCACATGGAGATCGTCATCGACACCGGCACTACCGTCGTGCTGCTGAGATCATCAAGGCCGCGTCCTCTCGCTTGCAGGATCAAGGAGTTGACGTCTTCATCGAGCCGTACGTGTGGACACCGCGGAGGTGCTGCCCGTTGCTGCACTTCACCGGATTAGATCTCGAGGATAATACATCTCCTCGCGACTAGACGAGTCTAGTTGCGGGGATCGACTAGCCAACCCCTGCACCGACAAAACGCGTTTGTTGATCTTCAAGGGTAAGAGATTGGATCTCACCTTCGCTATCTTCATCTAGTAGATCTAGATCCTTGGGGTTTATTCCGCTTTCCGCGTAGGAATTTTTTTTGTTTTCTATGCTGCGACCCCATCACTTGTTCCTTGACTTGCCGGCTTTGGGGTCCTTGGCGATGTCTCGATTGATATGACATTGCTGGAGCATGTGGGAACTTGTTCCATCTGGCCTTAGATGATGGACACAGGGGTTGTGCTTGATTTCATCATACTTCACCGCTGGCGGCCGGGCCGATTGGTTATTTGCCGGCTTCTTGCCCTGCCACTTGCCATTGCTCGAACCACCCTTTCCAAAGGCGGTAGCGACTTCGTGAGAAGGGTCGGCTTGGTCTTCAATCTTGTTTTTCCCGGACTCGCGTCGGCGGTTTTCGGCATCCTCCCTATTGTCATCATCAGCGGCGGCATACTTGTTTGCACAAGCGAGTAAGCCCCCCAAAGTCTCCGATTCGTCGCTGTAGATCATGAAGCGAAACGTCGTCCCCTTCCTCAGAGATTGCTTGAAAGCATGGATCGCCCGAGTTTCTGAGACGCCTTCGCAAGCATTCTTGATTTCACTCCATCGTGAGACGAACTCACGGCTAGACTCGTTCTTTTGCTGCACGCACCGCTGTAAGTCGAAAATCGACTTTGGGCGCTTATATGTGCCCTGGAAGTGCTGAATAAATACACGCTTCATGTCACTCCAGGTATGAATTGTCCTTTCCGGCAAACCTTCAATCCACATGCGTGCCGTCCCGGTTAACATCAGGGGCAAAAATCGCACCGCGGAGTCGGCGCTGCCTTGATATATGTCATAGGCACTGACGTAATCTGAGAGCCAGGTCTCAGGATTAGCCGTACCACTATACTTCTCAACTATCTTTGTTATGTTCGACAAAGTGGGAGGTAGAATTTGCTCTCTGATTGTTCTGCCAAAGCACTTGGGGCCGAGGTATTGGGCGTCTCTGGCCGACTTCCTCTCCTCGATTAGGCTTCGAACATCATTGGCTGATGGCGGTTTTCCAACCGACTTTTCTTGTCTTGGTTCTTCCCTGTGACGGCTTTGGCTCGCCCGACTTGCGATACGCGGAGGGCTTGGAGTCCTTTGCCGTCGTGGAGGGGGTATGTACTTGGAAGGGTTATCTCCCTCTTTGCGTGGTGGAGGCGGTGGTGTAGGTGGCATGTGATCTCTGTTACCCTCCCTTCGGGATTGATTTTCCCCCTCACGTCGTCGATCCTGACGGGGTGGCGCCGCCTTTTCCTTGCGAGGGTCCTCCTTTCGCTCACGGCTCCGATGTCTTTCCCGGACAGCCTCACGATGGCGTGAAGAACCTGTTCGGGATTCCGCACCCCTAGGGTGCTTGTCCTTTGGGTCTCTATCGCCGCCCTTGTTGTGGCTGCTTGAGCCGGCCGGATCATCGTCTGGGTCAGCAGGGGCAGCAGCCATTCGCTTGTTGGCAGTCGACTTGCAAAGATGAGAATCGTCGACGAGCCGTCCCGTCTTGACTTGCGAGTCGTTTTGCTACTGTTGTGCGACCTCCAGAAGATAAGCCGAATACTTGAGCCGAGCGTCACGATCCAACGATTTGTCGAACATGACCTCCTGGGCAGCCTCCATGTTTTTGGCTGGGGTATTGAAGTAACAGAGGTTTGTCACCGGGTCATGTCGGTGGTGGTACTTCCTCCATACTGAATCAACATGGTCAGCTTCCCACTTGCTGCGGAAATCCAACCTCTTGTGCAGATTCTTATTGCGAGCCGGACGGAAAACATCGTCGGCCCCCTTTTCTCTCTGCTTTCGGATGAACTCCGTTTCCTTGTTTGTAAGCTCAACTTCACGCTCTACTATCTGGGCTGCTTGCTCCTCTAGCAGGGCGCGGCGCTTCTCAATGTCGTCCAGCGATGCGTTAGGAGGGAGTGGCGTTAGCAGCTGCTTGTACCTAGCCATCCTTTCTTCGTGCTCCTTCTCTGCTGCTTCACCGGCCGTAGCGTCAATGTCGTCGCCTTCAGCCGGCACTCTATCTGTCCCCTTCAATGGAGCCAGTGGCGGCACGAAATCCACTTTGAGATTTCCGGCTTGTGGAGTTTTTTCTTCGCCATTGGCGGCTTTCGAGGTGTTGGGGTCGTCTTTAGGATCAGAGACGTCACCCATCAAGACCTCGGCAGGGCGTCCTAAACAGGATGCGACTTTCCTACTAAAATCGTCGGATTCTCCTTCAGATTCGAGGTCCTGCTCCATATGGGCGGGGTCCCCCGATCCGGCTTCTGAATCAACCCCGGCCTGCAGAGCAGGGAGGATAGACTCAGGATTTGTCATCGACTCGTGAGAGCCGGATTCTCCTAAGACACCGACGAAGTGGAAATCCGGCGCCGCCATGTTGGAACTTGCGTCGTCTTCAGAATCTTCATCGTCAGCGTCGAAAGCCAGATCCAGATCGGCGATCTCGTCAGAGTCCAGATCTGACTCCTCGTCGAGGTTGCTTGGGTGGGTGGTGGGCAAGATCGAGGTGAAGCCGAGATCGTCCAAGGCCTGGGCGGTGAAGCCGACGAAGATGTCGAAACCGCCGATGGAGACCGTGGACCAGCCGGCCGGAACCTCCTTTGCCGGCGTCCAGAAGCCGTCGTTGAAGATGTGGCTAGCTCCTGTCTCGTCGAAGTAGCTCACCATGCCGACCGCGATGGTGTCGCCGACTCCGCATGTGGCTCCTGGACGGATCGAAACCCCGGACATCTCCTGCCCCATGATGGGCGCCAACTATCATGGTATTGTCGAATCTAGCCGCGGCAGGGGTGCCATCGAGCTAGGTAGAGAGGGGGGTTTTGGAGACGTGGGGGTGTTCCGGTAACAGGGCGACAAAGGGTTTACCCAGCTTCGGATCTCGCAACGGTGGCGAAACCCTACGTGCTGCTATAATTCACTATAAGGCAATATCGCCGAGTTACAGTGGATTGGGATCGAGAGCGTGCCCTAAGGCGTCCCATAGGCCGGCTTATAAAGGCGTCCGGACCTAGGGCTTACAGGAGGAAACCTAACCGACTAAGTACAAAGTTCTACTCCAATCCGGCTTGGGCCCTGCCTTGTGGGCTAAGTCTTCCGCAATGCAGGCCGGCTTCTGGAACCTTCTCTTAGCCGGATGGGCCTCCTGTGCTTCATCATACTAGGCCGCCCGGTTAAGCCGGATTCGGCTTACCACCACTATGGGCCACCCTAGTATGCTGGCTTTTAGTCTTCTCTGTGAGGACACATGTTCGGCATAACCCCAACAACTTGGTTCAATGAATGACTACAGATATACATCATGCATAACCACTGGACTTCACACCGTCTACCTTGTTAGCCAAACAAACTCTTTGCAAGAAGAATATCTAGACTTTGAGAACTACCAAGCAGGACAAGCATCATTCATCTTAGTATCTCAAAACAAATGAGAAGTATCAAGTATCCACTCAATGATCTACAATACTATGCAGGCTTTTCATTTCATTCCAATATCACATGAATAGCATTTTGTCACCTTGACAATTCAAGCAATTTATCAATAACAACTCTCCAACAAGTATAAGAGAAGAACAAGAGAGCTTAACATCAACAACTAGCAGCTCTAAACAAGATAAAGGCTAAAAGCGAGAGCTTACTAGCAAACAAACAATAGGTAAGAATACTCAACAAGATATAAGCGAAGCAAAGGAGTATTCAAATGAAAAAGCGGAGCGTGTCTCTCTCCCACACAAATAAAGCTAGGATCCAACAAGGATATGACCAGAAAACAAACAAAACAAAACTGAAAGCAAAAAGACGCTCCAAGCATAGCACATAATATGTAAAGTGATAAAAACTTAGTTCAACGAAGACGACCTCATGATAGTCGATGAAGAGGAGGGGATGCCTTGGGCGTCCCCAAGATTTGACGCTTGATGGTTCTTGATATTCAGAGGGGGTGCCACGGGGCATCCCCAAGCTTGAGCTCTGATCCATTTTCAATTTCTTCATTATCCTCTCCTTTGGAACTTAAAAACTCACTTCACACAAAACTTCTCACAAACTGATTAGAGGGTTAGTGTTCATAAATTAAAATGCACATGTGTTCAACTCAAGACAAATTACAAACAAATTTATTGGGCATTAGCTACTGTTTACTAAGCCTCAATGTGGTACTCCTGCTTTAGAGTATCAAATTTGACGATAGTAAAAGAGACAAATACAAATAAAAGCAGAATCTGTCAAAAACTGAACAGTCTGTGAATATTGAATTTTTTGAGGCACTTATGTAGCTCAAATCAGAAAACTCAAAACTAACGAAAGATAGATAAAAGTATCAGGCTTGGTGTCTAAAAATATCAGAAAAATCTATAATTCAGGGATTTTCTGGATTTTCGAACAGTGAAGGACAGAAATCTGTTTCTGGACAGCAAAACAATACCCCGCACTTTCAATGCATTAGAGGCTAAACTTGGCACAAAAAACCAAAAGAAAAAGATACAATGAAGTTTATACCGAGGCAACAACTTCATGACTCAAGAAAAATAAAAAAACTGAAAGTAAAAGATGGGTTGCATCCCAACAAGCGCTTTTCTTTATAGCCTTTTAGCTAGGCTTGAGATTTTAATTATGCTCTCATAAGAATAGGAATTGAAACACAAAAGAGAGCATCAAGAAGCAAATATCAAACACTTTTAGATCTAACCCACTTCCTATGCATAGGAATCTTGTAAGAAAATAAATTATTAAAGCATAAAGCTAATAGCATAGGAAGGCAAAGCAAATGCAACATTAAAACCTTCAACATAAAGAGGGGAAACTTCATAAGATGAAAATTTATATAACCACGCTTCCCTCTCTCATAATAACTTTCAGTAGAATCATAAGAAAAAGCAATAACATAACCATCACATAAAGCATTTTTCTCATGATGCACATGCATAAAAGTATTATTACTCTCCACATAAACAAAATCCTTCTCATTAATAATAGTGGGAGTAAAACTATCATACCATCATTGTAATCATCATAAATAGGAGGCATATCATAATCATAATAAAGTTTTTCCTCAATAGTAGGTGGACTGAAAGTATCACATTCATCATAATAATCATCATATATAGGAGGCATAGTATCATCAAAGCAAATTTCCTCCTTCAAGCTTGGGGGACTAAAAAGATCATATTCATCAAAACCGGCATCCCCAAGCTTGCAAATTTCCATAGCATTAGCAACAATGGCATTCAAAGAAATCATACTAATAACATTGCTACTAGCATGATTATTTTGCAAATAAAGTTCCACAGTTTTTTAATTTTCTCTTCAAAATCATCATGACCAATTTCAAGATAAATTTTATAAAGCTCTCTATTTTTTTCGTTGTTTTCCATTAAGCCTAACTAGTGAAATAAAAACAAGAAACAAAAATATTGAATCGCAAGATCTAAAGAAGATACCTTCAAGCACTCACCTCCCCAACAACAATGCTAGAAATTAGCTTCGTCGTCGGAGTGTGAGTACCGATTACCTTTCCTCCCCGGCAACGGCGCCAGAAAAGAGCTTCGTTGACGGGAGAGGAATTGTAGTGCGCCCTCTTACTCCCCGGCAACGGCGCTAGAAAAGAGCTTGATGTCTACTACATGCTTCTATTCTTGTAGACTTGTTGGGCCTCCAAGCGCAGAGGTTTTGTAGGACAGCAGCAAATTTCCCTTAAGTGAGTAACCCAACGTTTATCTATCTTAGGGAGCTGTAAGGCGAATGTATTGCAGCTGTATTAAAATAAGTTGGGTGGTGCCCCAAGCGAAGGCGGAATTGCAGCTAGTAGCAGTTTTCCCTCGTTTAACGAACTGAGGTTTATCGAACCAGTAGGACTTTGAAATCAACAACGAGGTGAATGTTGAAAATCTCTGGCGCTTAACCTTCCACAGACGTGGACCTGCACACACTCAACCAAAATACTTTGTCCCCAACGGCGGAAAGGTTGTCAATCTTTCCGGTCTCGCAGAAAACAAAGCGGTTAATTGTATGATGAAATAGATGAAATATGAAAAGTGACCAGAGGAGTAATGATGATTAAAAGCAAGTAAATGAGGTTGTAAACAATGTAAAAAGATGGACCGGGGGCCATGGGTTCACTAGTGGAGTCTCTGAAGTGAATAAAATATGCATGTGATGGGTGAACGAATTACAGCTAGCAATTGACAAGATCATGACACAAACCCAATTTAGCTATGACAAAAAGGACATGATAATATTTATGGAGGCATCACGACAAGGAACAAAGACCGTTGAGTCCAACTACGTCTTTGTCTAAAAAGTCCACCGTGGGATCGCTATCCAACCTGTCACCCAACGGTATTAAGTTGCAAGCAACAGACAATTGCATTAAGTAAAGTGCATGAAGTAAGCAATACTAATATCAAAAGAGACATTAACACCGCTGTTTTATCCTTAGTAGCAACAGCACACCCTCGCCCTTAAATGTTTCTGTCACTCGTGCCCAGGAACAAAAGGGGGCATGAACCCACTATCTAGCATAAATACCCTCTCTTGGAGATACACACAATCACTTGGCCAAAGTAACTACGCACATCGGAGAGCATGCAAGAACATAAATTACTCATATAAGAATCATGCACATTCTGAACATAACTTCATAATCCATCGGATCCCAGCAAACACATCACATAGCATTACAATAATCGATCTTGATCATGTTAGGCAGCTCACAAGATCATAAGACATGAAGCACAAGAGAGAGAGACTACCAACTAGCTACTGCCATGGACCCGTAGTCCAAGGTGAGACTACTCACAAATCATCCCGGAGAAAGGCATGACGATGAAGAGCCCTCCGGGGTCGATCTCCCCTCCGCAGAGTGCCGGGATCAGCTTCAGATTGGACCCCGAACTAGGGTTTTCGGTGACGGCACGTCGGGGTCGAGTTTCTGGAAAATTATGGCCGCCTCGACGTTTTTAGGGTAAAAGGCAATTTATAGGCGTCGGAGGGCGTCGAGGCGAGGTCCCACGGGCAGGGGCGGGCCCCACCTGCGGGTGACCCCCAGGACGCGGCAGGGGGCGCCTCTGCCCTATGGGCCTCCCCTCCGGCTCTCCTTCGGACTGGTACTTCGTCGTGGCAAATAAAAATTCCCCGTAAATTTTCGTCCAATTCCGAGAATATTTCCAGAAGTAAATTTCTGAAACAAAAAAAGACAGCAAAAACAGGGAACGGACACTTAGCATCTTGTCAATAGGTTAGTCCGACAAAATGCATAAAAACGATATAAATGACAGTAAAAACATGTGACAATATCACAAAACTAGCATGGATCACTCAAAAATTATAGATACGTTTTGAGACGTATCAGCATCCCCAAGCTTAACTCCTACTCGTCCTCGAGTAGGTAAGTGATAACAAATAATTTTTGATGAGACATGCGACCAACACATTCTTGATCAAGATAGTGATGCAAATCAAAGGATGTGAATGAAGAGATACAAAACAATTGTCTATAATTGATAGCAAGAAAGCAATGAATAAACAAGTTGAATCATCCAAGCAAAACCTTTCATAAATAGTATGTCAAAGACATGAAAACAATGTGATCAACATATTTGACTAATTCACAAGGATAATAATTCCATGACAAAAGTGTTTGAGAATCAACACAAAGGAAGATGTAAGCATTAGCAAAGAGCTTCAACTTCCAATGGCTTATCTTATAGATAAAGTCAATATAAAGATTCATGTTTAATCTTGATAATGTAATATGCTCAACGATACCCAGGGTCAATGCTAGATGTTTGCTTTTGTGGAGATAGAAGGGAAAAGGGAAAACCGACTCAACATTAAAAGTAAAAGAAAGGCCCTTCGCAGAGGGAAGCAGGGATTAGTCATGTGCTAGAGCTTTTTGGTTTTTAAAACAGAAGTAAATTGATTTTTTGAGGTATGCATGCTTTCGTCAACGACTTCACAACAGAGAAACTATCTAGTCCCTCATGACAAGCAAGGTTTTTAGACTTGTGAGAGCAGCTGGTTCTTAGAAGAGCGAGTACGCTCTTCTTTCTACTTGGTTTTTACCACTGTCCAATGTTTGGGCTAATTTCTCAGATTTGCATTGCGCGGAGGAGAATTGTGAGTTATATTTATATTTTTTCTTAAGCTGCTCTCGGGTTGATTCAAGTGAATACGTAATCCATCAACACCGGGTGAAAGGGGAGAAATGACCTCGCTTGTCACAAGTTATATCTAGCTCTCTACTGCTCCCTCATGAGCTTAAAAACAGAGGCACAAAGAAGAAGTATTTTGAATTTTTAAAGGTAGCACATGAAAAATTTACTTGGAATGATAGGAAATACCATGCATAGGTAGATATGGTGGACTCAGCTGGCAAGAAAGTTTGGATTTGGGATTGGATGCACGAGTGAACCATACACTCAGTAGGAATTTTTAGGATTATCAAAAAAAAAAGGTGTTTGAAGCAAACATCTAACAATAACCGGTAACAGAACAACAAAAGACATTTACTGGTCATAACCATAAAAACTCTACACCGTCTCCCTTGTTGACCAAACAATTATTTTGATAGAAAGATTAGCACTATGAATTAACAACTGTGAAAAACCACACAATTTCAAGCTTTCAACCATATTTCTTTACTAATCAATTCCACTCAAATAACCAGCAAGTTTAAGCATTCAACTTAACATCTCAAAACAATTGAGAAGCATCAAGTATCCACACCATGATCTACAAAACTATGCAGGCTTTTCATTTTATTCTATCATCACACAAACAGCATTTTGTCGCATTGACAATTCAAGCAATTTCTCAACAACAACTCTCTAACAAGTATAAGTGAAGAACAAGAGAGTTTAACTTAACAACTAGCAGCTCTAAACAAGATAAAAGCTAAAAGTGAGAGATTACTAGAAAACATACAGTAACTAAGAATACTCAAAACGATATAAGCGAAGCAAAGGAGTATTCTAACAAAAAAGCGGAGCGTGTCTCTCTCCCACACAAATAAAGCTAGGATCCAACAAAGATATGACTAGCAAACACACAAACAAAACTGAAAGTAAAAAGATGCTCCAAGCATAGCACATAATATGTAAAGTGATAAAAACGAAGTTCAACGAAGACAACCTTATGATAGTCGATGAAGATGAGGGGATGCCTTGGGCATCCCCAAGCTTTGACTCTTGATAGTTCTTGATATTCAGAGGGGGTGCCATGGGGGCATCCCCAAGCTTGAGCTCTGATCCATCCTTGATTTCTTCATATTCCTCTCCTTCGGAACTTAAAAACTCCCTTCACACAAAACTTCTCATAATTTGATTAGAGGGTTGGTGCTCATAAATTAAAATGCACATGTGTTAAACTCATGAAAAATTGCAAACAAACTTCATCAGACATTAGCTACTGTTTACTAAGCCTCAATGTGGCACTCTACCCCTAGAGTATCACATATGACGATGGTAAAGAGACAAATACAAAATAAAAGCAGAATCTGTCAAAATCTGAACAGTTTGTAAAGATCAAATTTTTTGAGGCACTTCTGCGGCTCAAATAAAAATACTTAAACTAACGAAAGATAGATAAAAGCATCAGGCTTGCTGTAAAAAATTATCAGAAAAATATAAAATTATGGCGATTTTAGGATTTTCGTGCAACAGGCGCACAAAATCTGTTTTTGGACGGCAACACAATACCTCGCACTTTCAATGCATTAGAGGCTAAACTTGGCACAAAAAAACAAAAGAAAAAGATACAATGAAGTTGCTACAGAGGTAATAACTTCATGACTCAAGAAAATCAAAAAGCAAACTGAAAATAAAAGATGGGTTGTCTCCCAACAAGCGCTTTTCTTTAACGCCTTTTAGGTAGGTGCAATGCCAAATATCAAGTTTTTTCGGAGGCCTTTGCAACATCAAGAGCATAGCTTGACCTTATGATTGATTCAAAAGGAAACTTCTTTCTATTTCTAGGTAAGTGTTCCATCCCTTTTTTAAGGGGGAACTGAAACCTTATATTTCCCTCTTTCATATCAATAATAGCACCAACAGTTCTCAAAAACGGTCTTCCCAAAATAATAGGACAAGAAGCATTGCACTCAATATCCATAATAATAAAATCAACGGGAACATAATTATCATTAACAACAATAAGGACATCATCAACTCTACCCAAAGGTTTCTTTTTAGAAGAATCAACAAGATGAATATTTAAATAGCACTCTTCCAAAGGATTTAAATCAAGCATATTATCGAAACTTATAGGCATAACAGAAACACTTGCACCAAGATCACATAAAGCATTGCAATCAAAGTCTATTTTCATCTTAATAGTGGGTTCCCAACCATCTTCTAACTTCCTAGGGATAGAGGTTTCAAGCTTTAGTTTTTCTTCCCTAGCCTTGATAAGAGCATCGGTAATGTGTTTGGTAAAGGCAAGATTTATTTTACTAGCATCCGGTGTCTTACCAAGTTTTTGTAGGAACTTAATGACTTCAGTAAGATTGAAATTATCAAAATCAATTTCATCATCTTTAAATAAACTAGGAGGATCCTCTTTAGTGGTTTGGATAGTATAAACTTTAACAGTTTTCCTATTCATTTCAGCAATTCTAGCTTCTTCAGCCTCTCTAGCCCACCTAGCTTTCAAGAGAGCCATCATCCTTTCATTTTCATTAATTTGAAAAGAGATAGCATTTAAAGATTAAGTATGTTTGTCTTGATTTGGAGTGGTTCTAATTTTCAAAATTTCAACATCATGAGCAAGAACGTCTACTTTAGAGACTAGACTATCCAGTTTTTCCAACTTCTCTTCAACAGTTTTGTTAAAAGCTTTCTGCGAAGTGATAAATTCCTTTAAAACATTTTCAAGATAAGAGGACACATTCTTATTAGTATTATAAGAATTACCATAGGAATTACCATAAAAGTTGCCATTATTGGGAGGATAAGGCTTATAGTTGTTACTACCAAAATTATTTCGATAAGCATTATTGTTGAAGTTGTTTCTATTAAGAAAATTTACATCAACTTGATCCTTTTCTTGGGCAATTAATGAAGCAAGTGGAACATTATTAGGATCAATATTGAACTGATTGGTGGCAAGCATAGACATAATCATATCAACCTTATCACTCAAAGAGGAGATTTCCTCGACAGAATTTACCTTCTTACCACTTGGAGCTCGTTCGGTGTGCCATTGTGAATAATTTGTCATCATCTCATCCAAGAGTTTAGTTGCTGCACCTAATGTTGTGGACATGAAGGTGCCTCCCGCGGCCGATTCCAAAAGGTTCCTTGTAGAAAAATTCAAACCCGCATAAAAAGTTTGGATAACCATCCACATAGTTAATCCATGCATGGGACAATTCTTAACCATAGATTTCATTCTCTCCCAAGCTTGAGCAACATGTTCATTATCAAATTGTCTAAAGTTCATAATGTTACTCCTTATTTGTATGGTTTTAGCAGGTGGATAATATTTTCCAATAAAAGCATCTTTGCATTTAATCCAAGAATCAATGCTATTTTTAGGCAAAGACAATAACCATTCTTTTGCTCTCCCTCTCAAAGAGAAAGGGAAAAGTTTCAGTTTTATGATGTCACTTTCTACCTATTTATACTTTTGAATATCACATAACTCAACAAAGTTATTTAAATGAGAGGCGGCATCATCAGTACTAGCACCAGAAAATTGCTCTTTCATAACAAGATTTAGCAAGGCAGGTTTAATTTCACAAGATTCCGCTTTAGTAGCGGGTGGAGCAATTGGAGAGCATATGAAATCATTGTTATTAGTGCTAGTAAAGTCACACAACTTGGTGTTTTCAGTAGAATACATAACGATAAGATAAAATAACAAAACAGGAATAAAGACTACACTAATTTTTTTGGGTTTTAAAATTTTGAAACAGGAAAATAAACTAAACGAGATATAAAGCAAGCAAGACAAAAACAAAGTAAAGAGATTGAGAGTATGAGACTACCCTTGCTGTAGCTCCAAAGTCCCCAGCAATGGCGCCAGAAAAGAGCTTGTTGCTGTATTAAAATAAGTTGGGTGGTGCCCCAAGCGAAGGCGGAATTGCAGCTAGTAGCAGTTTTCCCTCGTTTAACGAATCGAGGTTTATCGAACCAGTAGGACTTTGAAATCAACAACGAGGTGAATGTTGAAAATCTCTGGCGCTTGACCTTCAACAGATGTGGACCTGCACACACTGAACCAAAATACTTTGCCCCCAACGGCGGAAAGGTTGTCAGTCTTTCCGGTCTCGCAGAAAACAAAGCGGTTAATTGTATGATGAAATGGATGAAATATGAAAAGTGACCAGAGGAGTAATGATGATTAAAAGCAAGTAAATGAGGTTGTAAACAATGTAAAAAGATGGACCGGGGGCCATGGGTTCACTAGTGGAGTCTCTCAAGTAAATAAAATATGCATGTGATGGGTGAACGAATTACAGCTAGGCAATTGACAAGATCATGACACAACCCCATTTAGCTATGACAAAAGGACATGATAATATTTATGGAGGCATCACGACAAGGAACAAAGACCATTGAGTCCAACTGCGTCTTTGTCTAACAAGTCCACCGTGGGATCGATATCCAGCCTGTCACCCAACAGTATTAAGTTGCAAGCAACAGACAATTGCATTAAGTAAAGTGCATGAAGTAAGCAATAGTAATATCAAAAGAGACATTAACACCGTTATTTTACCCTTAGTACCAAAAGCACACCCTCGCCCTTAGATGTTTCTTTCACTCGTGCCCAAGAATAAAAGGGGGCATGAACCCACTATCTAGCATAAATACCCTCTCTNAGCTAATAAAAGATAACGATGAACTAGGAGTTAATAATATGAAATTATAAGGGTAAATTATCCTTCTGCCATCAGTTGTGTCCATGTGCTCAGTTTTGCCCTCAGTTGTGAAACGTTCTCAGTTTTACCCCTAGTCTGTGCGCAAGGATTTATTCCGTGAATCTTGCCGTCTCCGTCTGGTCAAGGTAGTTGACTTGGGCTTGTGGGACCTAGTACACGACCGTTGTAGCCACTGCTTGTGGGACCCCCCTGTCGACCGTTACTGAGGGAAAAACTGAGCAAATGGGCACACACTGATGGCACCCCGTCGACCATTGTCGGCGCCGCGTCTGTGATAAAATCGGCGTACCGCGCCCCCAGAGCTCATAGCGGGGAGCAAGAATCAGCGAAGCGGGGTTGGAGGCGGCCACGCGCAGAGGTGGGCGGCGAGCTAAGAGCCGGGCGCAGAGGTTGGTGATGCATCTAAAATGCATACATGAACTTTGCACTATGATAGTCATATCCCAATCATATTTACATCATATAAGGGGTATATTACTGTTATTTAATGATATTTGGTAATTTATGATGATATCCCCTTTTTATGGAATTAATCCTGCGCTGGCAGAAAACCCCTATTTCTTTCCTTATTTGTTTCAGGACCTTAAAGACGTCATAATGAGGTATAAATTTACGGGGGTCATTATTTTGGAAGGAGAAGATTTGGGAGCGAAAGAAGTCAACGAACGGAGGCCGGAGGACCAAAAGGGAGGGTCCCACGCGGCTATAGTACTAGGCCGCGTGGGCCTATCCCAATCAGCCCTCGTGGCCCCGTTTGCATCGATCCTTCGCCCAGAAGCTTCCTCGTGACCTAAAAACGCCTATATAAGAGGTCCCCCGACGTTTTTCTAGAGGAGAGCCGCCACACGAGAGAAATAAGAAACAGAGACCAGGAGGCTGCAGATTGGAGGGGGAAAACTCCGGCGGAGCCCTGCCGGAGAGGTCTCCACCTTCTCCATCGACATCTCCACCGTCTCCATGATGAAGAGGGAGTAGTCCACCTCTGGACTATGGGTTTGTGGCAGTAGCATATGTATCTCTCTCTCTCTTGAGCTTCACTAATTAGCACCGTATGAGCTGCTGAACATGATTACGGTCACCGTTGTATTACCATTGTGGTGGATCTTTCTATGAGTTAATATATGTTGAGATTGCAATGTTATATTTCAGTTATGAAAGTAGATGCATATTATGTACCCCCGTTCTTATATCCTTGTTATGATCAAGCATGTTTACGAGAGCGTGTGTGGGGGAACGTGTGCATTAGTTGGAGTAACGGGGGGTGGTGAAGTGATAAGCTGACAACTTGAATATCATGATCCATTGGGTGTTTACCTTACTTTGTTGCCTCACTAGGGATAAACCAAAATACCATGTTGAAGGGTAGGAGGAGTGTCATGCCTCTACCTAAGACTAGATCCATCATGTGTTTATTTTCACTTCATGTCATTAATCTTAAAGCTATACTCTGATGTTATCTTAATTACTAAGGTGCATGATTTAGTTCACATCTTGGTGGAGTATAAGTGAGACTAATAATCAAAAGGTCTCTATGTTAGGACGTGATGCCCATATAATTAGTAACATGATTAAACTTTTTTGCAATCTCATATGTTAAGTCTATGTCTACTTGTTTGCCACACTATATTAAAGAGAGAGTGCATGTGTGAAACCATGAACCCCGGTCCATTTTTAATCATAAGAAACAACTTTCCAACCACTTTTGAGCATCTTTTACATTCAGCCATTTTAAAATCAGAAAATACAAAAACACTTTTACTTCTTGCATTCACATATAAAAACCCCAAAAATACCTTCCATCATCATTACTACCATCCTTGCATTATTATTCACCATCATTGCATATTTATTTACTGTTTTGCATTCATTATTATCTTAATATCATTCTCACACCTTGTGCTTGACAACCACTTGGTGAGGTTGAGGGCACAAAGCAATTTACTTGTTTGCAGGAAATCTAGAGAAGGACAAGAAGATAAAACCCACACTACTGATTCCCCGAGAGTTCGATATTAAACCCTCGAGTCACCTTCTTGGGGAAAAACTACCACTTCTACATACTCTGCACTTGGAGGCTCAACCTATCCCTAATATATTATTTTCCTTTCAGGGTATCAAGAGTACTTGTTGGCGTTGTTGAGGGAGAAGAACACTCTCATCAATCCCGTCATCAGTTGGCAGCTAGGAGCCGGGCGCGGGCGACCGAGAGGGCGGCGTCGACGGGGAGTGCCGCCAATGGTGGGAGGGTGCGGCCGTGTGCTACAGCTACAGGTGACGTGCGCGGACGCGGTGAGTTCCCCTTCGGCTCCACTCGTTCGCGAATCGAGCACCATGTCTTCTTCTAGCTCCCGCGCCCCCTCAGAGATGGAGATCCCCGCGCGCATGGAGATGCCAATCTTCGTCTGTCCGCGGTGCCAGATGGACGTTGCTCGGAGGATATCGCAGACACCGAGGAACAGGAATCGTCCGTTCTACATGTGCACCAGCGCGATTAGGGTAAGAATCGGGGCAATTTCACAATTTTTATGGATCGGCATCCTTGAGCAATCCATTTGATCTGTTTAGCGATTTTGCAGTTAAAATGTTTCTTCCTTTGGGAAGATGTTTTGGTCCAGACGCTGATGAATCAGCTTCTAGTTGAGCACCAAGAATGGCTGCCACAGACGGCAACGGCCGCAACGCGAGCTCAGGAAGAAGAGACGGAGGGCGGAGCACGCATTGATACAGAGGTTGCTAACGAGCTAAGGAGATTGAACCAGAAGATTAGGAAGCTAGAATATCAAGCACAAATTCCCATTTGCATTTGGGCAATTGTAGGGGGTATGTTAGTCGCAGTGGGTGTAATGTTGAAATTGTATGGAATGGCATGAATTTGGGAGGAATATAGTAGGAGGAATTTGGGAGAAATTGTATGGTAATCGCACTGGCTGGGTGTAGTAGGAGTTTGTAAGCTTGAAATTGTATGAATAAAGGTTGAAAGAAGGGAAAAGAAATGGGAAATTCAGAAGATTCAGTGTGTGGCAAATAACTCCTGTGCGACACTTTCATCGGAATGGTGAAAACTGCGACATCGTTCGAAGAAATAGCTACTGCGCGACGTTTCTGACGGCCAAAATAGCCAGCACACGACATGGTTGATTAAACGGTCGTAACGTTGGATTGATTCCGACAGGTGGGTCATAGACTCGTGTGCTCACTTAGTTGTGCTCATAGATTTAGATTTACCAAGGACATGATTTTCTATTTTTTATAAGTTGAAAAGGAGGATTAATCAGAGCTCGAAAAAGAAGGCCGTGAGATATCAAGGTTGAAAAAATGAAATGATTTTCAATTCTTTTATAAGCTGAAAAAGAGGATTAACCAGATATTAGTGTCCTATATTTAGGATATAGGACACCAATATTAGTTGATCCTTTGGCAGGGGTGCCACATTCGGGGCATATAAACTGGTCGTACACGCTATGAACTAGCGAGGTGGGACTAAACACGCTGTAAATTGCTTTGATGCGACGTAGGCGGCGGCGCGAGCAGAGCTGCGACTGGTCATGCATGCAACGGGCGGCTGCGTGGAGGCGAGCACACACGAAGGACACAAAGTCAGACGCGCGTACGCTTGTTCCATGCACCGCGTCATTCTAGGTCGCCGGATCTTATTGAATGGCTTAGATCGAACCAGCGGGCCGATCCAAACCCCATCTATCCAGCCAATCAGCGCATCACATGCCCACGAGCCATCAAATTGCAGAACGAGCGCACACGTGGATCGGCGCGTCACCTGCGCACATGCGGATCGGCGTGTCTGATCCCAACCGTTCACTCACCAGCGATCAACGGTTCGGAAGCGGGAGGGGTTTCGGATGGGGTTTATGGTTAGGGATTTCGGGGTTTTCGGGGTTTAGGGTTAGTGTTTCAGTGAGCTAGGGTTGAGCATAACTAATTAAAAAATCAAAAAATATATAAAACGTTCGCACATTGTCATATTATGCAACTAAGTTTCTATAAAAAATATAAAACTTGGATTCTGAGTCGGTCAACGTTTTTGTGAGGTTTGACCAAATATTAAAATGAGCACAAATAATTCAAAAAAAATCGTAAAAATGTGAAACCAGCGCACATTGTCGTATTATGTGACATAGTTACGATAAAAAATAATAAACTTGGTCTATGTGTATTTTCATGAAAAAACCTTCACACAAATGACTTACCACGATCGATGTTGCAGAGAGTTCAACTCAAAGTGAGGAGAAGTGGTTTTCGATTTGGAACATGAAATTTTCTAAAACCTCACCAAAGCTTCATTTTGGAGTGACTAAGAAGGATCCAGGCTTAGTTTTTCATTTTCATGTTTCAAACTTGTTTAAATGTTGGTCAAACTTAGGTTTGACCAAATTTGAAATGAGCAAAAAAATTTAAAAAAAAAACAAAAAAATGAAAAACCAACGCACATAGTCTTATAATGTCATATACTAACGATTCAAGTTGATAAACAAGGTCTACATACATTCAGATGAAAATTATTGGATCTTGGCTCATATCGCCCAATCTCAAACTCCGTCGCATTCAAATGAGCATAAAAAATTCAAAACAAAATCAAAAAAATGAAAAACCAACGCACATAGTCTTATAATGTCATATACTAACGATTCAAGTTGATAAACAAGGTCTACATACATTCAAACGAAAATTAATGCATCTTGGCATCTCAAACTCCGTCGCATTCAAATGAGCATAAAAAAAATGGAAAACCACCTCACATAGTCTATATATATGGAATAGATGTGTAGGTAAGTTATTTGGCTGATTTAGACAAGGTCGAAAAAAACCTTGCTTAGAAATGAGGCCATTTACCCTACCTTTGGAGCTCTTTTTTAGAACATTTTTCATGAATGTGAGTTTACTTCGCAAAAGGGCTCGGATTGATGACCAAGTTAGAACAAGAAAGTTCACCATAGTTTGGAAAGCATTGCAACATCCAAATAGCATGTCAATTTTTAAGTTTGGATCAAATTTGAAGTTTGGTTCACATATTTCAATCACTCACCCATTTGGCCCTCATTTTGACACGACTTGCTCAAAACATGTACCATCATCATCCAAACACCATTAAAACATAGTTGTAGTATAGGTCCAACATCATTCAACATACTCCCTCCATCATGGTTGTGCGGGACATGCGCAATTAGCATTAATGATCTCCTAGAAATGCACCCAACCACTTCCTCTCCCCAATCTACATGCGATTTAGCCAATGGTCTATTTAATTAGGCCAATGCATGCGCTTCCGATTAGACCTTATTGGTCTTTCCTAATTAATTACCTGATTTAGGAGTGATTAACTCGACCAATCGTCACTTGCCTAAGGTCTCAGAGTAATACAACATCATTCATAATGTTTCATAAATTCTACTTGGTTCCAACTCAATCACTGTGCTCCTTGTGCTTCTTGCCACCATTGTGCTCCTCGCGGAACCGCTTCTCCTCCTCTATCGCCGCACCTATCCATTCATGTGGATTGTGGTATGGATGGACATGGCCATTGAACGCGTCGCAGAACTTTTGCCTCACCGCTAGCCTAGCCTAGCCTATCCGTCACGTCCAGTCACCGTATTAAATGTACAACAAATGATCAGAGAAACAATTTACATAGCAACGGTACGATTAATTCGATTAACTCGATACAAACCCTACAATTGTTCAAAAGAAAAAATATACAAACCCTAGAAAACATTAACTAAAACAACTTCTTCTTCACGGCGCCTTCAGGACGTGACTTCGGAGGCGTCGGAGCCCTCGGAGTCCTTGTCGGAGTCGTCGAAGTCGTTCGGAGTCAAAGTCGGTGTCATCGGTGTCGTCGGCGTCGTCGGAGTCAGAGTCGTCCTGGTGGCCGGAGTCGTCCTCGTTGACGACATTGGCCTCGGCCATCTCGATGTCGACGGCCATGGGTGGTTGGTCGACGATAGAAGGCCCACACTCCTCGTCCGAGTAGGGCTTGTCCGAGGACTCCGATGCCCCATACTCGTAGACCGGCGATTGCGGCGGAAGATCTTCATGCGCCGCCTCGCGGTGGCCGCTTTCTTCTCCGCCTTCATCTTGCGCAACTTCTTCTTTGCCGCAATCTCGCCGGGCAGGACGGAATACCCGTGCTCCTTGCGGAACCGCTTCTCCGCCGCAATCGCCGCCTCCCTCTCGGCCACCTCCTCCTCCATGTCGGCGTTCATGGAATAAGGCGAGTGCATATCGGAGTCCGACAGCGTCGAGAACGGGCTCTCCGGGCTGGGCGGGCTCCACATTTTGGAAGGAGAAGAGATAAAGAAAGAAGGAATGGGTTGTGTTCTTCGAGCGTATGGTAGGCCCCATTTTATTTAGAGGCGGCGGGGGAGAGAAACCGCCGCGGGGGTCCCACTTGTAAGATGCGGACCCACATCGCTAACGCCTCCAGATGGAATCCGCTTCAGACTTGCCGTTTGGCCTCGCCATAGCAGCTGCGACAGAAGTAGTGGCAAAACTGAGCATCATTTGGAACTAGTGGCAAAACTGAGTAGTACCAAGCCTCTGAGGGCAATCTATTAAATGACCCAAATTATAAACATTAACAAGATTATAATGATCATAATAAAGCATGGTAGAGTGGTCTCTCTCTTGCCCCTTTAGTAGAGCAAAACATAAATGTCGGGCACCTCTTGAGATATTAAACAGAGACTAGGAGTAAAGTTTTTCAGAAATGATATAGAATCTCAAACATGCTCCACTCATTAAGACTTTGGGACAAAGCACATTATACTCAGAATGACAGCAATGCTCTATAAGATGGTGCTCAAAGAAGGATGACGACTCAACATAAACATAAAAGAAGGGACCTTCGTAGAGGGAAGCAGGGATTAGTCATGTGCTAGAGCTTTTTACTTTTTATAGAACAGAAATAAAACAATTTTGAGATATGCATGCTTTCGTCAACGATTTCACAGCAAAGAAACTAGCTAGTCCCCTATGACAAGCAAGGCTTTTAGACTTGTGAGAGCAGCAGGCTTAGAGGAATGAGTACATTCCTCTTTCTCCTTGGTTTCACCACTATCCATTGTTTGAGCTAATTTCTCAGATTTGCATTGTGTGGAGGAGAATTGTGAGTTATGTTTGTATTTTCCTTAAGCTTCTCTCGGGTTGATTCAAGTGAAGACGTAATCCATCGACACCGGTTGAAAGGGGGGAAATGACCTTGCTCGTCACAAGTTATATCTAGCTCTCTACTGCTCCCTCATGAGCTTAAAAATAGAGGCACAAAAGGAGTATTTTGAATATTTTAAAAGTAGCACATGGAAAATTTACTTGGAATGGCAAGAAATACCATGCATAGGCAGATATGGTGGACTCAGCTGGAATACTTTAGCTTAAGGAATTTGGATGCACGGATGGACCATTACACCCAGTACAAGTGGAGGCTAGCAAAAGATGGGAAAGCGACCAAATTTGAGCATTACTGTCATAATCATGCTTTGCGACAAAATACTTAATGAGTAAAACATAAGAGAGGTTCTTCAATTCTAAAGTACAATAAACCGGCATGGCATAACAGACTGTATTTTTAGTCTTTCAACATGTGTGAACATGTGCCAAGTCAATCCGAATAAATCTTTTGGAGGAGGATCTCACTTCACCATTCCACATTATGAGCAAAATAACGCATGTTAACATCAAAATAACATATTATACCCTCTTAGCTAGTTGAGACTAACCATTAGAAAACATAAACTACGAAGCAACATTATACACACATCATTTTTAAGTTTAAACAAATAACTAACCAACCAAATAAAGCTCCAATCAACTCTCCAGAAAGGGTATATATAAAATATATAACAATCAGCTCATTATTGTGATGGTGCATGATGCCAACACAAAGATATAATAGATAATAAATTAAGATACAAACGCTTCAAGTTTATGCAAGTTTCTATGTTGCTCAAAAAACAAAGTCGAAGGTTTGCAAACTGAGAGGTTGTTGATGTAGAGGGATGCAAAGGCATCCCCAAGCTTATGGTTTTGACCAATCTTGGATATTTCTCAATTTGATGTTCCTTCATTCCCTGTGAAAAAACTTCAACACAAAAACTCTCCCATTCTTTTTCTACGGTTAGACATTAGTATACTAAAGATAATATTTCCAAAGTGCTGCCATTAAACTAAATTTTGTTTTCAAGTTACAGGGAGATTGCTTAAGTGGCCAACTTTAAAATAATGGATTATATCCAAAAAGAATCAAATGAAAACGCAAAGAGGCCACTTTTGCAACAAAAGTCAGAATCTGTCCAGAAAAACAGCAGCTAGAAAACATAATTTTTAAGTAAACTTAAACGTCTCTGAAATTTTCGCCAATTTTTGAGCGCACAGAGGATTAGTAGATACTTTCTCTGTAAAAAAATTGTGACATTTAGAGCTTCCAGTAAAACATGAAAAATCGGGCAGTGAACAGCAAATACTGAAAACAGAAAAACCACTTTTTAATTATGCATCAACTAAAACCAAATGGGTAAAACTTGGTACTTTATTTTTGGAAAACTAAAAGACCAGAGGGCAAAACAAAAACAAATGGAAAGTAAAAACAAACCGACGCTCCAAGAATAGCACATAATATGTAAAGCAATAAAAATATAGTACCACGGGTGAAAACTGATGATTGTCGATGAAGAAGGGGATGCCTTGGGCATCCCCAAGCTTAGACGCTTGTGACTTCTTGTATATTTCAGAGGAGGTCCATGGGAACCTCCCCAATATTGAGCTTTTATCCCTTCTTGATCTTCCTTCATCACCTCGCTCTTGAATACTTGAAAACTTTCTTCACACAAAACTTCTAATAAACTTCATTAGAGGGTTAGTTCTCAAACAAAATAATCCACCTTCAGTTCTCACTTAACAAATTAAATGAACTTGTTCCTAAACATTAGCTACTGCCACAAAGATCTAAGTGATGCTCCGGGATCAAAAGAACTCCACTTTGCCCGTAAAAGAAGCGATGTAAGAACAAGGACAGAATCTGTTAGCACCCGTTTTTGGCAGGTCCCGGGTTCAAGCTCACTCAAGGAAATGGCGACTCGGTGGTGACCCGGCAGGAGTCAACCCGGCAGGAGTTAACCCGGTTTAGTCAGAACCCGGGTCACAGGTTCAAGCTTACTCGGAAGAAAATGGACGACTCGGAGAGAACCTGGGGTGACGACCCGGCAGGAGTTAACCCGGTTTAGTCAGAAACCGGTGTAGGTTAGACTTGAGCTTTCTGAAGATTCCAAAAGCTGCACCGGAGATGCTGGAAGAGAGGTGATTTAATACTTGCAAAGCCCAAAATAGAAGTCGGATGGTGATAGAACAAGTTCGGGGTCAACCCGGAAGGACAAAAGGTGACTTTCCAAAAGAAGCCGGAGATGACGTTTGCAGTCCGTATCCAGTACGATGCCGGCCATGAATTTTACCTAGTTTAGAAATAGAAAACGACCTATATCATGAGTTGTAATCCTTGTAGAAGTATAATGCTTGTACGGGAAGTCCAGCTGCCTCGCTATATATGTAGGAGGTGACAGCCGATTGAAATTAAGCAAACAATCGACAATCAATACAAACCCTACTTTTTTACCCTCAAACCCTTGTTCTTGCTTCCGTTATTTGGCGACTTCGCGTAAGATCATCGAGTATCGACAATCTAGTTGAGAGCGGTCGAATCCAGCTTAACTCAGCCAATCGTCGCCGGCTTCCTCCGACGGGGTCCCTCCCGAGGGGCTGGGGCTTCTGGTTCTAAAAAGAACCGGCCTGTTGTCTTGCGTATCGCGCTACAGGTCGGCCTCCCGCGGGCGAGTTGCGGAGCATCTCCCCCGGCACCACAGGTACACGAGGACGTGTTCGTGTGACGCGTTTTTAGCGCAACACACTTTTTGGCGACTCTGCTGGGGAAGATTTCTAACCTAAATCGGGCAGCAATGACCGGTTCAAAGGCTACAGATCTGTCCGGCATCACCACCGATAACATCATCAAGCCTACTCTCAAGGATTTGTCGGAGGGACAACGCCAAGGCCTGGATGAGTGGAAGAAGAAGAGAAGCAAGGAGTTCGAGGCGCGGTGACTCAAGCGGGAGCAGGAAGACGAGGAGTTGTACTTGGCCAGCTTCAAGTTAGATCGGCAAGGTGTAACCGCGCCGATCAAGGAGCCGGAATATGTACCTCTGAACATCGACACCGACAAACCCGCTGTAAGTAACAGTACCTTTTCTCCTAAGCAATTAGCCGAGATTAAGTTTCATGTTTCACAAGGTACGAACAATGTTTATGATCTTATGTTGGAACATGAGAAGGCTAAGAGAAACACCATCCAAGGCCAGACATCGGACGCACAACCGATGAGCCCGTACAGGGAAAACTGGCTTGTTAATGCATTACCTTGTCCGACTCCGATCCAGAGTTCATCTTACCCGGCGGGACAGACGGGACCAGCGGTGCGACTTCTGGGACGCGGGTCAATGCCGAATTCAAATTCGGCTCCTTGGATGCAAGCCGGCCCTGTGGCCAATTCTGCTCCTGTTCCGAGTCAATCGGCCAACATGGACGATTTAGTAGTCGAGTTCAGGAAAAAATTGGACCAGTTAGCATATGACAAATTCGGGGTTATGCCTAAACATAGAACCTACGTTAAACCCTACCCCGAATATTTTGATTTACAACCCTACCCACCTGGCTATAGAGTGCCCGAGTTTTCCAAATTTAATGGGGTGGATAACAAGTCGACATGGGAACATATTAGTCAATATTTGGCTCAATTAGGCGAAGCTAATCATGATCACATCAAAGTTCGCTTATTCTCTTTGTCATTAACTGGGTTGCTTTTTCTTGGTTTTCGGCTTTAGCTCCTAACTAGACTGGTGACCCGCGCGTTTGCGCGGCTAGATTTTGTTTGTGAATCAGATGGTGTACAAATATGCTAAGGTCAGTGTTTGAAGAAACAACTGAACATATATATACACAATTTGTGAGATAAACGCGTATTTAATAAAAAAAGTTGCATCTAAGTTGATTGATATTATATTATATCAATGTTGAAGTTGCAGGAGTGTGTTATAATCTTGATTCCCAAATCGCTACCGTACGTTGGATGTCCCATGATGGTCAACTTAGACATAACAAAATGGCAATCTATTTACGAATTTGGCCGACCAAACGAAAATTTATTTTATTAATGCTACTGAGTTGCTATCGTAGAATCTGTCGAGTGTTAATTTCTAATTTAGTACTACATTATCTGCCATCTGTGGTTTGATATTTAAATCAAGCATGTACAAATCATAAAGCAACGTACTTGCCTAATTCTTTTTGCTATTCTAACCGAAATTATGTATTTATGACCTCAGCCATGACATGATCATCACATACAATGCGATGCTTTATGCATGTGTGTCCTTCTGAAAAATGTTTTGTATTACCCGCAAAAAATTTGTTTTGTATGCACCTTAAAATATTTTTTTTTTGCTGCTTGAAACTCTGATTAGTCGGTTAGATCCGTATAAATAATCAATATGTACAACCATATGGCCAGACTATTTTCCCTGTTGTCCATTACGTAGTGCATGTGCATGCAAACTCTCTTCTCCTTTTTTATCTTCTCTGATCTATGTTTCCAGAAAGACGTATTGTACGCGCAGATTCTTCATATCCTCTTGCACGTAGCGCGTGTAAACTCTTTTCCGATCCCTTCGCCTTTTCTATTTGATCTCTATCTCATGCAATATGAGAAATATATGTTTTTCTCGTCTAAAGTTTTTTTACTACGTTGGCATCATCCTGGCTGCAGCCACGAATCAGCTGGGTCCGGCTGGAGGGGGTTGGTTTTTTTTTTTTTTTTGGAGACTCAAGGAGGGGATTGATTTGGTCTGGCATATTATCTAACACATCGGTCTTTCTTTCCTACACGGGAACACAAACGTCTTTAGCGCTTTTATAATTTGACGTGTCCGGCCGGAGCGTGCTATTGATTGGTGCGGCCCGTTCGATACTAACACATGGTTTTCTTTTTCTGCCCTGCATAATATACGTTTCATGCGTGAAAAGTTGTACACGATATTTTTGTGCGTAACTTTTACATCTCTTCGATCTCAACCGTTATAATCTAAATCAACGCTGTACATAATTTTAGCTTATGTGGACGAACGTGGTAGCTTTATTTTCTATTGTTTTAAGTATATAATAGATTCTATACACACTTGGTTCCACTTGGAGCAAAAGTTTCATGAGCACTTTTATGCTGGAGAGATCGAATTAAAGTTGTCCCATCTTACGTCGGTTAGGCAAAAACATGATGAATCGGTATCCGATTATATCAAGAGATTTCGAAACACCAGAAACCGATGTTATAGCCTGGCGATAACTGAAAGAGATATGGCCGACTTAGTTTTTAACGGGTTGAGAACGTATCTGAAAGAGAAGCTAGGAGGACACGAGTTTTCCTCTGTCAGGCAGGTTAAGGAGAGAGCTCTGGCTCATGAAAACCGAGTTAATGAGTACAAAGATTCGCATTGGATGAGCAAAGGTCGGCTTAACGCTATCGAACATGATGCCGACTCCGGTGATGAAGCCGATGTTTACGTAGCCGAGTTTGTTTGGCCGAGTAAAGCCAAACCCTATATGTGTGATGACCTAAAGCCGGTTCGTAAGAACCGGGATGATGAGGTGAAGTGTAGCTTTGACGTAGGCAAATGTGATAGGATATTTGATGCCTTGTTAGAGGACAAAGTGATCCGAGTTAACCATGTTATCCCGTCACCTGATGAATTAAGGCGACGTGCTTATTGCAAGTATCACAATTCTTTCTCTCATGCTACTAACGATTGCAATGACTTTCGTCGACAGATTCAATCGGCCCTCAACGATGGACGATTGAGCTTTGCTGGCATGGCTATTGACACACAGCCGTTCCCAATGAACGTGCTAGATTTGGAAGGAAAGAAAGTTCTTCTTCAGCCAGAAGCGGCCGAAGGCGCTAACAAATCTAATATGGTTATTGGTGAGCCCAGGAAAGAAGCCGACAACAAGGAAGCAAGGAGAGAGATCACATTGAGCCGGCAACCCGATGGAAAGGAGGTTATCAAGATCACCGTCAGAAACTCCACACTCGGGGGGCAACAACCACGAGCAAGAGAATCACCACCCCGGTTCATGAAGCCCAGGAACCCAGAAGTCGTCAAGTGGAAGACGAATCAGGTTGAATACAAGCCAAAGAAAATCAAACCGACTTTCGACATGCTGTTGAATAAATATGTGCGCCAGGGCGGGTCTAAGGTAACCCGACAACATGGGAAGCGGACTAGGTCACCATCTATCGAGGGAAGTTACCGGCATCAAGAGTCGGCTGGGGAGTCTAAGCGCCAAGTAACCCGGCAAACTATGCAAAGCCGACTCGTGTATCCCGATGATTCCTCATATTGGCGAGTCAAGGAGCAAGGAGTCAAAGCAGCCGACATAGAGGGGGGGTGATCCCGGACAAATCATTGGTCATTGGGACGCATGTGTTGAAACTGAAGGACCCGGTTACAAAGCCAGCAAATGATAAGCCGATACTTGCTATCGTGCCTAAAGCAACATCCAGTGACCATGAAGCCGGACCTAGCCAAACCGAAGTAACTAGACCCCGGGATCCAAAATATACCCAGCCGAAGTGGTGCCCGCCGGGTGTAACGAAGACACAGAAGCGGAAGCTGCAAAGGGCAAGGAACCGGGAAAAGGCAGAAAAGGAGACTGAGCAAGCTAGAGACACCGAGTTCAACGCTGAAAGACCAATAGTGTCGGCTCAAGTATGGGTACCAAAACCGACTCCTCCGATAGTTCCATTAATGATTACACCGAGTTCTGCTATGAAAAATGAAACGGGGCCGGTTTCGGTACCGGCCATTACTTATTCATCATGGGCGGATGAGGTGGAAGCAGCGGATTTGGAAGCAGAGGACAAGCCGGTAGCAGACGAGTCGGATACCGAGTCAGCAAATGGAGACTCGGCAGAGGATTCGACGGGCGAGGAGCTGGTAGGTGATGACGGGATTGATGAGAGTGTTCTTCTCCCTCAACAACGCCAACAAGTACTCTTCATACCCTGAAAGGAAAATAATATATTAGGGATAGGTTGAGCCTCCAAGTGCAGAGTATGTAGAAGTGGTAGTTTTTTCCCCAAGAAGGTGACTCGAGGGTTTAAACTCTCGGGGAATCAGTAGTGTGGGTTTTATCTTCTTGTCCTTCTCTAGATTTCCTGCAAACAAGTAAATTGCTTTGTGCCCTCAACCTCACCAAGTGGTTGTCAAGCACAAGGTGTGAGAATGATATTAAGATAGTAAATGATGCAAAACAATAAATAAATATGCAATGATGGTGAATAAATATGCAAGGATGGTAGTAATGATGATGGATAGTATTTATGGGGTTTTTATATGTGAATGCAAGAAGTAAAAGTGTTTTTGTATTTTCTGATTTTAAAATGGCTGAATGTGAAAGATGCTTAAAAGTGGTTGGAAAAGTGTTTCTTATGATTAAAAATGGACCGGGGTTCATGGTTTCACACATGCACTCTCTCTTTAATATAGTGTGGCAAATGAGTAGACATAGATTTAACATATGAGATTGCAAACAAGTTTAATCATGTTACTAATTATATGGGCATCACGTCCTAACATAGAGACCTTTTGATTATTAGTCTCACTTATACTCCACCAAGATGTGAACTAAATCATGCATCTTAGTAATTAAGATAACATCAGAGTATAGCTTTAAGATTAATGACATGAAGTGAAAATAAACACATGATGGATTTAGTCTTAGGTAGAGGCATGTCACTCCTCCTACCCTTCAACATGGTGTTTTCGTTTATCCCTAGTGAGGCAACAAAGTAGGGTAAACACCCAATGGATCATGATATTCAAGTTGTCAGCTTATCACTTCACCACCCCCGTTACTCCAACTAATGCACACGTTCCCCCACACACGCTCTCATAAACATGCTTGATCATAACAAGGATATAAGAACGGGGTACATAATATGCATCTACTTTCATAACTGAAATATAACATTGCAATCTCAACATATATTAACTCATAGAAAGATCCACCACAATGGTAATACAACGGTGACCGTAATCATGTTCAGCAGCTCATACGGTGCTAATTAGTGAAGCTCAAGAGAGAGAGAGAGAGAGAGAGAGAGAGATACATATGCTACTGCCACAAACCCATAGTCCAGAGGTGGACTACTCCCTCTTCATCATGGAGACGGTGGAGATGTTGATGCAGAAGGTGGAGACCTCTCTGGCAGGGCTCCGCCGGAGTTTTCCCCCTCCAATCTGCAGCCTCCTGGTCTCTGTTTCTTGTTTCTCTCGTGTGGTGGCCCTCCTCTAGAAAAACATCGGGGGACCTCTTATATAGGCGTTTTTAGGTCACGAGGAAGCTTCTGGGCGAAGGATCGATGCAAACGGGGCCACGAGGGCTGATTGGGATAGGCCCACGCGGCCTAGTACTATAGCCGCGTGGGACCCTCCCTTTTGGTCCTTCGGCCTCCGTTCGTTGACTTCTTTCACTCCCAAATCTTCTCCTTCCAAAATAATGACCCCCGTAAATTTATAGCTCATTATGACGTCGTTAAGATCCTGAAACAAATAAGGAAAGAAATAGGGGTTTTCTGCCTGCGCAGGATTAATTCCATAAAAGGGGATATCATCATAAATTACCAAAAGTCATTAAATAACAGTAATATACCCCTTATATGATGCAAATATGATTGGGATATGACTATTATAGTGCAAAGTTCATGTATTCATTTTAGATGCATCAACATCCCCAAGCTTAACTCATGCTCGTCCTCGAGTATGAAAGTGATAAAACTAACATGAACTTTGCAATATAATAAAAACATAGATATAAAAGATGATTGCTACTACTACATAAAGTCAAATGATTCATTATTTCAAAGAAGTAGCAATATGCAAACAGTTTATAAAGTGATATCAAGTATTCAAATGAAAAGATGTTTAATGATAGTTCACAAAGTGCAACATAAAAGATAGTACTATGGACATTCTTAATTTTGCATACTTGAGGTCCATAGAGTGTAGATAATCTGAATATAAAAGGTGGACACTTTGGAAATGATATATAAATAAGTAGAGGTAAAGCATGCATAAGTTTCATCTATCCTCCAAAATATTCTACTTAAGTTATTGAATGCAATGGTAATACTTGGTGTCAAGCTCTCATTCCCCTATCATAGCATCTTGAATGATTAAAGTTGAATGTGAAAGCAAATATGAGTAGTGGCCTTGATAAAGTAAAGGTTAGATGTCTCATGCCCCTTGAATACAAGTGCCTACACCATGATTACTCAACTTGGGAAACAAAGCAAGTTTAAGTTATCTATCATTGTAAGTAATAACGGTATCATCAAGAGTCTCAACTGCGGTACCTCTTGTCCCATGATATGGATCAAGCCCATATCAAAACAACAAGACAAACAAACATATTGAACAATCTCAACACCCTCTTTATTTACCACTTGATATAGCTTTTTATTGTAGGGTGTATCACAGAGGTTTCAAAATAGCATGTAAGTAAATTTCCACCATGAATGATGCATGGCTTAGATTAGCGGCCCAGGTTTCTCTCTAACCATTTATACAAACTCATTTAAACTTAACTCTATTTCCACATTTATTTCGTCATGATAGGCATCCAAAGACAAAAGTACATGATATCAACTAAACAAATGATGAAACATGTTGAAAGCTTTGCATGTGACAGCACATATGGGCTAACTCCCAACCTTAAACATTTATCAAGCCACTATCTTCATAATATTAATCACAATGGTTCATCTTTTTTAATGCAATAAAAGTAAAGTGTGCATCAAGTTCGCGAGAGCTTTTTAACCAACTTTTACCATTACAATAAATAACATCTTCATTTTAATTTAGAGGCATAGATTACACAAATAACATGATAAACATACTTGGAATAGCATAAAGCTAATAGGTAGATATGGTAGACTCACTGTAAAAACTTGGGCTGAAGGTGTTGGAAACAAGTTTTTACTTGTTGAAATTTTTGGGCTAGCAAAAGGGAGAAAGATGACCATCTAGATGCATGCATGAGTGTCCATAGAACTAACTAATTCATCTCAAACAAAGCGAAATAACATACAGCATCAAAACATGAATAAAAGATAGCTCATGGTAAAGCATTTGCAAATTATTACTCATAACGAAACTCATGAATCATGCAACTATATGTGTCATTAAAAATCAACTTAGACATCCCTTTTCCCAATACAACAAAAGCATGCAAGATATTTCAACCCACATTTCCAGTAGCATTCTCATATATAAATTATAGTGTGGTGGTCTCACAAAATAAAAATCAAAGCAAAACAAACTAAAAGACGCTCCAAGTTTATGCGATAAAGTGCAATGATAGAAAAACAGAAGTTAGACGTGTGCAAACCGAGAGTGTTTTGGTTCAGTGGGGATGTTCACATCCCCAAGCTTATGGTTTTCACCATCCTTGGATAACTCATGGTGCATCTCCTCCAATCCCTGTGAAAAAACTTCAAAACACAATTTCTCCCATCTCTTTTCTGTGGGGTGATATTAGTAGAGATAAATAAAAAAGTTTCTTTGCTGCATATAATCCATGGATTAAAATTCATATGAATGACCAGAGAATTTATAATGTTGTATGCCTACTCATAAACTTAATTGGATCAACTCAATAGTTCAAACTATGCATAAAACAATATGGGACAGAATCTGTCCAGAAAAACAGCAGCAGCAAAACGTATTTTTCTGTCCTACTTAAACTTGTCGAAAAAATCTGAAAACATTCAGACATACAGAGGATGAAAAGTTGCAGTTACATTAAAAATCTCAGCTCATTTGGAGTTACAGAATAGGAATGAAAAATCAAACCGTGCACAGACTCTGTGCAGGAATAAAATCTCCAACATAGAAATAGCAACTTTTTCAAACCAAAATGGGTAAACTTGGCACTTTATTAAAAATTCCAGAAACTAAACTAAGAAAACAATCTATTGTACAGCAAGAGGACTCAAAGAAAATCCAAATAAAAACAACCGGGTTGCCTCCCGTAAAGCGCTTTCTTTATAGCCATATAGCTAGGCTTACTTACTTGTTGTTTTACCGAAGATGAAGCTCATGAGGGAGCTTAAAAGTTGTGCCCTTCATCCTTGGGAAGTGTTCCATGCATTTCTTGTGTGGAAACTGAAACTTCACATTCCCTTCCTTTGAATCAATGATAGCCCCTGTGGTACGAAGAAAAGGTCTTCCCAAAATAATAGGACTAGAGGTTTTATTCTCCATATCCATGATTAGAAAATCCACAGGTACAAAAGTCATATGTAACTCTACCATAACATCACTTACTTTTCCTAAAGCATGTTTAATGGTATTATCAACAAGTGCAAGTCCAATAGAGCATTTTTCAAGATTCTTTAATTCAAGTGATTCATATAATTCTTTAGATAAAACTGAGACACTAGATCCTAGATCAAGTATGGCATGGTGTGTCTCTTTTCCAATAGTTACTAGCACCTTGGGGATCCAAGCATCCCCAAGCTTAGGTGGTATCATAGCTTCTTGATTGAATCTAGCAATTTTCTATTTCAAGACATGATTAGCAATATAGGAACCAAAACCAGATTTGTTAACATCAATAGAAGGATCACTTGCAAATTTTTGTAAGATAGATATTAATTCATGCAAGCTACTATTCTCCAAATCAATCAAAGGATCATTAACTTCACTAAGCATCTTAACTTCTTCAACTTTTCTTTCATCATGTTCAGTTTTACTAACTTCTTCTTTTAAAGACATAAGATGAGACATAAAAGGCAACATATATTCAGGATAATTTATCAATTCATTCAGAGTTTCCTCCAAAGTAAGAGGAACATTTTCAGCAATATTAATAGAATTCAATCCAACCACAGGTGGTGCTTGTGGTTTTCCAGCAGACATACTCAATAAAGTGGCTTGATTATCAACAAGTTTTTATGTGTTTTTAATTTTTTATGCAAAACTGAAAATAAAATGACACTAAACAATGCAAACTGAATTAACTAATGCAAAACAAAATGCAAAACTAAAAATAAAAAATGCAAACCGAAATCTAAAAATGATATGCAAGACAAAAACAAAACAAAATAAAATGCTTGAAGGTAAAGATGGACAAGATGATGCTCACGTAGGTGCAACCTCCCCAAGCTTAGGTGTTAGCACAAGTTGGTGATGAAGTTGACTTTGTTGTGATATCCTTGGACAAAACCTTCCAGCTATGATTCCCCGGCAACGGCGCCAGAAAAAACACGTGATGACGGGATTGATGAGAGTGTTCTTCTCCCTCAACAACGCCAACAAGTACTCTTGATACCCTGAAAGGAAAATAATATATTAGGGATAGGTTGAGCCTCCAAGTGCAGAGTATGTAGAAGTGGTAGTTTTTTCCCCAAGAAGGTGACTCGAGGGTTTAATATCGAACTCTCGGGGAATCAGTAGTGTGGGTTTTATCTTCTTGTCCTTCTCTAGATTTCCTGCAAACAAGTAAATTGCTTTGTGCCCTCAACCTCACCAAGTGGTTGTCAAGCACAAGGTGTGAGAATGATATTAAGATAGTAAATGATGCAAAACAATAAAGAAATATGCAATGATGGTGAATAAATATGCAAGGATGGTAGTAATGATGATGGATAGTATTTTTGGGGTTTTTATATGTGAATGCAAGAAGTAAAAGTGTTTTTGTATTTTCTGATTTTAAAATGGCTGAATGTAAAAGATGCTTAAAAGTGGTTGGAAAAGTGTTTCTTATGATTAAAAATGGACCGGGGTTCATGGTTTCACACATGCACTCTCTCTTTAATATAGTGTGCCAAATGAGTAGACATAGATTTAACATATGAGATTGCAAACAAGTTTAATCATGTTACTAATTATATGGGCATCACGTCCTAACATAGAGACCTTTTGATTATTAGTCTCACTTATACTCCACCAAGATGTGAACTAAATCATGCATCTTATTAATTAAGATAACATCAGAGTATAGCTTTAAGATTAATGACATGAAGTGAAAATAAACACATGATGGATCTAGTCTTAGGTAGAGGCATGTCACTCCTCCTACCCTTCAACATGGTATTTTGGTTTATCCCTAGTGAGGCAACAAAGTAGGGTAAACACCCAATGGATCATGATATTCAAGTTGTCAGCTTATCACTTCACCACCCCCGTTACTCCAACTAATGCACACGTTCCCCCACACACGCTCTCATAAACATGCTTGATCATAACAAGGATATACGAACGGGGTACATAATATGCATCTACTTTCATAACTGAAATATAACATTGCAATCTCAACATATATTAACTCATAGAAAGATCCACCACAATGGTAATACAACGGTGACCGTAATCATGTTCAGCAGCTCATACGGTGCTAATTAGTGAAGCTCAAGAGAGAGAGAGAGATACATATGCTACTGCCACAAACCCATAGTCCAGAGGTGGACTACTCCCTCTTCATCATGGAGACGGTGGACATGTCGATGGAGAAGGTGGAGACCTCTCCGGCAGGGCTCCGCCGGAGTTTCCCCCCTCCAATCTGTAGCCTCCTGGTCTCTGTTTCTGGTTTCTCTCGTGTGGCGGTCCTCCTCTGGAAAAACGTCCGGGGACCTCTTATATAGGCGTTTTTAGGTCACGAGGAAGCTTCTGGGCGAAGGATCGATGCAAACGGGGCCACGAGGGCTGATTGGGATAGGACCACGCGACCTAGTACTGTAGCCGCGTGGGACCCTCCCTTTTGGTCCTCCGGCCTCCGTTCGTTGACTTCTTTCGCTCCCAAATCTTCTCCTTCCAAAATAATGACCCCCGTAAATTTATAGCTCATTATGACGTCGTTAAGGTCCTGAAACAAATAAGGAAAGAAATAGGGGTTTTCTGCCTGCACAAGATTAATTCCATAAAAAGGGGATATCATCATAAATTACCAAAAACATTAAATAACAGTAATATACCCCTTATATGATGCAAATATGATTGGGATATGACTATTATAGTGCAAAGTTCATGTATGCATTTTAGATGCATCAGTAGGAAACGAGTCGGAGAATCTACCGGATGAAGATTTACTGGATTACGAGAGTACGCCGACTCGGGTAGGTATGGACATTAACATGGTATATTATTTGCCTGCTGAATTCCGTGCTGTAGAAGAAGAAGCCGAGGTAGCGCAGCTCAACTTCGGACCCAAGAATGCCGTCTTCGAGAAACCTGAGGGACCGGTTAAGCACCTTAAACCTTTGTACGTCAAAGGACATATCAACGGGAAGCCGGTTACCAGGATGATGGTTGATGGAGGTGTTGTGGTAAACCTAATGCCGTATTCCGTCTTCAAGAAATTACAATTAGAGGATGATGATCTCATGAAGACGAACATGGTATTGAACGGGTTCGAAGGAGGAGAAGGAGTAGAGGCCAAAGGAGTTATTAGTCTGGAGCTCACAGTGGGAAGCAAGACTTTGGCTACTGCATTCTTCGTTGCTGAGGTGCAAGGGAATTACAATGTGTTACTCGGACGAGATTGGCTCCATGCGAATCAGTGCGTGCCATCTACCATGCACCAGCAACTTGTACAATGGATCGACGATGAGATTGAAGTCGTTCATGCTGATAGCTCGGCATGTATTGCTTTAGCCGAGTCCATTGTTGATTGGCAACACTCAAATGCTACATGTCTTTCGGGGCATGATTTATCCGGGTTCGAGTGCTACCAAGGACGGATTCGTGCCAGTATCCTTAAAGCCGGTTGGAGGTAATCGGCCGCAACTCAAATAGATGGATCCCAACAACAATGAGTGGTTGCAGAAGCGTCTGGACAAGTATCGGACAGAGAGGAATGATCTGTGTGAAGAAATTGAAGAACCAGACGACATGGATAAGTTGGGACAAGGTTTTATGTCAGCCAACCCGCTCGAAGAAGTGGATATCGGGGATGGCATTGTTCCCAGGCCGACATTTGTAAGCTGGAATTTAGAAGCCGATTATAAATCCTAATTAATCACGCTAGTGAAGGAATACGTTGACTGCTTTGCCTGGGAGTACCACGAGATGCCCGGGTTAAGCCGAGAGCTCGTTGAGCATTGTTTACCGATAAAAGCCGGTTTCAGGCCATATAAGCAACCGGCTCGTAAATTCAACCCGGCGATATATGACCGGATCAAAGAAGAGATTGGCCGGCTTCTAAAAGCCAATTTTATCCGGCCTTGCAAATATGCCGAATGGATTTCCAATATTGTGTCGGTCGAGAAGAAAGGATCCGGTAAGATCAGGGCATGCATAGACTTCAGAGATCTAAACCGAGCTACGCCCAAAGATGAATATCCTATGCCAATAGCCGACATGCTTATCAATGATGCCTCGGGACACCGAGTCATCAGCTTTCTGGACGGAAACGCGGGGTACAATCAAATATTTATGGCCGAAGAGGACTCGGCCAAGACAGCGTTTCGCTGCCCCGGGTTCGTTGGTTTATTCGAGTGGACAGTAATGACTTTTGGATTGAAGAATGCCGGTGCCACATATCAGAGAGCGATGAACTTAATATTTCATGATCTTCTTGGAGTCATACTGGAAGTGTGTATTGATGGCATGGTTGTTAAATCGGAAGGCGAGTTAAATCATTTGGCCTACTTACGCCTCGCGTTTGAAAGGATGAGGAGGTATGGGCTCAAGATGAATCTGTTGAAGTGTGCTTTTGGCGTGTCGGCTGGGAAGTTTCTCGGTTTTATTATACATGAATCCGGCATAGAAATTGACCCGGCAAAGATTGAAGCTATCCAGAAAGTGTAGGCGCTGAGTTGTAAAAAGGACATGCAGAAATTCGTAGGCAAGGTAAATTATTTGAGAAGGTTTATTACTAACTTGTCTGGAAAAGTTGATGCGTTCACACAGATACTTCGGCTCAAGAATGATGACGAGTTCACCTGGGGGGCAAAGCAGCAAGAGGCATTTGATAGAATAAAAGTTTGCTTGTCTAAACCTCCAGTTCTGAGAAAGCCGGCTCGTGGTCAACCGTTCCGGCTTTATATTGCTGCTGAGGAAAAGGTGATTGGGGCAGCATTGACTCAAGAAGCCGAAGGTCAAGAGTACGACATCACATACCTAAGTCGGCGACTACTACTGGATGTCGAGTCCAGGTACAGCTTTGTGGAAAGGTTGTGCATGTCTCTTTATTTTGCTTGCACCAAATTGCGCCATTATGTTTTATCTAGTGAGTGCAAGGTTCTTAGTCAAACCGATGTCATCGAACACATGATACATAGGCCGATTCTCAGTGGACAAATCGGCAAATGGGCGTATGGGTTGATTGAATGGCTCCCAAGTGCAGGAGATCAATTGTAGTACTTTTCAATAAAGAAAGGTTGTCGAAACCACGATGAGCTGAGGGTATTGGTTAGCAAGTTTGACAATGAAAACAATAGTAAATGCAGTAATTTGGTGTTTTTGGGTTTATAGTTTGCAAGAATATAAAGTGCAGAAAGTAAATAGCAATAAGTAAATGCTCTCAATGAGAGAAAGCCCAATCCTCTATGCAGCAAGAGGACAAGCTCAAGTGTGTGTGAACTTATATATGACAAACGTTCCCAAGGGCGGCATGTATTTACTTAGCATAAAGATTTCTACACAATATGGTGAATATGTTGTCAAGTTTCATTCCCTTAGGTCGGAGCCTAAATTAGTTGTAGCCATAGATATGAGCAAATTACACCACTTATGATGGGTCCTAGAGCCATTCTCATGAACATCTAAGAATCATTAAGACATAAATGTCCCACCATAGCAATTAGTTCATTGGTCCCCGACGTATAATCCCTCCAATGCAACTCAAAGTATTGGAAAACGGTTTCTGTCAATTCCGTCCCTTCCAACCACTATCATTGCATCAAAGTATTCTCCTATGAGCCCATACAGGTGAAGTAATATGCAGTCGACGTTCGCATAAAACCATCATAGAACAATATAAAAGATAAAAACTTGACCACATACTCATGACATATTATATGGAAATCATAGCCAATTCATCCTATGCCCTCGGGAACATGGGGATCTACTCACAAGTGAAAAACATGATATGGATCAGTGGCATATGGAATACAACACAATCTGAAAATATAATCTCTCCACCAAATAAAGACAAGATGCCAATCACAAACATGCAAATAGCCCTTAAAACAATATCCAGGGTTCAATCAATTACAAACTATGAGGGGAATGAGATGGATCTTGGAGATGGTGATGGTGATGATGATGGTGCTGGTGGTGATGTTGATGGAGCCTCCCCCTACGCCAAGGAGGAGTGGTGATGACGATGGCGTCGATTTCCCCCTCACCGGAGGCTCCGCTGCAGCAGGATCTGCCCTCTCCCGGAGTAGGAGAAGACTTTCGCCTCCGCCTCTGTAAATCTGGGGAAAAATATGGCGTAGGTTTTCTGGCGAGATGGAGGCGTCTGTAAAAACGAGGAGCCGAGACGACGGTTGATACGTCTCAAATGTATCTATAATTTTTTAGTGATCCATGCTAGTTTTGTGATATTGCCACATGTTTTTACTGTCATTTATATCATTTTTATGCATTTTGTCGGACTAACCTATTGACAAGATGCCCAGTGCCAGTTCCCTATTTATGCTGTTTTTGTATTTCAGAAAATTTACTTCTAGAAATATTCTCGGAATTGGACTAAAATTTACGGAGAATTTTTACTCGACGAAAGACACCAGAAGACCAAAGGGGATCCTGAGGGGCCACCCACAGGGCGTAGGCGGCCTCCTGCCGTGGCCCCCCTAGGACCCATGGGTGGGGCCCGCCCCTGCTCCTGGGGCACCCCCTCGGCCCCCTACGACGCCTATAAAATCCCTTTTAACCTAAAAACGTCGAGGCGGCCATTATTTTCCAGAAACTCGACCCCGACGCGCCGTCACCGAAAACCCTAGTTCGGGGTCCAATCTGAAGCTGATCCCGGCACTCTGCCGGAGGGGAGATCGATCCCGGAGGGCTCTTCATCGCCATGCCTTCCTCCGGGATGATTTGTGAGTAGTCTCACCTTGGACTACGGGTCCATGGCAGTAGCTAGTTGGTAGTCTCTCTCTCTTGTGCTTCTTGTCTTATGATCTTGTGAGCTGCCTAACATGATCAAGATTGATTATTGTAATGCTATGTGATGTGTTTGCTGGGATCCGATGGATTATGAAGTTATGTTCAGATTGTGCATGATTCTTATATGAGTAATTTATGTTCTTGCATGCTCTCCGATGTGCGTAGTTACTTTGGCCAAGTGATTGTGTGTATCTCCAAGAGAGGGTATTTATGCTAGATAGTGGGTTCATGCCCCCTTTTGTTGCTGGGCACGAGTGACAGAAACGTCTAAGGGCGAGGGTGTGCTGTTGCTACTAAGGGTAAAACAACGGTGTTAATGTCTATTTTGATATTAGTATTGCTTACTTCATGCACTTTACTTAATGCAATTGTCTGTTGCTTGCAAGTTAATACCGTTGGGTGACAGGCTGGATAGCGATCCCACGGTGGACTTTTTAGACAAAGACGCAGTTGGACTCAACGGTCTTTTTGTCATAGCTAAATTGGGTTTGTGTCATGATCTTGTCAATTGCCTAGCTGTAATTCGTTCACCCATCACATGCATATTTTATTTACTTGAGAGACTCCACTAGTGAACCCATGGCCCCCGGTCCATCTTTTTACATTGTTTATAACCTCATTTACTTTCTTTTAATTATCATTATTCCTCTGGTCACTTTTCATATTTTATCTATTTCATCATACAATTAACCGCTTTGTGTTCTGCGAGACCGGAGAGATTGACAACCTCTCCGCCGTTGGGGACAAAGTATTTGGTTGAGTGTGTGCAGGTCCATGTCTGTTGAAGGTATCCCTAAGCGCCAGAGATCTTCATCATTCACCTCATTATTGATTTCAAAGTCCTACTGGTTCGATAAACCTCGGTCCTTAATTGAGGGGAAACTGCTACTAGCTGCAATTCCGCCTTCGCTTGGGGCACCACCCAACTTATCAATATCTACCATCAAGCAGTTTTCTGGCGCCGTTGCCGGGGACTTTGGAGCTACAACAAGGGGAGTCTCATACTCTCAATCTCTTTACTTTGTTTTTGTCTTGCTTGCTTTATATCTCGTTTAGTTTATTTTCCTGCTTCAAAATTTTAAAACCCAGAAAAAATTAGTGTATTCTTTATTTTCATTTTGTTAGTATGCTTAGTTATTTACTTGTTTTCAATGGTTAACTTCTTTGAAACTAGATCTTATTGGCAAGGCGGGTTCATAGAGGAACAAAAAGAATATTATAAGGAATACCGCTTGTCTCAAAAAGGGATACACTTATGGAAAATAATAAATCAACTGAACAATTATGCTAGAGACTTGTGCTTTAAATATGACATATCTTATTGTTGTGACGAAGCTTCATGCTGCTTGAATTTTGAACACCTTCCTTTCCAATGTGCTTGCAATGCTAATGAAACCTTATCATCTTATGCTAAGGGAAACTATGATTTTTATGATGTGGAACAAATTGAAGAATTCGTTGCTTGGAAGGGTGCTTATGAAATTGTTTCTTTGCTTGAAAATGTTGATGATTGTCCTTATAAAACTGAAAGCTTTGCTATATTTAGCTATTCATGGATAATTACAGAGATGATAATGCTTATATTACTGAATATCTTAAGGGTTTATCTCCCCCAGAAGAAGAGACTAATGCCATCCAGGAGCCTATGGAAGAAGAAATGTCTGAAATTGTAAGCCCATTGGATGAAAAAGAGGAGGAGAGTGACGAACAAAAGGAGGAAGAATGGATCTACCCATGCCTACCTTCTAATGAGAGTAACTCTCTAACTCATACATTATTTGATTGTCCTCCTTGCTCACCAAAGGAGATTGAATGCTATGATCCTATTGATTCATTTGAAACATCCCTTTTTGATAAAAATGATCTTGCTATATATGATAATCCGTGCTATATTGATAAATCTTATGATAATCCTTTATTAACTCCAACCATTGAGATGCATGATAATGAAGAGTTGTGCTTAGAAAGTCTATATGATAAAGCTTTTGACGATGGTCCTATGTTACTTGATAATAAAAATTATAATGCTATTGAAAGTGGGTTTGATCCCACTATTTTTTAGATGGACCGAAATTATGTGCTTGTAGATCATGAAAAGCCTGTTTTAAGTGATAGATATATTGTTGAGTTTGTTCATTATGTTACGGAAAATTATTATGTGAGAGGAAAATATGGTTTTTTGAGTTCTCATGTTACTAAGACACCTCTCTTTTTGTTGCAAGTTTTGAAGTTGCACTTGCTTTGTCTTCCTATGCTACTAGCTTTATGCTTCAATGAATTATTTTTGTACAAGATGCCTATGCATAGGAAGTGGGTTAGGCTTAAATATGTTTGGTATTTATTTCTTGATGCTCTCTTTTGTCAACTCTTATTCTTATTAGAGCATCATTGAAATCATTAAGCCTAGCTAAAAGGCGTTAAAGAAAAGCGCTTGTTGGGAGGCAACCCATCTTTTATTTTCAGTTTGATTTTTGCTTTTCTTGAGTCATGAAGTTATTACCTATGTAGCAACTTCATTGTATCTTTTTCTTTGGTTTTTTGTGCCAAGTTTAGCCTCTAATGCATTGAAAGTGCGAGGTATTGTGTTGCTGTCCAAAAACAGATTATGTGCGCCTGTTGCACGAAAATCCTAAAATCGCCAGAATTTTATCTTTTTTCTGATAATTTTTGACAGAAAGACTGATGCTTTTATCTATCTTTCGTTAGTTTTAAGTTTTTTTATTTGAGCTGCAGAAGTGCCTCGAAAAATTTGATCTTTACAGACTGTTCAGATTTTGACAGATTCTGCTTTTATTTTGCATTTGTCTCTTTACCATCATCATATGTGATACTCTAGGGGTAGAGTGCCACATTGAGGCTTAGTAAACAATAGATAATGTTTAATGAAGTTTGTTTGCAATTTGTCATGAGTTGAACATATGTGCATTTTAATTTATGAGCACTAACCCTCTAATCAAATTATGAGAAGTTTTGTGTGAAGGGAGTTTTTAAGTTCCAAAGGAGAGGAATATGAAGAAATCGAGGATGGATCAGAGCTCAAGCTTGGGGATGCCCCCATGGCACCCCCTCTGAATATCAAGAACTATCAAGATTCAAAGCTTGGGGATGCCCAAGGCATCCCCTCATCTTCATCGACTATCATAAGGTCGTCTTCGTTGAACTTCGTTTTTATCACTTTACATATTATGTGCTATGCTTGGAGCGTCTTTTTACTTTCAGTTTTGGTAGTTTGTTTGCTAGTCATATCTTTGTTGGATCCTAGCTTTATTTGTGTGGGAGAGAGACACGCTCCGCTTTTTCGTTTGAATACTCCTTTGCTTCGCTTATATCTTTTTGATTATTCTTAGCTACTGTATGTTTTCTAGTAAGCTCTCGCTTTTAGATTTTATCTTGTTTAGAGCTGCTAGTTGTTAAGTTAAAACTCTGTTGTTCTTCACTTATACTTGTTGGAGAGTTGTTGTTGAAAAATTGCTTGAATTGTCAATGCGACAAAATGCTGTTTGTGTGATGATAGAATAAAATGAAAAGCCTGCATAGTTTTGTAGATCATGGTGTGGATACTTGATGCTTCTCAATTGTTTTGAAATGTTAAGTTTAATGTTTAAACTTGCTGGTTATTTGAGTAGAATTGATTAGTAAAGAAATATGGTTGAAAGCTTGAAATTGTGTGGTTTTTGACAATTGTTAATTCATAGTGCTAATCTTTCCATCAAAAGAATTGTTTGGTCAACAAGGGAGACGGTGTAGAGTTTTTATGGTTATGACCGGTAAATGTCTTATGTTGTTCTGTTACCGGTTATTGATAGATATTTGCTTCAAATACCTTTTTTACTAAGCCTAAAAATTCGTACTGAGTGTATGGTTCACTCGTGCATCCAATCCCCAAAGCCAAACTTTCTTGCCAGCTGAGTCCACCATATCTACCTATGCATGGTATTTCCTACCATTCCAAGTAAATTTGTCATGTGCTACCTTTAAAAAATTCAAAATACTTCTTCTTTGTGCCTCTGTTTTTAAGCTCATGAGGGAGCAGTAGAGAGCTAGATATAACTTGTGACAAGCGAGGTCATTCCCCCCCTTTCACCCCGCGTTGATTGATTACGTCTTCACTTGAATCAACCCGAGAGTAGCTTAAGCAAAATATAAATATAACTCACAAATTCTCCTCCGCGCAATGCAAATCTGAGAAATCAACCCAGACATTGGACAGTTTTGAAACCAAGGAGAAAGAGGAGCGTACTCACTCTTCTAAGAACCAGCTGCTCTCACAAGTCTAAAAACCTTGCTTTTCATGAGGGACTAGATAGTTTCTCTGTTGTGAAGTCGTTGACGAAAGCATGCATACCTCAAAATCATTTTACTTCTGTTTTAAAAACCAAAAAGCTCTAGCACATGACTAATCCCTGCTTCCCTCTGCGAAGGGCCTTTCTTTTACTTTTAATGTTGAGTCAGTTTTCCCTTTTTCCTTCTATCTCCACAAAAGCAAACATATAGCATTGACTCTGGGTATCGTTGAGCATATTACATTATCAAGATTAAACATGAATCTTTATATTGACTTTATCTATAAGATAAGCCGTTGGAAGTTGAAGCTCTTTCCTAAATGCTTACATCTTCCTTTGTGTTGATTCTCAAACACTTTTGTCATGGAATTATTATCCATGTGAATTAGTCAAATATGTTGATCACATTGTTTTCATGTCTTTGACATACTATTTATGAAAGGTTTTGCTTGGATGATTCAACTTGTTTATTCATTGCTTTCTTGCTATCAATTATAGACAATTGTTTTGTATCTCTTCATTCACATCCTTTGATTTGCATAACTATCTTGATCAAGATTGTGTTGGTTGCATGTCTCATCAAAAATTATTTGTTATCACTTACCTACTCGAGGACGAGTAGGAGTTAAGCTTGGGGATGCTGATACGTCTCAAACATATCTATAATTTTTGAGTGATCCATGCTAGTTTTGTGATATTGTCACATGTTTTTACTGTCATTTATATCATTTTTATGCATTTTGTCGGACTAACCTATTGACAAGATGCCCAGTGCCAGTTCCCTGTTTTTGCTGTTTTTGTATTTCAGAAAATTTACTTCTGGAAATATTCTCGGAATTGGACGAAAATTTACGGAGAATTTTTACTCGACGAAAGACACCAGAAGACCAAAGGGAGCCTGAGGGGCCACCCACAGGGCGCAGGCGGCCTCCTGCCGCGGCCCCCCTAGGACCCGCGGGTGGGGCCCGCCCCTGCTCCTGGGGCACCCCCTCGGCCCCCTCCGATGCCTATAAAATCCCTTTTAACCTAAAAACGTCGAGGCGGCCATTATTTTCCAGAAACTCGACCCCGACGCGCCGTCACCGAAAACCCTAGTTTGGGGTCCAATCTGAAGCTGATCCCGGCACTCGGAGGGGAGATCGATCTCGGAGGGCTCTTCATCGCCATGCCTTCCTCCGGGATGATTTGTGAGTAGTCTCACCTTGGACTACGGGTCCATGGCAGTAGCTAGTTGGTAGTCTCTCTCTCTTGTGCTTCATGTCTTATGATCTTGTGAGCTGCCTAACATGATCAAGATCGATTATTGTAATGCTATGTGATGTGTTTGCTGGGATCCGATGGATTATGAAGTTATGTTCAGAATGTGCATGATTCTTATATGAGTAATTTATGTTCTTGCATGCTCTTCGATGTGCGTAGTTACTTTGGTCAAGTGATTGTGTGTATCTCCAAGAGAGGGTATTTATGCTAGATAGTGGGTTCATGCCCCCTTTTGTTCCTGGGCACGAGTGACAGAAACGTCTAAGGGAGAGGGTGTCCTGTTGCTACTAAGGGTAAAATAGCGGTGTTAATGTCTATTTTGATATTAGTATTGCTTACTTCATGCACTTTACTTAATGCAATTGTCTGTTGCTTGCAACTTAATACCGTTGGGTGACAGGCTGGATAGCGGTCCCATGGTGGACTTTTTAGACAAAGACGCAGTTGGACTCAACGGTCTTTGTTCCTTGTCGTGATGCCTCCATAAATATTATCATGTCCTTTTTATCATAGCTAAATTGGGTTTGTGTCATGATCTTGTCAATTGCCTAGCTGTAATTCGTTCACCCATCACATGCATATTTTATTTACTTGAGAGACTCCACTAGTGAACCCATGGCCCCCGGTCCATCTTTTTCCATTGTTTACAACTTCATATACTTGCTTTTAATTATCATTATTCCTCTGGTCACTTTCCATATTTTATCTATTTCATCATACAATTAACCGCTTTGTGTTCTGCGAGACCGGAGAGATTGACAACCTCTCCGCCGTTGGGGACAAAGTATTTGGTTGAGTGTGTGCAGGTCCACGTCTGTTGAAGGTATCCCTAAGCGCCAGAGATCTTTATCATTCACCTCGTTGTTGATTTCAAAGTCCTACTGGTTCGATAAACCTCGGTTCTTAATTGAGGGAAAACTGCTACTAGCTGCAATTCCGCCTTCGCTTGGGGCACCACCCAACTTATCAATATCTACCATCAACGCTCGAGGCCCAAAAGGGCCCATGGGGCGCGCCCGGGTAAGGTGGGCGCGCCCCTGGCCTCTTTTGGCCCTCGAGGCTCCCCCCGTGTGCTTCTTTGGCCCAAGTTGCTTCTCCAGGTGAAAAACTCATCAGGTATGTTTCCTCCAATTTTTAGACGTCCAGAAGGTCCCTGAAACAACAAAACATGAAAATAGGTGGTTTTCTGCCTCCTAGAAATTAAATACCAATGAAAGGGACTTTGTAGGAAAGTCCCGTAAATCATCTAAATATGCATAAATAATGATGGATCATGATGAATGTGATTCTAAACAGAGCATATAAGTCATAAAAATGATGATGCAAAGTGCACGTATCACGGGCGTATATGATGTCTACTACACGCTTCTATTCTTGTTGACTTGTTGGGCCTCCAAGCGCAGAGGTTTGTAGGACAGCGGCAATTTTCCCTTAAGTGAGTAACCCAAGGTTTATCGAATCCACGGGAGGTAGAGGTCAAAGATATCCCTCTCAAGCAACCCTGCAATTAAGATACAAGAAGTCTCTTGTGTCCCCAACACACCTAATACAATTGTCAGTTGTATAGGTGCACTAGTTCGGCGAAGAGATGGTAAAATGCAAGTGATATGGATGGTTAAAGGTGATTTTGTAATTCTATAATAAAAATGGCAGCAAGCAAACAATTGACAAAATTGACTAAAAACGGTGTATCACTGCTTGGAAACAAGGCATAGGCTTCATACTTTCACTAGTGACTACTCTCAACATCATTAACATAATTAAACACATGATAGTTCCCACAAAAATACATGCATGGTAGACGTTACTCGGAGATAATTGTTTTGTGGATCAAATAGGATGAGAATTGCGTAGGGCTACGAAAAGCACACCTTAAAGTTCGTATTCCACATCTATGAACACTTCATGCTGTCACTATCCGCATCCAAAGATAGTACTAACAAACACCACAACCTATTTCTTGAATAGTCTCTTTCTTCAATAACACAAGCATTAAGAAATCTCATGATCTATTCAATCCAACAAATAAAGAACAAACTCATGATGAAGATCCTTCCAATCTATTATCCATAGAGTCACACACGGCACCCATCCTGTCACCGAGGTACCATGATCACAATGGTGGATTCGGAAATTGTACTAAATAACACCACTTGAGCAACATCATATCCATTACACATAGGAAAAAATAATGTATTAAACTACACTAACAAAGCTCATGATCACAACGAAGATCACATCATGGGAGAGAGAGATAACCACATAGCTACTTGTATAAGCCTCAGCCCCGGTGAGGGACTACTCCCTCCTCATCGCGGGAAGTAGCGGTGTTGATGGAGATGGCCCCGGCGGTCGATCCCCGTCCCGGCAGGGTGCCGGAACAGGACCTTCTGAACCCCCCGAAACTTGTCGGCGATGGTGGCGGAGCTCTGTTGCGTATTTGGGAAAATCCTTCGGGGGTTAGGGTTTTTGCGTCGGGGGTGATTTATAGGCAAAAGGGCGTCGCGAGGAGGTCTCCGAGGGGCACAGACGGGTCTCGCCCGCGACCCCCCTTAGACCCGCGTGGGGAGGCCGCCCCTGCCATGTGGGCCTCCCCCAGGGTCGCCCTTCTGTCTTCCTTCCTCATTTGTCCAATAAAAAATCCCCGTAAATTTTCGTCTAATTCCGAGAATATTTCCAGAAGTAACTTTCTGCAACAAAATCAGCACAAAAACAGGGAACTGGCACTGGGCATCTTGTCAATAGGTTAGTCCAATAAAATGCCTTAAAATGATATAACAAGATGGAAAAAACATGTGACAATGACATAAAACAAGCATGGATCACTCAAAAATTATAGATACGTTTGAGACGTATCAGTATACACTCATGGCATCTTCATCATAGTCCTTGAGGTGCTCGAAGTTGTCCATGTTCATGGAGATGTCATTGAAGTCGCACTCGAAGTCGTCCATGCTCAAGGAGTAAGTGTTGTTGTAGAACTCCATATCACCCGAGCATGTGGATCCATTGTTGATGTAGAGCTCCATGTCCTCCATGCATGTGGATCCATTGCCGATGTAGTGCTCCTCTTCTTCTATGCATGACGAGCCATTGTTGGTGAAGTGCTCCTCCATGCCTTCTATGCTTGTGGAGTCGGCGTTGGTGTGGTCCATCATGGACTCTTCATAGATATCATCATTGCTTCTGGAGTCCCTAGACATGGTGAGCGATACAAGAAGCTTCCACTTGATATATGTGCGAGAGTGGAACTTGGTGTTGAGGGGTAGCGCGGTTCTCTTTAGTAGGAAAAATGGTCACCCACATGAAAGCAAATCAAACAAAGTAAAGAGAAGTGTACACACACATCACACACAAAGCCAAAAATACTCTTAGATTTTGTTGGATAGGAAAGGCAAGTGGCATGTCAAGGAAACAATCCGAAATCAAGACCTGTAATGGCAAGTAAAGAACCACGATGACCTCAAAGAAAACAAGTAAATCCACAAGATAGCAAGGAATATACAAAGAAACACACACGGTGGGATAAATGTGACTTGTGCGGCTATAGATAATGATCAAGTAACAAGATTGTCCTAACAAAGACTATAAGCTCTTGTCGCACAAGTACTAGGAGAGACGCTAGTTCGATTCCACATATTATTTGGTGGGCTACAAGATTTGCACAAAATGTACCACCAACAAGTTTTCCAACGAGCTTTGCGCTTCCTATACTATAAGGCACTTCTTTCTTTATTTATTTCTTTCTTTCTATCTCTCTTTTTCTCATTTTTTGATTCTTTTCACTTTCTATTTCACTTGCTTTTTACCTCTTGTGCCAACAAAAGATTATACAAGCTCAACTGTATTAACTTGCACATACAACTTGCTCGGAATACTACACGGTACAAATGTGCAAATCCCAAGTAATCATGGATGAACTAGTCTAAATAGGTGCTTCTAATGTCGCAAAGGTAGTGGGCTCACAAGTTGCAAGTGGGACAGAAGACGCGGCATTGTTATACCTTTCGTCATCGATCTTCACCCTTTATTGGTGGATTCTGCCCTGCTCACGGAATTTGGTTGAATTAGATTGCACGAACAACATGTATGATGATGTAGAGCGGAAATCCATTTCGGGTCATAGGTGCATCTGCACCCATGACCCAAAATAACCATTTTCCAAATGTCAAAAAATTCCAAAAATAAATATGGAGATAGTTCAACATATTTCATCGTAGCACAAAAAAATCCGCGGTGAAAAGACATTTTGTGCGACCTGTGCAAAAAAGACAAATCCGGATTGCTACAAAAGACTTTTGTACGAGACATGGTTTTGTCTTTTTTGCACAGGTCACAAAAAATGTCTTTTCACAGCGAAATTTTTTGTGCTAGCACTAAAAATGTTGATGCATATCCGAATTTTTTTTCGGAATTTTTTGACACATTGAAAAAAAACTAAAAATGTTTTACCTAACGGGTGTAGATGCACCTACGACCCAAAACGCCGCCTCCGATGTAGAGCTCCTTCTCCTCTTCAAAATGAGCTAAAGAACACCAAAATCCGAGTTTGAATGCAAAAGTTATGCTCAAAACCGTGAAGGTGCGCGTGCTGTTTTTCCAAACCGGGATGAAACCGGGACTGGCACCGGGAGGTCCGGTCCTGGAGCCGGTTTGACCGGTTCCCAGACCCGGATGCACCAGTGATCGATTCTGGAAAAATGACCCGGTTGGCACCGGAGCTGGCATCGGGAGGGCCAGTACTAGGGCCGGTTTACCGGTTCCTAGACCGGATGATCTGGTCCTGGGGCCGGTTGCACCGGCTCCCACACCGGGATGGCTCAAGAGCTCGAAAATCGCGATTTCAGGCGAAAAAAAATGAAGAGAAACCTCAAATCAAAGGGGTAAAAGATGGAATTGGGCTATGGAAACGCAGAGAAAGGTAGATCAACGAGTTTAGCAGTGGATCTATGGATCAAAACCTACCAAAACACATCAAAATTTCAGATCAGCCCAAAACACGAATTTGGTCAGATTTTTTTTTGTATTTTTGAAATTGATGGGGAAAGGAAATATTTGGGGAGAAATTCGTTAGCAACATGGGCTCTGATACCACATGATACGTGTTTTAGCCCGAATGGTGGCCCGATCTTTCACGAATTCTCAAGGGGGAGACGTGTGATGAGGGGGGAGTAGGATGAACATGACAAACACAAGCAAGAACATGACGAACACAACGCACACAAACCCGATACACGGGCAATTTGCTCTCACCGGTGACCGATATCTCATAGATGTGTAGAAGTACCGTCCACCACGACCTCGGATCCGAAGAGAGGAAGCAATAGGGAGATCCATCTCTACCATAGAAACATGGAAGAGGTTCTTGTCAACTCATAGATGCAAAAGTCTAAGAGAGGATGTGATAATACAAGGGATCCCTTGGAAAGGGAGGAGACACACAACTAGAGGAGCTTTCTTAGGATTTTGTCTCTAGTCTATCATCTATGTTATGTCTGAGGATAAAAGGAGGGGAGAGGGCTCTATATATAGGCCAGCCACTAAAAGAAGGGGAGTTTGGGGCTAAAAGGCTAGGTAAGGGAATATTCCTAGGCATAAAACCCGTAGCTGTGCGCAGACAAGCGAAGTCTGTTCCGAAGTCGGTCCCACTGGTGTTGGGGCCGAACCAGCTGGTCTAGCATCCGGTGCACCGGGCCGGGGACCGGATCCTTGTAGGGACTGGTCCCGGAATGGAACCGGTGGCCACCGGGCTATGGACCGGGTCGGTCGCACTACTAGGAAACTAGCTATAGGTGGATAGCTATTCTGTGGCGCACCAAAGTTGACGTGCGCCACAGAATATATTCTGTGGCGCATCTCTGTAGGTGCGCCACAGAAATACTTTCCTTTTTGTAGCGCATATATAAGAGGTGCGCCACTGAAATGTGTTATTCTGTGGCGCACGAGTCTACATGCGCCACAGAAAACGAGTGGGCCCCACAACCCACGGCTGTATTGCATCCTACCACACCTTTTCTGTGGCGCATGGCTACGGATGCGCCACAAACAATTTTGTTTCTGTGGCGCAGCTGCACCTATGCGCCACAGAAATAAGGGTGGGCCCCGGCACAAAAAATTGAAGGAGCCATTTGTGTGGCGCATCCAGCGGCGTGCGCCACAGATGCGCCACAGATGCGCCACAGAACTCCTGTGCAGAAATTCAAAAGTGTGGCAGCATATGAATTTTAGTATTATACATACTAAAGATGTCTATTCTTTTTTTAAAAATGTTAACAAATATGTGTGTGTTCTTTCTTTAAATTTAACCAAAACTTTTTTTTTTGAAAAGAAAAAAAATATCATTAAAAAGAATTTCCCGGAGTCCGCACCCCAACCACCCTCACCATCCCCGGAGATGAAGAAGAAGAACAAGAACAAGAAGAGAAAGAGGGGGCCAGGCGCCTCTGCGAGCCAGCCAGCTCCTAAGACTATCCGGGGTCATGAAGACACGGTATCACCCCGTGCGGTTGTTGGCTTGACCCGGGTTCATGAAGCTGGTAAAGCGATACTGCCTCCGGAGCTACTCTGCCTCGCACGTGGATCCATGCACGCTTTGCATGAATCTGTCTTGGTGCTAGAGCGCCTTCTTATTCAAGACAAGGACCCAAATTACCCGGTGTTCACGGTCAGGGTGCCAATGGACTTGGACTTCATCTGTGATGCCCCCGCGAATCCGTTCTTCATCGCGTACGAGGACGTCTTCAATCTCTTTCACTCTAGACGGCTGGACTATAACTTGGTCCGCCTATACGCGCTTGATATGTCGATGAAGATCAAGAGAGATAATACCCAGACCGTCGCGGGTAGCGGATCCCTACTATATGCGTGACTGCCAGCTGGTGGAAGGATCAGCGACACGGACCAAGGCGATAGAGTACCTCCGGAGTTTCATGCTGACCAACAAGAGGAAGAACAACATTCTTCTGCCTTTCTTTCCCGAGTAAGTACACATCCGCTCGCTGCCGTCGTAACTTATGCTTTCTTGTAGATTTGTTTCATTGCTGATCCTTTCCAACATTTCGTTTCAATTGTGTTGAGCAGGAACAAGTACTGCACACTCGTCGTCCTGAACCCGAGGTGGTCCAGTGCCACTTATCTCGACTCGGGGAGTTTGGATATGAAGAAAGACTACACCAAGTTAAAGGGTGTTCTCGATGAGGCTCTCGAGGGCTACGCCAAAAAGGGAGGCCCCTTCGAAAAGAAGCAACAAGTTTTGAGCAATGACGGCACACACCGGTTCAAGCATGTGACCGAGTTCTGCTGCATCAAGCAGAAGTCTGGCAGCGTGAAGGAGGCCTTCTACGCCCTCCATCACCTTAAAGGGTTTGTCCGGGATGCTGAGAAATTGAAGTTGCCATCTAGCCTCCAAGAATGGACCAAATGTGCGGGGGCGATCACCGATGCCGATCTTAGAGAAGACTTCCATCGCATCCAGGTGCAGTTATCACGAATCATCGTCGAAGATGTCACCAATCATCGGGGGTCCTTACACAACATCAGAGGTAGCAATAAGTGCTTCTTTGTTTTTCTTTATTATAGACTTGTCCACTTAGATTTGTATTATTAATCAATCTATTTATATCCCAATCCATCTACAGGGTTGCCTAAGAGGGAGATCGAAGAAATCCTAGAGGCTCAGTTGGACACCAGGACATGGACGACGAAAGAGGGCTGCAAACCGTTACCGGCACCGACAAAGAAGAAGGATCCATGATCGTCCTCCCCGCTCTTCCTCACCATCATCACGGATCATAGTTAGGCGGTGTGACCTATTACTTTGTAATGTGTAAAACGATGTTAAAAATTCGGCACTTGTAATTATTGTGTGACACGATGAACTTTTGGATCATACTTGTGTAAAAATTGTGTATCTCGGGCTCTAAGTAATGTGATATACCTGTATTTTCTGTTTCCTGTAATATACCTGTATTTTCTGTAATATACCGGTATTTGTACAGCAGGCAGCAGAAAACTGAAAATACATTTAAATTATTCTGTGGCGCATCTTTTTATTTTTCTGTGGCGCATATAGTTCTGTGGCGCATTGGTGGCTGATGCGCNAGCTCGTCAACACCGCGCTCGACAACCTCCCCTCCCTCCCCTCCCCGAGGTGCTTCCTTTCCCCCTCCTCCCTCCCCTACCGAACTGCTGCACCCAAGGTGTTTGTAGAAATTCCCCTACCGAACTGCTGTTAGTTGAGATGAAAAAATTGAGAAAAAAAAAATGTTAGTGCATGCAGTAGATGTTTAGGTTAGTGCTAGGTGCTTGATATATGTTGTTATATGGAAAAATGCAGTAGATGTTTAGGTTAGTGCATAGTTGCTAGTTCTAGGTTAGTGCATAGTTGCTTGCTGTTAGTGCTAGGTTAGTGCTAGTGCTAGGTTAGTGCTAGTGCTATTGGTACTTTTTTTGTTGCTTGCTACTGCCACTATGTTGCTTGCTTGCTCTAGTTGCTTGCTGCATAGTTGCTAATGCTCTAGTTGCTTGATGCATAGTTGCTAATGCTTTTCTTGTAAAAAAATTGCTACTGCCACTATGTTAATTGCTAAATCATGGTTTTGTTAATTTATTGCAGCGCCACGAGGAGCACCTCCACCACGCCGATCTCGGACCCGAGCCTCCCTTCCCTACCCGAGGTAGTTCCTCTCTCCCTCGATGTGGATGTGGATGTGGTGATGTATATGTGCATGAGGATATGTGTCCACGACCATCGTGTCGTGGTTGTTGTGCTCCGACCATCGTGTCGTGGAGATTGTTGTGGTTGTTTGTGCTCCGACCATCGTGTCGTGGAGATGCCGGCCGGAGATGTGGATTTTTTGTGAAATGCTTGCAGGTACCCCGAGAGGCCCTTGAGATTGCCGGAACGTTGATTAACTTCCGTTCCGGCAAATTCGGGTACTCCATATGTCCCTTTTTTAGCAAAGGTCATGCCGAAATTTTTCGTGAATTTTGGCATGACTCTGCTAAAAAAGGGACATATGGGGTATTGCGACTAATGCATGGGCCGGGGTATCCTAGTACTTAATTAATTGATTTTTTTTCTTATATTTCTGTTGTACTAACTTTTTGTCTTTTTTTAATTAAGTGCAAACATGTCGGACTCCGCGGGACCTTCTAAGAAGATGAGCGTCGAAGAAATAGCTAGAGACGCCAACAAGTCGTTCTGGGAAGCGTCCCAAGAGTTGGAGGAGGCCGCCGCCGCCGGAGCTGCTAGTGGCGACCGTGCTGACGATGAGCAAGACGCCCTGGAGGGCGACGATGCCGAAACCACCGATGGAGCTGCTAGTGGCGGCCATGAGGATGACACCACTGATGGCGGCGACCACACGGATGGTGGTGTCGACCCGACCGCTCCGAAGCAGAATAAGGAAAGGAGGGATAGGACACCTCAAGCGCTCTCCAACGTCACAGACCATTTCACCGAGGTCACGCCAAGTGGCCTACCAGTGGCGCCTAAGGCCACTGCCAAAGGGTACAGCATGCAACTAGGGTGCATCCTCCGGGAAAGCGTGTCCATCAACACGAAGGACATCAGAAGCACGGCCAATAAGGCTTTGCGCGACGTCCTCCTCCAGAAGCTTCACCAACGGTACACATTCCCGGAGCCGTTCAACAAAAAGGTGGACAGTTTAGCCATCTCAAAGATGAGCACCGCCTTGAGCAGCTGGAAACACCGGGTGAAGCGGAAGATTGAGAAGGGTCTCAGCTGGCAGGAGATAAAAGCCAAAGAGCCGATGCTCGACCAAGAAGAGTTCGAGGAATTCAAGTTGTTCTTAAGAACTGAGGAGGCTAAAAAATGGACCAAGTGGGGGAAGGACATGCGGGAGCAAAACATAGGTAACCACCGTTGTGGAAGCGGCGGTTACCGAGGAAAGAAGCCCATTTGGGACAAGGAGGATGCCGAGTATGCACGTCTCGGAAAAGAGAACCCGTGGGAAAAAATCACGGACGAGCAGACGAGGTTCTTTGTCCGGTCCCGCTACTATCTGGACATGACCACGGGGGAATTTGTTACCGACGATACCGCCGTGAAGGATTTTGAGAAGTATCTGGTAAGGAATTTAATTACCGTGGATATCTCAAAGTCCATTGCGTTGATCTAGTTAGATAACGAAGCCAAATAAATTAATGCCTAATTTGTCTGCAGGAGGCAGAGTTGAAGGCTGACGCTGAGGCCGGCGGCCCGTCGTCCCAGGGGTCGACAGAGCCGTGGGACACGACTTTCAACAGGGCGACGAACGCCTACAAGGGTAGGCCCCTGTCGATGCCGCCGACGTCAGCTGGCCGTGTGTCCGGCTTCGGTACGAGCATGAAGTTCATCAACTACTACCACTCGGACGCCGAGACGAAAAAGGAGAGGAGGAGGCCAAGTAAGGATAAAGCCGAGGTTGTGGAGCTAAGAAAAAAGGTGGAGACACTGGAGAATCAAAAATTGGACTCCACCACGGTTGAGCGGTTAGTGGATGAGAGGCTGAAAAGTTTCTTACCCCCTGGGTTGGTGGAGGGGTTAGCTGCTTGGAATGCGGCTGGTCGACAGGGGCCGATATACGTGCCCAGCGTCAGCGGCAGCAACTCCATCATGAACCAAAACGTGTCGCCGGACCTGACGACCCACAGCCCAACGCAACGACGCCCCCTACCGCGAAAGATATCGAGCCGCAGCCGGCGGCGGCTGTTCTTCATAATGCAACCGAGCGGCCGGAGAATGATAGGAAGGCCGCCGGCACCGACGCCCTTGTCTCGACAGTTGCCGAGCTCGACGCCATCACCCAGGTAACTAGTTAGTTAGTCCGCAGAATCTTCTATAACTATGCCTATGATGACTGCCATCTCATGATGTCCAACATGTTTTGACTCAGGACATGCCTTGCATACTACTGCATAGGTTGGTGCCCGGCGGCGAGTTGAAGGACTGTGCTCAGGGCACTGTCGTACAACCAATGAGCCGCGATATGCACCACAGTAAAATGGACGAGGACGTGATGAGGGTCAGGTTGGTTACGATAGTGCCTGAGTTTCGCGACGTCGAGCCCCCCATTCAACCTCCGGGAGCCGACGAGGATCACATGGTCCTTAAAGATTGCATCAAGTGGCCGATGAAATGGCCGAAGACCCAGATTCGTCTTGGGACTGGACTTCTAGGGTTAAGGCGCAGCACCGGTGCCACCTCGAGGCCCCCGATCGTTCGGCCCTCGAGGCCCCCGATCGTTCGGCCCTCCTCGAAGCATGCAGCCATCACCGCCACCCAGAAGGAACCGACGGTCGTCGCCACCAGCAGTCGCCACCAAAAACTGTTGGGAGCGCCTGTACCGCAACCATCCAAGGCGCTGCCAATGCACCTCAACTTGGTGCCAACGACGATGATGGTGATAATGTCGACGTCGAGGGCTACCTCAACACTGGTGCCAGCATGGACATGTACATGCCTCCTGTGGATGAAGAACCCTTCCGCGCTCAAGGCGATCAAGCTGCTCGTCCCAGTACATGCACGCAGCGCCTGGACTTCCAGGGTTTATCTCAAGACACGCCTCCGGAGGCCGGCGATCAACCTCCACGCAAATTACCGTCTACCATTTTCAGCCCTGGTACACTACGTAAGACGGTTTTCCCGGAGTCCGCACCCCAACCACCCTCACCATCCCCGGAGATGAAGAAGAAGAACAAGAACAAGAAGAGAAAGAGGGGGCCAGGCGCCTCTGCAAGCCAGCCAGCTCCTAAGACTATGCAGGGTCATGAAGACACGGTATCACCCCGTGCGGTTGTTGGCTTGACCCGGGTTCATGAAGCTGGTAAAGCGATACTGCCTCCGGAGCTACTCTGCCTCGCACGTGGATCCATGCACGCTTTGCATGAATCTGTCTTGGTGCTAGAGCGCCTCCTTATTCAAGACAAGGACCCAAATTACCCGGTGTTCACGGTCAGGGTGCCAATGGACTTGGACTTCATCTGTGATGCCCCCGCGAATCCGTTCTTCATCGCGTACGAGGACGTCTTCAATCTCTTTCACTCTAGACGGCTGGACTATAACTTGGTCCGCCTATACGCGCTTGATATGTCGATGAAGATCAAGAGAGATAATACCCAGACCGTCGCGGTAGCGGATCCCTACTATATGCGTGACTGCCAGCTGGTGGAAGGATCAGCGACACGGACCAAGGCGATAGAGTACCTCCGGAGTTTCATGCTGACCAACAAGAGGAAGAACAACATTCTTCTGCCTTTCTTTCCCGAGTAAGTACACATCTGCTCGCTGCCGTCGTAACTTATGCTTTCTTGTAGATTTGTTTCATTGCTGATCCTTTCCAACATTTCGTTTCAATTGTGTTGAGCAGGAACAAGTACTGCACACTCGTCGTCCTGAACCCGAGGTGGTCCAGTGCCACTTATCTCGACTCGGGGAGTTTGGATATGAAGAAAGACTACACCAAGTTAAAGGGTGTTCTCGATGAGGCTCTCGAGGGCTACGCCAAAAAGGGAGGCCCCTTCGAAAAGAAGCAAAAAGTTTTCAGCAATAACGGCACACACCGGTTCAAGCATGTGACCGAGTTCTGCTGCATCAAGCAGAAGTCTGGCAGCGTGAAGGAGGCCTTCTACGCCCTCCATCACCTTAAAGGGTTTGTCCGGGATGCTGAGAAATTGAAGTTGCCATCTAGCCTCCAAGAATGGACCAAATGTGCGGGGGCGATCACCGATGCCGATCTTAGAGAAGACTTCCATCGCATCCAGGTGCAGTTATCACGAATCATCGTCGAAGATGTCACCAATCATCGGGGGTCCTTACACAACATCAGAGGGTAGCAATAAGTGCTTCTTTGTTTTCTTTATTATAGACTTGTCCACTTAGATTTGTATTATTAATCAATCTATTTATATCCCAATCCATCTACAGGGTTGCCTAAGAGGGAGATCGAAGAAATCCTAGAGGCTCAGTTGGACACCAGGACATGGACGACGAAAGAGGGCTGCAAACCGTTACCGGCACCGACAAAGAAGAAGGATCCATGATCGTCCTCCCCGCTCTTCCTCACCATCATCACGGATCATAGTTAGGCGGTGTGACCTATTACTTTGTAATGTGTAAAACGATGTTAAAAATTCGGCACTTGTAATTATTGTGTGACACGATGAACTTTTGGATCATACTTGTGTAAAAATTGTGTATCTCGGGCTCTAAGTAATGTGATATACCTGTATTTTCTGTTTCCTATAATATACCTGTATTTTCTGTAATATACCGGTATTTGTACAGCAGGCAGCAGAAAACTGAAAATACATTTAAATTATTCTGTGGCGCATCTTTTTATTTTTCTGTGGCGCATATAGTTCTGTGGCGCATTGGTGGCTGATGCGCCACAGAAATATTTCTGTGGCGCATTTTTTCTCGTGCGCCACAGAATCTCGGTATTTCTGTGGCGCACTGTGGGGATGCGCCACAGAAATATATTTTAGTGGCGAGACTTCTGTGGCGCATCCCCCCATTTCCTGGATGCGCCACAGAAATCCAATAATGGTGCGCCACTAATGACCATTTCCCTAGTAGTGTGCCTAACAAAAATACACTACTGAATATACATATCTCCTTATATTATTATTATTATTATTATTATTATTATTATTATTATTATTATTATATACAAACAATTTATTTGCCCAATACCACGGGCGCGGCGTGTCGCCGCGCGAAGGCCTACTAGTTAACTATACTTTCCCTTGTATATTCTTATTTTCTAAGAATAATATATGTACTTGGTTTGCTAGATTTTGTAAAAATAGTAGGAAAAATATAGGAATTTCACGTCAAGGCATGTTCAATTCTACACGAGTTGAAAAAAGGGAAATGATATATTATGTTTTATTGCAACATAGGAAAACACAGAAATTTTTGTGAAGGACAAAGTGCATGCCATAGTTGTCAGTGAAACAAAAAAATGTCGCTACCCTGCACCCATCGGTGCATAGGGGCGCTTCTGGTCCTTTCCAGCCTCGCTCTCATGTCGCTCCTTACACTAATAGAGAATTGCCTAGCAATAGCGTGTCAAATTGGCTACTACTGGCATGGTGGCGTCAAGCCACTACTCACGTCACTGGTATTTGTTACTAGTGACGTGTCCAGTTTCATGCCACTAGTAATATACGTATCAGTAGCATGTCCAGGTTCATGGCACTAGTAATATACATACCAGTGGTGTGCCGTGCCAACGCCACTGGTATTGGTAGCACCAGGTAGCATGGAACAAGTTAGCCACGCCACTAATGATTGGTTGAAAACAAAAAAAAACTGCAATTTTTACGCCAGTTCTAGTACCTGCAATAAGAATAGCATATACATGCCCAACTAACAAAATAAGAGTTCCAACTAGCAAATAACATGTCACACTAACATAAATAGCATATATCTGCGCGACGGGGTGGGAGTGGAGTGGGGGAGGGAGTGAAAATGAGAGTTGGAGAGAGTGAGACCGAGGGCGGCACGACCCTAGGGGTTATGTGTGGCCGGGGGCGGCACGGTCACTAGTGGTGTGGCTTTCATAACCCATGTCACTAGTACGTGCCCACTAGTGACGTGGATTTCGTAGCCCACGTCATTAGTATGTTTTTTAATTAATTCAACATACATATGTAATAGGTCTAGTTAAGGATTTAAAAAAATTAGTTCGTTATAACACACCCAAATATATATTTGGCCAAATATATATTTTAAAGTTAATTCATTATAGGATTGGCCAAGAGGGAAATTAACAACTAAAAGATTGTTGCATCCATATATACATACAACTAAAATTGAAAATTACAACTGAATTTAAGATACACAATATGCCTCTCACAACAATTCGTTACTAGCTAACACTACCTAGCTCTTGCCCTTCCTTCTGACATGCGCTCGTTTACTAGGCATAAAGTCAACTGAATTTCAATGCGATATGTGGAGACAGTGGCCACAGTGTCAAGATATTATGAGTCATATGTTTCTACATGCATTGGTTTCTTCGACGTATAAATGATTAAGCTCGGCCAAACTACTATATCAAATCGTATTTGAGTAGGATACGTAGATGAGACTTCATTTTAGTGAAAATTTAGTCACTCAACTCGGATGTACCTGTTCTTTGTCATATGGACTGTCATATAAATTCAATATTAGACTCATATGCCAAACCCAAATTTAAAATAGTTTCAACTTAATTTTCCATGTGATCTGTAGAGACGTACAATGGCCAATATGTCAAGAGAACATGGCTCATATGTTTCCACATGCATTGATGGCCTACATGCACTCCCTTTGTTTTTATCATTACCGTACATTATGAGTTAGAAAGTCAAAACATTATGAAGTTTGACCCACTATATATAAACAATCAACAACTACAACCTTCGTTTCAATGAATAAGATACATAAAATTTAGTGAAAAGTCAAATCTTACAAAGTTTGACCAAATATATTGTAGAGATCCTGCCTTTTAAAATGGGCCAGGATCCCTGTGTTCTGTGCTAGACCCTGGATCGAATAGCTAGCACCACAGTTGAAGATGTAATATCATACAATTGCGTCAAATATCTATTATATCGATGATCCAGAAGAATAAATCATTACAAGTTGCATAGCCAAATGCTAGCATATTACAAAGTTTAGCAGCGGAAATCATAAAAATAGGATGGAGACTCATCGTCTTCATGTGCCACAGGCAGAAATGTTGGTTGCAGACTCGAAACCATTATCCGTTCCTTACTCATAGAGGACTGGAACTGGCAAGTGACAACCTGTAACAGTAAAAGCGTTGCAGCCAAAAATTGGTCAGAACCTTATGGAATGGAACTGGCAAGTGACACTTGTGGACTCATAGTGGAAAACTTCTAGTAGCTATATGCATATCTAGCTGGTGGAGTTCAAGTCTATTCACGTAAAGCCAACTTTATCCTATACTTAAATGATCATTTTCTCTTCCATTTACTATGAGACGAACATGGCATAACATCCAATGTCTCAATCTCCCTTGTTACCATAAAAATATCTTTTAAGAATTTGAGATAAGTGAGAAACTTCCAACATCTTCAAGTCCAGTCGCTCCAACTTCTCTGCTCCTGTCCAGGTGCTCAAAGTTGTCCACCAATAGTGTCATGGCTAAGGAATTTCACAAGATGTGAGCATATCAATAGGTCAGGTCATCGACCACCTACTAGGTCGCTAACAAGAAAACCTAACGTGAACATATCGTAGGTCAGGCATTCAGCCCCCACTATGCCACTCATCGCGAAGTCTACACTACTAGGGAATTGCTTATCGTCGGCAGGCCAGAATTAGGCTATCCCCGGCGGTTTGCAAACCGCCGGCGACCACCTCGCCGGTGGTAATAGACTACCGCCGGCGGTTTGGAAACCACCGGGGGTAACTCAGGTTAGCGCCGGCGGTTTGAAAACCACCAGGGGTAACCCAGGATAGCGCCGGCAGTTTTGCTCAAACCGCCGGGGGTATACTGTTACCACCGGCTGTTTCCGAGTTTCCCAAACCGCCAGCAGTAATATTAGACATGAGCAAAAAAATTACTCGAATTAACCTAGATTCAATCAGGTAAGATACAACAGGCTATACATGATAGACAGTAACCTAGACCCACAGGGTATACCAAAGTATATATTCATCTTGATCAATTTGTTCCCATTAAAACAAATGTTCAAGTGTCTTATAATTATATCAATTTGAGAACACCAAACAGAATTGAAATGGTTTTGCTTCTTCACATGTTTATTTGCACATACAAAGTCAAGTTCATCTAATTTGGCATCACACCAGAGTGTATAAAATGGCACAACTAGACAAGTTCTTGTGCAGGTCGCTGATGATGGTGGCCACCATGCCTCCTCCAGTTTCCCCTCCAAGGCCTCCTCCATGTAACCACGCTTCGCTCCACCTCCTTTGATGTGCTTTAAATCTGAAAACGTAACAGATTTTAGCAGTGTCTATGCATAGCAAACAGCAAACAATCAAAACAAATGAGAACAACTAGTGGATAATAAGCAGCAAACGAAATCAAAGAAATTGAGCAGATAGCAGTTCAGATAGAAGCAAACGAAATCAAACAGCAAACAATCAAAACAAATGAGAACAACTAGTGGGTTGTAAACGCTTGATAGTGGCAAGCACCAGCAGCGCAAAACATCAAACCACACCTAGCTATCAATGTTAGTGCTGGTAGCCATAGATGCAATAACAACACATAAAGCCCTAGCTAATTTGCCAATGGATGAATCTTGGAAATCTGAGATAGAACACAGCAGGAGAGAGAGGGGAAAATGGACCTTCTGCCAGGTTGGTGATGCTCGACAAAACAGCGTCTCCCTGGAGCTGGTGCTGCTGCATTTGAACACACAAGACAATTAAATGTTAGTGCTACTCGGGCATCTCTATGTACTGCAAATAAGTGACCATCAAATGAAACAAGTCATATGAAATCTGCAGAAATTACTGATATATGAGTACTACGATAATAATGACAGGACTACAATTTCCTCATAGTCACTCAAAATTCCTCAAACCAAAGTAAATTCCTAGTACCATACAATAAGAGCATAACTATCAGCAGGTATCAGATTTGAAAAGCAATGACTCATCAGATTATAAGTGCCCGAGGATGAGGTCGTGGTCGTGCGCCTGGCCGAGCACCAGGTCGTGGTGGTCGTCCGGGTAGCAGAGGCCTAGGTCATGGTGGCTGAGGTCGAGCCCGTGGTGGTGGTGATGGTCCTGCCCGAAGTCGTGGTGGCTCTGCCCCAGCGCCAGCTCAGCCGCGTCCTGCCCGTGCCCCAGGACCAGCTCGTGGTTGGCCATCATCAATCTCCACCGAGGTAGAACTCCACAGGCTGCTGGTCAAAATAAGCAATTGAATCAGACATGATCCGTGGAGAAGAAAAAAAATCAACAATACACTCAAAGTCTTTCACACATTCGACAGAGATGAAGAGATAAATAGACGGGCAGGGGCGGATCTAGATGGTGCGCGCCCGGAAATCGGTGGGATTTGTTTGTTCTGGACCCGTCCGGTCAGTGGGGTTTCAGTAATCATAGGATGGGAACGAGCTCGTACCTCAAACCCCAACCAATGGTGGCACACCGAGGGTTGCGGACGGGGTGGAGACGGGATGCCATCGTGGTGAGGGAGGACAGGGACGGCGACGCGCACGCGTGTGGGGGGCGGCGTCGGCGCTAGACGGCGGCAGCTGTAGGGCCGCCTTTGGGGCTCGGGTTGAAACAGATCCACCTCGAATCGCGACGAGGGAGGAGGGGAACGGGCGATGGGGGGTGGCGCTCGTGTGCGCCGGGGGATGGAAGGAGCTCGGCTCGGGGTCAGCGAGGTAGGCGGAGGCAGCAGCGGGCACGGCCGGCAGGAGACTGGGGGAGCGCCGACGAGGCTTGGGGAGCGCCGACGAGGCCCTCCACGGGCGGCAGCGCATGTGAGAGAAAGGGGTTCACGAGGAGACGAGCGTGTGTGGCTGGGAGAAGGGATAAGATGAAGGATGAGTGCGATGCGTGTGGGTGGGTGGGACATATGGGTGGTAGGGGGCGAACTTACCGCCGATGGTTTGCAGTGCTGCCACCGGCGGTAGGTGTGGTTACCCCCGGCGGTTCCGTATCTACCCGCCGGCGGTATAGTCAGGCCCAGTTGGGGTCTGCGGCTCATGTTACCCCCGGCGGCCCAAATTTCTTCCCGTCGGCGCTAATTGCCTTATCCCCGACGGTTTAAGCCCAAACCGCCGCCGGTAAAAGCAGGTCGGCCCATCTGGCCTTACCCCTGGCAAAAAAAAATCTAAACCGCCGGCGGTAACGTGTGCTGCTATAAGGCTTTTTCTAGTAGTGCTAAGGTGAACATATCAATAGATCAGGCATCCAGCCACTACTATGTCACTCGCCGTAGAGTCTAGTGTCAACATATCAATAGGTCGGTCAGGCATTCAACCGCCTACATATGCCACTCGTCGTAAAGTCTAGTGTCAACATATCAATAGGTCAGGCATTTAGCCGCCTACATATGCCACTCGTCGTAAGTCTAGTGTCAACATATCAATAGGTCAGACATTCTGTGGCCTACATATGCCACTCGCCGTAAAGTCTAATGTGAACATATCCATAGATCAGGCACTCGGCCGTCTACATATGTCGCATGTCGTAAAGTCTAAATGGACACATCAATAGGCCAGGCTATTAGCCACCTACTTATGTCACTCGGCACATATCAACAGGTCAGGTCATATACCGCCTGCAATTGGCACTTGCAAAATCTAACCCAATCAATTCACACAATTCATCAAACAAGTGTTGCTTTAATAAGCAAAAATATGTCATCATCTATAACAATCTTTTGAATTGATATCCACAACGTCTAAAAGCATGGCTAAGCAATATGCTTCTATATTGGTTTATACTAACTTAGTCAAGATACATATAGCTATTCTACTGGGTTTGCATAGCATAACATAATAACTACTAATAAACCTATTATGCATACTACTGAAAACGCTAAATGCAATAGAAAAAAATTAATAGGATATTTATGCTGGAGTATCACTTGCCTTGGTATCCGGAGGGGTAAACACAGCTATCACAGTCACAAACATAACGCTCCGAGCAATCTACAAATACGCACACAACACACAAATGCAACATTACATAGACACGTATGCATGCATGAATGCAATTTTGTTCACACCAAAACATCACAAAAGAATTTTTGTAAACTCTCTGGTCCTAAAGGTCAGTACTAAACAAGTTTAAAAGTGAAAATCATTTTAATGATTAAAACAATTTTGATGATTTGTAAAAGATAAACAATGCATTTGAATAACCAATAATAAAATATAAGTTCCAAAATTTATTGTTTTATACTACGGTACAGAGGGTCTCAAATGCTAACATTAGCAAAAAGAATCACCTCGAAATAATTTACAGAATTAAAACTATAACTAAAATAATGTTTTACATGTTTATGTAAATAACAAGTTAGTGCACGATTAAAATATATGTTTTTATTGTACAACCGTATTCTACACATTTTTCTGAATCTGTAGACTACAAATTTGTTGAATTTGGATTTACTGTTGAATTGATATGAATTTTTAAAATTTGACTAAAATCTGTCCAAAGTCAAATTCGAAAATAAAAGGTTTTGACACTTGGGAAATTTTGTATGGCCAAAAATTATTTTGTTTAGGCATAACAGGGTGGTCTGATCTAATATATTGGAGATAATCTACAAGTAAGGTTAGAACACGTTTGGGAGGCTCACCGAAAGGAACGAATATTGTCGGTGTTGAGGAGAATGACGTCAACGTGATGCGGGATAGACGAAGTGGTCGATATTGCGTTCGTTGTCTCGGTGTCCCTCGAGGCGCAGAGTGATGTCCATGAGGTTCGCGTGAATACAAGGAGGAGGCACGACAAGGTCTCCCGCTCGGGCGGTTACTAGCCTCGCCGGAAGAGGAGAAGAGCGGCGACGTCGGTCACCGGTGAGATCGGTTGAGCTCGTTCTCCATGGTTGGGCTGCGGGGAAAAATTTGGAAAAATTAAGAAAAGTGAAGGAGGACACATAGACCACGCAGGACATCATCGTGGGGCATGGCTAGTTCTCACCTCGTCGGGATCTTGCGCAAGGTGGCAACGTTGCTCGGGCTTCGTGGCGGTGCGACCAACTACAAAGAAATGATGCACCATCATGTCCAGGAGGTATGCCTTGACGAGAAGAGTCTTCTTGTGGGAGGAATTGACAAGGTGGTCATCGTGGATGACAAGATTTGACGATGAACTCGGATTGATACTGATGTTGGCATGATTGGGACGGGTTGTAGAGGGCTCCTTCCTGAAAAATTTGTGAACCAAAACGAGAGAGGAGGAAGATGGGCACGAAGTGACGTGCTCGGTTTCGTTTGGTATGATATGAGGAGGGAGATCGGGAGGTGAATGCCTACGGGTGACATTCGGTCCACCGCGTCAATTTGGGTGATAAGACCATTAATTAAGAAAATAACTCCTCTGAATGAAACACCCATGTAATTTGGAGTAAGTTTCGTGTTTATGACGAGAGGAAACGGTCGCACAATTGATGGGATTGAAGAGGAGAAGTAATGGCTATGCCTAAATCAAGTTCGTGAGGAGGAAGAGGACCGGTTCTGTCGGGCTGGCCTGGTCGGCCGCTGGGTCGGCCCAGTTTGGGTCGGCCACCCCTTTTTTCTTCTTCTTTTTTCTGCTTTCTTTTGTAAATTTTGAAATATAGCTTTCAATCAACTTAAACCAATTTATAAGAATTCTTATAAATTTAAAAATCATTTTAAATATTTTGGAACCTTTTCCATAATTTTTCAAATAATTGAAAAATTCAAATAATGCCTAAAGGCCTATCTGACACTTTTATGTAAATTTATAAATATGATTTATAATTTTCTTTTGAACTCAAATAAAATCCAGAAAAAATGGTATGAGTAATATCATTCAATATAAACCATGATACACTCCTTTTGACATTAAAATAATTTAGGTCAAAACATTTTATAAATTATTGTTTCTTAAATCCTTTAAACAAAATACCCATTTATTCATGGGCCTTATCAAAGTATGGGAAATACTTTGCCAAAATGTTTTTAGGGTTTATAGACATCCCAAATTAATATTTTATTTTCAAAACTTTAAAAACTTCAAAATAGAAGATAAATGAATATTTAAAATAGTATACCTTTGAAGACGTCAAAACAATCTTCTATATTTGATTTTCTTGATTTTTGGAGACTTTCTTTATCAAATAACAAAAGTTTTAAATTTTTGTGATTTTTAAAACATTGCAAAGTTTTTGGGATGTTACATATATAAAAGAAGATATCACCATATTCAATAATAATTAAATAAATTATGAAAATATTTTATGGTGAATTTAATCATACTGATTTAGTTTTGTAAATATTCATAATTTTTTTATCGGAATTTCTACGTAGAGAACGTTTCGAGAATTGTCTTACGCACGAACGCGCTCGCAAGCGTCGGATCAGGGTTGGAAGGGGGAGATCTTCCGGTCGGGATAAGTTTCCGACACGCGCGATCCGAATAGTATTCAAAAATATTACGCGCTCTGCGGGGATCGAACCTGGGAGCCAATGGCGGAGCTATGTTGAGGTCGGGGGCAGTTGAGGAAGACTCACCACCACAAAATCCTTTACAAGAGTGGCCAGTATCAATATAAATTTATCTCAGGTTTATTGTTACGTTGGCTTTAAAAAAAATCGTCCCCCCCAAATATTTTTTGAAGCTCCGCCACTGTGGGAGCTATGCTGCGCTGTACATTGCGGAAACCAGCAGGACGTGACTCAGTATGCGATACTACAAATAGTTCTTATCACAGTTTGATCCTTGCTCAGCTAGCTAGTTAGCGTTTGTTCAGCTAGACCAGCTAACTATGTCGCTTTGACACGAATGCATGTTTTGATTTGATCACTGTTGATTGATGGCAAAAGACAATGGTAATTTGTTATGCATTACTTTTGAGCACAAGTGTTGGTGCTTGCTGATTTTTACACTAAAAGAGCCATTTGCAAAACTATTAAATGTGATTTAGGTATGGAATAAACATGAAGACTCATTGGTGTGGACCCTTGAAGCCGTCACTCATTGATCGGGGATTTTTCATGGACCTTGTAGCTAATTAATGATCGACAATGGAGTTTGATGCGAAGAAGTGTTCATAGGTGCGCGTGTGGTCGCAGACGTGATTTCGGAAGAGACGCAACAAGACGTAGTGAAGTCGGTGACATTAGGGCAGTGGATTTGTGGACGATGGGACGAGGTTACTATTGTCCATTCCGCACGATGTTTGTGAAGCGTTTTTTTCACCGAAGGCGAGCCAAATTGGCCCTCCCTCCTCAGTGAGAAATTTTTGGCCCACACTGGCTAGTTGGCCCTCGAAGTCTACAAAAGTAATGTGTAGTACCAAACAACAAACCTAGCCGAGGAAGGCTAGAAGGTTCTAGCATGGTTTTAAACGCACCCTTAATAGCATAGTTTGCTACACAATACTACTAAAAACTTTCAGGTTTTGCCCTATGAACCACCAAACAAACGAAATAAATGGGTGGCCACACATGGTCCTAATGTAGTTACCAGGGTGCTGAGTAAGTAGTTACCAAGGTAGTGCTTATGTAGTTACCAAGGGGGTGATGATATAGTTATCAGGGTGTTTAGGTAGAAGTTACCAAGGTGGTGTTGATATAGTTACCAAGGTGTTTAGCCAACATGTTGTTGATGTAGTTACCAGGTTGTTGGGCTAGTTGTTACCGAGATGTTGTCGATGTAGTTACCAACATACTATTGATGTAGCTAAAAAGATGTTGAGTAAATAGTTACCAACATGGTGCTAATATACTTACCGACATGGTTATAATATAGTTACCAACATGGTGCTAATATAGTTACCAACATGATGTTGGTATAGTGAGGAAGTAGTTACCAATGTGATGTTGATATAGTTACTAAGGTGGCGCTGATGTAGTTATCAAGGTGTTGAGTGGCAATTTTCAATGGTGATGTAGTTACCATGGTGTTGAGTAAATTGGTAGCACCGTAGGGATGGCGTTGTTACCAATGTGTTCAGAGAACATATAGTTACCATCACGGTGATGATGTAGTTACCAAAATCTTGAGTAAATAGTTACGATTGTAACTAGTTATGATGTAGTTACTAGATGTTGAGTTAAAGACCGTCAAAACATTAAAAATAGCACACGATTTGAAGCTGGTAACTTGTCATGATTAGCCGGGTAACTTACCTACCGCGGGTTGGTAACTTTTAGCCCAAGAAAAAATATTCTCCAAACCCATCAACATGGGATCTAGTTATCTCGTCGCGACTCATTCAGTGGTGAAAACGGATTTTAAAACAGTTCTATCGTTTGAGAGATAAAACATTTTGAATTCTGAAAACCGGAAAGAATCTTGATGACATCAACAGTTTCGTCCAATACTCATGCATGCAATTAAATGAGAGAAAACACGACTCATCGAGTGAAAATTTCTCCGTATCTAGTGGTGCATGTAGAGTGTTCGGTACCTACTACTAATTACATAACATTCGTCAAATAGTCGTGTCCTTTTTTATATAACATTGGTCAAACAAATTTGTCGTTAACTTTTCACTAAGTTTATGCATTTTACTCATTGGAACAAAGGAGGTATGATACAAATCACTAATATTATGATTTTGATATTTTTTAATTATATGTAGTTAGTCAATATTTACAAATTTTAAATCTGATTTAATCCATAACACGCGGTAATTATAAATAGAGGGAGTATAAACAATGAGGGTTCTAGTAGTCGAGGACACGACCCCGTACGTGCATGAGTGGAGTGGTCTAGTATGCATGACTTTGATTAAATCCATAACACATGATAATTTACAAAATTTTGATTTTGATTGGATCCAAAGCGCAAGGTAATTATGAACAAAGGGAATATAAACAAATGTATTGTTGTGGTGGTCGAGGACATCAGTGAAAGCTGGCAACATGGTTTGAACAAAAAAATTGCTCGTACGTCCATGAGTCAATACTCACTCATATAATGCACGTTGTGTAGAGGAACAAACAAGAAGTGGTTAACTGGGAAAAATCAACACATACATATCGATAAGGCGAGAAGAATCGGCAAATTGATATTTATCAACAGTAACGATTACATCTCAGTTGATTGCTCGAAGAACTAGATACTTCCACTAGAATCATGCATGGAGCCCTTTATTAGGAGCTTAATAAACTAAAAAAATAAAGAGAAGCTATTGATGTGTATTATTAGAATGAAGGGACTAAAAATGAAAATGCGTGGTGGGCTCCAATTCTAGCTTGTTCGAAAAGGAAATTTAAGGGAATCCACCAGATCCGGATCCGTTTCCGGTGCCTCCACCACTGGCGACTCCGCCATTGCTGCTTTCACCTATGCCGCCACCACCGCCAGCACCGTTTCCGGCGGCATAGCCTGAACCAGAAGCACCACTGCTACCGGTCTGTCCACCTCCGGAGCCAGAACCAGAACCAACTCCGACACTTGGCCCTTGAGCGACACCTTTCACTATGCCCCCACCGCTGCCGCTACCCTCTCCACTGGCATTGCCTGAAGTTTCATCGCTTCCAGCCCTTCCAGCTCCGTTTCCATCTCCACCTCCATTTCCATTGTTCCCGCCGCCACCACCGTTACCACTACCACCGGCATCGGAGTAGCTGAAACCACCAGCACCAGGAGCTGGTGCTCTTGCTATGCCACTCTCACCATTTCCTTCACCACCGCCCGCTCCTTTTCCGAGTCCGCTAGTCCCCTCAGCACCAGCACCTCTACCCTCACCCCCACCGTTACCGTTAGCCGCTGCATACCCATTGCCACTAGGGGCTGATGCAGAACCACTCCCACCAGTGCCGGTGCCATAGCCAGACCCGGAACCAGATCCGTATCCACCTATTGAACCACCGCCGCCACCTATTCCTTCTCCTCCCCCAATTCCCTTGGCATAGTTCTGCGTGCTACCCGGACCTACAACGGTTTGGCCATATGCTAAGCCACCACCTTTTCCGCCTCCTAAGCCATATCCATTCCCAGTCCCATTTGACCCAGCACCACCGCCTCCGCCTCCCCCGCCTCCTCCTGCGGCACTGGATGTGCTAGCTAGCATACGTGAAGCATTGGTGTACCCAATGCTCACGAGGAAAACAAAGCCAAGAACTACAAGCTTAGTACTAGCAGCCATTGTGAGTGAGCTCGGTGATGTGAGAGATTAATTGTGATGCTTAGCAGACATGGTAGTGTGGGTATATATAGAGGTGGAGCGAGATCGTGCAAGGGGCGATATCTTGCAGGCCGAACGCACGCTTTGGCTTGTTAATTGAGTAGTTGATTTGGTAAGAAATTGTGTAACCACAGTAGCACGCAGTACCGCTGACTTGCACTAGCATCGATCTTGCAGCTAGACTGCATTAATTTCTTAAGCAACACTCTGCATATACTATAGCAACTGATGGTAAACGGTCAACTGTGGAAGGGTCTGAAGTTAATGACAACTTTCTTTCTCTCAAAGTCTGGCAGCTACAGTTTTGGAAAACTGTAGTATTCGTAAACCAGAGTATTCTAGTGGTAGGCAGGAGAATACTTCGGTTTAGAAAAGGAGTTCAAGAGTGAAATTTTATTAGTGCAAACAAAAACTATGTTTACCATGGTATATTAACTGTAGTTTTTGTTGCATCCAAACTCCTCAAAGTATTTTGTATTTTAGTATTTTTAGAAACTAAAGTATTCTTAAAATACTTTTAAAAAAATGGAGCTTCCAAACGGACCCTAACTCATTGGTAGAGATTCCATGTCGTGACACAGATATGTATTTTGTTGGCCTGTAACTTGACATAGGCTGAGTAACAAAATCTGGACACCATTTATTTCTTAGCAAATCCCTGCATATCTTTGTTCTGTCAGTAGTTAATTCGTGAGAAGCGGTAAGCTGTAGAAGGGTCAGAAGGGAAGTGGTCAGCTGTAGAAGGCTCAGAAGGAACTGACAACTTGGTTTCTCCCAAAGCCTAACTAATTACTCCTACAAGCTTAGAGATTCCATCTCCTGATACAGATATATTTCTTTGGCATGCAACTTGACGTTCTCCCCCTGATGAAAAATTGTCACTTCCCTAATCGATGAAGTAGTAATGATCGACAGCACAATGGCACATGCATGCAGCGTTGACATGAAGCTCTTGTATCCCATAGATCGATATGTGCGCGGTGTCGATCACGAGAACTCGGATAGTTGACGTCGCACTGTAATATGCCACTGGGAACATAAGATAAGTTCGGCGTACATTTCTAAGCTCTAGTACTTTGACTCGCGATCAAAGTACGCGCAACTACACTTCTCCTGCAAAACAAAAATTACGAGTAAATAGGTCTACGCTTGTCGGAAATTCACTTTGGCTCCCGGTGGCTCCCGGGTGCACCTGCACCTGGTATGCCTTTTGATTTTTAAAAATTTGAAAATGCTTCAAAAAATTCTGAAAAAATTGGACACAAACATACGCAAGTTTCGAACACTCGTGAAAAATTTCGACAGAAAATACCAATTTTTCTGCTCTGTGCAAAAAAGACAAATTTGTCTTTTTTGCATAGAGCAGAAAAATTGGTATTTTCTGTCGAAATGTTTCACGAGTGTTCGACACTTGCGTATGTTTCTGCCCAATTTTTTCAAAAAAATTCGAAGCATTTTCAATTTTTAAAAAATCAAAAGGCATACCAGGGGCAGGTGCACCCGGGAGCCAAAACGCCATCCTCTACGCTTGTTGACTTGTAATGTTTTCTTGGTTTGTAGTTTTTTGTAATGTAGAAATTTCATGTCATGTCATTCAATTCTACATCAACCGAAACACGGAAGTAGATAGTAAATTATCTTTGGTCGGGAAAAAAAAAGGAAAACACCAAAACTTGTCACAAGTACTAAGTGTATGATCCGGTGTGGCGGACTCTAAAAAAACGCTTCATCTCATGAGCCGCTCCTACTACACACGAGGCGCTCCCCATCATCGCCACCTAGTCCCACCTCCACCCAGTCTGTACACCTCGCCGGCGTCCGCTAGCCAGCATGCAGCAGAAGCCCCCCCCCCCCCCCCCCCCCCCCCCACACACACACACACACACCACCACCACTACCACCAAATTCCTTGGTCGACGCTCGGAAACCTTCCGGTAGCCATGGATCAGCGCTGCTGGCTCCGCATGGCTCTCGGGGTGGTAGAGGTGGGGCAAGTCCCGTTGCAACTCATCCCATGGTGGCGTAGGCAGCCTTGTGCGGATCTGGAGGACCAATTCTGATGTCGGCTCCCTCCTCGCGGCACCCTGCTTGGTTGCAGGGGCACAACCCATATGTCGCTGGTCGGTGCCGGTCGCGGTATGCACTCTTGTATGTGCAAGATTCAGTTTTAACCTAGGCAGCCACATATCAGCCTGCAGCAAATTATTGTGCAGGGAAAAATTGTTTAGTACATATTTTTAGAGAAGTTGACATGCTGAGCAAGTGTATTCTATCAATATGTACCATCACCTGATACAACTCCTCAGATCCTAACTTATACAACTCCTCCAGGCGACGGGAGGGCCAAACCCTAGCTAGCCCCTCCGCCGCCACCTCCATCCCTCCCACCTCCCTCGCTCGCCGTTCCCAGAGGACGCCATCGGAAACGACTGTGCGCTGCCGGTGAAGGGGGCAGCGGGGATCTGCCGCCCGCGATCTCGTGCCGCTGTTTGGAGGAGGCTGCATCGGATTTCGACCCCTCGGTCCGTCTTCGCGCGTCGGCGGCGGCTCCGGCCGGGTGGCATTGCGATGCTCCTCCCTGTGATACGCGCAGGCCGGCTTGGCTGCCGACGGTGCTGGCACTGTTCTCCCATGCGGGGCCGGTCGTTGGGCCCAGCGCGCGCCTGTGCCCGCGCATCGGCGGCGGCTTGTGCTGGTGGCGGCGGCCTCATGGCCATCGGATCGTTCCGGCCGGGCTGCTGCCAGCGGTGACGAGTAACCGGTGGACAACCAGATCTGGATCAAGGCGGGCATGTGGGACTATGGAGCTCCGACGGTGACACCCGTCGGCGTTGTACCCTTCTTGAAGGCGTCGGCGACGCAGTACACGATTCTGCCAAAATCGCTCAGAGGGAAACCCTAGATCCTTTTAGGTTGGACGTTGTCGGCGCCTAGCGTCGTTCTCCCCCTTGGGGGAAACATGTGGGAGTTGGACCTGTCTTGGGGGACCTGTGGCAGATGGTGGTGTTCCAGAAGGTGGAGCGATGTTTGTCTATCACGTCGACGAGATCGAGCCTCGGCGGCATGGTGTTGCGGGGTTTCGACGACGGGCGCATGATGATGTACATGCGTAGGGGTGGTGGCGCAGTTTGACGTCATGGTGGCATCGATGGCAGGCCTGGCAAGGGTCTTCGCTTCGTTCTATTTGCTAAAGACGGGTTGGAGGAAGAGGGCGGAGGCGACGTTTGGAGTGTGCGCACAAGGTGCTATCTCTTGCGTTGCTCGTTGGGTCGACGATGGCTGTGGATGGGGAACAAGGCCCTGTTTTACTCTATCGGTTGTGCTAGTTGTGGTGGTTTGTTACTGATTGGCGGCTTCGGCTTGTATGATCATTGTTTGTAAGGCTTTTACTAGCTATGTTGAATAAATGAAATAAAGGAGCCGCATGCATCTCTTCGATGCAGAGGCTGGGGTATCCACATTTGGAAAAAAATAAAGGTGTGTCGCGTTTGAGTATACACATGAGGCAGAAGCAAGCTACTTCATAATTCTAGGCCGACTGAGCTAGATCGTTCCCCTTTTTATGATTGTCGTGACTTTCTTGCTGTCGAAAGCCAAAGTAGCTTGCTTCTGCTTCCTGTGTAGTCTCAAACGATTTGTAATTGTTACTCTCATACTTGTCCAACCACTAGTAGGAAAAGGGCTATTACTGGTGAACCTGGATAGCCTACCGTTGGCGAACGTGTGGTTCGCCAGCGCTCATATCGCCAGTGGTAACAGCTTACCGCTGGCGAACATGTTGTTCGCCAGCGGTAAGTAATTAACTTACCACTGGCGAACCACTATCTCACTCGCCAGCGGTAGGCCACCTACCACTGGCAAACCAGTCGCATGTTCGCCAGCGGTATTCCCAGGGCTTACCACTGTCGGGCTCCTGTTCGCCAGTAATATGTATTTCTATTTTCAAATAAAAACAGAAATGTATTACAGCAATATATACAGGTAAATACATATATATTCCAGTAGTATATAATCGACAGAAATAGTATAATTGACAGAAACAATATAATTGACAGAATTTTAATAGATACAAATAGACAAGTGACCAAATTGTTGGTTCATCACATATATTCATGCATTACAAGCCGAAATGTACAAGTGAAACCCAATATTTTGCATACATATGCATGAATACACACATCTCCGGAAGTCGATAGTTTAGGTCGCAAGTTTTCAAAAGCAAGTAGCTAGTAATGTAAACTACAATCACATGTAAACTCGTCCTGCTTGCTTGAGACATCTTCCGGCTCGGCCCACTCAAGCGGTGACGCGTATAAACCATTTCTTCATCTCTCTGTACACGAGACATGCAAAGATAAAAGTGTTAGGTAAAGAAGACCAAGAGTTCATGCATAAATCAAATAATAGTTAAATGGGTGCACCAAAATCGAAAGCATGCCTCAGCTATAGGTTGGACACACAAATTACAGAGATGGTGCTAGCGAGCCAAGTAGGATGCACAAGATGTGTGTACTCGTGCATATCACAAGGCTCGCTAGACCATCCCTGTATCACATGGTGTCACTTCATTTTACTCATCGGCATTCAAAGAGAAAGATGAAACAAAACAAACATGATTTGGATCGCTTCATATCTAACTGTAAATAACATCGATCACACATGCAAGTTCAACGACTTCTGAAGCAAGAGGTATCCAGGCAAGTTAATTTACGAATATAATTTAACAACAGAAGTTTATCGATCGTACCAACAAAGTTCGTCGATCACTGCTTCTTCTTGCTCGGCTTCGGCATCGGCGGGAACGGGAGAACACCATCTATAGTGAGTGGCCTGGGATCACCCTGTGCTATTAGGCGATTTTGTATCTCGGTGTTCGATGGTACTGCCCAGCCGTTGAAGAACACCCCGGATTTATCCAAGACATCATTGCAGATGATTCCAGCGATCATCTGGTGGATGCAACCGAACTCTTTTCTAATAACAGCATCACCGGTTTCTGCCAAGTTCTTGCACCATCTGTCGAGAGCAGACGGAAATTGCAGACGTTGTTGATCCTTTATGTACTCCCGCATGTGATGGATGAGGTACCATGCCTCCATCTTAGTGCCTGGCGCCTGCTTGATGAACGGGAACACAAGTTTGTGGCCGAATATATATTCTTGCCTCGCCATGTGTTTTTTCTTTTAATGATGCCTTCTTCCTTTTCGGCGTAAGCACTAAGAGCATCATTCAGAACAGCCTTGATTTTTGTATAGTCTTTACTCGTCACATCACTCCCAGAGTCGAGATACACGGCATGCGAGTCTTTGGGTATAGAATGATGAGGGTGCCGTATTGGTTACTGCGCAAAATAGTTCAAAAGAGACCATCATCCTCAAATTAACCTTATGTACCATGCAAACTTAACGATGGAAATCTACGAAACCATGTAATGGCGGTTAGCGAATGACTTACTCGGGAAAGTAAGGCAGGAGAAAGATGCTCTTGGAAGGATGCACCTTGAAGCAATCTTCGATGTACCACGTCACCTTTTCCCTAGCCCTAGGTGTGCTCAGGAACATTTCTTTCATATAGTACGGGTCAATTATCACGATGTCCGGGGTATTCTCCATTAAGAGCTGGTGCGCCATACTAAGCGCAACCAGGCGGACGATTGATACCCACAAGTATAGGGGATCGTTGAAGTCTTCGATGTGTAAGTATAGTATTGATCCCACGAGGAGTAGAAGGTATAAGTATTTATCCTCTCAAATAAGAGTGTCACTTCCCTTATTATCTATGCACTAGACAAACTAAAATGATTAAATGATGCAAGTGTTTTTGGGTTTTTAGTGTAGAGTTTGCAACAAAGTAAAATGCTGAAAATGCAATATGACAAGTGAAAGCTCTCAAAGAGAGAAAGCTCAATCCTCTATGCAGCAAGAGAACAAGCTCAAGCGTGTTTTTCTTATAGGTGGAGAGAGTTCCCAAGGGCTACCTAGACTTCATGGCATAAATATTTCTAGAACAACAAGGTAAACATTTTGTCAAGTTTTAATCTTCTTTGGACGGAGCCATAATTAGGAATAGCTAATAAATAAACTACACCTCTTATGATGGATCAAGGTGCCAAGTAAATGACTACACAAGAGTTATTAAGACATAAAGTCCCACCATAGCATTAATCTTTAAGGTCCCCGATACTAATACCCCATAAAGTAACTTCATAACTTGGTCTCAGGTTTACATGTCCCCCCTAAGACCTCCTCAATTCATTACATCATAGTGTTCTCCTATGAGCCCATATAGGTGAAGTGATATGCAGTCGACGTTCGCACAACACCATCATAGAATTACATCAAAGATAAAAACTAGACAAGATACCAACACATGTTATATAAAAATCATTGCCAATTCATCCTATGCCCCCAGGAACATGAGAGAACGACTCACAACGCCAAGACATGATATGATTCAGTGGTACAAGTGATACAACACAATCTGAAACTATGATCTCCCCACAAAACAATGACAAGTAGCAATTCACAAACATGTAAAATAGCACTTAGACAATGGCTAGGGATCAACCAATCTCAAACTATGAGGGGGATGAAGTGGATCACGAAGATGGTGATGAAGATGGTGCTGGTCTTGGCGGTGGTGTTGATGGAGAGTCCGGAGGGGGGATGGAGAAGACCTCCAGAGGTGGTTCCAGCGGCGTTTCCCCCCTCCGATCTTCTCCGACGGCAGCCTTCTGTCTCTTTGTTTCTGGTTTTGTGTTTCTCCGCCGCTACCCTCTGGGAAACGTCGGGGGACCTTTTATATAGGCGTTTTTAGGTCACGAGGATGCTTCAGGGCGAAGTATCGACGCAAACGGGGCCACGAGGGCAGAAATAGGTGGGCCCACGCGGCTACAGTACCAGTTCGCGTGGGGCACCCCCTTTTGGCCCTCCGGCCTCCGTTCGCTTGCTTCTTTCGCTCCTAGGTCTTCCTTCTTCCAAAATAACGATCCCCGTAAATTTTCAGCTCATTTGGACGTTGTTTGGGTCCCTGAAACATCAAAATATAGAAAATAGGGTTTTCTGCCAGTGCAGGGTTAATTCCAAATAAATGGGGAAACTATGAATTATCCCCAAAATCATTATAAAACAATGATATAACCCTTATATGATGCAAATATGATTGAAATATGAGAATTATAATGCAAAGTTCATGTATGCATTTTACATGCATCAACGATCGATGGGTTTAGCGGGTACATGTGATACATGTTGATGATGTCATTAAATCTCATGAGGATCACATCCCCGGAGTCTTTAGTGACAAAGCCCAAGGCATCTATCTCTGGTACCTTTACGGAGAAAACCGGGTATGTTGGATCTTTCTCTTTGAGAAGCCTCTCCTCTTGAAAAAGAACATCATCATATGTAGGCTCCTCATATCCCCAGTCAAGAGTTTTACCAGCCTCGGCGGCATCATCGCTTTACCCATACAATGGACCGAATGCCAGTCGGGGATGGGTACCCTGTCCATTACACGGTGCGGAGGCTTCGACTTAGTACCTGGCGCCGGCTGGCTGTTGGAGTCAAAGTCAGCTTTCCTCTTAGATCTTTTCCGTCCCGTCTTCTTAGACTCCTTCGGCGCCATCGCATCTTTGATCACCTCTTTGACTGTGTCCTGGCTCAAACCAGCTTGCTCGGGGGAAGCTTCTGGCATATCTTGAGAACAGAATAGACGCTTCGTACACTGATATTTATCTAGGAGATCAGCGTCTTGCTCGATATCCGTACGCATTAGATCATGGTCAACTGGACCCTCGCCAGCATATCTGTCATCGTGAGCTCCGTCATCGTAAGGATCATCAGCGAGGAAGTCATTGGGGTCATCATCGCCATCATTGGCTTCCTCTTCATCCTGTGTTTGCTGCACTAGGGTGGTGACAGAAGGGTCCACACGAATCAGTGCTTTTGGCCATATCATGGGCCGAAGCACGCATTGTTTGAGGTTTAACTCGCTATCGGCTTCGTCTGGTTGAAAAGGAGGATACAAACTACCAGAACCCGGTAAAGCCCGGCTAATTGTAACCCTGAACACGTCATCGGCCATAGGGCTGCCGTGGAAAACGCGGTTGAGAGGTGTCACGATCTTACCCTTTGCCACGTCCTTGAGCTCACCATTCACACCAAGGAGCAATGTGCATCTCATCTCGTCGGCCTGCGAAAACATGTGTAAGGCGTTAGAGAGGGCGCCAAAGAATGAAGTAATATGTAACTTGTCGAGTCTTTTACGACGCTTAATTACCATGAGGGCGTTGAGCTCGGCTAATGGCGACGGACCGCCCGGCGGGGTAATGAAGACGGGAGGGCTGGATCTTCGAGGCGCGGTGACAGCTGGCGATTCCTCCCTACCATCTGCATTGTTGTCGGTCGTCGTATGGTCGTCCCTACTAGAATTAGGGTTGACGGTCGGGCTCTGCACAACAGGCGCCACACCGCTCGAGTTGCTAGAGCCTGCTAAGCTGATCACGGGGGGAGGCCCTTGTTTGCACCCCTCAAACCAAGCCCCGATGGACATACAGATGTTGGGCAGGAGGGAGTTGAGCCTTTTTTCCACTGCTGCATCGATAGACGCATCCATTTTTGATTGCTCGGCCATCTTCTGCTCCTTTCGCTTCTCCTTGGAGTCGGGGAAGTAATAGGAATGTTTATGACCCATTCCGGCGCCGACCACACGGCCACAATGCGGCACTTTATTCGACGACACCTTCTTTGTCTCGTTTAGCGACCTAAGGAAAGGTGTCTGATACGGGCCCTTCTGGTCTGAGGAGCCTTTAGATTGATGATGTTCTTCCTTTTCTGTTCCTCGAGAATTTTGTTCTCAAGTTCCTGCACCTTGGCGTTCAAGAGAAGCTCCCCGGGCGATTTGGGATGATCCCTGAATTGGGCCCTGACAAATAAATTTTCGGGCGAGCATGTCTTGGATCTTGTCGTAGGGGTTCGACCCTTCCCTTTGTGCATCCTCCTTTTGCCAAACTGGCTCCTTTCTAGCGTAACCCCGACTTCCGAGATTGTGGGGAGCAATGTTCTTCTTCTTCATGTCTTTCCCCCACTGCCTCTGCTTCTGCTTTGCAGAAGTGGCTTCTATGGCCTTGAATTCTTTAAAGTCCTCTTCATAAATGCTGGGCCACACTTTGTGGATCTCGTCGAAACCGGCACCTTCGTCATCAATCATCTTCCTCACATCTCCTCTCCAAGTTGCAAAGGCTTTGCCCAACTTGCCGAGGGCTTGTGTGTTAACGATATTGGTTTTGAGATCTTTGTTATCGTAGGGTGCCGGGAACTTGTATCGTGTGTGCAGCTTATTAATGAGGTAGGCATCCAAACCTTCGTTCTCCTTCGCCTTTAGGTTGTCGTCGTTGATTTTCCCCCATTCCCGAGCGATGCATCCAAGCTGGAGGCCGTACCCTTTTACATATTTTTTCGGCTTTGTAGGAAGACCGCTTTTAGGGTCCACCTCTGTGAATGCATGTTGGGTGCTGGAGAGCTTGTTTGGTTGCCTCTTCTGGCGTTTACGCTCTCTGCTGGCTTCGCTACCAGAAGGGCCGCCTTCCTCGGCGCCACTAGTAGTGGTCCCAGCATCACCACGCTCGGCTTCACTAGCAGATGGGGCCTCCATCTCATCATCGGCATGCTCTCTCTCCTCGTCGGTGCCGGTGTACTGTCCAAGCATCGATAGTTACGCATCATCGCCTCCTGTCCGAGAATCCCCGACCTGGTCGTTGTGAGCCATCTTCGCACTAACAAGGAAATTAAGTCAAATTTAGTACAAAAAATATAAGAAAAACCCACTTAATTAAATACTAAGGTACCCCATGAGTCCAAATTTGCCGGAATGTCGATTAACTTCCATCTCAGGAAATTTCGGGTATTCCGTATGTCCTATTGTATAGCAAAAGTCATGCCAAAATTCACGGAAAATTTCGGCATGACCTTTGCGTGAATTTTGGCATGACTTTTGCTAAAAATAGGGCATATGGAGTACCCGAATTTGCCGGAACGGAAGTTAATCAACATTCCGGCAACATTCGGCAATCTCAAGGGCCTCATGGGGTACCTGCAAACATTTCACAAAGGGCTCAAAGGGCCACATCACCACCACATTCACAACAACAAATTAAAGGGCTCAACGGCCTCATCACCACCACATTCACCACATTCACCAAAACAAAGGGCTCAATGGCCTCATCACCACCACATTCTCACCACAAAAAGCAACACCACCACATTCCGTACAAAGGCATCATCACCACAAAAACATCATCTCACCTGAAAACTGAAGAACACGGTAGCGTCGAGGTCCTGCATACGGCAAAACAATTGGAATTAAGAACTATAATTTAAATACTTAAACTATAGTAGCTAATTGAAACCTAATTTGAACAATATTTTTTAATACCTAATTTGGGAAATACTTTTTAAAACCTAATTTGAACAATATTTTTTAAAACCTAATTTGAACAATAATACTCTAAAATAATACAAATTTCAAATCCACCTAATAATACAAATTCACTAAAATACTCTAAAATAAACATTTCCTAAAAATTTCCTAAAAATTTCCCAAAATTTCCTAAAAATTTCCTAAAATTTCCTAACAGCACCTAGCAACAATGAACATTTCCTAAATTCTTTATCTCCAAAATTTCCTAAATTCTTTTAAGTTGGCATTTTTGCAAACACCCTATGTGCAACTATAGGCAAGGGAGGGAGAGGAGGGGAGGTGCAGCACCTCAGGGAGGGGAGGGAGCTAGGGGAGGTCGTCGGCGGCGGCTCAGGGCAGTGTGGAGGGAGAGGAGTTCGTCGGCGGCGGCTTGGCCGGGCCGAGCACGAGGGCACCGAAAGCGTGGACGTCGAGCGCGTGAGGGTGTTGAGGTCGTCGGCGGCAAGATGGAGCGAGCGGCGGCGGTGGTAGAGGGGGCACGCGTGTACGGTGGCGGTGGCAGAGAGGGGGCACGCGTGGAGGTCGTCGGCGGCCGGAGAGGCTAGAGGCGCGGCGGCGATGGTTTGAATTGGGGAGGCGCACACGGGGAGAGTGGGGATGATGTAGAGGCTAGAGGCGCGGCGGGCCCGCTGATAAGTGAGGCCAACCTTACCGCTGGCGAATATCATCTCTTGTTCGCTAGCGGTAAGCACTTACCGCTGCCGAACAGTTATTTCTGTTCGCCAGTGGTAAGTGCTTACTGCTGGCGAACAGGGACGGCAATTCGCCAGCGGTAAGTTTTTACAATTATTTTGCATTCTGTTTTTTATTTTGTTTTCCAAATTATTTAGTTTTTCCCTCATTTTTTTTCTGTTTTCTTGTTTTCTTATCTCTTTCTTGTTTTGTTTTCTAATACATGATTTTAAAATTAGTCAAATTTTGAAGAGTGACTTAATAAAAAGTATAAGTTTTAAGGATAGTTAAACACATAACATGAGGTACATATATATAATTAATATCACATCACTTGATCATCGATACAAGTCCGATACAAAAGAGAGATACATAGTCGCATGCAATGCTGACACACAGCGCGTCTTTCTCAGCGTTTGGTATTCTTCTTGCCTTTTTTTGTCACAGTTGCATAATTTAGCCCCACATCATGACTTCTTATTTTGAATGGAAGACCTTGCCTAGGTAGCGTGGTTCTGCTTCTTCTTGTGGTGTATGTTGCCTTATCATCATCATCTTGATCATCGTCGATATTTGTGTCGCCGAACATGTCGAACTCCTCCTCGTTGGCGACACCGTCCATTCCGATGATGTTTCTTTTGCCTCTCCTCACGACGACACAGCTAGGCCATGATGGGTTGATTATGAAGAAGCATTGGGAGACGTGCTTCGCCAGTACCCATGGCTCATTTTGCGCGGTGACGTTCATGCTTGATGAAGTGCCGGCTTCGAGTATAACCATGGTGGTGAAGTAATTGTCTACTTTTTGGATGGTCGACATCCTAGGCCATCTGACGCGGAACATCGACACCTTCTCTCCAGAGTAGTTAAGCTCCCAGATCTCCTCGATCCTTCCGTAGTATCTTAACTTTTTGTCACCGGTGTAGGATTCCATCGTTACCCCTGAGTTTTGATAATACGAAGTTTTGTCCTTTTGCTCCGTGTAGAAAGTGAACCCGTTGATATCATATGATTGAAATGTCACCAGGTTGGGGGTGGGGCCACGTGACAAGGCGTATAAGAGTTTAGATTCCGCACTAGCCGTTGGGGGCGGAGCGTCAAGCTCATCTTTGAACCAACGCAAGATAGAGGAGTTGTGCTCTCTGATTATTTCTCCTTCTGTCCTCCGCTTGCCCTAGCCAGTGTACTTCTTCTCAATCAGGCTCTTGTGCTTTTCCACCCAAGTATCGACAATTTGAATGTGTTGGAGAGCCACTAAGTTTGCCCTGTTAAAATCGGTGCGTCGACAAGCGTGGTACACATGCAACTCCCTCCGGCCATTTTTGTGACCTGCTCCATCGAGCTTGCCAATCTGCTTGTTTCCGAGCAAACCAACAGGGTCCTCCATGTCCAAAAAATTCGTGCAGAAAGAGGTGCACTCTTCGGTGAGAAAGCCCTGAACGATGCTTCCATCTGGATGGGCCCTGTTACGAACGAATCCTTTGATGACCCCATTCATCCTTTCGAACGGCATCATGTTGTGCTGGAACAACGGCCCGAGATGGATTATATCATCTACAATACGGACCAACAGATGCACACAGATGTCAAAGAATGCGGGCAGGAAATACATCTCAAGCTCGCATAGTATCATGACGATCTCTTCCTGTAGCCTTGAGAGTTGCTTCCCGGTGATTGACTTTCGGGAGATCACGTCAAAGAAGTTACAGAGGCCAAAAAGGGTTTCACGGACGTGCTTGTCGATTATCCCTCGGATCGTAACCGGAAGTATCTGCGTCATCATCACGTGACAGTCATGAGACTTCATCCCGCTGAACTTTTGTTTCTGCGGGTCTAAAAATCTGCTTATTAGCCCCGAGTAACTCAAAGGCACTTTGACTCCTAGAAGGCACATGATCAATTGTTCGATCTCGTTTGGACTTAGAGTGAAGCAGGAGGGGGGAAGTAATAGTTGTTCCTCTTAACCTTTTTGCCCTTGGGACTAGCCGTCTCCTCTTCCGACTGGTCATGATCAATAGCCGGGCGTCCTCCCTGAAGCTCTTCCCTAATACCCATATGTATCAGGTCGCTTCTTGCTTTCGGCCCATCTTTCGTCCTCTCCGGCATGTTGAGCAGAGTGCCAAACAGACCCTCGAACACATTCTTCGTGATATGCATTAGATCCAGGCAATGAGGCGTACCGAGGATGGGCCAGTACGGCAATTCCCAAAACACGGACCTCGTCTTCCATACATCCAGGAGTGGTTTTGGCGCCTTTTGCTTCTTTCCCGGCCGAGGGCACTCTTCCCATTCATTCAGCAAATCATATATTTCTTCGCCGCACCTCTTACGTGGAGGTCCCCGGAGCTCATCTTGGCCGTTGAAAAGGTCTCCACGCCTTCTCCACGAGTTTTTAATGTGTAGCCACCTTCGATGGCCGATGTAGATGGTTTTTGAAGACCCGGCATCTTTCTGGAGCTGGTGAAATGTCGAGTCATCCATGCACCTCACACATCTGTTATGTCCGTGGCACACCTGGCCTGAGACGTGTCCGTAGCCGGGCAAGTCGTGCACCGTACAGAGCAATGCGGCTCTCATAGCAAAATATTCTTCTGCGAGGGCGTCCCATGTGTTGACCCCTCCTTCCTCCCGTAACATGTGTAGCTCATCTTTCAATAGCTTTCAGATACAGATGGATGTCGGTGCCTGCTGATGTATTAAAATAAGTTGGGTGGTGCCCCAAGCGAAGGCGGAATTGCAGCTAGTAGCTAGTTTTCCCTTGTTTAACGAACCGAGGTTTATCGAACCAGTAGGACTTTGAAATCAACAACGAGGTGAATGTTGAAGATCTCTGGCGCTTGACCTTCAACAGACGTGGACCTGCACACACTCAACCAAAATACTTTGCCCCCAACGGCGGAAAGGTTGTCAATCTTTCCGGTCTCGCAGAAAACAAAGCGGTTAATTATATGATGAAATATGAAAAGTGATCAGAGGAATAATGATAATTAAAAGCAAGTAAATGAGGTTGTAAACAATGTAAAAAGATGGACCGGGGGCCATGGGTTCACTAGTGGAGTCTCTCAAGTAAATAAAATATGCGTGTGATGGGTGAACGAATTACAGCTAGGCAATTGACAAGATCATGACACAAACCAAATTTAGCGATGACAAAAAGGACATGATAATATTTATGGAGGCATCATGACAAGGAACAAAGACCGTTCAGTCCAACTGCGTCTTTGTCTAAAAAGTCCACCGTGGGATCGCTATCCAGCCTGTCACCCAACGGTATTAAGTTGCAAGCAACAGACAATTGCATTAAGTAAAGTGCATGAAGTAAGCAATACTAATATCATAAGAGACATTAACACCGCTGTTTTACCCTTAGTAGCAACAGCACACCCTCGCCCTTAGACGTTTCTGTCACTCGTGCCCAGGAACAAAAAGGGGCATGAACCCACTATCTAGCATAAATACCCTCTCTTAGAGATACACACAATCACTTGGCCAAAGTAACTACGCACATCGGAGACAAGAACATAAATTACTCATATAAGAATCATGCACAATCTAAACATAACTTCATAATCCATCAGATCCCAGCAAACACATCACATAGCATTACAATAATCGATCTTGATCATGTTAGGCAGCTCAAAAGATCATAAGACATGAAGCACAAGAGAGAGAGACTACCAACTAGCTACTGCCATGGACCCGTAGTCCAAGGTGAGACTACTCACAAATCATCCCGGAGGAGGGCATGACGATGAAGAGCCCTCCAGGATCGATCTCCCCTCCGGCAGAGTGCCGGGATAAGCTTCAGATTGGACCCCGAACTAGGATTTTCGGTGATGGCGTGTCGGGGTTGAGTTTCTGGAAAATAATGGCCGCCTCGATGTTTTTAGGTTATTTCTGATTTTATAGGCATCGGAGGGGGCCGAGGGGACCCACCAGGACCAGGGGCGAGTCCCACCCGCGGGCCAAGGGGGGCCATGGCAGGAGGCCGTCCCTGCCCTGTGGGTGGCCCCCAGGGCTGCCCTTTGGTCTTCTGGTGCCTTTCGTCGAGTAAATATTCCTCGTAAATTTTCGTCCAATTCCGAGAATATTTCCAGAAGTAAATTTTCTGAAATACAAAAACAGCAAAAAACAGGGAACTGGCACTGGGCATCTTGTCAATAGTTTAGTCTGACAAAATGCATAAAAATGACAGTAAAAACATGTGACAATAACACAAAACTAGCATGGATCACTCAAAAATTATAGATACGTTTGAGACGTATCAGCATCCCCAAGCTTAACTCCTACTCGTCCTCGAGTAGGTAAGTGATAACAAATAATTTTTTATGAGACATGCAACCAACACATTCTTGATCAAGATAGTGATGCAAATCAAAGGGTGTGAATGAAGAGATACAAAACAACTGTCTATAAGTGATAGCAAGAAAGCAATGAATAAACAAGTTGAATAATCCAAGCAAAACCTTTCGTAAATAGTATGTCAAAGACATGAAAACAATGTGATCAACATATTTGACTAATTCACAAGGATAATAATTCCATGACAAAAGTGTTTTTGAGAATCAACACAAAGGAAGGTGTAAGCATTAGCAAAGAGCTTCAACTTCCAACAGCTTATCTTATAGATAAAGTCAATATAAAGATTCATGTTTAATCTTGATAATGTAATATGCTCAACGATACCCAGGGTCAATGCTAGATGTTTGCTTTTGTGGAGATAGAAGGAAAAAGGGAAAAACTGACTCAACATTAAAAGTAAAAGAAAGGCCCTTCGCAGAGGGAAGTAGGGATTAGTCATGTGCTAAAGCTTTTTGTTTTTTAAAACAGAAGTAAAATGATTTTGAGGTATGCATGCTTTCGTCAACGACTTCACAACAGAGAAACTATCTAGTCCCTCATGACAAGCAATGTTTTTAGACTTGTGAGAGCAGCTGGTTCTTAGAAGAGCGAGTACGCTCTTCTTTCTCCTTGGTTTCACCACTGTCCAATGTTTGGGCTGATTTCTCAGATTTGCATTGCGCGGAGGAGAATTGTGAGTTATATTTATATTTTTGCTTAAGCTGCTCTCGGGTTGATTCAAGTGAAGACGTAATCCGTCAACACCAGGTGAAAGGGGGGAAATGACCTCGCTTGTCACAAGTTATATCTAGCTCTCTACTGCTCCCTCATGAGCTTAAAAAACAGAGGCACAAAGAAGAGGTATTTTGAATTTTTAAAGATAGCACATGACAAATTTACTTGGAATGGTAGGAAATACCATGCATAGGTAAATATGGTGGACTCAGCTGGTAAGAAAGTTTGGCTTTGGGGATTGGATGCACGAGTGAACCATACACTCACTACGAATTTTTAGGCTTAGCAAAAAGGGTGTTTGAAGCAAACATCTAACAATATCCGGTAACAGAATAACATAAGACATTTACCGGTCATAACCATAAAAACTCTACACCGTCTCCCTTGTTGACCAAACAATTGTCTTGATGGAAAGATTAGCACTATGAATTAACAACTGTGAAAAACCACACAATTTCAAGCTTTCAACCATATTTCTTTACTAATCAATTCCACTCAAATAACCAACGAGTTTAAGCATTCAACTTAACATCTCAAAACAATTGAGAAGCATCAAGTATCCACACCATGATCTACAAAACTATGCAGACTTTTCATTTTATTCTATCATCACACAAACAACATTTTGTCGCATTGACAATTCAAGCAATTTTTCAACAACAACTCTCCAACAAGTATAAGTGAAGAACAAGAGAGTTTAACTTAACAACTAGCAGCTCTAAACAAGATAAAAGCTAAAAGCGAGAGCTTACTAGAAAACAGACAGTAGCTAAGAATACTCAAAAAGATATAAGCGAAGCAAAGGAGTATTCAAACGAAAAAGCGGAGCGTGTCTCTCTCCCACACAAATAAAGCTACGATCCAACAAAGATATGACTAGCAAACAAACTAACAAAACTGAAAGTAAAAAGATGCTCCAAGCATAGCACATAATATGTAAAGTGATAAAAATGAAGTTCAACGAAGACGACCTTATGATAGTCGATGAAGATGAGGGGATGCCTTGGGCATCCCCTAGCTTTGACTGTTGATAGTTCTTGATATTAAGAGGGGGGTTCCATGGGGGCATCCCCAAGCTTGAGCTCTGATCCATCGTCGATTTCTTCATATTCCTCTCCTTTGGAACTTAGAAACTCCCTTCACACAAAACTTCTCATAATTTGATTAGAGGGTTAGTGCTCATAAATTAAAATGCACATGTGTTCAACTCATGATAAATTGCAAACCAACTTCATTAAACATTAGATACTGTTTACTAAGACTCAATGTGGCACTCTACCCCTAGAGTATCACATATGACGATGGTAAAGAGACAAATGCAAAATAAAAGCAGAATCTGTCAAAATCTGAATAGTCTGTAAAGATCGAATTTTTACAGGCACTTCTGCAACTCAAATAAAAAAACTTAAAACTAACTAAAGATAGATAAAAGCATCAGGCTTGCTGTCAAAAATTATCAGAAAAGGATAAAATTCTGGCGATTTAGGATTTTCGTGCAACAGGCGCACAGAATCTGTTTTTGGACAGCAACACAATACCTCGCACTTTCAATGCATTAGAGGCTAAACTTGGCACAAAAAAAAAAGAAAAAGATACAATGAAGTTGCTACAGAGGTAATAACTTCATGACTCAAGAAAATAAAAAAGCAAACTGAAAATAAAAGATGGGTTGCCTCCCAACAAGCGCTTTTCTTTAACGCCTTTTAGCTAGGCGCAATGCCAAATATCAAGTTTTTTCGGAGGCCTTTGCAACATCAAGAGCATAGCTTGGCCTTATGATTGATTCAAAAGTAAAATTCTTTCTATTTCTAGGGAAGTGTTCCATCCCTTTTTTAAGGGGGAACTGAAACCTTATATTTCCCTCTTTCATATCAATAATAGCACCAACAGTTCTCAAAAACGGTCTTCCCAAAATAATAGGACAAGAAGCATTGCACTCAATATCCATAAAAATAAAATCAACGGGAACATAATTATCATTAACAACAATAAGGACATCATCAACTCTACCCAATGGTTTCTTTTTAGAAGAATCAGCAAGATGAACATTTAAATAGCACTCTTCCAAAGGATTTAAATCAAGCATATTATAGAAACTTTTAGGCATAACAGAAACACTTGCACCAAGATCACATAAAGCATTGCAATCAAAGTCATTTATTTTCATCTTAATAGTGGGTTCCCAACCATCTTCTAACTTCCTGGGGATAGAGGTTTCAAGCTTTAGTTTTTCTTCCCTACCCTTGATAAGAGCATCGGTAATGTGTTTGGTAAAGGCAAGATTTATTTTACTAGCGTCCGGTGTCTTAGAAAGTTTTTGTAGGAACTTAATGACTTCAGTAAGATTGCAATTATCAAAATCAACTTCATCATCTTTAAATAAACTAGGAGGATCCTCTTTAGTGGTCTGGATAGTATAAACTTTAACAGTTTTCCTATTTCATTTTAGCAATTCTAGCTTCTTCAGCCTCTCTAGCCCACCTAGCTTTCAAGAGAGCCATCATCCTTTCATTTTCATTAATTTTAAGAGAGATAGCATTTAAAGATTCAGTATGTTTGTCTTGATTTGGAGTGGTTCTAATTTTCAAAATTTCAACATCATGAGCAAGAACGTCTACTTTAGAGACTAGACTATCCAGTTTTTCCAACTTCACTTCAACAGTTTTGTTAAAAGGTTTTTGCGAAGTGATAAATTCCTTTAAAACATTTTCAAGATCAGAGGACACATTCTTATTAGGATTATAAGAATTACCATAGGAATTACCATAAAAGTTGCCATTATTGGGAGGATAAGGCTTATAGTTGTTACTACCAAAATTATTTCGATAAGCATTATTGTTGAAGTTGTTTCTATTAAGAAAATTAACATCAACTTGATCCTTTTCTTGGGAAATTAATGAAGCAAGTGGAACATTATTAGGATCAATATTAGACTGATTGGTAGCAAGCATAGACATAATCATATCAACCTTATCACACAAAGAGGAGATTTCCTCGACAGAATTTACCTTCTTACCACTTGGAGCTCGTTCGGTGTGCCATTGTGAATAATTTGTCATCATCTCATCCAAGAGTTTAGTTGCTGCACCTAATGTTGTGGACATGAAGGTTCCTCCCACGGCCGAGTCCAAAAGGTTCCTTGAAGAAAAATTCAAACCTGCATAAAAAGTTTGGATAACCATCCACATAGTTAATCTATGCGTGGGACAATTCTTAACCATAGATTTCATTCTCTCCCAAGCTTGAGCAACATGTTCATTATAAAATTGTCTAAAGTTCATAATGTTACTCCTTAGTTGTATGATTTTAGCAGGTGGATAATATTTTCCAATAAAAGCATCTTTGCATTTAATCCAAGAATCAATGCTATTTTTAGGCAAAGACAATAACCATTATTTTGCTCTCCCTCTCAAAGAGAAAGGGAAAAGTTTCAGTTTTATGATTTCGTTTTCTACCTCTTTATACTTTTGCATATCACATAACTCAACAAAGTTATTTAAATGAGAGGCGGCATCATCAGTACTAGCACCAGAAAATTTATCTTTCATAACAAGATTTAGCAAGGCAGGCTTAATTTCATAAAATTCCGCTTTAGTAGCGGGTGGAGCAATTGGAGAGCATATGAAATCATTGTTATTAGTGCTAGTAAAGTCACACAACTTGGTGTTTTAAGTAGAAGACATAACGATAAGATAAAATAACAAGACAGGAATAAAGACTACACTAATTTTTTTGGGTTTTAAAATTTTGAAACAGGAAAATAAACTAAACGAGATATAAAGCAAGCAAGACAAAAAGAAAGTAAAGAGATTGAGAGTATGAGACTCCCCTTGCTGTAGCTCCAAAGTCCCCGGCAACGGCGCCAGAAAAGAGCTTGCTGCTGTATTAAAATAAGTTGGGTGGTGCCCCAAGCGAAGGAGGAATTGCAGCTAGTAGCAGTTTTCCCTCGTTTAACGAACCGAGGTTTATCGAACCAGTAGGACTTTGAAATCAACAACGAGGTGAATGTTGAAGATCTCTGGCGCTTGACCTTCAACATACGTGGACCTGCACACACTCAACCAAAATACTTTGCCCCCAACGGCGGAAAGGTTGTCAATCTTTCCGGTCTCGCAGAAAACAAAGCGGTTAAATTGTATGATGAAATAGATGAAATATGAAAAGTGACCAGAGGAATAATGATAATTAAAAGAAAGTAAATGAGGTTGTAAACAATGTAAAAAGATGGACCGGGGGCCATGGGTTCACTAGTGGAGTCTCTCAAGTAAATAAAATATGCATGTGATGGATGAATGAATTACAGCTAGGCAATTGATAAGATCATGACACAAACCAAATTTACCTATGACAAAAAGGACATGCTAATATTTATGGCGGTATCACGACAAGGAACAAAGACCGTAGAGTCCAACTGCGTCTTTATCTAAAAAGTCCACCGTGGGATCGCTATCCAGCCTGTCACCCAACGGTATTAAGTTGCAAGCAACAGAGAATTGCATTAAGTAAAGTGCATGAAGTAAGCAATACTAATATCAAAAGAGACATTAACACCGCTGTTTTACCCTTAGTAGCAACAACACACCCTCGCCCTTAGACGTTTCTGTCACTCGTGCCCAGGAACAAAAGGGGGCATGAACCCACTATCTAGCATAAATACCCTCTCTTGGAGATACACACAATCACTTGGCCAAAGTAACTACGCACATCGGAGAACATGCAAGAACATAAATTACTCATATAAGAATCATGCACGATCTGAACATAACTTCATAATCCATCGGATCCCAGCAAACACATCACATAGCATTACAATAATCGATCTTGATCATGTTTTGCAGCTCACAAGATCATAAGACATGAAGCACAAGAGAGAGAGACTACCAACTAGCTACTGCCATGGACCCATAGTCCAAGGTGAGACTACTCACAAATCATCCCGGAGGAGGGCATGACGATGAAGAGCCCTCCAGGATCGATCTCCCCTCCGGCAGAGTGCCGGGATCAGCTTCAGATTGGACCCCGAACTAGGGTTTTCGGTGACGGCGCGTCAGGGTCGAGTTTCTGGAAAATAATGGCCGACTCGATGTTTTTAGGTTATTTCTGATTTTATAGGCGTCGGAGGGGGCCGCGGGGACCCACCAGGAGCAAGGGTGGGTCCCACCCGCGGGCTGTAGCGCCCCGACCCCAGAACTATATAGTGAAGCGTTGTGCAACCGGTCATGCTACGCAATCAAAGGTTACTGGGTTTACCAATCCCAGGCCAAAACACATTGGCAGGTGTGCTCGGAATGGATCATCGGCACACAACACCTCCATCATGCCATAAGCTCAGACATCGCTATCACGTATAGTAGAGAGACCAAGACTGCGGAACAACTGGCACTTCACAGACTCTACGACACCAGAAAACATATAGCAACTCATATATGAGAAGATACAAATATCACAATCAGAGGTCACAGACCTATCATTACATCATGCGGAAGCAAATATAGTTGTCTAACAACAAGATCCAAATTATGGCCTAAGAGGCCTACAAATAACATATCCCAGCCAGCCTGTTCCGAGACGTCCCAAGCTACCACCTGGGAACCCCAGACTACTCGTCGATGTCAATAAAGAACTCACCTTCCAGTTCGGTGACGTCCTCCTCTGAAACAAATAATAATCAACAAAGCAAGTCTGAGTACGACGTACTCGCAAGAACTAGTAGGGCGATATAGGCCCAATGCTGACGGAGGCTCTAATGTTGTATAATGTAGCTAATTTGCATATAGCTAGTTTTCCTATTAAAAGACATAAGGACCCATTGCATTGCCTACTCAGAATGTTTTCCGAAAAGGGATAAGAGAGTAAACTTTCATGTTTGGTTCTCAACGAACCATTTGTAACCAGAAGCATCTCATCTCCACCAAGGCACTCCCTCGAATCACCCTCGAGTAAATGAACCTTTTATCACACGTTGGATTGCAACCTCTAGCTGCCAAATTTATTAATTAGGTTCAGGTTCTCTATGAGCTAATCCGCCTTTCCCAAAAGTTTGTCCATAACCGTGGACACGGCTTTTCGAAAAGATTTAAACCCTGTAGGGGTGTACTAATTTACCCATTGGTACCGTCCAGCTCACCTGATTGGCCCTCTTCCGGGGAAGGCCGGCGAGTGGGCGACAGGACAAGTTTACCCAGTCTATTTCAGCCCCTGCCCCCATCGCCACGTCCTAAACACCACCATCCTCATCACTTCTTTTTCCGCTCACACACACGCGCGCAAATGGAAATAGCAAACTAGAGGACCCTTGGATACGCCCGCACAAGTTATTCAGTTAGTAAGGAGCCCATACCCCCACCAATGGCAGCACGCTCGGTTCTTGGTTCTAGCTAAAAGCACTCTCAGCCTAGGCGGCAGGAATGAGGCAAAACACCATCCCCGATGGCAACTCATCCAAGCCTTTTAACAAATTAATTAAGTACCAAACGTAACCACCATGTCCGAATCATTCCATCAACATCAATATCATGGAATTAAATCACCGGACAATATAACATTTAACTAAGCATGGCTAAGCATCACTAAACATAAATACATACAACAATTGTATCTTTGTCTCCGGCCAACACATCAAACCTAGGTTTCATAGGAGGGGAAGCATGTGATGGTTCAGGGGACAATGCATATCATAGGATTCTCTAACTTGATGATAGTACTGGTCGCGTTGATCATCGAGGTATTGTGGTGGAACCTCGACTCCTGAATCTACCGATACACAAACAATACAGGAAACGAAATAAATAACACAAATACAAAGGTGCAATGCACAATCATGATGAGATGGTCAATTTATGCACTGAAGTATTATTGGGCATGTCCCACAAGTTAAATGGAACCCCTAAAATAAATATTGCAATTAATGGGTTAAAACTCCATATTTAACTTAGTGAATTGCGTTATTATCCAAAATGTCCAGTACTGAAATATGGGTCCTAAATGCATGAAAATGACATTATTAGGTAGGTATTGTCCTACTGATCATTTTGGTACTTCGCTTGCAATTTTCCGATTAACGATGAAGAAATGGTGATTTAAACGGTTATGCAATTTAAATCATTTTAACCAATTCGAAATTAACATCAAAGGAAGAATTGGTTTCTTGCTGTGAACTAAACATAGATACATAGCAAATGCTTTGCTGATCATTTTGGTATAACATTTGCAATTTTTGGATCAATATTTATCGAGTTATGATATTTCTAATTATTAATTTAAATCTGCCATTTTCTTTAATTTTAATAAACAGCACCAAAGTTAAATCTAAAATTCTCTCAAATGACATAAAGTTTTAGTCCATTGTTCACTGAACATTTTGAGCTATTAAACACAATTTTTGGATAAGTAAAACTCAAGTTATGCAATTTCTAAAATACCACTTATTTTCTATCATTTTAGTATTTATTAATTAAAGGAAATTTAATAAAATTAGTTGATCATAGCAATGACACTAACAGATAGGTATGATTTTTCTGAGCATTTTGACATATTGTTTGCATTTTTCTGATTTGTAAAACTCCAGATATGAATTTCCAAATTTTGAAACTACTCACAGATGATTTTGCATTACCCAATTAAATTCATGTTTTACAATTCAATTGCATGTGTGAGTTACATATTTAGGTAGGTGATGAAATTGTGAACATTTTGGTATATCAAAGGCATTTTTCTTATTTTCCATTTAAAAGATATTGCAATTACAAAGTTCATAATATTTTCTGTTTGAAATTTAAATTCCAGAGAAAACTTCCCGGCCGTTTTGCACCCAGGCCCAGCTACCCACAGAGGCTGACGGGCAGGGCCCGAGCCACGTCTGCAGCCACGCCAGCGCGGTGGCCCACGGGTCGGTTTGACCCCGGCGCATGCCACGACCGGCGCGGCGTGCACGCGGTGATCACCGACGGCGGCACAGATGGCAACGGCGACCTAGCGCGCGCGGAAACGTCCTAACGGTGGCATTCGACGCGCCTAACTAAGGGGAGCCAGAAACGAGTGGCGCGGTGACCGATTTTTCGCCGGAGCGACGAGTACATCGGCGACAGGCGGCGGCCGGCGGCGGCCTACGAGGACAGCTACGACCTAAGGGGAGAGGAGGAGGATGGAGGTGTCCAGGAGGGTCGCCAGCTCACCCTCGATGCATGCGAAGGCTCGTCGGTGAAGGAGGAGGTCGGAGGCGGCGGCAATCGGGCTTGGCGGCCGGCTGCAGGAGGGAAGAAGACGAGGACGAAGGCGAAGACTCCGGGCGTCCCGCGACGATTACTCGCTCGGGGAAGTAGAGGAATACGAGGTGGAGCGGATGGCGGCGTCGGCTTGCTCCGGGGATGTTTCTGTCGACGGCGATGCGGCGGCGAGCTCCAGCTACCTCACGGCCATGGCGCGGTTAGGGTTAGGGTTAGGGCACGGGAGGAAAAGGGGGAGGGAGAGAGAGAGCAGAGGGAGGCACGGCATCAGGGGGCCTCCCTATCCAGCAGGGGGTGTAGCGCGTGGAAGCAGGGCGAGCACGGCGGCATGGCGCCAGTGCGGCCGACCCGCACGGTCGCTACAGGGAGGGGACGATGACAATTTTCTGAAAAAACCCCTGGCACTTATTTCCCTTTTTCCTTTTTTGAAATTTAAAACAGCAGGGCTTTATCTATTTAAAAGAGCCATTGAAGCAATTGTATAAATTCTGGAAATATTCATGTAGGCTCCCTATATCATGAGGAAACTCCACAAAAATTTGTGTTCCAAAATAAATTGTTTAAATTCACATTTATTCATATTGTTGCAATTTGATCATTTTTGATAAATTACAAAATGCATTTATTTGGAGCACTTAGGAAATTCAATAAATTATGAAAATATTTATGGAGGCTCATAATATATTAATGAAGCTCCCCATAATTTTATTTTGAATTTTTGGAATGTTTATGATGGTTTGGAATTTCAAGTTTGAATTGCACCAATTTGGATGTTCCCATTTTATACATTCCATTTGCATTAAAAATGCCTTTGTAAAAATATTTATGAATTACCATTGGAACTTCCTGGACAAAAATGAAAGCTCAAGAATATTTGGTTTTGCCAACTTGAGCAATTGCACTTGGTTTGGAAATTTGGGAAGGGTTTTGCTTCCCTTTAGTGTTTTCCATTTGTTGCTTTGATTAAATTTAGCAATTTAATAAAGGATGCTATGATGCAATGCAAAGCAAAAAGTAAAAAATCTGGCTCAGATTTTTGGGTACCAAACTGGGGCTGTTACAAATCTACCCCCCTTACAAGAATCTCGTCCCGAGATTCCTAGAGTAGGAACAGGGATGAGGGAAACACGACAACCCTTAACCTCAACGATCTTCTCGGTCCCACGATGATCTTCCTCATTGCAGAGCTTCAACTAACCAGCATAACATGTTGATGTAGCAGAGTGAACAGAAGATGACAAGCTTTCTCCAAGGGTTGGAAATATGAACTTTGCACAAGACCATAAGCCTTTGAGAAAGATGACTGAATCCAGGTATATCTAAGAATTACCCAAAATAATGATTTCAAGTAGAGAACAAGATCTAGGCACCACCGGAAGGGAAGGACAGAGCATTGGTCAATGATTAATTGATTGCTCACAGAGTGGAAATCTTCATAGAAGAGTCATACCACGATAGGAGGATAGGAGAATAACCGAGAGACATGTTTAGCAACACCACGTTAATGTTCTCCTCGATGTTCCAGATACCACTACCAGGCTTCGGAATAGCCTTCAATCGATCCTCAAGCGAAGGTCGTACTTGAAGGTAGAGAAAAGACCTTAGGGGAACTCTTAGGATAAAATACCCATGATCCTCATGTATAGTGGTTGAGGTTAAAGATTTAAGAGATATCGTCAACGGGCCTTCCGGTGAGGTGCGTGAGCCACAACACCGAACTTGTCAGGATTACTAGCAGGCTTAGGTCATGCTCTTGACGAACCCCAATCATCATTTCTGCTTGAGGTTCCGAGTTGGTTAGGTGTGCGGACACTTCAGGCTTTGCAGGACTGAAGAGGGAGGTTGCGTCAGTAACAGAAGGTAGGGTCACTAATTCCTCAAGACATAGGCTTCATTGTCAAGCTCCAGAACACGAGCCGGATTGGGAGACACCGGTAAGATGATGAGACTTGACCACTAGAGGGGAGTCCATATCCTCAAATGGTATTTGATGATTGTGTGCAAATGACATGAATATGAATGAATGCGATGCTCCAGAATCGAATAAAACTGAAACTGGATATGTATTGACTCGAAGCGTACCCATGAGAACACGGGGTCCTCTTCAACTCCTTTAGCCGAGACGTGGTTCAGGCGACCACGGCTGACGGTCATGGCCTTGGCGGCTGGTGTAGAGGGAGCCGGTGCAGGTGCTGAGGTAACCGGTGCCTTCTGGGGACACTCCCTGGAGAAGTGCCCCGGCTGGCCACAGCTGAAGCAAGTGGGCCTCGGTGGTGGTGGAGGCAACTGAGGGCGGAAACCACTTCCAGCCGCACCCAATGTCGAAGTAGCTGGGCGAGGCGGAGGTGGCCAGTACCCTGAGGGCCTTGGCGCAAAGGGAGCGCGAGGCACATCACTGAAAGGCACAAAGACCCGGCTCTTCTTGCCCTCAGAAGAAGAGGGGCTCTGATTGTCCACTGGAGCTGGCCTTTTGGAAGACTCCAGCTCCTTCCTACCCTGCTCCATAGTGAGAGCCTGGTTGTATAGCTCCTGGTAGGACTGCAACTTGAAAGGCAACAACTCATATCGGAGCCACGGTGCGAGCCCCTTACGGAACAGGTATTGCTTGTCCTCATCGTTGGTCACGTCCCGAGGGGTGTAACGAGAGAGGTGGTTGAATTCACGCCCATAAGCTTGGACGTCCATGCGTCCCTGGGTCAGATCCAGGAACTCCCTCCTCTTCAATTCCATGACGGGCTTGGGGATGTAAGCCGCACGGAAGGCCGTGCGGAAGTCGGCCCAGGTGAAAACATGGCCCGCAGCAAACATGGACACATGGCTTTCCCACCAGGAACCAGCGGCTCCGTTCAGAAGGTAGGTCGCGAAGTTCACTTGTTCAGCTGTCGGAACATGAAAGGCAACAAACTTGCACTCGAGAGCACGGAGCCAGTCGTCCGCATCCAATATCTCCCTAGCTTCAGAGAAAGTCAGTGGCTGGGAGCGCAAGAACTCCGTGAGGTTGTTGCAGTCAATGTTCCTCCGTGCACCCTGCTGCACCAACTGCGCGAGCAGATTCTCGTTGCGTAGGCGGCCCTCTTCAATAACCATCCGAACCTCTGCCATAGAGGGTGGCGTCGGTGGCTCAGGATTGCTTTGTTCACCACGACGGGTAGGAGCCATTCTGGAGATATGAACAAGGACACAGTTAGTAACCATAACCGGTCATTTAGGATAGATCATTAGACTTCTTCCTGATATAGAGATTTAAGATGGCACAAAAAGATCAAGGCAACCACGTGTGACATTACGTCATCGCGGCGATAGCAAACGGAGTAAGGGACGGGCTAACAACAATTCCACGATATTGCAGAAGCCTTTGTTAGCACTCTTCCGACAACTAGTGCCGAAAGGGTTTCCTGAACGGTTGTTAGTGGAGGGATCCCAAATATTGATGGACCACTCGCTAAGGGCAATCCCGCCGTGATTCATATGGTTCTTTGGCAGAGAGTCTAGCTAAAGCTAGTGTCAGAGGAGAGCATTGCTGAGCAAGTCAATTACGGCCGCAACCTCGAGTTTGAAGACTAACTTCAAATTTTGCCAACCTGATGTAGGGTTTGACTACTGTTAAAGATCAGCTTCATGCACTGGGACTCACGAATAGCATAATGCTCACATAGGTGACAACCCTCATAAATCATTACACCAGAGCCCTAGCACAATCCGGGACCTTCGGTTCAAGATCTTGGGCTAAAACAAGGGGATGTCTTGACGATCCGCAACTCTTCCTTTCTTCGGGCTTTAGAATTGGCAGACGAGCAAAGTTAACCAGTAACTAAAGATAGAACCCAACCCCGTGATCCTAAAGATTTGAATTTGCCGACGATCAGGAGAACCGTTAAATCAAATAGAGGTAAGATGGCACCGAGATCAGAGTGAATTGGGTAAGGAGTAAAAAGAATCCTAAGAGGGTTTTCACAACTCATTTTTAGGTTATAAATAATTTTCACGAACACTAGACTCGACATCGACCAATAGAACGGGTTTCCTACAGGCAGTCCTGCTCTGATACCAATTTGTAGCGCCCCGAACCCAAAACTATACAGTGAAGCGTTGTGCAACCGGTCATGCTACACAATCGAAGGTTACTGGGTTTACCAATCCCAGGCCAAAACACATTGGCAGGTGTGCTCGGAATGGATCATCGGCACACAACACCTCCATCATGCCATAAGCTCAGACATCGCTATCACGTATAGTAGAGAGACCAAGACTGCGGAACAACTGGCACTTCACAGACTCCACGACACCAGAAAACATATAGCAACTCATATATGAGAAGATACAAATATCACAATCAGAGGTCACAGACCCATCATTACATCATGCAGAAGCAAATATAGTTGTCTAACAACAAGATCCAAATTATGGCCTAAGAGGCCTACAAATAACATATCCCAACCAGCCTGTTCCGAGATGTCCCAAGCTGCCACCTGGGAACCCCAGACTACTCGTCGATGTCAATAAAGAACCCACCTTCCAGTTCGGTGACGTCCTCCTCTGAAACAAATAATAATCAACAAAGCAAGGCTGAGTACGACGTACTCGCAAGAATTAGTAGGGCGATATAGGCCCAATGCTGACGGAGGCTCTAATGCTGTATAATGTAGCTAATTTGCATATAGCTAGTTTTCCTTTTAAAAGACATAAGGACCCATTGCATCGTCTACTCAGAATGTTTTCCGAAAAGAGATAAGAGAGTAAACTTTCATCTTTGGTTCTCAACGAACCATTTGTAACCAGAAGCATCTCATCTCCACCAAGGCACTCCCTCGAATCACCCTCGAGGAAATGAACCTTTTATCACACGTTGGATTGCAACCTCTAGCTGCCAAATTTGTTAATTAGGTTCAGGTTCTCTATGAGCTAATCCGCCTTTCCCAAGATTTTGTCCATAACCGTGGACACGGCTTTTCGAAAAGATTTAAACCCTGTAGGGGTGTAGTAATTTACCCATTGGTACCGTCCGGCTCACCTGATTGGCCCTCTTCCGTGGAAGGCTGGCGAGTGGGCGCGGTTAAACCTTTACCTCGCATTAGACTATCCAAGAGTCATCTGTGGCGACAGGACAAGTTTACCCAGCCTATTTCAGCCCCTGCCCCCATCGCCACGTCCTAAACACCACCATCCTCATCATTTCTTTTTCCGCTCACACACACACGCGCAAATGGAAATAGCAAACTAGAGGACCCTTGGATACGCCCGCACAAGTTATTCAGTTAGTAAGGAGCCCATACCCCCACCAATGGCAGCACGCTCGGTTCTTGGTTCTAGCTAAAAGCACTCTCAGCCTAGGCGGCAGGAATGAGGCAAAACACCATCCCCGATGGCAACTCATCCAAGCCTTTTAACAAATTAATTAAGTACCAAACGTAACCACCATGTCCGAATCATTCCATCAACATCAATATCATGGAATTAAATCACCGGACAATATAACATTTAACTAAGCATGGCTAAGCATCACTAAACATAAATACATACAACAATTGTATCTTTGTCTCCGGCCAACACATCAAACCTAGGTTTCATAGGAGGGGAAGCATGTGATGGTTCAGGGGACAATGCATATCATAGGATTCTCTAACTTGATCAAAAGTGACATTGGAATCGCATGCAATATTCTGGTGGAGAAAATAATTTTATAAAACAATAGGATTCTAGAATGCCAAGAAGGTTAGGTTATCTCTTGCCTTGCTGATAGTACTGGTCGCGTTGATCGTCGAGGTATTGTGGTGGAACCTCGACTCCTGAATCTACCGATACACAAACAATACAGGAAACGAAATAAATAACACGAATACAAAGGTGCAATGCACAATCATGATGAGATGGTCAATTTATGCACTGAAGTATTATTGGGCATGTCCCACAAGTTAAATGGAACCCCTAAAATAAATATTGCAATTAATGGGTTAAAACTCCATATTTAACTTAGTGAATTGCGTTATTATCCAAAATGTCCAGTACTGAAATATGGGTCCTAAATGCATGAAAATGACATTATTAGGTAGGTATTGTCCTACTGATCATTTTGGTACTTCGCTTGCAATTTTCCGATTAACGATGAAGAAATGGTGATTTAAACGGTTATGCAATTTAAATCATTTTAACCAATTCGAAATTAACATCAAAGGAAGAATTGGTTTCTTGCTGTGAACTAAACATAGATAGATAGCAAATGCTTTGCTGATCATTTTGGTATAACATTTGCAATTTTTGGATCAATATTTATCGAGTTATGATATTTCTAATTATTAATTTAAATCTGCCATTTTCTTTAATTTTAATAAACAGCACCAAAGTTAAATCTAAAATTCTCTCAAATGACATAAAGTTGTAGTCCATTGTTCACTGAACATTTTGAGCTATTAAACACAATTTTTGGATAAGTAAAACTCAAGTTATGCAATTTCTAAAATACCACTTATTTTCTGTCATTTTAGTATTTATTAATTAAAGGCAATTTAATAAAATTAGTTGATCATAGCAATGACACTAACAGATACGTATGATTTTTCTGAGCATTTTGACATATTGTTTGCAATTTTCTGATTTGTAAAACTCCAGATATGAATTTCCAAATTTTGAAACTACTCACAGATGATTTTGCATTACCCAATTAAATTCATGTTTTACAATTCAATTTCATGTGTGAGTTACATATTTGGGTAGGTGATGAAATTGTGAACATTTTGGTATATCAAAGGCATTTTTCTGATTTGCCATTTAAAAGATATTGCAATTACAAAGTTCATAATATTTTCTGTTTGAAATTTAAATTCCAAAGAAAACTGTCCGGCCGTTTTGCACCCAGGCCCAGCTACCCACAGAGGCTGACGGGCGGGGCCCGAGCCACGTCTGCAGCCACGCCAGTGCGGTGGCCCACGGGTCGGTTTGACCCCGGCGCGTGCCACGACCAGCGCGGCGCGCACGCGGTGATCACCGACGGCGGCACAGATGGCAACGGCGACCTAGCGCGCGCGGAAACGTCCTAACGGTGGCGTTCGACGCGCCTAACTAAGGGGAGCCAGAAACGAGTGGCGCGGTGACCGATTTGTCGCCGGAGCGACGAGTACATCGGCGACGGGCGGCGGCCGGTGGCGGCCTACGAGGACAGCTACGACCTAAGGGGAGAGGAGGAGGATGGAGGTGTCCAGGAGGGTCGCCAGCTCACCCTCGATGCGTGCGGAGGCTCGTCGGTGAAGGAGGAGGTCGGCGGCGGCGGCAATCGGGCTTGGCGGCCGGCGGCAGGAGGGAAGAAGACGAGGACGAAGGCGAAGACTCCGGGCGTCCCACGACGATTACTCGCTCGGGGAAGTAGAGGAATACGAGGCGGAGCGGATGGCGGCGTCGGCTTGCTCCGGGGATGCTTCTGTCGACGGCGATGCGGCGGCGAGCTCCAGCTACCTCACGGCCATGGCGCGGTTAGGGTTAGGGTTAGGGCACGGGAGGAAAAGGGGGGAGGGAGAGAGAGGGCAGAGGGAGGCACGGCATCAGGGGGGCCTCCTTATCCAGCAGGGGGGCGCAGCGCATGGAAGCAGGGCGAGCACGGCTGCATGGCGCCAGTGCGGCCGACCCGCGCGGTCGCTACAGGGAGGGGACGATGACGATTTTCTGAAAAACCCCCTGGCACTTATTTCCCTTTTTCCTTTTCTGAAATTTAAAACAGCAGGGCTTTATCTATTTAAAAGAGCCATTGAAGCAATTTTATAAATTCTGGAAATATTCATGTAGGCTCCCTATGTCATGAGGAAATTCCACAAAAATTTGTGTTCCAAAATAAATTTTTTAAATTCACATTTATTCATATTGTTGCAATTTGATCATTTTTGATAAATTACAAAATGCATTTATTTGGAGCACTTAGGAAATTCAATAAATTATGAAAATATTTATGGTGGCTCATAATATATTAATGAAGCTCCCCATAATTTTATTTTGAATTTTTGGAATGTTTATGTTGGTTTGGAATTTCAAGTTTGAATTGCACCAATTTGGATGTTCCCATTTTATACATTCCATTTGCATTAAAATGCCTTTGTAATAATATTTATGAATTAACTTTGGAACTTATTTGGTTTTGCCAACTTGAGCAATTGCACTTGGTTTGGAAATTTGGGAAGGGTTTTTCTTCCCTTTAGTGTTTTCCATTTGTTGCTTTGATTAAATTTAGCAATTTAATAAAGGATGCTATGATGCAATGCAAAGCAAAAAGTGAAAAATCTGGCTCAGATTTTTGGGTACCAAACTGGGGCTGTTACACGGGCCAAGGGGGGCTGCGGCAGGAGGCCGTCCCTGCCTTGTGGGTGGCCCCCAGGGCTGCCCTTTGGTCTTCTAGTGCCTTCCGTCGAGTAAAAATTCCTCGTAAATTTTCGTCCAATCCCGAGAATATTTCCAGAAGTAAATTTTCTGAAATACAAAAACAGCAAAAACAGGGAACTGGCACTGGGCATCTTGTCAATAGGTTAGTCCGACATAATGCATAAAAATGATATAAATGACAGTAAAAACATGTGACAATAACACAAAACTAGCATGGATCACTCAAAAATTATAGATACGTTTGAGACGTATCAGTGCCCGGTTGTTTCGACCCTTGAATTAGCATGCTCATATGTATGTACTTCCTCTTCATGCACAGCCAGGGCGGGAGGTTGTATATCCATACGAACACACGGGCCAGGTGCTATGTGTGCTGCTCTGGTTGCCAAACGAATTGAGCCCATCGGTGCTTGCACCCAACCTAATGTTCCTTAGCGCTGCCCCGAAAGTTGGATATTCATCGTATAATGCTTTCCACTAGCATGCATCCGAAGGGTGTGTCCAATTTACCTTTTCATTCCGCTCTGGATCTTTCAGAACTTTCTCCCTTCTCTTCGCGTGCCAGCGCATGAGCTTTGCTTCCTTGCGGTCCACGAAATAGCGCTGCAGACGGGGGATGAGCGGAAAGTACCACACAACTTTTCGAGTAGCTTTATTCCTCCCTTTCTTGTATCGAGCAGCCTTGCACACCGGACATGCGGTCTTGTTTGTGTCCCCTTCCCGAAAGATGTAGCAGTCGTTGATGCACACGTGGTATTTTTCGTGCGGTAAATCAAAGGGGCACACGATTTTCTTGGCTTCGTCACAACTTTTAGGACACGTGTTCTCCTTCGGAAGCTTGCTCTGCCAGTATTGCAGACTTGCGTCGAGGCTTACATCGCTCCATTTGTATCTTGTCTTCATCTGCAGAACATTGAGCGCTACTTTCAAGCGGGAGTCATCCGGTCCGCAATCTGGATACAACAGAGTATTCGAGTCTATCTCTAGTTGTGTCAGCTTAGATTGCTCTCTTGCAGCAGATCTGGGGTTAGTCGTCTTCTTGAGAAGCAGTTCTTTGAGATGAGGGTCCCGCACGACTGAAGTTAGCGGTGCCCGCGTGTCCTCATCTTCCTCCGTTACGTGTTGTTCATCACTGTCTTCTCCAGCATATATATCATGTGTCGGATGAGCAGGCTCTTGATCATCTTCTTGCACCTCATTGTCATCATTGACCTGCTGCCCTTCCTGATCATTTCCTGTCGCCGCCCCATGGATTTCGTCATCATCTTCATCATCACATATCCACTGAGTGTGCCCCTCCATGAAACCACGCCTGAGCAGGTGCTCCAGCAACTGTCCGCTAAAGGGGTCGAGGGCGCCCTCTAGTCTGCATATTCGACACGGACATTGTATCATTTTCCGATTATTCCGTAACATGTCTTCCGTCGCGTGCCTCAAGTATCTATTCACGACACGTTCGCTCAAAGTGACCATTGTCGCCTGCACGGTGCCGAACAAATAATACAATTATTAGAACCACATATATAACGTTTTTCACGAAACAATTCGGCATGACCTTCCTAGAAATAGGACCTAAGAGGGAGTGCCAAAATTTGCCGAGACAGAAATTAATCAACATCCCGGCAAAATATTGCCAACTCATTTTAATTTCACATTTTCACACAACCACAACATGCACAATTTCACACATATATAGTCAATTTCGGCAATTTCCGGTCAAATTTCACAAAAAAACTTTAATTTATATATAGTCGATCCATCATAATTAGATGACCACACGTACGAGATCGAGTCAAGTTCACCGAGAAAGTGGTGTGAAATGCTTGGAGCTTTGAGTCTTTGTGTTGGAGAGAGAGTGGGGCTAGATCTAGATCTAGAATAGTTGTGGAGGGAAATCCTTTGGTGGATATGATTTAGAGAGGGAGGTGAGGCTAGATCTATCAATTAAACTAGTTTTTATTGGTTAAAACTAGTGGGAAATGATGGGGGGTGGGGATTTAATGGGGTAGGTTTGAGCTAGTGTGAAGGGGAGAGTGAGGTGCAATAATGAAGTGGGGATGGGGCTGGTCCAGTTGAAGTGGAAGCTTTACCACTGGCGAACTAACAGCTTTTTTGCCAGTGGTACTTAAAATACCGCTGACGAACAGCTTCAGCATGTTCGCCAGTGGTAAGTGAGGGCCCGGGCGATCCCAGCGGGGTCACCTACCACTGGCGAGCAGGAAAGCATGTTCGCTAGCGGTACTTAACTTACCGCTAGCGAACGAGCTCTGTGTTCGCCAGCGGTAGGGTCGCCCCGGTCACGCGCTTACCACTGGCGGAAAGGGAAGCGTGTTCGCTAGTGGTAGTGCAAGTACCATTGGCGAAGTGGAACTAATATTCGCCAGCGATATTAACCACTGGCGGTTTTTTTTTGTTCGCCAGCGAGAGCCCGGCGGCTATAGCCCTTTTCCTACTAGTGAACCTGTGCATGGCACTCTAACCATGAGTTGTATACTCCTGAAACCCACCCAATCTACACCGCATAGCACCTCATCTACGAAGACAGAAGGTTTGCATTAGCATATGCATCATAATTACGCAAGTTCACAAAATCATATGCAACAAAAGCAAGTTCACTATACCAGATGCATCTTAAGCAAGTCACAAGATCATATACGACATAAAAACATAATTAAGCATGCATGTTTTACACCGAAACAATAGTACAAGTTCATTCTATCAAATTTATACTAGTTAAGTTCAGAATAATATATACTCACACAAGGATAGTGTAAATAATTAACCGAGTATGTACCCCCAGCATTGCCACTTTTTATTTTTAATAAAGAGGAGAGCGCAATTCCTTGTGTTGAAAGGCCCGAAGTCACCATGTTGCTCTGAGAGATTCTCTACCTCCTCCGGAGTAAATTAATGTCTTCGTCTGACTCCCCATCTAGTTTTTATACATCTTTGTTGTTGATATTCACAAGTTTTAGACGAATGCGCTGTAACTCATCTCCGAGTTTATAATACATGTCCCACGTATCTATAATTTTTGAGTGTTCCATGTTTGTTTCATACCATTGTTATATGTTTCTACCGTCATTTTATATCATTGAGAGACAATTTGCTACCCGCATGGGTAGCTACACACCCATGTGCTATACAGAGATGCAAGCCGTATGTATCCGTTTTAGCTTGTTTTTCTAGTAAAATACGGATATTTGGTGTACAAAACTGGTTTCGGAATTTTCAAAAAAATATTTTTTGGTCGTCATTTTTAGCTTTTTTTCATAGTTGACTTTTTTGTTGACTTTTGGGTCAAATTTTACTAAAAATATCACAGCGGATGGAAAAAAATTCGAAAAAAATTCAAAATACATTTTAATAATTCTATCAACTCTACTAGTGACATCCCCTTGTCTACTTGAGTAATCTCATTTTACCGTTGCATATACGTTTCGGTCAAACTTAGGGTGTGTAGCTACCCATGGGGGTAGCAAGTCTTTTCCGTTATATCATTTTAGGGCATTTTATTGGACTAACCTATTAACAAGATGCCCAGTACCAGTTCCTATTTTTTGTTGTTTGTGTGTTTCAGAAAAGCTGTTAAAAAATATCCTCGAAATTGCACAATAATTTATAGAGAATTTTTATTCAACATAATGAAGACGGAGTCCAAAGAGCAACTGAGAAGGCACACCAGGGACCAGGCGCGGCCTGGAGGGGGGTTGCACCCTCTGGCCGCCTGTGGCCCGCAGGACCCCTATCGGGTCTCATCTTCGCCTATAAATTGCCTCTCGGCCTAAAATCTAGGGGGGGATTATTTTCCATGATATGTACCTGAAGCCGCCACCATCTCAAAACCCTAATTTGAGGGTTCTGGAGTCATGTTACCACACCCTGTCGGAGGGGGAAATCCTCGTTGGAGGCATCTTCATCGCCATGCCTACCTCCGAGGTGATGTGTGAGTAGTTCATCCTTGGTTTATGGGTCGATAGCGGTAGCTAGATGCTTAGTTGTCAGAATCATGATTCTACCATGCGATTCTACGACTTTACGACGCAAACTGAGTCGAACGATTCTACAATTCTATTAAGTAGAATCTTAGATTTTACGATTCTGAAAGCTATGATCCTATGGTTTGCGATCCCACCATAGAGGTTCCGATCCGACTGATATGCCATGATCTTGTGAGTTGCCTAACATGATCAGGATCGATATTATGTAATTGCTAAATATTGTGTTAGCTGGGATCCGATAATTGTGAAGTTATGATCAAATTGATCATGTTTTTTATATGTTTTATTTAAGTTCTTGCATTGATCTTCGATGTATGTCGTTACTCTGGCCAAGTGATTGCTTATATCCCCAAGATAGGGTTTTGTGTTAGATAGTAGGTTCATGCCTCCTCTGTGCCTGGGCACGAGTGATAGAAATGTCTAAGGACGAGGACATGCTATTGCTACTAAGGGTAAAACAGCTGTGTTAATATCTTTTATGATCATGAATATTACATACATTATGTATCGTGCTTAATGCAATTGTCTGTTGCTTGCAACTTAATACCAGCGGGAGGCAAGCATGGAAGCACTCTCAAGGTGGATTATTAGTCATAAATACAGTTGGATTACTGATACGTGCCAAACATATCTATAATTTTTTATTGATCCATGCTTATTTTATATCATTGTTATATGTTTTTAACATCTTATTATATCATTTTTATACATTTTATTAAACTAAATTATGGACAAGATGCCCAGTGTCGGTTCCCTGTTTTTGTTGTTTTCTATTTCAGAACATCTATTTCTGGAAATATTCTCGGAATTCGACTAAATTTTACGGGAATTATTTTTAAGCCAAGACGAAGATGGAGTCCATAGGGCAGCCTGAGGGGCCACCCACAGGGCAGGGCGACCCCAGCCACGACCAGAGGTGGGCCCACGGGTGGGACCCACCCTTGCGCCACCCTCTTGGCATCCTCCGACGCCTATAAAATCACTTTAACCCTAAAAACGTTGAGGCGGTGATTATTTTTCCACGAACTCCAACCGAAGCCGCCGCCACCTCGAAACCTAATTCGAGGAGATTTTGAAGCTGTTCCCGGCACGCTGCCAGAGGGGAGATTGATCCCGAAGGGCTCTACATCACCATGCCTTCCGCCGGATGATGCGTGAGTAGTTCCACCTTGGACTACGGGTCCATGGCAGTAGCTAGATGGTTGTCTCTCTATTGTGCTTCATGTTTATAATCTTGTGAGCTGCCCTACAGGATCAAGATCGACTATTTTAATGCTATATGATGTGTTTGTTGGGATCCGATGGATTATAAAGTTATGATCAGATTGTGCATGGTTGTTATATGTTAATTTATGTTCTTGCATTCTCTCCGATGTGCGTAGTTACATTGGCCAAGTGATTGCTTCTATCTCCAAGAGAGAGTATTTATGCTAGATAGTTGGTTCATGCCCCCTCTTGTGCCTGGGCACGAATGACAGAAACGTATGAGGGTGTGCTGTTGCGACTAGGGGTAAAACATCGGTGTTTATGTCTACGTGATTATAAATACTAGTCATCAACCCGTGCATGTGCTTGTGCACGGGCTAGTTTTTTTTATACATAAGAAAATATTAATGTCATTATAAAAGTTGTAATGAAGATTTAGAACTGATGGGACCTGGTTGTAGAGTTACTGAAGTGATAGGTCAAACTAATGTATACCATCAAAGCCAAATAATAATAAGAACATTCAAATGTCCTTCTGAACAGAAGATAAGATGCTGGTAAAATATTGTTGGACAATGCAAATATACATGGAGTGAAGAAGGTGAGCAAAACACAAATCTAAAATGCAAGTCTAAAGTGGTGGATAATGCAAAAGTTGTTTGTCATTTGCTTCAACTTGGCTGTCATATTTCAGATATAGGATGTTTATCGACAAAACAAATCTTGATGCACCCTCAGATTAACAGTTTACCAAAAAACTTTATTTTACGTATGGATTTAAGTGAACCCTCATTAAAGAACCAATTTACTTAACCAAGCTTGAAACGCTAAACCTTGTCAAGTTATTAGTATTATCTATTTTTTTATTTTAGTAATCCACGTGGCATCAAACGACCAAATAATAATTTTAACATGCGATATGATTGCAGCACCATCACTAACTTCAGTCATACTGAACATGGTTCAGCAAATTCACAACGGAATAGAAGAATCGCACATATATTTCACAAAAAGGCAGGCAACCAAAGGATGTGGCAATGCATCAAAATTACAAACAAACTCTGAACCAAACAATACATCACCAAGAGGAAACCATGAATTAGGAACATAAGCTACTATACCTATGCTCAATTACCTGATGGAAGATGCTCAAACAACCTTACAAGTCTCCATTCTTGTTTTCACCCAAGCCTAAAATGAAATGGTAAACATAAAAGAAAATAAATTATTTCGATGAATGAGTTTCTTCTAATGGCATAATGTATCTGATTCTAAAGCTCGTGCCATGAGATGTTCTGACGCATTTCTCTCCATATTTGACTTCTTAGGATATTTCATTTTGTTCCCATCTTAGAGATGGGAACATTTTAATCTAGTATTCAAATAAAAACATGTTTAATCTATAAGTTAGATCTACATCCTCTTTATTAAAATGATTTTTTTAATCTGAAGGATCTATAATGATATATAACGTACTAACATTTACAGTAGGTCTTTTATGGAAGGCGTATGAATTTGCTACCAACTTATACACTTTTTTTTTTTTTGAGAAAGCAAACTTGTATTCATATTAAACTGGAAATACAGAACAACCAGGAACACAAGAGCAAGAACATGAAGAAACAGAGGTCCAGGACCATCATCTTCAACCTTTCGACAAGAAGGAAGCCGGAACCATCCCCACTACAGGAATGAAAAAACGACACCTTCAAGCCAACGATCAGGAGCAAGAGGACCCCTAGCACACGGGCATTGTGAGCCGCAAGATCCACCAACGAAAAGTTGGATCTAAGCAGTGGAAGAATATCGGCCGGCGACGATCGCCGGGTCCAACTAGCTCCGATTCCGCCAGCAAACCACCAGACACCTCCCTGGCCTCCATCCTCTTCCGGCATGCTCCAAAGGAAGCTCCGTGGCTCCACGACGGCGCCGAGCCCGTGCTTGGAGATCCGAAGAACCAGCGCTCCCGTCCGCCGAAGACGACGAAGAGGGCCAGCTCCTCCCACCAGCAACAACCACCCCTGCACCAAAACACCACACCACCGCCGCGGAAGACTCTTGAACACGACCTGCCATGTAGAACGAAGCAGCACAACGGCCCCCTCCTCCCCCCGTCCAGCACCACGCTGACCACAAGGAAGCACAGGGGACGAAGGAGCAACTTCCTCCACACCGGCCACAAACTCCAGATCGAGATCTGGAGACACCAACGCCCGCTTATTGACGGAGATTCGCCCGCAACCACACCCCGCCACCACCCGCCATAGGTGCTGAAAAAGGGAGAGCTCCGGACGGCCACCAGCGTCGAGCGATTGCACGCTGGAGACACTCCACACCGGCATAACACCACACGCCACAGGGGCAGAACCTAAACCAAAGCCTACAACTACTATATACAAGAGAAGCCAACCACCGGATCCGTTTCCTCGCCGGCCGGCAGCGCCGCCGGAGAGCAAGAAGGAGCGGGGCGGCAGCTGGGAACGGAGGTCGACTCTCAAGGGAGGCTTCGGGAGAGAAGGAGAACCTCTTCTTTTTCAGAGTAGGAGAACCAGCGCTACCAACTTATACACTTGATTTTGTATGTTTGTATCAAAACAGAATCCAATGGAAGGATAGCACATAACTGATCCAACAATCCTTTGAAGCTGAGTGCATATTATCATCTCTATAGATGTCACTGTCGTCGAGAAATTTATTGTTTCCATTGTAGTAGCTGTCGTTTTTGTACTTGCATGTGGATAATGGGCATCTCAGGTCAACAGGAGATGGACTGTCCTAGCTTTACACTCCCTTTTCACTACTGATCGATTTCTGTGTAGCCAATTTGATCAGCTGAGTTGTTCGGTCTATTTAATTTGCCAAAGAACACCTACGCCTGATTGCTAAGGAAAAAAATTAATAAATTGAGCATTATGGTTATGAAGAGTAAGGTTTGACTGGAACTTGCCCTACAACCTGCAGAAAACAGCAAAATCTGAAGCCTCTAAATTATATAACCGTGTAGCTGGAGACAACTAAAGAAAAGAATATAACACGTGTGTTATTAGCCCAAAGTCCGTAATCCATATACATGAGAATGACGAAGACAAACCTTTTTCTTGAATTATTTGAACCGATCAACATAGAGCTAAAATTGATCCCATCAAATCCTTTATATAACCTAAAGACTGCAAATAAACAACAGTCAGTCATTGGCATTGTCTGAATTATCATCTAAACCATCGTGAATTGGACAAAGAACAAAAGTACATCTAATGATGACACTTAGCCAATTACAATCGATTTTAAATTTTGATTCACATAGGGGATCAAATTGAAGACATGTATATGTGTACAAATTATCTGAGACATGGAGAGTCCAGTAACTTACCTGCTGAAAAGGTGCAGGAGCGACTACGAAAAATTCAAGGAGGTGAAGAGCTGCGCCCACCTGTCCGACGTAGTCTGTTCAATCGGAAGTCTTGTGCATGGCCGTCGGCGTGGCCACCCGATCTAATTCAAATTGTCGTTGCCCGCAGCCACCCGATCTACATTAAACTAGACGGATATGCGAGCTTCGCCTCGCCGGCGACATTTCGTCTTTGCACAACGTGGCCAGCGTGGTAGAATTGCATGTGTTTTCATCTACACAATTGCTGTGAATAACACTTTTAGGTTTTTGATCATTTTGTCATGATTGGCACGTGTTGATCTACCACTACATGGACCGGACAAATGTTTTTCAGTTGTGAATAATCTGAATAAAGAAGAAAATATTTCAGGCTTTAGCATAATTGATCAACCAGAGCATATAAAAATATTTCATGATACATGGGATGCAGATGAAAATGGTAAACACATGCGCACCAGGGAAGTGGTAACTTTTGTAAAAGACCGCTGACACAACATACTTTCAACGCTACAACAGTAATAAGAAAATTTCTATTTATATGAAGCAATGCCTTCTTGAGCCTATACATGAAATAAAGAACTGGTGCTTCTAAAAAACACAAAAAACATGCTATATCACAACTAATCCATGTATAGAACAACAGAATGATGAAGACTGGGCTAAGATACCAGCTCCTGCTATGGGTTTCCTCTGCTGCCACGTCCTCATAGCTCGGCCTTGCTGTCTGCATCATGGCTATCCTGATTGTCGTCTGGGTGGCGGCTTCCAGGTGACGCAATGCTCCATATCCAGAGCAGGTGCCAGCATTGCTGATCGTCAAGCGCCCACCCGACAGACCAGTTGGCGGAGTCACCGTCCAAGTGAGGAGTTGTGGTTACTTCAATTCAAAGGCTTTAGAATATAAAAAGGAAAAAGGTTCAACTTTCTTTCACCAGAAAAGTGGGAAAATATTTTTACCACTTAATGGTAGTCGAAACAATAGTCACTTGTTTAGTTAATTAATTGAACCAGAGAACTATATAACTTCTTTGACCAAAGGAAGAGAGGAAAGATCTTTATCACTTACAGGTTAAGTAGTTGATAACCTTGTTAACAGGAAATGGTGTGAAAGAAAAAAAATCTGGCAATCCAAGAGGTTTCAAGGCACTCTACTTGATCATTTTATCAGCAAGTGGTCTGAACCTCCAATCTGCATTCTAGTGAATCTGCAATAAATGTATTTCTGAATGACGTGTTTCAAATTTGATTTTTAACATGGTAAGTAAGGACGATGGACCAAAGGTTGTGTTCAGAAGCTCAATGAGACATATAGTATTTGCTTGTTGTCACCCCAGACTTTATACACAAGATGCTCCAAATTGTTACTCCCTCCAATCCGATATGAATGTCGCTGGTCATGTAAGAAAAAATAAAATCTAACTTGCAGATCGAAAGCTTAGCAGCCTAACTGCACGATACATGTTACATGATTGTAATTTCCTCGTGATTTTTAAAGTGACGCATGTAAATAGGTTGCAAATTAAGTCAAATGCCTTGTCAACACAACTCTCCGTCTAGAGCTCTGAGCTATGCAAGCAAGATGAACAATTTCATAATAATAAAATAAGGTAATGGAGATCACATTAGTAAATGAATAACAAAGAAATTATACTATTATGCATAATTTTGAATGAAACAAATAAATGGTATATAACATTCCTATTCCACAACAAAGAACTAAAAAACAGTCTCTATGTCTAGAGGCTAGAAGCTATATACTCTGATAAGCGACAACCCATCAAAGCAAAACCAATTCAAGATTTTCATTCCTAAAAATATACATGAAATACCATGCTTATTTCCGCCTAGACATTCTAACGGGAAAAGTGAGAGAATTAGGAAATCATGTCAAATAAACATCTGATTACTAATTAAAACCTTCGTATCAGAATCTAATTCGGAGAATGACATACAAATGGTTCGTGTAACTGAAATTCTGTTCGTTTTTACCTTCCGAAGAAGTAGCTTCTCTGTCATCTCCTTGGGATGCAGGACCTGTATGACAGCGAAGACGAACTCATCTCTCGGTGAACATGGCAGAGATGGGTCTCTAAATTTTTCTGCTGGCAGGACCAAGAACTGGCTATACTGAGCACGTATGAGGTGAATGGTATCTGTCAGATCGTCATACCTGTCTCTCAGCTTGTTGCCAGGGAGGCTTCTAATGCGTCTTTACAGAGTTCCTGGTATGATTCTGACATGCTTTTATCTTTAATAGCTTGCACCATGGTGCCATGGTTGAGGTCTTTGATGGCGACGACCCGGTGATTGGCCAGAAACAATAGGGCCTCTTCTGCAGCATTCTCATTGCGCCATAATCCGTGTGTACGATATCAGCACGGAAGACGTGTAGTTCTGGATACCGTAAAATGTCTTCAGCAAGAACCACTATCTTCATGCAGCCATGGAAACCACCAGGTGCTTCTTGAACCGTGTACATTGGGTATATACGCAGTTGCAGAGCTGCAGACGTCTGTTGCAACATGTTCTGCCTTGGCATGTGCACAGACTGCCAGGCAGTTTAGAAGGCAGGCTAATTTCCTCAAAACGGTCTGTCTTTTTCTTAGTAAATTTTTTGTGTAATCTTTTTGGCGAATCGTGTGTGAAGAAAAATATGGTTATTGCGCTTCAAATTTGACAAAAGAAAAGGATCAGCCGCTAGTAAGCGAAGTCTTTGCTGTCATACAAAGATAGTAATGTAGATCCCTGGATGTATCGTTTTATTGTACATAAGAATCGTGATATGAATGGTAAGCTAGAACTGCATTTCAGATAATATTTTTTCCCAACGGTAGATGCTTAGGTGTTAGGATGTTTATGCATTGGTCTTTCTATACTATAATATTTACTTAAGCCGTGAAACAAAAGACACAAGTCTGGTATGACCGAAAAAACATTTGTCACCCACTATAGCTCCTTTTTTTGTAAAGCATACTGAAATGGTAGAACTATGTGTGAGGTACATGGACTTGCTATTCTTGAGAAAAGAGATGCTCTGTTTACAGCTAAAGGATTGCAGCCAAGTGATGTATCCAACTAATACGAATAAAATAACCTCTTCGCCATTTCCAATTCATAGCGATAGAAGTAATAAATAGTTAAATACTAATCAGTAATGCAAAGAAAAAAAACAAGCAATGGTAGTTTAGTTAAAGCATACTGATGAAATCTTGTACCCTGTATAGAGATAAATAGTAAACATTTCACTGCAGCAAACCGTAGGCAGAAAAAATTCGAGGTAGACAGTAAGGAAAAATAAGATTGAGGTAACCTACATATGATTAAGAATATACAGAGAGACTACCACCTATAAGAAGTTAGGAATAGGAGCTTGCATATCAAGGCTAATGGGTTTCTTAGAAACAAATTTTGCACTAATAGCTGAGTTACCACAAAAGCTATATATTAAAACTCGAATTCACATTCCTGGCGCATGAACTTAAGGGCAGGCTTTTATGTGAAGGCATGTGGTGATTTGCAGAATACCATGCCTGTCATCGATTCATCTACATTTTTGTTTTGGCAGGCGAAAACTGCAGACATTGTCCATGTTTCTTTTAGTTTTGCTAAACCAAAGGAAATATTATTTTAGAAAGGTAAAAGTATTTGTTAGAATAAGCCAGTAAACGCTTACCAGAGTAGACAAATCTGTATGTTGAACGCAGATATCTCAAGACCGTTATGTATCTCCATCTTACTACAGGAAAACAACATCGCATCAGAAATCTGAACTGGACATAAGCTTATCAGACTTACCAATATCTAAATGATAATCTGTAGTTCTTAAACTTGGCTCTGCTAATTCTGTTCGAGTCCCGCATCGTTCCAGTCTGTTCTGAGGTCAAAAGGCAAGGACACGATGGGATTTGATCCGAAGTGCCCCGTTGCTCCCGCTAGCAGTGGTCACGCTCTCCATATGCCCATATGTGGTTCTGGCCAGGGCCGTGAGATCCGCAGCAACAGCCATCCCTTCTATCGGGCTCGTGAGATTAGCAGCAACATCAAAGGCCCGTCGAGGCCGAAAGCGGCACCTCACGGCACTGGCGACGGTGAGGATCAGGGTCCTCTTGCTCGCAGCGGGCGCTCATGGGGTCGCTCAAAGCGGGGCGAGGAGCGCAACACGGTAGCGGATCCTCGGTGGGACGAACCTCGCCGTAGGAGCGTGTATCTTCTCCAGGGCCGTGCCCGTCGGGATCAAGTTTGCGGTGTGCAGCCCGCCGGTACGCCATGGGAGAGGCCCAGCTCTCCGACCGGCCCTCCTTCGTCGCCCCGTGCAGCGACGTCCTCTCCCTACGCGCGCAGCAGCTCCTGGGAATCTGGGGAGGGGGTCGTGGGGATCGATGGGGCGTAGGCGCGGTGATGGAAACCAGGTCGGGGGGCCGTGAGATTGGATTGGAGACAGAGAAGCCTGGAGTGCTGGTTATTTTCACAGTTTTGAAGGGGTGAAAATGTAAAAAGAGATGGCAGATGGCCTGAAAACGCTCACAGCTAGCCCGGCTTAAATCTTTGAGTATTCCTGTTGCGTCCAACCATCTTTGATAGTTTCATATGTAGACTAAATATATATGGTGTATTGGAGCATGTTCAGAACCTGGAAGCTGGGATGATTCAAAGCTTGGTACTCCCTCCGTTTCACAATATAAGATGTTTTAGATATTTCACATATTGTCTAAATTCGGACTAAAAGAATGGAAAGTGACTGAACACATACACTAAAACATGTCTAGATACATGTGATACAAATACGAATGTGGAAAAGTCCTAAAACATCTTATATTATGGAACGGAGGGAGTAGGTTGGATACGAAGGGGATTAAGGAAGTCAGGAACTCTGGATCGGATGGATCGGAAAGTAACTTTTCCAGACTGGTTGCAGCGTGTGTAGCATGAGGAGACATGGCGACATGGAAGATGAGGAAAAGTACCGGCAGGGATAGCTCGACAACGCGCTCGTAGAATAGGGCGGCGGCCGGCCAAACGAAGGAGACTATATGAAGGAGCGTTCCCGCAAAATATGAAGGAGCGTTACTTTTTTTTACGCAAGGAAGCGTGCACGGGCGACATTAGTTGTTCATCCGACGGCTAAATATTATTGATAGGAATATCGGATGGACGGGATTTGCTAGTTTCTCTAGAATTAACGTGAAGCCTCCTACGGTGCCTCCAATTCTCTATCTCTACTCTCTTCTCTTCTCTACTACTTAAAAAGAAAGTACCGTTCCTCAGTCTGCCCTCCCACGTGTTCTGCCCCTCTTTTCGTCCGCCTCCTCTCGTACTTCCTCTCGCATCGATTTTCTCCTTGCACCGATTTCTTTTTCTCCGTAATTTCCCCCTAAATTACGCCGTCAGTTCACGATCTCTGGAGACCGAAACGCCGCCACCTGTTTCCACCACTGATCGTTCTCCTCCCCTCTCTACTGGGAACAAGCACCAGCGGTCCAGCGCATCCTCGTGTTCCCACGCCAACATTACCACCTCCACCAGCGCCGGGGTCTCCGAACGCCAAATCAGAGAACATGAAGCTAGCCCTTGCTACGAGTTTAACAACAATTGGCGAATCGGGGAGGCCGCGACCCCGATCGGAGCCAATTCAGCTCGTCGCCAGATCGTTTTTCCTGGCGCGACACACGTCGATTCAGGCTGCCCCATGCGCTGCACCGCCGCCGGATTCCAACCCCCTCGCAGCCATGCTGAAAACACTTGTCTATTCCACTTTCCCAATACGAGAAGTGTTCCTCTACCACAAAGTTCTCCGATTCATGGCTCTGTCTGGGGGCGGATTTGTTTTGCTCGATAGCGTGAGGCAGATGGATCAATTTTTTCTTTGCTTCTGAGTCTTCCAGTTGCAATATGAGTGCAACAGACTGGTGGATGTATTTTGATTGTTGGGTTACATTTTTCTTTCCCTTTGTACAGTCTCGAAGCTCGAAGCTCGATCTGTACGTATTCATCTGAGATAAGCTGCGACCGGCTTGAGGGCGGCGACAAGCTGAAGGCAGCGGACTTGGAGGCTGCCGACGCGCATGGATATGTCGCGTGGTGCCCTCTTCCGACTGCAAGTGAACTGCTCGGTGACACCTGCACTGCCACAGGAGTATACAGGTTAATTTCTCCTCTTGCTTTGTTCCTCTAGCAGTCTAGGGAGCGTCGAGTGCTTGCTTGTTTGATAGGAGCAGGAAGTTTTCTTTGTGGACATTGATGTGTTATGTAATACGATTTGCATGTCCATGCCGATTATGTCCATGTTTAGTACCTAAACAAGTTTGCTGCACTGCATTACGTACCTGTGGTTTCGCTTCACTGGAGTTCGTTGTTGGTGGTTCTGGTGGTTTTTCTTCCTTTTTGATGTTGCCACACATCAGCCTGGAATTGTCTGTGATGCAGTGTTGCAAAGACAAATGAATTTCATCGGTCCAAATCTCGCAGTCAAGGAGTTCATGTGCCATTACCCGAAGACACTTCACGGTCTTGTACAGGTAGCTTTTGTAGCTGTACTCTGTTGTCCATTCATTCCGTCAGTTTTTATTCTGCTTCTTGTGATTCATTACACCATTTCTTGGCAGCAGTACATAAAATTGACCAAGGGGAGAAGTACCAGAAATTAAACGATCTCTTGGATGCTCTTGATTTCAACTAAGTTGTGATATTTGCATAAGAGAAGGCAGAATCTGAAAAGTTCTATGTTTTTTCGAGAAAACGCAAAGGACCTTTGCGTTTCATTTTATTGAAAAGATGGATTCGGTTACAATCCTCCTAGGAGGCAGATTACAAGGGGACTAACATGAATTAATGTACATCCCAGGTTTGTGGCAGCAGCACTCTAAGCCCTTTGGCGCCAGCTCTAGCCCATATGGCTGCCTCCTCTTTGATCCTGGATAGAAGCAAGGACGTCGAGGGCTGTGCGTTGTCGAACACGCACTCGTTGCGCTGTTTCCAGATCATCCAAGGTAGGAGGAGGGTGATGGAGGCGAGCCCTTTCCTAAGTGGCTTGGCGGTGCTCTGTCGGGCTTGCTGCCACCAATCCAACAACGAGGTCTCCTGGTGAGGTGCTCTGGTCGTCAGCTGGAGCCAAGCAAGGGCCTCATGCCAGACCTGGCGGGAGAACGGGCACTCTAGGATGATGTGGTGGATGGTTTCGGCTGTCTGATCACAAAGCAAGCAGCGCGGATGGTGCTGGAGGACGCGGCGGGCGAGCCGGTCTGCGGTCCAGCATCGATCAAGCTGCACGAGCCAATGGAAGAATTTGACTTTGGGCGGCGCCCATGTCTTCCAAATCATCTTCCAAGCGCTGCAGGCAGTGGATCCATGGAACATGGCTAGGTAGGCAGACTGAGCAGAGTAGCTGCCTGTGGTCGTCCATCGCCATAGAAGCTGGTCAGGTTCCTCGGTGAGGATTGTGCCCTCGATCATCTGCCAGAGTTGCAAATATTGACCGATCTCATGTATGCCAAAGGTGCCCTGTATGTCTCGAGCCCAACTGTTGGCATGCAATCCCTGGGCAACAGTCCTGTTCTTCTTTCTTCTCTTAGGGATGCAGGCATAGACAAGGGGTGCGATCTCCTTGACGGCACGCCCGTTTATCCAGCGATCCTCCCAGAATAGGGCTGTCTGGTGGGAGTCGAGGCGAAGAATAGGTCGCGCTCGACAGCGGAGAATTGGAGGTCCAGCCCTGCCCAAGCACGATCGTCGTCAGTTTTGGACAGCCAGAGCCAGCGCAGCCTGAGCGCCAGCCCTGTGCGCTCCAGGTCGCGGACGCCTAGGCCGCCGAGGGAGAGCGGCCGGCAAACTCGTCGCCAATTGACGTGACAATGTCCTCCATTGGCCTCAGCTCTTCCTGCCCAAAGAAATCCTCGCTGTATCTTCTCGAGTTGTTTGATGATACGCTTTGGCGGAGTGAGCACCAAGAGTTGGTGGATGCCGTCTTGCACTCGTAAAAGTTCTATGTTACCAAGTGTAAGACTGAGTCAGTTAATGAGCTTATTGTTTCATATTCAGGGTTCAGACGGGACTACCATGAAGATTCAATTCTTGTGTGGTAGCTTTATCAATTCAGTGGAATATAATTTCTGGGAGGTTGATTCCAAATCATCTGAAAGGGCCTACTGTTAATACAGATGGAACACCAATAATTGAGGAAGCTTCTTCCAGTAGTGGTGATTATGATAACTCAGTGAGCAAAATTTATTCTAAGCTTTAATATATTTTGTTTTACATGTGCTCACTTCGTGTAGTTACAAGCATGGTTTCTGGTTCTCTAGATATGCTGCCAACCACTCGCTCCTGTCTAAATTTAATCCTAGATATGCCGCCAACCACTCGCTCATGTATATGTACCTATATATTGGTCATAAACATCAACGCCAAATTGTCACATCGATGTGAGTCAAGTTGGTTTGTGATGCTTGCACTATCTGTATAATAGTTAATACAGAGATTGCAAAAAGAATAAATTCAGAGTTAATTGTCGTCACCCTCATTGCCTGATCATGTTTAACACAATTTCTATGCTTGATTACAGAGATTGCAAAGGGAAATAAAATATATAATGCAGTTTCTTTGAGCACGTCTCAAGACAAAGTCTACATTTGTACATACTGTTGATTTTCTGATCTTCTACATATAGTTTATCCATCACAATTAGTAAGTTCTCCAATTTCTTACATTCTTTTACACCCTTGTACTTTCCTATGATTATTCTCTATTGCTCATTCTGTTTTAATAATCATTGAGTTTTATTCTTTTCTTTTTTGCATAGTTGTGCAAATACTTATCGTCCTTTAATTTTTTTTATATAGCTCATCCGGGCTGAATTGTTTAATTGATGAAAGTATGATATGACGCTCCTTATCTACTCAATTTTTATTATTTCAGTTTTATTTGTCTGCCCTTTCATCGGTATTAATTAGAAATCACATGGTTCACCGGGACCTTTCTGTTTCCCCTTTTTTTCAGAACTAGATCGACGATGATGGGATGCCACAACGGAGCTTCCTGGAAAGATGGTGAGGATCAAGAGCATCTGCCAGAGCTGCTGACATGTGAGGATACCATGGACATCAGGAGCGAGAAGCAGCACCAGATCGAACGTTATTTTTATCCTGATAAGAGCAATGGCTTGTAGAGCTGTAAATCGGTCGATGCAGTGAGCAGCAATGGCTGTGTTGTCATTGGTTTCTGAGAGATTCGATAATCTCATGTATGCTTTTTCTTAGTACTTCTGCATATGGTTCAATGACCCATGAAGCTCCGCCTATGAAGTTTTGCCAATAAGATCTGCATCTTTGTCACAAGCTTCAGGTTTTTCATTGTGGATTGTCACCATCAAATTTTGGAAAGTCAGTTCTAGGAATGCGACCAAAACTATTGCCAGTGCGGCCACCCGATGATGGAGTATGGCAAGGAGTATCAACCAAATTAAACTAGACAAGAGTATGCGCGAAATCATGATTACCATTGACCAGGGTACGCGCCGGGGCGGTGAGAGCACCCATTGTCACACCCTGGTGTTGCCCTTCTGCGCCGTGCCCTTCAAGCCGAGGTGTAATGGGGACATCATCCGTTTGCTGCTCTGCTTCAAGAACCGCCACTCGAGCTCCGACTGTCTCAATTGTTGACTTGAGCGAGTCGATGGACGAATCCACTTGCGGCATCCACATTCCCACTGCAGCGATGGTGTCCGACATGGATTTGATCGACGTTGCGACAAGAGAACTTTGTGTTTTCATCGCCGTGATGTCTGCTTGTAACTTGTCCATGGCGTCCAGAGACTTGGCCCTGCCTCTCGCCATCATTACTGATACATGGATCAGACCCTTGAGCCTGGATTTTACCACTCACAACAGGGATCTGTGAGCAATCGCTCTCACGCCTCTGATTTGTACCCGATCAATCTGTCACCGCCATGCGCCATATTTTGTATGGCTTTCGACTCGAATGAGCTAGGGTATTGATACATGTCAAACGTATCAATAATTTTTTATCATGCCATGCTTGATTCCCATCATTATTACATGTTTATGCTACATTATTATATCATTTTGAGGCATTTTATTGGACTAACCTATTGACAAGATGCCCACTGCCAGTTCCCTGTTTTTGTCATGTTTTTGTTGCAGAAAGTTACTTCTGTAAATATTCTCGGAATTGGACGAAAATTTACGACGATTTTGTATTGAAGAAATGAGGACCGGAGCCAGAAGGGCGACTCCAGGGAACCCACACAGGGCAGGGGCGGCCACCACCCACGGCCACAACCCGCCCCTGCCCTGTGGGGCACCTCTTGGTCGCCTCCGACACCTATAAAATCATCCCCGACGAAAAAACCCTAATCCCCAAAGAATTTTCCCAAATACGATACAGAGCTCCGCCGCCATCGCCGACAAGTTTTGGGGGTCAGATTGCCTGTTCCGGCACCCTGCCGGGACGGGGATTGGCCCCGGAGCCACCTTCGCCGCCACCGCTGCCTCCGGGATGAGTTGTGAGTAGTTCCCTCGTGGACTACGGGTTTGTAGCAGTAGCTAGATGGTACTCTCTCCCCCTTGTTGTTGAATACCATGTTCTCGTGAGCTGCCCTACATGATTGAGATCAATCCGATGTAATATGTGATTGCTACTGATGAAGAGTTGGGTGGTGCCCCAAGCGATGGCGGAGATGTAGCAAGCAGCAATTTTCCCTCGATATCAAACCGAGGTTTATCGAACCAGTAGGACCTTGAAATCAACAACAAAGTGAACGTCAACATGTCATGCGTTCCGTTGACGAACTTGGACCTGCACACAGTCAACTAAAATACTTTGCCCCCAACGGCGGAAAGGTTGTCAATCGTTCCGGTCTCATAGAAAACAAAGCGGTTAATTGTATGGCGAAATAGATGAAATATGAAAAGTGACCAGAGGAGTAATGATGGTGAAAAGTGATGAATAAAGGTTGCAATCAATGTAAAAGATGGACCGGGGGCCATGGGTTCACTAGTGGAGTCTCTCAAGTAAATAGAACATTCATATGATGGGTAAACAAATTACAGCTGGGCAATTGACAAGATTATAATACAAACTTAATCTAGCTATGACAAAGAGAACATGATAATATTTCAGTAGGCATCACGACAATGAACAAAGACCGTTGAGTCCAACTGCATCTTTGTCTAAAAAGTCCACTGTGGGATCGCTATACAGCCTGTCACCCATCGGTATTAAGTTGCAAGCAACAGACATTTGCATTAAGTAAAGCGCATGAAGTAAGCAATATTAAATATCAAAATAGACTTTAACACCGCTGTTTTACCCTTAGTAGCAACAGCACACCCTCGCCCTTAGACGTTTCTGTCACTCATGCCCAGGAACAAAAGGGGGCATGAACCCACTATCTAGCATAAATCTCTCTTGGAGATACACACAATCACTTGGCCAAAGTAACTACGCACATCGGAGAGCATGCAAGAACATAAATCAACATATAAGAATCATGCACAATCTGAACATAAATCCATCGGATCCCAGCAAACACATCACATAGCATTACAATAATCGATCTTGATCATGTTAGGCAGCTCACAAGATCATAAGACATGAAGCACAAGAGAGAGAGAGAGAGAGAGAGTACCATCTAGCTACTGCCATGGACCCAAGGTCCAAGGTGGGACTACTCACAAATCATCCCGGAGGAAGGCATGGCGATGAAGAGCCCTCCGGGATCGATCTCCCTTCCGGCAGGGTGCCGGGATTTGCTTCAGAATCACCCCTGAATTAGGGTTTTAGGTGACGGCGCCTCGGGATGAATTTTCTAGAAAATAATGCCCGCCCCGTCATTTTTAGGTTAATTGGGATTTTATAGGCGTCGGAGGGGGCCGAGGCGGTACCCAGGGGCGGGCCCCACCCGCGTGTCCAGGGGGCCGCGGCAGGGGGGGCGCCTGTGCCCTGTGGGTGGCCCCTCAGGCTCCCCTTTGGTCTTCGGGTGTCTTATTTCGGATAAAAAATCTCCGTAAATTTTCATCCAATTCCGAGAATATTTTCAGAAGTGATTTTGTGAAATACAAAAACAGCAAAAACATGGAACTGGCACTGGGCATCTTATCAATAGGTTAGTCCAACAAAATGCATAAAAATGATGTGATATGATAATAGAAACATGTGACAACATCACAAAATTAGCATGGATCACTCAAAAATTATAGATACGTTTGACACGTATCAGCATCCCCAAGCTTAACTCCTACTCGTCCTCGAGTAGGTAAGTGATAACAAAATAATTTTTGATGAGACATGCAACCAACATAATCTTGATCAAGATAGTAATGCAAAGCACATGATGTGAATAGGGTGATCCAAAACAATTGTCTATAGTTGACATTAAGCAAACAATGATTAACAAACACTAGCTAACAAATGCTAAAAACTTTTCATGAATAAGTGTGTTGGAGACATGGAACCATACATAAGGTTTAGAAAGAAGAATTGCAAATTATGTCTCCAATGTAAAGTATCAATCATTCTTTAAAGCATCTAATTAGTCATTCATGAAAATAGCAAAGCTCAAGTCAAGTGTCCTAATCCATCTACTTCACAAATCAACTGTTTCGAAGTCTACTCAACTAGTGCAAGTAAGAAGTGGCTTTGGCACCAAGATGTTATGGCAAAAAGAACAATGATGGAGGTTTATAAGGTCAAAAAGAAAGGCTCAAACAGTGGAGAAGGTAACCACAGGACATAAGGAAGTCCCATAGTTGCCACTGTATGAGGAGTAGTGATTGCCATGCAACGGATGCACATAGAGCTATAAGTGTATGAAAGCTCTCCAATGGAACTATTGGGGGTGCATCCAACTTGCTTGCTAATGAAGACCTAGAGCTCACTTGAGGAGGCTCATCCTTGGAATATACAAGCCAAGTTCTATAACGTTAGTTCCCCACTTAGTTATAGTACTAAAACAACATGAGAACTCTCTACAATGAAGTGTAGGTGCTACTAGAACAAGTGTGGTAAAAAGGATAGTAGTGTTGCTCCCTCTCTCTTTTTCTATTTTTTTGGATTTTGGGTGGCCTCCTTGGCTCTTTTAAATGCTCTCTCATTTGGCCTCCTTTGGGCTCTTTTATTCTTCTTTTTTATTTATTTTATACCTCACTGTAGGAGCAACACTCTATATTACAATTGGATCATCACACATTTTGGTACACATAACTCATAAGAATAATACATGATGTATAAAAGGAGATATGCATGATCGAGCATAGTGTGGAAAAATGTAGAACATGTGGCAAGCCACGCAACACACTAACTCAATGATCAAGCAAACTATATGGTAATGAAGAACGACATCAAGTCATGTAATGTAATGATGGTTGCATGGCAATGTCACTACACCACGGTAGACACTTGCCGACACAGTTGTGTAGGGAAAGACACATGAAGCCCAACATATCAAGTGTCGGCATAGCTATTAAGCTTTGCCATCATGCTATCTGTAGGCAAAGATTAAGAAACGCAGTCGGAATGTGTGTCGGCACTCACTTGGCCACTGAATAAGTGTCGGCGTTCACATAACGACGAACAATGTGTCGGCACATGCATGGTGACGACATGTAACCTGTCGGCGTATCTCTCTACGTGGCAACCAAATAGACAAACCTGGCCAACGGGCCGGCCCGGCCCGGCACAGGCCCGGCACGGTCTTCGCGTGCCTGGCCCGGCACGGCACAAACCGGCCCGCGAAGCACGCGTGCCATGCCGGGCCGGCCCATGTGCCTGGAAGTGAGGCACGGGCCCGACACATGCCTTAAACGGGCCGGCCCGCACCACGTCAGCCCGCGGGGCCGGAAATTTGGCCCGCGTGCCTGTTTTTGTTTTTCTGTTTTCCGTTTTTTTTCGATTTCAGTCCCAAAAAAATGTAAAAAAATTGTAAAAAAATACAAAGTTTGCAAAAACTATAATAAAATAGCTTTATTGATAGTTGTCTCATTAAAAAACCTTCTATCTCTAGGAAGGAAAAAGAGTACAACTTTATTCTAAACGACTAAATTAGGATTCATCAACACCACTTCCTTCACCGTCTTGGACTTGTGATCTCCTGATGTGAGCATCGCGGTGCCTCTGCAAATGGCCGATTGGTCCTCCTCCTCTTCCGACGAAAAGATGGAGCGTGCATCCAGGCCATTTGCATCTGGCTCTGATGACCTCCTCTCCAGCCTGATGAACAAGTTCTTGATCAAAATATTGCCACACCCGGGAACGCCGTGGAGGTCTTACTCTTGCAGGAACTTGGTGGTTTGGTGGTTGAACTTGTTGGTTTGGTGGTTCAGCCATGGTTGTGGTTGTGGTTGTGGTTGTGGTTGTGGTTGTGGTTGTGGTTGTGGTTGTGGTTGTGGTTGTGGTTGTGGTTGTGGTTGTGGTTGTGTATGAGAGTTGGAGGACAACCCATTTTATAGGCCAAAGCTGCGTGCTGGCAATTTTTTTCAGAAATTAGAAGTAGGGAAAAATGTAAAATGGTATATGGGATAAAATTGAGCTTTATTATTTGCTGCCTCATTACGAACTTTAAGGTGTGCGTCTTGTAGCCCTACGCAATTCTCATCCTATTTGATCCACAAAAGAATGATCTCCGATTAACGTCTACCATGCATGTGTTTTTGTGGGAACTATCATGTGTTTAATTATGTTAATGATGTTGAGCGTAGTCACTAGTGAAAGTATGAAGCCTAGGCCTTGTTTCCAAGCATTGATACACCGTTTTTAGTCACTTTTGTCACTTGTTTGCTTGCTGACATTTTTATTACAGAATTACAAAATCACCTTTTACCATCCATATCACTTGCATTTTACCATCTCTTTCTCGAACTAGTGCACCTATACAACTGACAATTGTATTAGGTGTGTTGGGGACACAAGAGACTTCTTGTATCTTAATTGCAGGGTTGCTTGAGAGGGATATCTTTGACCTCTACCTCCCTGAGTTCGATAAACCTTGGGTTACTCGCTTAAGGGAAAATTGTCGCTGTATTACAAACCTCTGCGCTTGGAGGCCCAACAAGTCTACAAGAATAGAAGCGTGTAGTAGACATCAAGCTCTTTTCTGGCGCCGTTGCCAGGGAGGTGAGTGCTTGAAGGTATCTTCTTTAGATCTTGCGGTTAAATCTTTTTGTTTCTTGTTTTTATTTTTACTAGTTTGGCTTATGGAACATTGTCCTTTAAATTTGCTTTTTGAGAGTGACCTCTCCACCACTCCCATGGTGGATAAGGTTACTCCACCTACTGAATGTATTTCTTTCGAAATACCGATGGGAATACTTGATCTTGTTATGACTAATCGCTATGCAGGAGATGGAGCTGTCCATCTAATCATCTGCTTTATATTAAGGAATTATGTGATTTATTTGAGATTGCAGGTGTTTCAAGAGAGGTGATCATGAGGAAATTATTTTCCTTATCACTTAAGGAGAAAGCATTGGAGTGGTATAGGCTACTAGACAATTCTCATTTATTGGATTGGAAGGAGCTTATGTCTCTCTTTTATTTTAAATTTTATCCTCTTCATGAAATTCATCAAGATAGGAATTATATCTACAATTTTTGGCCACATGACGGAGAGAGCATTGCTCAAGCTTGGGGGAGATTGAAATCATTAATGCATAAATATCCTAACCATGATCTTTCCAAGGATATTATTGTTAATAATTTTTATGCAAGGCTATCTCGTCATGACAAGGAAATACTTGATGCTTCTTCTATGGGTTCTTTTACAAGTAAGGAGATTGATGCTAAATGGGATCTTATTGAAAAGATTAAACACAACATTGAAGATTGGGAGATCGACAAAGGTAAAGAGTCAGGTCTAAATTATGAGTATGATTGCATTAAGTCTTTTGTTGAAACTGATAGTTTTAATAAGCTTAGTGCTAAGTTTGGACTTGACTCTCATATAGTTGTTGATATCTATAAATCTTTTGCTTCTCATATTAATATTCCTAAAGAGAAATGGTCTAAGCATCATGAACCTTTCAAACACATTTGCAAACAAAATGAAATTGTTAATGATGATTGCAATAGACATGATCTAATCTCTACAAATAATGTTCTATATAAGCATGTTATTTTTTGTGGAGTGCATAGACCTTGTGAAAGCACTCGGGTTGAAGAAGATAAATATTGTAAGAAACATAAGCTTGAAAGAATTAGCAAATGGCTTAAGGATTTATATAAATTTGCTAGAGAATTAAATGACATCTATCCTTTTGAGTGTGAACTTTGCAAAGAAGAAGGTCATTTTAATTTCCAATGCTCGTACTTTAATGATTGAACTATTAGCCAGTTTTGTGATAACAAGATCACCTCTAGTCTTTATGATGAACTTAATTTATTTTTGGGGTGTGAAGAGTTATCAGGAAAACTTCTTGGTTAGATAGGATTACTTTTAGGACGAATGGCATTCCTCAGGGAGCTTATCATTATTGTGTTGTGAATTGCCGTGACAATGCTTACATTGCAAAAATTAGAAAGAATAGCACTTCACCAGATTATAAAAGGAAAAATGTTTCTTATGTTGCCAATAATGAAAGGGAGAGATTCTCCCAAATTTCTCCTGTCTTTTCTAATAATGAATCAGATTATGTGGAGAAGCTTCCTTTCCAACCACTCCCTCATAAGGTTGTGGTGAAGAAGAAGAAGAAGAAGAAGAGAGGGAGGAGTAAAAAGAAAGAGGAAACGGTATCATCCCCTAAGCATATTTCTCCCATCATGGTTGTTCCTAATGAGTATGAATCAGAAATTATTGAAGATGATCCGCTTGATTGTATTCATTATTATCTTGATGTTAAGTCTATAAGCACTATTGAAGAAGATTATGTTATGCCTGTTACTTATTGTGATGATCATGATTGGGAAAATAATACAACTTATGATCTTGAAAATCTTTTTGGCACCAATTTTGAAAATGATGATATTGATAATTGTTATACTGTTGGGAATATTCATGTTTCTTCTAATCAAAATGTGGAAAACCCCAAGCTTGGGGATGATGGGTTTGAAAATCCTTTTGGTATTGAAAGTCATGATGATTTGTTTACAAAAATATATGCTTGGAAAGATGACTATCCCCTTGCTTATGATGATATTATGCCTCCAATTTTTGATGATTATTGTGATGATAACTATGCCATAAAGAATAATTTTAATTATCCTTATGAGACTTGTCATAATTATTACTCTCCTACTGAACATCATCTTTCCAATATACAATTAGTCTATCATGTCCAAGTTCTATATGATAGTCCTACTCTCAATGCTACTAATAATAAATATTTTTCTTATGTGGAGAGTAATAATAATACTTTTATGCATGTGAATCATGAGAAAAATGCTTTATGTGATGGTTATGTTATTGAGTTTTCTTATGATTCTACTGAAATTTATTATGAGAGAGGGAAGTGTAGTTATATAAATTTTCATCTTATGAAGTTTCCCCTCTTTATGTTGAAGGTTTTAATGTTGCACTTGCTTTGCCTTCCTATGCTTAATGCTTTATGCCCCAATGATTTATTTTCTTACAATATGCCTATGCATAGGAAGAGAGTTAGACTTAAATGTGTTTGATATTTTCTTCATGATGCTCTCTTTCGCGTTCCAACTCTTATTCTTATGAGAGCATCATTAAAATTATCATGCCTAGCTAAAAGGCTTAAAAGAAAAGCGCTTGTTGGGAGACAACCCATCTTTTACTTTCAGTTTGTTTTTGCTTTTCTTGAAGTCATGAAGTTGTTGCCTGTAGCAACTTCATTGTATCTTTTTGTTTTGGTTTTTTGTGCCAAGTTTAGCCTCTAATGCATTGAAAGTGCGAGGTATTGTTTTGCTGTCCAGAAACAGATTTCTATCCTTCACTGTTCGAAAATCCAGAAATTCCCTTAATTTTATATTTTTCTGATATTTTTATACAGCAAGCCTGATACTTTTATCTATCTTTCGTTAGTTTTGAGTTTTCTGATTTGAGCTATAGAAGTGCCACGAAAAATTCAATCTTTACAGACAGTTCAGTTTTTGACAGATTCTGCTTTTATTTTGTATTCGTCTCTTTACTATCGTCAAATGTGATACTCTTGAGGAGGAGTGCCACATTGAGGCTTAGTAAATAGTATCTATTGCCCAATAAAGTTGTTTTCAATTTTTCTTGAGTTGAACACATGTGCATTTTAATTTATGAGCACTAACCCTCTAATCAGTTTATGAGAAGTTTTGTGGGAAGTGAGTTTTTAACTTCCAAAGGAGAGGATAATGAAGAAATTGAAGATGGATCAGAGCTCAAGCTTGGGGATGCCCCCATGGCACCCCCTCTGAATATCAAGAACCATCAAGCATCAAAGCTTGGGGATGCCGAAGGCATCCCCTCCTCCTCATCGACTATCATAAGGTCGTCTTCGTTGAACTAAGTTTTTATCACTTTACATATTATGTGCTATGCTTGGAGCGTCTTTTTGCTTTCAGTTTTGTTTTGTTTGTTTTCTGGTCATATTCATGTTGGGTCCTAGCTTTATTTGTGTGGGGGAGAGACACAATCCGCTTTTTCATTTGAATACTCCTTTGCTTCGCTTATATCTTGTTGAAGTATTCTTAGCTACTGTTTGTTTGCTAGTAAGCTCTCGCTTTTAGCTTTTATCTTGTTTAGAGCTGCTAGTTGTTGTTGTTAGACTCTCTTTATCTTCACTTATATTTGTTATAGAGTTGTTTTGGTTGCTTGGTTGATTTGTTAGAGCGATAAAATGTTATGCATGTGGTAGTGGTATGAAATAGAAAAAAACCTGCATAGTCTTGTATATCACTATTTGGATAATTTGATACTCTTCAATTGTTTTGAGGCATTAAAATAACTAATGGTTAAAATGTGTTGGTTAACGGTGTTAGAGCTGATTAGTGGAGATGTGTTAGTAGAGTGTGGAGCCGTATCTTTCTTAACTAAAAACAACCTAAGTCAACAATGTTTTTGCATCATGAATTCTGCTCAGTTGAAAAGAAGTTCCTAGTGGATAGTTACTGCAACGGTCGGGGAAGCCAACGGGGCACTTGTGTCGCCGCCACGATCCCTCTCGGGTTGGTTCTAACCATTTGTGGAACATTGAAATTGCTAGTTGTTTGCAATATACGAAATGCATTGTTGAGTTTTGGTTTTTGGCACTTCCACTTCCATATTTTGCTAGACTCTTCGGTGCTGCGCAATGCCCTATCTCACATTGAGATTGGTGCATACTTCGCCAGTACATCCAACCCCGTGGGAGAACTTTATCTTGTTCTCCTACACATAAGCCAATTATCTCCCTCAAAACAGCCACCATACCTACCTATCACGGCATTTCCATATAGCCATTCCGAGATACATTGCCATGCAACATCCATCATTACATGATGACTTAATGTCATTCTTCATTACCATATAGTTTGCTTGATCATTGAGTTAGTGTGCTGCGTGGCTTGCCACATGTTCTACATTTTTTCCACACTACGCTCGATGATGCATACCTTCTTTTATACATCATGTATTAGTCTTATGAGTTATGAGTACCAAAAGTTGTGATGATCCATTCGTAATATAGAGTGTTGCTCTTACAATGAGGTAAAAATAAAAAAAAAGAGAAAAATAAAAGAGCCCAAAAAGAGGCCAAATGAGAGAGCATTTAAAAGAGCCAAGGAGGCCACCAAAATCCAAAAAATAGAAAAAAGAGAGAGGGAGCAGCACTACTATCCTTTTTACCACACTTGTGCTAGTTAGCACCTACACTTCATTGTAGATAGTTCTCATTTTGTTTTAGTAGTATAACTATGTGGGGAATTAACGTTATAGAACTTGGCTTGTACATTACAAGGATGAGCCTCCTCAAGTGAGCTCTAGGTCTTCATGAGCAAGCAAGTTGGATACACCCCTACTAGTTCCATTGGAGAGCTTTCATACACTTATAGCTCTATGTGCATCCGTTGCATGGCAATCACTACTCCTCATACAGTGTCAACTACGGGACTTCCTTTTGTCTTGTGGTTACCCTTTCCACTGCTTGAGCCTTTCTTTTTGGCCTTCCAAACCTCCATCATTGTTCCCTTTGCCATAACATTTTGGTGCCAAAGCCAATTCTTACTTGCACTAGTTGAGTAGACTTCGAAACAGTTGCTTTGTGAAGGAGATGGATTAGGACACCTGACTCGAGCTTGGCTATTTTCATGAATGACTACTTGGATGCTTTGAAGAATGATTGATGCTTTACATTAGAGACATAATTTGCAATTCTTCTTTCTAAACCTTATGTATGGTCCCATGTCTCCAACGCACTTATTCATGAAAAGTTTCTAGCATTTGTTAGCTAGCGTATGTTAATCATTGTTTGCTTAATGTCAACTATAGACAATTGTTTTGGATCACCTTATTCACATCATGTGTTGTACATTACTATCTTGATCATAATTGTATTGGTTGCATGTCTCATAAAAAATTATTTTGTTATCACTTACCTACTCGAGGACGAGTAGGAGTTAAGCTTGGGGATGCTGATACGTGTCAAACGTATCTATAATTTTTGATTGATCCATGCTAGTTTTGTGATGTTGTCACATGTTTTTACTATCATATTACATCATTTTCATGCATTCTGTTAGACTAACCTATTGACAAGATGCCCAGTGCCAGTTCCCAGTTTTTGTGCTGATTTTGTTGCTAAAAGTTACTTCTGGAAATATTCTCGGAATTGGACGAAAATTTACGATGATTTTTTATTGAAGAAATAAGGACCGGAGCCAGATGGGCGACCCCGGGGGGACCCACAGGCCAGGGGCGGGTCCCACCCGCGGGTCTAAGGGGGGCCGCGGCCACAGCCCGCCTCTGCCCTTCGGGCACCCCCTCGGCCGCCTCCGATGCCTATAAAATCATCCCCGACGAAAAGACCTTAACCCAACGAAGGATTTTCCCAAATACGATACAGAGCTCCACCGCCAACGCCAACAAGTTTCGGGGGTTCAGAAGGTCCTGTTCCGGCACCCTGCCGGGACGGGGATCGACCGCCGGGGCCATCTCCATCAACGTCGCTGCTTCCCGCGATGAGGAGGGAGTAGTCCCTCACCGGGGCTGAGGCTTATACAAGTAGCTATGTGGTTATCTCTCTCTCCCATGATGTGATCTTCATTGTGATCATGAGCTTTGTTAGTATAGTTTAATACATGATGTTTCCCTATGTGTAATGGATATGATGTTGCTCAAGTGGTGTTATCTAGTATAATTTGCGGAGTCACCGTTGTGATCACGGTACCTCGGTGATAGTGTGGGTGCCGTGTGTGACTCTATGCATCAAGATTAGAGGGATCTTCATCATGAGTTTGTTCTTTATTATTGTTGGATTGAATAGATCATGAGGTTTCTTGATGCTTGTGTTATTGAAGAAAGAGACTATTCAAGAAATAGGTTGTGGTGTTTGTTAGTACTATCTTTGGATGCGGATAGTGACAGCATGAAGTGTCTATAGATGTGGAATACGAACTATAAGGTGTGCTTCTCGTAGCCCTACGCAATTCTCATCCTATTTGATCCACAAAAGAATGATCTCCGAGTAACGTCTACCATGCATGTGTTTTTGTGGGAACTATCATGTGTTTAATTATGTTAATGATGTTGAGAGTAGTCACTAGTGAGAGTATGAAGCCTAGGCCTTGTTTCCAAGCATTGATACACTGTTTTTTAGTCACTTTTTTCACTTGTTTGCTTGCTGCCATTTTTATTACAGAATTACAAAATCACCTTTTACCATCCATATCACTTGCATTTTACCATCTCTTCACCGAACTAGTGCACCTATACAACTGACAATAGTATTAGGTGTGTTGGGGACACAAGAGACTTCTTGTATATTAATTGCAGGGTTGCCTGAGAGGGATATCTTTGACCTCTACCTCCCCGAGTTCGATAAACCTTGGGTTACTCACTTAATGGAAAATTGCCGCTGTCCTTCAAACCTCTGCGCTTGGAGGCCCAACAAGTCTACAAGAATAGAAGCGTGTAGTAGACATCAAGCCGCCACTAGTGAAACTATGAACCCCGGTCCATATTTCTCCATCATTGCTTTCGTGTTTCTGTTACTATTGTTTTCAAATCACTGTTGCTTTCACCTCTCTCGTGTTACTTGTGCTTCTCCAGGTGTGGCTGAATTGACAACTCAGCTGCGAAGACCTCTAAGTATTCTTTGGCTCCCCTTGAGTCGAATCAATAAATTGGGTTATACTACCCTCGAAGACTGTTGCGATCCCCTACACTTGTGGGTTATCAAGACTATTCTCTGGCGCCGTTGCCGGGGAGCCATAGCTCTACTTATTGGTTCACTTGGGAAGTACTCACTTTCTCTCTACTCTCTTTATTGTTATTGCTATCAATGGTTAACTTCTTTGAAACTAGATCTTATTGGCAAGGCGGGTTCACGGAGGAACAACGAGAATATTATAAGGAATACCGCTTGTCACAAAAAGGGATACACTTATGGAAAATAATTAATACTCTGAACAATTATGCTAGAGACTTGTGCTTAAATTATGATATATCTTATTGCTGTGATGAGTCTAGTTGTAGCACGAATTTTAAACACCTTCCTTTTCAATGTCCTGGTAATGATAATGAAACCTTAGCATCTTATGCTAAGGGAACTATGATTTTTATTATGTAGAACCTATTGAAGAATTTATTGTGTGGAAGGGTGCTTATGAAATTTCTTCTTTGATTGAAAATGATGATAATGCTCCTTATAAATCTGAAAATTTTGCTATACTTTAATATTGCATGGATAATTACAAAGATGAAAATTGTTATATTACTAAATATCTTAAGGGTTTATCTCCCCCCAGAAGAAGAGACTAATGCCATGCAGGAGCCTATGGAAGAAGAAATTGTTGAAACTGGAAGCTCATTGGATGAAAACGAGGAGGAGAATAACGAACAAGAGGAGGAAGAATGGAGTAGATACCCATCTCTACCTTCTAATTGATAGTCCTCCTTACTCACCAAAGGAGAATGGATGTTATGATCCTATTGATTCGCTTGAAACATCCCTTTTTGATAAAAATGATCTTGTTATATATGATAATCCGTGCTATATTGATAAATCTTATGATAATCCTTTATTTACTCCAACCATTGAGATGCATGATAATGAAGAGTTGTGCTTAGAAAGTCTATATGATAAAGCTCTTGATGATGGTCCTATGTTACATGATAATAAAAATTATAATGCTATTGAAAGTGGGTTTGATCCCACTATTTTTGAGATGGACCTAAATTATGTGCTTGTAGATCATGAAAAGCCTGTTTTATGTGACAATTATATTGTTGAGTTTGTTCATGATGCTACTTAAAATTATTATGAGAGAGGAAAATATGGTTGGAGGAGCTTTCATTTTACTAAAACACCTCTCTCTATGTTGCTATTGTTTTACCTTCCTATGCTAGAAGCTTTATGCTTCATTGATTTATTTTCTTACAAGATGCCTATGCATAGGAAGAGGGCTAGACTTAAATGTATTTGATATTTGCTTCATGATGCTCTCTTGTGCGTTTCAACTCTTATTCTTATGTGAGCATCAATAAAATTATTACTGGGCCTAGCTAAAAGGCTTTAAAGAGAAGCGCTATTGGGAGACAACCCATTTTATTTTTCTTTCAGTTTCTTTTTGCTTTTCTTGAGTCATGGAGTTGTTGCCTCTGTAGCAAATTCATTGTATCTTTTTGTTTTGGTTTTTTGTGCCAAGTTTAGCCTCTAATTCATTGAAAGTGCGAGGTATTGTTTTGCTGTCTAGAAACAGATTTCTGCACTTCACTGTTCGAAAATCCAGAAAATCCGTGAATTTTATGTTTTTCTGATATTTGTAGACAGAAAACCTGATACTTTTATTTATCTTTCATTAGTTTTGAGTTTTCTGATTTGAGCTACACAAGTGCCTCTTTAAATTCGATATTTATAGACTGTTCTGTTTTGACAGATTTTTGTCTTTATTTGCGTTGCCTCTTATACGAGCTTTCTTTGTGGTTTCTTTTCGTCGAAAGGCATCACAAAGGCTTTTATACAGTATCTAATGTTAAATTGAGTATTTGCAATTTTTCTTAATGGATCTCAAGTGATTTTATTTAATGAGTACTAACCCCTCTAATCAGTTTATGAGAAGTTTTGTGTGAAGGGAGTTTTTAAGTTTTGAACGACACGGTGATGTGAGAATGGAGAAAAGCTCAAGCTTGGGGATGCTCCCATGGAATCCCCCTGGAATATTTAAGAAGATTCAAGCATCTAAGCTTGGGGATGCCCAAGGCATCTGCACTCTTCACCAACAACCATCAGGTCGTTTCGTTGAAACTACGTTTTTATCACTTTACATATTATGTGCTATTCTTGGAGCGTCATTTTATTTTGTTTTTATTTTAGTTTTGTTTTTTTGCTGGTCATATTCATGTTGGATACTATCTATCTTGTTTGGGAGAGAGACACGCTCCACTTCTTCGTGGAATACTCTGGTGCTTCACTTATACTTGGTTGAGTATTCTTAGCTGTTGTTTGTTTTGCTAGTAAGCTCTCGTCTTTAGCTTTTATCTTATTTAGAGCTGCTAGTTTGTTGTAGTTAAACTCTCTTGTGCTTCACTTATATTTGTTAGAGAGTTGAATTGGTTGCTTGGTTAATATGTTAGAACGGTAGAATGCCGAATATGGGTAATGGTATGATGAAAAACCTGCATAGTCTTGTATATCACTAGTTGGATAATGTGATACTTATCAATTGTTTTGAGATATTAAGATGAATGCTTAAACTTGATGGTTATTTGAGTGGAAATTGATTAGTAAAGAAATACAGTTAAAAGCTTGAAACTGTGTGGTGTTTCGTACTTGTTAATTCATAAAGCTAATCTTTCCATCAAAAGAACTGTTTGGTCGACAAGGGAGACGGTATGGAGTGTTTATGGTTAAGATTGACTGATGTCCTATGTTACTCTGTTACCAGTTAATGTTGGATGTTTGCTTCAAATACCATTTTTGCTAAGCCAAACAATTCTGTACTGAGAGGGAATACTTCTCGTGCATCCAATCCCAATGCCAAACTATCTTGCCAGCTGAGTCCACCATATCTACTTATGCATGGTATTTCCTGCCATTCCAAGTAAATTTTTCGTGTTCGCTACCTTTAAATTGTTCAAAATACTCCTTTTTGTGCCTCTGTTTTTTAAGCTCAGAGGAAGCAGTAGAGACCTAGATATAACTTGTGACAAGCATGGTCATTTCCCCCTTTCACCCGGTGTTGATGGTTTACGTCCTCACTTGAATCAACCCGAGAGCAGCTTAAGCAAAATATAAATATAACTCATCATTCTCCTCTGCACAATGAAAATCTGAGAAATTAGCTCAAAACATTGGATAGTGGTGAAACCAAGGAGAAAGAGGAATGTACTCGTTCCTCTAAAACCAGCTGCTCTCACAAGTCTAAAAGCCTTGCTTGTTATGGGGGACTAGATAGCTTCTCTGTTGTGAAATTGTTGACGAAAGCATGCATCTCTCAAAATTGTTTTTATCTCTGTCTTTCAAAATCAAAAAGCTCTAGCACATGACTAATCCCTTCTTCCCTCTGCGAAGGGCCTTTCTTTTACTTTTAGATGTTGAGTCAGTTTTCCTTTTCCTTCTATCTCCACCAAAGCAAACATACAACATTGACCCTGGGTATCATTGATCATATTGCATTGTCAGATTAAACATGAATCTTTATATTGACTTTATCTATAAGATAAGCCGTTGGAAGTTGAAGCTTTTTTCTAATACTTACATCTTCCTTTGTGTTGATTCTCAAACACTATTGTCGTGGAACCATTACCTTTGAGAATTATTCAATTATGTGGGTCACATTGCTTTCATGTCTTTAACGTAATATTTATGAAAGGTTTTACTTTAATGATTCAACTTGGTTATTCATTGCTTTCTTTCTATCAACTATAAACAATTATTTTGGATCACTTCATCTCAGCTCATGTGCTTTTACATTACTATCTTGATCAAGATTATGTTGGTGGCATGTCAAGCTCAAAAATTATTTTGATTATCATTTACCTACTCGAGGACGAGCAGGAATTAAGCTTGGGGATGCTGATACGTGTCAAACATATCAATAATTTTTGATCATGCCATGCTTGATTCCCATCATTATTACGTGTTTATGCTACATTATTATATCATTTTGAGGCATTTTATTGGACTAACCTATTGACAAGATGCCAGTGCCAGTTCCCTGTTTTTGTCATGTTTTTTATTGAAGAAATGAGGACCGAAGCCAGAAGGGCGACTCCAGGGGCCCAGGGCCCACCCGCGGCCACAGCCCGCCCCTGCCCTGTGGGGCACCTCTCGGTCTCCTCCGACGCCTATAAAATCATCCCCGACGAAAAAACCCTAACCCCCGAAGGATTTTCCCAAATACGATACAGAGCTCCGCCGCCATCGCCGACAAGTTTCGGGGGTCAGATTGCCTGTTCCGGCACCCTGCCGGGACGGGGATTGGCCCCCGGAGCCATCTTCGCCTCCACCGCTGCCTCCGGGATGAGTTGTGAGTAGTTCCCCCGTGGACTACGGGTTTGTAGCAGTAGCTAGATGGTACTCTCTCCCCCTTGTTGTTCAATACCATGTTCTCGTGAGCTGCCCTACATGATCGAGATCAATCCGATGTAATATGCGTTGTGTCTGTTGGGATCCAATGGATTGGCACGTTATGATCAGATTATTTATGTTTATGAATTGTTGTTGCTGCAATGTTGTTATGCTTAATGCTTGTCACTATTGCACGAGTGGCATGATCTTAGATTTGGGCGCGTTATGTTTGCATGAATATAATTGATGCTTAGATCGTATCTACAAGTTATATGCACCTGTTATTAGTCCGGAACCGGAGACCTCGATTGACAGAAACGGGGACATCGATGGGAATGGTTAGTAACTTGAGGATTACATGTGTTCATTGTGTGTTAATGCTTTGCTCCGGTGTTCTATTAAAAGGAACATCTTAATTGCCATTTGTTCCTTAATTGGCCCGGCTGAAACCGGATGGCAGGACAAAAGATGTTGTGCGAATTCTCATTGCAAGTAGTTACAACTATATATGGAATACATGCCTACATATGATTGATAAACTGAATGCTTTGTCATAATTAATTAATTAGTGCAATTATGTCAATTGCCCAACTGTAATTTGTTCACCCAATGCATGATTATTTGCTTAGGAGAACCGCCACTAGTGAAACTATGAACCCTGGTCCATATTTCTCCATCATTGCTTTCGTGTTTCTGTTACTATTATTCTCAAATCACTGTTGCTTTCACCTCTCTCGCGTTACTTGTGCTTCTCCAGGTGTGGCTGAATTGACAACTCAGCTGCGAAGACCTCTAAGTATTCTTTGGCTCCCCTTGAGTCGAATCAATAAATTGGGTTATACTACCCTCGAAGACTGTTGCGATCCCCTACACTTGTGGGTTATCAGGTATGGCCTTTAACATAGCATAGTTTGTCCAAATGAGGCCATATTTTGCACACATGTGTATGTTGGATGTAGAAAAGTGTTGAATAAGGGGTTTAGGGTTTTCATTTTATAAAAAATACATTTTTCATTTTTTAGTGTCGAAACTGGCTTTTTTTGAAGCAGCTACCAAAACGGATCACCGAAAGAGGAACATCCAAATGTGTAGAAAATAATATACCACTTTATATGTACATATCACCCTGGGTTTGAATATAAAAACATTCTTAGGTATTTCTAACATTTTGTAGAAATTCCTGCCGATTTCGTTGGAAGTGGGTCCGATTTGAACTATGAGTGTCACATAGTTTGGGCATTACTTTTTGCAAAATCACTTTTAGATCCATAATATGTACTTTCTTTAGAGATCTTTGGCTGTTTTTGTGTAGGGTTTATGATCACGGTTTAGGGTTAGGCAGAACTAATTCAAAAATTCAAAAAAAGGGAAACCTTCACGTAGCGTCCTTTTATGTTACCTACCACCTAGTAAAAATAACAAACATGGGTTATGGAAGTTTTTCACAAAAACCCTTCGTAGAAATGAGCTCTGAGATACAAAGATGTATGGCTTTCGACTCGAATGAGCTACGGTATGGCCTTTAACATAGCATAGTTTGTCCAAATGAGGCCATATTTTTCACATTTGTGTACATTGGGTGTAGAAGAGTGTTGAATAAGGGGTTTAGGGTTTCGTTTTATAAAAAATTCATTTTCCATTTTTTAGTGTCAAAACTGGATTTTTGTGTGAAGCAGCTACCAAAACGGCTCACCGAAAGAGGAACATCCAAATATGTAAAAAATAATATACCACCTTATAAGTACATATCACCCTGGGTTTGAATATAAAAACATTCTTAGGTATTTCTAACATTTTGTAGAAATTCCTGCCGATTTTGCTGGAAGTGGGTCTGATTTGAACTACGAGTGTCGCATAGTTTGGTCATTACTTTTTGCAAAAATCACTTTTAGATCCACAATATGTACTTTCTTTAGAGATCATTGGCGGTTTTTGCTAGAACATAGTTAAGGTTAGGTTTTGGTTTATGGTTAGGGTTTACGATCACGGTTTAGGGTTAGGGTTAGGCACAACTAATTCAAAAAAAATAAAAAATGGGAACCTTCACGTAGCATCCTTTTTTGTGAGCTAACACCTAGTAAAAATAACAAACATGGGTTATGGAAGTTTTTCTCAAAAACCCTTTGTAGAAATGAGCTGCGAGATACAGAGATGTATGGGTTTCGACTCGAATGAGCTAGGGTATAACTTTTAACATAACATAGTTTGTCCAAATGAGGCCATATTTTGCACACTCATGTATGTTGGATTTATAAAAGTGTTGAATAAGGGGTTTAGGGTTTTGTTTTATAAAAAATCCATTTTCCATTTTTTAGTGTCGAAACTGGCTTGTTTTGTGAAGCAGCTACCAAAACGGCTCACCGAAAGAGGAACATCCAAAGGTATAGAAAATAATATATCACTTTATTAGTACATATCACCATGGGTTTGGATATAAAACATTTTTAGGTATTTCTAACATTTGTAGAAGTTCCTGCCGATTTTGTTGGAAGTGGGTCCGATTTGAACTACGAGTGTCGCATAGTTTGGTCATGATTTTTTGTAAAAATAACTTTTAGATCCACAATATTTACTTTCTTTAGAGATCTTTGACAGCTTTTGTTGGAACATAGTTAAGTTTAGGTTTAGGTTTAGGGTTAGTGTTTACGATCATAGTTTAGGGTTTGGCACAACTAATTCAAAAAATTCAAAAAAAGGAAACCTTCACGTAGCATCCTTTTATGTGACCTACCACCGAGGAAAAATAACAAAAATGGGTTATGGAAGTTTTTCTCGAAAACCTTTCTCAGAAATGAGCTACAAGGTACAAAGATGTATGACTTTCGACTGAAATGAGCTAGGGTATGACCTTTAACATAGCATAGTTTATCGGAATGAGGCCACATTTGACACACTCATGTATCTTGGATGTATAACAATGTTGAATGAGGGGTTTAGGGTTTTTATTTTTATAAATCCCATTTTTTATTTTTTAGTGTCGAAATTGCCTTTTTTTGTGAAGCAGCTACCGAAATGGCTGATCGAAAGCGGAACATCCAAAGGTACAAAAATAATATACCACTTTATGAGTACATATCACCCTAGGTTTAAATAAAAAACATCCATAGGTATTTCTAACATTTTATAGAAGTTCCTATTGATATCGTTGGAAGTGGGTCCGATTTGAACTACGAGGGTCACATAGTTTGGTCATGAATTTTTGCAAAAAAACACTTTTAGATGCACAATATGTACTTTCTGTAGATACCATTGGTGGTTTTAGCTGGATCGGAGTTATGATTAGGATTAGGTTTAGATTTAGGGTTTACGGTCATGGGTTCGGGGTAGGGTTAGGCCTAACTAATTTAAAAAAATAAAAAAGGGAAACCTTCTAGAAATGACATATTTTACAAGCCGCTACCTAGTTGACAAGTTTTCACCTTCTGAAAAATTAATTTACCAACGCCAACTTGGCAATGCCATTTGGACCAGATCTGGTTTTCACAATAATTTGGTAGGCTCTTGACAAAACATACACCCTATTTCAGCCCAAAAGAATTCGGCCAATGAGATGTGTGGAACCCACCTCCCGCGGATCGCTGAGCTGGACCTAATCTGAACCGTCAATCGCATCAACGCCCACCACCGTCAGTCCAACACAACACCCTCACCTACCAACCCCCTCTCTTCACCTCTCCCTCAAAAGTCTAAAGGCCTTGCTTGTTACAGAGGACTATCTACCTTCTCTTTTGTGGATTCGTTGACGAAAGCATGAATATCTCAAAACTGTTTTACTTCTGCATCTAAAAAAATTCAAAAAGCTCTAGCACATGACTAATCCCAGCTTCCCTCTATGAAGGGCCTTTCTTTTACTTTTATGTTGAGTCAGTTTTTCTCTTCCTTCTTTACCTCTCAATCAATCACTTGGTGTCAACTTTGGTTCAACTTTTACTTCATATTCTCTTTGTGTCTAACCATGAAAACTTTGTGTTGACCTTATCTTGAGATAAATATGTTGCAAGTTAAAGCTTTATGCTGAAAACTTAAATCTTCCTTTGTGTTGGCCAAACCCCTTTGTCGAAAGAATATTTCTTTGTGATATATCAATCATTGGCAGGTGCTATACTTTTAGATCTTCAAAGTACTCTTTCTAATAAATTCTTGCTTAGATGTTGCACCTGGTTAATCATTGTTTGTTTCATTCAATAAACCTTTGTTTGGATCATTGCATTCAGTTCATATGCTTTACATGATTACTTGATCAAGATTGCGTTGGTAGCATGTCACATAAAAAATTATTCAGTTATCATTTACCTACTCGAGGACGAGCAGGAATTAAGCTTGGGGATGCTGGTACGTCCCAGACGTATCTATAATTTTTGATGTTCCATGCTTAATTATATATCAGTGCCACATGTTTTTATAAATTTTATATAATTTTGGCATGATTTATGGAACTAACCTATTAACAAGATGCCCAGTGCCAGTTCCTGTTTTCTGCTGTCTTTTTGTTTCAGAAAAGTTGTTCGGGGAAGTTTCTCGGAATCAGCTGAAAATTTACGTGAATTATTTTCACAAAGGAGTAAAGACGGAGCCAGGAGAGGAGCTGCAGGGCGCCCACAACCCCCAGACATCACCTAGGCACGTCCCACACCTTGGCCGCGCCTGGGGCCCACCTGGCATCCTCCGACGTCTTCTCGAGTTGCCCTTTCACCTATAAACTGACTTCGACGCGGAAACCCTCGATACCCGATCATATTCTCCAGAAAATATCCGAGGCCGCCGCCATCGTCAACCCTAGATCGGGAGGGTTCTAAAGCTCTTCCCGACACCCTGCCGGAGGGGGAATCATCACCGGAGGCATCTACATGTAACGCCCCGACCCCGGAATTATACAGAGAGGCTATGTAATTGGCACAACCATCAAAGTATAACACAGAGATCGAGACATGTGGAACAAACTGGCACATTGCATGACTCTACGACACAAAACATATAGCAACTCATATAATGAGAAGAATACAAATTACACAACAAAAGGATCACAGATCCAACAAGTCAACAAGCGGAAGCGGGTAGTGTTGTCTAACAACAAGAAGCAAATATATGGCCTAAGAGGCCTACAAATAAACATCACCCAAGCCAGCTTGTTCCACGGTCCCAAGCTGCCACCTGGGAACCCCAGACTAGTAGTCGACGTCAACGAAGAACCCACCTAGCTGCTCGGTGTCGTCCTCCTCTGAAATACAAAATCATAGAGGCAGCAAAGAGAGACTGAGTACGATGTACTCGCAAGTTTAGTAGGGCGATATAGGCCCAATGACTGACGGAGGCTCTAAAGCTTTACTTGTATTTCTTTTGCATAAAGCTAAGTTTCATAAACAGAAATATAATTGACACATGGCATTCGTCTACTCAGAGTATTTTTATAAAGGGGTAAGAGAGTATCATTATCACCTTTCAGTTCTCGACGAACCTACTCACAACCATCACCACTCATCTCACACAAAGGCACTCCCTCGACTCACCCTCGAGGAAATGAACCTTTATCACAAGTTTATTATGCAACCTCTAGCTGCCATATCAATTAGGTTAAAGTTATCTATGAGCTAATCCGCCTTTCCCAAGAGTTTGTCCATAACCGTGGACACGGCTTTTCGAAAAGATTTACCCTGCAGGGGTGTACTATTTTACCCATTGGTACCGTCTGGCTCACCTAGTTGGCCCTCTTCCGGGGAAGACCGGCGAGCGGGCGCGGTTAGACCTTTACAAAGCATGAGGCTTACTCGAGGACCATCAGTGGCGGAAGGACAGGTTCAGCGCTCCCAGCGCCCTGCCCCACCGTCACATCCTAAACACCACCATCCTCGTTCCTTTTTCCACTCACACCACACACGCGCAAATGGAAATAGCAAACTAGAGGACCCTTGACAAGCCCCTCACAAATTATTCGGTCAGCGAGGCGCCCATACACCCACCAATGGAAGCACGCTCGGTTCTTGGTTCTAGCTAAAAGCACTCTCAGCCTAGGCGGCAAGAATGAGGCAAACCACCCTCCCCGAGGGCAACTCATCCAAGCCTTTAGCAATTTAATTAAGCATCACATTTATCCACCATGCCCGAATCATTCCATCAACATCAATAATTTACGGAATTCAACAACGGACATAACTAGTACTTCAACTAAGCATTTCTAAGCATGGCTAAGCATATAACCACAATTATATCTTGTTAAACAGGCCAACACATCATCTCTAGGGTTCATAGGTAGGGATACATGTGATTGGCTCGGGGGAGAACATGCATTCATGGGATACTATAATATTTAGCAAAAGAGACATTTGAACCGCATGCAATACTATGGTGGATAAAATAATTTGATAAAATCATGGCCACCGTGGAGAGGTGAGAGGGAAAAAGATTCGCAAAAAGGTCCCTGGAACTTTTAAAACAAATTGCACTTTGGTCCTGAAGCAGTTTAAAGCAATTTTAAAGGGCACCAGGCCATTTTTGTAAATTCCAGGAAAAATCATATAGGCTAGAATTAACTCTCAGCAACACCACAAAAATTGGTGAGGCCAAATAAATGTTTTGACCAACCTTTGTTCAAAGGGGTTTAGATTTAGTTATTTTCGATAAAAGCAAAAAGCCTCTAAATGGAGCAATTAACCATTTCCAAAAATAGTGAAATTAAACATGGTGGCTCCCAACATAATAATGAAGCACTCCATGAATTTAGTTTGAAGGTTGGGGGAGGTTCAACTAGGTTCCAAAGACAAGAATTGAATTTTCAGCCAAATTCAATTCTTAACTCCATTTTCTCATTTAACCAAAATTTGAAGTTGAGAAAAAGGTTTCAGAGATCAAGCTTGGAACTTCCTAAAACAATTTGGAAGTTCATGTAGTTGGTTTCCAAGATGGGCATTGCATTTGGTTGGAGGTTTTGGGGGAGGTTGGCTCCCCATTTCAACTTGTTGCCAAATGTATGTTTGGAAGGCCAAAATGCATATGGATGCTATGATGTAAACAAGGAAACAAAAGTGGAAAAATTCTTCGTATTTTTCGTTACCAAGTTTGGGATGTTACACTACATCACCATGCCTACCTCCGGAGTGATGCGTGAGTAGTCCACCACGGGACTATGGGTCCATAGCAGTAGCTAGATGGTTGTCTCTTCTCCTTGTACTCCATTGCTTAGATCTTGTGAGCTGCCTATCATGATCAAGATCGTATCTGTAAATGCTACATGATGTGTTTGCATGGATCCGATGAATTGTGGAAAATCATTACTTGTTCATCTATGTGTTATGTTTCATCTATGATCTTGCATGCTCTCCAATGCTAGTGGATGCTTTGGCCAAATAATTGTTAGTATCTTCAGAGAGGGTATTTATGATAGATAGTGGGTTCATGCCTTTGTGTGCTGAGCGTGATTGATAGAAACGCTTATGCTCATGAATGTGCTGTTGCTACTAGGGAGAAAACAATGGTGTTATTTCCTTGTGTTATTTACATTGCTTATATTATGCACTTTGCTTATTGCAATGATCTGTTGCTTGCAACTTAATACTTCGGGGTGACATGCTGGATAGCGATCCAAGGGTGGATTATTAGTCATAGATGCAGTTGGATAACGGTCTATGTATTTTGATGTAATGCCCATATTAGATGAAGCAGTGAACTATATTGTTTTATGATAGCATTGTTATGCGCCCACAATTTTGTCAATTGCCATGCTGTGATTTGTTTACCCATCATGTGTATCTTTTGGAGAGACACCACTAGTGATCTGTGGACCCCGGTCCTATTTTCCTACACTGTTTACAACCACTTTAATAGCTTTCAATCATCATTTGCTCGCTGATCATATTTCACTCTCATCATATTTTATATCTGCACATTTAATTCTTTGTGTTAAGTAAGCCGGAGAGATTGACAACCTCTCTGTTTCGTTGGGGCGAAGTAGTTTGTTTGTGATTGTGTGTAGGTCCACATCAACACGCCAAGAAGACTTCTCGAACTACTAAGTCTCCCAGCAACAACTCTTTTTCTGGCGCCGTTGATACCTAGCAAGCCTTCTCCAAGTCCTACTGGTTCGATAACCTTGGTTTTGTAATCAAGGGAACTGCTGCTTTGCTGCATCATACGTTCCTCTTGGGGTTCCCCAGCGAACGTGTGATCCACGTCTTCAGGTCTCCGGCCACCAGCACGTCGCGAAAGCGAGCCTCGAATGCCATCGTCTACCTCGCATTGCAGGTTGTTGTCGTTGTCTTCGCGGCGGCATCCCACGGTAGTCAAGCCGTGAACGCACCAGATCTGAAGCACGGGCGTTCTCCTACGAGCGTCACTGCTTCCCCTTTCCGCTCTCTCTCCCCTCTTCCCCTCTGCGTTTAACTCGCTCAAGCTCTCCCTTTATCTTCCTGCAGATGCCCCTGGATTCGAGGGTGGAGCCCGAGCCTCCACTGGAGCGTCGACCGGACGGGCTTACTCGACGCCGTTGCCACCATCTCCATCAGCCTCCAGGTGTGTACTATTTATCCTTTAATTCAATCGAGTTGGGAACTCCAGTAGTGATCAGTATACAAATTCTGTGAAGCCATACATATGAACCTGATAAAACATAGTCTTTGATATGATAGAATTACTAGCACAAATAATATTATAGTTACTTAATTGACTTTGGGTTCACTTAGTGGGTCACTTTAGTATGTAATCTTGCATAAAAATTCAGAGAACTGTAATGAGCAGCTATTATGATTGTGTCATTATAATTTCTTTTCGCGCTGCTCTCTATTTTGTGGGAGGTCCTAGTGCTTTGCTGGTGAGTTTAAATGGTCGATCCCTGTAAAACATCATGCTTCTGACACATTTGCTGTTTTTGAGCTTTTCCTGAGATGTGTATGTATGTGTCCTGTATAATAAGTGCTTGTTCATGTTTGGTTTTCTCAAAACTTTGTTTGTATGCTTGAGAGCAAGTTTAGTTGATCCTATGAGGATGAATGCATTTCTTTTGTTTTGTTACTTTCGTTGGTTAAATAAATAAATATATGGTATGCCTTCTATGTATAACTTTTCCATGTAATATGTATTGTCCAAGTCCACTAGTTTTTTGATAATTTTCATAGAAATGGTTGTAAAATATTAATGGCATCCTATGTCAAATCTGTTTGCTAGATTAGAGTTTGGCGCATTAGCAGAAAAAGATAACTGACTGAATAAATAAGTAACTTAAATTTGCAGTTACTTTGGTTATCAATTCTAGATTATTATTGCTCAGTTAATGTAATTCTGACATGTTCTTATTGAATCTAGCTATCATGATGGAACTATTCAGGCATATGGTCAGTAAAATGGCTTTCACAAGGTATTATCCTAGCATTGGGTTTACAAATTTGCAGTGTCCATTTCAGTATTGGTCTATGAAGGCATGATCGAATGTGAAATATCTTTATTCCTTAGGACATGTATCTGCCATGTTTGATCTTGCCAGTTGAATGTATGGTCGTGGTAGTAGAAGGGTATTTTTGTTTAGGCACAATGTGTTGCCGTGTATTTCATTGCACAACCTGCACTTGCCCCATGCATATATTTTGTTTTCTTGTATGAATGTATTATCTCATTTTAACTAGTTGGTGAACAAAAATCCTGAAACTACCTACTTTGTGTTATCATTCTAAAGAACTATGTCCATTTTTTTTAATAGCATGTTCATAATATATTGGCTCCAGTTTTTTTGATTCTTCTATGTTGATTCATGTAACAGGGTGACCGTCGAAGGTATGATGATAGTTCATATTGCAGTTCTGTTAGCCCAGTCTTTCCAGTGAGTCCGACATGTGCTTCACGAACCCCAAGGTACATATACTGTGTATCGGCAAAGATCAATCATCCAGGTGTGGTTGTTAACTTAGGGGATTGCAGTTTACTGAGGCAAAAACATGTTTAAAGTTTAGTTATTGGTTCTGTCATGTGTATAAGTGTATTAGGTTTATTTACTGGTTCTTTTTACAATGCTTTGCTTTGACAGCTATCCCTAATACCCTCTTAAGTGAAGGTTGTTGCTGCTGTGACAGAAGATTAGAAGAATCCTGGAGATGCGCACTGCAGTTTTAGAAGATCATGTGTGGTGCTAGTGTGTATCTGTTCTTGATTGTTTGTACACCTGTCGTGGTGGGTTGCACGGCATATCCATCAGAGATGGAAAAGATTGTGGGGCAGGCGACGATGGATGCTCGCGCGGGATTGGGCAACAAGCACGCTAACACACGCTAGTTACCCAGGTTCAAGGCCCTCCTTGTGGAGGTAACACCCCTACGTCCTGCTCTTCTAGTTCTTATTGCTTGATCGCAGAATCGGGCTACAATGGTGCTCCTTGAGCTGTTTCAGGTGGCAGCCGGCTGGAGATCCTAGCCGGCTGGAGGTTGAAGATGACACTACGTGGTGCTCCGGTTGCTAGTGTGCATGTCTCTTGCCTCGCGCAGGAGGCTCTAGCCCGCTTTATATAGGCAGCGGGCTAGGGTTGTGGGTTACAGGGAAGTTACAAGTTTGTCCCTATGACATCACTACTTTCTCGGCCGGCTGGAGCTTGTTGTCATGATTCGGTACAGGAGATGCCCGACAAGGGGTACTGTTCACCCAGAGCGGTTATACGGATCGGGCCCACTCAGTACGGAGCTGTCGGGTGGTGCGTCTGGCTTCAGCCCAGCCGGACGTCCGCATCCGGGTAGACGCCGACGGCTTGCTTCATCCGGCGAGTTTCAGGCGGCACTGCGCAGCCGACACTTGTTCAGCCGGCCTGCGGAGAGTTGAAGAAATAGGCTTCTTTGGGATATCCGGGGTTCATATCCCCGACACTAGCCCCCGAGATCGTGGAGTCTTGCTGGCTCGTTGGGAAGACTTCTCGATCTTCTCCTCTGTCTTGAACGTTGCGGTTGAAATGTCGTGATTGAAGTCGGCGCCGGCTAGAACCGAAGCCAGGTGGAGCTGAAGCTGGCTCGTGGGGAATGCCCCTCGGGCACTCCTGTCCTTGGTTGTGTGCCGTCGAAGTTGTCGTTGACTAGTCTGGCTTCGTGGTGCAGGATCCATAGGTCTTTGCGGTCCGGAACGGCCGGCTCGAAGGCTCGGGTCGTGGCTTACGTTAGCCACGACCTGCCGCCTTGGGGAGCCGTTGGTGTTCTACCTGAGGCCTGGCGCACGTCGCCTCGGCTTCGCTGGGCAGGATTCTTTGTGGCAACGGTTCACTCGTGGGATCATCTGCGGAAAGTGCGGCACGTTGGCCTGCCACGCGGCGCGATGGGCGGGACGGTTCCGCCTGCCTCGCCTTTAAAGTGGAAAAAAGGAGGGACGGCCGGGGTTACCGTTCCCCAGTCTTGCTTCGTCTTCTTCGTCGATTCTTGTGCTCCCCAGTTCTTGCCCATTCTCTCTTTCGCTCTTGCCGCCCTTGCATTCGCCTCTCTCACCACGGGAAACCAATCTTCCATGGCGAGCTCGGGCGCGTGGATGGGCTCCACCGTGGATGACGCATTTCTCTGGGAGCTCCGTCGGAGGAAGTTCTTGGGGATGACGGGCGACGTGGGATCCCGCGCTCCCCCTGAAGGGGAAGTTTCTCCGGCGCCCAAGAAGGGCGAGGTCGTCGTGTTTTCCGTGCATTTGGAGCGGGGATTGGGGCTCCTGGTGAGCTCCTTCTTCGCAGAATTTCTGCGCTTCTACGGGCTGCAGCCCCATCATCTGGGGGCAAATTGCATCACCCAGTTGTCCTGCTTCATCATGCTGTGCGAGGCGTATTTGGGCATCTGGCCCAGTATGGATATTTTCGGCATGTTCCTCTTCCTGCGGTCTCAGACGACCGCCGGGCAGCAGCGCGACTGTGGAAGCGTCTCCATTAGCACGAAGAATACGCCGCTGCCCAAGATCAACCTGCCTGATTCCATCAAGAAGTGGCAAAGCACCTGCTTCTACGTCCGGAATCTTACTGACGCCAACCGGATCGGCCTTCCGGCCTTCTCCAGCTCGCTGCCGGCGTCCAAGTCCTGGCTCCGGAAGCCGCCTGTGGATGGGGCTCTCGAGAATGTCTTGTTCAGCCGGCTGAAGGTGTTGGTGGCGGCCGGCCTGACGTCCAGGGACCTGACCCTGGCGTGGCTGTCGAGGCGGATATACCCGCTGCAGGCACGTCCGCACAAGATGTGCTTCTACTCGGGTATCCGGGATCCCAGCCGGGTCTGCTTGGAGTTGCCGAAGCAGAAGAGCCTCCGTAAGTGGGCTTCCCGTCTCATCACCGACAGGATCGAGGAGGACTGGGATTTCGGGTTTGAGCCATTCACCCGCTTTGAACGTGCCCCTGAGGTTAGTCCTTGCTCTCTTGTCCATCTTCAATTCCTTCATCCGGCTGCCGCTTGACCCAGTCGGCCTGTTGTGCAGCTTTGCGAGCTCCAGAGGGTTGAGGATTTCGAAGTCGTCTTCGAGCCCGACGTCAGTGGTCCCTTCTCCAAGGCACTGATGGCTTTGATGGAGGAGGATTCCGCCGACGCTCAGGCGGGGGGAGACACAGACGCCGCCGCTGAAGATGAATCGGGCGGCGGCGCCCGCGCCGGTCCGGATGGGCGCGGTGACACCACCGAGTCGTCCGGTGGGGGCGCCGATGTTGGTGAAGAGGGCGGAGGTGATGACGATGCCGCCCGCACCGCAACGAGCCCGGTCCCCTCTGCCGGCTCCGACTCCGATTCGGCAGCCGAACGGGACGAGGACCTCGAGCGCGACTGTCGTGGTGGTGTCACGGCAGATGCCATGGGATGGCTTGATTTGTGGGGCCGATGGACGCTGGAGGCACCCGGGGAGGGCTTGCGCACACGAACACGCACACGAAGAACACAACTCACACACACACACACGGTTTTACCCAGGTTCGGGGCTCTCGTGAGGAGATAACACCCCTACTCCTGCCTATCCGATCTGTATATATGATCCACTAATGATTTACAATCGTGCTCCTTGAGCTGGATAGAAGAATAGTACGATCTAGGCCTCCAACCGAGTCTCGGAAGCTCTCTCTAGCTCTCTACTGACTATGAAAGAAATGCTCAAATGCGTATCCTCGAGGCAAGTATGCGTGCAGGCGTCCCCGTAAGAGGAGCCCCCGGTGCTCCTTATAAAGGGAAGCCCAGGGCACAAGTTAGGGCTGACATCAGTGCTGGCGTAGCCCGGACTGTAGCCACGCCCGGTCCTCTGACCGCTTCCGTCACCGCACCGTGGCACGTCCCATCTGTCTCCTCCAACACACTGCTCCCTGGTACCGCTTCGGTCAGCGGCATGGAGGTCAATCACTCTGGTCAAGTGGCCTCGTCCCATCGTGCAAGTGGCTCTACGTCCTGACCCGTGATTGTAGGGACAAGACCTGCGCCTTGACCATGGCCCGAGTAAGCCTCCTTATCCGGCACAGGCATGCCGAACTCCCTGTAACTCGGTTTCGCCTTCCCTGCACACAAGAAGAACAAAGAACGATCCGACATATAACTTGCGTGATCCGACATAACAATATGTCGGTTAATCATGACCCGGCCAGCTCCGAGTCAGCCGGTACAGTTATGTCGGTTTCAGTGACCCGGTCAACACCGAGTCAACCCTTATATCGACGCCTTGCCCATATCCGGGGGTTGCCCCCCGACATTAGTCCCCGAAGCTGGCGCGGTCCTGCAGCCTCGGATGGAGGGCCACGGCAGGTTTACCCCGAAATCAGCATCCTTAGTTAATCTCCGACATAACATATGCCGGCGNTTTGTGAACATTTGGACACCTTATTGCATTTTTATGACCATAATTTGAATTGATATGGAATTTACAATTTTCTGTTAATTTCTGAAAAATCAAATTATGAACAGCTGACGTCATGATGACGTCATCACTGGGCAGCGCCTCTGTTGATCATCAATCCGTGCCTTAGGTTTGAAATTGGGCGAAACCAAGTGGTACATTAGGCAGAGGAGATCAAGGGGAGTAGGAGGGGTGGAGGTTTGGACCAAATGGTCGTCGGAAACATGGCCGGCGGCGACCATTGCGCGGCGGCGGCGGCGGTGCACGGTGACGGCTCGGGACAGAGAGGGAGAAGGAGGGAGAAGAGGCGCAGGGGGACCAGTGGCTAACCGGGGAGCTCATGCCGTGGTTGGAGTAGCAAGGGGGAGGACGGACGGCGACGTGACGGTCCGCGGCGGCTCGGCCGGAGGCGGGGGAGAAACGGCGGCATGCTCGCGGGAGAGAGCCTCCCGGCTCGATTCCGCCGGTGGGGAGGAGCAACACGACGGTGCGGAGCCAGGGCGGCGACGGCTAGCATTGGGGCGGCGCAGGATGGCGGCGGCTCGACGGCGCCCGCAGGGGGGAGCTAGGGTTAGGAAGAGGGAGAGCAGCAGGTGAGCAAGTGGGAGAGGGAGAGGCCGGCGTCGTGGGGGGCCTCTTTGACTCGCGCGGCAGCAAGGGGGGGGGGGGGGCCTCCTTATCCTCGGCAGGGGCCACGGCGCGAGGGCGCAGGGGTGGCCACGGCGGCCATGGCGATAGTGGAGTCACTGTAAGCGACAGGGGCGATGGACTTTTCTGAAAACCCCCCTGGCCCTTTTTCCTTTATTTGCAAAAGGGTCCAGCAGCAGTTTAGTGAATTTTATTGAGGCCTTAAACCCTTTTCTAAAATTCTGCAAAAATTCATGTGGGCCCCAAATGACCTTTAGGTGCTCCACAAAATTTGGGGAGGCAAAATTAAAAGTTTAGATCCAGGTTTGTTCATAGTGTTGCATTATGATCATTTTTATAATTTGCAACAATGCATTTATTAGGAGCTCTTAAACATTTCCAAAATAATGAAATTAATCATGGAGGCACTCAATATAGTTATGAAGCTCCCCATGATTTTAGTTTGAATTTTGGAAAGGTTTGACTTGGGTTCAAAAATAGGAATTGGTTTAACTCAATTTTGAAGTCCCAATTTATTTAATTGTTTGGTGAATTTTGACTTTGCCCAAATCATTATGAAATGCATTCTTGGAACTTCCTGGACAAATATGTAAGTTCAAGAATATTTTGTTTTGACAAGTTGAGCAAATGCATTTGGTTTGGGAATTTTAGGAAGGGTTTGCTCCCTTTTAAAGATTTTCCATTGTTTGCAATATTTAATTTAGCAAATTAAATATGTATGCCATGATGCAATGCAAAACAAAAAGTGAAAATTTGGCCCATATTTTAGGGTATCAAATCTGGGCTGTTACAGACGCCAAGGCGGCCGCGAGGCAACTGGCGGCTGCCAAGGCGGCTGAGGAGAAGGCGGGAGCGGGCGCGGATGCCCGCAAGACCGCGGAGGCCGGTGCTGGGGTTGAAGTAGTGCCGGCCCGCGTGGAGCGGCCGGTCGAAGACTCTGCTGTTCCAGCGAAGGGCGGCGAGGTGCCCTCCGGAGGCGTGAAGCGCCTGCCCGACGATGTGCCGTCTCCCCCGCCGAAGCGCTTGAAGAGGAGGACACCCAGGGTTCTGGGCTCATGCGACGGGTAAATCTTTGTCTCGTGGTGGAAATCTTGCGACTTGTACTTGGTGGTGACGCCTTCCTTGCTTTGTAGAGCACCGCTTCCAATTGTGGAGATGGTGCCCGTCGCGGTGGTGGAGTCGGCCTTGGTGCTTGCCACCGGGACCCCTGTGGCGCAGGCGGCTGATCCGCCTTCAGAGGCGGCGACGGTGACGGCGGATGCGGAACCGGTTGGCCCGGTGTCGGCAAATGCCGCTCCCCCTGTGGTCGACTCCGACCCTCCAGTTTCAGCAGGTGACGCTGAGGCGTCGGTGGACTCCTTCCAGATAGTTCTCCGGCCCGGCGCCGGGGTCGGATACCTCGCCTTCCCCACTCCTTCCTCGGCGGTGGCCGAGACGGCCAAGGACAAGGCCATTGCGGGGGCGACGGCTGCGCTCCCTGGTCCTCGCCAGTCGGTTTTGGTGTCTTCACCGCCGTATTCTGGGCCGGTGCCGGCTCTGCCCGACGCATCGGGGAGGATTCCCCTCGCCGCACTGGCGGAGCAGACGGCCAAGGAGAACTTGGCCAACATAACGTTGCTCTGCTCCTCCATAGAGCAAGGCTTTGCCGAGGCGGCATTGCTCAAGTGAGAGCTTGAGGCGGCTAAAGGTCTGGTTCTCTTTCTTGCCCGCACTCTCAGTCTTGTCGTTCTGCATTTTTTCTTGCATGTCTTGGTTTGATGATGATCCGATCTCCACAGGCGACGCCACCTCCCGCGCCGGCTTGGAGAGGCAACTGAAGGAGAGGGATACCACCCTGTCCTTGGCCAAGGCCGATCTCCAGGCGGCAGAAAAGACATCGGAGGAGCGCCGCCTCGAGGTCATCCGGCTGGACGAGGAGGCGGCGAAACTGCGGGAAGCTGAGCGGCAGAAACAGAGCGAGATTGAGTCCCTCCGCGAGAATGCGACCGAGCTGAGGATTCTGCTGAAGGATTCCATCGAGGCCAACGACCAGATCGTCCAAGCGGCCAAGGCGCGTGAGCTTGAGCATGAGCAGCTGGTGGGCGGCCTGGTCAAGGAGGTTGAGCGCGTGAACGAACTGATCCTCGGTAAGTGAGGTCTCCTTCTCCTTGATTTCTTGCTCGGGGTCCTCTACTCGGCCTCACCGGTTTGAAACGCAGGCCTTTATCCCGAGGTAGATGCGCAACTCCAGAAAGATGCTGCCTCGGCTCACTCCCGACCGGAGTCCTCTGGCGCTGGCGCCGGGAATGTTCCGACTGCCACTTCCTGTCTTCTCCGATTCGGCCAGGAATTCAAGCGGCTGAAGGAAGCGGCCGACGGCGTGCTTGAGAACCTGTGGCCGGATGCTCCCTTGCCAACTGCTCTCCATGATTTGTGCGCCCGACTTGAAGGGGCGCCCGCCGGCATCAACGAGCAGGTGGAGATGGCGGCGCGCGGAGGCACCGACATGGCACTGGCCGTGGTGAAGTCATGGTATCCGGGCGTGCTGATGAGTAGGATAACGGATGGCTTCCACACTGGGACATCCCTCGCGAGCCTGCGTCCAGAAATCGCCGTAGCCTCAGGGCGAGTTGCCGAGGCGGTGGACTTGACGAAGCTTGTGCCTGCTGAACCATCTTCGGCGCCACAGCCGGCTGAAGACACTGGAGCCGGCGACGCTGCTGCTGCCACCGACGCCACTACCGCCTGATTTGCTTGTTTCCCTGGAGTGCCGGGTGTAACTGTCGTTCTGTACTATTAACTGTCCTGCCACATTATTCACCTTGTTATTTTGGGCACCCTTGAAGATTGCCTTGTAAAAATTCGCTATTCTGCTTCCTGCCGTAGACTGTTATCATGAGTGTCGTTTTCTCTGTGATTGCTGGGTCTTTGTGCCAGAATTCGTGCTTGTTTTGGTGATGATAATCACCATGCCTAGCCCCCGAATTTTGGGCCAGCTTGAGCATCTAGCCGGGTCGAAATTTCACGTCCTTTGTTTGTCTTTCGTTTTTCTTCCGTCGTCGTTATGTCGTGCAGCCCCCGAGTCCGTGACTCGTGGTGTTGTAGTTATGCTTCCGGGTCTGCGGAACCGGCTTGCCGGCTGCGCAGCCCCCGGGTATTTTATGCCGGCTGACGGCTTGGCGGCCCCGAGTCCGTGACTCGGGGTGGTATAGATACGCGTCCGGGTCTGGGCAGCCGACTTGGCGGATGCGCAGCCCCCGGGTATTTTATGCCGGCTGACGGCTTGGCAGCCCCCGAGTCCGTGACTCGGGGTGATATAGATATGCGTCCGGGTCTAGGCAGCTGACTTGGCGGGTGCGCAGCCCTCGGGTATTTTATGCCGGCTGATGGCTTGGCAGCCCCCGAGTCCGTGACTCGGGGTGATATAGATATGCGTCCGGGTCTGGGCAGCCGACTTGGCGGGTGCGCAGCCCCCGGGTATTTTATGCCGGCTGATGGCTTGGCAGCCCCGAGTCCGTGACTCGGGGTGATATAGATATGCGTCCGGGTCTGGGCAGCCGACGTGGCGGGTGCGCAGCCCCCGGGTATTTTATGCCGGCTGACGGCTTGGCAGCCCCCGAGTCCGTGACTCGGCGTGATATAGATATAATGCGTCCGGGTCTGGGCAGCCGACGTGGCGGGTGCGCAGCCCCCGGGTATTTTATGTCGGCTGACGGCTTGGCGGCCCCCGAGTCCGTGACTCGGGGTGGTATAGATATAATGTGTCCGGGTCTGGGCAGCCGACTTGGCGGGTCCGCAGCTCCCGGGAATTTCTTGCCGGCCAACGGCTTGGCTCCTGGGCTTCTGCTCGTGGGCCCGGCTACAGTTACTGAACAGTTCCATCGTCTGAGTTTTGTTGCCACGTGTAGACCGTGGAATCGTGGGTGACGGTTGGGTCTCCCACGTTGTCCCCTGTTTCTGCTATAAAACTTGGCAGTTTTCTTCCTTCTTCCTCACTTGCGCTTGCTTGCTCTCCCTTCACCTTCTTCCTCTTGTTCCCTCGCCGCTCCGCCATGGTGAAGTCCGAGCCTATGGACGTTGCTCCCGAGGGGACCGCCGCTGCGCCTCCGGCGAAACATCCTCGCGGCCGTCCTCCTAAGAAAGGCGGACGGGGACGAGGAAAGGCGATCGCCACCATTGCTGCCGGTAGCAGCGCTGGCCGCGGCAAGGGCGGCGGCCGCACGGGCTCGAAGAAGGCGGGTGCCGCCGGTGGCGGCGTTGGTGGTGGCGTTGGTCGCGGCAAGAGTCTCCTTGTTCTTCATGACTCGTCGAGCGAGGAGGAGGCCACTCCTGTTCTTCCTCCTCCGGGTTTTGACCCGGTTCCCAAGTATGCTCCCTCTGCTGCCGCTGACAGCGAGGAAGACAGCGCGGAGTTGTCTTCCGCCTCTTCTGATTCCCTTGAGAATCCCTGGCGCCTGGGATGGGATGTGTTTCCCATCGAAGAGTTCCTCCTGATCCTGCACCCGCCGGTTATTGGGCCGATGCAGAGGCTTCCTGATGCCTTCGCCGACGCGCTGCCGGGCGTTGGCCACTTCATGTTCAAGCTCTTCCGTGAGGGTGCTACCCAGGGCCCCTGGAATGCCACTGTGCGATTCACCTCCCAGGTGGAGGGTGATGATGTTGTCAACAAGGTGGAGCTCGTCAGGGGATGGGACGAGTTTGCCGACTTCTACGAGCTCGAAGCCGGCTTCATCCTCTGCTTCCGTCTTCGGCGTGACAGAGGCATCTTCTATGTGAAGGTGTTCGACGGCACCCTTTGCCTCAAGCCCTGGGTTGGCAAGAAGAAAGGTGGAGCCGGGAAGTCGACGGATGCCGCCTAGGGACCTCTTTGTCGGCTTGGCCTTGTAGTTGCGCGGGGAAAGTCCGCCTGTGGACTTCCCTCTTTTGTTTTGTTGTTCATCTTCCGTCTATAAGGTTTTACCCTTGATGTTTAATGCTACTTGCTTTTGTTCCTGTACTTGTTTACTTGCACGCAGTTTTAATTTCCTGCTCGTCATGCTTGTGTCCGGCTTGGGCTTTCGAAGCCGGTTGGCGACATTTTCATGTGTGAAATGAAATGACGAAGTGGTTAGCCTATTCCTTTAATCATGGAGAGCATTTTTTACTTTGCTTTAGGTATTTTCGCACTCGCCTGTAGCCTTCCCCAGCGTCGTTCGTGTGCACTTCACCGTCCAGCGGGATCACGCACACTACTACAACGTTAGGATCCGGTTTGTTGGGCCAGAGTTTTCTCAGCCGGCAACGGTTTCTGTTTCTTACGTCTTTCGCATACAGTCGGCCTCTAGCTTATTCTCTTGCCGGCCTTAACCGGATCCGAAGAGTTAGCCGTTTAGCGTTGTGTAGTTAGTCGTCCGTAATAGGAGAAGCGGTTGCCGACTGCCGGCTTGGCCGAGTTTATAGAACAACATTTTTTTCAGCCAGCAGTACTTCCCTTTATGCGTTTTTCACGTTATTGGCCCCCTCCAGCTTATTCTCTTGCCGGCCTTAACCGGATTCGAAGAGTTAGCCGTTTAGGGGTTAGTCACGCTAGACGGCCGCTAAAGGCAAGCTTGCCGGCTGCCGGAAGAACCGGAAAGGAAATGCAGAAAAGAGTTGCGAAAAACTGCTCATGCGCTCATCATTCTCATTTCTTTATTGATAGCATAGGTGATACATACATGGTTCTTTCTCAGGTGTAGAATCGACGCAAGAGTGACGCATTCCATGGCCTTTCCGTTTCATCGCCTTCCTTGTCCATCGTGTCCTTCTTGTGCTCGCGGGCGTCGATCAAGTAGTATGCGTCGTTGATGAGCGCTTTGCTTACGATGAATGGTCCCTCCCAGGGTGATGAGAGCTTGTGCATGTTCTTTGTGTCTTGGATCAGTCGTAGCACGAGGTCGCCTTCTCGAAAGCGGACAGGCCTGACCTGCCGGCTGTGGTAGTTGCGCAGTTTTTGCTGATACATCGCCGACCTTGACTCGGCAAGCTGGCGCGCTTCCTCGAGCAGGTCCATTCCGTCTTCGTAGGCTTGCTTAGCTTCTGCTTCTGTGTACAGCACGACTCGGGGTGCATCGTGCTCGATGTCAGTTGGCATGACAGCTTCGGCCCCGTAGACGAGGAAGAAGGGGGTGAAGCCGGTTGAGCGATTCGGAGTTGTCCTTAGGCTCCAGAGGACTGAGGGTAGCTCTTCCTCCCATGCGCCGGCTGCTCGCTCGAGTGGTTCGAGCAACCGAGGCTTGATGCCGGATAGGATGAGGCCGTTTGCTCGCTCGACTTGCCCGTTTGACTGCGGGTGTGCAACGGAGGCCACGTCGAGCCGGATGCCGGTCCTGCCGCAGAACTTGGCGAATTCTCCCTTGACGAAATTCGACCCGTTGTCCGTGATGATGCTGTTGGGGTATCCGAAGCGGTAGATGATGCTTTTGAAGAACTTGACTGCTGTTGGTCCATCCAGTTTCTTGATCGGCTTGGCTTCAATCCACTTCGTGAACTTGTCGACTGCTACCAGCAGGTGTGTCATGCCTCCACTGGATCTTCTCAACGGGCCGACCATGTCGAGTCCCCAGACGGCAAACGGCCAAGTGATAGGAATTGTCTTGAGTGCTGAAGCCGGCTTGTGCTTCTGCGTTGCAAATCGTTGACAGCCATTGCAGAGCCGGACCAGCTGGTTTGCGTCGGCCAGCGCTGTCGGCCAGTAGAACCCGTGCCTGAACGCCTTAGCCACAATTTCTCTCGAGGACGCGTGATGACCGCATTCGCCTTGATGGATTTCTTTGAGGATCTTTATTCCTTCTTCTTAGCTCACACAACGTTGAAATATCCCAGAGACACTGCGCTTGTAGAACTCGTTGTTGATGATGGTGTAAGCACTTGCCCGGCGTTTGATTTGCCTGGCGATGAGCTCGTCCGCCGGGAGCTCATCGTTGGCGAGGTAGGCGAGGAAGGGTTGGGTCCATGGAGGAGCCTCTTCGATGACGAGGACCTCGACGGTTTCCGGCTCGCCTGGAGCCGGCCCAGCCGACTCTGCGTCTGGTGGCATCCGGATGGAGTCGCAGCCGGGACACGGCGTGATGGATGGCTTGTACAACTTCTCGAGGGCGACGCCGGGTGGGATTTCCTCGCGAAGAGAACCGATGTTCGCCAAAGTGTCAGCTGCGTCGTTGTTGGAGCGGTGTATGTGGTGGAATTCGCATCCGTCGAAGCATCCCGCGAGCTGCTGGGCGAAGAAGCGGTAGGCGGCCATGTTGGGGTCCTTGGCGTCCCAATGACCGGTGGTCTGCTATACCACCAAGTCGGAGTCACCGTAACAGAGGATCCGCTTGATGTTCATGGCCTTGGCGAGTTTGAGGCCGTGCGCGAGAGCTTCATATTCAGCTACATTGTTGGACGCCGTGAAGTGGATTTGTAGCACGTACTCGAGTCGGCCCCCCTTAGGTGAGGTGAGGACGACCCCAGCGCCGAGTCCCCAGTATCTTTTGGAACCATCGAAGTGCATGAGCCAATGCTCGCCGGAGTCGGGTGGCAGTGGAGTGTGGTCCGTCTCCGTCCAGTCGGCTAGAAAGTCAGCCAGCTCTTGTGACTTGATCGTCGTTCTCTTGTCGTATTCGACTCCGTGCGCCGTCAGGTTGATCGCCCATTTCGCGACTCTGCCGGTTGCGTCCTTGTTGCCTATGATCTCGGCAAGCGGTGCGTCGCTTATCACTTTGATCGGATGCTCTTGAAAGTAGTGCTTCAGTTTCTTCGTGGCCATGTACACGCCGTATACGAGCTTCTGGTAGTGTGGGTAGTTCTGTTTTGACTGAGAGAGCACCTCGCTGAGGTAATAGACTGGCCGCTGAACCGGCCGCTGCTTGCCGGCTTCATCTCGTTCAACCACCAGGACGACGCTGACGACTCGGTTGGAGGCTGGCGATGTACATGAGCATGGGCTCCTTTGGGGTCGGAGGTGCTAAGACCGGGGCGGTGGCCATCGCACGCTTGAGTTCCTTGAAGGCGGCGTCTGCCGCATCGCTCCAGACGAACTTGTCAGTCTTCTTCAGCAAATGGTAGAGCGGGAGAGCCTTCTCGCCGAGCCGGCTGATGAAGCGGCTGAGGGATGCCAGGCAACCGGTGAACTTTTGGATGTCCTTGACGCTTCTCGGTTGTCGCATGTTGTCAATGGCGGCGATTTTCTCCGGGTTGGCCTCGATCCCTCGTGCCGACACGAGGTAGCCGAGTAGCTGTCCGGCTGGAACGCCGAACACAAACTTCTCCGGGTTGAGCTTCATCTGGAAGCGGCGCAGGTTGTCGAAGGTTTCTTTGAGATCGGCGAGGAGGGTGTGCTTCTCCTTGGTCTTGATGACGACGTCGTCGACGTAGGCGTGCGCGTTGCGACCGATCTGGTCGTGCAAGCATTTCTGCATGCAGCGCTGGTATGTTGCTCCCGCGTTCTTCAAGCCGAATGGCATGGTGGTGTAGCAGTACGGGCCGTAGGGGGTGATGAAGGCGGTCTTGAGTTGGTCGTCCGGGTTCAGCGGAATTTGATGGTAGCCGGAGTAGGCGTCGAGGAGGGAGAGTAGGTCGCATCCGGCTGTGGAGTCGATCACTTGGTCGATGCGTGGTAGTGCGAAGGGGTCCTTGGGGCAGGCCTTGTTGAGGTGGGTGTAGTCGACACACATCCGCCATTTCTTGTTCTTCTTTTCCACCATCACCGGATTGGCTAGCCACTCCGTGTGTTGTACTTCCTTGATGAATCCGGCTGCAAGTAGCCGCGCTATTTCTTCCCCTATCAATTGTCTTCTTCCTTCTGCGAAGCGACGCAGGGACTGCTTCACTGGCTTGGCGTCTGGACGGACGTGTAAAGAGTGCTCGGCGAGTTCCCTCGGTACACCCGGCATGTCCTTGGGGGACCACGCGAAGATGTCCCGGTTCCCACGGAGGAACTCGACGAGCGCGCTTTCCTATTTGGGGTCCAGGCTCGCCCCCACGGTGACGAACTTGGACTTGTCGTTGTCGTCGAAGTAGATCTTCTTTGTATCTCGCGCCGCCTGGAAATTCGACTCGCCAGCCGGCTTGGCCGACTCCGGAATCTCCAGCTTTTCCTCGCTGGCCTTGCGCTTGAATTGCTTCATCTCTTCATTGCAGACCATGGTCTCGGCCACCTTCGCGCTATCGGAGGCGCAGGCGATGGAGCGTTTGTAGTCTCCGGCGATGGTGATGATCCCGCGTGGGCCTGGTAGCTTCATCTTGAGGTAAGCGTAGTGCGGCACCGCCATGAACTTGGCGAGCGCCGGCCGCCCGAGGATGGCGTGGTAGGCGCTGGAGTGGTCGACCACCTCAAAGGAGACGGTCTCGCGGCGATGATTGCTCTTGGTGCCGAATAGGACGTCCAGCCGAATGAGGCCCATGGATGAGCCGGCTCGCCCCGGCACGATGCCGTGGAAGACCGTCCGACTCGGCGTCAAGCTGGACTCGGAGATTCCTAGCTTCTCCAGCGTGTCGCGGTAGAGGATGTTGATGCTGCTGCCCCCGTCAATGAGGATGCGTGAGAAGGTGCAGGCGCGCCTGGTGGAGATGATCATGGGCTCTAGGACTAGAGCATAGCCGCCTGGGTTGGGCATCAGCTCCGGGTGGTCGCGGCGGTCCCACGTGATTGGTTCTTGTGACCAGTTGAGGTACTGGGGGACGGGTGGAACCACCGCGTTCACTTCCTTGAATCGCTCGCGCCGGCTTCGCTTGTCGTCGCGCTCACTGACGAACACGACGTAGGCGGCATCCGGATTCTGGTAGCCGTCTGAACCCCTTGGAGGCGGAGCAGGAAGGCGCTCCCTCCTCTGTTCTTCGCGTTGGCGATCATCGTGGTTCCTGTCTTCGCATCGTCTGTCGTCGCGTCCTCAATCGTCCCGTCCGGCTTCATCTAGAGGTGGAGGCGTAATCCGTCGCTCGTACGGTGGTGGCCTTGGGCGGCCGAGGGTGCATTGCCGAACGGTGTGGTTCGCTGGCCGGTCGCCATGGTTCCGGCATGGTTGGTCAAGCAAGTAGTCATAGTTGTTCCTCGCCCTCATCCGGCGCATGTCGCTGCTAGTCCTCATGCAGCGGTTGTCGAAGCCTCCTGCTGGCCTTCCCTCGGTCATGGCGACGACCTTGGACTCGACGCGGTCGTCTGAGGACTTGCGCTTGCCGGCCGCGTCGGAGTCACGCTGGGTCGATTTTCCTCCTTCTTGGTTCTCTGCCCGGCTGCGGCGTGCAGCCGGCTCTGTCGTGATGATTATTCCGGCTTCGTCGAGTCGGATCGGGTTGGTCATGCCCGCGTCGGCGGTGGCGTACTCGTCGGCGATTGCCATGAGCTCCGCCATGGTCTTTGGGCTCTTCCTTAGGAGACTGTGCTTGAGCAGCGTCTGGTCTCGGCAGCCTTGAATGAAGTACTGGACGGCTTGAGGCTCGAGAATTCCTTCGCAGGAGTTGCGTAGGCTAGTCCACCGGGTGAGGTAGGCTCGGTCCGACTCGCCGTCCTTCTGCTTGCACATCGCGAGCAGCTGTGCGTTGCCGGGGCATAACTAGGTGCCGGTGAAATTGCGGTTGAACACCTCCTCAAAGTCCAGCCAGCTGTTGACACTTTCGGCCGGCAGGCTGTTCAGCCAAGTCCGAGCCGATCCCTGGAGCATGAGTGGCACGTAGCGTACGGCCACCCGCTTGTTGCCGCCTACGATGTTGACCGCCGTGACGTAGTTGGCGAGCCAGTCTTCCGGCTTCGTGGAGCCGTTGTACTTGGGTGTGTCCCTTGGGAGGGTGAATCCCCGTGGGAATTGCTCGGTCTGGATGCGAGGTCCGAAACAGCGATGTGCGGCGATGTCTTCCTCCTCGATGATGCTTGACGCCTTGAGCGCGTCGATGCGGCGGCGAGCGTCGTGGCTCGTTTCGGGCCCCAGCGGTCCCAGGCGCTCGTCGATGGTGACCTTGTGTCCGATTCGCTCCTTAACACTACGGCTGGTTTGCGGCCCGTTCCGGTTGCCGTCTTTGCGCCGTTCAGCCGGATCGCGGCCGTGATCACAAGGATGCGAGCTTGCGCTCCCCTCGCGACGAGCTCGTGGTTGCTTGTCTTTCGCCCTTATGCGGCTTGTGGATGACGCCTCCGCGCCTTGCTTGGACTTGCCGGCCGGATCGTAGCTTGGAGGCAGCTCATGATGTTCTCGGCTCGCCGTCGCCTCGGTTTCGCGTTGCTGCCGGTTGGCCGCGGCGATGAGCTCCTGGACCCGGCGTGCTTGTTGGCGTAGCTCCTCGCCTTGGAGATGGGGTAATTCTGCTGCGACCGCCTCCGCAGCCTTCATGTTTTGCACCGGGCTGCTGTACTCGGGCAGGACGATGTCCGAATCCTCGTGCGGCTGGCCAGCACGGTTCAGGACACCTCCGAGATCCCCTCCTTTGCGTTGGACTTCATTCAGCTTCTCTGTGTTGCCTCTTCCCGGCTCGAAGCCGTGGACGGTGTTGTATTCGCGCATCGTGGCGTTGAGTCGGCACTGCGTCGATGCGAGGTGAAGAGCCTTGTCGTATATCTGTTGACGTATCCTCTCAAGTTCAACCGCCGCCTTGGCTGGATCTGCACCCGGCGCGATGGGGGTGCTTAGCAGCTCGAAGTCGGCCTCCAGATTGCGCTGGAAACGAGAAGGTTCGCCAGCTTCGTGAACAGTAGCGGCGACGGCGCCTCCTGCAGCCGCGTGCTCGACCATGTGCACTTCGGCGTAGACTTTGAGCTTGGCGACGTCGCAGTCGGCGTCGCCGGAGTTGAGGTAGCCGAAGGCGGAGTCGTCGTTGCAGGTGCTGGCGTCGAAGATCGAAGGAGCCAAGCTCGAGTAGACCACCTCCGGGTACTCCTGGGCGGCGACGGCGACGTAGACGTGGAAATCGCCAAGGGTGACGACCGAGCCTCCGCTGGTGAAGCCCACGTCGGCGAAGCTGTTGGTGTTGTCGAGAACGCAGCCGATGGAGCCGATGGAGAGCACGAGGCCGGAGACGATCCGCCGATCATCTACAGTCCGGGATCCGCGCAGAACGTGACTCCGCTCGCCGCTAGCCCCACGGTGGGCGCCAAATGTCGTGGTGGGTTGCACGGCATATCCATCAGAGATGGAAAAGATTGTGGGGCAGGCGACGATGGATGCTCGCGCGGGATTGGGCAACAAGCACGCAAAACACATGCTAGTTACCCAGGTTCAGGGCCCTCCTTGCGGAGGTAACACCCCTACGTCCTGCCTTTCTTGTTCTTATTGCTTGATCACAAAATCGGGCTACAATGGTGCTCCTTGAGCTGTCTCCGGTGGCAGCCGGCTGGAGATCCTAGCCGGCTGGAGATTGAAGATGAAGTTACGTGTGCCTATCTCTCCTCTGGTGAACGTCCCCCGCGCAGTAGGTTCTAGCCCGCCTTATATAGAGAGCGGGCTAGGGTTTTGGGTCACAGGGAAGTTACATGTTTGCCCCTATGACATCACTACAGTTACAAGCCGGCTGGAGCTTGTTGCCATGATTCGGTACAGGAGATGCCCGACAAGGGGTACTATTCACTCAGAGCGGTTATCCGGACACACTACTAGGGAAAAGCCTAGCCGTGGCGCACCAGATTGGGCTACCCGTGGCGCAGGCGCCTGCGCCACGAATTGCCACGCCACGGGTAAGCAATTAGCCGTGGCGCAGGGACCCATGTGCGCCACGAGTAGTTAGCCGTGGCGCAGGATACTATGTGCGCCATGGCTAAGTGGAAATACCCATGGCGCACTGGTGGACTGTGCGCCACGGCTGTGGTGCGCCACGGCTACCCTCTGACATGCGCCACGGCTATGATTTTCTGTATTTTTTTTATATACAGAAAATACAGTATTTATACAGATTATAATATAGGTATTTATATAGACATATATTCTATAATACACATTGCAGAACAATACACAAAATACATAGATCACATATGCATTATAACTGAAAATAGATCACGGATCATCATATACATCACATCGATTGGAATCGAGTAGCAAGTTCAAACATCATCACATTACAAAGTAAAGGAAGTTTAATTACAACACGAATTTCATCGACTGTTTGAACATAAGCTACACAGGTAAGCTAGGCATCGACGGTCTTCGGGGCCGGGAAGGGGCGGACGCCTTCTTTCGTCGTGAAGGGCCGGATGTCGCCTTGTGCCTTTAGACGCCGTTCCACCTCCGCATTATCGAGTGGAGCGCCGTCGTAGTAGAACATGCCTCCAACGGCGCAGACATCGTGTAGTATGATCCGCGCGAACGTCTCCTGGATGCGATAGAATTCTTGTCGAAGATCACGATCCTGGATAGTTGCCAAGTTTTCGGCCCAGCGTTGGAGTTGATCTGGCAACTGAAGTTTCTCTTCATCCCGTACGAAGGCACGGATCTGATGGATGGCGTAGTAGGCATCCCTCTCGCTGTTCTTTGGTTGCGTGACGCACGCGAATTTGATAATGTGGTGGAATGATAGCACACCTCCTCTTCCAGGTCTCTTCCTTTTGAAGACGCCTCCCCTCATACTGAAGCCAACTAGAGCATTATCCAGAGCCTTCTTGAGGTTGGTGTAGTCTTTCGGTTTGTCCTCCCTACCCGAGTCCAAATATATGACTACGGAATATTTCGGGCAAAGAACGAGCAGGACGCAGTACTTGTCTCTGGGCAAAACAATTTAGACAGAGTGTTAGAAAAATAATGATAGAAATCTAATGAAGCATCTTAATTATGGCGTAAAGAATGACTACTTACTCGGGATAGTAAGGCAAGAGAATGTAATCCTTCCACTTATTCTCCACCATGATTTCTTCGAGGTGTTTCGACATAAATTGCCAGCCTTCATGGCTTCTGAAGTTGGTCTCGATCATGTAGTAGGGGTCCGCTATCGCGACGCCCCCGATCTTCTCTTTTAGGACCTGGTGGGCCGTACTGAGACAGAATAAGCGGACTAAATGAGGATGGAGCCGCTTCAAGTTAAACATCTTGAAGATGTCATCAAATCGCACGAAGAGCAAATCCGCCGGCTCTTGTTTGCAAAAGCCATCAACTGCCTCTGGCACCTTGGCAGTGAAGAGCGGGTGTGGATGTGTTGGATCTTTCATTTTAAGAAGATCCAGCTCTCGTGTTAGAACACGCTCATGCAGCTTCTGCATATCCCCACTCATGAGTTGGAGCACATCAGGCGGTACCATCGGTCGACCCGCAATATGCATTTCCCGCGCAACATCTTTGCTCGGTCGTGGCCCGTCCTTAAACCGGATCGGCCGCGGAGCCGCCGGCTGGCTGCTAGAGGCATTGGCACCCTGCTGCGGCTTTGGAGGCAGCGACGGCTGGCTGGCGGATGCATAGTCGCTCTTCCTAGTTCTTTTCCGCCCCTTCTTAGCCTTTGGAGGGATGCCTCCTCCGGCCGCTAGTGCTTCACGACAGGTCCCAAGTAGTGTGTTGGGGCTCAGGATAGCTTGTGTTGCTTCTTTCTGCGTGAAGTCGTCGGCTGGAGGCGTCTCTTGAGAATCGAACAGACGCTTCGTGCACGTGGCTTTATCTGTTTGACCAGCGGGCTCGTGCGTGTGCGGAGCAGTCGGTGGTTCATCAAGAGGAGCCATGAATCCTCCGTCTTCGCAGCGGTCATCATCGATATAGCAGTCATCGAAGATGTCATCTTCCCGTGCCACAGGCTCTTTCGGTTGTGGTGGTGCTGGTGCGCTGGCCTTGACAGGGTTTTGCGCCAACCCGACTTCCGGTGTTGTGTGTGGAGAGTCCGGGCTAATACGGATCTGGGTTTTCGGCCACATCATGGGCCAGGGGATGCATTCACGGAGGAGCAGGTGGTCCTCGGCTCCCACGGGTTGAACAGGAGGATCCACCTCATTGCAGCCCGTGAACACCCTAATCAGTGAGACCTTGAAGAAGCCATCTGGTATTGGCCTGTTGTGGTGCATGCGATTTTTGGGCGCAACGATGGTAGCCCTAGCAACATCGTTCAACTCTCCATTCACATGGTGTAGGAGAGTGCATCTAGTGTCGCCCTGCGAAGAACATGCATGTAGGGCGTTAGAGATGCAAGGCAAAGGCAAAATGGATGAAGTAATATGCGTTGAGCCTACGACGCTTAGATACCGTGAGGGCGTCGAGCTCGGCAATTGTCGAGACACCGCCGACGTCTTGCGACACGGAGTCAGAGTGGGCGCCGCTTGGGGGGTTGCCGGCCGGCGAATTCTCCGGAAGAGGCGACGGCGTGGTGTGGACCGGCAGATTATCCCGAACAGGTGGAGGTGACGGCGCGGTGTTGGCGGACGAAGCCGCCGACGCGGTGTTGGCCGTGTTGCCTCCAAAGTTGGGCACTGGACACGGCCCTTGTCGACCTCCGTCGATCCAATCCATTACCGAGGACACGACAGAAGGAAGGAAACCGACGAGCGCCTTGGCCACTAGTTCGTTGACTATATCCTCCTGCTTGCGCTTCTTCCTCTCCTTCCGCGTCTCCTTGTCCTCGGCATAATAGTCACACCATAGGACCTTGCCTTTGCCGACAACACGGCCACCTGACGGTGGCTTGTCCAGATCCCGCCCCTTGAGCTTGTTCAACGCCGCGTTGAATGGAGTGTCCCACACGGGCTTCGTCGATCCCTGAGAGGAGCTCTCATCCGCAGCTCTAGAACTTTCTATATCCTCCAGAGCCTTTTGGAACTTCACGACAGCAGGATCCGTCTTAAGTTCCTTGGTAACCGGGTCCTCCGTGAACCGAGCCCTGACAAAATTTCTAGTCTGCTTGTCTTTAAATTTGTCGAAGGGGTTAGAGATGCCCTTAGCTGCCCACTCAGCATCCTGCTTCTCCCATTTGGGCTCAGCCGCGAAGTAACCACCACTTCCGAGATGGTGGTGTCCTACATTCTTCGAGTTCATCCACCTCCCCCATTCACTCATTTTCTTGGATGCAGGTAGTCCGAGCCTGCCCCGGAAAATCCTAAGGTCTTCTTCGTTGACCCGCTCCTTGTTCCAGATCTCCTCGGGACTTTTATCATCTTCGATCATTTTTTTGACCCTAGATCTCCAACTGGACAAGGCCGTGCTCATCTTCGTGAGGGCAAAGTTGTTGACGGCATTGAGTTTTTTCAAATCATGATTACCGTCTTCATCGGCCCTGTAGGCCGGCGGGAACTCATACCGTTCATGCAGCCTCTTGATGAGGCGGAGGCGCACACCCTCTTTATTAGCATCCCTTATGTTATCCTCATAGACAGGGACGACCTCTCGAAGGATGCATGCCACTTGGAGGCCATACCCTGCGGCGACCCCTGTAGGCTCTAGAGGCGCCCCACCGTCGGACACTTGGGTGATCGCTTGCCTCAAGGCCCGGACCTTGTTCTTACTCCTCTCCTTCCTAGCCTTTCTGGCTTGGCTACCATCTGTGCGTTCTCCGCCATCAGTGGTCGCGCCGCCATCCCCGGCGCCACTAGTAGTGGTATCGTTGCCATCCTCGGCGCCAGTATTATTGGCGCCCTCGTCGCCATCCCCGGCGCCACTATTATTGGCGCCCTCGGCAACATCCCTGGTCGGCTCATCGTAGAAGGTCCAGAAGTCCGCGTTCTTCTCTCTGGCTAGGTCTTCCACGCTTAATTGTCGAGAAGAAGCTCCGGCCTCATCGTTGTTAGCCATGTGTTCTGCGTGTGACAGCAAAATGGAACATGTTAGTTAAAAGAAACAAAAAAAATACATATGCCGATGTCGAAATGTCGAATCATTTCCATTCCGGCAAATTTCCGGCGGCACTCCTATTGCCAAAAATTAGCAAAGGTCATGCAGAATTTTTCACGGAAAAATTCGGCATGACCTTTGCTAATTTTTGGCCATAGGAGTGCCGGAAATTTGCCGAAACGGAAATGAATCGACATTTCGGCAAAACATCGGCACTCATCTAAAATCCCTACAAAGTTCACAACAAAACCGGCACACAACTCCGGCAAGATACAAACATATTCATCACAGACGAACCGGCACACAACTCCGGCAATATACAAACATTCATCACACATATAAACCGGCACACAACTCCGGCAGTATAACATTGAAGAAAAATAAACCGGCACACAACTCCGGATTCCATCACATGCATCCTACCTTGCTTCAACTTAACCAGCAGCAAGCAACTGTAGAGGAGCAAGCAACACCACCACCACAACCTGCAAGCAACATCAAAAACACAATTAGAGGAGCAACCTGGCAGCAGCAGTTTTCAAATTTTTTGGTGAACCAAACAAGCTCTGAAAATTCTGAAATTTTTACAAGAGCAATGTATAACTATTGTTGACCTACTGTAAAAATTTCAGCTTAATCAGAGTTGAATTGAGTTGTTCAAAAATTGTAGAGCATTTCAGCCAGAATTTTGCCAAAAAATTCAAATTTCATTTTCCATTTCAGTTTTTCCTAATTTCATTTTGCATTTTGGTGAACCAAGCAAGCAGAAGCAATAACACTAACCCTAATTTCATTTTGCATTTCATTTTTAATTTTGCATTTCATTTTGCTACACTAACACTACTATCCATATATGACATGTATGACCAGGAACATCAATATGAACATCAATATATATGGCAGAGGAACATCAATATGAAAAAAATTAAAAAAATGTGGCAGATCATCAGATCATATGTGGTCTAAATCTACCGATTGTTGCATCAACTAGTGGGAAACCCTAGCTAAATCGACTATAATTAGGAGGAGGAGGAGGAGGAGGGACCGGGTCACCTTTGATCCGGCGAGGAGCAGCGGCCACGGCCAGGAGGGGGCCGGAGACGGCGACGGGGCGGGGGCGGTGCTCGGGGTGGCGCACGGCCTGGAGGAGGCGCGGGGCAGGGGCTCCGGGCCGGCGCGCTCGTGCTCGTGGGAGGTGGAGGGGGCGACGGCGACGGGGCGGCGGCGGTGCTCCGTGGAGGCGAGGGGGAGACGGCGACGGGGCGGCGGCGGTGCTCCGTGGAGGCGAGGGGGCGACGGCGACGGTGACGGCGCTCGAGCGGTGGAGGGAGTTGAGGATTTTGGGAGGGAGTTGGGGAACGGTTCGGGCGCGCGCGAATTTTAGATCTAGGTTAACTTACCCGTGGCGCACGAACACTCCCATGCGGGACGGGTACGTATAATAGCCGTGGCGCAGGGTCACTATCCTGCGCTACGGGTAAGTTACCCATGGCGCAGGGTAAGACCCCTGCGCCACGGATAAGGAGTTTTTTTATATTTTCTTTTTGCATTTAATTTTTCATTTGCTTTTTCTTTTTTCCTTTTGTGCATTTCATTTAAGACATTCATATAATATTTAATGTGATATAGTATTCCAATTTATGATTTTAAAAAATTTAATATTAAGGTAGGATTACACATATCATGCATATTCCTATTTAATTTTAAGACACACATATGCATATGCATATCAAATATATTAAAAATACTTAATATTTGGATTACAAATTCTAGGATACTTAATTTATAATATTAATTCCTAGGGTTACAAAATCAAGTGTCGTATTTCCCACACCGTCTAGCTAGCGTTTCACAATCTTCTTTCCCTTCTTAGTGGCGGTTGAATAATTTAGACCCGGAACATGTCGACTTCTTCTTGCGAACGGAAGACCACCTGACTTGGGTAGTGTTGTCCTACTTCTTCTTGTGGTGTATGTTATTTCTTTGTCGTCGTCGTCATCTTCCATTTTTGGGTCTCCGTACTGGTCAAAATCTTGCTCGTTGGCGACTCCATCCATTCCGATGATGCTCCTTTTTCCTCTTCTCACGACAACACGGCTAGGCATTGTCGGGTCGGTGATGAAGAAGCATTGGTCAACTTGGCTAGCCAGTACCCATGGTTCAGTTTTCGCGATGACGCTCGCGGTAGCAGCAGACTTGGAGGCTTCGGGTATAGACATGGTGGTGAAATATCCGTCTTCTTTTTTTGGACTGACGCTCTTAGCCCATCTGACACGGAACATCGGCACCTTGTCTCCAGAGTAGTCCAGCTCCCAGATCTCCTCGATCCTTCCATAGTACCTTTCTTTGACGTCACCGGTGAAGGATTCCATCGTTATCCCTGAGTTCTGATATTCGCTATTCCTGTCTTTTTCCTCCGTGTAGAACGTGTAACCGTTGATATCGTATGCCTGATATGTCATCAGGTTGGGCGCGGGGCCCTGTGACAAGAGGAATATGAGTTTTCCTTCTGCGGAAGTCATTGACGGAGGATTATCTAGAAGGTGGCGTTTGAACCAACGCGTGAAGGTGGCGTTGTGCTCTTTGATTATTTCGACGTCCGTTCGATGCTGACCACGTTCACTGTACTTCTTCTCAATAAAGTTTTTGTGCTTTTCCAACCAAGGATCGACCACTTGTATGTGTTTTAGCGCTACAAAGTTTGCACTGTCAAAGTCGGCGCGTCGGCCAGAGTCATCCACTTGTAGTTCCCTCCTGCCTATTTTGTGACCTGCTCCATCGAGCTTGCCAATGTGCTTATTTTCGGGCAGACCAACAGGGTTCTCGACATCTAGAAAATTCGTGCAGAAAGAGATGCACTCTTCGGTGAGATAGCCCTGGACGATGCTTCCATCTGGAGTTGCCCTGTTACGAACGTATCCTTTGATGACACCATTCATCCTTTCGAATGGCATCATGCTGTGCAGGAACATCGGCCCGAGCTGGATGATATCATCCACGACATGGATCAACAAATGCACCATAACGTCGAAGAATGCGGGAGGGAAGTAAATCTCGAGCTCATTTAGTATCACAATGATCTCTTCCTGTAACCTTACGGCTTTCTTCATGCTGATCGACTTTCGAGAGATGACGTCGAAAAAGTTGCATAGGTCCAATAGCGTTTGGCGGACGTGTGGGTCCATTATCCCTCGGAGTGCAACCGGAAGTATCTGCGTCATCAGCACGTGACAGTCATGCGACTTCATCCCGCTGAACTTTTGTTTCGCTGCGTCCAGATATCTGCTTATCTTCCCCGCGTAACCGGAAGGAAATTTCACTCCGAGAAGGCACTTTATAAACTGTTCGATCTCCTTCTGGCTTAGAGTGAAGCACGAAGGAGGGCAGTAATAGTCATTCTGTTTCGCCTTTTTGCCCTTCCGACGACCTTCTGTCTCCTCCTCCTCGGACAGATCATTATCATCGTCAGGGCGTCCTCCGTGGAGATCTTTCCTGATGCCCAATGATCTTAGGTCGTTTCTTGCTTTCGGCCCATCTTTGGTCCTCTCCGGCATGTTGAGAAGGGTGCCAAGCAGACTCTCGCACACGTTCTTCGTGATATGCATGACATCAAGGCTATGAGGTGTTTCGAGGATCTTCCAATATGGCAAGTCCCAGAAAACAGACCTTGTTTTCCATACCTTCAGCAGTGGTGGCGGAGCCTTTTGCTTCTTCCCCGGCGGAGGGCACTCATCCCAGCTTGTCAACAGCATGTCGATTTCTTCGCCGCTCCTCTTACGTGGGGCTCTTCGGATCTCAGCGGTACCATCAAACAGCTCTTTGCGGTTTCTCCACGGGTCATCCCTGCGAAGCCACCTTCGATGTCCCGTGAACACTGTTTTTGAAGACCCGGGATCTTTCTCTAGCTGCATATATGTTGTATCGTCCATGCACCTAACGCATGCACAGTGTCCGTGTGCCACCTGGCCTGCGATATATCCGTAACCGAGATAGTCTTGCACCGTCGTGATCAACGCGGCTCTCATAGGGAAGTAATCTTCCGCGACGGCGTCCCATGTGCTGACCCCTACATTCCATATCTTCTGTAGCTCATCTCTCAAGAGCCGCAGATACAGATTGATGTCGTTTCCTGGTTGTTTCGGCCCTTGGATTAGCATGCTCATCTGAATGTACTTCCTCTTCATGCACAACCATGGGGGTAGGTTGTATATCCATACAAACACGGGCCACGTGCTATGTGTGCTGCTCTGGTTGCCAAACGGATTGAGCCCATCGGTGCTCACGCCCAACCTGACGTTTCTTGGATCGTTCCCAAAAGTTGGGTATTCAAAGTCTAACGCTTCCCACTGCTTAGCATCTGAAGGGTGTCTCAGCATCTTATCCGTCTCTTCGTTTTTCGGCTTATTCCTTTCCGCGTGCCAGCGCATTAACTTTGCTTCCTTAGGATCTGTGAAAAGCCGCTGCAGACGAGGAATGATCGGAAGGTACCATTGATGCAATCATGGTATTTGATGTGCGGTAAATCAAAAGGGCACACGATTTTTTTTGGCCTCTTCGATACTACTAGGACACGTGTTCCCCTCAGGAAGACGATCGTGCCAAAATTTCAAGTTCTCGTCGAAGCTTGCGTCTGTCCATTTGTGTTTTGCCTTCATCTGCAGAGCCATGAGCGTTACTTTCAAGCGGGTATCCTCGGGCCGACATCCCGCATACAACGGAGCATTCGAGTCTATGTCCAGTTGCGCCAGCTTAGCCTCTCTAGCAGCGTTACTCGACTTTCTGAGAAGCAATTCTTGAACATGAGGGTCCCGCACGACTGAAGTTAGCAGCGTCGGCGTGCCCGCGTCTTCTCCACCATTTACGTCGGCTTCTTCTTCATCATGCCCGACATATTCTTCGTCATCATAATCGGGAGGCGCCTCTTCATCTTCCTGATCATTTCCCGCCGCGCCCCCATTGACGTCATCATCATCATCCTCGTAAGTGAAGTCATCCATAAAACCTTTCCTGAGCAGATGCTCCTGCAATGTGCCGGAAAAGGGATCGAGCACGGTGCCGAGTTTGCATGTTCGACACGGACACTTTATCCCGGTGTCGTTGTTTTTAACCATCACGGTCGTCGCATATTTCAAATATCTAGCAACAATACTTTCGCTCATCATGATGACCATTGTCGCCCCCGCTCTACATATAGAACAAAGGATTATATTAGAAACAAAATATTTCACAGAAAAATTTGGCATGACCTTTGCTAATTTTTGGCCTTAGGAGTGCCGGAAAATTCGCCGAAATGGAAATGAATCTACATTTCGGCGAAAACATCGGAACTAATCATTTCGATCATGGCATACACATATGCAAACACACGCAACCACACACACATCCTCATCCATCACAATGCAACCAACTCATCCATCACACATGCATACAACAACCACAAACATATCACAACCCTTCTCATCCATCACATAGAACCACACACATCAAAGCCTTCTCATCCATCACATACACTCACCTTCCAACAAATTGACGTCGAAAGAGAGAGCGCCCGGAGGAGGAAGATCGAGCACGAGGTGTGGGAGATGTTTCCTCACATATACATGAAGAAAATAATTAAGTAGATTTATGTGGAATATGTGAAGAGAGAGAAGAAAATGAGGTGGGGAGAGGAAGGGGCGTGCAGATCTGGAATTGAGAGGTGGGGAGGAGGAAGAGGAGAGGAAAAGAGGAGAAAAGGGGGTGGTGGTGGCAGCCAAAAAGTAAAAGTGCACCCAGGCTTAGCCGTGGCGCACGAATGGTGGCTGCGCCACCACTATATCCTAGCCGTGGCGCACAATAATTCACTGCGCCACGGCTAAGTGGGGTAAAATTCACGCCAGAATTGGTAAAGGTGGGACCCACGCTTACCCGTGGCGCACAGGAGCACAGTGCGCCACGGCTAAGTGGGGTAAAATTGGCGCCAAAAATGTGCACCAGGTCCCAAACTTAGCCGTGGCGCAGGGTATTACTGTGCGCCACGGCTACGCGGATACCCGTGGCGCACATGTTTCTGCCGCGCCACGCCTAAGTGCGCACAGGCCGGCCGTCCAGGGCCCAACTTAGCCGTGGCGCACATCTTAGAGACCTGCGCCACGGCTAAGTTAGTGTCCGTGGCGCAGCACGAAGCGGTGCGCCACGCATACTTAGCCATGGCGCACCATTCTGACAGTGCGCCACGGCCACGTGGCTTACCTATAAGCCTTTTCCTAGTAGTGACAGGGCCCACTCGTACGGAGCTGTCGGCTGGTGCGGCCGGCTTCAGTCTAGCCGGTCGTCCGCCTCCGGGTAGACGTAGGTGGCTTGCTTCACCCAGCTGGTTCCGGGCGGCACGCTGCAGCCGGCGCTTGTTCAGCCGGCCCGCGGAGAGTTGAAGAAATAGGCCTCTTTGGGATATCCGGGGTTCATATCCCCGACAGTATGTACCGCAGATGTTAGATGGGCCAGCCCGGATCTGGCTGAACAATTTGGAGGAGAATAGCATTGAGTGCTGGCTGGACTTCTCGGAAGCCTTCGTCAGCAACTTCGACAGCACGTACAAGAGGCCGAATCGGCCTCAACAACTCTCCATGTGCCGGCAGAGAGACGATGAGACAGACCGGGAGTACTTGACCCGGTGGAGCACAATCCGCAACTCCTGTGAAGGAGTCATTGAATCACAGGCCATTGCTTGGTTTGCTCAGGGGTGCCGACATGGCACCATGCTCTGGCAGAGATTGTAGAGAGAAATGCCGACCACGTTGGCCAAGACAATCCGAATAGTAGACAGCTATGCTCTAGGTGACGCCACTCAGCCTTTATTGACCCCGGTCGAGCCGAGTAAGCGGTACCCGGCCGGTGATGCGGACCGTTCGTTCAGGCGGGGCGACCGCCCGGATGACAGACCCAAGAGGAGAGATGACCGGCCGGATTACCGGTATGGCTCCAACCAAGTTGCAGCATTTGATGAAGATCAGCCGGATGCCGGCAGCAGCCAGCATCGGAAGAACGGTGGTCCGGCTTGGGGCGGCAACCCGGGAGGAAAGAAGCCGTATGGCGATGGGAAGAAGCCCTGGGAGGACAAGCCGAGATACACCTTTGAGATGATGCTGGATGGACCCTGCAGCTACCACACTCCGAATCCCAGCAGGCCGGCAAACCACTCAACCCGGCAGTGCAGCTGGTATCAGCGGATCTTGAGGGACAGTCCAGCGGACAACCCTTACCTTTCACCGTTGCCGCAAGCAGCACCGCGAGGTGCACCACGAGCTGCACCACTGACGGGTGCGAACACTGTGCCCGTCCGAGTGCGAACACCTCCGAGAGATACTCATAACCGGAGGAGGCCAGAGGATGTGAACCAGGTGGCCAATGGAGCCAACAACCTCAACACCAACAACAACAACGCCGGTTCGAGTCGGCAGAATGATTACCGGGAGCACCATCAGAGTTTCATGGTCTTTGTGACCGAGCCAATGGACATGCAAAGCCAGCATCGGCGCGCTATGGAGGTAAGTGCCGTCATGCCATCTGTGCCGAGGTACTTCAACTAGTCCGAGCAGGAGGTCGGCTGGAGCCGCAGTGACCATCCCAAGGTCATGCCTACCCCGGGAGGATATGCTCTAGTGGTGGATCCGACATTCATTGGACCCGCGATCAACACCCGGTTCAGCCGAGTCCTCATTGACAATGGGAGCAGTATCAATATCATGTACCGGGACTCGATGATCAAGATGGGCATCACTGAGAACATGTTGCAGCCCAGCCGGACTACCTTTCATGGTATTGTGCCGGGTGTCTCGTGTGCACCCATGGGCACAGTCTGGGTCGACGTGTTGTTCGGCAACAAGGAGAACAGCCGGATCGAGAACCTCCAGTTCGAGGTCGTGGACCTCGAGAGCCCGTACCACGCCTTACTCGGCAGGCTGGCATTAGCCAAGTTTATGGCCTCCACTCCTGTGGCCTATCTCAAAATGAAACTGCCGGGTCCTAATGGTATCATCACCATCCCAGGCAACTACAAATGCGCCATGGAGTGTGCCTCAGCCGGGTCTAATCTGGCCGAGTCATTGGTAATCGCGGCGGAGAAGAAGAGGATCCATGAAGTGGTGGCATTGGCCCAGTCAGCTCAGCTCGGCATGCCGGGTGTGGGCAACCCGCAGCAGAGCGCCACATTTCAGGCGTCCAAGGAGACCAAGCAGATCCAGCTCGACGAGTCTAACCCGGAGCGTACCACCATCATCGGTGCCGGGTTGGACAGCAAATAGGAAAGCGAGCTCATCAACTTCCTCCGTGAGAATCGGGATATCTTTGCATGGTCCAATCAGGACCTGCCGGGTGTTCCGAGGGAGTTGGCTGAGCACTCACTGAATGTCAGGCCAGATGCTAGGCCTGTGAAGCAACCTATGCGACGCATCGCCCTAGAGAGAAGAAAAGTTGTTTGTGACGAGGTAGCCAAGCTGCTTGCCTCGAAATCCATCGTAGAAGTACAATACCCGGACTGGTTGGCTAACCCGGTCCTGGTGGAGAAGAAAAAGTAGACCCGAAGGCGGCCACTGTGTGGCGCATGTGTATCGATTACACACATCTGAACAAGGCATGTCCGAAAGATCCGTTCCCGTTACCCCGGATCGATCAAGTGATTGATTCCACAGTTGGGTGTGCCATGCTGTCGTTTGTAGACGCGTATTCTGGTTTCCACCAGATACCACTGAACCCTATCGATCAAATAAAGACTGCCTTTATTACCCCGTACGGGGCTTATTGCTATCGTGTCATGTGTTTTGGTTTAAGAAATGCCGACGCAACTTATCAGCGCTGTATGTAGAAATGTTTGCATGATCAGATAGGCAAAAATGCGCAGGTTTATGTGGACGACATAGTCATCAAGACCAAGGAGAAATATACCTTGCTGGATGATCTCAGGGAGACGTTCGCAAATCTTCGGAAATTCTGGTTAAAGCTTAACCCGGATAAGTGCACATTCGGTGTACCGGCAGGGAAGTTACTCGGTTTCCTCGTGTCGAGCCGAGGTATCGAGGCGAGTCCGACAAAAATCCGTGCCATAGAGAGCATGAAATTGCCGAGATGTCTCCGGGACGTGCAGAAATTTACCGGGTGCCTTGCATCCTTAAGTCGGTTTGTTGGACGGTTAGGTGAAAAGGCCCTGCCTCTATACCAACTAATGAAAAAATCTGACAGATTCACTTGGACCCCGCAGGCAGATGCCACGTTCCATGAATTGAAAAGAATGATAGCCACACCGCCGATATTGGCCTCACCGTTGCCCAAAGAGCTGATGTTGCTCTATATTGCAGCCACTAACTGAGTCGTCAGTGTCGTGGTGGTGGTAGAACGAAAAGAAGGAGAAACCATGGTGCAGAGACCGGTGTATTACCTGAGTGAGGTGATCTCGGCGTCAAAACAAAATTACCCTCACTACTAGAAGATGACATACGGTGTCTATATGGCGGCCAAAAAGCTGAAACATTATTTTCAGGAGCACCCTATAACCGTGGTATGTGCCGCTCCAATCTCGGAGATCATCGGCAACAAGGATGCGAGTGGCCGAGTAGCAAAATGGGCAATCGAACTGGCGGCATATGCGCCACAGTATGTGAGGAGAGATGCCATCAAATCCCAAGTCTTGGCTGATTTCCTCGTTGATTGGGCCGAGATGCAGTATGAACCACCACTGCCCGACTCCAACTACTGGAAAATGCATTTTGACGGGTCCAAGGTGAAAGAGGGCCTGGGTGCCGGCGTAATCCTTACCTCGCCAAAGCGAGACCAGCTGAGATATGTGTTACAAGTGCACTTTGCAGCATCCAACAATGTGGCTGAATATGAGGCACTGATCCATGGGCTTAATGTTGCCAAGGAAATTGGTATTCGCCCAATCGTGTGCTATGGTGACTCGGATCTGGTGATTCAGCAAACTTCGGGCAATTGGGATGCTCTGGACGCCAACATGGCGGCATATCGGTTCCATGTCCAGAAAATCTCGGGGTACTTTGATGGTTGCGAGTTCAATCATATACAGCGAACAAAAAATGAAAGGGCTGACATGCTGTCCAAGATCGGATCATACAGGCAGGCCATCCCACCCGGGGTATCACTGGAGCATCTCCGAAAGCCATCGATCAAGCCCTCACCCGAATCCGAATCAATATTTATCCCGGGTAAACCAGAATCCGAGATTGTCCCAATGGACGTGGATGTCGGGTACATTCAGCAGGACTCGGGGACTGCGCTGGAGAATTAGAGAGCCGCTTGGCGGAACTCGGGGATTATCTGGGAGGACTCGGGGACTTTGTCGCAGCACTCGGGGACTGCTCTTGGGGACCCGGGGACTGGTCAGCCCATGCCGAGTGTAATAATGTCGGTTGACGTAATGGAGATCGATGAGCCAGCGGTCGGTGTTCGCCCAGTGCCGGCGTGGGCACAACCCATCATGACATATCTGGTGGAGGGCCGTTTGCCGGGTGAAGAGATCTCGGCCAGGCAAGTTCAAAGGAGATCCAAGTCTTTCACCATCATCAACAGCGAGCTATACAAGAGAAGTGCAACCACTGTGCTTCAGCGCTGTGTCGAACCAGAAGAGGCAGAAGAGATTCTCTGAGATATCCATCAAGGAGAGTGTGGTCATCACGCATCATCAAGAGCCATAGTGGCAAAGGCATTCCGATATGGGTTCTACTGGCCCAGTGCTTTGCAACAAGCAGAAGGCATTGTCCGGAAGTGTGAGGGTGTTAGAGGTTTGCCAATAAAATTCACATGCCGACCTCAGCACTCAAAACTATTCCCATTACATGGCCATTTGCTGTGTGGTGTCTGGATATGGTGGGACCATTCAAGCCTGCCCGAGGTAACATGACTCATATACTGGTGATGGTGGACAAGTTCACCAAGTGGATAGAGGTAAAACCTATAAGAAAATGTGACGGCCGCACGGCAGTATCCTTCCTGAAAGATATCATTCTGAGATATGGTCATCCGCACAGCATCATCTCGGATAATGGCACCAATTTTGCAGAGGGAGCCTTTGGTCGGTTCTGCCAGGAAAAGAAGATCCGGCTTGACTTGGCATCGGTTGCACATCCTCAGTCCAATGGACAGGTGGAAAGATCAAACGGGATGGTGTTATCCGGCATAAAACCCCGGTTGATTGAGCCACTGCTGCGTTCTCCGGGTTGTTGGCTGGACGAGCTACCCGCCGTACTATGGAGTCTCCGGACTACACCGAATCGTTCTACTGGCTACATGCCATTCTTCCTTGTGTATGGGGCAGAAGCGGTCCTGCCGGCCGACATAGAGCATGACTCGCCGAGAGTCGCGTTTTTCACAGAAACTGAGGCAAGGGAAGCTCGGGAAAATGAGCTCGATCTGCTCGAAGAGGCACGAGAGTTGGCATTATCCAAATCGACGATATATCAACAGAACCTCCGGCGTTACCATACCCGGAAAGTGAATCCTCGCAAGTTCAGCGAGGGAGACCTGGTGCTTAGGCTTGTGCAGCGCACAGCTGGCATGCACAAGTTATCCCCTCCATGGGAAGGACCGTTCATTGTGAACCGGGTTTTGCGCAATGGCTCGTATTATCTTATAGATGCACAAGCTCAGGTGAAGAACAAAATGGACAGATCCCGAGAGGAGACTAAGAGACCTTGGAATATAGCCCTGCTTCGCCCTTTTTACTCTTAAAAAAGAATGCAATGTATGTATCTCGGCAACTTGAAATGAAATGTCGGCGCCCTGTAACACCCCGAAAATCCGTCCCTAATTTTTGCGGTGTTTTCTGACACCTGAAAAACTTTTTCGCTTTACCTAAATGTTTTCTTTGAACCAGATGGTCTTTGACTTGGGAATTGCTCTCTCAAAAATTCCCCAGCGTCCCCGAACCATTCCATCTCCCGTGATAATTTTTATGCTCAGGTTTTCTCTCGAAAACCCTAGCCCTAATTATCGAACCTTTTAAACCCTTTTCTCCACCTACCAAAGGGAAGCCTATTTCCATAGCCGAAGAAATTCCACTAAAAATACCAGAGGACTCCCATATCCATACAAAGACATTCCATGCAAAAATATTGCATACTTCAATGCAATATTTCCAAGTTGGGCGTTATTTTCTAAAATGCCATTTTCAATCCCGAAATGATCTGGACACCTTCCACTCATCCAAAAATTCTGAAATTTTGGTGAGGTGCATTATTTGACCTCCTGAACATTTCACTCCATTGGCCCAACCTCATTTGAGCAATATTTGAGGTACTTCCTTTGGAAGGCCCTTTTTATGCCTAATTGTGATTTCCAAAGCAACCCCTAGATACAAAAACCATTTGGCATTGCCACTTTGCCAGATTGACCAACTTCCTTATATAACCACATATCCAGAATATCAGATCAAGATCATCTGAGGAAGTGCACTTGGCATACCCATGCCATTAGGGCATTTTTGGACACTAATTTATTTGACCAAGCTACGGGTCTCCATTTGATCTAAAACTCCACATACATACTACATACCCCTGTCCGGACCTACTCTGAATTTTGGGGATTTTTCTAAGCTGATTAAGACCTCTGTCATTTCATCGAACACCTGGCGCACCCTTAGTTTTCTGAAAATATTGTGTTGCGAAGTTTGGAGTCCTTGGGTGATTCTTGTTTTGTTGAGTTGGCCTCGTCGTTACGAACCCAGTGGTGCAAACCTTTTTCAGTTGCGTGCCCCGAGTCGCCGGGAACGCGACGATGCCGCCCGTGTCGCGCTCTGGACGTCCGGGACGCGCGCTTTGGCAAGACCTAATTCCCGTTACTGCCATGGTCGGTGCCTAATCCGTCTGCTGCAGTGTGCCTCGTGCTCTACTGTGCATCCAGCACGGCAGCCTCACCCCCTCCTCCTCCTTATCTCCTCCCTGTAGGAGAGGGACGTCATGCATGACCTCGGCCGGCCATCAATGGCCAACCGGCCCCGACCTACCTCTCCCCTCCCCGGCCTTTAAAAGAGCATCCCGAGCCCTCCCTCGCAGGCACACCTCACTCTCCTCTCTCCCTGGACCTCTCGGCCTGTTTAGTTGGACAACGGCGGAGCCCTGCACCGTTCCGACCGAAATCATCGCCGTCGGGTCTCCGACCGTGGCGAGCTCGACCCGGAGCCGTTCTTCGTTTAAACGTGCCCAGAGCCTCCTACCACCTTCCTCTACCTCCCCGTGCAACCAGAGCATCTGGTGGTCGTCGGGAGCGTCGCGTTCGTCGTCGCGTCCGCCATGGCCGGGGGCAAAGCTCCTGGAGCCCGCGGGTGCTGCGCATGGAAGCCGCCCCGGTCCACACCTCCAACCCCCCCCCCCCCCGGACGCGGTAGAGCTCAGGGGGCCCCGCCGCGGCCCCTGGATGGCCTCGTCAGGCCGCCCGTCGACGGCGGCGGCCGGCGGCCGGACCAGCCCGAGCCGCGTCGGCCCGCTTCCGGAGCACCCCCGTACTCGTAGCGCCCCTTCGGATGCGGCGCAGCGGGGCGGTCCCCGCCCGCACCCTGCCGGCCGGCAGCGTACTCTGCCGCGACGGCGGCAGCCAGCTCCTGTGGCCGGCGGTGCCCGAGACGCGCCGTGTCGGGCCGTCCCGTGCGTCCTCGGCACTGGGAGGTGAAAACAGCCAGCGTGGCGCCAACGTGGCGTCCCCGTGTCGCCGACCGGTGGGTCCCGCCTCCGCCCGGACCCACTGCCGGGATAAGTGGAGGCGCTTTCCGGAGATTTACGTCTCCCCGCGGCGAGAGCGCATTTTCAGGGAAGTGCGCGACCGGCCCGGCCCAGTTCGGAATCAGCCCGCTCCGTTTTTTTTCCCCGAGTGAGCAGCAGATGGTTAAACTTCGCCGAGCCATATCTTTTGATCCGTAGCTCCGTTTGAGGTGATTCAAATTTGTAAATTCATAGTTTGAAAAGCCCTATCCAGTGGTACAGGTTTTGTATTTTTGTAAAATGCTTAGATGCTCAGCACACTTGAATGCTTGTATAGGTAACTCGCGGTACCGGCAGACCGATACCCTAAACCATGGCGTGCCGTGACCGTCGAGACCAAATAGCGTCGATCGTCAAAGGCAAGCTAACCCCTGGCTATGAGCCGTCCCGCAATATCGTTTGCTGTTTGCTTATTGTCTTGCCGAGTATTATATGTTTGTCTATTTATTTATGCATGACTGTTTGTTGTTCTTGTTTAATATTAGACTGATAATATTAATCCTGCCATGTTTTATTCATCATCCATGTGTGCATTAGATTGATGTATGAATTATCTGTGCGCCTCGCCCTTGCGTGGCTTTGACAACTAAATAACAAAAACATGCGTTGGTTGTTTGCTTCTTCTTCTTCGCCGAGGTGAGGACTGACGAACGTCGTCTTATGATCCTCAGAGTTGGGGGCATTTGCCAAAAGAGTTATTTGCTTCTTGTCCCTCCGTCAAATATGGTTGGCGTAGACCACCCGGACTGCGACGCTTGGGAGCTGACTTTCCATTTGGTTCTTTTGCCAAGATTGCTGACACCACATCGAGATAACCCTCGAGTGGAATGGATGCTTTCTTTCTTATGAATGCTTTTCGGTTCATTGTTTGGAGGCTACATGTCTCACCAACTTTTAATTGATCTATGATGACACCGGCTGGAGGAACCGCCACAGTCATCTGTTTGAAACACTATGTTATAATCTGTAGTCGATCTGTGATGACGCTTGTTGGCGGACTCGCCACGATAGTCACCCGGTCGACGCCAACCAACTAGTTGATCTGTGATGACGCTTGTTGGCGGACTCGCCACGATAGTCACCCGGTCGACGCAAACCAACTAGTTGATCTGTGATGACGCTTGTTGGCGGACTCGCCACGATAGTCACCCGGTCGACGCCAACCAACTAGTTGATCTGTGATGACGCTTGTTGGCGGACTCGCCACGATAGTCATCCGGTCGACGCAAACCAACTAAACCATATCTTGTAGTTGGTCTTTATTGTGTTGCTAATGTTTTGTTGTCTGATGAGATATTATTATGTTATTGTGGTTATAGTGTTGGACTAATCTTTTGTTGCTTGGACATGTGAATGCTGAAACTTGATTAAATGAAACACCCCTCCAAACAGCGATAAGGTCTAATCATAGTGCCACTAATCTGAACCCTTGAACGCGATACCACCGTTGTCCCATGGAAACCGTGACCTAGTAGGTTGTTGAGCCCCTTTGTGCCATCTGTTGGGCGCAGTCGTTCGGTTGTGCTGTCCGAGGGGAGGGGTCGACAGGCACGGGTTCGACTGCGATAAGGACTCCGGAGCTAGGCATACCCGGTAGCGCCGGGGGATGTGCCGGACTTACTTGCCCGTTGTACCATGCATATAGGGTGGGGCAGGAGGGTGTCTTGGCAAGTGGACCGTCACGAGAATGTAATTTGCTTAGTACGGCTTTGGGCGTGATGAACCTGAGGTGTCGGCTGAGTGAAGTGCATTCTGATAGGTGGTAAAGCAAACTCTCGAGAGCATAAACCTAGCCAGCTAGCCCCATTCCTGGGATATGGAACAACAGTTCAGTGTCAGTCACACTGTGTGTCTTTGTCGTGTCCGGAGGTTAAACTTAAGATTTGTTTGAAGGAATTATGAACAACCTGACTTCACTAAATAAACAATAAGATGATGCAGGGAACGTTACTCGAGATAAGGAAGTGTGACAAGGCCAGTGGGCCTAGCAGTGGTGACAGATGAGATTAGCCTTGGGAGGCTAGAGGCCAGGGAGCCTAGCTATGGTAATATGATTTATTGTGTTACTTGGTATCAACTGGTACCCCGTTATTCGTCACAGGTAAGCCCGTTGTGTGACCCCCGGTACACGATCCAACCCCACCTGGCTTGGACTCGGTACTGGTGGTACTTCCATTGTTTGCTTATACCATGTTTTATTATGATGCCATGTTGCTACCCACTTGGACTGCCGTAAGTAGTCACTTGCCATGTTTAGATTATTCTCTGTCGCTAGTTACTTGTTGCCTGATTGCTTGACCGTTCATGTCTTGTGGTTATTTTCTTGCGAGTAAATCATTGTACTCAGACTGGCTTTTCATGTGGCCAGACCTTGAGAGGATCCATCTCCTACCATAGCAAGGAGATCGAGCAGGAGCGTGCTAGGATCAGTAGCCCAGCCAGATGCCCGTGGAATGGAGCCACACCAAGCCGTTGCCGTATCATTGTCTTCCGCTGCCAGTTGAACTCTGTCCCGTGCCACACTTGGCTATGATAAATCTTCATGCCTTGATGGCCCTGTAAACCATTTGTAGCCCTTTGGGCCTGATCGTGTAATGATATTTCCGCTATGTTGCATTGTCGTAATCGTGCGTCCAGATATCCTGGGCTGGCGCACGGGGCGACCACCTCTCTGGCGACATGTGTCAGAGGGGGGTGCCACAGAGCATGGTATCAGAGCACCAGGCTGGCTGTAGACTACCCTAGCATGGAAAGCCCCGCCCTACTTTTGCCCGACAATGACCCGATGGATTTAACCCATCTCCGCCAAACCGGCATGGCTCGTGTCGGTCAACAGTATGGTGCAGTAGGACCTGTCCCAGTCTTCCCCAACAAGACGAGCCGGTTTCTTCCATGAGAAGAAGCCGACCTTACCCAGTGAACCTAAGACCCAGTCCTAGTTGCTTTATAACCCACCCTCGCCAGCTCTCTGGCAACCCAACTCCTTTAAAGAAGAATCCTATAGAGGGACCTCGCATCCTTATCCCCTCCAAGAAAATCTAGTGACCCCAAGAAAATCCGATGGCGACCCTTAATGCCATCTTGGAAACCACTGCCGAGGAGCATTCGAGCTTTCGATTGCTTCTCTGGAGGGCCGTCAACCATATCCTTGGTAGCTCCGTTCGCCCCGTGTATGTGGTGTTCCAGAGCTCACTCTCGTCGGCCGGAGATGAATTCCGGGCCGATGTGAGGATCAGCCCGTGTCCTCGGGGCACGAACCAGCCCTACTTAATCCAAGGAGGCCGCATGCCCACTTTGGGGCTAGCCATCCAGGTAGCAGCCTGGGAATGCCTCGTTCGTCTTCGGTCCTCCGAACCCCTGCTAGCTGAAACTCGAGAGTTCTACTACCTTCCGGCCAGACCACGACCCCGTGGAGAGATGATCCAAGCCGACGTCTCGAAGGAGCCAGACCCAGCACTAATCAACCAAGTTGCTTACGCCATCGCAATGACGAACCTCAACAACCTCTTGATGGAGGAGCTCGTGACCACAAGGAGGAACCTCAGCCGAGCCCACCTACACCAATACCTAGGGGAAAGCACACCTACACTCTCCCGTAGGCAAGCTCGAAGTAGCAGACCTCCACTTCCAGATCCCGGCCCATCCCGACGAGTCCCCGAGCAGGTTCCGATCCTCGAAGGTGTTCCTGTATCCTCCGACCTTGCGGAAGAAGGGGACGTGGACACCACTCTCCGGCTTGGCCGCACTCCACCATCTGTGAAGGGCCGCCAAGCGGAGTAAGATCTGTTTAGTTTAGCCGGAGTGGCGCTTATGAGATGTTAGATGAGAGTTTGTGAGACTGTTTGTAATTCCTATGCTTGCTGGTACGTGTGTTTGTATCATGACGAGTGTTTAATAGCCGTTGCGTGCTTGTTATCTAGTATGATTGAAATGATTGTTCCATGTTGTTTCAAGTTTTTAGGGCCATAAAAGTGAAGCATTACTTTCTAAAGTGATATTTTCCCCGAGTAGCAAGTTCTACCATCTGTGTGATAGCGCCTCTGCAATTCTTTCTACTGCAAGAACAAATCTGTGACAGCTCAGGGAAGATCTCAGGAATGCAAATTTGGATCCAAATCAGCAGTGAAGACAAGCTTGATGCATCAACAGAGTTCAGTACATAAGGAAAATTTCAGAAACAGAGGATACAAGTTCTACTCCAACATACAACACTCCCACTACCTCAGTACAGAAGAGCACCCCAGAAGATCCTAGTACCTCTCGCGCTCAGTGGCGTCACCCGAAGATGAGCCAGTCTCACCTGAAGCCGAGTCGCGAGCCGTGCGACGACGACGACGGATGGCACGAGCCGCCAGCTGCCCTCCAGCCAAAGGAACCACTGCATCAGCCACCTGCGGCAGCACCACCTGCTCGCCCACAGCCGGCTCCGCCAGCTCGCCCACTGCCGGCACCGCAGCAACATCACCGCCAGTGCCGCACCACCAGTCATACAGAGCCACCAACAAGAGAACCACCGCCGCATACAACAGTGCCACCACCACCGAAGCCATGATCCAGAAGATCACGATCACGAACAGCTGCTTGAAGAATCCCGCTCCCTCTCGGTGCGCGTAATATTTGTCGAAGATGGCTGATAGGAAACCCATGGTGGTAATGGAAGAGGAAGGAATTTCAGAGACCTCCGTTTATAGCCGCAAGCTCGGATGCCGCACACTGCTCAGCCTCACGCGGGAAAGGAAAAGAATCGCGCGCCATGCTCGGCCAATTGGCGCGAAACCACCAAGGTGCCCAAAGCCGTGATGGCCGCCGCGTCAATGGACAGCATGCGCAGCAGTGCGGCAGAGGAGTGCTTCGCGCACTCAGAGTCAGCCCGGTACGAGGGAAGATGCTGCGAGGAAGAAGAAGATAGAAAGGAAGAAGGAGACTGTCAGATGGACCCCGGACCCGCATGTAAGCAAGCAAGAAGATGATCCTCTGTGTGCCTCTATCCTTTCCTCAGGAGATCAGTTCCCCCGTCTCCCCAGCGTTTCGTAGGAAAATCTTGCCAAATAATTTTGGGGATGGCCCTACCCCTCAGTGTCTGTTAGTCAATTATTGGCAACGCAGATGCTTTCTTTTGAAAAGAAACCCTGTTTCTTTTTTCCAAACCTGTGTATACTTGAAAAAGTATATACAGCTTTTCAAAAAAAAATGTAGAAAGGGGCATGTTTAGCATACCCCTAACTTTTGTTTTGCAAAATTAAGTGATGTTTTGGCCAAGTTAAATCCAGGCCATCGAGTGATGACCTGTGTGTAGATTTTGTTTGATCTTGCCATGCTTGTGTTGGTTGGACTAAAAACCATAGGTTTAATTTTTGTTATTTAACCATAGTAAAGAACCTATGTTGATTGGTTGTGTGAGCCACTGCCATGCCATCCTTAGAATGCATCGAGGGTGATAGAAATATCGTACTGAGTGTTAATCGTTTTGAATGATAAGCTCTAATATTTTGTAGAAAAAAAAGTTTTAAAGAATTTAAATATAGGGGCAGATTAAACCATACAAGAAATATCTTGTATAACCCCGGGAATCTCTCTTAGTCTCCGAATCTCGGGACGAGATTCTTTTTAAGGGGGGAAGGTTTGTAACACCCCGAAAATCCGTCCCTAATTTTTGCGGTGTTTTGTGACACCTGAAAAACTTTTTCGCTTTACCTAAATGTTTTCTTTGAACCAGATGGTCTTTGACTTGGGAATTGCTCTCTCAAAAATTCCCCAGCGTCCCCGAACCATTCCATCTCCCGTGATAATTTTTATGCTCAGGTTTTCTCTCGAAAATCCTAGCCCTAATTATCGAACCTTTTAAACCCTTTTCTCCACCTACCAAAGGGAAGCCTATTTCCATAGCCGGAGAAATTCTACTAAAAATACCAGAGGACTCCCATATCCATACAAAGACATTGCATGCAAAAATATTGCATACTTCAATGCAATATTTCCAAGTTGGGCGTTATTTTCTAAAATGCCATTTTCAATCCCGAAATGATCTGGACACCTTCCACTCATCCAAAAATTCTTAAATTTTGGTGAGGTGCATTATTTGACCTCCTGAACATTTCACTCCATTGGCCCAACCTCATTTGAGCAATATTTGAGGTACTTCCTTTGGAAGGCCCTTTTTATGCCTAATTGTGATTTCCAAAGCAACCCCTAGATACAAAAACCATTTGGCATTGCCACTTTGCCAGATTGACCAACTTCCTTATATAACCACATATCCAGAATATCAGATCAAGATCATCTGAGGAAGTGCACTTGGCATACCCATGCCATTAGGGCATTTTGGACACCAATTTATTTGACCAAGCTCCAGGTCTCCATTTGATCTAAAACTCCACATACATACTACATACCCCTGTCCGGACCTACTCTGAATTTTGGGGATTTTTCTGAGCTGAGTAAGACCTCTGTCATTTCATCGAACACCTGGCGCACCCTTAGTTTTCTGAAAATATTGTGTTGCGAAGTTTGGAGTCCTTGGGTGATTCTTGTTTTGTTGAGTTGGCCTCGTCGTTACGAACCCAGTGGTGCAAACCTTTTTCAGTTGCGTGCCCCGAGTCGCCAGGAACGCGACGATGCCGCCCGTGTCGCGCTCTGGACGTCCGGGACGCGCGCTTTGGCAAGACCTAATTCCCGTTACTGCCATGGTCGGTGCCTAATCCGTCTGCTGCAGTGTGCCTCGTGCTCTACTGTGCATCCAGCACGGCAGCCTCATCCCCTCCTCCTCCTTATCTCCTCCCTGTAGGAGAGGGACGTCATGCATGACCTCGGTCGGCCATCAATGGCCAACCGGCCCCGACCTACCTCTCCCCTCCCCGGCCTTTAAAAGAGCATCCCGAGCCCTCCCTCGCAGGCACACCTCACTCTCCTCTCTCCCTGGACCTCTCGGCCTGTTTAGTTGGACAACGGCAGAGCCCTGCTCCGTTCCGACCGAAATCGTCGCCGTCGGGTCTCCGACCGTGGCGAGCTCGACCCGGAGCTGTTCTTCGTTTAAACGTGCCCAGAGCCTCCTACCACCTTCCTCTACCTCCCCGTGCAACCAGAGCATCTGGTGGTCGTCGGGAGCGTCGCGTTCGTCGTCGCGTCCGCCATGGCCGGGGGCAAAGCTCCTGGAGCCCGCGGGTGCTGCGCATGGAAGCCGCCCCGGTCCACACCTCCAACCCCCCCGGACGCGGTAGAGCTTAGGGGGCCCCGCCGCGGCCCCTGGATGGCCTCGTCAGGCCGCCCGTCGACGGCGGCGGCCGGCGGCCGGACCAGCCCGAGCTGCGTCGGCCCGCTTCCGGAGCACCCCCGTACTCGTAGCGCCCCTTCGGATGCGGCGCAGCGGGGCGGTCCCCGCCCACACCCTGCCGGCCGGCGGCTTACTCTGCCGTGACGGCGGCAGCCAGCTCCTGTGGCCGGCGGTGCCCGAGACGCGCCGCGTCGGGCCGTCCCGTGCGTCCTCGGCACTGGGAGGTGAAAACAGCCAGCGTGGCGCCAACGTGGCGTCCCCGTGTCGCCGACCGGTGGGTCCCGCCTCCGCCCGGACCCACTGCCGGGATAAGTGGAGGCGCTTTCCGGAGATTTACGTCTCCCCGCGGCGAGAGCGCATTTTCAGGGAAGTGCGCGACCGGCCCGGCCCAGTTCGGAATCAGCCCGCTCCGTTTTTTTTCCCCGAGTGAGCAGCAGATGGTTAAACTTCGCCGAGCCATATCTTTTGATCCGTAGCTCCGTTTGAGGTGATTCAAATTTGTAAATTCATAGTTTGAAAATCCCTATCCAGTGGTACAGGTTTTGTATTTTTGTAAAATGCTTAGATGCTCAGAACACTTGAATGCTTGTATAGGTAACTCGCGGTACCGGCAGACCGATACCCTAAACCATGGCGTGCGTGACCGTCGAGACCAAATAGCGTCGATCGTCAAAGGCAAGCTAACCCCTGGCTATGAGCCGTCCCGCAATATCGTTTGCTGTTTGCTTATTGTCTTGCCGAGTATTATATGTTTGTCTATTTATTTATGCATGACTGTTTGTTGTTCTTGTTTAATATTAGACTGATAATATTAATCCTGCCATGTTTTATTCATCATCCATGTGTGCATTAGATTGATGTATGAATTATCTGTGCGCCTCGCCCTTGCGTGGCTTTGACAACTAAATAACAAAAACATGCGTTGGTTGTTTGCTTCTTCTTCTTCGTCGAGGTGAGGAACTGACGAACGTCGTCTTATGATCCTCGGAGTTGGGGGCATTTGCCAAAAGAGTTATTTGCTTCTTGTCCCTCCGTCAAATATGGTTGGCATAGACCACCCGGACTGTGACGCTTGGGAGCTGACTTTCCATTTGGTTCTTTTGCCATGATTGCTGACACCACGTCGAGATAACCCTCGAGTGGAATGGATGCTTTCTTTCTTATGAATGCTTTTCGGTTCATTGCTTGGAGGCTACGTGCCTCACCAACTTTTAATTGATCTATGATGACACCGGCTGGAGGAACCGCCACAGTCATCTGTTTGAAACACTATGTTATAATCTGTAGTCGATCTGTGATGACGCTTGTTGGCGGACTCGCCACGATAGTCACCCGGTCGACGCCAACCAACTAGTTGATCTGTGATGACGCTTGTTGGCGGACTCGCCACGATAGTCACCCGGTCGACGCAAACCAACTAGTTGATCTGTGATGACGCTTGTTGGCGGACTCGCCACGATAGTCACCCGGTCGACGCCAACCAACTAGTTGATCTGTGATGACGCTTGTTGGCGGACTCGCCACGATAGTCATCCGGTCGACGCAAACCAACTAAACCATATCTTGTAGTTGGTCTTTATTGTGTTGCTAATGTTTTGTTGTCTGATGAGATATTATTATGTTATTGTGGTTATAGTGTTGGACTAATCTTTTGTTGCTTGGACATGTGAATGCTGAAACTTGATTAAATGAAACACCCCTCCAAACAGCGATAAGGTCTAATCATAGTGCCACTAATATGAACCCTTGAACGCGATACCACCGTTGTCCCATGGAAACCGTGACCTAGTAGGTTGTTGAGCCCCTTTTGTGCCATCTGTTGGGCGCAGTCGTTCGGTTGTGCTGTCCGAGGGGAGGGGTCGACAGGCACGGGTTCGACTGCGATAAGGACTCCGGAGCTAGGCATACCCGGTAGCGCCGGGGGATGTGCCGGACTTACTTGCCCGTTGTACCATGCATATAGGGTGGGGCAGGAGGGTGTCTTGGCAAGTGGACCGTCACGAGAATGTAATTTGCTTAGTACGGCTTTGGGCGTGATGAACCTGAGGTGTCGGCTGAGTGAAGTGCATTCTGATAGGTGGTAAAGCAAACTCTCGAGAGCATAAACCTAGCCAGCTAGCCCCATTCCTGGGATATGGAACAACAGTTCAGTGTCAGTCACACTATGTGTCTTTGTCGTGTCCGGAGGTTAAACTTAAGATTTGTTTGAAGGAATTATGAACAACCTGACTTCACTAAATAAACAATAAGATGATGCAGGGAACGTTACTCGAGATAAGGAAGTGTGACAAGGCCAGTGGGCCTAGCAGTGGTGACAGATGAGATTAGCCTTGGGAGGCTAGAGGCCAGGGAGCCTAGCTATGGTAATATGATTTATTGTGTTACTTGGTATCAACTGGTACCCCGTTATTCGTCACAGGTAAGCCCGTTGTGTGACCCCCGGTACATGATCCAACCCCACCTGGCTTGGACTCGGTACTAGTGGTACTTCCATTGTCTGCTTATACCATGTTTTATTATGATGCCATGTTGCTACCCACTTGGACTGCCGTAAGTAGTCACTTGCCATGTTTAGATTATTCTCTGTCGCTAGTTACTTGTTGCCTGATTGCTTGACCGTTCATGTCTTGTGGTTATTTTCTTGCGAGTACATCATTGTACTCAGACTGGCTTTTCATGTGGCCAGACCTTGAGAGGATCCATCTCCTACCATAGCAAGGAGATCGAGCAGGAGCGTGCTAGGATCAGTAGCCCAGCCAGATGCCCGTGGAATGGAGCCGCACCAAGCCGTTGCCGTATCATTGTCTTCCGCTGCCAGTTGAACTCTGTCCCGTGCCACACTTGGCTATGATAAATCTTCATGCCTTGATGGCCCTGTAAACCATTTGTAGCCCTTTGGGCCTGATCGTGTAATGATATTTCCGCTATGTTGCATTGTCGTAATCGTGCGTCCAGATATCCTGGGCTGGCGCACGGGGCGACCACCTCTCTGGCGACATGTGTCAGAGGGGGGTGCCACACGCCCCGAAAGGAAACTCGGGGACTGCCTTGCTTGAAAATCTATGTTTATCTCTATTTTTATCCTTGTTTTTTCTTATGTCTAACTGCTCTTGATCATGTCTCAAGTTTCCAGTATTGTATGCTATGTCTTTGTGGTCTCGTGACTCGACTGTCGAACGCCAAAATGGTAGACAAGAGCTGGAATCACAATACTTAGTAAACAAGAAAACAAACTCGGGGACTTGGCCCAAGGGCAGTCCGGCATATGTTGTCTCATATTCTTATGTTTTGTTCGTTACCTGTATGTCGGATGATTTTGAACCCTATCTCAAAGTTGAAGTACTGTATGCTATGCTTCTGGGATCTTGTGACTCGACTGTCGAACACCAAAATGGTAGACAAGAGCAAAGGCTGCAAAAGTATAGTAAACATGAAAGTGAACTCGGGGACTCGGTTCAGAATGATCCGGCAAAACACTAAATCTTGTTAAAAACTTGCAAAGCAAAAGGAGTAATCCCGAAAACTTGAAGGTTTATATTACATCTGCACCCGGCATCCCGGGGATTTAACGAATCAAGTTTTTCTTAAGTCTAGGCAGCAGCGTCCGAGGTTTTCTTGGCAGAAGGAGAGGCTGGAGTCTCGGTGGCAGTTTCCTCGGCCGTGGGCTCCGCGGCGGTGCCGACGGCAGAGTCGGGAGGACTGTCGGCTTGGATCTCCTCGTCAACTTCCTCTTCGTCTTCTTCGCCGGATCCCGCTTCTTCTTCTGCTTCGTCATCGGAGGGAACCGGGCCGTCAACAAACTGATGAATTGGAGCGTACTGGATGAAAGAATGCGCTCTCTCCCGGCGGCGCCGGATGAGCTCCGAGTCGGTGATCCACTTTGACCCGGCGCGTGTTGATTGGAGTATATCGAGATCGATATTCTCATACCAGGAGAGAACAAAAATCATGGCGTCATCAGCACCGACTCGGGCGGCAGATGCCCGCCATTCCCGAAGTAGCTTCTCTGCACCCTGCAGGCACCGAGCTAATTCGTCGACCGTGGCCGGGGTCTCGGCGGTTAGCCAGAAGACAGTGTAAACCCAGATCGTGGCCTCGAGGAGCCCAACTCCGAGTTAATTCATGGGCGACAGGCGCGCGCCCAAAGCCGTCAGGTGGTCATCGATGTTCCACTCTGCCGAGATTGGGCCAAATTTGGCTCTCCTTGCTCGGGCCTTGTTGGTGGTATTACCTGCAGCAGGTTGGGAGTGAGGGAAGTGCCCTGAGTAAAGAATTTCTAACACCAGGATAAGTCATAGATCGGTATAGAAGAAATGTCGGAGAAAAAAGAGGAGTAAAGGAAACTTACTGTTCATTTCGGAGTTGATCCGGCATAGCTCCACCAGCCACTTGTCGGTCATCTGCGTAAGATCTTCAAGCTCATGCTGGACCAAAGTAAGCTGGAACTCGGTGTTCTCCGCGGTCGCCTGCAGTTTCTGAGTCTCTTCGACCCGGAGCTGCTTTTCCGCGGCGAGGCTCTTTTCCAACTCGGCGTTGCGGCTCTGCATCTGTTCCAGCTCGGCCTTCAGCCGGGTCACCTCGGCCTGCTCCTTCTTCATCTCGGTCTAGTGCTCAATCACGCGAGCAATCTCGCGATCCTTCAGTTCGGCTGTTCCGAGGTAGCAAAGTTAGCATACAAGGTTGGTACGGATACAAGGGAAAGGTGAGGCAAAGGTTGTGGCTTACTTCCGAGCTCCGTGACCCGCTTCTGCAGCTCTTCAACCTTGGCCTCTGTCCGGGCTGTTCATATTGGCAGGGCAAGAGGAGGAAGTTAGAATTGAAATCGGAACAGACCGAATGAGTCGCTATGTCGGGGCCAGAATCGGGTACCTTTGCTGCTCAGCTCTGTTTGCAGCAGTTTGTATTTGTCCTTAAGGGCCTTGTGCGCCAGCAGGAGCTTGTGGTGCATTTGGTTTCGCTTGGTGATGCAAGACTGAAAAGAGCAAGTGTTAGCATTCTTGGTGAAGATTCGCGCCAAGTTATCTTTACTCGACCGAGCTGCGATTACTCAACCCGAATCTCGGGGACTAGGGATAGTAATGTATCTATTCTATTACGAAGAAAATTAACCGGATAATCGTTACCTCGGCTACTTGGTCGGCTTCCTGAATGGCGGCCTTCACCATAAGCATCTTCTGAGCTAGAAGACCCGGTCCCAGTGGGAGACCTCCCGAGCTCACTTCAACCGAGTCTGCAGCATTCCAGTCCATGCTGTGCTGCTCGAGCATTCCAGTCCCGGCTATGGGGACCGAGGTCTTTGGTGCCGGTGCGCTCTTCTGAGTTTGTGGGTTCTTGTGGGTTGAGGATCACTATTGTGGTCGCGGTTGCGATGGCGAGGTTGGCGGCTGCTGGTGTTGCTGCTGCAGTTGCTGGTGCTATTTCTGTTGCTGCTGCTTCTCTTGCTGTTGGTGCTGCTGTTGCTGTTGCAGCTGCTGCGGCTGGTGCTGCTTCTGTAGTTGCTGGTGCTGTTTCTGTTGCTGCTGTTTCTCTTGTTGTTGGTGCTGCTGTTGCTGTTGCAGCTGCTGCGGCTGGTGCTGCTTCTGCGGTTGCTGGTGCTGTTTCTGTTGCTGCTGCGTCTCTTGCTGTTGGTGCAGCTGCTGCTGTGGTTGTTGCTGTCGCTGCTGGCTCTGAGTTCGCTCTGGACTCCGGGTCCTCTCAACCTCGGTGTCCAGGAGGCTGGCTCCGGAGTCTGTATCTCGGTCGGGCGCCGAGGTATCAGCCCCAACCGGATCCGCGGTTTCCGCTCCTGAGGTATCCTGTCCACCTCCGATCTCGGCGGACTTGGAGCTCTAGTGTCGGCTTGCCTAGGTGACGGCGGCGTCGCCAGAGGTAACCGGATGCAAGAGGCACTTTGTGTGGCCTCCACGGGCTCCCTGTGTAGGGAAAAAGCAGATATGTTATCTCCGTAGAAAGACAGAGAGCGTGCAAAGTTAAAAAGAGCATGCGTAGGCAGAAAAGGCTTACGTGACGGTGACGGGTCTTGCGCGTGGCTTCTTCGTCACCTTCTTCTTCTGTTTCTTCGGCGGAGGGCCGGTGGCCCCAGAGGATCCGGCTTTGCTGGACCCGGTTGTTGCACGCTTCCGGGACAGCCCTTTGGCTCCTCCCGCGACGGGGGGTTCCACCTCGAGCACCTGATCGTCCGGGTCAGCTGAGGGCGAGGACACCGGATATGAGAACGCAACCGGGCAAGGATCATATACCTCCAAAATCTCACAGTCATCTTCATCCTCTGACCAATCTTGGATGGAGGAGCGAGTCTTACCCGAAGCGGGAACAAAGCCGACATCGGGAATCGGCATGTTGTCCTCGTCATCCGAGTCTTCTGTATCGGCGACGAGGAGGTCTGCGCCCCACTTGGCGGACGGGACCCGGCCGTCCTCGGTCTTCTGCCGGGCAAACCTCTGCGAGATAAACGCAAAAGAGTCAAAGCGATGACAGAGGAAAATATGTAATGTATCGACATAAGATTTATGTCGGCAGAGAATTTATGTCGGATCAAAGTGGAGATTGCTTACGGCCGGCGGAAGGTTGCTTCGGCTGAAGGGCTCCATGCCCCACTCCCACACGTCCGTCATCTGCGTCCGAGCTATGACCTTGACACACCTCCGGATCTGGGCTTTGTCCAGCTCGATGGTGCTGGTCCGGGTCGGATCGAGCGGACCGCTCATATGGCAAATCTTGTGAACTCGGCGTTGAAGGGGGCAGACTCGGTGACTGATAAATGTCGCGAGTAGGTCGTCGGCCATCATTCCCGCTTGTTTTAGCTCCTCGATGACCTGGTGGATGGCGTTGACCTCCAGCACTTGCTTCTTCGAGTTGTAACTCCAGTTAAGCTGTGCTGTGGGGGGCCGATCACGAATCTCGGCAGGTTGATCAGATCGACATTCGTCATATTCTTCACGTAGAATAAGGATCGTTGCCACTTCCGGCATGACTCCAAGCCATTGATACGGGGGAAAATGGAAGTGCGCCAAGGCGTGATGGTGGCGGCTCCGGTCTGGGTCATTTCTTTGGGGGTGTCCGGGTCAGTAGGATTCGGAATTACCTGCTTCTGGAACTGGAAATATTTGGACCATAGAGTAGTGGTGGGCCAGAGTCCGAGGTAACCCTCGATGAAAGAAACAAAGGCAGAAAGTGTAGTGAAAGCGTTTGCTGCAAGATGGTGGGGTTGGAGACCAAATCTATCTAGGAAGGATCTCATGAAATCACTGGCCGGGAGCCCGAATCCTCGCTCGAAGTGAGCCAGGAAAACGACATACTCACCTTCCTTGAGATCCGGTTGAATCTCAGGACCCGGTAATCGGCATTCCCCTCCTGCTGGGATGCGCCTTGTCCGGGTCAACCAGTTTAGTTCAGCCCGGGAGACCTCGGACCCTTCCCAGGCTGCCCGAGTCGATCCTTCCACCTCCACCTCCTCGGTGACCTCGATGGTCAGGTCTTGGGAGGCCATCTGGGCGGCCGAGCTTGGTGGAGACCACCGGTTGCCCGTGGCGGCGCGGTGGCGTGCTGCAAAAGAGTATTCACCGGCGGTGAGCCAAATGTAGCTATAGTGGAGAAAGAAAAAGAGGAAAATACATCGGAGTAGGAGCAAGACTTAAATGTAAAGAAAAGAAAAATAAAGAGGTCCCTACGGCGGCAAAATCATCAACAGCAGAGTCACCGGCGGCGCGCGGCGCACCGCAACGGCGAGGAAGAAGTGGATCAAAGATCTTGCCACGGCGGTGAGAAAGAAAAGATGCGAAAAATGCCAAGAGAAGAACGAGAAATCTTACGGTTGTACGGCGGTGGACGGCGACGCGTCGGTGCGCGCGTGCGCGTGCGCGGCGTGGTGTTAGTCTCCGGCGTGCGCGCGGACCTGAGCGGCGGCGGCGAGCACAGTGCGCGGTGCACTGGAGAGAAGGAAGGAGAAGGAGACGAGGAGATTGAATGTGGAGAGGGGGGAAATATTTGCCCCTCCCCCCCTATTTATTAAGCAGCCGAAAGGGATCGTGCGCGCGGGATCTCCTGCGCATGATCTCCATAACTGGCGAGGAGTTATGCCCCACGATCTGCTCCACGATTCCTGTGGTGGAATAGCTGCCGCACGATCTGCCGCACAAGTGGCCACAGAGAGCCAACGGTACGGAGCGGCGCATCTGATCGGGTGAGACCCGAGGCGACGCGCGGGGGCGCGGTCAAAAAAAAGCACTCAAGTGCCTGCCCAGGCATGACGCCCGGGGTGTCAGACGTGACACGTGTGGCAAACGTGCCATCGTCACGCCCATCGGTGCACGAAAATCGAAGCGGCGCGTAGAAATGCTCTGCCACGTCAGGGAAGCGATGATTCGGAGGAACCAAGGGTTCTTCCGTGTGTCGGAATGATCCGGCATGGACTCGAAATATCAGATTTGAAAGACTGTCAGCTTCCGACTCAAAAGTTTTACCGACATAGGTTATGTCGGGAATCAGTTAGATGCTGGTTGTGCGGTAAAGCTGCCGCAGCCCTTCATCCGAGGCTGCAGGACCACGCCAGCTTCGGGGACTAATGTCGGGGGGCTACCCCGGATAGGGTCAAGATAAGGTGTTAAAGGTGAAAACCCGGAGTTGGCCGGGTTATGCTTTACAGAAATAATATAGACCGGCATACTTAAGGTGTCGGCACAGTGGAAACCAGGGTACCACGGGCCGGCCTGCTAGGGCCCACAAGATTCTTTGGACGATTTTCGCTAAGGACCAGGCTCTCCAAGCCTGGCGAGCCTCGCGAGGAGATTCTCCTCGCGAGGGGTCTTTTCTCCTCGCCGAGGGTTCCCCTCTCTTGGCGAGGGGTCGCAACTCGACAAGGTGTCCCCGACGCCACCCACAATTCTTCTAAGGACCAAGCCGAAGGGGCTCGGTGAGGTTTTTCGCCTCGCCGAGGCTCCTTCCTCACGAAGCCATCCCTGCCTCCACGGCAGAGCGCACATGGGCTCTGCACCATGTGCAGAGTGACGCGCGCGCTTGCGCGCGATGACGACGACGCTGCAGTTGCCGTTCCCATGTATAAAGGAGTCAACAAAGCAGCACCAAGCAAAGCGGACAACGAGTATTGCCACTTCGGTGATAAGGGAAACGTCTGCAGCTACACTCCAAGGGCAGCATCACCGTGGGACCCGTTCCGCCTCCGCAGCGCCAGCCCGCCGCCCATTGGACGGTGGCCTTTTCCAGCTTTGGTGACGCCGCCCCTACCCTGGACCGCGTCCACGGCCTTCACCTTTCTGGTGGACTCCATCTTTATGGTGCACCGCGCCTCCTCCTTTGTCGTCGTGTGGTAACCCTTCCCGCCCAAATGTTTGGGCGGAAGAGGTCCGAGACGCCTATAAAAGGAGGGGAGCACGCTCAAGCAAAGGGTTCGAAGATTCCTGAGCCTAAACCCTAGATCTGAAGACTAGCAAGTAGCCATTGTTAGCCACCTCGAGCTCGACAAGCTCTCCTTGTACTGTGGACTCTCCAAGCAGTGCGTAGGGGTTTTACCTCCACAAGAGGGCCCTGAACCTGGGTAAGACCGAGCGTTCCATCTCTGCAGTGCTGTCCCGCAGCGAGTTCGACGAGCATCGTCGCCGGAGCACGTTGAGGGTTGTTTGATTCCGTGTTCAGCCCCTTACTCGATCCTTCTCGAGACACACCCAGTTCCTGGGACAGTTCTCCGACATTTGGCGTGCCAGGTAGGGGGCTGAGGCGCATCTTCAAACTCGACGCAGCCATGGCCGGCCCTTCTCGCGCCGAACGACTCGCTCGCCGGGCGGCCAGTGCCGCCACCGCTCCTCCTGCTGGCAACCCGCGCGGTCCGCCGCGCCGACCCCGAGCCCCGCGTCGAGCACCCGGATGATGACGACATCGACCACGCTGAGGACGACCTCGGCAAAGAGGAGGCCTCCTCCCTGCACCCGTCGCGGGACCGTGCTGCTTCCTCGCTGGGCCGCCCTGCGCCCAGCCCGGCGACTGCGCTCCTCATGGCGCAGGAGCTGCTGCAGTACCGTCCCACGCCGGCGGCTCAGGAGGCCTGGCTCAACCGCGTCTCCGAACTCATCGGCGCCGCTCGGGCCGCTGCGCCTGCACCGTCTCGTTCCCTGGTTCCTTCTGCACTCGTGGGGGACGTGGCGCACGGCGCACCTCCCGCGCCTCCTCGTCAGCCCGCGCCCGCTCCAGCTCCACCGGTTCCACCGCAGCCTGCTCCGACGGGGGCTCCTCCTCGCGACGGCCGTGCTGCATCGCACGCGTCGTCGCCGCACGACTGCCAAATCGTGCAGCGAGCCCCTGAGGACGCACGCGTGAGCATCGAGCGCGGGCAGGAACGCCGCAACCGCGCCGTCCAGGACGTCGCCACCGCCAGGCGCCACCTCCGCGCCACCCTCGCCAATGGCACGGTCACCTACGGCACGACAGCCGCATTCACTCACAGCCTCCGTCGCGTCATCTGGCCGATCAAGTTCAGGCCGGACCTCCCTCCGCGCTACGACGGCAAGAACAACCCCCTGGAGTTCCTGCAGCTCTACTCTCTGGCCATCCAGGCCGCCGGGGGCGACGACAAGGTCATGGCGAACTGGTTCCCCATGGCCCTCAAGGACTCCGCGTCCTCATGGCTCACCAACCTCCCTGCCGAGTCCATCAACACCTGGGAGGAGCTCTGCCGGTGCTTCGTCGCCAACTTCAAGGGCACGTACGAGCGCGGCCTCACCTACAACGACCTCCGCGCCGTGCGTCAGAAGCCCGGCGAGACCCTCCGCAAGTACATCCAGCGCTTCAGCCAAGTGCGCAACAAGATCCCCAACGCCACTGACGCACAGGTCATTTCGGCCTTCCAGGCTGGGGTCACAGATGTGCGGATGCTCGAGAAGCTTGGCATCCACGACAACATCACCACCGTCGTCAAGCTTTTCGACTTGGCGGACAAGTGCGCCAAGGCTGAAGAGGGCCGCTTGTTCGTCAAGAACGAGCCAGGGGACCCCACCGAGGGGTCCAAGAAGAAGAAATCCTCCGAGAAGCGCAAGACTACTGCGGTCCTCGCGGCAGAGCCCGACGCCAAGCAGCTTCGCCAAGCTGCCACTCCAGCCGCAGGACCTGAGAAGAAGGATGATCGTCCCTTCTGCATCTACCACAACAGGCATTCTCATGCCACCGAGGACTACTACGACCTCAAGAGGCTTCGCGAGGCAAACGGAGGCCACGGAGGCCGCGGCGGCCGCGGGGGGCGACGCTGGAACAACAACTACAACGACAAATACCAGCAGAACCCCCAGGCCAACGCCGTCGAGCCCGCGAACGACAACCTGCCTGCCGAGGCTGACGAGGGCTACCAGGTGCCTCGCGGGGCCGCTTGCATCCTCGGCAGGGCTCAGGCCCCTCGCTCCAACCACCACTTCAAGCAACTCGCTCGCGAGGTCGTAGCAGCCCTTCCTGGAGTCGAGGCCTCCAGGTCCCTCAAGTGGTCCCAGTGCCCCATTACCTTCGACTCCAGCGACCACCCCAAGTCCACTTCGACCGTTGGCACCATCCCGCTGGTCTGCACCCCCACCATCAACAACATCACCGTCTCTAAGACGCTCATTGATGGGGGTGCCGGCCTCAACGTCATCTCCGTCGAGACATTCGAGAAGCTGCAGGTGCCCTACGAGCGGCTCATGCCCACCAGGCCCTTCTCGGGGGTGACAGAGGGTCTTACCACCCCTTTGGGGCAGGTGAGGCTCGCCATCACTTTTGGCACCCAGGCCAACTACCGCACCGAGCTGATCGACTTCGACGTCGCGCACATCGGCCTGCCCTACAACGCCATACTCGGCTACCCCGCCCTCGCCAAATTCATGGCGGTGACCCACCACGCCTACAACCTCGTCAAGCTCCCTGGCTCGGGTGGCACCATTGTCATCCGCGGCGTGATCTCGGATGCCCTGTACGCTGCGCAAGTGGCCTACAAGGTTGCCGCGGTGGCGTCACCCGCTGACGAGGACGAGGAACCCCTCCCGAGGCCCCCCGCGAAGAAGAAGCAGTTGTTCTCTCAGGAGAAGGCCGCGACAAAGCAAGTGTCTCTGGAGGCAAGCGGCTCGGGGGCTAGCGTCATCATCGGCGCCAACCTGCCCCCCAAATAGGAAAGCGCGCTCGTCGCCTTCCTCAGGGCAAACTCTGACATGTTCGCCTGGACACCGTCAGATATGTCCGGAGTACCGAGGGAGGTGATCGAGCACCACTTAGCCGTGTGCCCAAACGCACGCCCCGTGAAGCAAAAGGCGCGGCGCCAAGCGCCAGAGAAGCAAGACTTCATCGTCAAGGAAGTAGACAAGCTGAAGAAGGCCAGCATCATCAAGGAAGTGGTCCACCCCACTTGGCTCGCCAATGGTGTGGTCGTCCCCAAGCACACCGGAGGAAGCCGCCTCTGCATCGACTTCACCGATCTCAACAAGGCCTGCCCCAAGGACCCCTATCCCCTCCCGAGGATCGACCAGATCGTGGACTCCACCGCCGGCTGCGCGCTCCTCTGTTTTCTGGATGCCTTCTCTGGTTATCACCAGATCAAGATGGCAAAGGAGGACGAGGAGAAGACATCATTTCTCACCCCTTGTGGTGTGTTCTGCTACGTCTGCATGCCCTTCGGCCTGAAGAACGCGCCACTTCCAGCGCCTCATGAGGATCGCCTTGGGAGCTTAAATGGGGAGGAATGCAGAGGCCTACGTCGATGACATCGTCGTCAAGACCCGCGAGAAGGACACCTCATCCAGGACCTCGAGGAGACCTTTGCCAACCTACGCAAGGTCAACATCAAGCTGAACCCCGCCAAGTGCGTCTTCGGGGTCCCTTAGGCAAGCTCCTCGGTTCCTGGTATCTCACCGCGGCATTGAGGCCAACCCCGACAAAATCAAGGCCATAGAGCAGATGCAGCCTCCTCATCGCCTCAAGGACATGCAGCGCTTAGCGGGATGTATGGCCAGCCTCGGCCGTTTCATCTCCAAGTTCGGCGAGAGGGCGCTGCCATTTTTCAAGATCATGAAGAGGTCCGGTCCTTCAAGTGGACCCCTGAAGCAGCAAAGGCCTTTGAGGACCTGAAGAAATACCTGGCGAGCCCACCCATCATGGTTGCCCCACGCCCTCGCGAGCCTCTGAAGCTGTATCTTGCAGCCACTCCCCAGACGGCAAGCGCGGTCTTGGTGGCGGAAAGGGAAGAGCCAGTCCTCGCCAAGCAGACCTCTGCCTCGCCAAGCCCAGAACCCCCCGACAAGGAGGCACCCTCGCCAAGCATCCAGCTCCCTGCCGAGCCTCCTCAAGTGGGGCCTCAAGAAACCCTTGTCGAGGACTCCACCAAGCCTGGAGAGGAGTCAGCCGCTGCCACGCCAACGACTACCCTCGTCGAGCATCCCGTGTACTTCGTCAGCACAGTACTGCGGGACGCTCGCGAGCGCTACCCCATGCAGCAAAAGCTCCTCTTCTCGCTCCTCATCGCCTCCAGGAAACTGCGCCACTACTTCCAGGGCCACCCCATCAAGGTGGTCACCTCATATCCCCTGGAGCAGGTCCTGCGCAACCCAAACGCGACAGATTGCGTCGCAAGCTGGGGCATAGAGCTACAACCCTTCGAGCTGGAGTTTGACACCACCAGGGTCATCAAGGGCAGGGCGCTGGCTGATTTCATGGCCGAATGGACAGACACGCGTGAAGAAGAGCCTCAAGAGGAGGAGGTTACAGCCTCAGGAGGGACGACACCAAGCCACTGGACCATGCACTTCGACGGTGCCTTTGCGGCCAGGAGTGCAGGGGCTGGTGCCGTCCTCACCTCACCGATAAGCGACAAGCTCTACTACGCCGTCCAACTATGCTTCAAGGACAATGACAAGGTCTCCAACAACATTGCTGAATATGAAGGCCTCCTCGCCGGGCTCAGAGCCGCCATCGCCCTCGGCATCAAGTACATCCTCATCAAGGGCGACTCCCAGCTCCTCGTCAACTTCTCCAACAAAAGCTACATGCCTAAGGACACCTACATGGTGGCCTACCTTGAGGAGGTACGCAAGCTGGAGAAGCACTTCAGGGGCATGGAGCTCAAGCACATCCCGCGGGCAGAAAACCAAGAGGCAGATGAAATTGCTCGGCGAGCAGCAAGAAGAGAAACCCAGAAGCCTGGAGTGTTCAAGGAGAGGCTCACCAAGGCCTCGGTCAAGCAACCTGTGGTCAACATCAGCATCGACGAGGAGCTCCCACCTGCCGCACCGAGCGGAGCACCAAACTGTGGGTTGCCCTCGAGCGATCGTTTGCTGCTAACCCTGGTACGACAAGACACTGGTTGGATCGACGAGATCAAGAACTACCTGCATAACCGAGCCCTCCCCGAAGACGACGCAGAGGCCGAGAGAATTGCTCGCCAGGCCAAGTCCTACTGCCTCCACGACGGAGACCTGTACCGCAAGTGACCCAATGGGGTTGCGCTGCGGTGCGTCCCTGCCGAGGAAGGCCGCCAGCTCATCAACGACATCCACAGCGGCGAGTGCGGCCACCACTCTTCCTCGCGCACCATTGCAGGCAAGGTCTTCCGGAGTGGCTTCTACTGGCCCTCAGTGCTTCAAGATGCCGCCGAAATCGTCCAGTCCTGCGACGCATGCCAATTCCACGCCAAGCAAATCCACCAGCCCGCGCAAGGACTCCAGACGATCCCGCTCTCCTGGCCGTTCGCGGTCTGGGGGCTGGACCTGCCCGCGAGCGCTCGGGGGCTACCGCTACCTCTACGTCGCCATCGACAAATTCACCAAGTGGCCTGAGGTGGAACCCGTACGCACCATTCCGGCGAAATCGGCGGTAAAATTCATAAGGAGCCTGGTCTGCCGCTTCGGCGTGCCCAACCGCATCATCACCGACAACGGCTCACAATTCATCAGTGGCGCCTTCAAGTCCTACTGCGGCAGCATCGGTGCCCAAATCTGCTACGCCTCGGTGGCGCATCCACGAAGCAACGGGCAGGCCGAACGAGCCAACGCCGAGGTGCTCAAGGGCCTCAAGACGAGAAGCTTCAACCGCCTCAAGGCCAGCGGCAAGCATTGGATCGATGAGCTCCCCTCGGTGCTCTGGTCCATCCGCACCACGCCAACGAAGCCAACTGGTGAGACGCCGTTCTCCCTCGTCTATGGCGCTGAAGCCGTCCTCCCCAGCGAGATCACTCATGGCTCTCCGCGAGTCCTGGCCTTCAAGGAGGCTGAGGTGGACGAACTCCGCAACGACGACCTGCTGCTGCTTGAAGGGCTCCGCCGAAATGCGGCCCTGAGAGCGGCAAGGTACCAGCAAGACCTCCGTCGCTACCACAGCCGCCACATCCGCCCGCGCACTCTCGAAGCAGGAGACCTTGTCCTGAGGAGAATCCTCTCCAGGGCAGGCCTCCACAAGCTCTCACCAATGTGGGAAGGCCCCTACAGAGTCGTGCACATCGCCAGGCCTGGCTCCGCGCGGCTCGAGACGGAGGACGGCATCCCTGTCGCCAACCCCTGGAACATCCAGCACCTGCGCAAGTTCTACCCCTGATCGCCCTCGGCGAGCAACTTTTTGCATCAAGGGAGAGCCACGCGCCATCATCCTCCACGAGGAAAAAACTTCGGGCTCCCCTCTCTACTATACGTTGCCGCGGGCCGTTCGAGAAGACTCCCAAGCCACCAAGCCTCGGCACGGCTACCTCTTCAGGCACCATGCCTTGGCGAGGTGGATCCCCATGCCGGTCATGGTGGAACGCAGGCTAAAAGCCACCCCCGCCTAGGGGCCCCCTGAGCTCTCTCTACATGTGTCTGCCTCGGGCACGCCCCCTCGAGAGTCTCAGCCACAGCATGTGGACCCCATGCCCAGAGCATGGCGGATTTTTTGTGTTTCTGGCCACGCCAGTGTAATGAACCTATGTTTCAGGTCAATTTGAACCTTTGCGCATCGCGCCAGCATATTTTGTTGCTTCGGTAAGCTCTAGCGTTATTTGCTTTTCTCTCTCGCTCGTATGATCCCTCATGCGTATCTCGCGAGCGGGGGCTAGCATGGTGCCATGCCACGGGAGCATCCCGGCAGCACCTAAAACCCAAGGGATCCGAGCTCTGAACTTGCGGGTCAGCTCTCATGCATGTCAACTCCCAAGGAGCTCTGAACTCATGGGTCAGCTCCCGCGCACGTCAACTCACCAAGGATCACCAAAACCTTGGTGCCTGTTCTCCTCGCAAGACACACATGAAGGAACCTACGAGCACCATAAGTTATCTAGCTATGTATCGCTTGTGGTACGCCTATCTGTCAAACGCAGGAAAACAGGTCCAAGTGAGCGCCAGGGAACCAGCACCCTCTCCAAGGCAAAAACATCTCGCCAGGGAACCAACACCCTCTCCAAGGCAGAATGCCTCGCTAAGCTAAGTACAAAAACTTGGTTGAATTTCCTCTTGCTGGTTTTTGCCCCTCGAGTCTCTTTTCTCTCTCCTACGCCTCATGGGCTGCTTGCACGTCAAAGGGGGGCCCCAAGCATCGTGCTTCGAGGAGCTCTTACTTCTTGAGGCCTCACACACCCCCCGGCCTTGTGGAGCCCTGACTCTCACATACCGAAGCGGCGGTGGTGTAGCGCCAAGAGAGGGTCCTAAGACGTAGAGCGAAAAAGACATGAAGGGGAAAGACAAAAGCCACCCGAGGGACGTTCACAAGCACACTCCAATATAACTTAACAAGTCTTTACAAAAGTTGCTACAACCAAAATACTAAGATAACGTGCCCTCTGCACACCCAGCTACAGACAAGGAGCTCAAGCCGTTGCGCCTCCTGAGGTGCCCGCCTTGTCCGCGGCGGTCTCCGCCCCCTCTTCCAGAGCATCCCCGTCGTCGCCTTCGATCACCACTTGGTCGAATTTCTTGGCGAACGCGATGGCGGCCTGCGTGGCGGTCTCCCGCGCCTTGTTGCTGATGGCGCGCGGCGGTGCCATCACGTCCTCAAGATCAAGTGAGGGCTGGAGCCTCACGAGGTTGCTGAAGATGTTGGTGACGGCGACGACAAGGAGGTCGCGGCTCTCCTCCACGACGCGCTCGTCAAAGCTCTTCGCGACCCCTTCAAGCTTCCCGAGGAATTGCTCGAAGAAGTACGAATACGCGGTTTCATCGTCGGTCGCTGCGGAGAAGGAGGGGACGTCGATCCTCAGATCGTCCCCGACCGCGTGCACGCGGCTCACCAAGCTTTGAAGAATACTCTGGCGCTGGCGCGTCATGGACCGGTCAACCTGGCGCTGGTCCCGTGCTTGCTCCGCCAGAGCTGCGGCCGGCCCCACCTGCTGCCGGAGCTCATCCAGGTCCCTCTCCAGGGCGAAGGCGTTCCCCTCCGCGCGAGCCTGGGCCTCCCGGGAGACCTCGAGGCAAGAGGTCAACCGCTTCTCCTCCTGCTCGAGCTCCTTGATGCGCTTTTCGAACTCCTTGCGCTTGGTCTTGAAGCGGTCCTCATGCTTCGTGGCCTTCTCGTCATACTCTTTGGCGAGGCCCTCGCGGACGAGCTTGACCTTGAGGTCAGCCTCTTCTTGGAGCCTCTTCCGCTCCGCCGTGAGGTTGGCTTCATCGGTGGCCACCCGACCCTCACGCTCCTGCAGCTGCCCCTCGCGGGTGGCCTGGTCCTTCTCGAGCAGCTGGACCTGCTCCTCGCGCCGCACCAGCTCCGCCTCGCGGGGCGCTAGCTGCCCTTCGCGGGCATCCAGCAGCTCGCGAAGCTCCTTTAGGCTGGCCCTGGCGACCTCGGAGTCAGTAGCAAACTTCTGCTCCGCGGCCGCTAGCTCGTCGTGTTTGGAGGCGGTCTCCGCCTCGAGCGCCTCCCTGGCGGCGTCGAGCTCGTCCATCACCTCCTGCGCCTCCCGCTTGACGCTGTCGCGGGTCTCTTTGGCGAAGTCGGAGGGCCTCTTGGCGCTCCGCCTGGGCCGCCGCGTCTTGCCGGCGGCACATCTCCACCCTCTCGTGAAGAAGGGTCCAGGCCTCACCGAGCCTTGCCCTTTCCTCCGCCAGGGCGTTTTCTTCCTCGGCGAGCTGCTCCTCCAGCCCGTCGAGAGCCCGCCGCGCCTGGTTAAGGACGATTCGGCGACGAATTACTTGGCGCCGCGGCTTTTGCAGCGCTAGGGTGGCTCCCGCGCTACTGCCGGGTGCGGAGTCCTCGATCCTCGTCGAGGCGCCCGGGGCCTCCTGCCTCGGGCCCACGACCGCCTCCGGTGCGGTCTGGGGGCTTGAGGGGGCGCCTCCCTCGACGCTTGCTTCGGTTGCCCTCTGGGGGCTGGGCGCCTCCTCGCGCTCAGCTCCAGCGCCGGTGGGCTCCGGAGGTGCCTCCGCCTCCTGCTCCTCAGGGGCGCCTCCGGCCCCCTCTGCGACGGCCGCGTCCGCCGCGGCCTCGGGCACATCGGCCCCTTGTGGAGGAGCCTCCCCCCCCCCGTTGGGGGCGGCTCCAGGATGATCTCCTCATCCATCCTCTCCTCCTCCGTCTCGGTCTGGACGGGAGGAGTGGCCGTCCTTGTTGGCGACGGCGGTGCCATTTCTTCTACCACCTCCTCCGCGCGGTGCTCGACCGCGGGAGGAGTCGCCGCTCGAGGCGAGGATGGCGCCACCTCTTCGGTCACCTCCTCCTCGCGGTGCTCCGTCGCGGGGGGAGTGGCCGCGCGGACCGGCGACGGCGTGGCCTCCTCGACCACCACCACCTCCGCGCGGTGCTCAACCGCGGGAGGGACAGCTGCCTGCTGCGGTTCGCCGGCCGCAGCGTCTCCACGATGACACTGGCGGTCTCTCCCAGCTTGTGGAGCCGCCGCCTCTTTGGCTCTGCAGGCTGCCTGAAAGGAAGACAAGTTGGAGATCCTTCAAGGGGGTTTTCTCAGAAGCAAAATGTTGAAGGAAAAAGAAAAATCAAAGGCTTACTCGCCAGCCATCACCCACACCCTTTTCTTCGCCTTGGGTGGCTGGGTGTTGCTCGCTCCGGCCTCCTCCCGAGCCGCTCCTGTCTCCGCGCGAGGGGTGTCTCTCGCGGTTGCGGCCCTCCTGTCGTGGACGGCCTTGGAGCGGGGTTCGCAGCGCCCTCTCCCGCCGCCGCTCGTCTCCTCCTCCTCTTCGGCGCGCTGGGAGCGGACGACGCGGAAGTCACCCTCCTCGTCGCTGGAGGAGAGCACCTGGAGGTCCACCTCAGCATGAATGCTCCTCGAGGAGCCGATGTCCTCACCGACGGGGTCAGTGCCCCTCGAAGCCTCGTCCTCGCCGAGGGGGTCCTCGCTTCTCGAGGCCTCTTCCTCGGCGGACTCCTCAGCCTCCTCAGGCTCCGGAGGCTCATCCATGTACTCCGGCTCCGCCGCCCACGGGTTAGGGCGAGGCCCGCAGTGCCCCGCGGGCACAATTCCCCACTCGTCGAACGTGCGCATGCACGCGCGCTGCTCCACGATGCTTTCCTCGGCGAAGCAGATGAGTGGTTTGGTGGCCTCCTTGGTGGGGACGGGACCTCCGACGTCGCGAAGAGGACGCCCATGATCTGGCGTAGTACCTCTGGTGCAAAGCCATCCTTGCTCAGACGCATTGCGTCCCCCTTGCCGTCGTATCGCCACACCGGCTCGGCGTGCAGTTGGAGGGGGGCGATGCGGCACCTGGTGAAGTCTTTTGCCACCATCTGGCCGGTGACCCCTGCCTCGCGCATGCGACGGATGCACTCGTACACCGCGTCAAGCCTCGAGCCCCTGAAGTCCGCGCTCGCCCAGCGCGCCCACTTCCTCGGGGGCCCCTCGGGCACCTCCAGGAGAGGGTGTGTGGCCTTGGCGTCGACGAAGAGCCACTTCTCGCGGAACTTCTCTACCTTCTTCGTCACCTTGGTGATGGCGTTCTCACCGCACCAGGCGATGGGAATGTAGTTCTCGCTCCTGGCGTCGGTGATGCGGAAGGAGACGCACCCGAGCCGCTCGCCCTGGGCGGTGCTCCGAGGAGAGTAGAAGCTCCGGAAGAGCGCCACCGAGGGGCGGATGCCGATGTAGGCCTCGCAGAGGTGGGCGAAGATGGCGAGGATGAGGATGGAATTGGGATGGAGATGAAGCAACTGGATCTGGTACACCTCCAAGATCGCCAGGAGGAAGTCGGAGAACGGCGGCACCAGGCCGGAGTAGAGACCATGGAGGAAGATGGGGTAGAACACCTCGGTGGGCCTGCTGCCGGCCGGCCTTATCTCGGTGGCACTGTGCTCGTTGGTGCTCGCCGCCGCCAGATGGCGCACCTTGGCTACCCCCGCCGCGGTGACGCGGGTCCGTGGTAGCGCTCCCTCGAGAGCCGCAGCACACGCCATCGCCGCCAACGTGCCGGCCCGCATTGCGGCCTTGCCCTTCGGGTCGGTGTTGGCTTTCTTGGGTGCCATCGGTCACCGGAGAAGAAGACGAAGACTCTAGAGTTGGAGCGCTCTGGAGAGATTGGAGGCGTGGGGAGAAGTTTGCGGAGGAGTTATGGGAGAAGTAAAGGGCGCCGAGCGCGCGCCCAGGCTTTATTGACCAGCTCCCGAGTCGTGGCGGGCCCCGCCACGTCGCCCGTTGGAGCCGAGGAGGTCGTGGCCGCAGGTGCAACCGCTGCGCTCCATGTGTCGCGGCCCTGTCAGGCATCTTTGGCCCCTCGACGCTTCGCCTTCGTCCATGGGCCTCGGCGTGCCCGTCGCGGGCCCGAGGGCTACTGTCGGCACAGTGGAAACCAGGGTACCACGGGCCGGCCTGCCAGGGCCCACAAGATTCTTTGGACGATTTTCGCTAAGGACCGGGCTCTCCAAGCTTGGCGAGCCTCGCGAGGATATTCCCCTCGCAGAAGATTTTCCTGCGCCATGTGCAGAGTGACGCGCGCGCTTGCGCGCGATGACGACGACGCCGCAGTTGCCGTTCCCATGTATAAAGGAGTCAACAAAGCAGCACCAAGCAAAGCGGACAACGAGTATTGCCTCTTCGGTGATAAGGGAACCGTCTGCAGCTACGCTCCAAGGGCAGCGTCACCGTGGGACCCGTTCCGCCTCCGCAGCGCCAGCTCGCCGCCCGTTGGACGGTGGCCTTTTCCAGCTTTGGTGACGCCGTCCCTGCCCTGGACCGCGTCCAGGGCCTTCACCTTTCTGGTGGACCTCACCTTTATGGTGCACTGAGCCTCCTCCTTCGTCGCCGTGTGGTAACCCTTCCCGCCCAAATGTTTGGGCGGAAGAGGTCCGAGACGCCTATAAAAGGAGGGGGAGCACGCTCAAGCAAAGGGTTCCAAGATTCCTGAGCCCAAAAACCCTAGATCTGAAGACTAGCAAGTAGCCATTGTTAGCCACCTCGAGCTCGACAAGCTCTCCTTGTACTGTGAACTCTCCAAGCAGTGCAATACACAAAAGCAGGACGTAGGGGTTTTACCTCCTCAAGAGGGCCCTGAACCTGGGTAAGACCGAGTGTTCCATCTCTGCAGTGCTGTCCCGCAGCGAGTCCGACGAGCATCGTCGCCGGATCGTCGCCGGAGCACGTTGAGGGTTGTTTGGTTTCGTGTTCAGCCCCTTACTCGATCCTTCTCGAGACATACCCAGTTTCTGGGACAGTTCTCCGACAATTGCAACTACAACTAATGCTACTCTTAGCAATAAAGTAAAGCAATTACATGGTGATTCATTGACACGCAGGTCACATAAAATAAAAGACAACCATATGGCTCCTGCCGGTTGCCGTACTCGTCGACATGCAAGTCGCGAAAAAATTACAAACATGATCATTGCATACATTATCACAAATCACATTGGCCATATCACATCACTTGACCCCCTCTGCAAAAACAAGTTAGACGTCCTCTACTTTGTTTATGCAAATTTTACGTGGCTTGGGTCAACGAGATAGAACCGTTCTAATCTACGCAAAACCACAACGTTGATATAATAGTTGCTTATTTACTCATCCTTTTGAAAGGCCTTCCATTGAAAATTGCATCCTCACTAAAGCAAGATAAATAGACACCCGCCAGCCACTTATGCAAAACAAGTTGCATGTCAATCGTGGAACCGGTCTCTCGTGCGTGGACGAGTAAGGTTGGTCCGGGCCGCTTCAATCTCACAATACCGCAAAGATGCAAAGTGCACGCGAGAAGGTAGCAACATAAAATATCAACGCCCACAACTCCTTGTGTTCTAATCGCACCAACATCTATGAATAGATCTAGGCTCTGATACCACTGATGGGGTCGCAGCATGGAAAACAAAAAAAATTCCTACGCGGCAAGCGGAATAAACCCCAAGGATCTAGATCTACGAGATGAAGATAGCGAAGGTGAGATCCAATCTCTTACCCTTGAAGATCAACAAACGCTTTTTGTCGGTGCAGGGGTTGGCTAGTCGATCCCCGCAACTAGACTCGTCTAGTCGCGAGGAGATGTATTATCCTCGAGATCCAATCCGGTGAAGTGCAGCAACGGGCAGCACCTCCGCGGCGTCCACACGTACGGCTCGATGAAGACGTCGACTCCTTGATCCCGCAAGTGAGAGGACGTGGCCTTGATGATCTCAGCAGCACGACGGTAGTGCCGGTGATGATGACGATCTCCACGAGCAGGGCTTCGCCAAGCCAAGCAAGAGGAGAGGGAGAGGAGGAGGTGGCGCAGCACCCTAGGGTTAGGGTGGTGCGGCAGCCCTTGGAGGAGGAGAGGTAGCAGCAGCCCTTCAGGGTAAGGGGTGCGGCTAGGGTTAGGGTTTTGGGGTGGAGGTGGTGCGGCTGGGTGTGTGGGGCGGCAGCCTCAAGGTTGTGCCGCACCCCTCCCTCCCCCCTATTTATAGGTGGCAGCTAGGGCTAGGGCAGGGGCCGACCGGCCCCCTCTTGCCTTGCCCCCAAGTTGGAGTCCATCTAGGACTCCTCCTTGGGCCCCTTTCCTAAAAGGTGGAGGGCCCAACTCCTAGTCCAACTAGGAGTAGGATTCCCCCCCTTTCCTATGCCGCATGCCCATGTGGGCCATTGGGTGGTGCGGCTGACCCAAGTGGCCAGCAGCACCCCTTTGGTCCATGTGGGCCCCATACAATATGTGGTCCCACTTCTAGAACCTTCTAGAACATTCCGGTACCCTATAAATAATTTCCGGAACTTTTCCGAAACCTCCGGAAACCACTTTCCATATATGAATCTTATTCTCCGGACTCCTCCGGAACTCCTCGTGACGTCCGGGATCCCATCCGAGACTCTGAATCACCATTCGTTCGTTTCATCATTTAATTCATCGCAAAACCTAATTTCATCGGAACGTTAAGTGTGTGACCCTACGGGTTCGAGAATGCATAGACATGATCATATCAATAATTAATAGCGGGGCCGGGATGCCCATATTAATTCCTATACACTCAACGAAAACCTTTTCTCGATTGAACCACGATGCCGGAGATTCAATTAATCTCATATATGATTCCCTTTGTCTCACGATATTTTACTTGCCCGAGATATAATCGTTGACATCCCCATGTCTAGCTTTAATCTCGTTACTGGCAAGTTCTCTTTACTCGTCCATAATATAGGATCCCGGTGATTACAACCTAATCACATGTCTGCAGACTTTTGATGCTATATTACCGAGAAGGCCTGGAGATATCTTCTCCGTCACATGGAGGGACAAATCCCACTCTCGATTCATATCACCCAACAACCCACCATCGGAGATACCTGAAAGCCACCTTTATAATCACCCAGTTACGAAGTGACGTTTGATGTCCACAAAGTATTCCTCCGGTGAACGGGAGTGATATAATCTCATGGTCTAAGGAAACTATATTTGGCATATTAAAAGTGTTGACAACAAAACTTCTGTGACACGATTAATTGCAACTCTTTATTTGGGTCATGTCCATCACACCATTACTCCTAATGATATGACTCCGTTATCAAGTGACTATAACAAGTCCATAGTTAGGAAACTCTAACTATCTCTTGATCAACAAACTAGTCCTGTAGAGGCTCACTAGGGACTCCGGGTGTTTATATTCCACACATGTATTATGTTTCCATTTAATACAATTATAGCATGGATAATAAACTATTATCATAAACGTGAATATGCTTAATAAACCATTTTATTATTGCCTCTAGGGCATATTCCCAACAGTTCTTCGGAGACCTTCCAGATTGAGGGGTTCTTCGAGGAGTCGGCCCAGTGCCAGGTCCTTCAAGGAGTCGGCCCAGTGCCAGGTCCTTCAAGGAGTCGGCCCAGTGTCAGGTCCTTCAAGGAGTCGGCCCAGTGTCAGGTCCTTCAAGGAGTCGGCCCAGTGCCAGGTCCTTCAAGGAGTTGGCACAGTCTAACTCCTTTCAAAGAGTCCGCACAGTCTAACTCCTTTCAAGGAGTTGGCACAGTCTATAGGTACTTCTGGAACCTGCTGGTTCCTCTCCATCTTGTTGGCATACCCGGTTGGGTATTCCCCCGTCAGTAGCCCCCGAGCTTTCGGGTGCCTCGAAGAGTCACGCGGAAGGTCTTGATTTGTTGTAGATGTTGTCTTCTTGGGACACGGAGTCCGTGCCGAGTCATTTGACGGCTTGTAGATGGTGATGATGTTGCGGCACATGGCTTACCATTTGCCGGGTTGTCAATGTAGACTTTGCCAGGTTATCGATGTAGATGTTGACGAGTCGTCGATATAAACGTTCCCGGGTTGTTGGCATAGATGTTGGCGAATCGTCGATGTAAACGTTTGCCGAGTTGTCTATGTAGACGTTGTTGAGTGGTTGGCGTAGATGTTGCCAGCTTCTCCTGCCGGGTCGTTTTGATGCGAGTCAGAATTTTTCTCTGAGTCCTTTTGACGAGTTGTGTGTAGATATTGCCGACTTCTCCTGCCGGCTCGTTTTGAAGCGAGTCGGAATTTTTTCCGAGTCATTTTGACATGTTGTATGACTTTGCTCGAGCTTGTTTACACTGGTATATGTATAGCCACCAAGTGCCGAGTTGTTTAACTTGTAATAGCTTGGAGCTTGCACTGATAACTCTATAACTTCAACTGTTGTAGCCCCCGAGTGTCGGGTCGCTTGCTTGCGGCGACTCGGGACTCCTTGATGTATAATTACTGTCCTTGATCTTCGAACGGTGTAGCCTCCGAGCGCCGGGTTGTTAGCCTGCGACAACTCGGAGCTAAAACTTTTTGAACTTGATTGTTGCTTGACTTGTAGAAAAATCTGATCCGTGAGTAGCCCCCAAGCGCCGAGTTGTTAGCCTGCAACAACTTGGAGCTCCCAACTTTGAACTTCCCTTTGACTTAAACTGAAAACTTGATAACATGTAGCACCCAAATGCCGGGTTGTTTTCCTGCAGCAACTCGGAGCTAAAACTTTATGAACTTGATTGATGCTTGAGTTGATTTGGTTCTTATAACACTTCTGAATTTATAATGATGAATAAGTAGGCCCCGCATGGCTTTTCTAACAGCTTGTGCTGACAAGATCGCAGTCTCCTAAGTCCTTTAGGCCTCATAGGAGTTCGAAACAATTCATGCATGTAGATTGTCCATATTCACTACAACAAAACTAGGCCTACAACAACACATAGGTTGCAACGAAACTAACATGTGTATCTAAAATCTACCTCCCCACGTCCCCCACCTCCGCAGCCCACGCTAAGTTTGGTCATCCCCCACCTCCTGATCCATCAGTCCAACCTAAACCTACCTAGCAGCAGTCGACAGCGCCGCCACAAATGAATCGCGCAAACACCCATCCACATCTTCCATCTCTCTCAAGTTTCCACCGCTCAGATCTGGTCCCTTCCGTACCTCTGTTCCTCTCCCCATCAGATCGAGCCATGGACAACTTCCGGCTGCATGTCCATGGTCAGACATGAGACGGGAAAGCTCCGCCCTAAGGAGCTCTCATCTGTCGGTCTTCCGTGCGTGCAGCCGCACGGAGGCCCATACCTCCTATGGTCAAGGTCAACGAGTATGGTGGGCTGACTTCCGGCAGCACCTCCGCATGATGCGCTCCACCCTACAGATACACAGGTTTGATGAATTGGCAATCGATCCATGCATGGTATTTGCCTATCTAGCTTGGATGTCTTTTGTGCTTGCCAGCACTAGCAATTGATAAACTAGTACATCGTAGTAGTTTGTGCTATCTCGTAGTGGAAGGCAATCGATCGATTTATTTATTTGACAGTAACTTTGATGATTTGCACTGTTATTTAGACTAGATGCCAAGCACAGTCGCTCACTTATCTTTGTCTCTATGAGTATTAGTGCATGGATCAGAACACCAATATCACAAGTACTCCTTTCCCCCCAAATAGTTATGTACTTATAGATTGCAAAAGACATTTTTTTTTGTTATATTACAGTCTGTGTACATCAACGAGTGATACTTGGGTATTCAATCATTATGATTTTTCTTCTAATCAATTTTTCTGCCTTAAATCTGCAGGGTTCTATTATTGATACCTGTAACTTTGGAACAGTTCATATTTTTCCGGGATGCTACATTAGCTCGATACATACTGAAATAAGTTCTGCAGTTAAGCATTGACTTTTTGAAACATCAGTTTCACCTTCATATATTTTAATTTGGACTTTCTGCTATGTAGAGATCTCAATCCAGTACAAACCTATCTACTTATTTTGGTATGATCATTTCATATTCTCAGTGGTTCACTTATTGGGGTATTCCAGAAATAAAAACACGCATGTTTACAGGTCCAACAATGAGCAGTACAGGAGCAAGAGTATCGTGCAGGCAAGCTGGCAGCGTCGTCAGTTTGGGCCTTGTCGACGGCTGTTGCCGGGAGTGCCACCCTTGCAAGTCCAGTACTAATGAGAGCAGGTTCGATCGAATTTGCTAATCATATTGTATGATGATGTTTCTTTTTATGCAAACTTCAGTCAGTCAATACACCAAGATTTGTGTAATGTTATCGACCTTGAGCTACTTCTGTAATGTCATACAAAACATGTGGGATGGCACTTTAGGCAGAGGCAGCAGCGCAAGTGGCAGCGACACGAGATGGCACACCAAGAAGATGCAAGCGGGCGTGCATCACCATCAACAACCAAAACATCAGTAATACCGGAGGTATTAATTCCCCCTTTTGGCGAGTTATATTAAGTCCAAACCTGCTTCTTGTCATGCAATGTTTCAAAGTAACTCTAGCTAGAACAACAGATTTAGATTGGCAGCCCATGAGAGTTTCAAGGGGATAGGTTAAGTGCACTTGTATTTGTACCTTGAATAGTTTAAACCTTAAAATGTGCGCCCCTGCCAACCTCAAATCCTGGATCTGTCAATATGCGTGAACTTCACTTATGCCTATCACATTAAATATTTAGCTTTGTAATACTGCTATTTCTGTCAATTAGTTAATTAATATTTTTCCACTTTGATTCTGAAAATGAAAATTTGTGTTTGCAGGTCCCATGAATCAGCAAGACTTGTGATATTCGGATATCAGCTCTGAGCATGTTAGGCAAAATATTAGAACACACATATATATAGGACTAGGGAGAGTATCATATTTGATGCAAGATGGTACTCTTCAGATATTTTTCGTGTATGGAATGGTGTTCCAGAAATAATATATATAGGAGTAGGTAGAATCATATTTTGATGCCAGATTGTAAATTGTCTACTATTCAAATATTTTTGTCCGTATGGAATGGTGTTGAAATAATACATGTGAATTATTTGTGATGTGAATTTGTGTGCTGTGGTATGTCTCATACGAACTATATTCCCTCGCTGAGAAAAAAATATACAAAGATCAAACCATCCAGCAAAAAAAAATTGCGAATTAGAATTTCCAGTCCGTATAGGATGTCTCTACCAACGAATATAGTTGTTGCTTGGATTATGTAGCTATTTTTACAACGCTTATGCTTTGGTTACCAACGCAGCTATATGCGTTGCATTGTACCCTTGCAACGCCCAAAAACGCAACGCATTGATATCCGTTGGTATAGTAGCTAGCAACGCCTATATTGACATTTAGATACCGATAAATGTGTTGCTGTAGAGGGGGTTTTCTTGTAGTGATTGTGCGGGTTGCATCTAACTTACCAGCTAAAATCAGGAACAAGTTGGCTTCTTTGCCAAGTCCATGAGTCTAAAGCTTGCTTTTTCCTGAAAGACAAGCCCCCAAGGACCTAATGATCAAAGTTAATAAAGGCGCACTTACTGGGTGTCTCGGCAAAACTCTTACTGTAGAGAAGCCGGCTTTATCCCTTTGATCATAATGAATATGTTATAATGTTGCAGAGCTCTCTGGGCTTGTTGGTAATGCAGAGCTCTCTGGGCTCGTTTGTATTGCAGAGCTCTCTAGGCTCGTTGGTAATGTAGAGCTCTCTGGGATCGTTGGTAATGCAGAGCTCTCTGGGCTCGTTTGTATTGCAGAGCTCTTTGGGCTCATTGGTAATGCAGAGCTCTCTGGGCTCGTTTGTATTGCAGAGCTCTCTGGGCTCGTTTTGCTATATAGGCTGGAGTATAGAGATATTGATATTTTTTTTAGAAATCCCTTTGTGGGTGTAAAAAATAAATCTTTCCAATAAATCTGATGCAAGCTATAAAGAGCTTGACTTAAAGAAATCCATTGCGATCATTAGATAGCTCGACTTTGATAAATCCATTACGAGCAATAGAGAACTCGATTTTGAGAAATCTGTTGCGAGCAATAGATAGCTTGACTTTGAAAAATCCGTTGCAAGCAATAGATAGCCCGACTTTGAGAAATCCGTTGCGAGCAAAGGATAGCTCGACTTTAAATAAACCTTGTGCGAGTTATTTGAGAGCTCGACTTTTTAGAAATCCATGGCGGCTTTAAAGAACCCAACTTTGAGATTTGGCTACAATTAAGCCTCCAAGGATCGAATTAATATGCCACCTAGAATTTTCTGGAATAATAACTGTACTCAGCTTATACTAGCCCTCTTGCATTATTTAAAACTTACTTTATAATCTTCTGGATTGTCCCTGCAATTTCTTCATAAACCGGATATGTAGCTCCCGGAATTAACTCAAAGGAGGCTGACTTTATATAATTTAACTGAATAAAATATGAAATTTAAATATAAATGTGACTTAGCTTATTTTTATTCTTCTGTGTTGATGATGTTGACATGAAGGAGTCATCATGAAGGAGTCATTTGCGACGAGTTTGATGCAAAGGAGTCATCTTTGGCAAGTTTGATGCGGCAGAGTTGACGAAAAGGAGTCATCTTTGACGAGTTTGTCTGATGGAGTCATGCATGGCGAGGTTGTTGCGAAGGAGCCATCTGCGGCGAACTTGTCTGAAGGAGTCGTCCGTGGCGAGCTTGTCCAAAGGAGTCATCCGCGGCGAGCTTGTCTGAAGGAGTCGTCCGTGGCGAGCTTGTCTGAAGGAGTCATCCGTCGCGAGCTTGTCTGAAGGAGTCATCCGTCGCGAGCTTGTCTGAAGGAGTCATCTGTGGTCAGCTCGTTCGAAGGAGTCATCCGTGGCCAGCTCGTTCGAAGGAGTCATCCGTGGCCAGTTTGTTCGAAGGAGTCATTCGTGGCCAGTTTGTTCGAAGGAGTCATCCGTGGCCAGCTTGTTCGAAGGAGTCATCTCGACGGAAGGAGTCCTTTCCGAAAAAAGGAGTCATCCTAATGGAAGGAGTCCTCACCGTGGAAGGAGTCCTCACCGCGGGAGGAGTTATCACAGCTGGATCGTCGATGACGGTTGTTTCTCTTTGGTTGGTGAAGATCTGGTGATGACGAAGTTCTTCATCCCTTGGCGAGCAGCTCCCATGATCTCAACTCCTTTTGTCACTAGCCCCACGGTGGGCGCCAACTGTCGTGGGGTTGTCACGGCAAGTACTTCCTCCGGGAAGCTAAGTTGTGGGGACGTTGTGACAGAAGTACACGGGAGCTTGTAAATCTCGACGAGGGACAAGGAGTTTACCCAGGTTTGGCCCCTCTGTTTAGAGGTAAAGACCTACTTCCTGCTTGTTCTTTATTGCTATGGACTTGATCTCGATTACAGGGTTCCGACTCCTCTAACTTGGGAGTCGGCGACTATGGGACTTGAGGGCTCGAGAGACTTCTAGCTTCTGTCTGTCTAACTCGTTCTAGCCTGTCTAACTCGTTCTGGCCTGTCTAACTCGTTCTGGCCTGTCTTATGACGACCTGGGAGCTCCACTTATATACACGAGGACTCCCAGGGTTACAGTTTGTCTCCAGGTCGGAGTCCTATTCAGGAACCTACTAATCTTCGTGTCTTCCAAGTTAGGACTTCGTCTTGTAATTGGACTCCTTCATACGAGTCTTCTGGAAATGGACTCCATCTTGTAGTTGGACTCCTTCGTACGAGTCTTCTGGAAGTGGGCTGGCCCAGTCTGGGGAGTTCTTCGGGGACCTTCCAGATTGAGGGGTTCTTCGAGGAGTCGGCCTAGTGCCAGGTCCTTCAAGGAGTCGGCCCAGTGCCAGGTCCTTCAAGGAGTCGGCCCAGTGCCAGGTCCTTCGAAGGAGTCGGCCCAGTGCCAGGTCCTTCAAGGAGTTGGCACAGTCTAACTCCTTTCAAAGAGTCCGCACAGTCTAACTCCTTTCAAGGAGTTGGCACAGTCTATAGGTACTTCTGGAACCTGCTAGTTCCTCTCCATCTTGTTGGCATACCCGGTTGGGTATTCCCCCGTCAGTCTTTGCAATAATTTGGATCCATGCATGCTTGTTTGGGAGAGAGACACGCTCCGCTTTTTCATTATACACTCATGTGCTTCACTTATATGTGTTGAGTGTTTAGCCTTTGTTATTTATGCTTTTAGCTCTTGTTTTCAAGCATCTCTTGTTCAGAGCTGTTAGCTTTTCTAGTTAGGAAGTTTTGCTCTTGTTGCTTCACCCTTTTAGTTTTGTTTCAAATAAGTTGATTGGTGTTTAGTTAAGTGGAAATTATCATGTAGGAAGTGTAAAAAGTGCTGCTTAATCTTGTAGATCATTGTCTTGAATCTTTGATACTTGTCAATTGTTTAGAGATATGAAGTAGATTAATGCTTAAACTTGTGGATCATCTAGTAAGAATGGATTAGTAAAGAACTACCGTAAGGCTTTAAAATTGTGGTGCTTGTCCTGCTTGGTAGCTCTCAAAGTCTAGATATTCTTTTTGCAAAGAGTTGGTTTGGCTAACAAGGTAGACGGTGTGAAGTCCAGTGGTTATGCATGATGTATATCTGTAGTCATTCATTGAACCAAGTTGATGTTATGTGATTGCTTGATATCCTGCTAAGCCCAAAATTCCGTACTGAGAGGGAATACTTCTCATGCATCCAACTCCCTGAGCCATATATCTTTGCCATTTGTGTCCATCATACCTACCTACATGTGGTATTTCCCTGCCACTCCAAGTAAATTTTTCATGTGCTATCTCTAAAATATTCAAAATTCTCCTTTTTTTGTGCCTCTGTTTTTAAGCTCATGAGGAAGCAGTGGGAAGCTAGATATAACCTGTGATAAGCAAGGTCATTTCCCCTTTTTTCACCCGGTGTTGATGGTGAAAGAACAAACGATGCCGAGATGTCGCCTAGAGGGGGGTGAATAGGCGATTAAAACTTTTCCGGTTTAAGGCTTGATAATTGCGGAATAAAACTATGTGTTTAAATTAACAAGCCAACAACCTAATTATACTAGGTTCACCTATGTGCACCAACAACTTATGCTAAGCAAGGCAAGCAACAAGGTGATAGCAAGATATAAAACTTCAAGCACGAAGGCTATCACAATGTAAATTGCATAAGTAAATAGCTCGGGTATAGGAATAACCGAGGCACGCGGAGACGAGGATGTATTCCCAAGTTCCTCCTTGTTAAGGGAGTACGTCTCGTTGGAGGGGTGTGAGCTCGCCACAAGAGGCCTACTCAAGATGCCACAAAGGCCTCACCCTATTCTCCGATGAACCGCACCCAAGGGTTTGGTTCACCTTCCACTATCGGAATCATTCAAGGCGGAATCCAGAGCCTTTACAACGATCTTGGGGCACACACCCACAACCAAATTGGGGGCTCCAAAATCTTCCCGAAGATTCACAACTCGAAGTCTTCGTGGTACCACCAACCGTCTAGGGACACAATGCACCCAAGAGGCAGAAGCTCTTGGGAACACAATGCACCCAAGAGTAACAAGATTCCCAACTTCAATCCCACGAATCTTCATGGAGAGCACAACCCGATGCAACTAATGCAAAAGGCAAGAACACACAAAGTGGTCAAATCCTTCTCTCCGAAATCCAACCAAAAAAACTAATGCTATGGAGGGATTTAAGAGGAAGAACAAAGAGGATGAACACAAAGAAATTCCAAAATCTAGATCCAACGAGTTCCCCTCACTTAGAGGAGATTTGATTTGGTGGAAGAACGGATCTAGATCTCCTCTCTCTTTTCCTCTAATTTGAGGCAAGAATCATGGAGGGAAGAGGAGGAATAGAGCTCTCAAAGATGTGCAACAATGGAGGAGAGAGGAAAAAGAGCTCTAAAAAACTTTGGGGAAGAAGGCCCCTTTTTAATAGGAGGCTCCAAAAAGAAGCCGTTGGAGAAGAAAAAAGGAAAAAAACAGCAGCCTGGCAGCCTGGCCTGCACCCGGCCAGGCCGGCCGGGACAAACAAGCAGCGAACGCACAGGCCAGAGGAGCCGGCCTGGAGACGGCCTTGGGCCGGCCTGGCACGCAGTTGGGTCGGGCAGCAGCCCGAGCCGGCCGGCCTGGTCCCGGCCTGGGCCGGTCAGGCAGCGCGCGCTAGGCCGACAGGCTACCCAAAGGTCCTGGCCTCGTCCCGGCCTGGTGCCGGCCCGGCCGGCCAGTCTGGCCTCTTTTTTCTTTTCTCTTTTAAATTCTGTCTAAAAAACATCCGAAACTGAAAACGCGATATCTTTCACCCACGAACTCCGTTTTCGATAATCTTGGACTCGTTGGAATCGTCACAACGAGCACTACAAGATTATGCAGAGAAACATCATAGTCCAATAAGATATTATAAATAACAAATGGGGGAAAGGTTAAACCTCTATTTCGCAAACCGGAAATGCTATATCTTTTGCAAATGAAGTCCAAATGATGTGAAACCAATTTTGTTGGAAAGAGGATGACAAATGCTATCCTTGGAAATGTAGCAAACAAGAAATGGAGATTTTGCAAAGAAATGGAAGAGAGAAACCTTCCGCACGGATGAACCGGCAAAATCTCCAATACCGAAAACGCAATAGAAGACGCATATGAAAACCGTTTTCGGTGAACTTAGCCTTGTCATGACAAGCACGACAAGCACCAAGACCACACCACGATAAGAGCCAAATAAGAACCAATAAAGATGATTTCAAGGATGCAAAGGTTTGTGCTCTCTATGACGATACGATCAAGATATTCGGTCGAGAGCCCCTCTTGATAGTACGGCTATCTATCATATAACCCGGTCTCTCAACTAACAACATGAGACCGGTAAAATAGAAAGCCTATCAAGAGCATACCTTTGCCTTGCGCTTAATCCACTTGAGGTCGATGAAGACGATCTTCATCTCCTCAAGACGAACCACCTTTCTTGATTGCGCTTCGCTAGGTGAAGACTCACATGATTGCTCTCCCATAAACCGATATGGGACAATATGGGAGACATACTCTTTGGCATATCTTCACTTGGACTTGAGTGTTGATCAACTCGCACTTAGCCTTGATCAACACATACTCTTCTTCCCTTAGCCTAGTCTCCAACAAATGGAGATCAAGAAAACATATGGACACACCTACAAGTAGCTCAAAACAAACATTAGTCCATAGAGATTATCATTAATTATCAAAACCACACATGGGGGCAACCATGCACTTTCAATCTCCCCCATTTTGGTAATTGATGACAATCCCTTTTTCAGAGGGTTTATATAAAGAATAAATCATCCTTGCAAGACAAACAAGCAAGGATGCAAGCGCATTAAAGGCAAATGCAACTAAAGCATAAAACCCAAATTCCCATAAACCCTCTAAACTTCTCCCCCATTGGCATCGATTGCCGAAATGGGAAGAAAATTTAGAAAGCCAATATAATAGGAGTTCCTCCATAAAGTGTGCATTTCTCAAGATATGACTGAAATCAAATGCACATATCCAATGAAGAATATTTGAAGGAAATCAAACTATATTGAGGAATAAAGATTGCAACTAAAAGAAATCATTCTAAACATCTCCACAAAGGAGAAAAGGAATCGAAAAGATCCAAAGCGAGAGTTTTAAATAAAAATGGAGAAGCTCCCCAATGTTCATGCACTATTGAGAGTGCACAAATATGGCATCCTCACTCCCCCAAAATTATCTAGAACACGCAACAAGTGCAAGTGTGCATAAAGCAAAAGCAAATCATAGCACTTGCACCAAAGATATGGTTGACCATAAGGAGATACCAATTTTCAAAGATTCAACAAAGATAGGCCCAACCGAGATAAAAGGAAGATCTTTAAAAGGGTATGTTCACAAACTTAGGGATACCAATTGGAAACAAAAACCAATTGAAAATGTCAAAAGCTAGTGAGAGCATTTAGCCAATAAAAATTCAACATGCTCACCAAGGTAAACATGAAGTCAGATCTTCAATAAACTTGAGTGCGCAAATATGCAAATAAAATTAAGATAGGCACTCATGAAACAAATTTGGGGCCACCAAAGTGTAAGCCCCACTTAGCGGAAATAAACATTTCGCCAAGTAGAACCACAATTGGATTACATCACATGCACGAGTACGACACAAAAAGATAAATAAACATAGTTTGAAATACTTTTATTACATCATAGGGGATCATATCCCGAATACAGCGGAAGCAAACACTCGTCTGAGTACAGACTACATCAAAGGCCAAAGGCCGGAAAATAAAAGAGGGGACCCGCCCACGGTGGTCTCAGGCTGCCGCCTAGGATCTCGATCTACTCGTCGTAGTCGGCGTCGAACTCTACGTAGTAGCCACCATCTGGATCGTCGAACTCTGATGTCGCTCCTGCATCGGTGAAAACACGGGCACCGGACACCCGATGGTATGAGTACGGGGGTACTCAGCAAGTCTAACGCACAAGAGGAAAAGAAGTACAATGCACATGCATTGGGGTTGAAAAGGGGCTGTATGTGGACTTGCAGCAGCACCTAACAACTACAGAAGACACGCTACAACTTGCGTCTAATTAGAATAAGGGAAGAGAGCGCTTGCGCTACTGGGCTAAACTACTCACCAAGCAATACCCGTCCTGAGACAACTCCATCGTATCATATTCCCACGAGGAAGAAGTCCGGACACTCACACGTTAATCAAGTTTTAGCAGGTTATTATTTGAATATGGCTATTTACTAGTCAATTTAGCTATTTAAGATATACGGTGATGTCTATGATCTTTTTAGCCAGCACATTACCCAAGTCGTCCATAACCGCGGACTCGGCTTTTCGAAAAGATTTAACCCTGCAGGGGTGCCCAAATGTAACCATACACGTTCAATCAACCACATGCCACAGAGGCATTTAGGTATCTCAACACGACCTTCCCCATCACTACTACATTGGATAGAGAGCCACCTATCTGAGACTGATCCACGTCGAGAGCCCGGCCGAAACTCCTTTGTGGGCCCAAACATTTGCGCCTAAGTGCTAGGTGGAACCAACTACCATGAGTGGCCACTTCGCATCATACCGCGACCTATATGCGTCACTCATCCTCATCATGCTTCTTCTATGATATGCTCCAATGGTAAACACCCGAACTAGTTGTGGCTCCCTAACCAATATAGCAGATCCGGTACTGAGTTGCGGGGGGTTCCATAAGTCTTCCCATGTGTGGGTAGGGTGCTCATTCTTGGATAAGCGTGAAAGAACGGTTTTTCCTAGGCGACACTAGCAGAACAAAACACCATAATTGGCCTTCCGCCGGTGCCTTATCTTTAATTTTAATAAAGTGATTCCCACATAGCAAGTCTTCAATTATTAAGATATACCAACTAAACATGTGATAGACCACAATCAACTCCTAAGCATAGGATATAGGCAGGCGTATCAGGTATAACTGGACTTCTATCAGGCTATGCAATTCTAATAGGAATCGTAAGACACAACAGAACGGAAGACCTAAAGCATGCAAGATAGGAATAGGCATCACATGAGAAAGTTGGGGAGGGGTTGCTTTCCTGTTGGCTCAGTAGCCTGGTACTGGGCTAGATCCTCGGAGGTGTCGGGGTACTCAGCAACGTCGTCGTCTACGGTAACCCCAAACATAACAAAAGGGCAAAATGAATACAAATGCATTCAATCAAGCATGATGGAATGATAAATTTAATTAAGCAGCAATTTAAGTGCTAATCATTTTATTAGGTAAGTTAAAATTAGGGTTTAGCAATTTAATAAACAAATTAGGCATTTGGGGCATTTTATTAATTCAATTAATTGCATTTTCCATTAACCCGAAAATTAAATTATTTAATTCATGCATGCAAAAATAGATTTGGACAGATTGCAATTTTAGCTTTAATTTGATATAAAATTCATATTTTTTGGAGGTGTGGTTCAAAAGTTATGAATTTTAGAAGTTTTAATTATTTGCAAAAGATTTGATTATTTAAAACATTTAAATAAATTATAAAATTCAAACAATATTCATATTCGGTTAGAATTTGAATTTCTGATTTGAAAACATATTTTTATTGTAATTTTTGACAAAAGATTCATGTGTTAATTAATTATTGCAAAACACGATAGAAACATTAAAGCAGGGACTTAATTGTAAAAGATTTTCAAAAACTGGGCTAAACTGCAAAACTTTTGATCTGGATCTGGGGAAACATTTTATACCGAGCTAGATCTACTCACAAAGGCTGACATGTGGAACCCTCTGGCCCACATGTCAGTGACAGAGAAAACAGGGAAAAAGGTGGGTTTTATTCGGCCCAAGGGGGATTCGAACCCGAGTCGGTCTGGGACGCTAGCGAACAGATGCCAACTGGGCTGAGCTTCGGATGGTGTTAGAAAGGTGCTTTGGTGACTCAAGTAGTAGATCCGCAGGCTAACTGAAACCTGAAAACGAAACTGAACCAATGGTTCAGACTTTGCACTCTGACGGCGAGGTGCAGCGCGGCCGGCGGCGACCTGGAACGGGCGGCGCGGCTGCTTGGCTGCAGGGGGGGTGCGGCGTGTGTGCAAAAACGGCGTGCAGGTGTAGGAGATGATTAGGGCAGAGGAGCAGCTCGGCTCGTGCCCGCGGACGTGCTCGACAGCCTATGGCTACCGGCGGTGAAGATGCGCACGAAGGCGTCATCCAGGGCAGGAGGGGGAAAGAGAGGAGATGCCCAGCGGCGGTGGTGCTCACCCAGCGAGCAGATCGGCGACGGAGAAAGGAAGGTCGACGACGGCGTCGGTTCGGGGTAGACGATGGCCGGGGAAGAAGAGGACGTGGTCGACGAAGACCATGGTGTGGTGGACGCCGGCCTTGGGTCTACCTTCTGGATCCAGTGCGTGATGACGACGAAGTGGACGAGCTCCTCCGCTGCTACCCCGGGGCTCCCTCCATGGCGTCGTGCTCCGGTGCTCCTCCGGCTTTGTAGTGGTGGCTCTCGGGGGAAGAAGAAACGGAGGGGAAGAAGAAGATGGTGGCGGCGGAGAGGAAAAGGAGGGTGGCTAGGGTTGGATGGGCACGGGAGGCGCCCTGGTGGCTGCTTTTGTAGGAGGAGCGGGGCAGGTGGAGCCGGTGGCGCGGTGGCGGAAGTGGCGTGGGGTGGCGATGGCGCTAAAAGGGTAAGGCGACGTACGTGAGAGCGGGTGCGGGGAGGAAGGAAAAAGGCAAAAGGCCAGCATGGGCTGGGCTGCTTGCTGGGCCAAGAAGGAGAGGAAAGGAGAGGAAGGAGCTGGGTTTCGGCCCAGCTCTGTTTTTTCCAGATTTTGTTTTCTGCCTTCTTTTTCTTTTAACAGAATTTGAGAAAAGGAGAAAAGAAAAGAAAAACAGAATAGACCTAGGGTTTTGTGTTTATTTCTAAAATAGATTATTTGTTAATTTGCAAAAACCAAATAACATTTTTCTTTTGCTTTGTCCAAAAACAATAATTTTGGTTTTAATTTATTTGTTTTTGCAATTTAGATATTAGGTTTTGCATGTGATAACACATGAAATCCCAATTTATTTTTATTTGTTTTTCTTTGTTTTTGCAAAACCACATAAGCACAACAAAGATGATGTCATGATGATGCAACAATTAAAATCACAAACAAAATAAAATAAAAGGGGATTATTTTTGGGATGTTACACAAAGAATTATAGATAAAAATCAAGGTAGCTCAAAAGAAATAGGATACCAACTAAAAGGTGACCTCTCTCATAAGTATAGGTTTCTAAGTAGACAAATCATTGATGATATACATCCACAAAGAAACTTGCACATATGAAATGGTCGATGAAGGGGAGACCACGATGTCCAAAAGGGAAGTCATGAATATAGAAATGAGATTATTGCTTAAAAGCATAGCACATAGCTCAAATTTATCTCATTGTATATAAATGAACTTCAAAAAATATCAAATACATCACAACATATCACTAAGGGAACAGGAGATAGTGAAGATGCTTTGAGATAGGCAACAAGTATGACAAAGAAATAATAGCAATTGAAGAAAAGGTTTTTGCAATTTCATCACAAATATCACAAAGATATACAAAGTGAGGGAAATAAGCCAAAATCACAACAATTGTCGTGGTGGAGCACGGACAGATGCCATAGGTAGGCTTAACTCGGGGCCGATGGACGCTGGAGGCACCGGGGAGGGCTAGCGCGTGTAGAGACGCACACAGAAACACACACACACGATTTTACCCAGGTTCAGGGCTCTCGTGAGGAGATAAATCCCCTACTCCTGCTTGATTGTTTTATAGTGGATCACACTCGAGCTACACAACGCTCCTTGAGCTGACTATGAAGAACTATGAGCTTAGGGCACTCAACCGAGTCTTGGGATGGTTCCCTGACTCTCTGGTCTAGTGTGTTGTCTTATGAGGCAGAGTGTCTAGGATCTAATGAATCGTCTGGGGTCGTCCCCGTAAGAGGAGCCCCTGGTGCTCCTTATAAAGGGAAGCCCAGGGCACAAGTTAGGGTTGACGTAGATGCTGGCGTAGCCTGCACTGTGGCCACGTCCGGTCTATGACTGCTTCGGTCATCCCTGCGTGGCCTGTCCAATCTATCAACTCCAGTGCACTGCTCCCTGGTACTGCTTCGGTCAGTAGCATGGAGGACTGACTCCCCATACCGTGGCCTCCGAGTCAAGGGTTAGGCAGCGCGTCCTATCGTGCCAGTGGCAGGACGCCTGCCCCGTGATTGTAGGGACAAGACATGAGCCTTGACCGCTCACCGGGATAGAGCTCCATTTCTCCCGATCCGGCATAGGCACACCAGCTACTCCATAACTCGGTTTCTCCTTCCCTGCACATAAGAAGAACAAAGAAGGTTCCGACTTATACTTTGCATGATCCGACATACGTGTATGTCGGTCAGCTCTGACCCGGTCGACTCCGGGTAAGTCTGTATGGTATGTCGGTTATCATTGACCCGGTCAACTCCGGGTCCACTCATATCTTGTCGTCTTGACCCTATCCGAGGGTTGCCCCCCCGACATTAGTTCCCGAAGCTGGCGCGGTCCTGCAGCCTTGGATGGAGGGCCACGGCAGGTTTACCCGAAAACCAGCATATTTATCTGATCACCTACATAGCATATGCCGGCGAAACCTAGATCTTGGAAAGCAAATTGCATCCAACCATGATATCCGACTTTGTGTCGGTTCGTTCCGATATACGCATTAATTCCTCGGCTTTATCCGAGTTATCAGTTCACCGACGTGGCGGAGCATCTCTGCCTAACGCCTCGGTTCTTGTGCACGGATGGACATGCCACTGGCATGCGTGCCACCTGCGTCATGCCGGTCACCTTGATCACTATGCCCACGCAAGCACTCGAGTGCACGCTTGACCGCACCGCTGTGCGTCGCCTCGGGTTTCGCCCGATCGGGTGCGCCGCAACGAGCCGTTGGCTCCCTGTGGCCCAACGTGGGGCAGATCGTGCGGCAGTTATGCCACCGTGGGAATCGTGGCGGAGATCGTGGGGCAGTTATTCCCCGCCCGTTACGGGGATCGTGCGCCCACGATCTCCTCCGTCCGTTCATAAATAGGGGGCAGGGGCAGCCCTTTCCCCTTCCGCATTCACTTCTCCTCTTCTCTCTTTCTTCCACCTGCATCCCAGCGCACAGAGCACCGCACAGCCGCACGGCTCCGCGCATAGCGCCGCCGCCGTACGCACAACACGCACCGACGCCGCAGACGCGCAACGCCCAGGTCATCGCCGCCGCACGCCGCAGCACCGCGGTAAGTTTTCTTTCTTCCTTCCTTCTTCTCCTCTTGCGCATTTTGCATCTAGATTAGTTGCTTGCCTGTTCTTCCTTGTTCTTCCTCTTGCTCACCGCCGCGCCGCATCGCGCGTCGCCGGTGACTTTGCCGCCGCAGTTGCGGTTCACCGCCGGCCCTTTTTTCGCTATATTGCTTTTCCTCTCAACCGCCTGGTCTCTTGCTCACCGCCGGTGACCCCTTTTGCAGATCTCGGCATCTCTTAACCGATATGTCGGACAACTCCGCTCTCGAGGTGGTCGAGGTGGTAGAAGAGGGAGTCGCAGAGGGATCCACTCGGGCAGCCTGGGAAGGCTCCGACGTTTCCCGCTCCGAAATCGATTGGCTGATCCGGACTCAGCGGGTCCCGGCTGGAATAGAGTGTCGGCTACCGGGTCCAGAGACTGCGCCGGATCTCCGAGAGGGAGAACACGTAGTCTTCATCGCGCACTTTGAGCGAGGATTCGGTCTCCCGACCAGCGCCTTTTTTCGCACCTTTCTCAACAAATTCGCCCTCCAACCTCATCATCTTCCGGCTAATGCCATCACCACTCTTTCCGCCTTTGTCTCTTTCACCGAGGGTTATCTCGGCCTTTGGCCCACCCTCGACGCATGGTCCAAGTATTTCCATTTCCGGAAACAAGTTATTCCGAATCCTGCTGACCCGGACACGCCCAAAGAGATGACTCAGTGTGGGGCTGCCACACTCGTACCCCGGCGTGGTTCCGTCTTTCCTCGGATCTTCGGTCTGGAGTCATGCCGGAAATGGCAGCGCTCCTTCTTCTACGTGAAGAACACGACCGAGGTTGACATGATCAACCTGCCGACTTTCGCCATCGGCCCCCCTACTGCGCAACTTAACTGGGGGTATAACCCGACGGACAAGGTACTGGAGGTCAACCACATCCACCAGGTCATCGAGCAGCTCAAGGGCGAAGGGATGACGGCCGATGACCTGCTGGCGACATTCGTCAGCCGCCGAGTCTTGCTCCTCCAGCGCTGAGTCCACAAGATTTGCCATATGAGTGGCCCGCTGGATCCGACCCGGATCAGCACCGTCGAGCTGGACAACGCCCAGATCCGGAGGCGCATCAAGTCCCTAGCCCGGACGAAGATGACGGAGGAGTGGGAATGGGGCAAGGAACCCCACAGCCGGAACAATCTTCCACCCAAAGTAAGTAACTTCGACTAACATAACTCTTTCGCCGACATAAACTCTTATGTCGGTGCATCTCTGCTCTTTGTATTAATCATTTCCCGTATCCGCTATGCAGAGATTCGGACGGCAGTTGAAGGAGGACGGAGAGAACCCCTCCGCCAACTGGGGTAAGGACCGGGTCGAAGCTGACTCGGAAGACCCGGACGATGAGGACAACATGCCAATCCCCGACGTTGGCTCAGTTCCTGCCATGGGTAAGACTCGTGCTTCCTCCCTCCGAGATTGGTCTGAGGACGAAGATGACGACTGTCAGATTTTAGAGGTGTATGATCCTCGCCCGGTTGCGTTCTCATATCCGGTGTCCTCACCCCCAGCTGACTCGGACGAGGTGCTCGAGGTGGCACCCCTCGCCGTGGGACCTAAAGGCCCGGTTCGGAAGCGCCCCGCTGCCGCATCAACTGATGTCGGACCCTCCGGCACTGCAGAACCTCTGCAGAAGAAGGCGAGGAAGAAAACAATAATGAAGCGTCGTGATCGTCCCATTTCCAAGGGGTAAGATTCCCTTTTGCCGACATAAACCTTATACTCTTGATTACACTTGTTTTTCTTCTTCTGACCATACACTTTGCTGTTTTGCTTTGCAGCATGGCTCCTCTGGAGGTCCCCACGACCGGGTCAGCCGACCGGGTCCCTCCGAGGACACCGACGCCGCCTCAGCCCGATGACACCTGGGTGCCAAGTCCGCCAAGGACGAGTCCTTCTACCGATACATCGGCTCCGGGATCCGGCGCCGGGAATGTAGACTCGGTCGTGACCGAGACTCCGGCGCCCGATCAAACTGCGGATCTCGGGGCCAGCTCTTCGGCCCCCGAGATAGAGCGGACCGAGGTCTCGGAGGACTCTGAGCCACTAAGTCAGCAGCAGCAGCAGCAGCAGCAAGCACCACCACAACCACAGCAGCAGAAACAGAAACCACCACCGCAACAACAGCAGCAGAAGAAGCAGACACCACCACCGCAGCAGCAGCAACAGCCACAACAGGCACCTCCGCAGCAACGGCCACCGCCGGCAAAGCCTACGCCACCGCCGACAAAACCACAGCCGCACCACAGCAGCAGACATCTAAAGCTCTGGTTCCTGCAACCGGGAAAACCACGGGGAAGGCTCCGGCGAAAACTGCGCCGGCCAATCCGGACAGGCAACTGATCGTGCCACCAAGCCAAGGGGCACCCGTGGCGACATCCACCAGTATCCAGACAGCCAGCTGGGGGTTTGCCCCACTGCGAACCCTTAGCGGGAAAAGCTTGGGCTCCCTTGAGCATTATAACATGGACTGGAACGCTGCCGACCTGAGCGAAGTGAGCTCACAGTCACCAGCGGGCCTGATCTCAGAGCATCCGGCGGGGCCGAGCCTAGTGGCTCAAAAGATGTCCGCAGCCAAAGCTGCCCTTCTCGCAGCCGACCAAGCAGCAGCGGTAAGTTCTGCCAAGTAAAAGATAACTCGGTTCATTTCTTTAAAAAAGATATCACTTATCCCCAGTCCCCGAGATTCGGTTCGAGTAATTGAGACTCGGTTGAGTAAGGATTACTCGGCTTGAATCTTCACCAATAAGACTAACATTTCTTCTTTTCAGGCTTGCATGACCAAGCGCACTCAGGTGCACCGCAGGCTCCTGCTGGAGCATAAAAAACTCTATGACAAGTACAAGCTGCTGCGAGCCAAGATGAACATGATGGCCGACTCAGAGTCCAAGGCTGAAGGGTTGGAAAAACAGGTCTCGGACCTTGAGGGTAAGTCATATTCTGTTCTTTAACTTGCACTCGCATCAGTACTTGCATTCTGACCCTGCTATCTCGGCACAGCCGCACAGAAGGAGCGCGAGCTTGCGCATCAGGCCGAACTCAAGAAGGAGCAGGACGAGGTGTCCCGACTGAAGACCGAGCTGGAGAAATCTCGGGGTCGCACCGCCGAGCTGGAGAAATCCGCCGCCGAGGAGAAACAGCTCCGAGATGAAGAGACTCGGAAACTCAAGGAGTCCCTTGGGGAGTCCGAGTCTCGCATAACCTCGGCGGAGGGTGAGCTCCAGGCCCTGAAGACCAAGATCACCCGGTGGGTGGGGGAGTTTGCCTCCATCAACGGCCAGCTGGACAGTAAGTCTCTTCTTTTTCTGTCATTATCTGGCATATCATTTTTACCTCCATTTGTCTTACATTGGTGTCAGCCCTTTTTGATTTATAAAACTTCCCCCACTCCAAAGCCGCTGCGGACAACAGTACCAACAAGTTCCGGCAAAAGAAAATCAAAGACGGTCCTATCTCGGCTGAGTGGGACATGGATGACCATCTGGTGGCCTTGAAGGCGCGGATGTCGCCGCTGAGGACTATCAGAGTGAGACTCCTCACCTCGGCGATCCGGGTCTACAGTGCTCTCTGGCCCGAGTTCAAGCACCCCAAGTCCGTTGATGAACTGGCCAAGTGCTTGATGGGTAGCGAGGAGCAACTCGACGATTGGCGGTCATCCGCCGCCCGAGTCGGTGCGGACGAGGCATTGATGTATGTGTTGTCTTGGTACGAGGGAATCGACCTCGACATGCTCAAGACTCTGCGCGACGGGTCGAAGTGGACCTCTGACCCGGATCACATCCGGCGTCGCCAAGAGCTGGCGTACTCCCTCATCCAGTACGCTCCGGTACACAGCTTTGTTCCGGGTCAGCGGGTTCCTCAAGCCGAGGAGATCAAGGACGAAGAAGAGGACGAAGAGCCCATCGATGAGGAAATCCAAGCCGACGTACCTCTCAGCACAGCCACAGGCACCGCTCCTGCACCTGCGACCGAGGACACCGCCGAGGTCACGACCGAAGAACCGGCCAAGACCGATGCTGCTCCTTCTGCTGTCTGAACTTAGCAAAAACTCAGATCATCAGATCCCCGGAATGCCGGGTGCAAATGTAATATAAATCTTAAGCTTTTTATGCTTAGCACTTGGTTCTTTACGTTGCACATTTTAACATGTTTTAGACATATGCCGGATCATCTTGAACCGAGTCCCCGAGTTCATTTTCTTGTTTACCATACTTTGCAACCTTTGCTCTTGTCTACCATTTTTCGGCATTCGACAGTCGAGTCACAAGATTACCGAGATACGGCATACAATACTAAGAAAATTTGAGATATGGCTCAGAATCATCCGACATATAGGATAAAGAACTAAGCATATGATTAACAAACAGCCTATGCCGAATCGCGCTTGGGCCAAGTCCCCGAGTTTATTTTCTTGTGTACTAAGTGCTACAATCCCAGCTCTTGTCTACCTTTTTCGGTGTTTGACAGTCGAGTCACGAGACAGCAAAACTTGGCATACAATACTCGAAACTTTGAGATATGGTCTAGAGCCATCCGACATAAAACAACAGGATAACGAAAGGAAACCGAATCGCTCCTGGACCGAGTCCCCGAGTCTGATTTCTTGTTCACTGCATCTTGCAATCTCTGCCCTTGCCTACCATTTTTGGTTTCTTTGGCATTCGGGTCACAAAATCACAAAGACATAGCATACAATACTTACAAACATGGAAACACGATTTTTGGAGCCATCCGACATACAGGAAACAGAGATAAACATGCAGGAAAACAGAGATAAACATGCAGATAAACACAGAATTTGCAGTAAGGCAGTCCCCGAGTCTCTTTTCGGGGCGCCGACATTTCATTTCAGGGTTTCGAGATACATACAGTGAGTCCTTAAGAGTAAAAAGGGCAAAGAAGAGCTACATTCCAAGGTCGTTTGGTCTCCTCTCCGGATCTGTCCATCCTGTTCTTCACCTGCGCCTGAACATCTATAAGATAATATGCATCATTGTTCAGAGCCTTGCTCACAATAAATGGCCCTTCCCAAGGAGGTGATAACTTGTGCATCCCGGCGGTGCGCTGCACAAGCCTAAGGACCAGGTCCCCTTCTCGGAACTTGCGAGGATTTACTTTCCATCTATGGTAGCGCCGGAGATTCTACTGATATATTGCTGATTTGGACAAGGCCAACTCACGTGCTTCCTCGAGCAGATCGACATCATTTTCCTGGGCTTCCTTGCCCTCAGACTCGGTGTATAATGCGACTCTTGGCGAGTCATGCTCTATGTCGGTTGGCAGAACTGCCTCTGCTCCATAGACCAGGAAGAATGGCGTATAGCTAGTGGAGCGATTCGGTGTAGTCCTTAGACTCCACAATACCGCCGGGATCTCATCCAGCCAACATCTTGGAGCACGTAACAGTGGCTCAATTAACCGGGGTTTTATGCCGGATAAGACCAGCGCATTTGATCTTTCCACTTGTCCATTGGACTGCGGATGTGCAACCGATGCCAAGTCTAGCCGGATTCTCTTTTCCTGGCAAAACCGGGCAAAGGCTTCCTCGGCGAAGTTGGTGCCATTATCTGTTATAATACTATGCGGATGGCCATACCTTAGGATAATATCCTTTAGGAATGATACAGCTGTGCGGCCATCGTACTTTCTTATTGGTTTTACCTCAATCCACTTGGTAAACTTGTCCACCATCATGATGTGAGTCATGTTACCTCGGGATGGCTTGAACGATCCCACCATATCCAGGCACCACACTGCAAATGGCCATGTGATGGGGATAGTTTTGAGAGCTGACGCCGGTATATGAATTTTCTGGGCAAACCTCTGGCATCCTTCACATTTCCGGACAATGTCTTCTGCCTGCTGCAAAGCACTGGGCCAGTAAAACCCATACCGGAATGCCTTAGCCACTATAGCTCTGGAAGATGTGTGATGACCGCACTCTCCCTGATGGATATCTCGGAGAATCCTTTCTCCCTCTTCTGATTCGACACAGTGCTGAAGGACGGTGGTCACGCTTCTCTTGTACAGCTCATGGTTGATGATGGTGAAGGATTTGGCTCGCCTCTGTATCTGTCTGGCCGAGACCTCATCACTCGGTAGACTGTCGTCCAACATGAATGTCATGATGGGCTGTGCCCATGCCGGTACCGGGCAAGCGCCGAGTACAGGCTCGTCGATTTCCATTGCATCAACTGACATTACCACGCCCGATACAGGCTGGCGAGTCCCCGAGTCCTCCCAAGGAGTCCCCGAGTTGTGCCAACAGGCTTTCCAGTTTTCCAGCACCGTCGCCGAATCTTGCTGAATCTATCCGACATCCACGGAAGTCCCCGGGTCCTGCGGGACAGTCCCCGAATCCTGCTGCATACTCCCGACATCCACGTCCATCAGGACGACGTCGGGCTCTGAATTACCCGGGATAAATATTGATTCAGACTCGGGTGAAGGCTTGATTGATGGCTTGCGGAGATGCTCCAGTGATACCCCGGGTGGGATGGCCTGTCGGTATGATCCGATCTTGGACAGCATGTCAGCACTTTCATTATCTGTTCGCCGAATATGAGTGAACTCGCAACCATCAAAATATCCGGAGATCTTCTGTACATGGAACCGGTATGCCGCCATGTTGGCATCCAGGGCATCCCAGTTGCCTGATGTTTGCTGAATCACCAGATCTGAGTCACCATAACATATGATCCGGCGGATTCCAATTTCCTTGGCCACTTTGAGTCCATGGATCAGAGCTTCATTCTCTGCGACATTGTTAGATGCCGCGAAGTGGACTTGCAGAACATAGTTCAACTGGTCTTGCTTCGGTGAGGTGAGAACCACGCCGGCTCCCAGGCCCTCTTTTACTTTGGACCCATCAAAATGCATTCTCCAGTAATTGGAGTCCGGCAGAGATGGTTCATATTGCATCTCAGCCCAATCAACGAAGAAATTAGCCACTGCTTGGGATTTGATGGTATCTCTTCTCGCATATTGCGGTGCGTAAGCCGCGAGCTCGATAGCCCATTTGGCGACTCGGCCACTGGCATCCTTGTTGCTGAGGATTTCCGACACAGGGGCCGCACTTATGACAGTTATAGGATGCTCCTGGAAGTAATGCTTCAGTTTTTTGGCCGCCATGTAGACACCATAGGTCATTTTTTGGTAGTGAGGGTAGTTTTGTTTTGATGTGGAGAGCACTTCACTCAGGTAATACTTACCGTAGTTCCCTTTTCCTCTCGCTCTACCACCATTACAACACTAACGACTCGGTTAGTGGCTGCAATGTAGAGCAACATTGGCTCTCTCGGTAGTGGCGAAGCCAATATCGGCGCAGTAGCCAACATATTTTTCAGCTCGTGGAATGTCGCATCCGCTTGCGGAGTCCAGCTAAATTTATCTGATTTTTTCATTAATTGGTACAAAGGCAAAGCCTTTTCTCCCATCCGACCTAAGAAATGACTCAGGGAGGCCAGGCAACCTGTGAATTTCTGGACATCCCTGAGACATCTCAGTAGTTTCATGTTTTCTATTGCCCGGATTTTAGTCGGATTCGCCTCGATACCTCAGCTTGACACGAGGAAACCGAGTAACTTGCCTGCCGGCACTCCGAATGTACATTTATCCGGGTTAAGCTTTAGCCAGAATTTCCGCAGGTTCGCGAATGTCTCTTTGAGATCATCCAACAAGGTATGTTTTTCTTTAGTTTTGATGACTATGTCGTCGACATACACCTGCACATTTTTTCCTATCTGATCATGCAAACATTTTTGCATACAGCACTGGTAAGTAGCGCCAGCATTTCTCAGACCAAAGCACATGACACGATAGCAATAAGCCCCGTACGGGGTGATAAAGGCAGTCTTTATTTGATCAGAGGGGTTCAATGGTATCTGGTGAAAACCAGAGTACGCATCTACAAATGATAGCAGTTCGCACCCGGCCGTGGAGTCGATCACTTGATCAATCCGGGGCAACGGGAATGGGTCTTTCGGACATGCCTTGTTCAGATGGGTATAATCAACACACATGCGCCAGAAAGTGGCTGCATTCGGATCCTCCTTCTTCTTTTCTACCAGGACCGGGTTAGCCAACCAGTCCGGGTACTTCACTTCTACGATAGCGTTTGATGCGAGTAACTTGGCTAACTCGTCACTCACAGCCTTTCTTCTTCCTTCGGCAAGAAGCCGCGTAGGTTGCTTTACTGGCCTAGCATCAGGCCTGACATGCAAGGAGTGCTCAGCCAACTCCCTCGGAACACCCGGCAGATCCTGACTGGACCATACAAAGATATCCCGATTCTCACGGAGGAAGTGGATGAGCTCGCTTTCCTATTGGCTGTCCAACCCGGCACCGATGATGACGGTGTGATCCGGGTTAGACTCGTCGACGCCGATTTTCTTGGACTCCTTCACCGCCTAGAAGGTTGCAGTTTGCTGCGGGTTAGCCAGACTTGGCATACTGAGTTGAGCGGATTGGGCCAGAGCCACCACCTCATGGATTCTTGTCTTCTCCGCAGCAATCACCAGTGACTCGGCTAGAAGTGACCCAGCAGAGTCACACTCCATGGAACGCTTGTAATCACCCGAGATAGTGATGACACCACTCGGACCCGGCATTTTCATCTTCAGGTAGGCCACATGAGTGGACGCCATAAACTTGGCGAGTGCTGGCCTTCCAAGTAAGGAATGATACGGACTTTCGAGGTCCACGACCTCGAATAGCAGACTCTCAGTTCGGTAGTTGCTTTTGTCGCCAAAGGCGACATCCACCCAGACCGTGCCCATGGGTGCATGCGAGACACCCGGCACAATACCATGGAAGGTAGTTCTGCTTGGCTACATCATATTCTCGGTGATTCCGAGCTTGACCATGGTGTCCCGGTACATGATGTTGATGCTGCTCCCGTTATCAACGAGAACCCGGGTGAACCTGACATTGATGCTGGGCCCGACGAGTGTCGGATCCACCACTAGAGCATAGCCCCCTGGGTTTGGCATGACCTTGGGATGGTCATTGATGCTCCAGCTGATCTGATCCTCGGACCAGTACATGAACTTGGGCACGGTCGGCATGACCGTGTTCACCTCCATCGCACGCCGGTTCAGGCTCTGCTTGTCCGTCGGCTCGGTCACAAAGACCATGTAGCTCTGGTGGGGCTCTCGGTACTCATTCTGCCGACTCGGGCCGGCGTTGCTGTTGTAGTTGTTGTTGTTGTTGTTGGCCACCTGGTTGACATTCTCCGGCCTCGGCTGAGTGTTCACCAGTGAGAGGCGCAGGTTGGGATGCCGGACCAGCACTCGTTGGCTTGCGCTGATACCAACTGCAGTTCCGGGTAGTGTGCTGAGCCGGTCTGCTGGGATGCTTGGTGTGGAAGCTGCAGGGGCCATCCAGCATCTTCTCGTAGGTGTATCTCTCCTTGTCATCCCACTGTTTCTTGTCACCATTCCATGGCTTTTTCTCGCCGCTCCACGGCCTCTTCTCGCCGTTCCATGGCTTTTTCTCGCCATTTCACGGCCTCTTCTCCTCTGAGTTTTGGCCCCACGAGGTACCATCATCCTTCCGACGTTGGCTGCTGCCGGCATCCAATTGATCTTGGTCGACAGTGGCGACCTGATCCGACCCATACCGGTAGTCCGGCCTGTCATCTCTCCTCTTGTTGCGGTTATCCGGGCGATCGCTACGCCTGCCCGATCTGTCCCGGTCCTGAGCGGGATATCTCCTGCCCGAGTCGACCTGGGCCAGTAAAGGCTGTGTCGGGTCACCCAGGGCATAGCTGTCCGCTATTGCCATTGTCTCGGCCAAGGTGGCCGGCATCTCTCTCTGGAGTCTCTGCCAAAGCATGGAGCCATGTCGGCACCCTTGTGCAAACCATGCGATGGCCTGCGACTCAATGACTCCTTCGCAGGAGTTGCGGATTGTGCTCCACCGGGTCAGATACTCCCGGTCAGTTTCGTCTTCTCTTTGCCGGCACATCGACAGTTGCTGAGGACGATTCGGCCTCTTGTACGTGCTGGAGAAGTTGCTGACGAAAGCATCAGAGAAGTCCAGCCAGCAATCAATGTTGTTCTCCTCCAGGTTGTTCAACCAGATTCGGGCTGGTCCCTCTAGCATCTGCGGCACATACCGCACTGCCCATCTGCGGCTGCCACCAGCGATATGCACAGCGGTGACATAATCTGTTAGCCAGTCCTCTGGCTTAGTACTGCCATCATATGTCTTGGCACCCCGGGGAAGCTGGAAGTTCGGCACCGGTGCCTGCTTCATTATCCGGGGTCCAAAACATGCAGGACCCGGTGGGCCTTGCTCCTCCAGGAGTTCAGACAGATAGATTCTGTCAAGCTTGTTTCGGACGTCATGTGCTGGCAGCTGGCGGTTTCCCAGCCTAGCACCGAGTGCACCCTCAGTCGCCAAGTCTCTAAATCTTGTGTACCCGGCACGCTCCATGGCTGGGTAACCATCATCGTATCGGTCAGCGGCCTGCTCGGCATACCCGGCACCCTATCGTTCCCGAGGTGGATTAGGTGCCGGATACCGAGGTGGCTGACCCTGATTTGCCAGGTTAACCCGACTAACTCCTTGCCTGCCCGGAGCGGGTCCAGGGGCTCCCTGACCGGCATGACCTTGCCCGGCTATCTGCTTTCCGGCGTATATCGGATCATACGCCTGCAGCTGTTTGTTTTTACCAGAGTTTACACTCCGGTCACGACTTCCGCCGACATACGGCGATGAGGCTTGTCCCTTGGACACACCACCGGCACCACCATTCGAGTGAATGTACCGGGATCCACCTACATCCGGATTTGCATTCCGGAAAGCTTCATTCTGACGATTGGCGATAGCTACCAACTCGTTTACCCGGTCCTGCTGCCTACGACGAGCTTCACCGGATAAGTTGGGTAACTCGGCTGCGGCTGCCTCTGCAGCTCTAAGGTTCTTGGCGGGAGTGTTGTACTTTGGCCTATCCGCCGACACATGACTAGCAGTTCTACTAGATTTGGCTCTACCATCTCTAGCAATCTCGGCATTGAGGTCTCTACCTCGGGCACGCACCTCATCTATGCGACTAACAGGATTTGCTACTGGAGTAAAACCATGAGCCTTGTTATACTCACGGAGAGAGATGTCAAACTCTTGCCTGACTCGGGCCACCTCTAGAGCCTCCTCGAGTATGTCCTTGCGCTGCTGATCCAGCTCCGCCTGAGCCAGAGCAGCATCTACACTCGGAGCCACTGGGGTTGCCAGCTTCTCGATTACATCCTGAAGAGGACTCGGCGTTACCGGCACACGCGATGTACCGGCCTGCACCGTGCGGTTCTCCGGCCTCTCCAGTGGCGGGCGTGCCGTCCTGGTGGACCTGTTGCTGACCTCGGTCTCTCCGGCTGTGGCAATGCCGGTACCAACGACTGGAGCAGTCATCATGACCTCCACACAGCTAGCGGGGCGAGCGGTACGCCGGCCGCGAGCTGCACAGACTGCGGGAGGATCCGCAGCAACCTGCACCCTTTCGGGAAACCGGCAGGGAAGCTCGGTGGCGACGTAGACTGTGAGCGAGCCGAACTCGATGAGGCAGCCGTTCCGGGGTAGTGGCCTGCTGCCGAAACAGCCCGCGTTGTCGCTGACGACGTTGAGCGAGCCGAACCTGTGGACGAGGCCACAGAGCACGCGCTTGCCCGATGGGATGATGGAACCCGTCCGGATGAACACACCAGCCAGCGCCGCTGCTGGCTCCACGGTGGGCGCCAACTGTCGTGGTGGAGCACGGACAGATGCCATAGGTAGGCTTAACTCGGGGTCGATGGACGCTGGAGGCACCGGGGAGGGCTAGCGCGTGTAGAGACGCACACAGAAACACACACACACACGATTTTACCCAGGTTCAGGGCTCTCGTGAGGAGATAAAACCCCTACTCCTGCTTGATTGTTTATATATAGTAGATCACACTCGAGCTACACAATGCTCCTTGAGCTGAATATGAAGAACTATGAGCTTAGGGCACTCAACCGAGTCTTGGGATGGTTCCCTGACTCTCTGGTCTAGTGTGTTGTCTTATGAGGCGGAGTGTCTAGGATCTAATGAATCGTCTAGGGTCGTCCCCGTAAGAGGAGCCCCTGGTGCTCCTTATAAAGGGAAGCCCAGGGCACAAGCTAGGGCTGACGTAGATGCTGGTGTAGCCTACACTGTGGCCACGTCCGGTCTCTGACTGCTTCGGTCATCCCCGCGTGGCATGTCCAATCTATCAACTCCTGTGCACTGCTCCCTGGTACTGCTTCGGTCAGCAGCATGGAGGACTGACTCCCCATACCGTGGTCTTCGAGTCAAGGGTTAGGCAGCGCGTCCCATTGTGCCAGTGGCAGGACGCCTGCCCCGTGATTGTAGGGACAAGACATGAGCCTTGACCGCTCACCGGGATAGAGCTCCATTTCTCCCGATCCGGCATAGGCACATCAGTTACTCCATAACTCGGTTTCTCCTTCCCTGCACATAAGAAGAACAAAGAAGGCTCCGACTTATACTTTGCATGATCCGACATATGTGTATGTCGGTCAGCTCTGACCCGGTCGACTCCGAGTAAGTCTGTATGGTATGTCGGTTATCATTGACCTGGTCAACTCCGGGTCCACTCATATCTCGTCGTCTTGACCCTATCCGGGGGTTGCCCCCCGACAACAATTGTATATAATTAGAAGCTTTCATGCCAAGAAGCAACCTACACAAGGTTGAGACTAGAAAAGTATGCATGGGATAGATACTTTGGCATCATAGCTTGACTCTTATAATCACATGGTGATGAAGAAGATGAGACTTTGGCAATCATCATAGCTTGACTCTTATAATCACATGGTGAGAACACCTTCCTTATGGATGAGACAAGCCTCCAATACATATCCATTGTACCTAAAACAAAATTCAAGCACAAAATGGTTCCCAAACTCACTGGGTCCCATAGTAGTTAGATCAACTACAATATATAGGACATACTCCACATAAATATGTGCATATAGATATGAAATTGAATTTCATGCACATCTTAGCCGATTTAGGATTCCGTGGAGCATACCCTATATATTGGATCAAGAAATACTAGCATACCATAAACTATATATACTAGTAAATATGCATGCATAGACTTACAAGAAACAAACGAGATACAATTTCGACGAAAACACCAAGTAAACCAAGAAGAGAGCACACCAAAGTGTGACACAAAAAGGTTGTCCAAATTATATCAAAATCCAAATCAACACATGATTGAATCCAAAACATATCAACACATGAAGTGTGATATCAATAGGAATCGAATCAAAACAACACATGATCGATAAGACACCCATTGAAAATAAGATACCAACTAGGAGAAAAGATACCAAGAAGAGGATAATACTTGACCGGAATCAAGTAGAGTAAAATAAGGCAAAAAAAAGGTATCAAAACTCCCACAATAAATATCAATTGAAACAAATATCTATGGAGGAGATATTAAATTCCAATTAACACGAATTGAAGGTACCAAAACATAAGATAACGAATCAAATGCCAATTGAAGGGATCAAATATTGATAGATAGGATAGTGGAATGCTCCTCCAAGATTCATGCATTATCTTTGATATTTGTATTTGAATACAAAATGCACGCACAAGGGATCATTACTCTCCCTATTTTATTTACAACACTAAACACTACCAATTGAAAATTTGGATCCGTGCAAGAGGCAAGTAAGGCAATAAATAAGTCAATTCAACACAAGAGCCAATATGAGGATGAACAATAATATTCTACCACAAATGCGAATATCAATTATACAAGGACAATGAGTATAAGGAAATATTTTCCCGGTGAGTAGAGATATACAAGGTCATCCTCACAAGATAAAACATATGGTAAGGGATAAGAATTAAAACACCATATATAAAAAAATTGTTGGTAGTTTCAACTATTCAAACCAACCAGCAAGGCCATGGTTAGAATAATATGGAACAAATGGTTTCTCACATAATATATGGAAATGCACATTAGAGAAAAACCACACCAAAAAAACTCACACAAACAAGAGCCAAAGGATAACCAAAATGAGGATAACCAAAATGAAAAACTCACACAAAAGAACCGGCACCTCGCGTGGCGTCGCGGGGTTTCCGCTCGTCGGGCCGCTTCATCAAGCTCTTCGTCACCGGCACCAACGTCGTCAACAAGGCTACGGTCGGCTCACCGTGCCTCTGGCTAGCTCGGCGGATCTACGTCAACATTGCCGCCGCGCTCGCTGGTTGCTCTTGGCACTCGGGGGCTGGCGTGACCGTCGCCGCTCCCGGCGTCCGCGCCAGCTCTGCCACGTCCGGCTTTGCCCGCAACCAGTTACCCTGGATCCGGTGTCGCCTCAGTCAGCTTCGCCCAAGCCCGGCATCCTCGCCACCGGCTTCGCGCTGTGACCGGATTCGCCCGGGGGCTCGACATTGACATGGCCTCCGCGCGCTCACTCCTCATTCGTCACCGGCGCTGTGCCTGAACCCGGGGACTGCGGCGTCTGTGCCGTCCTTCCCGCTCGGCCCGGTGGCTCTACATCAACTCTGTCACCGTTGCTCGGCTATGTGTCGTCCGCGTCCGTGCGTGTCTAGGCGCATTCTGCATCCGTGCACGCCTGCGGGCGGCAGACCGGGTCAGAGGTATGACGGCCACCGAAGGATGTGGCGTCGTTGCCAGGTAAAGTAAAGTAGAGAAGCTATAGAGAAGGGCCTGTGTCGGCTTTGAGGCGCAGACCGAGATAATAGATAGAAGAAAAGAAGTGATAGATCCCGGCGGTTAGTATGTGTCGGCTGGAAAGAGTCAGCCACCAAGATAGAAGGTCTGAAGTGGTATGTCGGCGGAGTATGCTCGCCGAGCAAAAGAAGGACTCGGGTTGAGTCGGTTGAGTCGTGTCCTGGTAAAAAGCATGACCGAGTAAGATATTAACTCGGCCGAGTTTTGTGGCACCGACGTAAGCGTCATGTCAGATGGAGGTAGACCAGCTGAAATAGTTTGTGCTGAGTTAAAAACAGGTAGGTCTCGTTCGTCTTCGACTCCGTTGGACGCCCGGGCCTGGGCAACCCTGCGCTTCTCCGTTCAAGTCCGCATCAGCAAGGCAATGTAAGTAGTCACCGTGTATATGCTAGTACCAAGCATAGAGAGGATAACCTCAAAAGTTACTCGGGGACTGCCCCTTCGTATCTTGCTTAGATGTTTTCCCCGGGAACGAGATGTCTTGACCCGGGGACTGGCCGGCCAGTCAGTTTTAGGTTTTCTTCTAGATAAAAGTGACTCGGGGACTCGGTTGAGACCGAGTCTGCATCTTCATGCGTAATTCTGCTGGTTCTATCATATGCTAAAATTAAATTCATCTGTTAACAAAGTTGTTGTTAAGTTTAAATACTCTTTATAAATATGCTTGGACTAACCCGGTATGGTGGTATCGGTTCTAACCGAGTGAGTGCTCATTATCGAAATCTCGATCTTGTTGGTTATCCCGAATCGCCGTTTATGCCGGCTTGCCAAATATCACGGCATCAACCCATATCTCCGAATCGCTGTTTATGTCAGCTCGCCAAAAATCACGGCATCACCCGTTCATATCGCCAAGTATCATGGCATCGACAAAAAATGTCGGATCACCACATATCTCGGTTCGCCATGTATGCAGGCAAGGCCGGTGAACGTCATGTCCGTGATGCCAGCAAAATATGGTGGACCCCACGTCCAAAAAAACCGACATAGCCCATGTTGGCCATATGTCGATCAAACATTGCTCAGGTTGGCAATATGTCAAAACAGCCCAAGCAGGCTTTACGGAAAAACCGACATAGCCCATGCTAGCCATATGTCAATGAAACATTGCCCAGGTTGGCAATATATCAAAGCAGCCCAAGAAGGCTATATGTCGGTCCAGCTAAATGCTGCCGACACAACATTACGGTAACGCCCAAGAAGGCTAGAAACCGGTATACAATAATGCCCAAGCAGGCTATATGTCGGTCCAGCTATATGCTGCCGACATAACATTACGGTAATGCCCAAGAAGGCTAGAAACCGGTATACAATAATGCCCAGGCAGGCTATATGTCGGTTCAGCTAAATGCTGCCGACATAACGTTACGGTAATGCCCAAGAAGGCTAAAAACCGGTATATGAGGACGCCCATGCAGGCTATATGTTGGGCCAGTTAATGCTGCCAACATACGACTTCGATAAAGCCCGAGATGGCTAAAAACCAGCATATGATGATTCACAAGCAGGATGTATGACGGTCAGATTCATGCTGTTGATATACGACTTCGATAAAACCCAGAAGGCTAAAAGCCCGAGTTGGTTATAAACCAACATATGATAGTGGTCGTAAGGCTATATGTCAATTCGGCCCACGCAGGCAATATAAGCACACCGACCTAGCCCGGCTGGGTTGTATGGTTGTTCAGCCCGCGCAGGCTATACTTTGAGGACAACTCTGAGATACCATTTTTTGGTAAGACTATGCACGACTCTACGAGTCCCACATAGCCTCGGGGACTACTGTCGGGGATATAACCCCGGGTACCTCAGAGTTGGTACAGTAGAAGGAAGAGACAACAAGCGAATACGTTTAAGATAAAGGAAAAGCAGAAGAGGGCAGCCTGAGCCAACTTTGTCATGGCCCAGGCCGACATTCCAGTCGTTGATCCGGCATAGGATTATGCCGGATCCTTTAACCCGGTTGGGCCGATTCTCCACCACCGACGTACCCCACAGGCCACATCCTCTGCACCGGCTCCTCATGATGGTATCCCGCCGTGCCGACATAGGTTTATGACGGCAGCATCACTCCCGGGTCGACTCACCTTAGCCACTCATCCGGCCGGGCCGGCGCCCGGGTCACTATGCCGGGTAAGCACTGCTACCTCGGCACGCCCCAGATCTCCTTCGACCGGCATCCAGGCTGCCAAGATACTCCAGGCCGACATAGCATATGTCGGCTGACCAAGTTATCCCGGACGGCCCGCTCTTCGCTCCCGAGCCCGGGCCGACATACGAGGCAGTTCATCACTCCATGACCGACATAGACGCCCACCAATGGCACAGTCTATGTCGGTTCTCTTCATCGACTACTCTCCACAGATGCCGGGTCTTGGGACGCCCCTGGCTCAGACCGGCATAAGCTCCCTCGACAAGTACAAGATACCCCTGCCACACGGAACAAGTCAAAGACGGTGGCATGGCCACAGTGCCTGTGATGTGACGACAGTACGTGTCCATGACGCGTGCACAGTGCGGACAAGACCCCAGTAGTCAATTCCGGCAACAGTGAAGCACCCATGCCGTGCATAGTGTCCGTGGGCCACCTCTTGTCCCCTGGGCTCCCCTTTATAAGGAGCACCAGGGGTAGCGCATAAGGCACGGCGGAGGGCACCCGACCCGGTCCGGGTCTCATTCCCTTTGCTCCCTTACGAGCCTCCTTCCTCCTCTATAGAAACAGCTCAAGGAGCACCTTGTAGCTCTCATATACACCACTTTATACAGATCAGACAAGCAGGAGTAGGGGTTTTACCTCCTCACGAGGGCCCCGAACCTGGGTAAACCGCGTGTGTGCTTCATCGTGTGTGCGTATTCCTACGCATAATCCCTCCCCGAATCCTCTAGCGTCCATCGGCCCCTAACTCAAGCCTACCCCTAGGCATCTGTCGTTCACCACGACGACATGTATGCAATGATCATGTTTGTAATCTTTCATGACTTGCATGTCGATGAGTACGGCAACCGGCAGGAGCCATATGGTTGTCTATTATTTTATGTGACCTGCGTGTCATTGAATCACCATGTAATTGCTTTACTTTATCGCTAAGAGTAGCAATAGTTGTAGTTGCAATAGTTGGTGATGGCAACCATGGAGGAGGCGCCACAATGTCGGTGATGATGGAGATCATGCCGGTGCTTTGGAGATGGAGATCAAAGGCACAAGAAGAAAAGGCCATATCATATCACAATTTTAAATTGCATGTGATGTTAATCCTTTTATGCACCTTATTGTTATGCTTAGATGTGATCGCGATGGTAGCATGATAAGGTGATCTCTCACGTTAATATCAAGATGTGTTCTTCCCTAGTATGCGCCGTTGCAAAAGTTCGTCGTTTTGAGACACCACGTGATGATCGGGTGTGATAGACTCTACGTTCGCATACAACGGGTGTAAGCCAGATTTACACACGCGGAAATACTACGGTTTACTTGACAAGCCTAGCATGTACAGACATGGCCTCGGAACACAAGAACCAAAAGGTTAAACACGAGTCATATGGACGATATGATCAACATGGTGATGTTCACCTTTGAAGCTACATCATTCACGTGATGATCGGTCGTGGTGTAGTGGATTTGGATCATGTGTCACTAAACAACCAGAGAGATGTTGAGTTTAGTGGGAGTTCATGAAGTAATTTTGATTAAGATGAACTAAAATTATCATAAACAAAAGTCCTAACGATGGATCATGGTCGACTACGGTAGTCTGTTCGTTGCTAAAGGACTACGTCTCGATGGGTGAAACTTTATCGATTGGTACCTGCTTTTGTGTAAAGTCCTACATGCCAATGACTTGCTTAACTTGCTAGAAGAACCAATAGGAGATAAACCCAATTTTTCTGTAAGCTATGAAGACTACATGGAGTGGTTTTGAACCACCTACTTGAAAGTCAAGTAGATGATGTGCACCTTCATGAATTCTAACCTAAGTAGACAATTCAATAACTTGATTGCAATGGAGATTGTTGATGAGCTGAAAAATAGTTTTTCAGCACAAGTTAGAATTGCATGGTTCGAATGTCTGACTGAGTTTCTTTCACACAAGATGGAAGAAAACACTTTCTTGGAACTACACCTGAGGAAAATGCATAAGATGTATTATACTCTGGCGGATGTTTGGAACCACGAGATGAATGACGATTTCACGATAGATGGGGTGATGCGCTTGTTTTTTCCCAGCTTCAAGAATTATGTCGGAGACTATGTCATGGCAAGGGATTTGATCACTTTCTATGAATTTGTGTCTCGGCTGCGTCATGTCAAAGTGGAACCCATATCAAGAGAAGTTGACAATGCAGAAAGTATATAGTGATATACAAGTTATAAGTGTTTAAGTCCAAATTGCAATTGTGGCGGTTTCGATAAGTATTTGATACTCATTCTGTTTTATGAAAACAGAACCTGCTACTTGAGATTTGCATAAAGGATATGGGAAGACGTTGCGGAATGATGGCAATCAAGGAGTTGATGCTGGCAACGATCTACTTCTACATTTATCGTTTTTTATTAGAGGATTTGAATGAGTTTTTGTAATCGAATTGAGTGTGATCTTTAAATTAGTGTGTCTCGGTTTGTGAGACGGTTATTCATGTTAAAGACAAGTGGTTGTTCTATTTTCATGAATAATTCTTTTTGATGATCACGTTTCGATTATGAGATTATTGTCCTTATCTAAACGATGATTAGTTAAACATTTATAAAATATGTGACATACTAAAGATATCCAAAACTTAATAATGACAATTGTTTTAGTCGTGCTAAATATTGAATAAACATTTTGATGTTTTATCAATGCGCCTTATTGAAGGAGTATGACTAAAATGCCACCCTTTGGAAGAGTGACAGGAGTTGCCGGAAATAAACACAAGTGTTGGTTGTATTTTCAGCGAATGTTAAATGTCATTATTTTGTGCGCTCCATCATAAATGATATGAGTGAATATATGTATTTGTTCGAGTTATGATATTTGATGAGATCAAATAAAATTTTGGAGTTTAGGATATTAAGTTAACAAGAAAATTGAGTCTTTTTTATTTGATCAAAAGAGACAAAATATTTGAGTTATATGTTAGTATGTGGACTTGTGAGAAGTGTTATCACAAATTACAATGTTTAGAATATTTCAAAGGCGTTTGATATATCCTAAGATATCGTAATCACGCACTATCCGATATTGTGTGGTCTCAAAGAAGGGTTTTACTTCGGGGTTTGATAATAGCATTTAGATTTATTTGATAAACACTCTGTTTAGAAATAAGGATCTATATGTGATTCGCATAAATTTTTCATATGAGTTATGAGAAAAGGTGGTTTCATTAATTATGAGATAATTAGAGACTATTGCGAATAATGTTGTAGTATATTCATAAGTGTGACTATGAATGTGATTCCACAATATGAGACTAAAAGCGGCAAACCAATTTGTTGGTTGTGCTAAGTGTTTTAGTGGTTTATCGTGAAAAGGTTTCATTGATAAAAGAATTGATGAAATAAATCGAAAAGCTGAAACCTTGCTTGTTCATGTATCGAGTGGCACATATGTAAAGTGCTATGTTGGTTAAAACTTGACACATGAAGGAATTAATGATGGTGATCATTGAATTTCGGTTTAGCTTGTCTAAAGAAAAGTAGGATTCAAGAATATAAAATTTTGTCAGGTTACAAAATAATATTCATGATTTACTTGTCATGTTTCAGAAACAAGACATACCTACGAAACTACAAGGAAGAAATAGAAGCCTTAAATACGAAAGTGACTAAGAGTCATTCTATATTAAAGTTTAAATCACAAAGTAATTGTTGCTTGATTTTGTGAAAGTGATGTTTCACATATTTATTCCTCAAAAGGGTTTTGAAGAGAATAAATAAAACTTAAAGCTAGCAAAGTACTAGTGTTCGTATATGAGTTCTCGATTTAAAAGTTAATTAAGATTTTGGAGGTGTCCAAAATATCGAGAAAGTGCATAAGAAACTGAGTGGGATCTAATTAAGATATGTGGTGACATATATTAAGTTAGAGCAGAAACTATTTTTCCAAGATCAAAATATGTGTTGACATATGTTTGAGTGGGAGCTAGTTAATCATGGTCAAATATAGAGATAACATATTTCTGAGTTGGAGCCAAAGTGGTTTCACAATTTAATATGTGTATGGTGTATATTTGAGTGGGAGTTTACAACATATTGTTTATATGAAATGGAGATTTCATAAATGTTGTAAATATTTCAGGAACCAAACGCATAACTTGTGAAGTGAATTTGAATGTCAAATATCTATGGAGATAGATGCGTATTTTGTCGATAAATGAGTCAGGATGTTTTAGCCTAAATTTTTGAAGGAGTTCAAAATGGAACAAGTGGAGAAGTGTTCATTACTTGTTGAAGATAGCTGAAACATAAAGTTTTTTTCGATACAAAATAATGGTTGGAGGATATGTTAGTATTCGCTATAAATTGTTCATAGGTCTAAACATATAAGAACCATAATTTTTTTTTGTATTTGACGATATGTGACCTAAGTTCTTGGTTAGAAGAACGTGTTAGAAATGAGGAGTCATTTCAACATAGAGATGAGATAATTGAATCTAGAGATTGGTAGACTTGGTTGAAGTCATGACACCAAACTAGATTGGAAATATCATAAAGGCAGAAGCGCAGCGAAAGCATGATCGGAAATATCGAAGTGAAAAGTATAGCATTGTCGATTTGTGAGTCTACAACATATAGGAGTATATGATTAATTCAAGGATTAAAAGATATAATATTTTGGTTTGAGAAATTTTGTTTCAAGATTGAGTGAGTTCCGGGTGCACATACTATGTGAAAGTTCTTTTGACTGATCATATGTGATGTAGGCATAAAAGGGAAACGAAAATCTCACTCTATAACCAAACATATTATATTCATCATATGATGATGAGGTTTATCATGCGATGATAGGAGGTTTATCATGTGATGATAAAGTGATGTCAAAGTAGGTGACATTGACGTTTTGCAAAGAACATAAAGAACTGTATAGTACAGAACATGGACAGAACCTCTTCCACGAGCAAACATGATCAGCACTGAGACTCCATGGGTGTTGGATCGGGAAAATGTAAACTAGATTATTGACTCTAGTGCAAGTGGGAGACTGTTGGGAATATGCCCTAGAGGCAATAATAAAATGGTTTATTAGCATATTCATGTTTATGATAATAGTTTATTATCCATGCTATAATTGTATTAACCGGTGTCGGAGATTGTCCCCAGGAACTAGGGGTGTCTCCAAGGTATCGTGTAAGGGGCTGAACACGGAGTCAAACAATCCACAACGGGCTCCGGCGACGGTGCTCGTCAGGCTCGCTGCGGACGACACTGCAGAGATTGACACGAGGTATTACCCAGGTTCAGGGCCCTCTTGTGGAGGTAAAACCCCTACGTCCTGCTGTGGTGTATTGCACTGCTTGGAGAGTTACAGTACAAGGGGAGAGCTTGTCGAGCTCAAGGTGGCTAACAATGGCTACTTACTGATCTTCAGATCTAGGGTTAGGGTTTGCTAGAGCTGCACCAACCCAAGATCCAACCAGGAATCCCTTACCCCTTGCTTGGGCGTGCTCCTCCTCCTTTTATAGGCGTCCTGGACCTCTTCTGCCCAAACATTTGGGCGGGAAGGGTTACCACATGGCGACGAAGGAGGAGGCGCGGTGCATGATAAAGGTGAAGTCCACCATAAAGGTAAAGCTCGTGGACGCGGTCCACGGCAGGGGGACGGCATCACCAAAGCTGAAAAGGGGCACCGACCAGCTGGACGGTGGGCTGGCGCTTGCCGAGGTGGGAGGTGACCCACGGTGACGTCGTCCTTGGAGCGTAGCTGCAGACGGTCTCTTTATCACCAAAGTGGCAAGTCTTGGAGCTCCTTTGCTTGGTGCAGTCTGGTTGACTGCTTTATACATGGGAATGGCAACTATGACGCTGGCGTCACCACGCGCTGGCGCGCCCGTGACTCTGCGGAGTGTGCAGAGCCCATGTGCGCTCTGCCGCGGAGGCAGAGCTGGCTTCATGAGGAAGGAACCTCGCCAGGCTTGAAGAGCCTCACCAGGCTTGGAGAGCCTCGCCAGGCTTGAAGGGCCTCGCCAGGCTTGGAGAGCCTCGCCAGGCTTGGAGAGCCTCGCCAGGCTTGGAGAGCCTCGCCAGGCTTGAAGGGCCTCGCCAGGCTTGGAGAGCCTCGCCAGGCTTGGAGAGCTTGAAGGGCAGCCTCACCAGGCTTGGAGAGCCTCAAGGGCCAGGTCCTTAGCAGAATCTGGGGCAGACTCCAACGTGGCTTGGAGAGCCTCGCCAGGCTTGGAGAGCTTGAAGGGCCAGGTCCTTAGCAGAATCTGGGGCAGACTCCAACGTGGCTTGGAGAGCCTGGACCTTGGTGAGATCTTCTGAAGAGTGTCGTGGGCCCTGGCAGGCCGGCTCGTGGTACCCTGGTTTCCACTACGCCGACAGTAGCCCCCGGGCCCGCGATGGGCACGCTGGAGTCCATTGGGCGTAGGCGAAGCGTCGCGGGCCCAAAAACAGCCTGTCTGGCCCGAGACACGCGGGGCGCGACGGCTGCGCCGGTACTTGTTGACGAGGTTGGTCGATGTAGAGACGAAGGCTCCACAAGCTTGGGGAGCACCCTGGCGTCGTTGTGGCACTTGTGACGCCCACGGCTGACGGGCCATGGTGCGCAGCTACCCCTCCTCCTGCGGATGAACACCGCGAGGAGAGGGAGGTTGAAGAGGCGGCGACCGAGGCCGTGAAGACGCCGGAGAGGCCTGCCGAGGCCGCGGCGAGAGCGGCCGCGGCAGGAGGGGATGACGAGCCCGAGGCCGCGGCGGGAGCGGCCTCAGCAGGAGGGGCCGACGAGCCTGAGGCCGCCCAAGGTGCCTCGACAAGCATCCAGGCTTCTGCGCCCCGCGACGGTGCGGGGACCTTGGAGGACGAAGAAGCTGCCGCTTGAGCCTTCCTGTAGCTAGGTGTGCATGAGGCACAAATTAACTTAGTTTTGCTTGTAATGCCTTGTTGTAAGGACTTGAAAGCACTTGCGTGTGCCCCTCGGGAGACTTTTTATTTCCTGTCTCATGTCTTTTCCGCTCTACGTCTTAGGACCCTTCTCTTAGCGCTACACCCACCGCCGCTTCGGTATGTGAGAGTCAGGGCTCCACAAGGCCGGGGGGTGCATGAGGCTTCGAGAGGTAAGGGCTCCCGAGACGCGATGCTCGGGGCTCCCCTTTGACGCGCAAGCAGCCCATGAGGCGTAAGAGAGAAAAAGAGGCTCGAGGGACGAAAACCAGCGAATGCCCCTCGGGAGGCTTTTTATCTCCCCTTTCATGTCTTTTTCGCTCTACGTTTTAGGACCCTCTCTTAGCGCTACACCACCGCCGCTTCGGTATGTGAGAGTCAGGGCTCCACAAGGCCGGGGGGTGCGTGAGGCCTCAAGAAGTAAGATCTCCGAGGCGCGATGCCTGGGGTTCCCCTTTTACGCGCAAGCAGCCCATGAGGCATAGGAGAGAGAAAAAGAGGCTCGAGGGACGAAAACCAGTGAAAGGAAATTTAACCAAGTGTTGGACTTAGCTTCGCGAGCCATTTTTGCTTGAAGAGGGTGTTGGTTCCCTGATGAGGCGTTTTGCCTTGGAGAGGGTGTTGGTTCCCTGGAGAGGCGTTTTTGCCTTGGAGAGGGTGCCTGAGGCTTGTTTTTGAACCTGCTTTCCTGCGTTTGGACAGATAGGCATACCCAGAAGCAATACATAGCTAGATAACTTAAGCGTGCTCGTAGGTTCCTTCATGTGTGTCTTGCGAGGGGAACAGGCACCAAGGTCCTTGGTGAGTTGACGTGCACGGGAGCTGGTCCATGAGTTCAGAGCTCCTTAGGAGTTGACATGCATGAGAGCTGACCCGCAAGTTCAGAGCTCGGATCCCTTGGGTTTGAGGCGCTGCCGGGATGCTCCCGTGGCATGGCACCATGCTAGCCCCCGCTCGTGAGATACACAGGAGGGATCGTACGAGCGAGAATAAACAGCAATATCATAACAGCTTACCGAAGCCGCAAAATATGCTGGCGCGATGCGCAAAAGTTCAGTATGACCCGAAGTAGTTGTTCATTACACTGGCGTGGCCAGTAGTAAAAAATCCGCCATGTCAGGCATGGGGTTCCACATTCAGTGGCTGAGACTCTCGCGGCCCGAGGCGACGCATGTAAAGAGAGCTCAGAGAGGGGGCCCCTATGCGGGGGTGGCTTTCATTGAGCCTGCGGTCCACCATGTCCGGCATGGGGATCCACCTCGCCAAGGCATGGTGCTTGAAGAAGTCACCTTGCCGAGGCGTGGTGGCTTGGGAGTCTTCTCGAACGGCCCCAGGCAACGTATAGTAGAGAGGGGAGCCCGAACTTTTTCCTCGTGGAGGATGTGACCTTGGCCACGATGTTTTTACCGTGGCTGCACGGGGTGGCTGTCACGGAGAGGAAGCCTTGACGTTTTTACCGTGGCTGCACGGGGTGGTCTCCAGTGAGGACCGGGGCCTCGCGAGGGGATCAACCTCGTGAAGGCCGGCGCCTTGGGAGAAAGGCCGGAGCCTGGACGTTTTTACCGTGGCTGCACGGGGTGTCTCCGGCGAGGACCGGGGGCCTCGCGAGGGGATCAGCCTCGTGAAGGCCGGCGCCTCGGGAGAAGGCTGGAGCCCGGACATAGGTGGCGCGAGCCCCCAAGCCTTGACGAGAAGGCCGGGGCCTCGGCGAGGGGTGACGCAAGCCCCCCAGAGGCTGCACGATTTGGCAGTCATGCGGCGACGAGGCGTGCGAAGCAGCACGGTTGTCGTGAGGAGGAGCCGCCATTGGAGCTGGTTGCGGTGGAGCTGGAGCAGGCGCGGGATGAAGAGGAGGTGCGGGAGGAGCGCCGTGCGCTACGTCTCCCACACGCCCTGAGAGAACCAGGGAGTGGGACGGTGCAGGAGCGGCGGCGCGAGCGGCGACGCCAGCGGCACCGACGAGCTCGGAGAGGCGATGGAGCCAGGCTTCTTGAGCCTCCGGCGTGGGACGGTACCGCAGCAGCTCCTGCGCCATGAGAAGCGCAGTTGCTGGGCTGGGCGCAGGGCGGCCCAGCGAGGAGGCAGCACCGTCCCGTGACGGGCGCAGGGAGGAGGCCTCCTCTTTGCCGAGGTCGTCCTCAGCGTGGTCGATGTCGTCGTCCTCCGGGTGCTCGACGCGGGGCTCGGGGTCGACGCGGCGCGGCGGAGCGGTGCTCCCGCGCGGGCGGCCGCGCGGGTTGCCGGCAGAAGGAGCGCTGGCGGCGCTGGCCGTCCGGCGAGCGAGACGTTCGGCACGAGAACCGGCCATGGCTGTGTCGAGGATGTAGACGCGCCTCAGCCCCCTACCTGGCGCGCCAAATGTCGGAGATTGTCCCCAGGAACTAGGGGTGTCTCCAAGGTATCGTGTAAGGGGCTGAACACGGAGTCAAACAATCCACAACGGGCTCCGGCGACGGTGCTCGTCAGGCTCGCTGCGGACGACACTGCAGAGATTGACACAAGGTATTACCTAGGTTCAGGGCCCTCTTGTGGAGGTAAAACCCCTACGTCCTGCTATGGTGTATTGCACTGCTTGGAGAGTTACAGTACAAGGGGAGAGCTTGTCGAGCTCAAGGTGGCTAACAATGGCTACTTGCTGATCTTCAGATCTAGGGTTAGGGTTTGCTAGAGCTGCACCAACCCAAGATCCAACCAGGAATCCCTTACCCCTTGCTTGGACGTGCTCCTCCTCCTTTTATAGGCGTCCTGGACCTCTTCTGCCCAAACATTTGGGCGGGAAGGGTTACCACATGGCGACGAAGGAGGAGGCGCGGTGCATGATAAAGGTGAAGTCCACCATAAAGGTGAAGCTCGTGGACGCGGTCCACGGCAGGGGGACGGCATCACCAAAGCTGAAAAGGGGCACCGACCAGCTGGACGGTGGCTGGCGCTTGCCGAGGTGGGAGGTGACCCACGGTGACGTCGTCCTTGGAGCGTAGCTACAGACGGTCTCTTTATCACCAAAGTGGCAAGTCTTGGAGCTCCTTTGCTTGGTGCAGTCTGGTTGACTGCTTTATACATGGGAATGGCAACTATGACGCTGGCGTCACCACGCGCTGGCACGCCCGTGACTCTGCGAAGTGTGCAGAGCCCATGTGCGCTCTGCCGCGGAGGCAGAGCTGGCTTCGTGAGGAAGGAACCTCGCCAGGCTTGAAGAGCCTCACCAGGCTTGGAGAGCCTCGCCAGGCTTGAAGGGCCTCGCCAGGCTTGGAGAGCCTCGCCAGGCTTGGAGAGCCTCGCCAGGCTTGAAGGGCCTCGCCAGGCTTGGAGAGCCTCGCCAGGCTTGGAGAGCTTGAAGGGCAGCCTCACCAGGCTTGGAGAGCCTGAAGGGCCAGGTCCTTAGCAGAATCTGGGGCAGACTCCAACGTGGCTTGGAGAGCCTCCCCAGGCTTGGAGAGCTTGAAGGGCCAGGTCCTTAGCAGAATCTGGGGCAGACTCCAACGTGGCTTGGAGAGCCTCTCCAGGCTTGGAGAGCCTGGACCTTGGTGAGATCTTCTGAAGAGTGTCGTGGGCCCTGGCAGGCCGGCTCGTGGTACCCTGGTTTCCACTACGCCGACAACCGGAAACATAATACATGTGTGGAATATAAACAACCAGTTGTCCCTAGTAAGCCTCTACCAGACTGGTTCGTTAGTCAAGAGATGGTTAGAGTTTCCTAACCATGGACTTGTTATAGTCACTTGATAACGGAGTCATATCATTAGGAGTAATGATGTGATGGACAAGACCCGATAATAAAGAGTTGCAATTGATCGTGTCACACAGTTTTCATTGCCAATGCTTTTAGTATGCCAAGTATAGTTTCCTTAGACCATGAGATTATGTCACTCCCGTTTACCGGAGGAATGCTTTGTGGACATCAAACGTCACTTCTTAACTGGGTGATTATAAAGGTGGCTTTCAGGTATCTCCGATGGTATTTGTTGGGTGACATGAATCAAGATTGGGATTTGTCCTTCCTTGTGACGGAAAAGATATCTCTGGGCCCTCTCGGTAATATAGCATCAGAAAGGTTGCAACCATGTGATTAAGTGTTAATCACGGAGATCCTATATTATGGACGAGTAAAGAGAATTTGCCAGGTAACGAGATAGAACTAGATATGGAGATATCGACGATCAAGTCTCGGGTAAATTAAATATCGGTGAGACAAAGGGAATCGTATACGAGATTAAGAATCTCCGGCATCGTGGTTCAATCGATAAGGAACTTCGTTGAATATGTAGGAGTCAATATGGGAATCCCGGTCCCGCTATTGATTATTGATCGGATCATGTCTGCATGTTCTCGAACCCGTAGGGTCACACACTTAACGCTCCGATGTAGCTAGGGTTTGCGATGAGATAATTGATGGAATGAACGAATGGTGATTCGGAGTCTCGGATGAGATCCTAGATTCCGGAGGAGTCCAGAGAATAAGATTCATATAAGGAAAGTGGTTTCCGGAGGTATCGGAAAGGTTCCGGAATATTTAGGTAGGGTACCGGAAGGGTCTAGAAAGTTCTAGAGGAGTCTAGAAGTTGGGCCCACATGGACCAAAGGGGTGCAGCTAGCCACGTGGGCCAGCCGCACCAAACAAAGGCCCATATGGGCCAATCCGGCTAAGAAGGGAGGGGGCCGAGTCCTAGTTGGACTAGGTGGCCGGCCCTCCCTAGATGGAAGGGGCCCAAGCCCGAATCCCTTTGGGACTCGACTTGGAGGCCAAGTCGGCCGGCCCCTCTAACACTAGCCGCCACCTATAAAGAGGAGGGGAAGGAGGGGGTGCGGCACACCCTTGTCCAACCCTAGCCGCACCCCTCCACCTCCATATGCCGCGCCACCCCTAGATCCCTAGGGCTGCCGCACTCCACCTCCCAAGCCGCACCACCCCTATGCCCTAGGGCTGCTGCGCCTCCTCCTCTCCCTCTCCTCTTGCTTGGCTTGGCGAAGCCCTGCTCGCGGATATCTACATCATCAACACCACCACAACCGTCGTGGTGTTGAGATCTGTCTAGCCACTCACTCCTTGCTTGCGGGATCAAGAAGGCAGAGTCTACATCGAGCCGTACGTGTGGATACCACAGAGGCGCTGCTCGTGCGGTGCTCCATCAGATTGGATCGCATGGATAATACATCTCCTCGCGACTAGATGAGTCTAGTTGCGGGGATCGACAGACCAACCCCTGCATCGACAAAAGGCTTTGTTCGTTCTTCGAGGGTAAGAGATTGGATCTCATCTTCGCTACCTCCGTCTAATAGATCTAGATCCTTGGGGTCTCTTCCGCTTGTTACGTAGGAAAATTTTTGTTTTCTATGCAACGACCCCTTCAGTTGTTGGATTTGAATCCAAGTCCACTCTTGTCATTGGGGGATTGTTGCACACTCAACATGTTGTCAAGTGCACTCTTCCCTTCATGACGCTTTTCCAAGTCTTTCTTCAAAGAAGTGACTTGGGCCTTGAGGTCTTTTATTTCCTCTACATGGTTAGTGGCAACAAAAGCACTAGAGGAAGTAGAAGCTTCATTGTTAGAGCAACAAGGCAATAAAAGTAATTCATCACATGATGTACCAACATTTTGAGTGGATGAACTACAAGGACTAGCACATGGCAATATAGCATTTTTAGTTAAAGTTGTGCTATTATCCACATGAGGCTCACAAGATGTTACCTTGGTAGTGATAGCCTCATGAGCTAACTTTAGACTAGCATAGGATGCTAGAAGATCATCATTAGAGCTAGATAGATTTTCATGACTTTCTTCCAACTTCCCATACTTGCTAGTTAGCAACTCAAGTTGAGCCCTTAGCTCAACATTCTCCTTCAAAATAGATGCTTCACAAGAAGTGGAGTTAGTAGCACAAGCATCATTAACATTAGGTATGGAAGAAGACAACATGGAAAGCTCTTCCTTAAAGCTAGCATTTTCCTTTTTCGTGACTTTATATTTAGCATGAGCATGGTCACGTTCTTTAATGATTTTAGCAATTATTTCATTATGAGACTCCTCAATAGATTCTAGTTTCTCCTCGAGAGAAGCCCGAGTCTCTTGCTCTTCCTCAAGAGCATCTTCTAACGATGCCTTTTCCATAGCATCATCTCTTTCAATCTTACCCTTTTCTTCAAGGCTTGCTTCCAAAGCCTTAATTATAAGCACATGCTCAATTAGGGTTTCCATAATTCAAAGAGGATAACATGAGCATTTTTATTTTTAGGAAGGGCATTTAGAATCATTAGACCTTTCTTATGAAAGGATTCATCATCATCATCCACATCATCTTCTTCATCATTATTATCATTATCATTATCATCACTAGTAGAAGATTTAGCCATAAGGCAAAACATGGTTGATGAAGAAGAGCAGTTAATTTTTGAACTAATCAAGTTCACATCTTGTTCCATAGCTAATTGGGTTTCCTCTACATTATTATTCATGCAAGAGTTAGAGGGAACACAAGCATTTTTATCATGGCAACAAGATAAAGCAAGCATATCATCATTAGATTCATACAAGCAATTTTTAGATGATATGCACGGACTATCAACACTAGCATGTATGACATTTATAGTGCTATGTGTGTTTAGGTCCAAAGATGAAGCATTGCAACAAGATAGAGATAAAGGATCATCAACAATGAGCTCACTATCCAAATTGCAAAACCTATCACTACTCACCACCACATTTCGGTGAAGTAGACGAAGATGAGAACTCATCACGGCCGGAGGTGGAGGAAGAACAATCATCCTCAATAGTGTTGGACACTCCATATTTATCTTGAAGCTTGGTCCAAAGCTCATGAGCGTTCCGAAGATGCATGATTGACTCAAAAACTACAACACTCACAAATTTGCAAAACTCATTAGAAGCTAGAGCATCTAGATATAAGTTTTTCTCATCCTCTAAAGTCGTACTTTCATAATCCTTTGGAGGAGAAAAAACTATATCTAAGATACGCTCAATATTGGGGTCCAAGACCCGTAAGTGACTAAGCATATAAGTTTTCCAAACATTAAAATTTGTGCCATCGAATATAAAAGTGTGATCATGCACTAATCATCTAAACGACATCTTTACTCTCTAGGCGGTATATCCAAACAAGAGAGCCCAGGCTCTGATACCAATTGAAAGAACAAACGATGCCGAGATGTCGCCTAGAGGGGGGTGAATAGGCGATTAAAACTTTTCCGGTTTGAGGCTTGATAATGGCGGAATAAAACTATGTTTTTAAATTAACAAGCCAACAACCTAATTATACTAGGTTCACCTATGTGCACCAACAACTTATGCTAAGCAAGGCAAGCAACAAGGTGATAGCAAAATATAAAACTTCAAGCATGAAGGCTATCACAATGTAAATTGCATAAGTAAATAGCTCGGGTATAGGAATAACCGAGGCACGCGGAGACGAGGATGTATTCCCGAGTTCCTCCTTGTTAAGGGAGTACGTCTCGTTGGAGGGGTGTGAGCGCGCCACAAGAGGCCTACTCAAAACGCCACAAAGGTCTCACCCTATTCTCTGATGAACCGCACCCAAGGGTTTGGTTCACCTTCCACTATCGAATCCTTCAGGCGGAATCCGGAGCTTTTACAACGATCTTGGGACACACACCCACAACCAAATTGGGGGGTCCCAAATCTTCCCGAAGCTTCACAACTCGAAGTCTTCGTGGTACCACCAACCGTCTAGGGAACACAATGCACCCAAGAGGCACAAGCTCTTGGGAACACAATGCACCCAAGAGTAACAAGCTTCTCAACTTCAATCCCATGAATCTTCGTGGAGAGCACAACCCAATGCAACTAATCCAAAAGGCAAGAACACACTAAGTGGTCAAATCCTTCTCTCCGAAATCCAACCAAAGCAACTAATGCTATGGAGGGATTTAAGAGGAAAAACAAGACGATAAACACAAAGCAACCCCAAAATCTAGATCCAACGAGTTCCCCTCACTTAGAGGAGATTTTATTTGGTGGAAGAATGGATCTAGATCTCCTCTCTCTCTTTCCTCTAATTTGAGGCAAGAATCATGGAGGGAAGAGGAGGAAACGAGCTCTCAAAGATGTGCAACAATGGAGGAGAGAGGAAAAAGAGTTCTAAAAAACAATGGGGAAGAAGGCCCCTTTTTAATAGGGGGCTCCAAAAAGGAGCCATTGGAGAAGAAAAAAGGAAAAAAAAAACAGCAGCCTGGCAGTCCGGCCTGCACCCGGACAGGCCGGTCGGGACAAACAAGCAGCGAACGCACAGGCCAGAGGAGCCGGCCTGGAGATGGCTTTGGGCCGGCCTGGGCCGGTCAGGCAGCACGCACTGGGCCGGTAGGCTACCCGAAGGTCCCGGCCTGGGGACGGCCCGACCGGCCAGTCTGGCCTTTCTTTTTCTTTTCTTTTTAAATTCTATCTAAACAACATCCGAAACTGAAAACGTGATATCTTTCACCCACGAACTCTGTTTTCGATAATCTTGGACTCGTTGGATTCGTCACAATGAGCACTACAAGATTATGCAGAGAAACAAATAGTCCAACAAGATATTATAAAAACAAATGGGGGAAAGGTTAAACCTCTATTTTCGCAAACCGGAAATGCTATAACTTTTGCAAATGAAGTCCAAATGACGTGAAACCAATTTTGTTGGAAAGAGGACGACAAATGCTACCCTTGGAAATGTAGCAAACAAGCAATGGAGATTTTGCAAAGAAATGGAAGAGAGAAACCTTCCGCATGGATGAACCGGCAAAATCTCCAATACCGAAAACGCAATAGAAGACGCATATGAAAACCGTTTTCGGTGAACTTAGCCTTGTCATGACAAGCACGACAAGCACCAAGACCACACCACGATAAGAGCCAAATAAGAACCAATAAAGATGATTGCAAGGATGCAAAGGTTTCTGCTCTCTACGACGATATGATCAAGATATTCGGTCGAGAGCCCCTCTTGATAGTACGGCTATCTATCCTATAACCCGGTTTCTCAACTAACAACATGAGACCGGTAAAATAGAAACCCTATCAAGATCATACCTTTTCCTTGCGCTTAGTCCACTTGTAGTCGATGAAGACGATCTTCATCTCCTCAAGACGAACCACCTTTCTTGATTGCGCTTCGCTAGGTGAAGACTCACATGATTGCTCTCCCATAAACCAATATGGGACAATATGGGAGAGGCACTATTCGGCATATCTTCACTTGGACTTGAGTGTTGATCAACTCGCACTTAGCCTTGATCAACACATACTCTTCTTCCCTTAGCCTAGTCTCCAACAAATGGAGATCAAGAAAACATATGGACACACCTACAAGTAGCTCAATACAAACATTAGTCCATAGAGATTGTCATTAATTACCAAAACCACACATGGGGGCAACCATGCACTTTCAGATGGTTTACGGCCTCACTTGAACCAAACCTGAGAGTGGCTTAAGAAAAATATAAATATAACTCACCATTCTCCTCCGCACAATGAAAATCTGAGAAATCAGCTCAAACATTGGTTTGTGGTGAAACAAAGGAGAAAGTGGAATGTACTCCTTTCTCTAAAACCAGCCACTCTCACAAGTCTAAAATCCTTGCTTGAAATGGGGGACTAGCTAGTTTCTTTATTGTGAAGTCGTTGATGAAAGCATGCATGTCTCAAAACTGTTTTACTTCTGTCAAAACTCAAAAAAAAATAAAAGCTCTAGCACATGATTAATCCCAGCTTCCCTCTGCGAAGGGCCTTTCTTTTACTTTTATGTTGAGTCAGTCTTCCTCTTCCTTCTTAACCCCCTCAAGCAATCACTTGGTATCAACTTTGGTTCATGTTTTACTTCATGTTGTCTTTGTGTCTAACTGTGAAACTTTGTATTGACTTTATCTTGAGAAAAACAAGTTGCAAGTTGAAGCTTTTTGCTAAAAACTTAAATCTTCCTTTGTGTTGGCCAAACTCGTTTGTTGAATTAATATTGCTTTGTGAGATATCAATCATTGTCAAGTGTTATGCTTTTAAATCTCCAAAGTGCTATTTTCTAGTTAATTCTTCCTTAGATGTTACACCTGGTTAATCACTGTTGTTTCATTCAATGAACCTTTGTTTTGGATCAATGCATTCAGTTCATATGCTTTAAATGATATATGATCAAGATTGTGATTGGTAGCATGTCACTTCAAAAATTATTTTGTTATCACTTACATACTCGAGAACGAGCAGGAGTTAAGCTTGGGGATGCTGATACGTCTCCGACGTATCTATAATTTTTATGTTCCATGCTTGATTATATATTAGTGCCACATGTTTTTATAATGTTTTTATATCATTTTGGCATGATTTATGGAACTAACCTATTAACAAGATGCCCAGTGCCAGTTCCTGTTTTCTGCTGTCTTTTTGTTTCAGAAAAGTTGTTCTGGGAAGTTTCTCGGATTGCGCTGATAATTTATGAAAATATTTCAATATGAAACGAAGACGGAACCCGAAGTACGGCCGAGGGGAGGCACCCAGCCTCCAGGGGCAGGCCGCGGTTGGGGCCCGCCTGGGCACCTCCCTCACCTCCTCGCGCTGCCCCTTTGCCTATAAACTCACCCCTGAGCTAAAAACACAAGAGAGCCCGATCATATTTCCATAAGACGTCTGAGGCCGCCGCCATCTTCAACCCTAGTTCGGGAGGGTTCTGCAGCTCTTCCCGGCACCCTACCGGAGAGGGGAATCGACACCGGAGCCATCTACACCACCATGCCTGCCTCTGGAGTGATGCGTGAGTATTCCACCACGGGACTACGGGTTCATAGCAGTAGCTAGATGGTTGTCTCTCCTCCTTGTACTCATTGTTTAGATCTTGTGAGCTGCCTATCATGATCAAGATCGTATTATTTGTAACTGCTACATGATTGTGTTTGCGTGGATCTGATGAATTGTGGAAGTCATTACTTTGTTCATCTTTGTGTTATGTTTTATCTATGATCTTGCATGCTCTCCGATGCTAGTGGATCCTTTGGCAAAGTAATTATTAGTGTTGTATGAGGGAGTATTTATGCTAGATAGTGGGTTCATGCCTCTCTTGTCTGAGCTCGGGTTGACAGAAACGATTTAAGACAAGAGATGTGATGTTGCCACTAGGGAGAAAATAGCGGTGTGATTTCCTTGTGTTATTTACATTGCTTACATTATGCACTTTGCTTATTGCAATGATCTGTTGCTTGCAACTTAATACTTTTGGGTGACATGCTGGATAGCGATCCCAGGTTGGATTATTAGTCATAGATGTAGTTGGAAAACGGTCTATGTATTTTGACGTAATGCCCATATTAGATGAAACGGTGAACTATATAGTTTTATGATAGCATTGCTATGCGCCCATAATTCTGTCAATTGCCATGATGTAATTTGTTTACCCATCATGTATATCTTTTGGAGAGACACCTCTAGTGAACTATGGATCCCGGTCCTATTTTCCTACATTGCTTACAACCGTTTTAATAGCTTTTCATCATCATTTACTTGCTGGTCCTATTTCACTCTCTTAATATTTTACACTTGCACATTTAATTCTTTGTGTTCGGCAAGCCGGAGAGATTTACAACCTCTCTGTTTTTGTTGGGGCAAAGTACTTGTTTGTGATTGTGTGCAGGTCCGCGTTGATCTATAAGCGCCAGAGTAAATCGACACCTCGCTAAGCCTTCTCCAAGTCCTACTGGATCTGACAACCTTGGTTTTGTAATCAAGGGAAAACTGCCGCTTTGCTGCATCATACCTTCCTCTTGGGGTCTCCCAGCGAACGTGTGATCCACGCCATCAACGATCCCCTATGCGTGGCGGACCCACTCCGTTATGTCATCCCGCGCCTCGAGTGTTGCGACGACCAAGCTAGCTGCTAGGCTAGACCCTACCCGTCGGGGCTAGGGCCACTTGAGTGCCTAAACCCCACTCGGTCGAATCCGCGCGACAGGACCACGCCATCAAGGCGGCCCCACACTCTGGCAGGGTGTAGCCCATCAGCCAAGGAGTCGGCGCTGCCGAGCCACGCCCGAGGACTACTGTCAACACCCCGCCCACCGGGGGTGTCACGATGGGCGATCGTGTGGGCCACCGGAAGCTTCATTACACCTCACGTGGCCAAGGAGCGTACGCCCGGCAGGGTTGGCCGGGAGACCTGCCTTGTGCGATGAATCTCGTGACATCAGGATGCATCTTCGGGCTCCCAACGACCCCCTGAAGGAGAAGGCCCCTTTTCTCTTCCTAGGGCCCCACGCATCCTCCCATCCGGGGGAAGGACATCTGGCCGACACTTGGCGCTCCACGTCTAGGGCGTGAAAAGAGGACAGGCTCGCTGGCCAGCAAGACGGACATGACAAGACGTCTTTCCTGCACCACGCCAAATTCGGCATGCGTGTGATGGCACAGAGGCAAGCTGTCACCNCAACATAGAAAACAAAAATTTTCCTACGCAAAGATAGCGGAATAAACCCAACATCTAGATCCGATCTACGAGAGGTTGGTAGCAAGAAGGAGATCGAATCTCACCCTCGAAGAAAACCGTGAGCGTTTTGTCGAGGCAGGGGTTGGCTAGTCGATCCCCGCAACTAGACTTGTCTAGTCGCGATGAGATGTATTATCCAAGCGCCGCACAAGCAACGCCTCCGAGAGATCCACACGTTCAGCTCGATGAAGACTCCACGTTCTTGATCCCGCAAGAGGTGGTGGAGAGGCTCGAGATCAACAGCACGACGACGGTGGCGTGGTGTGTATGGTGGAGATTGGACAGGGCTTCGCCAAGCGGTGTCGGGAGAGAGGAGGAGGAGGGGTGCGGCTAGGGAGAGGAGGGAGGCCGGCGGCTAGCACCTTGGGGAGGAGGCAAAGGGTGCGGCACCCCTCCCCTTGCCCCTCCTTATATAGGAGGCCAAGGGGGGTGCGCCCCTCCCTCTCCTAGGGCCGGCGCAAGGGGGGGAGGCTTGCCCCCCAAGCAAGCCTTAGGGTTTAGGCCGCCCCCCCCCCTTCTAGAAGCTTGGCCCGCATGGGCCAATAGGGGAGTGTGCGGCTGGCCCATTAGGCCAGCCCACTGCCCCCTTTTTCCATGTGGGCCCCATACTCCTATGGGCCCCACTTCTAGACCCCTCTAGAACCTTCTAGAACATTCCGGTACTTTACCGATAAATTCCCGAACCTTTCTTATCCTCCGGAAACAACTTTCCTTATATGAATCTTATTCTCCCGGACCACTCCGGGACTCCTCGTGACGTCCGGGATCCTATCCGGGACTCCGAATCAATATTCGTTCTCACCATCATTTATCTCGAACCCTAACTACATCGAACGTTAAGTGTGTGACTCTGCGGGTTCGCGAATATGTCATATTAATAGCGGGACCGGGATGTCCATATTAATTCCTACATATTCGACGAAGTACTTTACTAGTCGAACCACAATGTCTGGGATTCAATTAATCCATATACGATTCCTTTTGTTTCACGATATATTACTTGTCCGAGATTCAATCCACCGATATCTCCATATCTGATTAATCTCGTTACCGACAAGTTCTCTTTACTCGTTCCCATAGAATAGGATCCCTTATGACTAGCCACTTAGTCATATGCTTGCAAGCGTTTGGATGCTATCCTACCGAGAGGGCCCAGAGATATCTATCCAACTGTTGGATGAACAAATCCCAGTCTTGAAACATGTCACCCAACAACCTATTATCGGAGAACCTGAAAGCCACCTTTATAATCACCCAGTTACGAAGTGACGTTTGATGTCCACAAAGTTCTCCTCCGATAAACGGGAGTGACATAATCTCATGGTCTAAGGAAACTATATTTGACATCTATTTAATTTGAGTCTCGTCCATTATATCATCACCTATGATACAAACTTCGTTTATTAAGCGATTCATAAATCCATGGTTAGGAAACATCTAACCATCACTTAATCAAACGAACTAGTCACAAGAGGAAAGACTAGGGACACATTACCGTTTATATTCCACACATGTATTTGTTTCCGGTTAATACAATTCTAGCATGGAATTAAACATATCATGAACGGAGAAATATGATAAACAATAATCATTTATTATTGCCTCTTGGGCATATCTCCAACAGTCTCCCACTTGCACTAGAGTCAATAATCTAGTTTACATTTGTAGCAATCTAACACCCATGGCCTCTCGGTGTTGATCATGTTTTGCTCGTGGAAGAGGTTTAGTCAACGGGTCTGCCACATTCAGATCCGTATGCACCTTGCAAATCTCTATGTCACCATCCTAGACATTCTCACGCAAATTGTGATAGCGGCGCTTATTATGCTTGGAAGTCGGGTCCTTGGCAAGAGCTATTGCACCTGTATTATCACAGTACAGGGCCAGAGGTCTTGACGCACTTGGAACCACGCTCAGCTCTGAGAGGAACTCCTTCATCCAGACTGCTTCACTTGCTGCCGACGAGGCTGCAACATACTCCGCTTCTGTTGAAGATTTCGCCACCACGCTCTGCTTGGAACTCCTCCAACTCACAGCGCCACCATTCAGAATAAACACGTATCCAGACTGAGACTTAGAATCATCCGGATCTGTGTCCCAACTAGCATCGACGTAACTCCTTACGACAAGCTCTTGGTCACCTCCATATACGAGAAACATTTCCTTAGTTCTATTTAGATACTTAAGGATATTCTTGACAGCTGACCAGTGTTCCACTCCTGGATCACTTTGGTACCTGCTAGTCAAACTTACAGCATGGCACACATCTGGTCTAGTACATAGCATGGCATACATGATAGAGCCTATCGCAGAGGCATAAGGAACCTTGTCCATTATCTCTCTATCTTCTGCCGTAACAGGACTCTGAGTCTTACTCAGAACCTTTCCTTGCAACATTGGTAAGAACCCCTTCTTTGAATTTTCCATTCTGAACTTCTTCAGAACCTTGTCAACGTATGTACTCTGTGAAAGCCCAATTAGGCGCTTCGACCTATCTCTATAGATCTTTATGCCTAAAATATACGCAGCTTCTCCAAGGTCTTTCATTGAAAAACTCTTATTCAAATAAGACTTTACACTTTCAAGTAGTGTAACATCATTTCCAATCAATAATATGTCATCCACATATAGTATTAGAAATGCAACTGAACTCCCACTCACTTTCTTGTAAATACAGGCTTCTCCATAAGTTTGGACAAATCCAAACCCTTTGATCACTTCATCAAACCGGAGATTCCAACTCCGCGATGCTTGCTTCAGTCCATAGATGGATCTCTGAAGTTTGCATACCTTGTTAGCATCCTTTGGATCAACAAAACCTTCGGGCTGTACCATGTACAACTCTTCCTTAATATGACCATTAAGGAACGCGGTCTTCACATCCATTTGCCAAATTTCATAGTCATAATATGCGGCAATTGCTAACATAATCCGAACAGATTTCAGCATCGCTACGGGTGAGAATGTCTCATCGTAGTCAACTCCTTGAATTTGTCGGAAACCTTTTGCGACAAGTCGAGCTTTATACACGGTGACGTTTCCGTCAGCGTCTGTCTTTCTCTTGAATATCCATTTGTTCTCAACGGCCTTACGGTCGTTAGGTAAGTCTACCAAAGTCCATACTTGGTTTTCATACATGGATTCCATTTCGGATTTCATGGCTCCTAGCCATTTATCGGAGTCTGGGCTCATCATTGCTTCCTCATAATTCGCAGGTTCATCATTGTCTAACAACATGACATTCATGACGGGGTCATACCGATCAGGGGCGGTACGTTCCCTCGTTGATCTGCGAGGTTCAATAGCAGCCTTGACTGGAACAGCATGATCACCATCATCTGCTCCTTCTTCAGGTGGCGATGGCTGTTCTGGAACACCTTCCAGTTCAGCGCTACTCGGCATCTCAAGAACAGGTTCAACAACCTCGTCAAGCTCTATTTTCCTCCCACTCACTTCTTTCGAGAGAAACTCCTTCTCTAGAAAGGAACCATTCTTGGCAACGAAAATCTTGCCTTCAGTCCTGTGGTAGAAGGTATACCCAATAGTTTCCTTAGGGTATCCAATGAAGACGCACTTTTCCGATTTGGGTTCGAGCTTATCAGGTTGAAGCTTTTTCACATAAGCATCGCAACCCCAAACTTTGAGAAACGATAACTTTGGCTTCTTGCCAAACCATAACTCATATGGAGTCGTCTCAACGGATTTTGATGGAGCCCTATTTAATGTGAATGCGGCTGTCTCTAATGCATAGCTCCAAAATGATAGTGGCAGATCTGTGTGAGACATCATAGATCGCACCATATCCAATAAGGTTCGATTACGACGCTCAGACACACCATTACGCTGTGGTGTTCCGGGTGGCGTGAGTTGTGAAACAATTCCACACGTCTTTAAATGCATGCCAAACTCGTAACTCAAATATTCGCCTCCATGATCAGATCGAAGAAACTTTATTTTCTTGTTACGATGGTTCTCAACTTCACTCTGAAATTCTTTGAACTTTTCGAACGTTTCAGACTTATGTTTCATTAAGTAAATATACCCATATCTACTCAAATCATCGGTGAAGGTTAAGAAGTAACGATATCCACCGCGCGCTGCAACACTCATCGGACCACACACATCGGTATGTATGATTTCCAACAAGTCTGTCGCTCTCTCCATCGTGCCGGAGAAGGGTGTTCGAGTCATCTTACCCATAAGGCATGGTTCGCAAGTTTCAAATGATTCAAAATCAAGTGAATCCAAAAGTCCATCAGAATGGAGTTTCTTCATGCGCTTTACACCAATATGACCCAAACGGCAGTGCCACAAAAATGTGGTATTATCATTATTCACTTTGCATCTTTTGGCATCAATGTTATGAACATGTGTATCACTACTATCGAGATCCAATAGAAATAAACCATTCCTCTCAGGTGCATGACCATAAAAAGTATTATCCATATAAATCGAAATACCAAAGTTTTCAGACTTAAATGAATAACCGTCTCGCAATAAACAAGATCCAGATATAATGTTCATGCTCAACGCAGGCACATAATAACAATTATTAAGGTTTAAAACTAATCTCGATGGTAAATGCAGAGGGAGTGTGCCGACAGCGATGACTTCAACTTTTGATCCATTTCCAACTCGCATCGTCACCTCGTCCCTTGCCAAGCGCCGTCTATTCCGCAGCTCCTGTTTCGAGTTACATATATTAGCAACCGAACCAGTATCAAATACCCAGGTGCTACTACGATCACTTGTTAAATACACATCAATAACATGTATATCAAATATACCTTGTTTGACGGTGCCAGCCTTCTTGTCCGCCAGATACTTGGGGCAGTTCCGCTTCCAGTGTCCGGTTCCCTTGCAGTAGAAGCACTCAGTATCAGACTTAGGGCCCTTCCTTGACTTCCTCGCAGACCCGGCAACTCGCTTGCCGTCCCTCTTGAAGTTGTCTCTTTTGCCCTTTTTCTTGAAACTGGTGGTCTTATTGACCATCAACACTTGATGCTCCTTCTTGATAATGCTCATATCTTGAGGCCATAAGGCTCCTGTCGGTTGCCGTACTCATCGACATGCAAGTCGTGATAATTACAAAACATGATCATTGCATACATCACATAATCATATCTTGAGGCCATACCATATCACAAACCCCTGCAAAAACAAGTTAGACGCCTCTACTTTGTTTATGCAATTTTTACGTGGCTTCTAATGGGTCATTAGATAGAACCGTTCTAATCTACGCAAAGCCACAACGGTGATAAAATAGTTGCTGATTTACTCATCCTTTTGAAAGGCCTTCCATTGAAAATTGCACCTTCACTAAAGCAAGAGAAACAGACACCCGCCAGCCACTTATGCAAAACAAGTTGCATGTCAGTCGTGGAACCGGTCTCTCGTGCGTGGACGAGTAAAGTTGGTCCGGGCCGCTTCAATCTTACAGTACCGCAAAGATGCAAAGTGCACGCGAGAAGGTAGCAACTCAAATTATCAACGCCCACAACACTTGTGTCTAATCGCACCAACATCTACGAATAGATCTAGGCTCTGATACCACTGAAGGGTCGCAACATAGAAAACAAAAATTTTCCTACGCAAAGATAGCGGAATAAACCCAACATCTAGATCCGATCTACGAGAGGTTGGTAGCAAGAAGGAGATCGAATCTCACCCTCGAAGAAAACCGTGAGCGTTTTGTCGAGGCAGGGGTTGGCTAGTCGATCCCCGCAACTAGACTTGTCTAGTCGCGAGGAGATGTATTATCCAAGCGCCGCACAAGCAACGCCTCCGAGAGATCCACACGTTCAGCTCGATGAAGACTCCACGTTCTTGATCCCGCAAGAGGTGGTGGAGAGGCTCGAGATCAACAGCACGACGACGGTGGCGTGGTGTGTATGGTGGAGATTGGACAGGGCTTCGCCAAGCGGTGTCGGGAGAGAGGAGGAGGAGGGGTGCGGCTAGGGAGAGGAGGGAGGCCGGCGGCTAGCACCTTGGGGAGGAGGCAAAGGGTGCGGCACCCCTCCCCTTGCCCCTCCTTATATAGGAGGCCAAGGGGGGTGCGCCCCCTCCCTCTCCTAGGGCCGGCGCAAGGGGGGGGAGGCTTGCCCCCCAAGCAAGCCTTAGGGTTTAGGCCGGCCCCCCCCCCTTCTAGAAGCTTGGCCCGCATGGGCCAATAGGGGAGTGGTGCGGCTGGCCCATTAGGCCAGCCCACTGCCCCCTTTTTCCATGTGGGCCCCATACTCCTATGGGCCCCACTTCTAGACCCCTCTAGAACCTTCTAGAACATTCCGGTACTTTACCGATAAATTCCCGAACCTTTCTTATCCTCCGGAAACAACTTTCCTTATATGAATCTTATTCTCCGGACCACTCCGGGACTCCTCGTGACGTCCGGGATCCTATCCGGGACTCCGAATCAATATTCGTTCTCACCATCATTTATCTCGAACCCTAACTACATCGAACGTTAAGTGTGTGACTCTGCGGGTTCGCGAATATGTCATATTAATAGCGGGACCGGGATGTCCATATTAATTCCTACATATTCGACGAAGTACTTTACTAGACGAACCACAATGTCTGGGATTCAATTAATCCATATACGATTCCTTTTGTTTCACGATATATTACTTGTCCGAGATTCAATCCACCGATATCTCCATATCTGATTAATCTCGTTACCGACAAGTTCTCTTTACTCGTTCCCATAGAATAGGATCCCTTATGACTAGCCACTTAGTCATATGCTTGCAAGCGTTTGGATGCTATCCTACCGAGAGGGCCCAGAGATATCTATCCAACTGTTGGATGAACAAATCCCAGTCTTGAAACATGTCACCCAACAACCTATCATCGGAGAACCTGAAAGCCACCTTTATAATCACCCAGTTACGAAGTGACGTTTGATGTCCACAAAGTTCTCCTCCGATAAACGGGAGTGACATAATCTCATGGTCTAAGAAAACTATATTTGACATCTATTTAATTTGAGTCTCGTCCATTATATCATCACCTATGATACAAACTTCGTTTATTAAGCGATTCATAAATCCATGGTTAGGAAACATCTAACCATCACTTAATCAAACGAACTAGTCACAAGAGGAAAGACTAGGGACACATTACCGTTTATATTCCACACATGTATTTGTTTCCGGTTAATACAATTCTAGCATGGAATTAAACATATCATGAACGGAGAAATATGATAAACAATAATCATTTATTATTGCCTCTTGGGCATATCTCCAACACGGACGATTACGAGGCTTTCCCGGCGGTACCAACTTGAAGGAAGGGTTTCCGGACTGTGCTGACAGTTATAGAAGCCGTGGGAGAAAGAAGCAGAAGGAGTTAGACCGTTTATCAGAATTGGAGCGCATGGTTTCCGGACTGCGCTGTCAGATTGACTCAATCAGCCAGCACCGGGCACCTGATCAACAGCAGCAACAAGTCGACGTCGTCCAAGAACCGCGAAGAAGCAGCGTGGGTTCCACGCCGCTACAAGTATCTGCCGCAATAATAGAACAGCCGGCGGCTCACTACCCCGTGGATGATATCACGGAGAAGACGGAGTGTGAGCTTCATATGTTAATGAAGAACATATCCTTCAAGGTGGCGGTCGGCTATGCGTTACCAAACGAACCTGGAGCAAGCTACCATCTTGGTCAGATTCTAGCTGGCTATGCTCGTGTCGGGGTGGATGCTATTATACCGGGATTTGAGGCACTTGAGCTTGACTATCCTGGAGGTGACGATGAGACGACACTGGGACAAGTCAAGCACGGTTTCGTTCTATGGAACAAGAAATACATCGTGCTTCCAGGCTCAGCACCAAGGCCACCGACTCCTCCAAGTAGAAGTCCACCACCTACAAGTCCACCCTTCCTACCCCAGAGGGACCCCAGCGCGAGTCCGTCTCCATCTCCAGCTACACCAGTACGGTCTCCATCTCCAGCTACACCAGCACGGTCTCCATCTCCAGAGCCAGTCCAGCGGTCTCCATCTCCAGAGCCAGTCCAGCGGTCTCCATCTCCAGAGCCAGTCCAGCGGTCTCCGCCTTATAAGTGGTTTGATGCGAAGAGGGCCGTTAATGGTTCGCCTCCTAAGAAGAGACAGAAAAAGCCGCGAAAAGTGAAGACTCCTGAGAAGTTACCTTACGAGAGGACTGTCGAGGAATCCGAAGCCATCAGGAGGGCCGAGGTTAAAGCCCATTTTACAAAGAAACCGCCCCCGGAAGAACTACCCAGCATCAAAGGGCTTCCTCGTGACAAACTACATCACACTATTAGGTGCTTATACAACCCTCCACCAAGGCCGTCATCAGACTATGAGCGCTCTATTGAAAAGTCATACGACTCGGTGTTGGAGAACCGGAAATGCGGGAAACAGATAGCCCAGCTGGGACAACAAGCTACGCAATCGCTCCCTCCGCTTAAGGTACTTACCGACAAAGACGCCCACCGTATGGTACCTCAGGGAAGTGTCCGCCACTTCCCTGAGGAACCTTATAGGGTGCCTTATCGATATGTTCAAGGCAAGTCTTTGGTCACAACTGAGGTACATGAAAGTCGCAAAGAAAGGTATAATAGGTATCATGACAAAAGTTAGAAAGGAGGAACACTTCTACGATGACTACGGTGTGCAAATTGATTTCTCCGAACTTTTCCAATTATACAATGGTTTACCCCTCGATAAAGCAATCATCAGTATCTTTTGTCTGTAAGTTATTTATTTTTGTAATTTAATTAAGTCTTTATATATATATATAGCTCACAGCACATTCTAATTTTGGTACGCTATTTGTGCAGAAAGAAGATGATCGACTACAAAGGGAAATAATAAAACCGGTGGAGATTGGTTTCATGGACCCTAATGTTATTCATGAAGTGAGCATAAGGGAGAAACCACAAGTTGTAAAGGGAGTAATGATAGAGGCTTTCAAGCGACACCAAGACAAAAAAGAAATATTTCTTCCTTACAACTTCAGGTAAGTGTTACTAATTGCTTGTACACATTCTATTTTTGCTCACCCGGTATCTTAAGTCTAATTGATGAGTTATATGCGCATGTCTCTGTATGTAAATTTGCAGCTACCACTTTATTCTCGTGGTCATTAGATATCACCAGGGAATAATTGAAGTCTACGACTCATTAAGGAGAGACCCTAGAGAGTACAAGAGCTTGTTTGATGTCATGAAAGAGTAATTTAAATTCTTATCACATTACTATACCGACCTCTCTTTCATTCATTTCGTGATATCAAGTAATTAATTAATAATAGATGTTTTGTTCTTTCTTTGTCGAGTAGAGCATGGCAGACATTCGTCAAGGAAGTACCCGATAAATGGCACGAGAAGCTGGTATGGACTCTGAACCAAGTAAGTAGTACTATACCTATATCCATGAATTAATGTAGTTTGCAATACCATTACCAAACTTAATGTGTTGAATTCTATTCTCGAACAGTGGTGTCTGGAACAGCCAAAAGGGACCCTCTTATGTGGGTACTACGTTTGCGAGTACATTCATAGGATGACTTATGAAAAATTCGAAAATCGAAGAAACGCAGAGGTACGTAATTATACATTGTTCACAAGTTTTTTTTGACAAAATAATATGCATATCAATTGTGTGGAGTTTCATTCATAATTGTTTAATTTTCTCCTTCTTTTAAAGATTGTAAGGAAGCGGGCCGGCCTCCTACCAGATGACCGTATAAGAGCAATTGGGGAGGAGCTGGCGGGATTTCTTCTTGATGATGTCATACCTGAAAATTCAGAGCACTATTATCTACATATATAAATGTACTATGATTTCATGCATGTATAATTAATGCATTTGAGTACTTTGTGTACGGAAACGTGACGACAAATTCATGTGTTACAATTAATTTGTAAGTGTGTTATATATATGCATCAACGTGTGATCATAGTACAATATAATTTATATCGACGTATCGACGTGTTTCCGAAACTATCCAAAACCCCGGCACTAAACACAGTACACGACACCCGGTCCGTGCAATTCTGAAAAAAATTATAAAAGAAAAAAAAAGGCCTAACGGTAGTCCCGGTCCGTGTTACGGACCGGGACTAAAGACATCCAGCCCGCGGGCTCGCCTGTGGCCACGTGGGAGGCACTCTAATCCCGGTTCGTAGCCAACCGGGACTATAGGGGGGGGGGGCTCTAGTCCCGATTTGGTAGTCCGGGTTGCCCAGCCGGGACTAGAGGCCGTCTGGAACCGGGACTACTGCCCCGTTTTCCACTAGTGGTAGTGGCCTTGCTACTCCTAATTTATATCTTGTTGTTCCTTTCGTTGAGGTGCATGTATTGCTACGTGCACTGCACTCTTGTTGATATCCGTATTGATCATTGTGGTATTGGAGAGACACTAGTGCACTCTTGTTGATATCCTTATTGATCATTGTGGTATTGGAGAGACACGGTACTCTCTCAATCGTGATTGAATCTGCATGATCTGCGAGAGGCTTCCGTGGAGACACGAGCACACCTTACTGGCTGAGCATTTCAGCAATTATCTCATTGATATACATGTCTCTCTTTGTCCTATTTTCCGTATTGGTGTCACGACGGCAAACGTATTGTACCGGTCACAGTTCAGGTATGGGACTGTCTGAGTTCTCCGCGAGGAGCGGCCCTTGTATGGAACGTGTCGGTGATGGATCCGTAGGAGTGATCGACATCAGTAGGTCAAGGTGTCCGGTGTCTTAGCGGGCGAAAGAACTCTGCTCTTCTGGAACCCGTGTGATTCTGGTCGAGGCTATCGACGTCGGAGTACCCCTCTTAAGAGTGTAAAAGTGTGAATATTCACCCCTGTGAGTCCCGGGTAGGGAACCTTGCTGTCATGTGTGATACCGATACATGGTCATTCACCATCCTTAGCTCTATCTTCATCGGTGAATGATTTATTCCCTTAAATCAAGCTTCCCTGATATTTTATTTATCGCTTCCGTGGATATCTTGCTTATTTCCTTTAAATACAGTTAATCCATATTACTGTATTTAATCCTGCTTTGTTCCTCCGTTGCATAGTAAAGTATTTACTTGCTGAGTACTCGTTGTACTCACCCGTGCTCCCTTATGTTTTTAGATGCAGTTATCAGAGTGCGCAGCAGAAGATGTTGTTATCCGAGGAGTAGGCTGGACCAGCGGGATATGGGAACGTGTAGAGAATTTATCTATTCATGTAAATGTAAATAATCTTGTAAAATGAGTAAATGAGCTATTTGAGATCCACTGTGCTGGTTTATGCCTGCTTTTCTAGCCTTGCGCGTGTATAGGCTTTCGGGTCTATAGGAGCGCGGCGGCTGTCATTCTACCGGGCCGGGTCTCGGGGCGTGACAGTTAAAGTGGTATCAGAGCTCAAGGTTGTAGGCCACGTGGGAAAATGGGTCGTTAGTTTAGTTTTGCGACTAACTTTTAGGCATGTTTGTTTGTTCTAACCTTTAGATATACTTGTTAAATTTGTGATTTGATTGCATGACAAAATATTTTGTGTCACATAAAAAAAGTGCACGAGTAATCCTAAGATCGTGTCAGTTAGGTTTTGCAACTAATTTTTATGAATGTTTGCTTGTTCTGACATTCAGATATATTTGTTAGATTCATGTTGTGATTGCATGATAAAATCTTATGTTTGATTAGCTAACGTCCCACATATTAGTCTAAACTTGTAATGTAACATCCCAAAAACTTTGGAATGTTATAAAAATCACAAAATTTTAAAACTTTTATTATTAGATAAAGAAAGTCTCCAAAAATCAAGAAAACCTCTTATAGAAGATATTTTTGACATCTTCAAAGTTATTTTATTTCAAACATTCCTCTACCTTATATTACAATTTTTAAAGCCTTTGGAAATAAAATAATTATTTGGTTATTTTTTTTATAAACTCTAATTTGTTTTTGGCATAAAGATTTAAACAAGATTTGTTTTATAAAATGATTTATTTTTAAATATGAATATGAGTTATCATTCTGAATGACATTACTCATATTATTTCTCTGGTTTTTATTTAAATAACTTTTGGGATATTTATAAACCTTTATTTGAATTTCCCAAATAGCCATATAAGGCAAATTTGACCCAAAAGGGTATTTTGGTAATTTTGTTTTGACCAAAATTAGTTTCTAAATGTCTATTTTGACTATTTGGAATTTTACAAATTTTTACAAATTTATTTGACTTGATTTGGAGCCCTAATTCAAAATTTGTAAAAGAAAACAGAAAATAAAGAAAAAGAAAAATTGATGACGTCAGCAATGACGTCATCGTCTTCAAGCTCCAGGACGTGAGTTGCCTCTCTCTCTACCGTTTCTTCCCGAATTGATTGCGGGAGTTTGACAGCCCCAAATGAAGTGTTGTTTCTTGCTATGCGAAGCCCTCGACCTCCTCCATATTTTGCCCCCAAAAGCCCCCTCCGAGAGCCCCCAGGCTGCTCCAATTTTGGCCGCCTTTGCCGCACGTCCGCTGCCATGTTGCGCTCGACTCCGGCGAGTTCCGACCTCCCCTCACTCTCCCCTTCGGCCCTCTCTCCTCCCCATGCCGGTGCGCACCTCCTAGACGTCCCCACGTGTACCAAGGAGCCCTAGGATGATGACTACGTCCTCGACCGGAATTCACTGCCGCCGTTCTCCCTCGTTTCCGGCGAGTACAGTAAGCCCTCGAGCCCGAGACCGCGTCCAATCTCGTTTACATGCACTTGCTCATCCCCGGGACACCTTGATTAAATTTTTCCGCAGCCAAATCGAGCAGGGCATGATCGACCTGAAGGTCACCTCCGCCGCTGCACGTCTCCGGCCGTTCGTTACCGCTGCTCCTAGACGCGGTCGTCGACGCCGCCCTCTCCATATTCTTGGCCTCGTCGCGCTGCACCCCGTAGACACCTTCCCCAGCCCTGAGAAGCTCCGGAACGACGAGCACGACCTCGCCCGAAGCTCGTCCGCCGCCGCCCCTGTTGGCTCTTCCCCGTCATCGACCCGCACCGGCCGAGCCCACCCCGGCCCAGCCTTGTCCTCCTCCTGGCCCAGCTCCGCCCGGCGCCCCTCTTCCGGCCGACCTCGACCTCGCCCCGTCCTCCCCGGGCGCCGTCCTCCGCCCCGGCCAGTTTCCCTGCTGCCCGAACTACTACTGCTGTGTGTGTGGTCAGCCTCGTCCGTGCGTACTCGTTCCCGACCCGTGCCGTGGAGCTCCCCGACGTGTGTTTGTCTCCATCATCTTCGCCCCGACGCTAAGATCTACCGTGTCGTGTTCCATCCCGACGGCCGTGTCCGTCGTGCTTCGGATTGTTAGTCTCCGTCCGTGTATCCGTGTTTGTCCATCTCCGTACGCGTTCTGTCGTGTATTTTCTATTTCCCGGTGCTGTGAACGCGGATGTTCCCGTCATGAAGCCGCTCCCGGCCCTTCGTGAAACCCGACGAGTTATCCGTGTACGACACTGTGAACTCCTTCGACCCTGAAGACCGGTGCCGTGTAACGACAATTTCAACAACCATCATGGATATGACAAGTTCGACACGACGACCCACCGTGAACCCTGAAGACCGGAGCCGCCAAATTGTTCCACGACGACCGTGAACGACTACCGCTGCCCATACGATGACGACCCGAGTACGACTGCCTTGACTACTTCCACGACATTGACTACTTCCCGGAGATCATGCATGATAATCTCCGTCTACATCGTGTTCCGTTGGTGTCTCCTCATCTACAACGATACTTGTTTCCGTTGGTGAGCCATTTCGTTCTCATGCTGACCATATCTATTTCTATCAATGTTTTATATCATGTCATCTCATATAGGTGTAGACAATGGAACATATCTCAATCTTAATCTTAGGGGTTCTTTTCCTATCATTAGAGTTAAACGACTTGATATTTATCACTATTGTTTGATGGTATTCACAAAATATCTATCAAATTGTTCTCGTAGAACCACATCATGTCCCATCAACCAATGCCATCCAATGACTTCATGCCATATCTCGCAAGCCATCCTCAAGCACTAATATTTATTGCCTAATGATCCGTAAGATCGAAAAGACTAAAGTAAAAAGAATTAATAAATCTTCCTATTGTTTGCATTGCTTTTTATGTTGCTATGAATGGTGTGTTTATGTGGTGTTATTTTATTTTATAGTTTGAACGGAGTGCTACGAGCTACGTTGAAAAGAGTGTGTGAGCAACGACTTCTATCAAAGGCAAGTGTATACACTCATGAAGGACCTATTATTTTCTTAATTGCATTATAGATTATTTTAGTAGTATGCATGATAGGTTTACTATTGTTTTAATTATGCTATGCAAGCCTGTTAGATCTTTCTTGTTGACTAGGTACCTACATTAATTTAGTAGAAATGCTTGCTGCAATTGTGAAGATTTTGATGTAGTAAGTTAAGTGAAAACTCTACTAAATTAATGAATCACCTGGGTGGATTTGGTTTGTTGAGGTGTGTGAAGTTGAGTGGCTACTCAGGGCCATTTTCTTGTGGTCTAACCTGAGTATGTGCACTTGTGGATGGCCACCCAGGGTATTGAGATTCGATGTCACTCCATGTTTAGTTGCTTCCAGTGCAGCCACTAGTCATATGGGCTCTGTCTTGACTAAGTAAGTAGCATGGAACCAGCCCGGTTTGACAAGCAGATGTAGGGGTTGTAGGTTGGAACGGGTCAAGCCAGTAGTGGTTGGGAAAGTGCTTCAGAAAGGTCTCGTCTTGGTCTTCTCCTTTCCTTTTCACTAAATGTGGGTTAAGGATAGAATGGGTTGATCGAGTCTAGTGGGGAAAGTGCCACAAACTCTCGAGAGTAATAAAACTATGATCATAGCCGTGTCCCCGGTTACGGACAATTTTGAGTAGCTAAGCAAGGAAGTTGTCGGAAAATCTCTTCATTCCAATTTCATAAATAAAATTTGAAGGGTGAACTCGGGTATATGAGACCTTGGATGCGTTCCATGGGTGTGTCTCATATTAGAAAGTTGAGAAAAGGAAAAGCTTTATGAAAAGTAGGACAAAATTGGCTTTATGCAATAGCCTTCAACCCCACCAGCCAGATAAGCATGTAGTTTTAGTCTTGCCATTTTATAATCCACCATAGTATTCACTTGCCGGCCTGTTACAAGGTATTGACCCAAATTCCCTGGGCTGCAACGTTAATGTTGCAGGTTATTACGATGACGAGTGAGGACGTCTACCTTTTCGAGCTTGCAACCAACATGTATGCCAGTGGCACATGAAGATGATGAAGCTCTCTGTGCTACTTATGTTTCCGCTGCCAAACTTTACATTCAAGCTAGCCTTTGGCTATGCAATTTGTAAAGAATATTTTATTTATGGATCTCGCGATGTAATAATTATTTGACATTGATGCATGGTATTACATCTATTTGTGAATTGCTATCCATACTCGATCCAGGGAATAGCATATTTCACGACGTGGCCTTGCTTTTCTAAGCGAGGGCGCCACAAGATGGTATCAGAGCGTAATGTTGCCTGTAGGCTCGAAAACCATAGGTTTGGTTTAGAAATAGGAAAGACCATAGGAACAAATGTTATTTTCTATTCGTCCAAAATTTTCTAATATCCTTCTTGTAACCTTCTCACCTAATTGCTTTCTTATTTATCTTATCTTATTTATAGATGACCATAACTTTGGAATGTTTCGAAGGTGTTGAAGATCAGCTTGACAAGCATGTGAATCCATCGGGCAAATGGGTTGAAGACTTCAATCTAAACTTCACAACAACCAGAAATACCTCGACGATTTCAAAGGAATAGAAGAGAAAACTTGAAGCACTGAAGAAAGAGATAGACTAGACCACCATTTCATTAGAATAACGTTATCATAATATTGTATTGACTTAGCAAAGTGTGGTATGGCAGTACTAGCACGTTTATTTTCAAAACATTTATTGTGTTGGTTTTGTTTCCCAAACTATATTTTCAAAACTATAAAAAGGTGTGGATGTTTTACCACTTTTTGAAGGTTGTTTACCATTGTTTGTCGCTTGTTGCTTGCTAGATGTTGTTTGTAAGTTGAATTGTCTTGTTCTACGGTGTATGAGTGGTGATACTTCTCTTAGTTTCTTTCTATCTCTACTCATCAATGCTAAACCAAAACCATATGTCTCACCCACATACCAACTAGGATGAAAATGTTAGCCACCTCAAGATGCCTTATGCAATGCAGCTGCTGATAAAAGCTCAGACTCAGTTGACTCAAGTGATGAGAACATTGCCCGTAAGAAGAAGTATGATGTGGGATAGAAACTAAAGAGGTAAAGTGATGTAAAAATCCTATTGTACCAACAACAAGAAGGAGAACCGCTGAGGGAGATGCAGCTAGCGAATCCGTGTTGTATAGGAGGAGTACTTCTCTTATATCCTTCTATCTCTACACGTCCATGCTAAGCCCGTCCAAGCCAATCAGATGCCTCACCAATAGGCCAACCACAATGAACGATTGATGGTACAATGAGTGATGAAAATCCAATCTCACAGATTTCGTTGAAGACCCGAAGACTAGCCAACAACAAAACCAAGGCGGAGAAGCAATAAAGAATCTCCAAGATGTGAAGTGATGATGTATAGGAATTTTTGCGGTACCCAATAGTTTGAAGAATCGATAGTCTAGTTTAGGCTGTCTTGCAGATTGGAAACTTTCTGTTAGACAAGTGAGGATGCCCAAGAGATAGACTACGTGATTTACCTATCTTCGTATTGAGGAAATGATACGGGTGCAGGATGGACTGATCACCATTCCTACTACTCATGTTATTCCCCTCACTATTCGGAATGATAAGTCTTGAGTGACATACCTATGAGAGAGCCGACGATGAAAAGCCTAAACCATAGTATGGTAATAAATGTTATACCCTTAAATTAAGGCAAGTGCTGCCAAGGCGTATAAAATACGGTGAGGATAAAGCTCAACTCCCATGAAGAAGAAGAGATCCAACATTGAAAGTCTTGACCTACCATGAGAGTTTCGTTAGAATTGACGTTTGTTTGCAGTGAAGGATGCCGTGCTCCCTTATGTTTTTAGATGCAGTTATTAGAGTGCGCAGCAGAAGACGTTGTTATCCGAGGAGTAGGCTGGACCAGCGGGATATGGGAACGTGTAGAGAATCTATCTATTCATGTAAATGTAATAATCTTGTAAAATGAGTAAATGAGCTATTTGAGATCCACTGTGCTGGTTTATGCCTGCTTTTCTAGCCTTGCGCGTGTATAGGCTTTCGGGTCTATAGGCGCGCGGCGGCTGTCATTCTACCGGGCCGGGTCTCGGGGCGTGACACTTGCCTCTTGCATGGATCCTAATTTTCAATTGGTAGTGTTTAGTGTTGTAAATAAAATATGGAGAGTAATGATCCCTTGTGCGTGCATTTTGTATTCAAATACAAATATCAAAGATAATGCATGAATCTTGGGGAAGGATTCCTTTTTATTTAGAACACTATCCTATCTATCAATATTTGATCCTTTCAATTGGCATTTGATTTTTTATCTTATGCTTTGGTACCATCAATTGGTATCACTTGGAATTTGATATCTTCTCCATAGATATTTGTTTCAATTGATACTTATTGAGGGAGTTTTGATACCTTATTTATTTGTTTTACTTTACTTGATTTTGGTCAAGTATTATCCTCTTCTTAGTATCTATTCTCCTAGTTGGTATCTTATTTTCAATTGGTGTCTTATCGATCATGTGTTGTTTGATTTGATTCCTATTGATATCTCACATCATGTGTTGATTTGGATTTTGATATAATTTGGACAACCTTTTTGTGTCACACTTTGGTGTGGCCTCTTCTTGGTTTACTTGTTGTTTTTGTCCAAATTGTATCTCGTTTGGTTCTTGAAAGATTTTGTATGTATATCCTTTAACATATATATTATATGGCATGCTTGTCTCTCTTGATCCAATATATAGGGAATACTCCACCGAATCCTAAATCGTCTAAGATGTGCATGAAATTCAATTTGATATATATATGCACATATTTATGTGGAGTGTTTCCTATATATTGTAGTTTATCTAACTACTATGGAACCCAATGAGTTTGGGAACCATTTTGTACTTGAATTGTGTTTTAGGTACAATTTATGTGGAGTGTTTCCTATATATTGTAGTTTATCTAACTACTGGGTGTTGTTATTATTTTGCTAAAACTTATCATGCTGGTTGTGTTATGCTACTATAATCTTTGGGTGCTTTTGGATGTCTCTGTTATGCTATTTTGTCTATCTCGATGGACAAATTACTTTTCTCACATATATCTGGTTTTTATGGATAATAATCATCAAACTCAGCTGGATTGGATGGTTTTTGACTGGAATGTGAGAGGTCTAAATGATAAAAATAAGAGACTTGCTGTGTACAATAAGATTGAGGAATGCCATGCTGCTGTGATTTGTCTTCAGGAGACAAAGTGTCAGAATTTTGATCATTCCTTTGTCAGATCTTTTTGCCCCAAAAGATTTGATCAATTTGCTTTTTCCCCTTCTGAGGGTGCCTCTGGGGGTTTAATTGTTTTATGGAACAGCTCTGTGTTCCATGGAAGTCTGGTTGAAGTTCACAGATCTGCCATTAAAATTATTTTCACTTCAGTGCATAATTCTGAAACCTGGACTCTAATTAATGTGTATGGGCCTTGTAAAGGAATTGAGAGGGACAACTTTGTTTCCTGGCTTTATAACCAACATATTCCTATTCATGAGAACTGGTTAATTGTGGGGGATTTCAACTTCATTAGGTCAGAGGATAACAGGAATAGGCCTGGAGCCGACTTGAATGATATTCTTTTATTTAATGATGTCATCAGCCATCTGGGATTAATTGAGCTTCCACTTAAGGGCAGGTCCTTCACATGGTCTAATATGCAGCAGGATCCACTTTTGGTGCAGTTAGACTGGTTTTTCACTTCTTGCCAATGGACTCTGTCTTATCCAAATTCTACGGTTTTTCCTCTGGCTAAAATTACTTCTGATCACCTTCCTTGTGTTATAAAATTTCAACCTCTATTCCAAAGGCAAAAATTTTCAGATTTGAAAATCACTGGGTGCAGCAGCCTGGATTTATTGAGCTGGTTCAGGAAGTATGGAATAGACCTACTAAGTGTGCTTCCTCAGTGGGGACTATTTCGGCAAAATTAAAATCTTTGAGATATGAGTTGAAGAGATGGGGAAAGAGTTTGTCTCACATCAAAACTCTTATTTATAAGTGTAACATGGTTATTTTCTTCTTTGATCAGTTAGAGGATTTGAGAGTATTGAGTACTCCAGAATTTAACTTCAGGAATATTGTAAAGGTCCACATCAAGAAGTTGTTACAGATTCAGTCTGATTATTGGAAACAGAGATGTACAATAAGGTGGGTTAAGCTGGGGGGAGAACACTAAATTCTTCCATGCTAAAGCAACTGAGAGGCACAGACATAATGTTATTCCCTCTATTATAGATAGCAATGGCAATACCTTGGAGGATCATCAAGATAAAGCTGCTGCTTTCTGGCATAGTTTCAAAGGGAGGATGGGAGTAGGGCTGGACATAAAGCTCGAAGTCCGTTAAGCTTATTGAACACTCGGTAGCTCGACTCATTTGAACTCGACTCATTTTCTTAATGAACCGAGCTGAGCATCAATTTCAGTTCGCTAACACTAACGAGCTAAACAATCAAACTAACGAGTTTCATGAGCTACTCGTTAAGCTCGCTAATTTTCTCTGCATAGCTGCCCGCTGCCCTAGCCCAGGCCCAACCCATCTAACTATGAGTGTGTGAGCTATTAATTGTCGATTTGTCACTTTTGAAGTACTTTTATATATATGTTAAATTGTACTCATGTCCGGCTGATGCTTGATGCATTTTAAGTGTAGCTGATTAATTTGATACATCTCCTTAACGAGTTTTAACAATCTGTTCGCGAGCGCTCGTGAACAGATAACGAACCGAGCCGATCTTTGAATTTAGCTCGTTATCCTTAGTGAGCTTAACGATCCGAGCCTTAATGATCACGAACCATAACGAGCCGAGCCTTAACGATCCGAGCAGCTCGTTAGTCCAGCCCTAGATGGGAGTTACTTTTAGTACTAATGATCAAGTTGATCTTACAAGGTACTTGTCAGTAGTACCTGGTCTAGATAATCTTGCTGATGTCTTTACTGATGAGGAGATTGATGGAATAGTAAAGCATCTCAAACCTGACAAAGCCCCTGGACCTGATGGGTTCACTGGATTGTTTATCAAAAGGTGCTGGTCTATCATTCAGAGTGATTTTAAGCAATTATGTGCTGACTTTCATGATGGGAAGATTTCTCTGGAAAACATTAATGGGTCCTATATCACTTTGGTTCCTAAGAAGCTGTCTCCTGAAACTGTTAATGATTTTAGGCCTATTTCTTTGACCAATACCTCCCTAAAATTTCTCACCAAGCTGGTGGCAAACAGGTTTCAATCTATCATCTCCAAATGCATTCATGATAACCAGTATGGCTTCATTAAATCAAGGACAATCCAGGACTGCTTAGCATGGTGTTTTGAATATATTTTCCAGTGTAAACAATCAAGGAGAAAGGTGGTGGTTGTGAAAATTGATTTTGAGAAGGCCTTCGATACAATTGAGCATAAGGCCATTCTGCAAATAATGGAATGCAAGGGGTTCCCCCCCCATTGTGGTGTCCTGGGTCAAAGAGGTGCTTAGTTCTGGGACCTCCTCTGTTCTGCTCAATGGAGTACCTGGAAATAAATTTCATTGTAAGAGGGGAGTCAGACAGGGTGATCCTCTCTCCCCAATTCTATATGTACTGGGAGGAGATCTATTGCAGAGCATTGTTAATTTGGCTTTTGAGCAGGGAAGGCTGAAATTGCCCATTCCTGTTGAAGGAAAGTTCCCTGTGGTACAGTATGCTGATGATACTTTGGTATTTTTACCAGCTGAATCAGATCAGCTTCAGATATTTAAAGAACTGCTTGATCTCTTTGCCTCCATTACTGGGCTCAAGGTGAATTACCACAAATCCTCCTTGGTGCCAATCAATATTTCTTATGAGACGGCTGTGTCCCTAGCTGGTATTCTGGGATGCCAGATAGCTGATATGCCATTCCCTTATTTGGGTCTTCCTATGGGCACAACCAAACCGGCAGTGAAGGATTTTGCCCCCCTAACAGACAGAGTGGAAAGGAGGTTATCTGCCACAGCTTCTTTTTTATCCTATGGTGATAGTCTGGTTTTGGTAAACTCTGTGTTATCGTCCCTACCTACTTACTATATGTGTTCACTTGTCATTCCAAAAGGGGTGATTGAGGTGATTGATAAGGCTAGGAGGAGATGTCTTTGGAGGAAGGATAAGCATAAGGAGAGAGTTAATTCCCTGGCTGCATGGGATATGGTTTGTAAACCCAAAAAGAAGGGGGGGGGGCTGGGAATTGTTAATTTGCATGTGCAGAATAAAGCCTTACTGATGAAACACCTGGATAAGTTCTATAATGACGCTGATCTGCCATGGGTGAAATTAGTTAGGAATTCTTATTATCATAATTCAGTGCCCCATGTAGTCACTTTGAGTGGTTCTTTCTGGTGGAGAGGGGTTTTTAGTCTTGTAGACGAATGGAGGGCGATCACTAAGTGTGAACTGGGTGGTGGAAGCTCCATCCTGCTCTGGGATGATTTGTGGAGGGACAAGTTGTTATCTCACCAATTTCCAAGGCTTTTTTCTTATGTCAAGGACAAATTGATTTCGGTCAAAGAGTATCTGAGGCTCGAAGATCCAACTGCTGCATATTATTTGCCTCTTTCTGTGGAGGCTTATCAGGAATATATTGACATGACACGGTTGTTACAAGGTGTGGTTCCCAGTGAGTCTTCTGACAAATGGATCAGTTGTTTGGCAAAGGGGAAATACACATCAAGTAGTTTCTACCAGTTCTATTTTTCTGGTATCACTACTCATATGCCCTCTTGTTGGATATGGAAGTCAAAGTGTATGTCCAAGCATAAGGTTTTTGCTTGGCTCATACTACATGACAGGATCAATACAAAGGACATGTTACTACGCAGGCATTGGAATGTCACAACAATCATAATTGTGTGCTCTACCCTCGGCACCAATATGAAGACTGGGTGCATTTATTCTTTCAATGTACTTTCAACCAAAGAGTATGGTCATATTTGCAGATCAGCTGGCGTGATGCTTCAATGTTGGAAAATCTGTTGATTGCAAGAAAGGGTTTTGAGGGACCATATTTTACTGAGATTGTTATTTTGGCTTGCTGGAATATTTGGAAGCAGAGGAATGGATACATTTTTAAGGAGACTTTGCCTACATTTAGAAGCTGGAAGGCTGGTTTCTTCGTGGATGTCACCTTGCTTGGGCATAGGGTGAAAGATTCTGTTAAACCTCTTTTGTCATCATAGCTTGACAACTTACAATAATTTTTGCATGTAAATATTTGTAATTATTGCCTGTACAGTTGTTCTTTAATTCAATAAAAGGCTGTGGGGGTCTCCCCTACAGTATTTAATTTCAAAAAAAAAATTGAGAAGCATTGGATGCTTGCCTCATTCATAAGGAAGGTGTTCTCACCATGTGATTTTAGGAGTCAATCTATGATGACTAACAAAGGATCATCTTCGTCATCACCAATGCATCTCGGTAACAAGTATCAATCCCATGCATACTTTTCTAGTCTCAACCTTGTGTAGGTTGCTTCTTGGCATGAAAGCTTCTAATTATATGCAATTGTTGTGGTTTTGGCTTATTTCCTTCACTTGGTATATCTTGATGATATTTGTGATGAAAATGTAAAAACCTTTTCTTCAATTGCTATTCCTTATTTGTGATACTTGTTGCCTATCTCAAAGCATCTCCACTATCTCTTGTGTCCCTTAGTGATATGTGTGATGTCTTTGATTTGTTTGAAGTTCATTTATATACAATGAGATAAATTTGAGCTATGTGCTATGCTTTTATGCAATAATCTCTTTTGTATATTCATGACTTCCCTTTTGGATACCTTGGTCTCTCCTTCATCGACCATTTCATATGTGCAAGTTTCTTTGTGGATGTATATCATCAATGATTTGTCTACTTAGAAACCTATACATATGAGAGAGGTCACCTTTTAGTTGGTATCCTAATTCTTGTGAGCTACCTTGATTTTTATCTATAGTTCTTTGGTGGCTCCAAATTTGTTTCATGAGTGCCTATCTTAATTTTATTTGCATCTTTGCACACTCATGTATTTGTTGAGGATCTTTTACCTCATGCTTACCATGGTGAGTATGTTGATTCTTATTGGCTAAATGCTCTCACTAGCTTTTGGCATTTTCAATTGGTTTTAGTTTCCAATTGGTATCCCTAAGCTTGTGAACATACTCCTTTAAAGATCTTCCTTTTATCTTGGTTGGGCCTATCTTATGTTGAATCTTTGAAAATTGGTATCTCCTTATGGCTCAACCATATCTTTGGTGCAAGTGCTATGATTTGCTTTTGCTTTATGCACACTTGCACTCGTTGCGTGTTCTAGATGATTTTGGGGGAGTGAGGATTCCATATTTGTGCACTCCTCAATAGTGCATGAACATTGGGGAGCTTCTTCATTTTTATTTAGAACTCTTGTTTTGGATCTTTTGATTGCCTATCTCCTTTGTGGAGATGTTTAGAATGATTTCATCTCTTTGCAATCTTTGGATCCTCAATATAGTTTGATTTCCTCTATCTATTCATCATTGGATATGTGCATTTGATTTCACTCATATCTTGAGAAATGCACACATTTTTTAGGAACTCATATTATATTGGCCTTCTAAATTTTTCCTCCCATTTCGGCAATCGATGCCAATGGGGGAGAAGTTTAGAGGGTTTAAGGGAATTTGGGTTTTATGCTTTTGTTGCATTTTCCTTTAATGTGCTTGCATCCTTCTTTGTTTGTCTTGCAAGGATGCTTTATTCATTATATAAACCCTCTTAAAAGGGATTGTCATCAATTACCAAAATGGGGGAGATTGAAAGTGCATGGTTGCCCCCATGTGTGGTTTTGATAATTAATGACAATCTCTATGGACTAATGTTTGTATTGAGCTACTTGTAGGTGTGTCCATTTGCATTGCTTGATCTCCATTTGTTGGAGTCAAGGCTACGGGAAGAAGAGTATTTGTTGATCAAGGCTAAGTGCGAGTTGATCAACACTTGAGTCCAAGTGAAGATATGCCGAAGAGTGCTTCTCCCATATTGGTGTATATGGGAGCAACATGTGAGCCTTCACCAAGCGAAGCGCAATCAAGAAAGGTGGTTCGTCTTGAGGAGATGAAGATCGTCTTCATCGACCTCAAGTGGATTATGCGCAAGGCAAAGGTATGTTCTTGAGAGGCTTTCTATTTTACCGGTCTCATGATGTTAGTTGAGAAACCGGGTTATAGGATAGATATCCGTACTATCAAGAGGGGCTCTCGACCGAGTATCTGATCGTATCGTTCGTGGAGTGCTCAAACCTTTGCATCCTTGTAATCATCTTTATTAGCTCTTATTTTTCTTTTATCGTGGTGTGGTCTTGGTGCTTGTTGTGCTTGTCATGATAAGGCCAAGTTCACCGAAACGGTTTTCGTATGTGTCTCCTATTACGTTTTTGGATTTGGAGGTTTATCGGTTCGTCTTTCATAGAGAGGTTATAACTTTCTCCATTTGGTTTTATCCTCCCTTGTCGGACTATTATGTTTTTCTGTATATTATTATAGAGCTCATTGTTACGATTCCAACAAGCCCAAGATCATCAAAAACGGAGTCCGGATGCGAAAGATATGCTCGTTTTCGTTTTGCACTTTCTGCAGTTTTTCAGAGGGCCGGAAGTTTCGGCCCTTTACCCCGGAAGTTCCGGCCTCCCGAGGCTATAACAGTCAGATTTTGGGGGAGGCTATAAATAGGCTCCTTCTTCCCCAAGAGGAGGCTGCCCACTTTTTCCCTCTCTCCTGCATTGTTTGACCTCAAAAAAGTTTGGGTTTCTCTCAATCCCTCTAATGATTCTTGCCCAAATTTAGGGATTCAAGAGAGGAGATCAATATCTACGTTTCCACCGAACAATCTCTCCTCTAAGTGAGGGGAACCTAGTGGATCTAGTTCTTGGAGTTCTTTTGTGGTTCTCCTCTTTGTTCTTCCTCGCTTATTCCCCCATAGCATTTGTTGCTTAGTTGGAATTTGAGAGTGAAGGATTTGAGCAGTTGTGCTCTTGCCATTTGCATTAGTTGCATCGGTTTGCGCTCTCCACAAGGATTCTTCGAAGTTGAAGGTTGATAAGCTTATTACTCTTGGGTGCATTGTGTTCCCAAGAGCTTGTGCCTCTTGGGTGCATTGTGTACCCTAGACGGTTGGTGGTGCCACGAAGACTTTGAGTTGTGAAGCTTCGGGCAAGATTTGGGAGCCCCCGATTGAGTTGTGAGTGTGTGCCCCAAGATCGTTGTAAAGGCTCCGGATTCCGCCTTGAAGGATTCCGATAGTGGAAGGTGAACCTAACCCTTGGGGTGAGGTTCATCGGAGAATGGGGTGAGGCCTTTTGTGGCATCTTGAGTAGGCCTTTTATGGCGAGCTCACACCCCTCCAACGAGATGTACTCCCCTAACAAGGAGGAACTCGGGAATACATCCTCGTCTCCGCGTGCCTCGGTTATTTCTATACTCTAGCTTTTTACTTATGCAATTTACATTGTGATAGCCTTTGTGCTTGATGTCATATATATTGCTATCACCTTGTTGTTATATTGCTTAGCATAAGTTGTTGGTGCACATAGGTGAGCCTAGTTTATTTAGGTTGTTGGCTTGTTAATTTAAACACCTAGTTTTATTCCGCAATTATCAAGCCCAAAACCGGAAAAGTTTTAATCGCCTATTCACCCCCCTCTAGGCGACATCGTTTGTTCTTTCAGAGGTATGACCTTCAAGAAAGATGAATTTTTCTGTCTGTTAAAAACATAGTCATTACGTACATTCCACAAAGCCCATGGACATGGACAAACTCCCACCCGAATGAGATTCAAATTCTTTTTTGGACTGCCCTTGAGCCAATTACCAAAAAGATTAGTAATGTTTTTTGGGGAGGGGGGATAGGTTGAAAGACACACCAATTTGGCTAAGGGGCAATCAAAGAAAAGATGTTGAATTGATTCTTCTTTATCACAGAAGCAACATGATGTATCTCCATTCCAATTCCTTTTAACTAGGTTATCTTTAGTTAAAATGAATCTTCTATTAAGAAACCACATGAAAATCTTGATTTTCAGCGGAACTTTAATCTTCCAAATATATTTGCGCAAATATCGTGTGTGCCCATTCAACAAGTCAAGATACATGGATTTGACAGTAAAGGTTCCAGTGGAAGTTAAATTCCAAACAAACACATCTTGTTCATTGGAAATTTGGACGCCCATAAGATGTTGAACTAATCCAGCCATTTGTCCCATTTGTTACCCGTTAGAGATCTGCGGAACGTGATATTCAGTGTTGTTTCAGAAAATACAGTAGCAACCGTAACTTGTTTATGGTGTACAATATTATACAACATCGGGTATTTCTGGGAAAGAGGAGTAGTACCCAACCACGTATCTTCCCAAAACCTTGTGTTTAACCCATTTCCAACATTAAAATGACCCATTGTGAAAAATTCCTCCTTGACCCGCATAAGACCTTTCCAACAAGGTGAATCGAACGCTCTTACAAAAACTTGTGAAAGCATTTTTTAGTGCAAATATTTGTTAGTGATCAGCTCCTGGCAAACCCCTTCCTCATTTAGTAGCTTAAACAACCATTTACTGAGCATGCATTTATTCTTTAAGTCTATAGCTTCTATTCCCAGCCCGCCTTACTCTTTGGGGCGGCATATAATACTCCACTTAGTAGGTCTATATTTTCTTTTATGACTATCGCTTTGCCAGAAAAATCTTGATCTAAAAAGTTCAAACCTTTTTTGAACCCCTTTACGAACCTCGAGGAATGACAACATAAACATTGGTAAAATTGTTAATACCGAGTTTATGAGAATCAGCCTATCCCCGTAAGACAGTAACTTTCCTATCCAGCTGCTTAACTTTCTCTCAAAACGGTCCTCTACAGGTTTCCACTCCCCATTTTTTAATTTTCGGTAACAAATAGGAATTCCTGAATATTTAAAGGGTAGTGAACCCGAAGCACACCCAAACAAAACGATATAATCTTCTTCCACTTCTTTTGCCTTGCCAAAACAGAATAATTCACTCTTATGAAAATTAATCTTGAGGACGGACAATTGCTCAAAGATGCATAATATTAGTTTCATGTTTAGAGCTTTTTCTAAATCATGTTCCATAAAAATTATAGTATCATCCACATATTGGAGTATAAAAACCCCTCAATCAACCAAATGAGGAATACGACCTGGTACCTGCACATCCTCCTTAGCTCTACTAATTAAAATAGCCAGCATATCCGCCACCACATTAAAGAGGATCGGGGATAGCGGGCCCCCCTGCCTCAAACCTTTCCTAGTTTGAAAGTTGTGCACTATATCATCATTGACTCTTATTCCGACACTACCTTTTTTAATATAATCATTAATCCATTGACACCATTTTGGATCAAAACCCTTCATTCTCATTGCTTGTTGTAAAAAGAACCAGCTCACCTTATCATAGGCCTTTTCGAAATCGATTTTCAGTAACACACCATCCATTTTTTTATGTAATTCATGTATAGTCTCGTGCAACACAACTACCCCCTCTAAGATGTGTCTTCCCGGCATAAAGGCTGTTTGTGTAGGCTTAACAACTTTCTGGGCTACTCCAGTTAGTCTGTTAGTCCCTACTTTGGTGAAAACTTTGAAGCTCACATTAAGCAAGCAAATGGGTCTATATTGCTGAATCTGGCATGCATCTTATTTTTTAGGTAAAAGAATAATTGTCCCGAAGTTTAGGTGAAACAAAAGTAACTCTCCCTTGTGAAAGTCATTGAACATGGCCATCAAATCTCATTTCAAAAAATCCCAACACGTTTGATAGAATTCAGCGGGAAACCCATCAGGACCGGGGCTTTATTCTTTTCCATTTGCATTATGGCATCATAAACCTCTTTTTCGGAAAAATTGGCAGTCAATAAAATATTCTCTTCCTCTGACAATTGAGGAATATCATGTGTTTTCGACTCCACCATAGAAAAATTATTAGGCACGGGTGCCCCAAAAAATCTCTTGTATTATTCGGTGATATAGGTTTTGAAATTTTCTTGTCCAATGATTATGCCTTCTTCTTGTTCCAATTGGAAAATTATTTTCTTTCTATGTATTCCATTGGCAATGAGGTGAAAATATTTTGTATTACTCCCCCCTCCTAAATATGTTTCACTTTAGCTCTTTGAGCCCACTTAGACTCCTCATTTCTTCTTAGGTTTGCTAAAGCCTCATTGGCCTCTTTAAACGCCTCCCTTTCAGATGTGTTCAAAGGTATCATTTTAGCTTTCTTGTCTAAAAAATCAATAAGCTGAAGTAACCTCTCTTTTTCTTTCTTGTATACGCTACTAAGGTTCTTGGCTCGTCCTCTCAAAAAACTTCTAACATGGCGCAGTTTATTTTGCCATCTCTACATGGAACTAGAGCCATGCGATATAGATTGCCACTCAATCTTGATCATGTCAACAAAACCTTCTTGTCGCAGCCAAGATTATTCAAACGAAAAATAAGTCTTATTCCCGAGGTGAGCTTGTTCACCTGATTCGAGAAGAAGCGGTGTATGGTCTGATCCTTCGCGGGGTAAAGCCCGTACCGAGACAAGTGGGAATTTTTGTTCCCAATCCACACTTGCTAGAACTCTATCTAATTTTTCATAGGTTGGGGTATCACGATGACTAGGCCAGTTGTACTGTCTCCCTGAAAGTTCTATTTCTCTTAAATCTAAACTTAGCATTGATAATAAATGACCAGCGCAGATTAAAATTGTTATTGTTTTTATCTTCTTGTCTCCGCATAATGTTGAAATCCCCACCAACTAGTAAAGGTCTTGGTTCATTATCACATGTACAAACAATTTCAGAAAGAAACTCATTTTTCTGTGCCTCCTGAGCCGCACCATACACCGACACCAAGGACCATTCAAATCCATCTGATTTGGTTCGAAGATGAAACTTCACTAGTACAGAACCCCACATCACAGCCAGCCCCAGGGACTCACCTCAGCCGGTTATTCCAACCGTCTCCAGCTCGGTGTCGCTAATGTGTTGCTCCATTAGAGACGGTTCCTGGAACTGGTTGTGATGAGTCAAACTCGGAGACGGCTGACTTTTGCCACCGGCCCAAATATGAACTAATCAGCGACGTGCGTTATTCCTGACCGTCGCACAACCCGGGGGAGGGGGGGTCTGACTTTTCCCGCCTGCCGTATAACATGGTTAAAATTCGTTGCCTCCGGGTGTATTTCCGGGGGGTCCAACTTTTTAAAACAAAACAGAATCATTACACCAATTAGGTTTTTATAGCCAGCTAGTTATACAAATCAGATCACATTAACCAAGCAGTTACACAACAACTGATCGATCATAGTATGTAATAATGTACATGTAGACAATGTTGTACAAATTAAATAGATAGATTGTTGAAAACTGCAATTTTATTGTAAACAAACTACCTAATAAGAAAATTGTTCTATATGATATGCATCTCAATCATGACCTCCATGCTTTGGTAATTGGTGTTCCTCAGAACAATCACAATAGGTTGATTAATCTGAAAATGCTTGTCTTTAATGAAATTCTTCCACCCCAGCTTGTCGAGGTCAATGCGGCCGTCCGTTTTCTTGTTGTATGTAATGGTTGTGACGGTCCCTGCTGCTCCAAGTCGTAATCTAGCTTTGCCATGAGTTCGTCAGACAGCGTCTTCCACTATCATCTTCGGTAGTTTCTACGCATAAAAGACAACATAGTATATTTATGTCATATATACACTACAGGGTAAAGAGGCGGTACTTCTTGAACTTAAATTAGGAGGGAGGTATATATATATATAGTATATATATATACCATATCATGTCTCTTCAAATTTGTGGTCGTCAAACGAGTCACAAAAGAAACACCAACACAGGCTCTTACGGCCGGTAAAAGCTGTAACAGGCGCTCGTTCTCATGTTTGTTGAGATGCACTCTTTGGGCAACAATGTGACTGTTATCAGAACTGTCATCAGAATAATAATCAGACCTGTCAGAATCATCGTCACTGTCGACCTCCATTTGAAATTTCCCATAGGCAATAGAGATACTGGGTTTTGGTCCTGTCATATTAAAAACTAGCAGCACTTTCCCCCCTTGATTTGCTGGACGAACTATTCCCATCCTTCACCGTGCAAGCGGGTCTTCCTCCTTTATTTGGTCACAGTAATGTTGTATGTGATCCCAACAACACAATGTCGCCTACTAACCGGTTGAACGCTTGCCGAACGTTGCACGGTATTATCTGTATGCAATAGAAAAAAAGAAACAATACATACATTAATTAGATATTATAATTTAAAACAAAGACTGGATATATATAAGTCATGTAGTCCTTCTTACAACTGACTTGCGGTGACGACTCTCTTGCACACGAACACTAAAAGTGCATGCAGTGAAGTGCATGTTAGAGCACTCGTTCTTGCATAATGGGCATGTCATTTCCTGTCATAATTACTTAAACATGTGTTCCATAAACCATCGATCAATCGTCAAAGAGAACCCAATACTCCTATTGTTCCACACCCTTAGTTCACCGAGGCGATAAAGGAATTAAGTGTGATTAAGGACGACATTTTCTATTCAAATAGAGCAACACGTGAAAACTTTGTGAACAATGATACTTGTTACTTCCACAGAACCTGTTTGGATCCCCAAGAAGAAGGGATGTAGTGAAGTAGCAACTTTATCTCTTTGTTAAGAATCAATGTTTATCGAGCTAGTAGGAGACACCACAAAGTCAACCAAGTACCAATACATGCACAAGAATCATACACTTCTTTAAATTAATACTCTAGTTTAAACTAATAGGGATAACCCAAATAGGAACAACAAAACAACATATATAATAGGAACTGGTAAATAACAAATTGAAAGGACCTAGATCTATATCGAATTAGCTAGGGGTTAGAACATGCAGAAAACCAAGGTGCGGGGCGGGCCCGTGCGGGGGGGGGCGACAGCGGCAGGGGAGGGGCACGTACGGCGGCGGGGAGGCGCAGCGACGGGGATCATCAGCGAGGAGGCGCAGCGACGGGGAATGGCAGCGGGGAACGGCGGTGGGGAGGCGCAGCGACGGGGAACGGCGGCGGCGGCGGGGCCGAGGGAGGGGTATAGCCGGCTGATGCATCTAAAATGCATACATGAACTTTGCATTATAATACTTATACACCATTCATATTTGCATCATATAAGGGGTATATTACTGTTATTTAATGATTTTTGATAATTTATAATGATTTCCCCTTTTTATGGAATTAATCCTGCGCAAGCAGAAAACCCCTATTTCTTTCCTTGTTTGTTTCAGGACCTTAACGACGTCATAATGAGCTATAAATTTACGGGGGTCATTATTTTGTAAGGAGAATATTTAGGAGTGAAAGAAGTCAACGAACGGAGGCCGGAGGACCAAAATGGTGGGTCCCACGTGGCCAGGTACTGTAGCCGCGTGGGCCTATCCCAATTGGCCCTCGTGGCCCCGTTTGCATCGATCCTTCGCCCAGAAGCTTCCTCGTGACCTAAAAACGCCTATATAAAGAGCCCCCCGACGTTCTCCGAGGGGAGAGCCGCCACACGAGAGAAACAAGAAACAGAGACCAGGAGGCTGCAGATTGGAGGGGGAAAACTCCGGCGGAGCCCTGCCGGAGAGGTCTCCACCTTCTCCATCGACATCTCCACCGTCTCCATGATGAAGAGGGAGTAGTCCACCTCTGGACTATGGGTTTGTGGCAGTAGCATATGTATCTCTCTCTCTCTTGAGCTTCACTAATTAGCACCGTATGAGCTGCTGAACATGATTACGGTCACCATTGTATTACCATTGTAGTGGATCTTTTTATGAGTTAATATATGTTGAGATTGCAATGTTATATTCCAGTTATGAAAGTAGATGCATATTATGTACCCCGTTCTTGTATCCTTGTTATGATCAAGCATGTTTATGAGAGCGTGTGTGGGGGAACGTGTGCATTAGTTGGAGTAACGGGGGTGGTGAAGTGATAAGCTGACAACTTAATATCATGATCCATTGGGTGTTTACCTTACTTTCTTACCTCACTAGGGATAAACCAAAATACCATGTTGCAGGGTAGGAGGAGTGACATGCCTCTACCTAAGACTAGATCCATCATGTGATTATTTTCACTTCATGTCATTAATCTTAAAGCTATACTCTGATTTTATCTTAATTACAAAGGTGCATGATTTAGTTCACATCTTGGTGGAGTATAAGTGAGACTAATAATCAAAAGGTCTCTATGTTAGGACGTGATGCCCATATAATTAGTAACATGTCATTAACCTTGTTTGCAATCTCATATGTTAAATCTATATCTACTCATTTGCCACACTATATTGAAGAGAGAGTGCATGTGTGAAACCATGAACCCCGGTCCATTTTTAATCATAAGAAACAACTTTCCAACCACTTTTAAGCATCTTTTACATTCAGCCATTTTAAAATCAGAAAATACAAAAACACTTTTACTTCTTGCATTCACATATAAAAACCCCAAAAATACCATCCTGGGTCCCACCTGGTGCCCTCCGACGTCATCTCGTGTTACCTCTTTGACTATAAATTTGTCTTCGATGCGGAAACCCTCAATACCCGATCATATTTTCCAGAAGACATCCGAGGCTGCCACCGTCGCCAACCCTAGATTAGGAGTGTAACATCCCAAATTTTAAAAAAATTGCATTTCATGCATATCATGGCATCATTGTTGCATTTGTGCATTTGTGATTAATTATTTTTCCTAAAAACAGAAATATTTTTATTAATATTTTTTTCTTGTAAGAAAATGCCAATAAAGGCCATTTTAATGCCAGTGGCAATCTTGTAAATAAAAAGTTTTCAAAATATTTTGCAATTAAGTTATTCTGGTATATATTTTAATTACAAGTTTTTACAAATTTATTTCATAATTTTTGGGCTTTTTTTAAAAAGTTATTAAGCTTTTTCAGAAAAGTTTTTTTAAAAAAGGAGATGACGTCATGCTGACGTCATCGTCTCTTCCACTCCCGTTGCCTTCAATGGCCGAAACCGCCGCACTCATCCCCCCTCTTCAATCTGTCCACCAAGCCGCTCCCCCTCCCCTCCACGACGCCCACCTTATAGTCCTTCCTCTCCTCTACCGTTTGCCCCAAACCACTCCACCCGAGAGCCCCCATGCTGCTCGGAATCGAGCTCAACGTCCCGCCGCTTGTCGCCGCCGTCAAGCTCTGTTTCCGGTGCACTCCGGCGTCCCCGTATCCTCTAGTCACTCCCTTTCTCCCTATTTCTTCGTCGCGCATCTTCTTGACACCTTTTGGCATCGCTTTGTCCCTCAGGTCGACGCGCACGTCCACGACCCCGCTCGGCCGCCGCCATCCTCGACTCCGGTGATTAATTGGAGGAGAACCGGGGCACCTCAACGTCGGAAACCTCACCATCAACTCCGCCTCGTCTTCCTCTCTTCAAAGGTACCGAAACCCCTCTCCGTAGCCCTCTAGGTTCGCCGGAATGGCCATGCCCACGCCGTCGCCGCCGTCTGCCGCCGCGCGCCGGAACCCTAGCCCGCCGCCGGCGCGTTCTGTTTTTAAAACCGGAAGCGGTATTTTATATCTCGGCCGTAGATCTAGATCTAACGTCCCACGGCCCCGATCCGTCCCGAATCGGTACCAGCCAATCGTAGCGCGCCACGTCGCCTGCTCTTTTTTTCTTTTTATCTGTTTTTCTATTTTTAGACAGAAAATCATTCAATCTTAGAAATTCCATATCTTTTGAACCACAAATCCAAATCCGATGATTTTGATGTGTACGGATTGAGAAAAATGAGTAGAATCCAGTAGTATAGATTTTGATAATTTTTGTATCGTGCACAAACTTGTTATTTGCAGAATGTGTATTAACTTGTTTAGGCTATAAAATGAGTTTTACAAATCCTTTTTGAGTGAATCAAATTGGTAAAATCTTGTTTAGTTGTCCTCTGTCCAGTAGCATGTTCATCATATTTTATTAAAATGTTTTTATGCAGAAACTTTAGAATTGGTCCAGCGAGGAAGCAGCGTGGTCCCGCGACGGGGGCAGGGAGGAGGCCTCCTCTTCGCCGAGGCCGTCCTCAGCGTGGTCGATGTCGTCGTCGGGGTGTTCGACGCGGGGCTCGGGGTCGACACGGCGCTCTGGAGCAGAGCCCCCACGCGGGCGGCCACGCGGGCGGCCTGCGGGAGCGGTGGTGGCGCTAGCCGTCCGGCGAGCGAGACGTTCGGCACGAGAACCGGCCATGGCTGTGTCGAGGATGAAGACGCGCCTCAGCCCCCTACCTGGCGCGCCAAATGTCGGAGATTGTCCCCAGGAACTAGGGGTGTCTCCAAGGTATCGTGTAAGGGGCTGAACACGGAGTCAAACTATCCACAACTTGCTCTGGCGACGGTGCTCGTCGGACTCGCGGCGGACGACACTGCAGAGATTGACACAAGATCTTACCCAGGTTCAGGGCCCTCTTGTGGAGGTAAAACCCCTACGTCCTGCTATGGTGTATTGCACTGCTTGAAGAGTTTACAGTACAAGGAGAGCTTGTCGAGCTCGAGGTGGCTAACAATGGCTACTTACTAGTCTTCAGATCTAGGGTTAGGGTTTGCTAGAGCGGCACCAACTGAAGATCCCACCCTTTGCTTGGGCGTGCTCCTCCTCCTTTTATAGGCGTCCTGGGCCTCTTCTGCCCAAACATTTGGGCGGGAAGGGCTACCACATGGCGACGAAGGAGGAGGCACGGTGCACCGTAAAGGTGAGGTCTACCATAAAGGTAAAGATCGTGGACACAGTCCACGGCAGGGGAACGGCGTCACCAAAGCTGAAAAGGGGGCACCGACCAGCTGGACAGCGGGCTGGCGCTTGCCGAGGTGGGAGGCGGCCCATGGTGACGTCGTCCTTGGAGCGTAGCTGCAGACTGTTCCTTGTCACCAAAGAGGCAATACTCGTTGTCCGCTTTGCTTGGCTCCGCTTTGTTGACTGCTTTATACATGGAAACGGCAACTGCGGCGTCGTCGTCATCGCGCGTAGGCACGCGCGTCACTCTGCGCATGGCGCAGAGTCCATGTGCGCTCTGTCGCGGGGGCAGAGATAGCTTCACGAAGAAAGCGCTTCGCGAGGCGAAAGGCCTCGCCAAGCCTCGCGGCTTGGTCCTTAGTAGAATTTGCGGGCGGCGTCGGAGACGCCTTGTCGAAGAGCGATCCCTCGCCGAGGGAAAGAACCCTTGGCGAGGAGAAGAACCCTTCGCGAGGAGAGAAATCCTCGCGAAGCTCGCCAGGCTTGGAGAGCCTGGTCCTTAGCGAAAATCACCCGAGGAATCTTGTGGGCCCTGGCAGGCCGGCCCGTGGTACCCTGGTTTCCACTGTGCCGACAGTAGCCCCCGGGCCCGCGATGGGCACGCCGAGGCCCATGACGAAGGCGAAGCGTCGAGGGGCCAAAGATGCCTGACAGGGCCGCGACACGTGTCATGCAGCGGTTGCACCCGCGGCCGCGGCCTCCTCGGCTCCAACGGGCGACGTGGTGGGGCCCGCCACGACTCGAGTGCTGGTCAATAAAGCCTGGGCGCGCAGGCGGCGCCCATTACTTCTCCCGTAACTCCTCCGCACACTTCTCCCCACGCCTCCAACTCTCCAGAGAACTCCACTCTCCAGAGCTCTCTTCTTCTTCTCCGGCGACCAATGGCGCCCAAGAAAGCAGCCACCGACAAGGGCAAGGCCACCGTGCAGGCGAGCTCGTCGGCGGCGACGGCGCGGGCGGGCACGTCCGCGGCGATGGCGCGCGCCGCTGCCCTCGAGGGAGCGCTGCCGAAGACGCGAGTCACCGCAGCGACGATAGCGACGGTGCGCCACCTGACGGCGGCGAAGACCAACGAGCACGGCGCCACCGAACTGAGGCCGGCCGGTAGCAGGCTCACCGACACCTTCTACCCCATCTTCATTCATACTCTCTACGCCGGCCTGGTACCACCATTCTCTGACTTCCTCCTGGCGATCTTGGAGACGTACCAGATCCAACTTCTTCATCTTCATCCCAACTCCATCCTCATCCTTGCCATCTTCGCCCACTTCTGCGAGGCCTACGTCGGCATCCGCCCCTCGGTGGCGCTCTTCCGCAGTTTCTATTCCCTTCGGAACTCCGCCAAGGGCGAGCGGCTCGGATGCGTCTCTTTTCGCATCGTCGACGCCCGGAGCGACAACTACATCCCCATCGCCTGGCTTGGCGAGGTCGCCGTCACCAAGGTGACGAAAAAGGTCGACAAGTTCCGCGAGAAGTGGCTCTTCGTCGACGCCAAGACCACCAACCCTCTCCTGGAGGTGCCCGAGGCGCCGCCGAGGAAATGGGCGCGCTGGTCAAGCGCGGACTTCAGGGGCTCAAAGCTTGATGCGGTGTACGTGTACTATCCGTCACATCCGCGATGCAGGGGTCACCGGCCAAATGGTGGCGAAGGACTTCACCAGGCGCCGCATCGCTCCCCTTCAACAGCACGCCGAGCCGGTGTGGCGATACGACGGCAAAGACGACGCCATGCGGCTAAGCAGGGACGGCTTCGAGCCTGATGTGCTCCGCCAGATCATGAATGTCCTCTTCACATCGCCGGAGATCCCGTCCGCCAAGGAAGAGGCGGCCAAGCCGCTCATCGTCTTCACCGAGGAGAGCATCGCGGAGCAGCGCTCGCACATGCCCATCTTCGACGAGTGGGGAATCGTGCCCGCGGGGCACAGCGGGCCTCGCCCTAACCCGTGGGCGGCGGAGCCGGAGTACGTGGACGCGGCTCCCGAGGCTGAGGAGGCCGAGTCCGCCGAGGAGGAGGCCTCGAGAAGCGAGACCCCCTTGGCGAAGACGAGGCTTCAAGGGGCGATGACCCCGTCGGCGAGGGCGCCGGATCCTCGAGGAGCGCCCACGCCGAAGTGGACCTCCAGGTGCTATCCTCCGCGACGAGGAGGACGCCTTTCGCATCGTCCGCTCCCAGCGCGCCGACGAGGAGGAGACGAGCGGCGGCGGAAAAGGGCGTTGCGAGCCCCGCTCCAAGGCCGTCCACGACAGGAGGGCCGCAACCGCGGGAGGCATCCCTCGCGCGGAGACAGGCGCGGCCCGGGAGGAGGCCGGAGCAAGCCTCATCCAGCCTCCCAAGGCAAAGAAGAGGGTGTGGGTGATGGCCGGCGAGTAAGCCCTTGATTTCTCTTTCTTCTTCAAGATTTCACTTTGAGAATTCTCCCCTTTGAAGGATTTTCGACTTGTCCTCTTTTCAGGCAGCCCGCGGAGCCAAAGAAACGGCGGCTCGGCGAGGCTGGAGAGACCACCAGCGTCGCCATGGAGACGCCTGCAGCCGGCGAGCCGCAGCAGGCAGTTGCTTCTCCCGCGGTCGAGCACCGCGCGGAGACGGTGATGGCTGAAGAGAACGTGGCGTCGCCGATTCGGGCGGCGACCCCTCCAGCGGCGGAGCACCACGTGGAGGAGGAGACCGCAGAGGCGGCGACGTCGCCAACCAGGGCGGCGACTCCTCCGGTCCAGCAGGAGGCGGAGGAGGAACCCGTGGACGAGGACATCGTCGCGGAGCCGCCTCCAGAGGAGGGGGCCTCGAGAAGGGCTGACGCGCCCGAGGCCGCGGCGGACGCGGCCGTTGCAGAGGGGGCCGGAGGCGCCCCTGTGGAGCAGGAGGAGGTAGAGACACCTCTGGAGCCCCCGAGCGACGGGGCCAGGGGCGAAGGGATGCCCAGCCCCCTGAGGGCTCCTGATGTGGGCGGCGAGGACGACGCCCCCACAAGCCCCCATGTCGCGGCGGGGGCCGCTACAAGCTTAGGCAGGATGCCTTAGGCACCTCGACAAGTGTCGAGGCCTCTGTGCCCCACAGCAGCGTGGGAACCTCCTTGGCGCTGCAGGCGCCGCATCGCCAAGCGGCCTATCGCCGGACCGTCCTCAACCGGGCGCGACGAGCGCTCGACGGGCTGGAGGAGCAGCTCGCCAGGGAAGAAGACGCCTTGGCGAAGGAAAAGGCGAGGCTCAGCGAAGCCTGGGCCCTTCTCTTCGAGAGGGTGGAGGTGTGCCGCCGGTGGGATGCGGCGGCCCAGGCGGAACGCCAAGAGGCCCTCCGCTTCGCCAAGGAGACCCGCGACAGCGTCAAGCGGGAGGCGCAGGAGGTGATGGACGAGCTTGACGCCGCCAGGGAAGCGCTCGAGGTGGAAACCACCTCTAAGCACTGACGAGTTGGCGGCCGCGAAGCAGCAGTTCGCCGCCGACTCCGAGGCCGCCAAGGCCAGCCTGAAGGAGCTCCGCGAGGGGCTGGACGCCCGCGAGGCGCAGCTGGCGCCTCGCGAGGCCGAGCTGAAAAGGCGCAGGAAGAGCTCTCCCTCCAGGAGAAGGAGCTGCAGCGGCGCGAGGAGCAGGTCCAGCGGCTCGTGAAGGACCAGGCCACCCGCGAGGGGCAGCTGGCGGAGCGCGAAGGCCGGGTGGCCACCGACGAGGCCAACCTTGCGGCGGAGCACAAGAGGCTCCAAGAAGAGGCTGACCTCAAGGTCAAACTCGTCCGCTGAAACCTCTCCAAGGAGTACGACGAGAAGGTCGCGAAGCACGAGGACCGCCTCAAGGCCAAGCGCAAGGACCTCGAGAAGCGCATCAAGGAGCTTGAGCAGGAGGAGAAACGGTTGACCTCTGCCTCGAGACCTCTCGGGAGGCCCAAGCGCGCGCTGAGGGGAACGCCATTGCCCTTGGAGAGGACCTGGACGAGCTCCGGCAGCAGGTGGGGCCGGTCACGGCCCTGGTGGAGCAGGCACGAGATCAGCGCCAAGTTGACCGGTTCATGACGCGCCAGCGCCGGAGCATCCTCCAGAGCTTGGTAAGCCGCGTGCGCGCTGTCGGGAGAGATCTGAGGATCGACGTCCCCTCCTTCTCCGCAGCGACCGACGACGAGACCTCGTACTCGCTCTTCTTCGAGCAATTCCTTGGAAAACTTGAAGGGGTCGCGAAGAGCTTCGACAAGCGTGTCGTGGAGGAGAGTCGCGACCTCCTTGTCGTTGGCGTCACCAACATCTTCAGCAACCTCGTGAGGCTCCAGCCCCCACTTGACCTTGAGGACGTGATGGCGCCACCACGTGCCATCAGCGACAAGGCGCGGGAGACCGCCAAGCAGGCCGCCATCGCGTATGCCAAGAAATTCGACCAAGCCTTGGTCGACGAAGACGAAGGCGACGGCGAGGAGGCCCTGGAGAAGGCGGAAACCACCGCGGACCGCGCAGGCACCTCAGGAGGCGCGACGGCCTGAGCTCCTTGCCTGCTGCTGGACGTGCCGAGGGCAAATTTATCTTAGTCATTTTGATTGTAAACTTTGTAAAAACTTATCAAGTTATATTGGAGTATGCTTGTGGACGTCCCTCGGGAGGCTTTTGTCTTTCCCCTTCATGTCTTTTTCGCTCTACGTTTTAGGACCCTCCCTTAGCGCTACACCACCGCCGCTTCGGTATGTGCGAGTCAGTGCTCCACAAGTCCGGGGGGTGCGTGAGGCCTCGGGAAGTAAGAGCTCCTCGAAGCACGATGCTTGGGGCTCCCCTTTGACGTGCAAGCAGCCCATGAGGCATAGGAGAGAGAAAAGAGACTCGAGGGGCGAAAACTAGCGGGAAGAGGTCTGAGCAAGTGTTTAGACTTAGCTTGCCGAGGTACTTTTGCCTTGGAAAGGGGGTTGGTTCCCTGGCGAGGTGTTTTCGCTTTGTCGTTGCCTGAGGCTTGGAGAGCCTGTTTTCCTGCACTTGGAGAGATAGGCGTACCCACAAGCAATAGATAGTTAAAGATTCTTATGGTGCTCGTAGGTTCCTTCATGTGTGTCTCGCGAGGAGAAACAGGCACCAAGGTTTTGGTGATCCTTGGTGAGTTGACGTGCGCGGGAGCTGACCCATGAGTTCAGAGCTCCTTGGGAGTTGACATGCATGAGAGCTGACCGCAAGTTCAGAGCTCGGATCCCTTGGGTTTTAGGCGCTGCCGGGATGCTCCCGTGGCATGGCACCCTGCTAGCCCCCGCTCGTGAGATACACAGGAGGGATCATACGAGCAGGAATAAACAATATAACAGCTTTGCCGAAGTCGCAAAATATGCTGGCGCGATGCGCAAAGGTTCAGAATGACCTGGAATAGGTGTTCATTACACTGGCGTGGCCAGGAGTTTTTCTTCTTTGATGATGAAGTGTCGCTCCTCCGGGAGCACGCTCCCCTTACTTAGGAGGCAGGTTGGCGCCGATGGTGACGCAAGCCCCCGAGCCGCTCGCCTCCAGAGACACTTGTTTTGTCGCAGCCTTCTCCTGGGAGAACAGCTGCTTCTTCTTCGCGGGGGGCCTCGGGAGGGGTTCCTCGTCCTCGTCAGCGGGTGACGCCACCGCGGCAGCCTTGTAGGCCGCTTGCGCAGCGTACAAGGCGTCCGAGACCACGCCGCGGATGACAATGGTGCCACCCGAGCCAGGGAGCTTGACGAGGTTGTAGGCGTGGTGGGTCACCGCCATGAACTTGGCGAGGGCGGGGTAGCCGAGTATGGCGTTGTAGGGTAGGCCGATGTGCGCGACGTCGAAGTCGATCAGCTCGGTGCGGTAGTTGGCCTGGGTGCCGAAAGTGACGGCGAGCCTCACCTGCCCCAAAGGGGTGGTAAGACCCTCTGTCACTCCCGAGAAGGGCCTGGTAGGCATGAGCCGCTCATAGGGCACCTGCAGCTTCTCGAATGTCTCGACGGAGATGACGTTGAGGCCAGCACCCCCATCAATGAGCGTCTTAGAGACGGCGATGTTGTTGATGGTGGGGGTGCAGACCAACGGGATGGTGCCAACGGTTGACGTGGACTTGGGGTGGTCGCCGGAGTCGAAAGTAATGGGGCACTGGGACCACTTGAGGGGCCTGGAGGCCTCGACTCCAGGGAGGGCTGCCGCGACCTCGCGGGCGAGTTGCTTGAAGTGGCGGTTGGAGCGAGGGGCCTGAGCCCGCCAAGGATACAAGCTGCCCCGCGAGGCACCTGGTAGCCTTCGTCAGCCTCGGCAGGCAGGTTGTCGTTTGCGGGCTGGGCAGCGTTGGCCTGGGGGTTCTGCTGGTAGCTATCGTTGTAGTTGTTGTTCCAGCGTCGCCCCCCGCGGCCGCTGCGGCCTCCGCCGCGGCCTCCGCGGCCTCCATTTGCCTCGCGAGCCTCGCGAGCCTCGCGAAGCCTCTTGATGTCGAAGCAGTCCTCGGTGGCGTGAGAGTGCCTGTTGTGGTAGATGCAGAAGGGACGGTCATCCTTCTTCTCAGGTCCTGCGGCTGGAGTGGCAGCTTGCCGAGACTGCTTGGCGTCAGGCTCTGCCGCGAGGACCGCAGTAGTCTTGCGCTTCTCAGAGGATTTCTTCTTTTTGGACCCCTCGGCAGGGTCCCCTGGCTCGTTCTTGACGAACAAGCGGCCCTCTTCAGCCTTGGCGCACTTTGTCCGCCAAGTCGAAAAGCTTGACGACGGTGGTGATGTTGTCGTGGATGCCGAGCTTCTCGAGCATCCGCACGTCCGTGACCCCAGCCTGGAAGGCAGAAATGACCTGCGCGTCGGTGGCGTTGGGGATCTTGTTGCGCACTTGGCTGAAGCGCTGGATGTACTTGCGGAGGGTCTCGCCGGGCTTCTGACGCACGGCGCGGAGGTCGTTGTAGGTGAGGCCGCGCTCGTACGTGCCCTTGAAGTTGGCGATGAAGCACCGGCAGAGCTCCTCCCAAGAGCTGATGGACTCGGCGGGGAGGTTGGTGAGCCATGAGGACGCAGAGTCCTTGAGGGCCATGGGGAACCAGTTCGCCATGACCTTGTCGTCGCCCCCGGCGGCCTGGATGGCCAAAGAGTAGAGCTGCAGGAACTCCAGGGGGTTGTTCTTGCCGTCGTAGCGCGGAGGGAGGTCCGGCCTGAACTTGACTGGCCAAACGACGCGACGAAGGCTGCGAGTGAACGCGGCCGTCGTGCCGTAGGTGACCGTGCCGTTGGCAAGGGTGGCGCGGAGGTGGCGCCCGGCGGTGGCGATGTCCTGAACGGCGCGGTTGCGGCGTTCTTGCCCGCGCTCGATGCTCACGCGCGCGTCCTCAGGGGCTCGCTGCACGATCTGGCAGTCGTGCGGCGACGACGCGTGCGACGCAGCGCGGCCGTCGCGAGGAGGAGCCCCCGCTGGAGCAGGTTGCGGTGCAACCGGTGGAGCTGGAGCGGGTGCGGGATGGAGAGGAGGTGCGGGAGGTGCGCCGTGCGCCACGTCCCCCACGAGCGCAGAAGGGACCAGGGAACGAGACGGCGCGGGTACCGCGGCGCGAGCGGCGCCGACGAGCTCGGCAACGCGGTTGAGCCAGCCTCCTGAGCCGCCGGCGTGGGGCGGTACTGCAGCAGCTCCTGCGCCATGAGGAGCGCAGTCGCCGGGCTGGGCGCAGGGCGGCCCAGCGAGGAAGCAGCGTGGTCCCGCGACGGGGGCAGGGAGGAGGCCTCCTCTTCGCCGAGGCCGTCCTCAGCGTGGTCGATGTCGTCGTCGTCGGGGTGCTCGACGCGGGGCTCGGGGTCGACACGGCGCTCCGGAGCAGAGCCCCCACGCGGGCGGCCACGCGGGCGGCCTGCGGGAGCGGTGGCGGCGCTAGCCGTCCGGCGAGCGAGACGTTCAGCACGAGAACCGGCCATGGCTGTGTCGAGGATGAAGACGCGCCTCAGCCCCCTACCTGGCGCGCCAAATGTCGGAGATTGTCCCCAGGAACTAGGGGTGTCTCCAAGGTATCGTGTAAGGGGCTGAACACGGAGTCAAACAGTCCACAACGTGCTCCGGCGACGGTGCTCGTCAGGCTCGCTGCGGACGACACTGCAGAGATTGACACAAGGTATTACCCAGGTTCAGGGCCCTCTTGTGGAGGTAAAACCCCTACGTCCTGCTATGGTGTATTGCACTGCTTGAAGAGTTTACAGTACAAGGAGAGCTTGTCGAGCTCGAGGTGGCTAACAATGGCTACTTACTAGTCTTTAGATCTAGGGTTAGGGTTTGCTAGAGCGGCACCAACCGAAGATCGAACCCCAACCGAAGATTGAACCTGTTGCTTGGGCGTGCTCCTCCTCCTTTTATAGGCGTCCTAGGCCTCTTCTGCCCAAACATTTGGGCGGGAAGGGCTACCACATGGCGACGAAGGAGGAGGCACGGTGCACCGTAAAGGTGAGGTCTACCATAAAGGTAAAGATCGTGGACGCGGTCCACGGCAGGGGAACGGCGTCACCAAAGCTGAAAAGGGGGCACCGACCAGCTGGACAGCGGGCTGGCGCTTGCCGAGGTGGGAGGCGGCCCATGGTGACGTCGTCCTTGGAGCGTAGCTGCAGACTGTTCCCTTGTCACCAAAGAGGCAATACTCGTTGTCCGCTTTGCTTGGCTCCGCTTTGTTGACTGCTTTAAACACGGAAACGGCAACTGCGGCGTCGTCGTCATCGCGCGTAGGCACGCGCGTCACTCTGCGCATGGCGCAGAGTCCATGTGCGCTCTGCCGCGGGGGCAGAGATAGCTTCACGAAGAAAGCGCTTCGCGAGGCGAAAGGCCTCGCCAAGCCTCGCGGCTTGGTCCTTAGTAGAATTTGCGGGCGGCGTCGGAGACGCCTTGTCGAAGAGCGATCCCTCGCCAAGGGAAAGAACCCTTGGCAAGAACCCTTCGCGAGGAGAGAAAAACCTCGCGAAGCTCGCCAGGCTTGGAGAGCCTGGTCCTTAGCGAAAATCACCCGAGGAATCTTGTGGGCCCTGGCAGGCCGGCCCGTGGTACCCTGGTTTCCACTGTGCCGACAGGCCAAAACCACAACAATTGCATATAAGAGATTTCATGCCAAGAGGCAACCTACACAAGGTTGAAAACTAGAAAGGTATGCATGGGATAGATACTTGTTACCGGGATGCATTGATGATGAAGATGATGAGAGTTTGTTTGTCATCAAAGCTTGACTCCGACAATCACACGGTGAGAACACCTTCCTTATGAATGAGGCAAGCATCCAATGCATCTCCATTGTACCTAAAACAAAATTTAAGCACAAAATGGTTCCCAAACTCATTGGGTTCCATAGTAGTTAGAAACACTACAATATATAGGACATACTCCACATAAATATGTGCATATAGATATGAAATTGAATTTCATGCACATCTTAGCCGATTTAGGATTTGGTGGAGTATCCCCTATATATTGGAACTTAGAAAGACTAGCATGCCATACAATATATATTAGTAAAATGCATGCATAGACTTAAAAGAACCAAATGAGATACAATTTGGACGAAAACACAAAGTAAACCAATAAAGCACACCAAGGTGTGACAAGAAATGGTTGTCCAAATTATATCAAAATCCAAATCAACAAATGATTGAGGAAAAATCAAATCAACAAATGATTGATTCCATAACACATCAACACATGAGGTGTGATATCAAAAGGAATCAAATCAAAACAACAAATGATTGAAAAGACACCAATTGAAAATAATATACCAATTAAAACACAAAGTATCAACTAGGAGAAAAGATACCAAGAAGAGGGTGATACTTGACCGAAATCAAGTAAAGAAAAATAAGGCAAAAGGTATCAAGACTCCCACAATAAATATCAATTGGAACAAATATCTATGTAGGAGATATTAAATTCCAATTAATACCAATTGAAGGTGCCAACACAAGATAAAGAATCAAATGCCAATTGAGAGGATCAATAATTGATAGAAAGAATAGTGTTCTAAATAAAAAAGGAATTCTCCTCCAAGATTAATGCATTATCTTATATATTTGCATTTGAATACAAAATGCATGCACAAGGGATCATTACTCTCCATATTCTATCTAAAACACTAAACACTACCGATTGAAAGATAGGATCCATTCAAAAGGCAAGGAAGGCAATAGATAAAGCAAATCAACGCAAGAGCCAATGTGAAGATGGTCTACAAAAATCCACCACAATTACTAGTATCACTTGTCATGGACAAGGAGTATATAGAGATATTTCTCGGTGGTATAAAGAAATGATGTACAAGACCAACTTCACCACAAACTAGCAAATGGCAAAAGATAGGAATTAAAACACCATTTTTTTCCTTTTAAAGAGGTTTGTTGGTAGTTTCAATTATTCGAACCAACCGGCAAAGCCATGGTTAGAATAAAAGGAAACAAATGGTTTCTCACATAATATATGGAAATGCATATTAGAGAAAAACCACACCAAGCAAACTCACACAAACAAGAGCCAAAGAATAACCAAAAAGAAAATTGGAACTTGTTTGAGCAAACATGCCACATAAGAAAAAGATAATTTACCATATCAACTCTAGGTGGCAAACCTCAAATGTTCACATTTTTATGGTATTGTAATATGCACATAGCTTATTACTCCCCCATAATGTGATAATTCATTTTATTTTTAAACAAGAGGCGAATAAAACCAACTAGAGAAATTAATAGACATTGTAGAATTTGAATTTCTCATGAATATGACATACCACATAGTAGCAAGATAATATTGAAATATCAATACTAGGTGGTGTGCCTCATGTATACACATTTTTAGGTTTGTGAAGTGCACAAAGCACATCACTCCCCCAAAATGGGATAGTCCATTAATATCTCAAAAAGCCAATTGAAATCAACACAAGATTCAATGAAGCTCAACACACAAATTACACATACGTGATATACAACTAACATACACAACCTTGACTAACAAGACAAGTAGGAAAGAAGCATATCACATACAAGCACATGCTAGGAACAAAACTAACACATGCAAGGGAGCAAGCAACTTTCAATGAATATATGAATTAAATACAAGTTACCGCAAGGAGGAAGCATTGGATATGAGATAGATATGTGATAATCCAATTGACTTGGCTTGAGAAATAAAACCATGAAGATCCCTTAATTCTTCAAAAATAGCCAAGTCACCAATGTCCTCCATATCAACCTATTAATCAAGTTGAAGCTTGTTGGTCACCAACCAAGTTGGGTCCTAAGAGGTTAGTCACAATAGGCTTGGGAACCCAAATGGTGCGTTTCTTGACACCACTTTGAGCTCCCACATACTTGGCAAACACATTGCCAACTCTATCCTTCCCAAGAGAATAATCATCATCAACTATAATAGGGTTGGATACGGTACTGTTAGTGCATGAAGAAGCAAAATGACCTTTGCCACGGCAAAGGTAGAAACACCGACTCTTCTTCTTCTTCTTAATAGGCTCCTCAACTTGACGAGCATATGCTTGAGTCTTCTTAGGAGGTGGCCATTGTTCAACTCGTGGTTGAGCACGAGATTGAACAAGAGGCCGCTTCCCTAGTTGCTTCTCACTAAGAGTCTTCTTCTTCTTCATTGGGCAATCACGAACATGGTGCCCTTCTAGCTTGCACTTGAAGCAAATGATGTTGGCCGGATTCTTGATTTGAACTTGGCCCTTCTTCTTCTCAACCTTGGACTTGTTCTCGATGTTGGAGTTGAATCCAAGTCCACTCTTGTCATTGGGGGATTGTTGCACACTCAACATGTTGTCAAGTGCACGCTTCCCTTCATGACGCTTCTCCAAGTCATTCTTCAAAGAAGTGACTTGGGCCTTGAGGTCTTTTATTTCCTCTACATGGTTAGTGGCAACAAATGCACTAGAGGAAGTAGAAGCTTCATTGTTATGACAACAAGGCAAAGCGAGTAATTCATCACATGATGTACCAATATTTTTAGTGGATGAATTACTAGGACTAGCACATGGCATTTTAGCATTTTTAGTTGAATTTGTGCTATTATCCACATGAGGCTCACACGATGTTACCTTGGTAGTGATTGCCTCATGAGCTAACTTTAGACTAGCATAGGATGCTAGAAGATCATCATTAGAGCTAGATAGCTTTTTATGATTTTCTTCCAACTTCCTATACTTGCTAGTTAGCAACTCAAGTTGAGCCCTTAGCTCAACATTCTCCTTCAAAGTAGATGCTTCACAAGAAGTAGAGTTAGTAGTACAAGCATAATTAACATTAGGAATAGAAGAAGAAATCTTGGCAAGCTCATCATTTAATCTAGCATTTTAATTTTTCGTGACTTTATATTTAGCATGAGCATGGTCACGTTCTTTAACAATTTTAGCAATTATTTCATTATGAGACTCCTCGATAGATTCTAATTTCTCCTCTAGAGAAGCACGAGTCTCATGCTCTTCCTCAAGAGATGTTCTAACGATGCTTTCTCCATAGCATCATCTCTCTCGATCTTACCCTTTTCTTCAAGGGTTGCTTCCAAGGCCTCAATAGTTTCCCCGCGCTCAATAAGCGTTTTCATAATTTCAAAGAGCATAGCTTGAGCATTTTTATTTTTAGGAAGGGCTTTAAGAATCATAAGACTGTTATTTTGAAGCCTAGCATTAACCTTTTCCACATCATCTTCTTCATCATTTTTATCATCATTATTATTATCATTGCTAGAAGAAGATTTAGCCATAAGGCAATGAGAGGTGGATGAAGATGAGCAATTAGTTTTTGAGCTACTTAAGTTCACATCTTGTTCCACAATTAATTGGGTTTCCTCTACATTGACATTCATGCAAGAGTTAGAGGGAACACAAGCATTTTTATCATTGGAACAAGATAAATCAAGCATATCATAGAGAGATTTATCCAAGCAACTTTTAGATGATATGCAAGGACTATCAACACTAGCATGTGAATCATTTATAGTGCTATGTGTGTTTAGGTCCAAAGATGAATCATTGCAACTACATAGAGGTGGAGAATCATCAATAATGAGCTCACTATCCAAATTGCAAAAACCATCACTACTCACCATCACATTGGATTGTGGCTTACCACATTTTGGTGAAGTAGACGAAGACGAGAGCTCGTCACGGCCGGAGGTGGAGGGAGAACAATCATCCTCAATAGAGTTGGACACTCCATATTTTTCTTGAAGCTTGGTCCAAAGCTCATGAGCGTCCCGTAGAGGCAAGATTGACTCAAACACTACAACACTCACAAATTTGCAAAACTCGTTAGATGCTAGAGCATCTAGATATAAGTTTTTCTCATCCTCTAAAGTCGTACTTTCGTAGTCCTTTGGAGGAGAAAAACCTATATCTAAGATACGCTCAATATTGGGGTCCAAGACCCGTAAGTGACTAAGCATATGAGTTTTCCAAACATTAAAATTTGTGCCATTAAATCTAAATAAGGAATTGTGCACTAAATCACTAGACGACATCATTACTCTCTAGGCGGTAAAGCCAAACAAGAGAGACGAGGCTCTGATACCAATTGAAAGAACAAACGATGCCCAGATGTCGCCTAGAGGGGGGGGTGAATAGGCGATTAAAACTTTTTCTATTTAGGGGCTTGATAATTGCGGAATAAAACTAGGTGTTTAAATTAACAAGCCAATAACCTAAAATTCTAGGTTTACCTAAAGTGCATCAACAACTTATGCTAAGCAAGGCAAGCAACAAGGTGATAGCTAAATATAAACATCAAGCACGAAGGCTATCACAATGTAAAGTGCATAAGTAAAAGCTCGGGTATAGAAATAACCGAGGCACGCGGAGACGAAGATTTATTCCCGAGTTCCTCCTTGTTAAGGGAGTACGTCTCGTTAGAGGGGTGTGCGCTCACCACAAACGGCCTACTCAAGATGCCACAAAGGCCTCACCCTATTCTCCGATGAACCGCACCCAAATGTTTGGTTCACCTTTCACTATCGGAATCCTTCGGGGCGGATTCCGGAGCCCTTACAACTTTTGGGGCACACACCCACAACTCAATTGGGGGCTCCCAACGTGCAGAAGCTTCACAAGCCTAAGTCTTCACGGCACCACCACCGTCTAGGGTCCAATGACCCAAGAGTAACAAGCTCCCAACCTTCAATCCCACGAATCACCGTGGGGAGCACAACCCGATGCAACAAATGCAAAAGGGCAAGAACACACCAAGTGGTCAAATTCTTCTCCCCAAAATCCAACCGAAGCAACTAATGCTACGGAGGGATTTAGGAGGAAGAACGGAGGAGAAACACTAAGAACTCCAAAATCTAGATCCCACGAGTTCCCCTCACTTAGAGGAGATTTTGTTTGGTGGAAAGATGGATCTAGATCTCCTCTCTTGTTTCCCTAAATTTGGGCAAGAATCATCGGAGGGATTAGAGGGAATCGAGCTCTCAAAATGTTGGCAATGGAGGAGAGAGAGAGAACAAGGGATGAGATCTACACGAAAAATGAGGAAGAAACCCCTTTTATAGGTGGCTCCGAAAAGGAGCGGTTGGAGGAGAAAAACAGGGACAAAGAAGGCTGCAGAGTGCCCGGCCTAGAGCCGGCTTGCACCCGGGCAGGCCGGCCGGGAAACTGAATCCATCGATGGATCAGAAAAATCAAACAGAGAAGCAGCAGCTAGCGTACAGACGAGAAGAAATAAAATAAAAAAAAGGAAGCAGCAGCCAGCGATCGATCCAGAACAAGATCTGCAGCGCTGCCTGGGAGCCCGGCCTAGATACGGCCTTGGGCCGGCCTGCCTGCAGCCGGGCCGGGAGGCCACCCGAGCCGGCCGGCCTCATCCCGGCCTGGGCCGGTCAGCCGGCACGCGGGTGGGCCGGGGAGGTGCCCGAACGGGCCGGTCTCGGTCCCGGCCTGGCCGGTCGCACTGTACTTTTTTTTCTTTTTCAAATTTCTGTTTTCTAAAAATCAACCGAAACCGAAATCGCAATATCTCCCACATACGAACTCCGTTTTCGACATTCTTGGACTCGTTGGAATCATCACAACGAGCACAACAAGAATATGCAGAGAAACATCATAGTCCAAGAATATATTATAAAAATAAATGGGGAAAGGTAAAACCTCTCAATTGCAAATCGGAAATGCAATAACTTTCACCCACGAACTCTGTTTTCGATAATCTTGGACTCGTTGGAATCGTCACAACGAGCACAACAAGATTATGCAGAGAAACATCATAGTCCAAGAAAATATTATAAAACCAAATGGGGAAAGTTAAAAACTCTTTTTCGCAAACCGAAAAAGCCGCATCTTTTGCAATTGACGTCCGAAAGAGATAAAACTAATTTTGTTGTAAAGAGGACGACAAATGCTACCTTTGAAAATGGCAAACAAGTAATGGAGATTTTGCAAAGAAATGGAAGAGATAAATCTCCCGCACGGATGAACCGGCAAAATCTCCAATACCGAAACCGCAATAGAAGACGCATATGAAAACCGTTTTCGGTGACCTTGGCCTTGTCATGACGAGCACAACAAGCACCAAGACCACACCATGATAAGATCCAAATAAGAACCAATAAAGATGATTGCAATGATGCAAAGGTTTGTACTCTCTACGACAATACGGTCGAGATATTCGGTCGAGAGCCCCTCTTGATAGTACGGTTACCTATCCTATAATCCGGTCTCTCACTAAACAACATGAGACCGGTAAAATAGAAACCCTATCAAGATCATACCTTTGCCTTGCACAAAAATCCACTTGAGGCCGATGAAGACGATCTTCAACTCCTCAAGACGCACCACCTTTCTTCATTGCGCTTCGCTCGGCGAAGATTCACTTGATGCTCCCCCATACACCAAGATGGGAGACGCTCTCTTCGGCACATCTTCACTTGGCCTTGAGTGATGATCAACCCACACAAAGTCTTGATCAACACACACTTTTCTTCTTCCCTTAACCTTGACTCCAACAAATGGAGAACAAGAAAACAAATGGACAACCTACAAATATAGCTCAATGCAAACATTAGTCCATAGAGATTGTCATTAATTACCAAAACCATGCATGGGGGCAACCATGCACTTTCACCATACACGCCACAGATCAAACTACACATGAGCATAACAAGCAAAATCTCAGAATCAACAATTAGTTGTGTCACTCAAGTTACTGTAACAACCGAAATAAGCAAGATTTACACACACATGTATTTAATCTGAGCAAATCACTACAGCACACGCATCAAGTTCTCTGAAATTGCAGGGAAAAAGAGAGAAAGAGGATCGAGTGAGTCAACCCAGGGGACTGCTTGCTTGGTGTTGAGGAGCAGCAAGGATGGATCGCAGAGGAGGAGCAGCACTTGGGATCATTCTGCCCTAAGGCAGAGCAGCATCAGCTGGTGTCAGGTAGAGGATCTTCAGGCTGTTGAGGAAGCAGAGCAGCACGCTGGTGTTGAAGAGCAGCCGCACATGAACAGCAGTAGTTGCAGCACTTGGAGAAGAGCGGCAGCTGCAATAGCAAGCGGCCGGACTCGTCGAGAGGTCGTAGTCGTTGCCGCCGAGTCGCCGATGAAGAGGAGCAGGTCGAGACGCAGGGGATGGAGCTGCAGCCTTATGGTGGAGTCGTGGTGGCGTGCTGGAGTGGTGGTGCAGTGGCGCGCCGCCACGCCTGCCTGGCCACGGTGGCTGCCGAAGGCAGAGAGGAAGATGGCGATAGGGGAAGAGAAGTGCCAGGCCTGCTCGATTTGGAGATGCAGCTAGGAATTTAACCTCCCGATCTGATCTGGTATTTTTGTGTTTTCCCCCTTAACTCATGTCCGCTTCGCACAAGTCCATCCCTTTCCTTTTCAACTCGCCCCATGCAGTCTTTATTCCATCGTGGTCTGGTCCCTCCGAGTAAGTTGATAGACCAAATCTTGTCCAAATAATCTGAATTAGAAGAAGTTGTGCCTTGTCGCACTGATCTGCAAGAAATATTGCAGGACTGTAAATTTGTTCATTTGGCCAAATATTGTAATGATAGCATTCAGTTTATAGCCAGATTCAACTTTAATTAATGCCAAAAGGTCAAGAAATGGTACCAAAAATAATGCAGATATGCCACTGATCAAAAGCTAGGATAAATTTGGCTTTATGCAAAGAGCCTTGAGATCCACCAGCCAAATAAGCATATAGGTCTTAGAGTTTTCCATTATGAGTCCACAAGTGTCACTTGCCAGATCCATTCCAATGGTTCTGACCAATTTTTTGGCTGCAACGCTTTTACTGTTGCAGATTGTTCGGACGATGAGTAAGGTGCGTGATAGGGATTCGAGTGTACAACTGACATGTTCGCCTGTGGCAGCAGAAGCTATGCACTTTGTAATCGAAACTACTTTGAATTCTGGATCATACGTGTAATAAAATGATGCACTGTTATGGTATTTCATCCTGTACTGTGTGTGCTAGCGAGTCGATCCATGGACTAGCACTATACACAGGTATCTTGTCTATTTTAAAATGCAAGGTCACTACAGATGGTATCAGAGCACTGTGTTGTCTGTAGGTTCGAAACCCTAGGTTTGGATAGATATAGGTTGACCCTAGGAATCCAAAATTTATTTTCTGCATTTTAAAAGTTTACTAGTTATTTCAATTAATTATTTTTTTGACTAACCATCGTAATACTTGTTCTGATTCTTTTCTCTAACCTTTGTGTAGATGTCTGTCTTCACCCACATGAGAGTTCCGACCGACGATGACACATGTGTCTTCGGTAGACAGTTGATGGGTATCTGCAGAGTTCTGAGCCTCGTTCCTCCTATCTTCAAGGGTAGAAGGGTGCCTTCAGATGTACCCACAGTCCACCGCTGGGAGATTGAGACAGAGATATTACCCAGGCCTATTGGTACTCCCACTGCGCCGATTGTTTTCAAGAAGAAGTACACCTCTTGGGGAACTGGACTTTTGATGGCAAAGCAGGAGGCTTTGTCCCGTATCTGTGAGCAGTACTTTGAGCTTTTACCCCCAGAGTCTATCTATCGTCGCTTCGGCAAGCGTGACGCTCAGGGAATGCCATACTGGACCGTGGAGGGTCGCAAGGACTTGGATATATTTGAGTTACACTTGGAGGATCTGGAGACGTTACTCTACAGGACTGGGTATGAGTTACGTGCGGAGATGATGGTTCTAGACCAGGCCAAGGAGCTGGTCGAGGCACAGAGAGTGCAGATTGAGACTGCTGAGGAGCTAGCAGAGGCATAGGAGGCCCAGAAGCAGAAGCTCATGGAGGATAACCAGAAGCTGGAGGCAGAGAATCTCAAGCTAGGGAACAAGGTGGACCAACAGCAGGCGATGATAGCAGCCCTGCAGGAGCAGTGTGCCCGTCAGCTGGTGAGCAATCGGAGGAAGACCCCGAGGAGAGAGTCATGTACACCACTGATGGTGAGGAGGTCTCGGTTGAGGAGTGGAAGGCAAGGAAGGCGAGTTCTGGACAGAAGCGCCGCAAGACTGAAGCCGCCGTGGAGTTTCTTGCCAGGATCCAGGACGAGTAGTTGCCCACCTCTCCTAAATAAGTCGTTAGTCGACAATAACCTTTCGTATTGACCTACCAACTTGTGGTATGGCAGTACCTTCGTACTTGTTCCCAGAACCTTGTTACGTTGCCAAATAAACGTTTAGTACGGTTTTCTCAAAAAAATCTGAGTGTTTAATTTATGTTTGTTGTTAATTGCTTGTATGGGTAGAAATATTTCTTTAGATCTTTCTATCTCTACTCATCTATTCTTAAACCACAGATGCCTCCCCGTCGTGATCCCGACAACGATGCAATTCAGCAACTGATAGCAGCTCAAGCCCAACTGATGCAGATGATGACGCAGTTCATTGCGCATGCACAGAACAACAATAACCCACCGCCACCGCCACCACCGCCACCTCAAGCTGACAGGCTGGCTAGGTTTCTGAGGCCCAAACCCAATAAGTTCTCAACTGCAACTGAGCCAATTGTGGCAGATGATTGGTTGCGCTCAATTAGTAAGGATCTGGTGACATGTGAGTGCACTGACACGGAGAAAGTGCGGTTCACTGCGCACTTGCTTGAAGGGCCAGCAGCCCAATGGTGGGAGACCTACCAGATCACTCACCCACTGGAAGGACTCACGTGGGAGACTTTTAAGGAGGGATTTCGCAATGCACACATTTCCACGGGTGTTATGAACTTAAAGAAAGAGGAGTTCCGTAGCCTGAGGCAGGGTAACAGGTCGCTCAAGGAGTATATGGATGACTTTTACACGTTGTCCCGTTACGCTCCTGAGGACATTGACACCGATGGAAAGAGAAGGGAGAAATTCCTTAGGGGGCTGTGTGATGAACTAAAGATCCCTTTGTCAGTAGCTTACACCCCAAATTACCAGACCCTCCTTGATCAAGCAATAACACTGGAGGACAATATGAAGAAGGCTGAGAACCCTAAGAGGAAAAATACTGCCAGCAAGCACTACGCAGAACCTTCATATAAGAAACACTCTTCTTATGAAGGCAATAGTGGTTACAAACATGGAAATTATCATAGTGGAGGAAATAACCACAAACATCATGGACATAACCACCATGGTGGATTCAAAGGAGGCAATGGAGGATTCAAGGGAAATGCTCACAATGGACACCAAGGAAACAACAATGGTAATGGGCAGCATCGCCAAAATCCTGAGACTAAGAAGGATATCAGTCAGGTGTTATGTTTCAAATGCAAGAACAAAGGACATTACGCAACTGAGTGCCCAGAAAGGAAGACCGAGGGAGCTGCCAAGCCCAACCCTTTCCAGAAAGGCCAAGTAAATCACGTCAACGTGGAAGAGGTATATGATGAACCTGATGCTGTGATAGGTACGTTCCTACTCAACTCCTTTACAACATTAGTTTTATTCGATACCGGAGCATCACATTCATTCATATCAAGAGCTTTTGTTAACAATAATGAGTTACCCATGGAAACCATGAGAAATCCCATGAGGGTAAATTCTCCAAGGGGAGAAATGTTAGTACATGCCTGGTGTAGGAAATTGGATTTAAAGATTGGGAAACATCATTTTCCAGTCGATCTAATCATCCTAGAATCCCAAGGTCTGGATGTCATACTAGGGATGGATTGGATGACCCGTTTTGAAGGTGTTATAGACTGCGTAGACAGAGCGATTTCACTCACTACCCCGGAGAAGAAGAGGATCAGATTTAAGTCAAATTGAGACAGGTTAAGCTCAATTCTCTTAAGGGGGTTAGCCTTGAAGAGGTACCCATAGTGAGAGAATATCCTGACGTGTTTCCGGAAGAATTGCCGGGAATGCCTCCAGATAGAGAAGTGGAGTTTCTCATCGAGTTAGTTCCAGGCACGGGACCCATAGCCAAGAGACCGTATCAAATGGCCATGGATGAGTTAAAAGAGCTCAAGAAGCAGTTGGATGAACACCAACAGAAAGGATTTATTCGCCCAAGCTCATCACCTTGGGGAGCACCGATATTGTTTGTTGAGAAGAAAGACAGTACCCAGAGGCTAGTTACAGACTATCGTGCACTAAACGAAGTAACCATCAAGAACAAGTACCCAATACCTAAAATCAATGATCTGTTTGACCAGTTAGAGGGTGCTTGTGTGTTTTCCAAGATCGATTTGCGGTCAGGGTATTTTCAAATGAAAGTTCGAGAACTCGATATACCAAAGACGGCGTTCACTACCAGATATGGACTATATGAATACACGGTGATGCCATTTGGACTGACCAATGCGCCATCTTACTTTATGAACATGATGAATAAAGTATTCATGGATTTTCTGGATAAGTTTGTTGTTGTATTCATTGATGACATACTTGTCTACTACAAGAGTCACAAAGAACATGAGGAACACCTACACCGAGTGTTACAGAGACTCGGGGAGCATAAGTTGTATGCCAAATTTAGTAAATGTGAATTTTGGTTGGAGAAAGTTGGTTTCCTAGGCCACGTAGTGACGAAGGAAGGAATTGCAGTGGATCCTGAGAAGGTGAGTTACTGGGAACCGCCAAAGAATGTTGGTGAAATCCAAAGTTTCTTAGGTTTGGCGGGATATTATCGGAGGTTTATTGAAAATTTCTCTAAGATAGCCAAGCCTATGACGGAACTTTTAAAGAAGAATAAAAAGTTTGAGTGGTCGGAGGCCTGTGAGAATAGTTTTCAAGAACTAAAGAAACTTTTAGTTTCAGCCCCAGTGTTGTATTTACCGGATCTGGAGAAAGACTTCCAAGTATTTTGTGATGCTTCACGTCATGGCTTGGGAAGTGTGTTAATGCAAGGAGGCAAGGTTGTGTCATATGCTTCAAGACAGCTTAAGAAGCATGAAGTTAATTACCCCACCCATGACTTGGAGTTAGCTTCAGTGGTACACGCCTTGAAGACATGGAGGCAATATTTGTTTGGCAATCGTTGTGAAGTGTTCACTGATCACAAAAGTCTGAAATATATCTTTACCCAGAAGGAGTTGAATATGCGTCAGAGGAGATGGTTAGAACTTATCAAAGACTATGATTTGAGTATACAGTACCATCCTGGAAAAGCCAACGTAGTGGCTGATGCTTTGAGCCGCAAGGTCTATGTAAATGGACTTACGGCAGGAGAATTACCTGAAGATTTATGCAAAGAATTCAAGGACCTTAGATTGGAACTGGTACCTGAAGGTTTTCTAGCATCGTTAGAAGTACAGCCGACACTTATGGATAAGATCCGAGAAGCTCAGAAGGGAGACAAATTGATGGAAGAAATCAGAACCAACCTGAGTGAAGGCAAGGCCAAGGGATTCCGCGAAGATGAACATGGTACGATGTGGTTTGAGAAACGCATTTGTGTGCCGCAAGATGAAGCCCTTAGGAAGTTGATTTTACAAGAAGCCCATGACTCCCCGTACTCAATACATCCAGGTAACACTAAAATGTATATGGATGTTAAGGAGAGTTTCTGGTGGAATGGTTTGAAGAGGGATATCGCGGAGTATATTGCAAAATGTGATGTATGCAGTCGTGTGAAGGCCGAACACCAGAAGCCAGCAGGATTGCTACAACCGTTGCCAGTGCCAGACTAGAAGTGGGAACAAATCGGAATGGATTTTATCAAAGGATTACCCAGAACTAATTCAAGATATGATTCGATTTGGATCATAGTTGATCGTCTAACGAAAGTAGCTCACTTTGTGCCAGTGAAGACTACGTATTCAAGTGCAAAGCTAGCAGAAATATATATGAAGAGAATTGTGTGCTTACACGGTGTTCCTAAGAAGATTGTGTCTGATAGAGGCACTCAATTCACATCGCACTTCTGGAAACAACTACATGAATCCTTGGGAACTAGACTAGAATTTAGCACAGCTTTTCATCCACAGACTGATGGACAGACTGAACGAGTAAATCAAATTTTAGAAGACATGCTCAGAGCATGTGCACTGGACTATAAATCAAGCTGGGATGATAATCTACCATATGCGGAGTTCTCTTCTAACAATAGCTACCAAGCCAGTATAGAGATGTCGCCGTTTGAAGCCCTGTATGGAAGGAAATGCACTACACCATTGCTTTGGAGTGGTGTAGGAGAGAGAAGTTTATTTGGACCAGATATAATTAAAGAAGCCGAAGAGAAGGTGAGATTGATCAAAGACAGACTGAAAATTGCTCAATCGAGACAGAAGAGCTATGCGGATTCCAAACGAAGGGAGATCATTTTGGAAGTAGGAGATAGAGCGTATCTTCGAGTCTCGCCACTTCGTGGTGTGAAGAGGTTTGGCATCAAAGGAAAACTTGCACCTCGATTTATCGGGCCCTACAAGATCTTGTCTCGCAAGGGAGAAGTAGCTTATGAGTTGGAACTACCGGAGGTCTTATCGGTTGTCCATAATGTTTTCCATGTGAGCCAGTTGAAGAAATGTCATCCGGAGATGGCAGAAACACCACTGAGGGATACAGTGCCGCTAGAGGAAGTTCAACTGGAAAGTGACCTTACTTATGAAGAAAATCCTATAAAAATCTTGGAGACAGCAGAAAGGGTCACACGAACAAAGACAATAAAGTTTTGCAAGGTTCAGTGGAACCATCATACGGAGGAGGAAGCTACATGGGAACGAGAAGATGATCTTCGAGAAGACCACCCGCACCTATTTGCTAGCCAATCCGAATCTCGGGGACGAGATTCATCTTAAGGGGGTTAGGTTTGTAACATCCCAAATTTTCAAAAAAATTAAAAACTTGCATTCATGCATTATCAACTTGCTGCATTGCATTTTAAGTCTTTTGTTTGGGTTTTAAACTCAATTTTTTGTGTTAAATTAATTATTTTGACATAATAGGGTTAATTAACCCTTGTCATAAAACCAATTGTTTTTATTTTATTTTGTTGGCAAGCTATGTGCTAAAGTGTTCTAATTTTAACAAGCTTTTCAAAAAGTATTTTATCAAATTTTTCTGAAAAGTTTTGGTTTGGTTTTCCCTTTGTTCTTGAAAACAGAAAATAGAAAAAGGTTTTGTTAAAAAAAAAAGAGAAGGCCGGCCGAGCCAGCCAAACCGGGCCAGCCCAGCAAGCCACGACCCAGCTCCAGCCCACCCGCATCCTCCCCTCCTCTCTCTCACTGTCGCGCGGGCCCACTCGTCAGCGCCGTTTCCACGCGAGGGAGCTCACTCGCCAGCGCCCGTCGGCTCCCCCTCTTCAATCCACACCACCGCGGATGGTAACGCCCGCACCACCGCCACCCTCTTATACCCCTCTCCCTCCCCTTCCTTTTGCCCCAAACCACACCTCCAAAGCGCCGCCAGGCCGCTCGGATTCATCCCCGCCGTGCCGCCACTGCCGCCGGCGAAATCCTTCGATTCCGGTGAGCTCCGACGACCCCAGCCATCCCCGTGCACCCCTCTCTCTCTCTATTTCTTCGTTGCGCACCCGTATGACATCATTTTGGTTTTGTTTGCGCCTCAGGACGTCGTCTTCATCTTCGACCGTCGCCGTCCGCCGCCAACGCCAACTCCGGCGAGCAATCCTAGCCGCACCGAAGCCCCAAGCCGCCGCCGCCCGCGCCACCAAGCTCGCCTCCACCTCCGCAACGCCGTGGTAGGACTCCTCCGTCCAGGAGCCCCTAGGTCAGCGGGAACGCGCCGTGCCGACGCGTCGCCGCCGCGCGCACGTGCTCCGGTTAGGGTTCCGGCGAGTTGCGCCGCTAGGTTAGGTAGATCGATCGTGGGCCGTTCGATTTAGATCCGACAGCTCGGTTTTATTTTAAAACCCGAATCGGTATCAGCAAATCAGAAGGCGCCATGTGGCCGATTTCCTTTATTCTTTTGTTTTTCTGTTTTTCAACAGAAAATCATCCAAACTTCAAAAATTCATATCTTTTGAACCATTTATCCAAATTCAATGAATGTGATGTCTCTGGATTCAGCAAAATGTGTAGAATACAGTGGTGCAATAAAATTTCACTTTTGATACATGCACACACTTGGTATTTGCAGAAACCCTAAAACCTTGTTTTGGCCATATCTTGAGTTTTACATTTCCAAATTGAGTGATCCAAATTGCAAAGGCCTTGTCTAGTTGTCCTCTGTCCAGTAGATATGTTTTCCAAAATTTATAAAATGTTTTATTACATAAAACTATAAAATCGTTGTATTTACCCTTGTTGGGTGTTTTAAAAATGCTTTATTGTTTAAATTTGTTTAAAACTTGTCTTGTGGCATCATGCATATAGCAATAACCATAGAACAATAATATGATTTACTTGTGTTGTGTGTCATTTGCATACACTCATGCATGGCATATAATTTTGTATTGCTATAATGGTATGGTTGCTTATTTGTGATTTGTGCTATTTGTTAGATTATTCGGAGGGTCCAGGTTACTCTTGTGGTTGTTGCTCCTGCTCAGCTGGTTGCCAACGCAAGTGATACTCCAGCATAAAAGCCCTACTATTTTACTATTTGCACTTTAGCTATTTCTGTAGTATGCATGATAGGAGTATTACTATTATGCTATGCTGACCTGTTTAGTATACACCCCATATTCCTGTTGGTCTAGGTACCCATTAACTTGGTAGATGTTAGAACTGCAATGCAAAATGTTTTATTGTAGTATGGAAGGATAAAAACTCTACTAAGTTAATGAACTACCTGGGTGGCAATTGGTTTTGCTCTATTGGTGGTCAAAGTTGAGTGGCTGCTCAGGGCCATTTCCATGGTTTTACCTGAGTACGTGCACTTGTGAACGGCCACCCAGGAACAAAGAGATTCGATGTCACTCTGCGTTTAGATTGCTTCCAGTGCAGCCACTAGTCATATGGGCTCTGTCTTGATTGACTAAGTTGAGTGGACCCGACCGGACGAACAAGCAGATGTAGGGGTTGTAGGTGGGTATTGTTCGGACAGGTGTACGGGAAAGCTCTTCTGAAAGATCTCGTCTCGACTCTCTCCTTTCCTTCTCACTAATTGAGTGATTAGGAAGTTTGGGTTAGTTGAGTCTAGTGGGGAAAGTGGCACAAACTCTCGAGAGTATTAAAACTATGATCATAGCCGTGTCCCCGGTTACGAACAATTTTGAGCAGCTGGATAAGGATGTCGATGGAGAATCTCACCATTCCAATTTCTTAAATAAAATTTTGATGGGTGAACAAGGGTAGAAATGGGACACTGGATATATTCCAGGAATTGCCTCATTTGGCACTGGAATGTATATCAGGAATTGTCTCGACTAGATGGAAAAGAAAATTATTGTGAAAGCTAGGATAAATTTGGCTTTATGCAAAGAGCCTTGAGATCCACCAGCCAAATAAGCATATAGGTCTTAGAGTTTGCCATTATGAGTCCCCAAGTGTCACTTGCCAGATCCATTCCAATGGTTCTGACCAATTTTTGGCTGCAACGCTTTTACTGTTGCAGATTGTTTGGACGATGAGTAAGGTGCGTGATAGGGATTCGAGTCTACAACCGACATGTTCGCCTGTGGCAGTATGAAGATGATGGAGACTCCATGCTTAATGTTTATTTCCGCTGTTTGCTATAAATAAAGCTAGCTTCGAGCTATGCACTTTGTAATCGAAACTACTTTGAATTCTGGCTCATACGTGTAATAAAATGATGCACTGTTATGGTATTTCATCCTGTACTGTGTGTGCTAGCGAGTCGATCCAGGGACTAGCACTATACACAGGTATCTTGTCTATTTTAAAAGGCAAGGTCACTACACTCTCGTGCCTCTTCGCACCTGTTTCAAGTTTTCAAGGAAAGGCGTTAACGTCTCATCTTGCAGCGATTGACAGGCACAGCTACACAAACACAGGGTATCAAAAAGTGATCTTACTTGGCAGCCAATACATCGTCCATAACCTCGAGCTCATTAGGATGTATGGTGACATCCACTTTATCGGACTTCTGATTCTTAAGAAGATCCACCTACAAAAGAGAACCACGACAAAAAGTTCAATGAACTGTTGAAGCATATGCGTGGAACGGAACTACTTGTATACATGGTGCAAGGGACTCCGAAGCTCACCCTTTTAACCCCAGCTTTATCCTGTGCCCCGACAACATACCTGTAAAGGCAGCAAAGATACAAAATGAGCTCTCCATATGTTTGAATTCAAACAGGAAACCATCATAAGAAATTGTCCAGATGACTAAGTTTTTGTTAGTGTTACATACGTATGGCTTGATCCATAGAGTGCGCCAGGTGAAAAAATTTCCTCCTTCTGCTCAAGAACCTTCATATGAAATTAAACAAAATATTGGTTATGAACTGCAATAAAATCGAAAATAAAGCTCCGAAACGAGATTTGGCATGAAATTTCACAGAACTGAAGGGAAGTCCTCACCTGGTATAGCTGCTTTTTGGTTAGCCTCTCAGGCTCTTTCCTCTATTGCTTCCGAAGTTCGATAGCATCAGGTGTTTCAATGCCAGTGGGGGTACTATTAACAAAAGAAGAAGCATCAAAAGTTAGCATGTCAGGAAAGAGAACATAAGCAAGCCATCAAAGAATTATTGTAGCACCTTCGCATGGTTTCAACAGACTGGATGCCTTCCTCCATGTCTTCATCTTCCATTGGTTCATCTTCCTCTTCCTCCTCTTCCAGTTCCTCCTCCAAGTCTCCCAAATGCTTGCTGCGGTCAACAGGCTAGCTCCTCCTGGAACACAATGCAGCACAAAAGTCAGCTAACTAGTAGCTGCAGTTCAGAGCACACGAACCCAAGAAATTTTGGGGGAGAACAGCTGGATTATACATACATCATAATTAGGTTCATCATGTTGTAGAATGCCAAAAACATCTCGATATTCTTCTACGTAGTAGGGTGGGGATCTCTGACCTGCGTGCGTCCGACATTGTTTTAAGGTTTTCTAAAATTTAAAGTTTGGTTTGATCCTCATAACTGCAACGACGAGGTGGTGGCGAAGATAGTGCATTGAAATAAGATCTCTCCGGCCTCTCTCTACCTCGTCAACGTTTTCAGGGTCAGACAAAGAGCTAGTTAGGGTAGGTGCTACCAGATACATCTTATCAGTTGGTGTGTCGGTTAAGTGAAGTTGTTCGTTGATCTTTGGTGTGACAATTTCTATCTCTTCATTCGTTTGGGTATGCGGTAAGATTCAGTTTTTCCAACCATCTAGATTGGTGTGCTGAAAAATTGCAAATCTACGCTATTTTAGATGTGTTCTCAGCCAATATTTTTAGCGATTATTCGTTCTCGTTGTTCGCGGCTAGTGACTATCGTGAAATTCAAAGCCTTGTTGACGAGGCCGTTTGTAGGTTTGTCTCAAAAAGAATTTATGTGTGTTTAGTGTATGTTTCAATGTCGAACATTCGACGGAAGAAGGCGGCCAGTAATACTTCACCACGGAACCACATAAGCAGCATATCATGACAATGAAAAGGAGAAAACGAGATAAACCATTCAAGCTTAAAAAGGTAGTCGAGCTCAATCAGGTCATGAGACACAAGACTTTTTTTTAGTACCCATAAATATGACACGACGCACATATAGGTCAACAGCTCCTTCACATCTCACATTCTGATCAGTCAAAGAAATTCTGCGCTAAAGCTAAGCAGATATTTGTTGCTTGCATAAGTACACGATAATTTGGGCTAGTTGTACTCGAAGTAATTTCGTGAGAATTGAGAAGATTACAGTTGTTACCATAGAGCTTGTTTGATTTATATGATTGGATACCACGGTAATTTTTGCCTTTTGACTACTTTACATGCAATTTCATGGTTTTAAATATCTCAGTCATACAACTATTTCTTCATACAAATTCATGTGTTTTTTTATGGTGCAACCAAACAACTTCTATTATGCTTCTTATATTTTTTAGTTCCTGTAAGATTCTCATACCATCTCAATCCTAAATTTTTTCACCACGTTTTCAAAAACCTGTAAACCAAACTGAACCTTTCGTGACACAGCTCCAGTCACAATCACAAGTCTTCGGACACTACAACTGTCCAAATTCATCCCTCATGTGAAAATTGCAAACTTACATTTCCCGTTCAAAAAATAAAAATAGCAGCATGAGAAGATGAGCTCGATGGATCAAAAAGTCCCAGCAGAATGTGGTTCGTCTTGACAATCTTGACGAGAGTCTAGATTCCACTATCTTCCACCACATGTAGAGTACACGACCACACCGACACAGATCAACCAATCCGTTCAGCACGAGCAGGAAAATGCTCACTTGCTCGGCGCTGCTCTGGTACAGCAACGAGGAGCTGTGGCGCCCTTCCTCGGCTTGGAGATGTCGAAGGCATGAAGATGAAGAGTCTTTTCTTTTTTGGAAGATCTCCGCCCTTCTCGTGCGTCCTTTCCTCTTGCTCAGGTTATGCAAATTCGAAAGAAAAGATGGCATATGCAGCTGCTTTTCGGTTGGTATTTCCTCTGTAGCTTGTGAAGGTCGATGGCATCACACCTGACACGATCGATGAGGTGAGAAAACAACTGCTGGTCTCAGATGAGCTTGAGAGCAGACTGGGCTCTGCTTACACATCTCGGAGGAAAAGCGGGCGCCTCAGCAGCCTCTGTCGGATACCACTAATTAACATGTTGGTGGAGTCACTGCACGCAGGTACAGTCTTTGTCGTCGTAACTTGTTCACGACATTGTGCAAGATCGGTTACATGCTTTGGCTGATACACATGACAAGCTGGATGAACAGAATTACAGAAGTAACCGTTTCCGAGTGCAGAGTGATTGCCCGAATGTTCAAACAGGGAAAAAGGTTACAAGCTGCATAGGAACTGAATACCAATTAAGGAACCCGACAAGAGCGAGCTCGAGCACCGTCATACGATCGATAAGCTGAGAAGACAACTGCTGGTCTCAGATGAGCTTGAGAGCAGACTGATCTCTGCTTACACATCTCGGAGGAAAAGCCCCTGTCGGATACCACTAATTAACACGTTGGTGGAGACACTGCACGCAGGTACAGTCTTTGCCGTCGAAACTTTTTCACGACATTGTGCAAGATCGGTTACATGCTTTGGCTGATACATGACAGAGTCTGAGAGTCACAAGCTAGATGAACATGAACAGAATTACAGAAGTAATCGTTTGCTAGCGCAGAGTGATTGCCCGAATGTTGAAACAAGGAAAAATGTAATTAGCTGCCATAAGAACTGAATACTAATTCATGAAATTACACAGGAGTAGCCTATTATTACGAAACGGTCGCCTATACTGGGACATAAATAAATGCACTGACGGTAGGCCACATCTGTCACAGCATAATAGGTTCACATGACAGTAGGTCGACTTAGCTGATTCATATGCAGTGTCAGACCGCTGGTTCTCCACGCTCCCTGTGTCACTATGTCTGTCTCTTCGTCCTCCGCCAGCACACTTGCCGACTGCTGGTTCTCCATGCTCCCTTCATGCGCGAAGCCCACCGGGGAAAAAGCGCGAGCTTCTGTCGCATGTTCTCCCTTTGGTGCTCTGCTTCCCTGCGCACCGTGATGTGGCTGTGGATCGGCACCAGCACCCGGAGCTTGCTTCCACTCCCTGCCACGTGCCGATGCTGTTTGCAGCGCAGGCACTTTGTTGTTGATGTTCGTGCACAGCGCCGCCACATGCCACCCCCTCGAGGCAGTTGTAGCAGAGCAGCCCGGCCAACTCCTCCGGCAGACCTTGACGATAACGGCAGGACGCTTGCGGCGGGCGGCGCTTCTTCCGGCTTGCGGTGCGCCAGGCGCCACCCCCAGCCACCGCTGCCTCGGCCTGGGGCCTCACGACGACAGAAGCGATCTGTCGAACAGCTTGCGGGCACCTGGCCACAGAGCTGTCCGCGGTGTGGACCCACCGCTGCGAAGCACCTCGCAGTAGCTCCTTCTCTTGCTGCCGCCGTGGTTGATGGAAGGGGACGGGAAAAGGAGGCAGTGGATGGGGAAGAGAGTGGCCGCCAACCGGGGAGGGGAGGCTGGTGGACGCCGCCACCGGAGTGGAGGCCGAGGTGGTGTGGAATGCTATGCTCACAAAACAGTCAAGCCAGCGGAGCTATAGCTGTGTCGTTTATTCAATCTTCAGGATGGGTCTTTTTTTATTGCTGGCGACCTGCTTCACAATGTCCTCCTTTATTTCTTCGGCCCATCCCAATCCCACAAGGAGTACTTCCTTGATGCTTGGGAGAAATTCCAGCCCAGAAACGCCACCTCCACAATGATACATCCTCAGCACCTCAAGTTTCGGCATTGATGTGGGCTCAAAGTTCACTGGTAAGGACGTGCCCCCTGCCTCGAGTACCATCAGGCTTCTGAAAAGGCCACTCGGAAAAGTAAGAGATATAGGTCATAAATATGACACGACGCACATATAGGTCAACAGCTCCTTCACATCTCACATTCTGATCAGTCAAAGAAATTCTGCGCTAAAGCTAAGCAGATATTTGTTGCTTGCATAAGTACACGATAATTTGGGCTAGTTGTACTCGAAGTAATTTCGTGAGAATTGAGAAGATTACAGTTGTTACCATAGAGCTTGTTTGATTTATATGATTGGATACCACGGTAATTTTTGCCTTTTGACTACTTTACATGCAATTTCATGGTTTTAAATATCACAGTCATACAAACTATTTCTTCATACAAATTCATGTGTTTTTTATGGTGCAACCAAACAACTTCTATTATGCTTCTTATATTTTTAGTTCCTGTAAGATTCCCATACCATCTCAATCCTAAATTTTTTCACCACGTTTTCAAAAACCTGTAAACCAAACTTAACCTTTCCTGACACAGCTCCACTCACAGTCACAAGTCTTCGGACACTACAACTGTCTAACTTCATCCCTCATGTGAAACTTCCAAGCTTACATTTCCCGTTCAACAAAATAAAAAGCAGGAGAAGATGAGCTCGATGGATCAAGAAGTCCCAGCGGTAGAATGTGGTTCGTCTTGACAATCTTGACGAGAGTCTAGATTCCACCATCTTCCACCACATATAGAGTACACGACCACACAGACACAGATCAACCAATCCGTTCAGCACGAACAGGAAATTAGATCTAGGAGGAGGGCATGCTCACTTGCTCGGCGCTGCTCTGGTACGGCGACAAGGAGCTGTGCCACCCTGCCTCGGCTTGGAGCGGTGGCGCCCAGAGCTCGACCTCGATGTCGAAGGCATGAAGATGAAGAGTCATTTCTTTTTTGGAAGATCTCCGCCCTTCTCGTACTTCCTTTCCTCTTGCTCGGGTTATGCAAATTCGAAAGAAAGATGGCATATGCAGCTGCTTTTCGGTTGGTATTTCCTCTGTAGCTTGTGAAGGTCGATGGCATCACACCTGACAGGATCGATGAGCTGAGAAAACAACTGCTGGTCTCAGATAAGCTTGAGAGCAGACTGGGCTCTGCTTACACATCTCAGAGGAAAAGCGGGCGCCTCAGCAGGCCTCAGCAGCCCCTGTCGGATACCACTAATTAACACGTTGGTGGAGACACTGCTCGCAGGTACAGTCTTTATCGTCGAAACTTGTTCTCGACATTGTGCAAGATGGTTACATGCTTTGGCTGATACATGACAGAGTGACAAGCTAGATGAACATGAACAGAATTACAGAAGTAATCGTTTGCTAGCGCAGTGTGATTGCCCGAATGTTCAAACAAGGAAAAATGTAATAAGCTGGCATAGGAACTGAATACTAATTTAAGAAATTACATAGGAGTAGCCTATTACGAAACCGTCGCCTATACTGGGACATAAATAAATGCACTGACAGTAGGTCACACCTGTCCACAGCATAATAGGTTCACAGGACAGTAGGTCGACTTAGCTGATTCATATGCAGTGTCAGACCGCTGGTTCTCCACGCTCCCTGTGTCACTATGTCTGTCTCTTCGTCCTCCGCCAGCACACTTGCCGACTGCTGGTTCTCCATGCTCCCTTCATGCGCGAAGCCCACCGGGGAAAAAGCGCGAGCTTCTGTCGCATGTTCTCCCTTTGTTGCTCTGCTTCCCTGCGCACCGTGATGTGGCTGTGGATCGGCACCAGCACCCGGAGCTTGCTTGCACTCCCTGCCACGTGCCGATGCTGTTTGCAGCGCAGGCACTTTGTTGGTGATGTTCGTGCACAGCGCCGCCACATGCCACCCCCTCGAGGCAGTTGTAGCAGAGCAGCCCGGCCAACTCCTCCGGCAGACCTTGACGATAACGGCAGGACGCTTGCGGCGGGCGGCGCTTCTTCCGGCTTGCGGTGCGCCAGGCGCCACCCCCAGCCACCGCTGCGTTGGCCTGGGGCCTCATGACGACAGAAGCGATCTATCGAACAGCTTGTGGGCACCTGGCCACAGAGCTGTCCACGGTGTGGACCCACCGCTGCGAAGCACCTCGCAGTAGCACCTTCTCTTGCTGCCGCCGTGGTTGATGGAAGGGGACGGGAAAAGGAGGCAGTGGATGGGGAAGAGAGTGGCCGCCAACCGGGGAGGGGAGGCTGGTGGACGCCGCCACCGGAGTGGAGGCCGAGGTGGCGTGGAATGCTATGCTCACAAAACAGTCACGGAGATGGACCTATGGCTATGTCGTTCATTCCATCTTCAGGATGGGTCTTTTTTGATTGCTGGCGACCTGCTCCGCAATGTCCTCCTCTTTTTCTTCGGCCCATTGCCATCCCCATCCGGCAACGAGTATTACTTCCTTGATGCTTGGGAGAAATTCCAGCCCAGAAACGCCACCTTCACAACGATACATCCTCAGCACCTCAAGTTTCGGCATTGATGTGGGCTCAAAATTCACTGATAAGGACGTCCACCCTGCCTCGAGTACCACGAGGCTTCTGAAAAGGCCACTCGGAAAAGTAACAGATTCTCCATCCAGAAAGTGCATCAACCAACGCAGAATGGATAGGTTTGGTAGGTTCCCAAGGGCTTGCATGGTTGCACCGTCCGATGCTACCAAGCGATAGCCTAGATTGAGCTTCGCGAGATTCTGGAGACCATTGATCCATCCTGGCAATTTGCTCATACGGCCGTCAAGCTTGAGGCACTGTAGATTTTCTGGAGGCGAGAACGTGGCAGGAAAACAGTCACACAAATCTCCTAATCCATATTCTGCACAAACTGACAAGGACTCAAGGCCACTGAGGCTGGATGAAATGACCGAACATAACTCCAGACCATTCTCCTTGTTCATGCCAGACACTCCTAACTTGCGCAGGTTGGTGAGACTTTTTATCTCTTCTGCGACTACATTCCCCCTTCCAAGCTTCACATACCGCAGCGTGTGCAGTGTTTTCAGTTTCCTCATTCCTCTAGGCAACTTAGTACCATGACCATGCCGGCTGCTACTCTGGCCAGCGTGTAGACAACGAAGCTTCGTAAGATTGGTGATGGTTTTGGGCAGCATCTCTATCGCAGTGTATTTGATGTCTAGTGTCTCGAGTTGACTCAGGTTACCCACCGATTTTGGAAGTAGACCGACGTCGCGGCACCGTCTTAGGGAAAGATATCTCAGATGTATAAGCTTCCCAATGTGCTTAATGTGATGATCCTCTAAACCTTCAGTTCCTTCTAGGTCCAGCACCCGAAGAAATCTCATCTTGTCTGAAATGTAAAATGGCTTCCACTTGCCAAACACCGTCAATGACCGTATACAGGACAGCTCCACGGTCCTCTCAAACTCAAACTTATCTCCCTCCCAATTGCTGCTTATGGCAAGGTGACGCACTGCACCGTGAGTGTTCGGCCTGCACCCTTCCTCCAGCCTGAAAACAAGATTTTCCTCCATTGATTTTGCAATGCTGATATCACGGATCAGATCGTGTAGCTGGCATGAGTCAATACCCTGTATGCTGCAAACTGAATTCCGAGTTGGTAATATCATGCTTCTCTCTACAAGTTCCATGAAGTATCTGTCCGCTTCTGAACTGTCCAGAGAATAACCTTCTGCTATCCATCGGTACACTAAACGTCTCCGTCTAACATTGCGGTCTTCAGGGAAGATGGCAAAGTACAGGAAACAAGACTTGAGATAATATGGTAGGCCATCATAACTTTTCATAAGAACTGTTTTTATGGACTCAAACTTTGGATTCATCTCCAGCTCAACACTGATGTGCTCATTCAGTTTCCTCCATTCCGCAGCTGTTTTTGTTGGTTGGTCGGCCAAGAAGCCACCTATGGTGACTATCGCAAGAGGAAGCCCATTGCACCTTTTCAGAATCAGCTTTGCGGGTTCAACCAACTCAGGATAGTCCCTGGCCAAATCTATGGTATTGTTCCTAAATACCTGTAATTGTGCAAACATATAATTAGCATGTCATTTTACTACTCTACAAATACATGCAGGTGTAAACCAATGTTCCTTTATCTATTAAGAACTAGTCCGTTCAAGTTATGGTGGCAACTGCACAACAGGCCATGTAACAAAGAGTGCTCATAAATGGTACCCAAGCTCTGGGTAGCTCTTTATTTAAAAATAAATAAAAATCATATTTTGAGTTTCAAAAATTCTGAAAAAAGGCATGATGTATACTATGTCATATTAGACCAACGTGTAAAATTTCAATTGGAAATATGTTGTAATTTGGGCTGTGAAAAAAATGACAAAATCTCACATTTGAAAGTAGCGAACATTACAAATTATGAACTCTCAAAAATGTATCTGATTTTGTTATTTTCGTGTAGCCTAGAATATGAGTTATTTGGTTTTTTCATTTCGCACGTAGTAGAATGTATAATTGTCTACTTTCATGTTTTTTCACATTTTTTGGAAATTGAAAATATGATTTCCGAATTAAAAAATAAAGTGCTCCATTCAGCTCGGCCTCCATTTGCACATTCCGATTTAACAGTCTTTTTATTTCGCTACTCTTCCATCGTGATAAGGCATTAAACTTCAGGCCAGAACATAGTTTGTGTGTATTAATTTTCCATGTACAAATGTGTAATCACACAATATATGTAAAATGTACCACAATACAAGTCAAGTAGTAACATACTGTCCACGTACCAAAATTTACATGGACATGTTTCTATCCATTTTATTCATGTAGGATTTTGTTTGTCATTTCTGAATAATTGAATATGCAATTTTGCTAGAGTTTATAAACGGGAAACAAAAGAAATCTCATTTAGCACTATGTTGATATCAACCTGTTTAAAAAAGAACACCTTTGTTTTCAGAAATTTAAAAACAAATCAGAGAAAATAAACTCGTTTAAGTTACATGATTTTTTATGGTCTAATTCCTGTATAGTTTAATAAGAGAAGTGGTGAAGTCATGGAATATTGTCGACTTGTAGCTAACCCGGACACTGGGTGATGTTGAAGCACGCGAATATATATCATTCCTAAATGATGACCTTATAACATGGGTCATTGTGGCCTAATCTTATGTTTCCGCAACGTACTCTGAAGTATTTTGCAAACAGGATTGGTAGTCTTGCTCTTACAATATACTAATCTGAAATAACCCTTCAAGATTAAACCTAAATTGAGAAAATGTGAACAACGTACATGTGAGTAATACTCGTTCAATACCTTTTTTGTGAAGAGGCTAAATGCATCCTTTTCTTCTAGACGGTTGAGCTGACGTATGAACCTTGTTTTGTCGCAACAATGTTAGCAATATCCTCTCTCCTTGTGGTGATCATAACGACTAAGCTTAAGTTGGATTTTTCATTGCAAGTAAACTTGGCAATGCTAAATCCCATTCTGCAGTAGATGATACATCATCGAGAACAATCAAGCAACTATTTCCCTCTGAACGCCTGACCAACACTTTATTCAACTGTGCAACTTCCATCGAATTAACTTTTTCTTGGGTGTCGCCTTCAAAGTCCATGCCCCCCTTCCTTGTATCTAGTTGCTCTGCCAAGGTCCTAAGGAGCTCCTTAAGCTTGAATGGTCGTAAGACCGTAACAAAAGCATGTTTTTGAAACATATCGCTGACCTCTTTTCTCTGTTGAACATCTTTGATTAGAGTGGTTTTTCCAAGGCCACCCATTCCCCACAGTGCGATCACCTCAAACAGCTGGGTGCTAGCTTGTTCTCGGATTAGTTCAATAATATCAGATTTTTCTTTCCCACGGCCAATAAGATGAGATTCCTCCAGAAGACATGACATCGTGATTGCACGTGTGAGTCTTTCTTGCACCATCATCTTTCCATCATCATTAGTATTAGATTTGTCTTCTACTATCTCACTGTTAGCACTATAGGGTAACTTTGAGCTAGATGCTGGTTTCCATGAATTTGTTGCATCACGAGAACTCTGAACCTACGGAAACAATAGTTAGACAAGTTTTCAGTCATGGATCACTAGAAAATAAATATTGAGGAATCAGCTTAGTGCATATGTCTTACTGCTATAGAGAATATTAATAATACAACGAGAACATTAGTTAGTACAAAATTTGGTCCTCGGCATTGCCTCGACACCTACACCTAATACCGCCTACTTTCTTGCTTTTGCCAGTGGAAGAAGACACAAATTTCTCATTGTTGGCTGCCTTGTCACCCCTTCGGGGCCCGTCAGCGATAAGTTGGGTTTACATAAAAATATCTATCATTTTGACATGGAGCTATTTGCCACGGAATCACCATGTTTACTGTCTCTTCGACGTGGTTTCTAGGACTCTAGGTAGTGCGCCTTTCAAGAAGAGAATCTCGCGCTCTCTCTTTCTTCCCGTGTGGCACGGAAACCCATGTTTATTGTCTCTAGGTGCCTAGCCAAAATCCACACACACACATACATCGATAGGGTGCCTCAGAATAGCGGCCGGGCCCAAACACCTGACCCAACGCAACCGGATCGAGACCTGGGTGAGCACGAGAAACGGAGGCGTGGCAGACAGACTACTCATGCTGCCGGCAGCGATCGGTTCCACTCCACAGGCACATGCATGCATGCCAGCACCCACGACCGAGAGAGCAGTACTTTTTTTTGAGACGCATATGTATATATTAGATCAAGATCACACATAGTACAGAATACATACACAGAACGAAATCCCAAAAACACACAAATTCCAGGAAAATCCCACCAACGAAGCCTAACAAAGATGATCCAGAGAGCACCATCGCGGAACCTGCCGCTTTGTGAGCCGATTCAGCGACTTGTCGAAGATCGACGAAGCCGAAACCTTGTGGCGCGTCGGCCGGGCTAAACCCATGCTCGCTGGACCCCGGCACCACCATCTTCAGTCGACGAAGAAGACGAAGAAGAGCAGCACCGTCCACCACGCTCCAGCCATCCCCACCTGGAACACACGGTGCACTGAGAACGACCGACGCCATCATCCCAGCAGACGACGAACGCCGGCGAGCCAGCTCCTGTACAGGGCCACCCGATTGCCCAACGGCGCTGGAGGAGGCGCCGCCGCGACGCGGACGAAATCGGAGGCACAAAAGATCCCCGGGGGTTACCGTCATCGCCGCCACCACGGCAACCCCAGGATCACACCGCCCACCCAGATCTAGCACCGACGCCGGCGACAACCACCCCGTCGACCCCAGATCTGGAGGCAAACCAGAGAACCCCGCCACCATCGCCACCGGAGCAGAGAGGCAGAGGGAACAAACCGAAGCACCGTAGCTAGAACCTACTAGACTACTGCTATACATAGCCGGACGGTAGATCCGGCAGGCCCTCCTCCACCGACGAGCACGAGGCCCTCGGGGCGAAGAACCCGCCGGATCTGATGCCGGAGAAGGAGTCGCCTCTCGAGTCGCCTTTTCCGGGAGAGGAAGAGAGGAGAAGGGTCGAGAGCTAGCGCGTAACAAGATGGACCGAGACCTCTCCGCGCGCGTTACCGAGAGAGCAGTACTAGGATTCCATTCCAGTGACGAAATAGTACAATTCAAAATTTAAGTAAAAACTAAAGAGCCAGGATAAATTTCAGTAGGTTACAGCATGCTAGTACTGTTACTACTGTACAATACAATGGATGATGAATATTAACGGAATGACATGAAAAATTGTATTGTTTAAACAATGGATCACATATTGACATAAACTAGTATTATAAATAAAACATGCCATTCTCATATTATGCATGTCATCACGCGCAAGCGTGAAGCCGAGGGACGAAACCGGCTAGCAGCGTGGGAGGAGGCGAGGGGGACGAAGCTACCGTCGTGGTGCCATCCCCGATCAAGGTAGCTCGTCCAAAGGCGGCACACTGCGCTATCTTCACGAAAACGAACACTCCAGCAGCAGCTCGGCCAACTATCTATGCACGCATGCATCAGCCGATCAAGTTTTGTAGCTTCTCTTGTTCAAACGGTGCTGCTTTTCGAAAAACAACGTCGGAGCCTAGCCGGGTTTATTTTATCAAGTACTGTAAAAAACGGTGTGTGTCTAAAACTCTAAATATCAAATTACTCCTAATTAGCATCAAAGGACGAAAATACCCTTTCTTAGAGCTGACTTGGAGAGAGACTTGTACGTGGGTGCATTACGGCCGAAAGCATCGGATGGAATCTGAGATTACTATCTGGGATTACTTTTTTTTTTGAACAATCTGAGATTCCCCTTGCCCACTACTCGCTCGGGGTAAACCCCTCGTAAATACATATACACATTCTATGAAGAACAGTTGTACTTGTGTTATCGCACAAAACAAAATTAACGGTCGAGCCGATATTTTTAGATAAATGATAACAAAAAGGTTCTCTGAAATTTATATTATTGTACGAGTAAGGTGAGTCTGAAATTGAATTAGTACCTGGTTATAGAAAGCATATATGGTCTGATCAGCGGACAATTGCTTGAGCTCTGACACCATACTATCTTGGCCAGGGGATAGGCTTGCGACTTCAACTTGCTCGGTGGATACTATGATACGGCTCCCTAGTTTGTTCTCCGGGAAGCAGGCTTTGATCTGGTGCCATTCTTCGATGGTTGATAGATCAGTAAGCACAATCAAATACTTCTTCTTGTTGACATGGCCATTGTACTCAAGAGCCAACTCTTGATCCGTCCTCCCCCTCTCCATAAAAACACCAACCCCTACTTCTGTGCGGAACTGTTTCACCATACTATGGATAAATTTTGTTGGGTTGAGAGGGCGCATCACCCTCACCCATGCTCGGCATGGAAAACTCACTTTGGTATTTGGATTCTCGTAGGCCTCCGAGAAAATGGAGGTATGCCCAACACTGCCACTTGTTCCCCATACACCAATCACTCCAAGGTCGTCACCCTCCTTGTTGACCAGTTGGGCAAGATCCAGTCTTGACTGATGCTGCTTCGCGGCGTGCCTTGCCTCATCAACACCAAACATGGCAGAAGCAGGAGCATTAGCAGGCTCAGTGGAGCTAGAGCCCTTGATGAGGCCGTAGCGCAAGTTCCTCTGGCTCACGTCCTCCACCTTGCTCCTCAGCTCCTTCATCTGCTTGGCGACATGGCACCGGTCGAGCAGCGTGCGAGGGATGCGCCACCAACACCGATTCTTTAGACGAACGGCGAAATCCTGGGGGGAGTCCTCGATGTCGTAGGCGACGTCACGGACCTGCTTCACCCAGGTCTTCACCATCTTGTTGCGGTCATCTTGCCCATCGTGCGCCATCATCAGGAAAGATTGCATCATTTCCAGCTCGTCGGTGACAAAGGTCTTGTCGCGGTGGACACCGAGCTGCAAGGCCAGCTCCTCGGCAGCAGCAGATTTGGCGTAGCTGAGCATGGCTGGCTGCGGTTGGTAGCATGTGAAAGAACANATATCTGTAAGAACTTTATCGTGTAAGTGAAGGCTATACAAAGTATGAAACTTCAAGTTCTTTCTGTTTGTGAATTAATATGAAACTTCAAATTGTTCTATCCGATGCTTGTGAAGAATAGCCGTACTTGCGTTATCGCACAAAACAAAATTAACAGTCAAGCTGATATTTTTAGATAAATGATAACAAAAAGGTTGTCTGAAATTTATATTATTGTACCATAATTAGGTGAGTCTGAAATTGAATTAGTACCTGGTTATAGAAAGCATATATGGTCTGATCAGCGGACAATTGCTTGAGCTCTGACACCATACTATCTTGGCCAGGGGATATGCTTGCGACTTCAACTTGCTCGGTGGATACTATGATACGGCTCCCTAGTTTGTTCTCCGGGAAGCAGGCTTTGATCTGGTGCCATTCTTCGATGGTTGATAGATCAGTAAGCACAATCAAATACCTCTTCTTGTTGACATAGCCATTGTACTCAAGAGCCAACTCATGCACCTTCTTCTCCGCCTCCAGCTCCAGCAGAATATCAGACACCCCTACAACTGCTCGAAACTGCTTCACTATACTCTGGATGAATCTTTTGGACTGAAAGGATGCGTCACCCTGACCCAAGCTCGGCACGGAAAATTCATTTTGACAGTTGGATTCTCATAGGCCTCCCAGATGATGGAGGTATGCCCAACGCTGCCGCTTGTTCCCCAGACACCAATCACTCCAAGGTCGTCACCCTCCTTGTTGATCAGTTGGGCAAGACCCAGTCTTGACTGATGCTGCTTCGCGGCGTGCCTTGCTTCATCAACACCAAACATGGCAGAAGCAGGAGCTTTAGCAGGCTCAGTGGAGCTAGAGCCCTTGATGAGGCCGTAGCGCAAGTTCCTTTGGCTCACGTCCTCCACCTTGCTCCTCAGCTCCTTCATCTGCTGGGCGACATGGCGTCGGTCAAGGTATCTGTGAGGGATCCGCCACCAAGAGTGCTTCTGCTTCTGCAGGCGAACAACGAAATCCTGGAGGGAGTCCTCGACGTCGTAGGCGACGTCGCGGACCTGCTTCACCCAGGTCGTGACCACCTTGCTGTGCTCGCCGTGCCCTTCGTGCGCCAGCATCAGGAAAGACTGCATCATCTCCAGCTCGCCGGTGACAAAGGTCTTGTCGCGCTGGACACCGAGCTGCAGGGCCACCTCATCGGCGACGGCGGATGTGGCGTAGCTGAGCGCCCCGTTGAGCACGGACTTCCCAACGCTCAGGCCGGTGGCCTCCATGAGTAGTGACGGAGCTTGTTTCTTTTCCTGATCCCTTGAGCTAGCTAGCTGGGTGGCCCAAGTTTACTCGCAGCGCGCGTCTTCCGTGCCTAGTGTCTGAAGCAAGAGCAAGAATCAGTAACCGATTAAGTCTCAGAGGAGGACCTAAGCTGCAAATGCATCATGCGGCCAAGAATGCAGCAGGCACCTCTGCCTGCCTAAAATGGTCTGCAGGTTGCATAATAATGCCCAATCTCAAAAAGAAAAAAGAAAATGCAATTAATACAGCAGCTAGCTACTGTGGCTAAATGGATCTGGTTGGCACGAAATCAGACGATGACCACGATGCAGCGCCACGCACCTCCGTATCGTCGTCGGGTGGAGGGGAATGGATCGGCAGGCTCCGCGACAGATCTGGCCGAGGACAGGCAAAGGGCTGCCGGATGGCGGGATCCGAAGACGGTGCTGAGGCCGGCCGCCGTTGGTCCTCGCGGACCCGAAACAAACGGCGGTGAATGGCAGACCCCCCGGTTGTTCGCGGTGTAGTCAAAAGCGCCTAGTATGGCCGCTGCATGCGCGTGGAACTGTGGAAGAAAGACGACGACGACTTGGGTCTTGGTCTCTTGGGGAAAGACTAGAACTATGCTTATTCCATCTTACTTTTTATATATTTTGTCTGATGATTTTCCCATAGAAATAATCTGTTCATCTGATATCAAATACTCCCTCCGATTCATAAAAAGTGTCGCTCATTTTATACTAAGTTAGTACAAAATTTATACTAAGTGGACGACACTTTTTATGAATCGGAGAAACCTGCCTGCCTTCAAAGCAAAGGTTAAAGCACCAACCTGTCCCTCAAGCGAGAGCAAGCTGCCAAATCAACTCTGAAAGCTGTGCAAAATCAACTCGAAAGCTACACCTATTATCGTTGCCCCAGCTACCTTTATCTTTATGTATTTATGTTGTCAAACCGATTGGCACTAGCTGTGCTAAGCTTTGGTTTTATCATTAACCTGCCTGTCGTTTTCCCTGGTTATTAAAGAGCAGCATTTCATGATATGTTGGTTTCTAGGTATTACTTCCACACTGTGGTGGGACCTTCCATTTTCTTATGTTGGAATCTGAGAGTAATATATGTCTTTTACTTCTTTCCATGCGTTTAATTCTGGAACTTCTGACTGAAAGCTCGCATACTTTATAAGGTCTTCCCAACTAATCAGAGATGGGCGTAGTCAGCACAGTACTTGGTTTCTCTGGATTTGGCTTTGGATTCACTGCTGGTATTGTCATCGGTTACTACTTCTTCATCTACTTCCAGCCAACTGACGTCAAGGTGGAGTATTTTCTTCCATTCTACCTGTTTTTTCTTACTCTGTATAATCATCATTGGGTTGCTCTATATGAATACCTGTGATAGCTATAACTTCTTAGCTAAAAAGTCTCTAGCTATTTTGACTGAGGTTATGCTGTGAAGAGATACAGTTGCATGGAGTCACTTATGACCACACTAACTTTTGTGCACACCAAAACCTAATTCAGTACTTACCACACAGCGTTGATATAACCTGCAAGTTTAGTACCTATTGTTTGATTTTGGGTTTTGAAATGCTACCTTTCCTTTATACTCAATGTATGCGAATAGACTCTGCACTTAATGCCTTGTATACTGGAATAGACCACTTCGACTGTTGGGGCCATGGTATTTTCCTTGGAAGTCCCATGCCATTGCACTAATTGGTGTTGTCACGCAAATTAGTTGCATGCTCTTAACCAATAACGTAGAAGTCTCTGTTGTAACTGTGAAATGTACCTCCGATTGTAGCAACTTTGTGCTCTCTAGATCGTAATAACCAGAACCTATGGCCTGTACAGAATATTTGATTAGTGTTTCTTGAGTCCATTGGATATTGGACGGCTCAGTATCACTATACCACAGAATTTAGGTTGAGTAATACATGCGAATTTGCAGTAATAAAGCTTCATACTTTAAATAAAGTATTCAGTCTGCTTTCAGTTTTCATTTCCATTTTACTTCATAAGTTTTCCTGATTCTGTTATGTTCATAATTTATATATGATATGTTTTCCTCTTTGTTCTATATATAACGGAATGTATCTGTGATGTTTATGATCATACTCCAGTATTACATCCTGGTAATTTTTCCTCATTATTGCCTTTCAGGATGTCAAAGTTCGTCCACTGGTGGAATACGACTCAAATTCTTTGGATGGAATCCTTCCTGAAATTCCGATGTGGGTCAAGAATCCTTGGGTCCGGCACTTGACACGTGTCCCCCACCCTTTCGTTAGGGCAACCCATGTCCATGGTACTAGCACGCCAGTCGCACCCAAATTCAAAAATTCCCCATCCCAAATCATGCCATGTCAGCACGACGCTCCCCCTATAACTCGGCCGCACCACTGCCCCGGGCTGGAGCAACGGAACGGCCAGCGTGGGGAACCACGGCCGATGTCGAAGACGCGTTGTTGCATCGCCGATGCAGCATCCCTTGTCGGGTTGCACATTCCTCATCACCTCTCTTTCTCCCCCACCCCGGTGCGCGTCGGCATCGCTCCTCCGTCAGCCATTGTCGTCGTCGAAGAACACCGACATGGCGTCTTTGGCGCAGCAACACCGCGATAGGAGCTTGCAGCAACACCGATGTTCAGTGGTAGCATTTTTGTCCACCCATGGGACCATCACCGTTCGCCCATTGGAGCATCGCCGTCGTCTCCATGGTAGCATCTTCGTCCGCCCATGGTAGCATCTCCGTTGGCAATGGTAGCATTGACATCCGCTCGTGGGAGCATCACCGTACACTCGTGGGTGCATCGTCGTACGGATTAGCGCCCTTGGTAGCATCACAGCATCTCTTTGCAACAACGCTTCCCGCCGCTGGCAGCACTGTGGGCTGCCGCTAGTAGCATCTCCGGCCGCCGCTGGTAGCAGCGCCAATATCCCATTGTTGCGCGCCTGCACCGCCGGCCATGGCTTGTAGCAACATAGGCCCCCGCTCATGGTAGCATCATGTGCTCCTCGCAATCGTTAGGGTAGAGAGAGGAGGGCAGGGAGTGGCACTGGTGGGTTGCTGGCCACCACGCCAGGTTTGACCATGGCTGGAGGAGCAGGGCGCAACATCACCGCCGCATCCCGCCGCATCTGCGCTGGGCCCCACACTGCTGCGTCGATTTTGGGAGGAGCACAGTGTTGGGCGAAAGCCGGTGGAGGAGGGGATGATCTGATAGGGCTGGGATCAGGTGACGGCATGTCACACTGTAACATGTGTCACATCTCAGCCATCTAATCATCATCTAACGGACCGCAGCGACACAAAATTTGAACTCGAAACTCAAACTTTTTAAAAAAATGAAAAATTTCCAGTAACTTGTATATGGTGCTTTGTGTATTCTGTGAAAATTTCATGTCATTGGGATCACTTGTTTTATGAGTTAATAGCTTTTTAAAATTAAAACATAAAAAGCTATTAACTCATAAACAATTGTTCCAAATGACACGGAATTTTCACATAATACACAAAGGACCATATACAATTTACCGAATTGTTTTTCAATTTTATCTAAAATACTTGAATTTTGTGCTCAAATTTTGGGTCGCTGTTATCCGTTGGATCATGATTGGATGGCTGAGATGCCACGCATGCGTAACATGTTGTGGAACCATATGGTTTTCCTAAAAAAACCGGGGTACATTATCCCAAAATGTTCCATCTTCCTAGAAAAGAGGATTCGTTCCAAAAAAGTTCCAGAAGATGCTAATGGTAAGCAAGAAGATTGTTTACGAAGAAACAACAAGAAAAATTCATATTCTGATACATAAGAGTTATATAGGAATCGAAATAGTCTTTTATTTTCTTTTTTAAAAAAAAAAATAGATTTCATTGAAGTAATAAAACTATTCCAATTTGAATAGTAGTTGAGAAAGAATCGCAATAAATGCAAAGATGGAACATCTTGGATACGGTATTGAAGGAGTTGAACCAAGATTTCCAAATGGATAGGATAGGGTATTTCTATATGTGATAAATAATCCAAATGCAAAAATTTGTCTTCTAAAAAGGGAAATATTGAATGAATAGAGCGTAAATTCTGAAACTTGGGTATTTCTTTTTCTTTCGGACAAGGTAATTCTCGTAGCGAGAATGATCTCAGTCCGACCGGATGGGAGAGGGAGCCATTGAGGAGGAGGGACTCGGGAGGAAGGAGAAGCAGAGGAACGAGTGGACGGGAGAATCCGAGTGAGGATATGAGGTTTTGAGTGGACCCCACATCATGTGCGTCTGGTTTCTCTCCAGACGTGGTCACGAGCGTGTTGACGTGTCAACCCGGACGATGGATCGTCCGGGGGAATAGAAGTGTTAGCATCCCCGGGATCGGAAATTCAGATCCCCACATCGAGCTCGCGACACGTGTCCCCACACCTGGTAAACGAGGTACGACTGCCCCCATGCGCACCTCCCTTCTCCCCATAGAAAAATTTCCACCCGCCCCCAACAACCGAAGCATGGGCGTCGCATGCCACTCATACCGACCCACCTCCATGGCTCGCAGCTCCATGACAGTGCGTCTCGCTGGTGGCTACTAGCACCACCGTATCCTGGTATAGTGATAGCAACGTCGTGCCAAACTTATCATGGCATGATCATTACGAACAAAAATATGCAAAACTTGCACAAAATTATAAGTTTCCTAATTAACTTTTCACGAATCATCCAAAACCTTTTTAGGCCTTGTTTGGTACTAGAGTTTTTTAGGGGATTAGTGGGGATAATCCCCACAAAACCCCAAATCCCCACTTATAAGTAAAACATGTTTGTTACTAGAGTATTGGACGAATTTAATCCCCACTTAGCCCTATGTCCCCCCAAATCTTAGTGTATTTTTCTCAATCCCCAATACTCTACCCCTATCTAGTGGATTGGAATTGGGGTTTTGTGGGGATTGGGTGAAGATAAGGGTTTTACCCAATACTTTAGGGGATTATCCCACTAATCCCCACTAAACCTCTAGCGCCAAACAAGGCCTTAGGGATTCTATACGGACTTTCAGCCGACGATGATCGAGTCAGGACATAGCTAGCAGCTTAATCAGATTGCTGAGCCAAGGCGGGCATTGTGTAACTGAATCCCTTAATAAACCAACTCTCCTTCCTCCTCCATGAATCTGTTTCATTGGATTCCATCCCCTCCCCGAAGTTGAGTGTATCTCAAATTACAATTGTGTGATTGAGAGTGTCACAGCGCTTTTTTTCCATGCTTTTTTTTCAAATCTTGATTATATAGGTTTTGTTTGCTAACCATTTATGATATATTGTTGGAATAGCTTATCCGAATACCACGAAGGACCAGTAGATCCCAACCCGTATCTACCAGACCTAAGGTTTTAGTGAGCATCATAGCTGTGTTCCAAACAGAGTTGTGGCATGTGGTTACCTAACAGCCTGTGCAACATATATCTGCACATGTAGGCTGTAGCACTCAAGAATTTCAAAAGGATTCTCAATAATATAGTCAAAGGAAATTCTGCACCATAATTATACTCAGCACAGTTGGTTTACTCTTCAACACAGCACTATATCATGCTAGTAACCATTAACAAAAATAACCTCAACATAACAAGCTGTTTGACATGTATGGACCACAATTCCACAACCTCGTACTCCCTCCGTTCCTAAATATAAGATGTTTAAGCATTTTTTCTTTCCTTCCGTATCTAGACATGTTTTAGTGCAAGGTTCAAATGAATCTTACACTAAAACATGTCTAGATACGGAAGGAAAGAAAAAATGCTTAAACATCTTATATTTAGGAACGGAGGGAGTACATTTTCATCTTCTTCTACTCGGGTTCATTCCATCACCAGCCGAAAGGGTAGGCTGATTGATTGCTACGACACACAACTAGTGCCCCTCCCCATGCATACGTATACATACATCTCTAAAGTACAAGGTTTCGAGAAGAAATGGAAAGCATCCTCCTGGAGGGGGAAGAGTGACGATAACTTGGAGACACCATCTAGAACTTGAAGTCCTTCTTTTTCGAAGATTTCCCATCCTTCTCGTGCTTCCTTTTCCTCTTCTCGCGTTCTGCAAAATTGACAAAAAAGATAAGGTGCAGGTCAAAGAAACCGGCATTTGCCTCTAGTGCAACGGCTACGTGGCAAGGAACGTAAAAGGGTACCTCCGCCACCATGTCGCTGAAGTCTTCCTTCTGGTTCCACAGCTTCTCCTCCTCTCTGTAACATCCCAAATTTTCAAAAAAAATTTAAAAACTTGCATTCATGCATCATCAACTTGCTGCATTGCATTTTAAGTCTTTTGTTTGGGTTTTAAACTCAATTTTTTGTGTTAAATTAATTATTTTGACATAATAGGGTTAATTAACCCTTGTCATAAAACCAATTATTTTTATTTTATTTTGTTGGCAAGCTATGTGCTAAAGTGTTCTAATTTTAACAAACTTTTCAAAAAGTCTTTTATCAAATTTTTCTGAAAAGTTTTGGTTTGGTTTTGCCTTTGTTTTTTAAAACAGAAAATAGAAAAAGGTTTTGTTAAAAAAAAAGAGAAGGCCGGCCGAGCCAGCCCAACCGAGCCAGCCCAGCAAGCCACGGCCCAGCTCCAGCCCACCCGCATCCTCCCCTCCTCTCTCTCTCTCTCTGTCGCGCGGGCCCACTCGTCAGCGCCGTTTCCACGCGAGGGAGCTCACTCGCCGGCGCCCGTCGGCTCCCCCTCTTCAATCCGCACCACCGCGGATGGTAACGCCCGCACCACCGCCACCCTCTTATACCCCTCTCCCTCCCCTTCCTTTTCCCCCAAACCACACCTCCAGAGCGCTGCCAGGCCGCTCGGATTCATCCCCGCCGTGCCGCCACTGCCGCCGGCGAAATCCTTCGATTCCGGTGAGCTCCGACGACCCCAGCCATCCCCGTGCACCCCTCTCTCTCTATTTCTTCGTTGCGCACCCGTATGACATCGTTTTGGTTTTGTTTGCGCCTCAGGACGTCGTCTTCATCTTCGACCGTCGCCGTCCGCCGCCAACGCCAACTCCGGCGAGCAATCCTAGCCGCACCGAAGCCCCAAGCCGCCGCCGCCCGCGCCATCAAGCTCGCCTCCACCTCCGCAACGCCGTGGTAGGACTCCTCTGTCCAGGAGCCCCCTAGGTCAGCGGGAACGCGCCGTGCCGACGCGTCGCCGTCACGCGCACGTGCTCTGGTTAGGGTTCCGGCAAGTTGCGCCGCTAGGTTAGGTAGATCGATCGTGGGCCGTTCGATTTAGATCCGACGGCTCGGTTTTATTTTAAAACCCGAATCGGTATCAGCAAATCAGAAGCCGCCACGTGGCCGATTTCCTTTATTCTTTTCATCCAAACTTCAAAAATTCATATCTTTTGAACCATTTATCCAAATTCAATGAATTTGTTGTCTCTGGATTCAGCAAAATGTGTAGAATACAGTGGTGCAATAAAATTTCACTTTTTATACGTGCACACACTTGGTATTTGCAGAAACCCTAAAACCTTGTTTTGGCCATATCTTGAGTTTTACATTTCCAAATTGAGTGATCCAAATTGCAGAGGCCTTGTCTAGTTGTCCTCTGTCCAGTAGATATGTTTTCCAAATTTTATAAAAAAATTTATTATAGAAAACTATAAAATCCTTGTATTTACCCTTGTTGGGTGTTTTAAAAATGCTTTATTGTTTAAATTTTTTAAAAACTTGTCTTGTGGCATCATGCATATAGCAATAACCATAGAACAATAATATGATTTACTTGTGTTGTGTGTCATTTGCATACACTCATGCATGGCATATAATTTTGTATTGCTATAATGGTGTGGTTGCTTATTTGTGATTTGTGCTATTTGTTAGATTATTCGGAGGGTCCAGGTTACTCTTGTGGTTGTTGCTCCTGCTCAGCTGGTTGCCAAGGCAAGTGATACTCCAACATAAAAGCCCTACTATTTTACTATTTGCACTTTAGCTATTTCTGTAGTATGCATGATAGGAGTATTACTATTATCCTATGCAGACCTGTTTAGTATACACCCCATATTCCTGTTGGTCTAGGTACCCATTAACTTGGTAGATGTTAGAACTGCAATGCAAAATGTTTTATTGTAGTATGGAAGGATAAAAACTCTACTAAGTTAATGAACTACCTGGGTGGCAATTGGTTTTGCTCTATTGGTGGTCAAAGTTGAGTGGCTGCTCAGGGCCATTTCCATGGTTTTACCTGAGTACGTGCACTTGTGAACGGCCACCCAGGAACAAAGAGATTCGATGTCACTCTGCGTTTAGATTGCTTCCAGTGCAGCCACTAGTCATATGGGCTCTGTCTTGATTGACTAAGTTGAGTGGACCCGACCGGACGAAAAAGCAGATGTAGGGGTTGTAGGTGGGTATTGTTCGGACAGGTGTACGGGAAAGCTCTTCTGAAAGATCTCGTCTCGACTCTCTCCTTTCCTTCTCACTAACTGAGTGATTAGGAAGTTTGGGTTAGTTGAGTCTAGTGGGGAAAGTGCCACAAACTCTCGAGAGTATTAAAACTATGATCATAGCTGTGTCCCCGGTTACGGACAATTTTGAGCAGCTGGACAAGGATGTCGATGGAGAATCTCACCATTCCAATTTCTTAAATAAAATTTTGATGGGTGAACAAGGGTAGAAATGGGACACTGGATATATTCCAGGAATTGCCTCATTTGGCACTGGAATGTATACCAGGAATTGTCTCGACTAGATGGAAAAGAAAATTATTGTGAAAGCTAATCGATTGCAAATATAGCAGTAGGTATTTCACCCAAAACTGCGAGTGTCGTGTTCACCACAGGGACTAGGCAATCAACATTCAAGCTTCGGCTAAAGCTAGCTCAACATCAAAGGAGCAAGTTTTTAACTAACCACAGTGTTTAAGCAAAGTTCACACAAGTGAGATCAACATCCAAATTCAGAATTTAACTTGCAGCCTCCTGGTTGTCAATCAAGAGTCTAACAAGGATCCGAGCAATTTTTAGACAGGGAACAAGATTTTAGGTCACAGCTTGCAGAGACTAGTCATGCAAGCGAGGATTTTTAGCAAGTTTAGGCAGGAGAAAATACTAAACACGAAGATCACAACTTTCTGGGTTGTCAGGCCAGATCGCTGCGAGTTAACGAGCAATTGGGGGGCAAGGGACAAATGATGCAACAAACCGGCGTGCAGGGAATAGCCATACACGCCACAGATCAAACTACACATGAGCATAACAAGCAAAATCTCAGAATCAACAATTAGTTGTGTCACTCAACTTACTGTAACAACTGAAATAAGAAAGATTTACACACACATGTATTTAATCTGAGCAAATCACTACAGCACACGCATCAAGTTCTCTGAAATTGCAGGTAAAAAGAGAGAAAGAGGATCGAGTGAGTCAACCCAGGGGACTGCTTGCTTGGTGTTGAGGAGCAGCAAGGATGGATCGCAGAGGAGGAGCAGCACTTAGGATCATTCTGCCCTGAGGCAGAGCAGCAACAGCTGGCGTCAGGTAGAGGATCTTCAGGCTGTTGAGGAAGCAGAGCAGCACGCTGGTGTTGAAGAGCAGCAGCACGTGAACAGCAGTAGTTGCAGCACTTGGAGAAGAGCGGCAGCTGCAGCAGCAAGTGGCCGGACTCGTCGAGAGGTCATAGTCGTTGCTGCCGAGTCGCCGATGAAGAAGAGCAGGTCAAGACGCAGGGGATGGAGCTGCAGCCTTATGGTGGAGTCGTGGTGGCGTGCTGGAGTGGTGGTGCAGTGGCGCGCCGCCACGCCTGCCTGGCCGCGGCGGCTGCCTAAGGCAGAGAGGAAGATGGGGATAGGGGAAGAGAAGTGCCAGGTCTGCTCGATTTGGAGATGCAGCTAGGGATTTAACCTCCCGATCTGATCTGGTATTTTTGTGTTTTACCCCCTTAACTCATGTCTGCTTCGCACAAGTCCATCCCTTTCCTTTTCAACTTGCCCCATGCAGTCTTTATTCCATCGTGGTCTGGTCCCTCCGAGTAAGTTGATAGACCAAATCTTGTCCAAATAATCCGAATTAGAAGAAGTTGTGCCTTGTCGCACTGATCTGCAAGAAATATTGCAGGACTGTAAATTTGTTCATTTGGCCAAATATTGTAATGATAGCATTCAGTTCATAGCCAGATTCAACTTTAATTAATGCCAAAAGGTCAAGAAATGGTACAAAAAATAATGCAAATATGCCACTGATCAACACCCCCAGACTTAAATCTTTGCTTGTCCTCAAGTAAAGCTTACATTTAGAGAAAGGACATCAGTTGAAAAGTGAACAGTGGTTTATCTTAAAGATATATGTTTCCATGTGACTTTTGTTCATATCAGGATTACTGCCTATGAAATGTGAAAGACAACTTCAGAATGGACTTTTCAGTTGAGAATATAGGTGCTTCTAGGTTTTAAAATATTTTTGAACTACTAGGATAAAACGGTAGGTAATAGACTCAAAAAGCATGATCCACAAATTGGCCTGAAAAAGGAACTGAGTTAGTGCTTCACCTACCACAGATCCCTGGATCATGGTAAGCTAATGCTAAGTCAAAAGTCAATGAATAGAGGTTTTTTATGTTAACATAGTTAGTGCTTCACCTGCTACAGATCTCGAGATCATAGCAGGCTAATGCAAGAGCAAGCTTATTTTAGTTTAAATTAGTGCCTCACATGTCACCGATCCCGAGATCATAACATGCTAATGCCAAAATTGGTTGATTGACAATCACAGATCTTTGAATGAACCAGAACTTGGTTTTTTCAAAAGTTAGTGCTTCACATGTTACCGATCCCGAGATCATAACATGCTAACGCAAAAAGGAGTTATTTGGAACAGGCCCATAGGAGGATCATGAGATTTGGGTTTAGAACTTACATGAGCATCCTAGAATTTCAAAAGTTTTAAAACAGAGAAGCACATAAATGTTCGACTGAAAGTTCATTCTGCAGTTGCTTTTCAAGAGTCATAAACATAATTTCGAAAAGACTCAAAGAAACATGGAGGCTTATATAGAAAAGATTAAGCACAGGACAAATTCAAATGATGTTTATTTCAGTTTTGGCAAGAAAAGCATGCAGATGATTAACTTAAAGTAACTGGCCTCTCAAATGAAAAAGTGTTTGAGCAATGAAATTGGAAAGTCTTCACCTAGTAAAACTGCAGCTTCTTCTTTCATGCTAATGATGCAAGTATCTAAAACAATTAGGGCTCAAGCTTTCTTTCTTTAAACATTGTTGCAAGAAATTCATTTTCAACATTTTAAACAATGCAACCGAATTATGAACATGTAGTAAATGGTTCTCCCCCACACTCAGAATTTACACAATCTGCTGGGGCAAGAAACAGCTCACCAGACCCATATTGTAGCAGCTCACAACCTTCTGCGTCTTCTCCCTTTCTTCATGCTCTAGCTCCTCACAACTCCTCATCACCATGCCAAGAATCCACCAGGATCCCATGGGATGTCGACTCGAACCATTTTCAGCCTCAAGGAGTAGTACACAAGCAAATTCCTGAAAGTACACACACACAAAGAACAACTTGCACAAGTGATAGGGTTCACACCCACTAAATCATCAATGGAGTAACCAATAATATAAGTATAGCAATAAAGCACATGCTGAGGATAATAAGCATTCAGAGGTGTAATATGAGCAATATTAAAGCATGCATCCTTCAACATAATTCCAGCATATGAATAGTAGGTGTTATCATCATGAGAATGAGAAATGTTGCTGAGAGAATGTGCATTATCAAGTTTGGGCAAATCATTTTTCATTTCTTCCTTTAGAGATGGTATCATGCAATGCAAGGTAGTGACAGAATGTTCAGAAGGAAACATGTCATCAAGAGGGTTAGATAAACCTGTTTTGTCACCCTCTAGAATGACAACATCTTTGTCCACTTGAAACTCTTCTTTATCTTCATCTTTTACTGCAACAACTTCTTTAATCTCTCCTGTCTTGGGCTCAGGTGTTGCTAATTTTGAAAGCCTTTCATTCAGTTGCATCATTTGTGAGTTCATCTGGTCCATCAACCCTTGTTGTTTCTTCTTGAATTCTGATACCCATGATGAATGCTCTTCTTGAGGAGTGGACTGAGCACTTGGCTGAGGATGTTCTTGATGAAATTCAGGGGCATAAGCTGGAGCTGCATAGAATTGATGTTGTTGATTCTTCTCTGGACACCTAAATTCCTGCACTGGATAACTAGGAGAAAATGATGAGATAGGTGGGCTGCTGTTCCTATATGTCATACTTGGGTTTTCAGGCCATCCAGGGGAATAATTGTTGTGGTATGCACCATGCTGTGGAGCAAAGTTCATGCCAAAACAATCTGGAGTGGGTGAATAACCACCACACTGACAATCAGCAGGTGTATGGCCATGAATGCCACAAATGTGACATACAGGAGCAGCATGAGGATTACCAAAGGGATACTGATCAGAATGCATAGGCCCATCATCTAAAACAATACCTCGCTCAAAAGCCAATTGATGCAATCTTTGAAAAAGCTTACTTTCATGTTCTTGAATTTCTTCCATAGTAATGGAGCAATCATTCGCCTGTCCATGATGATCTGAATAGAATGCCATATCCAAGGTGAAACTTGTTCAACTACAATCTGCACAAAAGGAAGAAGAAACAAAGAGGAACATAGAAAATAACTAGGACAAAGGTTAGAGGTTAAAAATATGCACACAAAAGACAAACAAAGACCTAGTCTATAGCCTAATTCAATTGTTTGACGCTAGTCCCCGGCAACGGCGCCAATTTGATCGATTGCAAATATAGCAGTAGGTATTTCACCCAAAACTGCGAGTGTCGTGTTCACCACAGGGACTAGGCAATCAACATTCAAGCTTCGGCTAAAGCTAGGTCAACATCAAAGTAGCAAGTTTTTAACTAACCACAGTGTTTAAGCAAAGTTCACACAAGTGAGATCAACATCCAAATTCAGAATTTAACTTGCAGCCTCCTGGTTGTCAATCAAGAGTCTAACAAGGATCCGAGCAATTTTTAGACAGGGAACAAGATTTTAGGTCACAGCTTGCAGAGACTAGTCATGCAAGCGAGGATTTTTAGCAAGTTTAGGCAGGAGAAAATACTAAACACGAAGATCACAACTTTCTGGGTTGTCAGGCCAGATCGCTGCGAGTTAACGAGCAATTGGGGGGCAAGGGACAAATGATGCAACAAACCGGCGTGCAGGGACTAGCCATATGAAAGAACAAACGATGCCCAGATGTCGCCTAGAGGGGGGGTGAATAGGCGATTAAAACTTTTTCTATTTAGGGGCTTGATAATTGCGGAATAAAACTAGGTGTTTAAATTAACAAGCCAACAACCTAAAATTCTAGGTTTACCTAAAGTGCACCAACAACTTATGCTAAACAAGGCAAGCAACAAGGTGATAGCTAAATATAAACATCAAGCACGAAGGTTATCACAATGTAAAGTGCATAAGTAAAAGCTCGGGTATAGAAATAACCGAGGCATGCGGAGACGAAGATTTATTCCCGAGTTCCTCCTTGTTAAGAGAGTACGTCTCGTTGGAGGGGTGTGAGCTCGCCACAAAAGGCCTACTCAAGATGCCACAAAGGCCTCACCCTATTCTCCGATGAACCGCACCCAAAGGTTTGGTTCACCTTCCACTATCGGAATCCTTCGGGGCGGATTCCGGAGCCCTTACAACTTTTGGGGCACACACCCACAACTCAATTGGGGGCTCCCAACATGCAGAAGCTTCACAAGCCTAAGTCTTCACGGCACCACCACCGTCTAGGGTCCAATGACCCAAGAGTAACAAGCTCCCAACCTTCAATCCCACGAATCACCGTGGGGAGCACAACCCGATGCAACAAATGCAAAAGGGCAAGAACACACCAAGTGGTCAAATTCTTCTCCCCAAAATCCAACCGAAGCAACTAATGCTACGGAGGGATTTAGGAGGAAGAATAGAGGAGAAACACCAAGAACTCCAAAATCTAGATCCCACGAGTTCCCCTCACTTACAGGAGATTTTGTTTGGTGGAAAGATGGATCTAGATCTCCTCTCTTGTTTCCCTAAATTTGGGCAAGAATCATCGGAGGGATTAGAGGGAATCGAGCTCTCAAAATGTTGGCACTGGAGGAGAGAGAGCAAGGGATGAGATCTACACAAAAATGAGGAAGAAATCCCTTTTATAGGTGGCTCCGAAAAGGAGCCGTTGGAGGAGAAAAACAGGGACAAAGAAGGCTGCAGAGTGCCCGGCCTAGGGCCGGCCTGCACCCGGCCAGGCCGGCCGGGAAACTGAATCCATCGATGGATCAGAAAAATCAAACAGAGAAGCAGCAGCTAGCGTACGGACGAGAAGAAATAAAATAAAAAAAGGAAGCAGCAGCCAGCGATCGATCCAGAACAAGATCTGCAGCGCTGCCTGGGAGCCCGGCCTAGATACGGCCTTGGGCCGGCCTGCCTGCAGCCGGGCCGGGAGGCCACCCGAGCCGGCCGGCCTCATCCCGGCCCGGGCCGGTCAGCCGGCACGCGGGTGGGCCGGGGAGGTGCCCGAACGGGCCGGCCTGAGGCCGGCCTCGGTCCCGGCCTGGCCGGCCGCACTGCACTTTTTTTTCTTTTTCAAATTTCTGTTTTGTAAAAATCAACCGAAACCGAAATCGCAATATCTCCCACATACGAACTCCGTTTTCGACATTCTTGGACTCGTTGGAATCGTCACAACGAGCACAACAAGAATATGCAGAGAAACATCATAGTCCAAGAATATATTATAAAAATAAATGGGGAAAGGTAAAACCTCTCAATTGCAAATCGGAAATGCAATAACTTTCACCCACGAACTCCGTTTTCGATAATCTTGGACTCGTTGGAATCGTTACAACGAGCACAACAAGATTATGCAGAGAAACATCATAGTCCAAGAAAATATTATAAAACCAAATGGGGAAAGTTAAAAACTCTTTTTCGCAAACCGAAAAAGCCGCATCTTTTGCAATTGACGTCCGAAAGAGATAAAACCAATTTTGTTGTAAAGAGGACGACAAATGCTACCTTTGAAAATGGCAAACAAGTAATGGAGATTTTGCAAAGAAATGGAAGAGATAAATCTCTTGCACGGATGAACCGGCAAAATCTTCAATACCGAAACCGCAATAGAAGACGCATATGAAAACCGTTTTCGGTGACCTTGGCCTTGTCATGACGAGCACGACAAGCACCAAGACCACACCACGATAAGATCCAAATAAGAACCAATAAAGATGATTGCAATGATGCAAAGGTTTGTGCTCTCTATGACAATACGGTCGAGAGCCCCTCTTGATAGTACGGTTACCTATCCTATAATCCGGTCTCTCACTAAACAACATGAGACCGGTAAAATAGAAACCCTATCAAGATCATACCTTTGCCTTGCACAAAAATCCACTTGAGGCCGATGAAGACGATCTTCAACTCCTCAAGACGCACTACCTTTCTTCATTGCGCTTCGCTCGGTGAAGATTCACTTGATGCTCCCCCATACACCAAGATGGGAGACGCTCTCTTCGGCACATCTTCACTTGGCCTTGAGTGATGATCAACCCGCACAAAGTCTTGATCAACACACACTTTTCTTCTTCCCTTAACCTTGACTCCAACAAATGGAGAACAAGCAAACAAATGGAAAACCTACAAATATAGCTCAATGCAAACATTAGTCCATAGAGATTGTCATTAATTACCAAAACCATGCATGGGGGCAACCATGCACTTTCAATCTCCCCCATTTTGGTAATTGATGACAATCCCTTTTAAGAGGGTTTATATAATGAATAAAGCATCCTTGCATGACAAACAAGCAAGAATGCAAAGCGCATTAAAGGCAAATACAACAAAAGCATAAACCCCAAATTCCCTTAAACCCTCTAAACTTCTCCCCCATTGGCATCGATTGCCGAAATGGGAAGAAAATTTTAGAGAGCCAATATAATATGAGTTCCTCCATAAAGGAGATGACAATCCCTTTTAACGAAAAATTAGAGGAAATCAAACTATATTGAGGATCCAAAGATTGCAAAAAGATGAAATCATTTTAAACATCTCCACAAAGGAGAAAAGCAATCGAAAGATCCAAAGCGAGAGTTCTAAATAAAACCGGAGAAGCTCCCCAATGTTCATGCACTATTGAGGAGTGCACAAATATGGCATCCTCGCTCCCCAAAATTATCTAGAACACGCAACAAGTGCAAGAGTGCATAATGCAAAAGCAAATCATAGCACTTGCACCAAAGATGTGGTTGAGCCATAAGAAGATATCAACAAGATGCAAGAGTGCATAATGCAAAAGCAAATCATAGCACTTGCAGGGTCCCCTGGCTCGTTCTTGACGAACAAGCGGCCCTCTTCAGCCTTGGCGCACTTGTCCGCCAAGTCGAAAAGCTTGACGACGGTGGTGATGTTGTCGTGGATGCCGAGCTTCTCGAGCATCCGCACGTCCGTGACCCCAGTCTGGAAGGCAGAAATGACCTGCGCGTCGGTGGCGTTGGGGATCTTGTTGCGCACTTGGCTGAAGCGCTGGATGTACTTGCGGAGGGTCTCGCCGGGCTTCTGACGCACGGCGCGGAGGTCGTTGTAGGTGAGGCCGCGCTCGTACGTGCCCTTGAAGTTGGCGACGAAGCACCGGCAGAGCTCCTCCCAAGAGCTGATGGACTCGGCGGGGAGGTTGGTGAGCCATGAGGACGCAGAGTCTTTGAGGGCCATGGGGAACCAGTTCGCCATGACCTTGTCGTCGCCCCCGGCGGCCTGGATGGCCAAAGAGTAGAGCTGCAGGAACTCCAGGGGGTTGTTCTTGCCGTCGTAGCGCGGAGGGAGGTCCGGCCTGAACTTGACTGGCCAAACGACGCGACGAAGGCTGCGAGTGAACGCGGCCGTGGTGCCGTAGGTGACCGTGCCATTGGCAAGGGTGGCGCGGAGCTGGCGCCCGGCGGTGGCGATGTCCTGGACGGCGCGGTTGCGGCGTTCTTGCCCGCGCTCGATGCTCACGCGTGCGTCCTCAGGGGCTCGCTGCACGATCTGGCAGTCGTGCGGCGACGACGCGTGCGACGCAGCGCGGCCGTCGCGAGGAGGAGCCCCCGCTGGAGCAGGTTGCGGTGCAACCGGTGGAGCTGGAGCGGGTGCGGGATGGAGAGGAGGTGCGGGAGGTGCGCCGTGCGCCACGTCCCCCACGAGCGCAGAAGGGACCAGGGAACGAGACGGCGCGGGTACCGCGGCGCGAGCGGCACCGACGAGCTCGGCAACGCGGTTGAGCCAGCCTTCCTGAGCCGCCGGCGTGGGGCGGTACTGTAGCAGCTCCTGCGCCATGAGGAGCGCAGTCGCCGGGCTGGGCGCAGGGCGGCCCAGCGAGGAGCAGCGCGGTCCCGCGACGGGGGCAGGGAGGAGGCCTCCTCCTCGCCGAGGCCATCCTCAGCGTGGTCGATGTCGTCGTCGTCGGGGTGCTCGACGCGGGGCTCGGGGTCGACACGGTGCTCCGGAGCAGAGCCCCCACACGGGCGGCCTGCGGGAGCGGTGGCGGCGCTAGCCGTCCGGCGAGCGAGACGTTCAGCACGAGAACCGGCCATGGCTGTGTCGAGGATGAAGACGCGCCTCAGCCCCCTACCTGGCGCGCCAAATGTCGGAGATTGTCCCCAGGAACTAGGGGTGTCTCCAAGGTATCGTGCAAGGGGCTGAACACGGAGTCAAACAATCCACAACGTGCTCCGGCGACGGTGCTCGTCAGGCTCGCTGCGGACGACACTGCAGAGATTGACACAAGGTATTACCCAGGTTCAGGGCCCTCTTGTGGAGGTAAAACCCCTACGTCCTGCTATGGTGTATTGCACTGCTTGAAGAGTTTACAGTACAAGGAGAGCTTGTCGAGCTCGAGGTGGCTAACAATGGCTACTCACTAGTCTTTAGATCTAGGGTTAGGGTTTGCTAGAGCGGCACCAACCGAAGATCGAACCCTTTGCTTGGGCGTGCTCCCCCTCCTTTTATAGGCGTCCTGGACCTCTTCCCCCAAAAATCTAGGCGGGAAGGGCTGCCACATAGCGACAAAGGAGGAGGCACGGGTGCACCGTAAAGGTGAGGTTCTACCATAAAGGTAAAGATCGTGGACGCGGTCCACGGCAGGGGAACGGCGTCACCAAAGCTGAAAAGGGGGCACCGACCAGCTGGACAGCGGGCTGGCGCTTGCCGAGGTGGGAGGCGGCCCATGGTGACGTCGTCCTTGGAGCGTAGCTGCAGACTGTTCCCTTGTCACCAAAGAGGCAATACTCGTTGTCCGCTTTGCTTGGCTCCGCTTTGTTGACTGCTTTAAACACGGAGAAACGGCAACTGCGGGCGTCCGTCGTCATCGCGCGTAGGCACGCGCGTCACTCTGCGCATGGCGCAGAGTCCATGTGCGCTCTGCCGCGGGGGCAGAGATAGCTTCACGAAGAAAGCGCTTCGCGAGGCGAAAGGCCTCGCCAAGCCTCGCGGCTTGGTCCTTAGTAGAATTGCGGGCGGCGTCGGAGACGCCTTGTCGAAGAGCGATCCCTCGCCAAGGGAAAGAACCCTTGGCAAGAACCCTTCGCGAGGAGAGAAAAACCTCGCGAAGCTCGCCAGGCTTGGAGAGCCTGGTCCTTAGCGAAAATCACCCGAGGAATCTTGTGGGCCCTGGCAGGCCGGCCCGTGGTACCCTGGTTTCCACTGTGCCGACAGTAGCCCCCGGGCCCGCGATGGGCACGCCGAGGCCCATGACGAAGGCGAAACGTCGAGGGGCCAAAGATGCCTGACAGGGCCGCGACACGTGTCATGCAGCGGTTGCACCCGCGGCCGTGGCCTCCTCGGCTCCAACGGGCGACGTGGTGGGGCCCGCCACGACTCGAGTGCTGGTCAATAAAGCCTGGGCGCGCAGGCGGCGCCCATTACTTCTCCCGTAACTCCTCCGCACACTTCCCCCCATGCCTCCAAACTCTCCAGAGAACTCCACTCTCCAGAGCTCTCTTCTTCTTCTCCGGCGACCAATGGCGCCCAAGAGGGCAGGTGCCGACTTGAAGGGCAAGGCCACCGTGCAGGCGAGCTCGTCGGCGGCGACGGCGCGGGCGGGCACATCGCGGCGATGGCGCGTGCCGCTGCTCTCGAGGGAGCACTGCCGAAGACGCGCGTCACCGCCGCCACGATAGCGACGGTGCGCCACCTGGCGGCGGCGAAGACCAACGAGCATGGCGCCACCGAGCTGAGGCCGGCCGGCAGCAGGCTCACCGACACCTTCTACCCCATCTTCATCCATACTCTCTACGCCGGCCTGGTACCACCATTCTCTGACTTCCTCCTGGCAATCTTGGAGACGTACCAGATCCAACTCCTTCACCTTCATCCCAACTCCATCCTCATCCTTGCCATCTTCGCCCACTTCTGCGAGGCCTACCTTGGCATCCGCCCTCGGTGGCGCTCTTCCGGAGTTTCTATTCCCTTCGGAACTCCGCCAAGGGCGAGCGGCTCGGATGCGTCTCTTTTCGCGTCGTCGACGCCCGGAGCGACAACTACATCCCCATCGCCTGGCTCGGCGAGGTCGCCGTCACAAGGTGACGAAAAAGGTCGACAAGTTCCGCGAAGAAGTGGCTCTTCGTCGACCGCCAAGACCACCAACCCTCTCCTGGAGGTGCCCGAGGCGCCGCCGAGGAAATGGGCGCGCTGGGCGAGCGCGGACTTCAGGGGTTCGAAGCTTGACGCGGTGTATGTATATATCCGTCATCCGCGATGCAGGGGTCACTGGCCAAATGGTGGCGAAGGACTTCACCAGGCGCCGCATCGCTCCCCTCCAACAGCACGCCGAGCCGGTGTGGAGATACGACGGCAAGGACGACGCCATGCGGCTAAGCAGGGACGGCTTCGAGCCTGATGTGCTCGCCAGATCATGAATGTTCTCTTCACATCGCCGGAGATCCCTCCCGCCAAGATGGAGGCGACCAAGCCGCTCATCGTCTTCGCCGAGGAGAGCATCGCGGAGCAGCGCTCGCACATGCCCATCTTCGACGAGTGGGGAATCGTGCCCGCGGGGCACAGCGGGCCTCGCCCTAACCCGTGGGCGGCGGAGCCGGAGTACGTGGACGAGGCTCCCGAGGCTGAGGAGGCCGAGTCCGCCGAGGAGGAGGCCTCGAGAGCGAGGACCCCCTTGGCGAAGACGAGGCTTTAAGGTACGATGACCCCGTCGGCGAGGGCGCCGGGTCTTCGAGGAGCGCCCACGCCGAAGTGGGCCTCAGGTGCTTTCCTCCGACGACGAGGAGGACGCCTTCCGCATCGTCCGCTCCCAGCGAGCCGACGAGGAGGGGACGAGCGGCGGCGGAAGAGGGCGCTGCGAGCCCCGCTCCAAGGCCGTCCACGACAGGAGGGCCGCAACCGCGGGAGGCATCCCCGCGCGGAGACAGGCGCGGCCCGGGGGAGCCGGAGCAAGCCTCATCCAGCCTCCCAAGGCAAAGAGAGGGTGTGGGTGATGGCCGGCGAGTAAGCCCTGACTTCTCTTTCTTCTTCAAGATTTCACTTTGAGTATTCCCCCTTTGAAGGATTTTCGACTTGNCGGCGAGTAAGCCCTCGATTTCTCTTTTTCTTCAAGATTTCACTTTGAGAATTCCCCCCTTTGAAGGATTTTCGACTTGTCTTCTTTTCAGGCAGCCCGCGGAGCCAAAGAACGGCGGCTCGGCGAGGTGGAGAGACCACCAGCGTCGCCATGGAGACGCCTGCAGCCGGCGAGCCGCAGCAGGCAGTTGCCTCTCCCGCGGTCGAGCACCGCGCGGAACGGCGGTGGCCGAAGAGAGCGTGGCGTCGCCGATTCGGGCGGCGACCCTCCAGCGGCGGAGCACCACGTGGAGGAGGAGACCGCAGAGGCGGCGACGTCGCCAACCAGGGCGGCGACTCCTCCGGTCCAGCAGGAGGCGGAGGAGGAACCGTGGACGAGGACATCGTCGCGGAGCCGCCTCCAGAGGAGGGGGCCTCGAGAAGGGCTGACGCGCCCGAGGCCGCGGGGACGCGGCCGTGCAGAGGGGGCCGGAGGCGCCCCTGAGCAGGAGGCAGAGACACCTCCGGAGCCCCCAAGCGACGGGGCCAGGGGCGAGGAGATGCCCAGCCCCCTGAGGGCTCCTGATGTGGGCGGCGAGGACGCGCCCCACAGCCCCCACGCCGCGGCGGGGGCCGCCACAAGCTTGGGGCAGGATGCCTTAGGCCTCGACAAGCGTCGAGGCCTCTGCGCCCCACAGCAGCGTGGGAATCTCCTTGGCGCTGCAGGCGCCGCATCGCCAAGCAGCGCATCGCCGGATATCCTCAACCGGGCGCGACGAGCGCTCGACGGGCTGGAGGAGCAGCTCGCCAGGGAAGAAGACGCCTTGGCGAAGGAAAAGGCGAGGCTCAGCGAAGCCTGGGCCCTTCTCTTCGAGAGGGTGGAGGTGTGCCGCCGGTGGGACGCGGCGGCCCAGGCGGAACGCCAAGAGGCCCTCCGCTTCGCCAAGGAGAACCCGTGACAGTGTCAAGCGGGAGGCGCAGGAGGTGATGGACGAGCTTGGCGCCGCCAGGGAAGCGCTCGAGGTGGAAACCACCTCCAAGCACGCCGAGCTGGCGGCCGCGAAGCAGAAGTTCGCCGCGACTCGAGGCCGCCAAGGCCAGCCTGAAGGAGCTTCGCGAGGAGCTGGACGCCCGCGAGTGGCAGCTGGCGCCATCGCGAGGCCGAGCTGAAACGGCGCGAGGAAGAGCTCTCCCTCCAGAAGAAGGAGCTGCAGCAGCGCGAGGATCAGGTCCAGCGGCTCGTGAAGGACCAGGCCACCCGCGAGGGGCAGCTGGTGGAGCGTGAAGGCCGGGTGGCCACCGACGAGGCCAACCTTGCAGCAGAGCAGAAAAGGCTCAAGAAGAAGCTGACCTCAAGGTCAAACTCGTCCGCGAAAGCCTCTCCAAGGAGTATAACGAGAAGGTCGCGAAGCACGAGGACCGCCTCACGTCCACACGCAAGGGGCTCGAGAAGCGCGTCAAGGAGCTTGAGCAGGAGGAGAAGCGGTTGACCTCTTGCCTCGAGGTCTCTCGGGAGGCCCAGACGCGCGCTGAGGGGAACGCCATTGCCCTGGAGAGGGACCTGGACGAGCTCCGGCAGCAGGTGGGGCCGGTCACGGCCCTGGTGGAGCAGGCACGAGATCAGCGCCAAGTTGACCGGTTCATGACGCGCCAGCGTCAAAGCATTCTCCAGAGCTTGGTAAGCCGCGTGCGCGCCGTCGGGAGAGATCTGAGGATCGACGTCCCCTCCTTCTCCGCAGCGACCGACGACGAGACCTCGTACTCGCTCTTCTTCGAGCAATTCCTTGGAAAACTTGAAGGGGTCGCGAAGAGCTTCGACAAGCGTGTCGTGGAGGAGAGTCGCGACCTCCTTGTCGTTGGCGTCACCAACATCTTCAGCAACCTCGTGAGGCTCCAGCCCCCACTTGACCTTGAGGACGTGATGGCGCCACCACGCGCCATCAGCGACAAGGCGCGGGAGACCGCCAAGCAAGCCGCCATCACGTATGCCAAGAAATTCGACCAAGCCTTGGTCGATGAAGACGAAGGCGACGACGAGGAAGCCCTGGAAGGGGCGGAAACCACCGTGGATCGCGCAGGCACCTCAGGAGGCGCGACGGCCTGAGCTCCTTGCCTGTTGCTGGACGTGCCGAGGGCAAATTTATCTTAGTCATTTTGATTGTGAACTTTGTAAAAACTTGTTAAGTTATTGGAGTATGCTTGTGGACGTCCCTCGGGAGGCTTTTGTCTTTCCCCTTCATGTCTTTTTCGCTCTACGTTTTAGGACCCTCCCTTAGCGCTACACCACCGCCGCTTCGGTATGTGCGAGTCAGTGCTCCACAAGTCCGGGGGGTGCGTGAGGCCTTGAGAAGTAAGAGCTCCTCGAAGCGCGATGCTTGGGGCCCCCCTTTGACGTGCAAGCAGCCCATGAGGCATAGGAGAGAGAAAAGAGACTCGAGGGGCGAAAACTAGCGGGAAGAGATCTGAACAAGTGTTTAGACTTAGCTTGCCGAGGCGTTTTTTTGCCTTGGAAAATGGGGTTGGTTCCCTGGCGAGGCGTTTTCGCTTTGTCGTTGCCTGAGGCTTGGAGAGCCTGTTTTCCTGCACTTGGAGAGATAGGCGTACCCACAAACAATAGACAGTTAAAGATTCTTATGGTGCTCGTAGGTTCCTTCATGTGTGTCTCGCGAGGAGAAACAGGCACCAAGGTTTTGGTGATCCTTGGTGAGTTGACGTGCGCGGGAGCTGACCCATGAGTTCAGAGCTCCTTGGGAGTTGACATGCATGAGAGCTTGGCCCGCAAGTTCAGAGCTCGGATCCCTTGGGTTTTAGGCGCTGCCGGGATGCTCCCGTGGCATGGCACCCTGCTAGCCCCCGCTCGTGAGATACACAGGAGGGATCATACAAGCAGGAATAAACAATAAAACAGCTTTGCCGAAGTTCGCAAAACATGCTGGCGCGATGCTCAAAGGTTCAGAATGACCTGGAATAGGTGTTCATTACACTGGCGTGGCCAGGAGTTTTTCTTCTTTGATGATGAAGTGTCGCTCCTCCGGGAGCACGCTCCCCTTACTTAGGAGGCAGGTTGGCGCCGATGGTGACACAAGCCCCCGAGCCACTCGCCTCCAGAGACACTTGTTTTGTCGCAGCCTTCTCCTGGGAGAACAGCTGCTTCTTCTTCGCGGGGGGCCTCGGGAGGGGTTCCTCGTCCTCGTCAGCGGGTGACGCCACCGCGGCAGCCTTGTAGGCCGCTTGCGCAGCGTACAAGGCGTCGAGACCACGCCGCGGATGACAATGGTGCCACCCGAGCCAGGGAGCTTGACGAGGTTGTAGGCGTGGTGGGTCACCGCCATGAACTTGGCGAGGGCGGGGTAGCCGAGTATGGCGTTGTAGGGTAGGCCGATGTGCGCGACGTCGAAGTCGATCAGCTCGGTGCGGTAGTTGGCCTGGGTGCCGAAAGTGACGGCGAGCCTCACCTGCCCCAAAGGGGTGGTAAGACCCTCTGTCACTCCCGAGAAGGGCCTGGTAGGCATGAGCCGCTCATAGGGCACCTGCAGCTTCTCGAATGTCTCGACGGAGATGACGTTGAGGCCAGCACCCCCATCAATGAGCGTCTTAGAGACGGCGATGTTGTTGATGGTGGGGGTGCAGACCAACGGGATGGTGCCAACGGTTGACGTGGACTTGGGGTGGTCGCCGGAGTCGAAAGTAATGGGGCACTGGGACCACTTGAGGGGCCTGGAGGCCTCGACTCCAGGGAGGGCTGCCGCGACCTCGCGGGCGAGTTGCTTGAAGTGGCGGTTGGAGCGAGGGGCCTGAGCCCCGCCAAGGATACAAGCTGCCCCGCGAGGCACCTGGTAGCCTTCGTCAGCCTCGGCAGGCAGGTTGTCGTTTGCGGGCTGGGCAGCGTTGGCCTGGGGGTTCTGCTGGTAGCTATCGTTGTAGTTGTTGTTCCAGCGTCGCCCCCCGCGGCCGCTGCGGCCTCCGCCGCGGCCTCCGCGGCCTCCATTTGCCTCGCGAGCCTCGCGAGCCTCGCGAAGCCTCTTGATGTCGAAGCAGTCCTCGGTGGCGTGAGAGTGCCTGTTGTGGTAGATGCAGAAGGGACGGTCATCCTTCTTCTCAGGTCCTGCGGCTGGAGTGGCAGCCTGCCGAGACTGCTTGGCGTCAGGCTCTGCCGCGAGGACCGCAGTAGTCTTGCGCTTCTCAGAGGATTTCTTCTTTTTGGACCCCTCGGCAGGGTCCCCTGGCTCGTTCTTGACGAACAACGGCCCTCTTCAGCCTTGGCGCATTTGTCCGCCAAGTCGAAAAGCTTGACGACGGTGGTGATGTTGTCGTGGATGCCGAGCTTCTCGAGCATCCGCACGTCCGTGACCCCAGCCTGGAAGGCAGAAATGACCTGCGCATCGGTGGCGTTGGGGATCTTGTTGCGCACTTGGCTGAAGCGCTGGATGTACTTGCGGAGGGTCTCGCCGGGCTTCTGACGCACGGCGCGGAGGTCGTTGTAGGTGAGGCCGCGCTCGTACGTGCCCTTGAAGTTGGCGATGAAGCACCGGCAGAGCTCCTCCCAAGAGCTGATGGACTCGGCGGGGAGGTTGGTGAGCCATGAGGACGCAGAGTCCTTGAGGGCCATGGGGAACCAGTTCGCCATGACCTTGTCGTCGCCCCCGGCGGCCTGGATGGCCAAAGAGTAGAGCTGCAGGAACTCCAGGGGGTTGTTCTTGCCGTCGTAGCGCGGAGGGAGGTCCGGCCTGAACTTGACTGGCCAAACGACGCGACGAAGGCTGCGAGTGAACGCGGCCGTCGTGCCGTAGGTGACCGTGCCGTTGGCAAGGGTGGCGCGGAGGTGGCGCCCGGCGGTGGCGATGTCCTGAACGGCGCGGTTGCGGCGTTCCTGCCCGCGCTCGATGCTCACGCGCGCGTCCTCAGGGGCTCGCTGCACGATCTGGCAGTCGTGCGGCGACGACGCGTGCGATGCAGCGCGGCCGTCGCGAGGAGGAGCCCCCGCTGGAGCAGGTTGCGGTGCAACCGGTGGAGCTGGAGCGGGTGCGGGATGGAGAGGAGGTGCGGGAGGTGCGCCGTGCGCCACGTCCCCCACAAGCGCAGAAGGGACCAGGGAACGAGACGGCGCGGGTACCGCGGCGCGAGCGGCGCCGATGAGCTCGGCAACGCGGTTGAGCCAGCCCTCCTGAGCCGCCGGCGTGGGGCGGTACTGCAGGGGCAATTATTCTTCATCTTTCACCTCTCATTGTCTCATGGCTAAATCTTCTTCTAGTAATGACAATGATGATAATGTCGGAGATTGTCCCCAGGAACTAGGGGTGTCTCCAAGGTATCGTGTAAGGGGCTGAACACGGAGTCAAACAGTCCACAACGTGCTCCGGCGACGGTGCTCGTCAGGCTCGCTGCGGACGACACTGCAGAGATTGACACAAGGTATTACCCAGGTTCAGGGCCCTCTTGTGGAGGTAAAACCCCTACGTCCTGCTATGGTGTATTGCACTGCTTGAAGAGTTTACAGTACAAGGAGAGCTTGTCGAGCTCGAGGTGGCTAACAATGGCTACTTACTAGTCTTTAGATCTAGGGTTAGGGTTTGCTAGAGCGGCACCAACTGAAGATCGAACCCTTTGCTTGGGCGTGCTCCTCCTCCTTTTATAGGCGTCCTGGGCCTCTTCTGCCCAAACATTTGGGCGGGAAGGGCTACCACATGGCGACGAAGGAGGAGGCACGGTGCACCATAAAGGTGAGGTCTACCATAAAGGTAAAGATCGTGGACGCGGTCCACGGCAGGGGAACGGCGTCACCAAAGCTGAAAAGGGGGCACCGACCAGCTGGACAGCGGTTCCGGCGCTTGCCGAGGTGGGAGGCGGCCCATGGTGACGTCGTCCTTGGAGCGTAGCTGCAGACTGTTCCCTCGTCACCAAAGAGGCAATACTCGTTGTCCGCTTTGCTTGGCTCCACTTTGTTGACTGCTTTATACATGGAAACGGCAACTGCGGCGTCGTCGTCATCGCGCGTAGGCACGCGCGTCACTCTGCGCATGGCGCAGAGTCCGTGTGCGCTCTGCCGCGGGGGCAGAGATAGCTTCACGAAGAAAGCGCTTCGCGAGGCGAAAGGCCTCGCCAAGCCTCGCGGCTTGGTCCTTAGTAGAATTCGCGGGCGGCGTCGGGGACGCCTTGTCGAGGAGCGATCCCTCGCCGAGGGAAAGAACCCTTCGCGAGGAGAGAAATCCTCGCGAAGCTCGCCAGGCTTGGAGAGCCTGGTCCTTAGCGAAAATCACCTGAAGAATCTTGTGGGCCCTGGCAGGCCGGCCCGTGGTACCCTGGTTTCCACTGTGCCGNTATCTTTGGATGCGGATAGTGACGGCATGAAGTGTTCATAGATGTGGAATACGAACTTCAAGGTGTGCTTTTCGCAGCCTTACGCAATTCTCATCCTATTTGATCCATGAAAGAATGATCTCCGAGTAACGTCTACCATGCATGTGTTTTTGTGGGAACTATCATGTGTTTATTTATGTTAATGATGTTGAGAGTAGTCACTAGTGAAAGTATGAAGCCTAAGCCTTGTTTCCAAGCATTGATACACCGTTTTTAGTCACTTTTGTCACTTATTTGCTTGCTGCCATTTTATTACAGAATTACAAAATCACCTTTTACCATTCATATCACTTGTATTTTACTATCTTTTCGCCGAACTAGTGCACCTATACAATTAGCCATTGTATTAGGTGTGTTGGGGACACATGGCACTTCTTGTATCTTAATTGCAGGATTGCTTGAGAGAGGATACGTTCAACCTCTTCCTCCCGTGGATTCGATAAACTTTGGGTTACTCACTTAAGGGAATTTGCCGCTGTCCTACAAACCTATGCGCTTGGAGGCCCAACAAGTCTACAAGAATAGAAGCGTGTAGTAGACATCAAGCTCTTTGCTGGCACCGTTGCTGGGGAGGTGAGCGCTTGAAGGTGTCGGAGATTGTCCCCAGGAACTAGGGGTGTCTCCAAGGTATCGTGTAAGGGGCTGAACACGGAGTCAAACAGTCCACAACGTGCTCCGGCGACGGTGCTCGTCAGGCTCGCTGCGGACGACACTGCAGAGATTGACACAAGGTATTACCCAGGTTCAGGGCCCTCTTGTGGAGGTAAAACCCCTACGTCCTGCTATGGTGTATTGCACTGCTTGAAGGGTTTACAGTACAAGGAGAGCTTGTCGAGCTCGAGGTGGCTAACAATGGCTACTTACTAGTCTTTAGATCTAGGGTTAGGGTTTTGCTAGAGCGGCACCAACCGAAGATCGAACCCCTTGCTTGGGCGTGCTCCTCCTCCTTTTATAGGCGTCCTGGGCCTCTTCTGCCCAAACATTTGGGCGGGAAGGGCTACCACATGGCGACGAAGGAGGAGGCACGGTGCACCGTAAAGGTGAGGTCTACCATAAAGGTAAAGATCGTGGACGCGGTCCACGGCAGGGGAACGGCGTCACCAAAGCTAAAAAGGGGGCACCGACCAGCTGGACAGCGAGCTGGCGCTTGCCGAGGTGGGAGGCGGCCCATGGTGACGTCGTCCTTGGAGCGTAGCTGCAGACTGTTCCCTTGTCACCAAAGAGGCAATACTCGTTGTCCGCTTTGCTTGGCTCCGCTTTGTTGACTGCTTTATACATGGAAACGGCAACTGCGGCGTCGTCGTCATCGCGCGTAGGCACACGCGTCACTCTGCGCATGGCGCAGAGTCCATGTGCGCTCTGCCGCGGGGGCAGAGATAGCTTCACGAAGAAAACGCTTCGCGAGGCGAAAGGCCTCGCCAAGCCTCGCGGCTTGGTCCTTAGTAGAATTTGCGGGCGGCGTCGGAGACGCCTTGTCGAAGAGCGATCCCTCGCCAAGGGAAAGAACCCTTGGCAAGGAGAACCCTTCACGAGGAGAGAAAAACCTCGCGAAGCTCGCCAGGCTTGGAGAGCCTGGTCCTTAGTGAAAATCACCTGAAGAATCTTGTAGGCCCTGGCAGGCCGGCCCGTGGTACCCTGGTTTCCACTGTGCCGACAGTAGCCCCCGGGCCCGCGATGGGCACGCCGAGGCCCATGACGAAGGCGAAGCGTCGAGGGGCCAAAGATGCCTGACAGGGCCGCGACACGTGTCACGCAGCGGTTGCGCCCGCGGCCGCGGCCTCCTCGGCTCCAACGGGCGACGTGGTGGGGCCCGCCACGACTCGAGTGCTGGTCAATAAAGCCTGGGCGCGCAGGCGGCGCCCATTACTTCTCCCGTAACTCCTCCGCACACTTCTCCCCACGCCTCCAACTCTCCGGAGAACTCCACTTCCAGAGTGCTCTTCTTCTTCTCCGGCGACCATGGCGCCCAAGAGAGCAGCCACCGACAAGGGCAAGGCCACCGTGCAGGCGAGCTCGTCGGCGGCGACGGCGCGGGGCGCTGCGCCGGGGGCGGTGCGGGACGCTGCGCCCCAGGGGACAATGCCTGAGTCCCTTATCAGCGCGGCGACGGTTTCCAAGGTGCGGCTCTTTGTGGCCTCCAACACCCACGAGCTCGGTGCCACCAACATAGCGCCTGGCAGCAGCAGAGTCGGCGCGGGGTTCCACCCCATCTTCTTTCACACGCTCTTTGCCGGTTTCGTTCCTCCTTTCTCCAGTTTTCTCCTAGGGATCCTTGAGGCCTACCGGATCCAGCTGCTCCATCTTCACCCAAACTCCGTGCTCATTCTCGCCATCTTCGCCTACCTCTGCGAGGCGTACGTCGGTGTCCGCCCCTCGGTGGCGCTCTTTCAGAGCTTCTACTCCCTCCGGAGCACCAAGTCGAACGAACGACTTGGGTGCGTCTCCTTCCGCATCGCCGCCGCCAGGAGTGAAGGGTACATCCCCATCGTGTGGCAGGGGGAGAACGCCATCACCGAGGGTGACGAAGAAGGTGGACAAGTTCCGCGAGAAGTGGGTCTTCGTCGGCACCAAGTCACCAAACCGCCACCTGGAGGTTCCCGTGGCGCCCCCGAGGAAGTGGGCGCGTTGGGCGAGCGGTGAATTTGAAGGTCCCAAGCTTGAGGCAGTATACGAGCGTATTCAGGTGCTCCGCGAGGCCGGGCTCACCGGCCGGATGGTGGCGATGGACTTCGTCTCGCGCCGCATTGCTCCTCTCCAGTGGCACTCGAAACCGATGTGGACCTACTCGGGCCCGGACGACAGGATGCGCCTCAGCCCCGTCGACTTCACTTCGGACGAGATGAAGCGGATCATGAAAGTCCTCTTCGCCACGACGTCCACTCCGGCCCCAAGCAACGACGACGCCCTGCCGCTGTTCGCCTACACAGAGGAGCGAGTGCACGAAGCCCGCAAGCTCCTGCCCCACTTCGACGAATGGGATATCAAGCCCACGAGGCTTGTCGGGCCCCGCCGTAACCCGTGGGCGGCGGAACCGGAGGGCGACGCGCTGGAGCCGGACGAGGACGAGGACGAAGGGTCCGAGGAGGGCGAGACTTCGAGGGGTGCCGACCCCTCGGGGGGCGACGCAGGCTCAAGGAACGCGCCGCCTGGCGAGGACCTCCAGGAGATCTCTTCCGGCGACGACGGGGGCGCCACGAGGGGAGCTCCTCGCGAAAAGGTAACGGTGCCCCATGAGCAGGCCGGGGCGAGCACTCTCCAGCCGCCAAAAGGGAAGAAGAGGGTGTGGAGAGCTGTCGACGAGTGAGTTTGGCTCTTTCTTTTTCCTTTCAGCGTTTGCTTCTGCGAATCCCTTCCTGAAGGATTTTTGCTTGGCTGTGTTTTTCAGTGTACCCACGGCGCCGAAAAAGCGGCGACTTCGCAAGCTCGGGGAGATTGCCTGCACCGCCAAGACACCAGTGGCCGACGAGTCGCAGCAAGTGGCTGTCGAGTCTCGGCAAGCGGCTGCCGAGCAGCAGCAGGAGTCAGCTCCTCTCGCGGGTGATCACCGCGTGGAGGTGGTGATGATTGAAGAGGCGGCGTCGCCTCCAGCTAGGGCCGCCTCTCCCTCCGCGGTCGAGCACCGTGCGGAGGAGGCGATTGAGCTGGCGACGCCTCCGCCTACTCGGGCGGCTACTCCTCCCGCGGCGGAGCACCGCGCGGAAGAAGAGGAGGTGGACGAAGAGATCATCGTGGAGTCGCCCCCAGCAGCGAGGGAGGCTCCCACAAGGAGGGTAGGTACTCCCGCGGCCACGGCAGACGCGGCCACCACGGAGGGGGCGGGGAGCGCCCCTGAAGTGCGGGAGACAGAGACGCCTCTGGAGCCCCCGAGCGACGGGGCCAGGGGCGAGGAGATGCCCAGCCCCCTGAGGGCTCTCGATGCGGGAGACAGAGACGCCTCCACGAGCCCCCACGCCGCGGCGGGGGCCGCTGCAAGTTCGGGGCAGGATGCCCTAGGCGCCTCGACAAGCGTCGAGGCCTCTGCGCCCCACGAGGATGCAGGGGTCTTGGCGCTGGGTGAGCCGCGCCCTCGCGCGGTTCGCCGCGACGTCGTCATCCGCCAATCGCGGCAGGCGCTTGACGGGCTGGCGGCGCAGCTCGCCAAGGAGGATCTTGCCATGGAGAAGGAGCGGGCTAGGCTCGCCGACGCCTGGGCCCTCCTCCACGAGCGGGTGGAAATGTGTCGCCGGCAGGACTCGGCGGCAAAGATGGCGCGTGAGGAAGCGATGCGCTTCGCGAAGGAGACCCGCGACAGCGTCAAGCGGGAGGCGGCCGAGGTCATGGGCCAGCTTGACGCTGCCCGGGAGGCGCTGGAGACAGATGCCACCGCCAAGCACCAGGAGTTGGCGGCTCGCGAAGAGAAGTTCACCAACGAGTCCGAGGCCGCGAGGACCGCCTTGAAGGAGCTGCGCGAACAGCTAGACGCCCGCGAGGGGCAGCTGGCGGAGCGTGAAGGCCGGGTGGCCACCGACGAGGCCAACCTTGCAGCAGAGCAGAAAAGGCTCCAAGAAGAAGCTGACCTCAAGGTCAAACTCGTCCGCGAAAGCCTCTCCAAGGAGTATAACGAGAAGGTCGCGAAGCACGAGGACCGCCTCACGTCCACACGCAAGGGGCTCGAGAAGCGCGTCAAGGAGCTTGAGCAGGAGGAGAAAAGGTTGACCTCCTGCCTCCAAGTCTCTCGGGAGGCCCAGGCGCGCGCCGAGGGAAACGCCTTCGCCTTGGAGAAGGACTTGGACGAGCTCCGGCAGCAGGTGGGGCCGGTCACGGCCCTGGTGGAGCAGGCACAGGACCAGCGCCAGGTCGACCGGCTCATGACGCGCCAGCGCCGGAGCATCCTCCAGAGCTTGGTCAGCCGCGTGCGCGCCGTCGGGAGAGATCTGAGGGTCGACGTCCCCTCCTTCTCCGCAGCGACCGACGACGAGACCTCGTACTCGCTCTTCTTCGAGCAGTTCCTTGGAAAGCTTGAAAGGGTCGCGAAGAGCTTCGACAAGCGTGTCGTGGAGGAGAGTCGCGACCTCCTTGTCGTTGGGGTCACCAACATCTTCAGCAATCTCGTGAGGCTCCAGCCTTCACTTGACCTTGAGGACGTGATGGCGCCGCCGCGTGCCATCAGCAGCAAGGCGCGGGAGACCGCCACACAGGCCGCCGCCGCGTTCGCCAAGAAATTCGACCAGGCCTTGGTCGATGAAGACGAAGGCGATGACGAGGAAACCCTGGAAGGGGCGGAAAACACCGTGGATCGCGCAGGCACCTCAGGAGGCGCGACGGCCTGAGCTCCTTGCCTGCTGCTGGACGTGCCGAGGGCAAATTTATCTTAGTCATTTTGATTGTGAACTTTGTAAAAACTTGTTAAGTTATTGGAGTATGCTTGTGGACGTCCCTCGGGAGGCTTTTGTCTTTCCCCTTCATGTCTTTTTTGCTCTACGTTTTAGGACCCTCTCTTAGCGCTACACCACCGCCGCTTCGGTATGTGCGAGTCAGTGCTCCACAAGTCCGGGGGGTGCGTGAGGCCTCGAGAAGTAAGAGCTCCTCGAAGCGCGATGCTTGGGGCTCCCCTTTGACGTGCAAGCAGCCCATGAGGCATAGGAGAGAGAAAAGAGACTCGAGGGGCAAACAGCCAGCGAGAGGAGATTTGAAAAGTATTTAGACTTAGCTTGTCGAGGCGTTTCCGCCTTGGAGAGGGTGTCGGTTCCCTGGCGAGGCGTTGTTGCCTTGGAGAGGGTGCCTGAGGCTTGGAGAGCCTGTTTTCCTGCACTTGGAGAAAATAGGCGTACCCGCAAGCAATAGATAGCTAAAGAATTTTATGGTGCTCGTAGGTTCCTTCATGTGTGTCTCGCGAGGAGAAACAGGCGCCAAGGTTTTGGTGATCCTTGGTGAGTTGACGTGCGCGGGAGCTGACCCATGAGTTCAGAGCTCCTTGGGAGTTGACATGCATGAGAGCTGACCCGCGAGTTCAGAGCTCGGATCCCTTGGGTTTTAGGCGCTGCCGGGATGCTCCCGTGGCATGGCACCCTGCTAGCCCCCGCTCGTGAGATACACAGGAGGGATCGTGCGAGCAAGGATAAACAGCAATAACAGCTTTGTCGAAGCCGCAAAACATGCTGGCGCGATGCGCCAAGGTTCAGAATGACCTGAAATAGGTGTTCATTACACTGGCGTGGCCGGGAGTTTTTCTTCTTTGATGATGAAGCGTTGCTCCTCCGGGAGCGCGCTCCCCTATTTAGGAGGCAGGTTGGCGCCGATGGCGATGCAAGCCCCCGAGCCGCTCGCCTCCAGAGACACTTGCTTTGTTGCGGCCTTCTCCTGGGAGAACAGCTGCTTCTTCTTCGCGGGGGGCCTCGGGAGGGGTTCCTCGTCCTCGTCAGCGGGTGACGCCACCGCGGCAGCCTTGTAGGCCGCTTGCGCAGCGTACAAGGCGTCCGAGACCACGCCGCGGATGACAATGGTGCCACCCGAGCCAGGGAGCTTGACGAGGTTGTAGGCGTGGTGGGTCACCGCCATGAACTTGGCGAGGGCGGGGTAGCCGAGTATGGCGTTGTAGGGTAGGCCGATATGCGCGACGTCGAAGTCGATCAGCTCGGTGCGGTAGTTGGCCTGGGTGCCGAAAGTGACGGCGAGCCTCACCTGCCCCAAAGGGGTGGTAAGACCCTCTGTCACTCCCGAGAAGGGCCTGGTAGGCATGAGCCGCTCATAGGGCACCTGCAGCTTCTCGAATGTCTCGACGGAGATGACGTTGAGGCCAGCACCCCCATCAATGAGCGTCTTAGAGACGGCGATGTTGTTGATGGTGGGGGTGCAGACCAACGGGATGGTGCCAACGGTTGACGTGGACTTGGGGTGGTCGCCGGAGTCGAAAGTAATGGGGCACTGGGACCACTTGAGGGGCCTGGAGGCCTCGACTCCAGGGAGGGCTGCCGCGACCTCGCGGGCGAGTTGCTTGAAGTGGCGGTTGGAGCGAGGGGCCTGAGCCCCGCCAAGGATACAAGCTGCCCCGCGAGGCACCTGGTAGCCTTCGTCAGCCTCGGCAGGCAGGTTGTCGTTTGCGGGCTGGGCAGCGTTGGCCTGGGGGTTCTGCTGGTAGCTATCGTTGTAGTTGTTGTTCCAGCGTCGCCCCCCGCGGCCGCTGCGGCCTCCGCCGCGGCCTCCGCGGCCTCCATTTGCCTCGCGAGCCTCGCGAGCCTCGCGAAGCCTCTTGATGTCGAAGCAGTCCTCGGTGGCGTGAGAGTGCCTGTTGTGGTAGATGCAGAAGGGACGGTCATCCTTCTTCTCAGGTCCTGCGGCTGGAGTGGCAGCTTGCCGAGACTGCTTGGCGTCAGGCTCCGCCGCGAGGACCGCAGTAGTCTTGCGCTTCTCAGAGGATTTCTTCTTTTTGGACCCCTCGGCAGGGTCCCCTGGCTCGTTCTTGACGAACAAGCGGCCCTCTTCAGCCTTGGCGCATTTGTCCGCCAAGTCGAAAAGCTTGACGACGGTGGTGATGTTGTCGTGGATGCCGAGCTTCTCGAGCATCCGCACGTCCGTGACCCCAGCCTGGAAGGCAGAAATGACCTGCGCGTCGGTGGCGTTGGGGATCTTGTTGCGCACTTGGCTGAAGCGCTGGATGTACTTGCGGAGGGTCTCGCCGGGCTTCTGACGCACGGCGCGGAGGTCGTTGTAGGTGAGGCCGCGCTCGTACGTGCCCTTGAAGTTGGCGATGAAGCACCGGCAGAGCTCCTCCCAAGAGCTGATGGACTCGGCGGGGAGGTTGGTGAGCCATGAGGACGCAGAGTCCTTGAGGGCCATGGGGAACCAGTTCGCCATGACCTTGTCGTCGCCCCCGGCGGCCTGGATGGCCAAAGAGTAGAGCTGCAGGAACTCCAGGGGGTTGTTCTTGCCGTCGTAGCGCGGAGGGAGGTCCGGCCTGAACTTGACTGGCCAAACGACGCGACGAAGGCTGCGAGTGAACGCGGCCGTCGTGCCGTAGGTGATCGTGCCGTTGGCAAGGGTGGCGCGGAGGTGGCGCCCGGCGGTGGCGATGTCCTGAACGGCGCGGTTGCGGCGTTCTTGCCCGCGCTCGATGCTCACGCGCGCGTCCTCAGGGGCTCGCTGCATGATCTGGCAGTCGTGCGGCGACGACGCGTGCGACGCAGCGCGGCCGTCGCGAGGAGGAGCCCCCGCTGGAGCAGGTTGCGGTGCAACCGGTGGAGCTGGAGCGGGTGCGGGATGGAGAGGAGGTGCGGGAGGTGCGCCGTGCGCCACGTCCCCCACGAGCGCAGAAGGGACCAGGGAACGAGACGGCGCGGGTACCGCGGCGCGAGCGGCGCCGATGAGCTCGGCAACGCGGTTGAGCCAGCCCTCCTGAGCCGCCGGCGTGGGGCGGTACTGCAGCAGCTCCTGCGCCATGAGGAGCGCAGTCGCCGGGCTGGGCGCAGGGCGGCCCAGCGAGAAAGCAGCGTGGTCCCGCGACGGGGGCAGGGAGGAGGCCTCCTCTTCACCGAGGCCATCCTCAGCGTGGTCGATGTCGTTGTCGTCGGGGTGCTCGACGCGGGGCTCGGGGTCGACACGGCGCTCCGGAGCAGAGCCCCCACGCGGGCGGCCACGCGGGCGGCCTGCGGGAGCGGTGGCGGCGCTAGCCGTCCGGCGAGCGAGACGTTCAGCACGAGAACCGGCCATGGCTGTGTCGAGGATGAAGACGCGCCTCAGCCCCCTACCTGGCGCGCCAAATGTCGGAGATTGTCCCCAGGAACTAGGGGTGTCTCCAAGGTATCGTGTAAGGGGCTGAACACGGAGTCAAACAGTCCACAACGTGCTCCGGCGACGGTGCTCGTCAGGCTCGCTGCGGACGACACTGCAGAGATTGACACAAGGTATTACCCAGGTTCAGGGCCCTCTTGTGGAGGTAAAACCCCTACGTCCTGCTATGGTGTATTGCACTGCTTGAAGGGTTTACAGTACAAGGAGAGCTTGTCGAGCTCGAGGTGGCTAACAATGGCTACTTACTAGTCTTTAGATCTAGGGTTAGGGTTTTGCTAGAGCGGCACCAACCGAAGATCGAACCCCTTGCTTGGGCGTGCTCCTCCTCCTTTTATAGGCATCCTGGGCCTCTTCTGCCCAAACATTTGGGCGGGAAGGGCTACCACATGGCGACGAAGGAGGAGGCACGGTGCACCGTAAAGGTGAGGTCTACCATAAAGGTAAAGATCGTGGACGCGGTCCACGGCAGGGGAACGGCGTCACCAAAGCTAAAAAGGGGGCACCGACCAGCTGGACAGCGAGCTGGCGCTTGCCGAGGTGGGAGGCGGCCCATGGTGACGTCGTCCTTGGAGCGTAGCTGCAGACTGTTCCCTTGTCACCAAAGAGGCAATACTCGTTGTCCGCTTTGCTTGGCTCCGCTTTGTTGACTGCTTTATACATGGAAACGGCAACTGCGGCGTCGTCGTCATCGCGCGTAGGCACGCGCGTCACTCTGCGCATGGCGCAGAGTCCATGTGCGCTCTGCCGCGGGGGCAGAGATAGCTTCACGAAGAAAACGCTTCGCGAGGCGAAAGGCCTCGCCAAGCCTCGCGGCTTGGTCCTTAGTAGAATTTGCGGGCGGCGTCGGAGACGCCTTGTCGAAGAGCGATCCCTCGCCAAGGGAAAGAACCCTTGGCAAGGAGAACCCTTCATGAGGAGAGAAAAACCTCGCGAAGCTCGCCAGGCTTGGAGAGCCTGGTCCTTAGTGAAAATCACCTGAAGAATCTTGTAGGCCCTGGCAGGCCGGCCCGTGGTACCCTGGTTTCCACTGTGCCGACAGAAGGTATCTTCTTTAGATCTTACGATTAAATGTTTTTGTTTCTTATTTTTATTTTTACTAGTTTGGCTTATGGAACGTTGTCCTTTAAATTTTCAAAATACTGAATGTATTCCTTTCAAAATACCGATGGGGATAATTGATCGTGTTATGAGTAATTGCTATGCAGGAGATGGAGCTATACATCCTAGTTATCATCTGCTTTATATTAAAGAATTATGTGAGTTGTTTGAGATTGCCGGTGTATCAAGAAAGGTAATCATGAGGAAATTATTTTCCTTATCACTTAAGGAGAAAGCATTGGAGTGGTATAGGCTGCTAGACAATTCTCACTTGTTGGACTGGAAGGAGCTTATGTCTCTCTTTTATTCTAAATTTTATCCTTTTCATGAAACTCATCAAGATAGAAATTATATCTATAATTTTTGGCCACGTGATGGAAAGAGCATTGCTAAAGCCTGGGGGAGATTGAAATCATTAATGCTTAAATGTACTAACCATGATCTTTCTAAGGATATTATTGTTAATAATTTTTATGCAAGGCTATCTCGTCATGACAAGGAAATACTTGATGCATCTTCTATGGGTTCTTTTACAAGTAAGAAGATTGATGCTAAATGGGATCTTATTGAAAAGATTCAACACAACATTGAAGATTGGGAGATCGACAAAGGTAAAGAGTCAGGTATAAATTATGAGTATGATTGCATTAAGTCTTTTGTTGAAACTGATAGTTTTAATAAGCTTAGTGCTAAGTTTGGACTTGACTCTCATTTAGTTGTTGATATCTATAAATCTTTTGCTTCTCATATTAATATTCCTAAAGAGAAATGGTCTAAGCATCATGAACCTTTCAAAGACATTTGCAAACAAAATGAAATTGTTAATGATGATTGCAATAGACATGATCCAATCTCTACAAATAATGTTTTATATAAGCATGTTAATTTTTGTGGAGTGCATAGACCTTGTGAAAGCACTCGGGTTGAAGAAGATAAATATTGTAAGCAACATAAGCATGAAAGAACTAGCAAATGGCTTAAGGATTTATATAAATTTGCTAGAGAATTAAATGACCTCTATCCTTTTATGTGTGAACTTTGCAATGAAGAAGCTCATTTTAATTTGCAATGCTCATTCTTTAATGATAGAACTATTAGCCAGTTTTGTGATAACATGATCACCTCTAGTCTTTATGATGAACTTAATTTATTTTTGGGGTGTGAAGAGTTGTCAGAGAAAACTTCTTGGTTAGATAGGAGTACTTTTGGGCAAGGTTGGAAAAAGCGCTAGGCGTAGGCGGGGCGGTGGGCAGTCGCCTAGCGCCTAGGCGATGATTAAGCGCCCTAGGCGTAGCCTAGGCGGACATATAATTTGTTCCATTAGGTGCGTATTTGGGTTATTATTTATCTATAAACGATAATTTAGACACATAAATAAGTATACAACCAAGAACTGTCATCGGATTATGGCCCATTTGGATCTTCGGTGTAACATAACATGATTTCTGGATAGAGAATACAATTTATCGGTTGCACTGCCTAGTGTTCCGCTTATGCCCTAGGCGAGGCGTTTGCCCACCGCCTAGTGCCTAAGCATGCTTAAGCATTTCCTAGGCGCCGCCTAATCCAACACTGCTTTTGGGACGAATAGCATTCTTCAGGGAGCTTATCATTATTGTGTTGTGAATTGCCGTGACAATGCTTACATTGAAAAAATTAGAAAAGATAACACTTCACCAAAGTATAAAAGGAAAATGTATCTTATGTTGCCAATAATGAAAGGGAGAGATTCTCCCAAGTTTCTCCTATCTTTTCTAATAATGAATCAGATTATGTGGAGAAGCTTCCTTTCCAACCAATCCCTCCTAAGATGGTGGTGAAGAAGAAGAAGAAGAAGAAGAAGAAGAGAGGGAGGAGTAAAAAGAAAGAGGAAACGGTACCATCCCCTAAGCATATTTCTCCCATCATGGTTGTTCCTAATGAGTATGAATCAAAAAATATTTAAGATGATCCGCTTGATTGTATTCATTATTATCTTGATGTTAAGTCTATAGGCACTATTAAAGAAGATTATGTTATGCCTGTTAGTTATTGTGATGATCATGATTGGGAAAATAATACTACTTATGATCTTGAAAATCTTTTTGGCACCAATTTTGAAAATGATGATATTGATAATTGTTATACTGTTGGGAATATTCATGTTTCTTCTAATCATAATGTGTAAAACCCCAAGCTTGGGGATGATGGGTTTGAAAATCCTTTTGATATTGAAAGTCATGATGATCTGTTTACAAAAATATATGCTTGGAAAGATGACTGTCCCCTTGCTATGATGATATTATGCCTCCAGTTTTTGATGATTATTGTGATGATAACTATGCTATAAAGAATAATGTTAATCATCCTTATGAGACTTGTCATAATTATTACTCTCCTACTGAACATCATCTTTCTAATATAGAATTAGTCTATCATGTCCAAGTTCTAAATGATAGTCCTACTCTCAATGCTACTAATAATAAAGATTTTGCTTATGTGGAGAGTAATAATAATACTTTTATGCATGTGAATCATGAGAAAAATGCTTTATGTGATGGTTATGTTATTGAGTTTTCTTATGATTCTACTGAAAGTTATTATGACAGAGGGAAGCGTGTTTATATAAATTTTCATCTTATGAAGTTTCCCCTCTTTATGTTGATGGTTTTAATGTTGCACTTGCTTTGCCTTCCTATGATTAATGCTTTATGCTCCAATGATTTATTTTCTTACAAGATGCCTATGCATAGGAAGAGAGTTAGACTTAAATGTGTTTGATATTTGCTTCATAATGCTCTCTTTTGCGTTCCAACTCTTATTCTTATGAGAGCATCATTAAAATTATCATGCCTAGCTAAAAGGCTTAAAAGAAAAGCGTTTGTTGGGAGGCAACCCATCTTTTACTTCCAGTTTGTTTTTTGCTTTTCTTGAGTCATGAAGTTGTTTCCTCTGTAGCAACTTCATTGTATCTTTTTCTTTTGGTTTTTTGTGCCAAGTTTAGCCTCTAATGCATTGAAAGTGCGAGGTATTATTTTGCTGTCCAGAAACAGATTTCTGTCCTTCACTGTTCGAAAATCCAGAAATTCTCTGAATTTTATATTTTTCTGATATTTTTAGACAGCAAGCCTGATACTTTTATCTATCTATCTTTCGTTAGTTTTGAGTTTTCTGATTTGAGCTACAGAAGTGCCTCGAAAAATTCGATCTTTACAGACTGTTCAGTTTTTGACAGATTCTGCTTTTATTTTGTATTCGTCTCTTTACTATCGTCAAATGTGATACTCTAGAGGAGGAGTATCACATTGAGGCTTAGTAAACAGTAGCTAATGCCTGATAAAGTTGTTTGCAATTTGTCTTGAGTTGAACACATGTGCATTTTAATTTATGAGCACTAACCCTCTAATCAGTTTATGAGAAGTTTTGTGTGAAGTGAGTTTTTAAGTTCCAAAGGAGAGCATAATGAAGAAATTCAAGATGGATCAGAGCTCAAGCTTGGGGATGCCCCCATGGCACCCCTCTGAATATCAAGAACCATCAAGCGTCTAAGCTTGGGGATGCCTTGGGGCATCCCCTCCTCTTTATCGACTATCATAAGGTCGTCTTCGTTGAACTACATTTTTATCACTTTACATATTATGTGCTATGCTTGGAGCGTCTTTTTGCTTTCAGTTTTGTTTGTTTGCTGGTCATATCCTTGTTGAATCCTAGCTTTATTTGTGTGGGAGAGAGACACGCTCCGCTTTTTCGTTTGAATACTTCTTTGCTTCGCTTATATCTTGTTGAGTATTCTTAGCTACTGTTTGTTTGCTAGTAAACTCTCGCTTTTAGCTTTTATCTTGATTAGAGCTGCTAGTTGTTGTTGTTAGACTCTCTTGATCTTCACTTATATTTATTAGAGAGTTGTTTTGGTTGCTTGGTTGATTTGTTAGAGCGATAAAATGCTATGCATGTGGTAGTGGTATGAAATAGAAAAAACCTGCATAGTCTTGTAGATCACTATGTGGATAATTTGATACTCTTAAATTGTTTTGAGGCATTAAAATAACTAATGGTTGAAATGTGTTGGTTAACGGTGTTAGAGCTGATTAGTGGAGACGTATTAGTAGAGTGTGGAGCCGTATCTTTCTTAACTTAAAACAACCTAAGTCAACAATGTTTTTCCATCATGAATTCTGCTCAGTTGAAAAGAAGTTCCTAGTGGGTAGTTACTGCAACGGTCACTTGTGTCGCCGGCAACGGGGCACTTGTGTCGCCACCACGATCCCTCTCGGGGTGTTTCTAACCATTTGTGGAACATTGAAATTGCTAGTTGTTTGCAATATATGAAATGCATTGTTGAGTTTTGGTTTTTGGCACTTTCACTTCCATATTTTGCTAGCCTCTTCGGTGTTGCGCAATGCCCTCTCTCACATTGAGATTGGTGCATACTTCGCCAGTACATCCAACCCCGTGGGAGAACTTCATCTTGTTCTCCTACACATAAGCCAATTATCTCCCTCAAAACAACCACCATACCTACCTATCACGGCATTTCCATAGCCGTTCCGAGATACATTGCCATGCAACATCCATCATTACATCATGACTTGATGTCATTCTTCATTACCATATAGTTTGCTTGATCATTGAGTTAGTGTGATGCGTGGCTTGCCACATGTTCTACATTTTTCCACACTACGCTCGATCATGCATACCTTCTTTTATACATCATGTATTAGTCTTATGAGTTATGAGTACCAAAAAGTGTGATGATCCATTTGTAATATAGAGTGTTGCTCCTACAGTGAGGTAAAAATACAAAAAAAAAGAGAAAAATAAAAGAGCCCAAAAAGAGGCCAAATGAGAGAGCATTTAAAAGAGCCAAGGAGGCCACCAAAATCCAAAAAAAAAATAGAAAAAAGAGAGAGGGAGCAGCACTACTATCCTTGTTACCACGCTTGTTCTAGCTAGCACTTACACTTCATTGTAGATAGTTCTCATGTTGTTTTAGTAGTATAACTATGTGGGGAATTAACGTTATAGAACTTGGCTTGTATATTCCAAGGATGAGCCTCCTCAAGTGAGCTCTAGGTCTTCATGAGCAAGCAAGTTGGATGCACCCCCACTAGTTCCATTGGAGAGCTTTCATACACTTATAGCTCTATGTGCATCCGTTGCATGGCAATCACTACTCCTCATACAGTGTCAACTACGAGACTTCATTCTGTCTTGTGGTTACCCTCTCCAATGTTTGAGCCTTTCTTTTTGGCCTTCCAAACCTCCATCATTGTTCTCTTTGCCATAACATTTTGGTGCCAAAGCCACTTCTTACGTGCACTAGTTGAGTAGACTTCGAAACAGTTGCTTTGTGAAGGAGATGGATTAGGACACCTGACTCGAGCTTGGCTATTTTCATGAATGACTACTTGGATGTTTTGAAGAATGATTGATGCTTTACATTGGAGACATAATTTGCAATTCTCTTTTCTAAACCTTATGTATTATTCCATGTCTTCAACGCACTTATTCATGAAAAGTTTCTAGCATTTGTTAGCTAGCGTATGTTAATCATTGTTTGCTTAATGTCAACTATAGACAATTGTTTTTGGATTATCTTATTCACATCATGCGTTGTACATTACTATCTTGATCATGATTGTATTGGTTGCATGTCTCATAAAAAATTATTTTGTTATCACTTACCTACTCGAGGACGAGTAGGAGTTAAACTTAGGGGTGCTGATACGTGTCAAACGTATCTATAATTTTTTATGTTACATGCTTGTTTTATATAAAATGCCACATGTGTTTATTATATATTATATCATTTTATGGATTTATTGGACTAACCTATTAATTGTGGCAAAAGTGCACAATGTTCTTGTTTTACACTTTGATGTGTAGGAATTACTTGTAAATTGACAAGAGTGCAAAAAGAAAACCTTGTTGGAGTCGAATTGGACTTTCCTGAAATATGTCTGAGAATTATTTTCGAAGATGACCCCGTACAGACCCGAATACGACGTCAAATAAAAAAAGCTTGGTCGCGAAAGTTGTGGGGAATTTACCGCCAATCGATCTAGACATAAATTTCGGCCCAATCCGAATCCGGACAGCCGAGATATACCTGTTTTACTGAAACCCAAAAATCTGATGACGGGAATTCGAGAATCTATATAAAGAGAGAAAACCTAGGTCATCAAGGACTACGAATTTTCCTCCTCCAAGGCAGCCGCCGTGAGGTGGAAACCCTCCTCCATACCAGCACAATCTCCAAGCTTGAGGGGGGGGGGCAAGGGCCGCCGCCGCCGGGCTGCCGCCTCCTCTTCGGGCTGCACCTCTCCATCAAGCTCCTACTCACCATGACCATGCGTGAGTAGTCTCTCTCGGGGCTGTGGATTATACAAGTAGCTATGTGGTTATCTCTCTCCCATGATGCGATCCTTGTTGTGATCATTAGCTTTGTTACCGTAGTTGAATACATGATGTTTCTCTACATGTAATGGATATGATTTTGCTCAAGTGGTGTCATCTAGTATAAGTTCAGGAGTCACCGTTGTGATCGCGGTATCTCGGTGACAGTGTGGGTGCCATGTATGACTCTAATGATAAAAGCTTAGAGGGATCTTCATCATGCGATTGTTCTTTATTATTGTTGGATTGAATAGATCATGAGGGTTTTTTATGTTTGTGTTATTGAAGAAAGAGACTATTCAATAAATATGTTGTGGTGTTTGTTAGTACTATCTTTGGATGCGGATCGTGATGGCATGAAGTGTCCATAGATGTGGAATACGAAATTTAAGGTGTGTTTTTCGTAGCCCTACGCAATTCTCATCCTATTTGATCCACGAAAGAATGATCTCCGAGTAACGTCTACCATGCATGTGTTTTTGTGGGAACTATCATGTGTTTAATTATGTTAATGATGTTGAGAGTAGTCACTAGTGAAAGTATGAAGCCTAAGCCTTGTTTCCAAGCATTGATACACCGTTTTTAGTCACTTTTGTCACTTATTTGCTTGCTGCCATTTTTATTAAAGAATTATAAAATCACCTTTTACCATTCATATCACTTGTATTTTACTATCTTTTCGCCGAACTAGTGCACCTATACAATTAGCCATTGTATTAGGTGTGTTGGGGACATAATAGACTTATTTTATCTTAATTGCAGGATTGCTTGAGAGAGGATACGTTCAACCTCTTCCTACCGTGGATTTGATAAACCTTGGGTTACTCACTTAATGGAAATTTGCCGCTGTCCTACAAACCTCTGCACTTGGAGGCCCAACAAGTCTACAAGAATAGAAGCGTGTAGTAGACATCAGTATACTGGTGTGCGGGAAAAAGTTAGGAGTGATGGGAGCCGCATGTATGGATGTCAGATCCATATTTATGGGATCAAGCGCTGGGTTGGCCAGTGGCCGTGCGAGGAGTAGGCGGCGCGCACCTATGATTATTTTGCCATCCAGGAGTACGGGCATGATGCGTTGAAAAAGCTCAACTTCCCCGCGGATCATCACCGCGCGGCCGATCTCGCGCCGCCAGGAATTAGACACTTCACCAAGTCTATGGAGAAGGAGTACCGCAGGGCCGAGGAGCAGATCGCACGGCGCAACGCCCGTCCCCAGGACGACCCGTTCGTGAGGAGTCTCATGGAGGACCCAGATCTGCTGGTGTATCAGTACGAGATGTTTGGGTCACAGGACGCCGGTGCGGGTCCTTCCCACGGTGCCGCTCCTTCCCAGGTGAAGGAGGAGAGTTTCAGCTGGGACGAGGAGGAGGAGTTCGATATGTCAGATGACAGGTTCTGGGAGAACGTAGCCAAGTTAGCAGAGGATGATGAGGCCAAAGAGGCCGAAGAGGCCACCAAGAAGGCCAGGGGTGGCTAGCTAGATGATCGAGCACTTATCGTATTAGAGTTGATGTTTAGACTGTTTAATATATGCAACTTATAGTATTAGAGTTTATGTTTAGACTATTTTATGTCTACTATGATCTAAATTTAATATGTGTTTAATATATGCTTCGTATTCGAGTTTATGATGTGTTATGCATGGTCCTGAATTGACAAAGCCGATATTTTAAACTATGTCACGGTAAAGGCAAGGAGAGTGTCTACAATGCCTTGTAGTGTATACAATTGGAGTGTTTGTATTAATACATGGTCGTGTAGACACTCTTTTTGCCTTGTTTTGCACGACAATGATATATGAGGCTTTCCATTGTTGATGTAGTATAGTTATCTATTGTGTTATGCATGGTTTATCTTTGTTTTGTTTTTGATAATGCCGATGATTAAATTGTTGTGACACTATATGATTCAGGGTGGTGCTAGCGAACCTTGTGATATGCACAAATAAACATTTTATGAATCCTACTTGGTTCGCTTGCTCCGTCCCTGAAATGTGTGTCCAATTTAAATATGTATGAGACACAAATCCGAAATCATTTTGTTTCTTCTCTCTTTTTCCGAATGCCGATGATTAAAATGTTGTGGCACTAGGTGGTAAGCCTGCAGGTCTTGTGAGCATTGTGATATGCACAAGTACAAGTCTTGTGCATCATACTTGGCTCACAAGATCATGCAAGTCTACTTGTGTGTCCGACCTAAGTATGAGGCGTAAATCCAAGTCATTTTTGTTTAGTTTTGTACTGTGTTTTTGATAATGCCGATGATTAAACTGTTGTGCCACTATATGATTCAGGGTGGTGCTAGCGAACCTTGTGATATGCACAAATAAACATTTTGTGCATCCTACTTGGTTCGCTTGCTCCGTCCCTGAAATGTGTGTCCAATTTAAATATGTATGAGACACAAATCCGAAATCATTTTGTTTCTTCTCTCTTTTTCCGAATGCCGATGATTAAAATGTTGTGGCACTAGGTGGTAAGCCTGCAGGTCTTGTGAGCCTTGTGATATGCACAAGTAAAAGTCTTGTGCATCATACTTGGCTCACCAGATCCTGCAGGTCTACTTGTGTGTCCGACATAAGTATGAGGCGCAAATCCAAGTCATTTTTGTTTAGTTTTGTACTGTGTTTTTGATAATGCCGATGATTAAACTGTTGTGGCACAATGTGATTCAGGATGATGCTAGTGAACCTTGTGATATGCACAAATAAACATTTTGTGCATCTGATACGTCTCAAACGTATCTATAATTTTTGAGTGATCCATGCTAGTTTTGTGATATTGTCACATGTTTTACTATCAAATATATCATTTTTATGCATTTTGTCGGACTAACCTATTGACAAGTGATGACGGGATTGATGAGAGTGTTCTTCTCCCTCAACAACGCCAACAAGTACTCTTGATACCCTGAAAGGAAGATAATATATTAGGGATAGGTTGAGCCTCCAAGTACAGAGTATGTAGAAGTGGTACTTTTTCCCCAAGAAGGTGACTCGAGGGTTTAATATCGAACTCTCGGGGAATCAGTAGTGTGGGTTTTATCTTCTTGTCCTTCTCTAGATTTCCTGCAAACAAAATAGATTGCTTTGTGCCCTCAACCTCACCAAGTGGTTGTCAAGCACAAGGTGTGAGAATGATATTAAGATGATAATGAATGCAAAACAGTAAATAAATATGCAATGGTGGTAAATAAGTATGCAAGGATGATAGTAATGACGATGGATGGTATTTTGGGGTTTTTATATGTGAATGCAAGAAGTAAAAGTGTTTTTGTATTTTCTGATTTTAAAATGGCTGAATGTAAAAGATGCTTAAAAGTGGTTGGAAAATTGTTTCTTATGATTAATAATGGACCGGGGTTCATGGTTTCACACATGCACTCTCTCTTTAATATAGTGTGGCAAATGAGTAGACATAGATTTAACATATGAGATTGCAAACAAGGTTAATGACATGTTACTAATTATATGGGCATCACGTCCTAGCATAGAGACCTTTTGATTATTAGTCTCACTTATACTCCACCAAGATGTGAACTAAATCATGCACCTTAGTAATTAAGATAACATCAGAGTATAGCTTTAAGATTAATGACATGAAGTGAAAATAAACACATGATGGATCTAGTCTTAGGTAGAGGCATGTCACTCCTCCTACCCTACAACATGGTATTTTGATTTATCCCTAGTGAGGTAACAAAGTAAGGTAAACACCCAATGGATCATGATATTAAGTTGTCAGCTTATCACTTCACCACCCCCGTTACTCCAACTAATGCACACGTTCCCCCACACACGCTCTCATAAACATGCTTGATCATAACAAGGATACAAGAACGGGGTACATAATATGCATCTACTTTCATAACTGAAATATAACATTGCAATCTCAACATATATTAACTCATAGAAAGATCCACCACAATGGTAATACAACGGTGACCGTAATCATGTTCAGCAGCTCATACGGTGCTAATTAGTGAAGCTCAAGAGAGAGAGAGATACATATGCTACTGCCACAAACCCATAGTCCAGAGATGTCGATGGAGAAGAAGGAGACCTCTCCGGCAGGGCTCCGCCGGAGTTTTCCCCCTCCAATCTGCAGCCTCCTGGTCTCTATTTCTTGTTTCTCTCGTGTGGCGGCTCTCTCTTCGGAGAACGTCGGGGGGCTCTTTATATAGGCGTTTTTAGGTCACGAGGAAGCTTCTGGGCGAAGGATCGACGCAAACGGGGCCACGAGGGCCAATTGGGATAGGCCCACACGGCTACAGTACCTGGCCGCGTGGGACCCCCCCTTTTGGTCTTCCGGCCTCCGTTCGTTGACTTCTTTCGCTCCTAAATCTTATCCTTCCAAAATAATGACCCCCGTAAATTTATAGCTCATTATGACGTCGTTAAGGTCCTGAAACAAATAAAGAAAGAAATAGGGGTTTTCTGCCTGCGCAGGATTAATTCCATAAAAAGGGGAAATCATTATTAATTACCAAAAATCATTAAATAACAGTAATATACCCCTTATATGATGCAAATATGATTGGAATATGACTATTATAGTGCAAAGTTCATGTATGCATTTTAGATGCATCAACAAGATGCCAAGTGCCAGTTCCCTATTTTTGCTGTTTTTGTATTTTAGAAAAGTCACAACAGGAAATATCGTCGGATTGCCCTCAAAATTTACGGTGATTTTTTATGCGACGGAAGACACACGTGGACCGAAGGGCAACCTGGGGGGCCACCCAGGGGCCAGGGGCGGGTAGCAGCTGCGGCCCCCCTTGGCCCGCGGGTGGGGCCCGCCCCTGTCCTCTGGGCACCGCCTCGGCCCCCCTCCGACGCCTATAAAATCCCTTTTGACCTAAAACCGAGAGGGCGGCCATTATTTTCCAGAAACTCGACCCCGACGCGCCGTCACCGAAAACCCTAGTTCGGGGTCCAATCTGAAGCTGATCCCAGCACTCTGCCGGAGGGGAGATCGATCTCGGAGGGCTCTTCATCGTCATGCCTTCCTCCGGGATGATTTGTGAGTAGTCTCACCTTGGACTACGGGTCCATGGCAGTAGCTAGTTGGTAGTCTCTCTCTTGTGCTTCATGTCTTATGATCTTGTGAGCTGCCTAACATGATCAAGATCGATTATTGTAATGCTATGTGATGTGTTTGCTGGGATCCGATGGATTATGAAGTTATGTTCAGATTGTGCATGATTCTTATATGAGTAATTTATGTTCTTGCATGCTCTCCGATGTGCGTAGTTACTTTGGCCAAGTGATTGTGTGTATCTCCAAGAGAGGGTATTTATGCTAGATAGTGGGTTCATGCCCCTTTTGTTCCTGGGCACGAGTGACAGAAATGTCTAAGGGCGAGGGTGTGCTGTTGCTACCAAGGGTAAAACAGCGGTGTTAATGTCTCTTTTGATATTAGTATTGCTTACTTCATGCACTTTACTTAATGCAATTGTCGGTTGCTTGCAACTTAATACCATTGGGTGACAGGCTGGATAGCGATCCCACGGTGGACTTTTTAGACAAAGACGCAGTTGGACTCAACGGTCTTTGTTCCTTGTCGTGATGCCTCCATAAATATTATCATGTCCTTTTTGTCATAGCTAAATTGGGTTTGTATCATGATCTTGTCAATTGCCTAGCTGTAATTCGTTCACCCATCACATGCATATTTTATTTACTTGAGAGACTCCACCAGTGAACCCATGGCCCCCGGTCCATCTTTTTACATTGTTTACAACCACATTTACTTGCTTTTAATCATCATTATTCCTATGGTCACTTTTCTTATTTTATCTATTTCATCATACAATTAACCGCTTTGTTTTCTGCGAGACCGGAAAGATTGACAACCTTTCCGCCGTTGGGGAAAAGTATTTTGGTTGAGTGTGTCTGTTGAAGGTATCCCTAAGCGCCAGAGATCTTCAACATTCACCTCGTTGTTGATTTCAAAGTCCTACTGGTTCGATAAACCTCGGTTCGTTAATCGAGGGAAAATTGCTACTAGCAATTCTGTCTTCGCTTGGGGCACCACCCAACTTATTTTAATACAGCAGCAAGCTGTTTTCTGGCGCCGTTGCCGGGTACTTTGGAGCTACAGCAAGGGGAGTCTCATACTCTCAATCTCTTTACTTTGTTTTTGTCTTGCTTGCTTTATATCTCGTTTAGTTTATTTTCCTGTTTCAAAATTTTAAAACCCCCAAAAATTAGTGTAGTCTTTATTTTCGTTTTGTTAGTATGCTTAGTTATTTACTTGTTCTCAATGGTTAACTTCTTTGAAACTAGATCTTATTGGCAAGGCGGGTTCACAGAGGAACAAAAAGAATATTATAAGGAATACCGCTTGTCTCAAAAAGGGATACACTTATGGAAAATAATAAATCAACTGAACAATTATGCTAGAGACTTGTGCTTTAAATATGACATATCTTATTGTTGTGATGAATCTTCATGCTTCTTGAATTTTGAACACCTTCCTTTCCAATGTGCTTGCAATGATAATGAAACCTTAGCATACTATGCTAAGGGAAACTATGATTTTTATGATGTGGAACCTATTGAAGAATTTATTGCGTGGAAGGGTGCTTATGAAATTTCTTCTTTGATTGAAAATGATGATGATGCTCCTTATAAATCTAAAAGTTTTGCTATACTTAAATATTGCATGGATAATTACAAAGATGAAAATTGTTATATTACTGAATTTCTTAAGGGTTTATCTCCCCCAGAAGAAGAGACTAATGCCGTGCAGGAGCCTATGGAAGAAGAAATTGTTGAAACTAGAAGCCCATTGGATGAAAACGAGGAGGAGAGTGACGAACAAGAGGAGGAAGAGTGGAGTAGCTACCCATATCTACCTTCTAATGAGAGTAGCTCTCTAACTCATACATTATTTGATTGTCCTCCTTCCTTACAAAAGGGGAATGAATGCTATGATCCCATTGATTCATTTGAAACATCCTTTTTTGATAAAAATGATCTTTTTATATATGATAATCCGTGCTATATTGATAAATCTTATGATAATCCTTTATTTACTCCAACCATTGAGATGCATGATAATGAAGAGTTGTGCTTAGAAAGTCTATATGATAAAGCTCTTGATGATGGTCCTATATTATTTGATGATAAAAATTATAATGCTATTGAAAGTGGGTTTAATCCCACTATTTTTGAGATGGACCAAAATTATGTGCTTGTAGATCATGAAAAGCCTGTTTTAAGTGATAATTATATTGTTGAGTTTGTTCATGATGCTACTGAAAATTATTATGAGAGAGGAAAATATGGTTGTCGGAGTTCTCATGTCACTAAAACACCTCTCTTTATGCTAAAAGTTTTGAAGTTACACTTGCTTTACCTTCCTATGCTTAATGCTTTGTGCTCCATTGATTTATTTTCTTATAAAATGCCTATGCATAGGAAGAGAGTTAGACTTAAATGTGTTTGATAATTCCCTCATGATGCTCTCCTTTGCGTTTCAATACTTATTCTTATGTGAGCATCATTGAAAATACTGGGCCTAGCTAAAAGACGTTAAAGAAAAGCGCTTGTTGGGAGGCAACCCATCTTTTATTTTCAGTTTGATTTTTGATTTTTCTTGAGTCATGAACCTCTGTATCAACTTCATTGTATCTTTTTCTTTTGGTTTTGTGTGCCAAGTTTAGCCTCTAATACATTGAAAGTGCGGAGTATTGTGTTGCTGTCCAAAAACAGATTATGTGCGCCTGTTGCACGAAAATTCTAAAATCGCCAGAATTTTATCTTTTTCTGATATTTTTTTACCATGAAACCATTTGCTCCGTCGATGGGATTACCTTCATCTCCGATGATGAAAATTAGGGGGTGTGAGTACTATGGGTACTTTGTTTCAGACTATTTTATTTGTCAGTCAGTTTATGTTTCTATGAACTACGTATGTTGATCTATGTTCTGTTCTGAACTTTAAGCGTACAATTAGTGTGTTGTTGGCTCCCTTATATTGGAACAGGTCTTTTGTTTGGCAAGAGAGTTGTTTCTGTTTGTGGCATCTGACCAATTTAATTGATAGTCTCTTGATAGATGTGTTAATTAAGAGTGTTTGGTGATAGGTATTGGACTATGGGTGACGCTTCATAAGAGCAACTATCATATTCCATGAATTTCATCCCGTGCAAACTGTTTGCAGTAGTATGCCACTTTTGGGATATGGCACAATGTCCGGAGACCAAGGAGCGGTCGTGCTGGAGGTATAAGATTACGTCTATCCATTGCCCAAACAAATTGAAACGGACACAATGCTTTTGGCATCGATTCTGACTAACTCGAATGAACATGATTTTTTAGTACGAAGACCGCCATCTGTAGAGTCCGCCTGGTACTACCTTACAAAAAGTTATGACTTGAAATACTGTCTCGATTCATCCATTTGCGTCAGTGAAAGAATGTGTCGGTGAAAAAATCTCTATGACGAGCACATTGAAAGGAGCCGTTGAAACCCTAACAAGCAACCTCTATAGTCCGGAGAGCATCAATGGTAGCAACATGAGAGTCATGAAAATCTCAAACACGAACAACAACACACATGTAAAACTTATGACTAAAATATACTCTCCTCCAACAATTAATATCAAGGCTAAATATACATCTCGTTTGTGTCATTTTCCTTCATGTAAAAACAAATTTAGGCATCAAGTGTAAACCTTTTCTATCTTTTCGCCGTCTACTTAGCTTCTGCTTCTTTACATGAACACTGCCAAATTTATAGGGTTAACACAAATTGTTATTTTATTATTAAAGATGTTTAACCATACCTATAGCGCATCGACAGAACCCGATAAAACCCTAACAACCAACCTCTGTAGAGTCATAAAAATCTCGAACACAAAGAAAAAACACACGCAAAATTTATGGCTAAAAATATAGTCTTGCCTCCGTCACTTGCGCCAGCGGCGCAACGGGTCATCTATTGATGATAAAACAGGAGCTACTGAAGCCTTCACCCTATGCTTAAAGCATGGTGACATCCAAAACAAAGCCAGCTTTCCAACTTCTAAAAGAAGGATCATCTTTTTTTAAATATGTCCATTCCTTTGTTTCCAGATATTCCAGCATGCAATCATCACTCCCTGAGAAGCAGGAACCATTAAAGTTTTCCTTGGCCAACTTCAAATTCTCCAAAATGAATCATCATGCCATTGGATCTGTAAGTAATTCTAAATACGTGCACTGAAACAATGTTGAAAGAACAAGTATCCAGCCCTCAAGAACATGCTGGTGACAAAGCACACATTTGTTGTTGTCGGTAACCTTCCAATTTCTAAAAAATCACCTGGATTTGATGTAGTAGTAGCATTTTCATTATATTCGGTAGTTACCATTCAACCTCTTCTTTAATAATTTTATCTTATTCAGTAAAATACCGCAATATACATTCTATACTGCACTCGACATTTGGAACTATGTATCAACTTCGCAAAAATTGCATCATGTTATTTTATTGATAAGAGTAGAGGATTATAGGTCAAATTAATATGGTTGTCATGTTGAAACAGAGCTTTGAAAGCAGATACTTGGTTTTTAATTAAGAAACAAATGATCAAAACATGTTCATTGCTCCGATCTCCTATTCTGCATCAAACCCCTAAACTCCACTATACCTTTCTGGTTGCACATCAAGCTTTTCCCTTTAATCATAGCTTTGATAGTTGCATGCTCAGTTAATTAAGACATGCCAAATCATATAAGAAAAATCTAACCATGTTATTAGCCTGTTATAAGGATGGTGCAGAATGGTCTATAAATTGTACGACTAATTAGGGACCAGGGACTAAATAATATGATGCCACATTCTAATCATAGTCAAAATATGATTTGGCCTAAATATGGTGGTCTTATGTACCCTGTTACAGTTCGGAATTTATTGCCTTTTGCCATATATCCTTATCAATACCCAGCAGTAAGGTACATTCTTTTATGCCGATATATGCTTTTCACATCAGTGCTTATTTATAACCTTCTTTTGTTCATTCAGTTTTTTGACGAGTCACATACTGGGCAAAGCATGTCTGCATGTATACTGTTTGTTGAACATGAGCACAGTTAGGATTTACCATGTGTGTTCGCAACAAAACTGGTTCACTTTTCTGTGAGGACATCTGTTACCCAGAGATTTCTATAAAAACAGCTATCACCTAGACAATATGATGTTTTCTTCAAGATTTTAAGATATGCCTTTTGCCTATCTACATGCATGCTCAACCTTATCCTCTTTAAGCTGTAATATCCTTTCAAAACATTAATATCCTTAGAAATAGTGAGCCTTGCTTATAGAAAAAGTGAGCCTTGCTTACTACGCCGTGTCTGGACCCGCATGTTGGTGATGTGATGCGTGTTGTCGGGTTGTCGGCTCGTGTTCTCGCGCCAACTATATTTTCTTCCTTTATTGCGGGGAGCTCGACTTTATTCAGTTTGTCGTATGTTAAGGTTTGAAAGTTAATTGGATTTATTTGACAGCAATGTAGGCTCACCAAGAAGTATTATTCCGTTAAAAGATAAACATAAGGAGTTCCCGGATAGCGAGATGTAAATTAGAGTACATAATATTTTGGTATTGTATACTGCCCAGCATAACTCTCAATTATCATTCTAATTTGAGCACATTTCCATATGTTGCTCTTTAAAGGGAATCTGAATTTACCTCCTTGATTGTATTATATATCAAGGGACATGAATATGCATTATGTTGTATTGTAGTGAATCTGAATTTGCCTCCTTGATTATGCCATATCATTTAGCTACTTGTGCTTATTTTTCATTTCGTGTTATTAAGTAGTTTGTGTGAGCAAGCCTCGGCCATGAATATGCTTCTGCTTTCTCTACTCGTGGCCGGACATTCATTCTTTCTCGGTTATAATGAAGCGGGCGCAGCAACGCGCGCCTTTACCTTCTAGTACATGGCTAAGTCCGCCTACAAAGGCCATTTTTTGGGGCTACATCAACATCTCTCTCTGAATGGTTTGGAATATTTGGTCCCCTCCAAAATAAAATTATTTTCATGGCTTGCTATTTGTCAAGGATACACCCTGAGAGGTGTATCATATTTCAAAGAAGAGGTCAAGACAGCCGGTACAACACCAACAGGCTACACTATACAACACTATACAAACACGACGCCACACGGATTACAGCACAACCCACACCCGCCAAACGATAAGGACTCGCCTTGTATCGTCTTGAGACAAGGATGGCGAGGAGATGATACACCGAGTTTCTAGGCGACGTCACAACTGAAGAAAGGGACTCCACGATACCGACTCGAACTCCGGGAAGGCACAAGCCAACACACTGCCCGCCCATAAGATCCTAAGAGTCGGCGAGTGAACGACGGAGCCGAACCCGACTAAAGAAGGCGTCAACCAAGAAGTGTCGGCGACGGTGTACATAGCGGCCCGGAAGCCCATGCTTGAAACAGTGGCCAACACGACTTCAACTTGCGTACCAAGGGTTCCACGAACCACCTAGGCAACACCCCCAAGGAGAAAACGACACAACCACGCCACCGCCGCCGGATCTGGGCCGGATCTAGGGTTTCCCCCGGTGCTTGAGGCGAGGAAGCGTGGGCAACGCCATGATGACGCCTGCAAGGAGGTGACGGCGCCCGCGGGTGTCGCCGTCATCAGCATCATGCAGGGGTTTCGCCCCGGCCATGCCATCAACCAACGCGTAGCAAGGAGCCGCCTCTGGCCTCACCGCCGACGAGAAGCGAGCCTGATATGCCATTGGCAGAGCAGGATGGTTGACCACCGTCTCACCACCACCACAAAAAAAACGGAGGCTGGGCAGTGAGGACCCAGCCCGCCGCGAGGCGCCACCACATACTCCCGTTGCCACGCCCAGGCCCAAATAGGCCGTGAGCGGGCTCGAAGTTGTGGTCATAGAGACCCATGCAGGAGGTTTCTACATTGTTTATGTTATAGAGACTAAGTATATACAGTATAAATATTTTATGATTATCATAAAACACATCAATTAGCTTCTACCAGTTTTCAAAAGTTGTTTCTCAATTCCTCATAATACCGTAACTGCCACTGTGTCAGAGACTCACAGTACCATGGCGATTCCAAATTTGTGCTCCTAACACGGTTGACCAATAGGTTAACATGAAACAGATTTGAATACAACCTGCCTCAAGAATCGAAAGGTTTCTTCCAAAGAATGGAAAGCACACTGCAACTGATGGCAGGTTGATATTCTGGCCTGAAAAATGGAACACTTCAGGTTTCCTTGGGGATGACAGGATTGCTTACAGTCGTACTCTCATAAGAAGCAAGAAATGGTTGCTGCAATGAAACTTGAGAAGTTGCCGGTACTGACACTCAATGAAGATGCTGCTGTGAATAATATATTTAGCAATGTTGTGAATTAAGAAATACACTTGGAAGATCCTATAATTTTTGAGAAATTTGTATCTGAGTACTCCCTCCGTCCAGAAATAAGTGTCGCAGGAGACAATTTTTTTGAACTAAAGTACATTTTATAATTACACCCTGTAAAACTCAAATCCCGTGCTCCGAGGCCCTCCATATCGCGATCCACCTACGATCTCCCTCGCGTACAGCTCCTGGGATCGCCGCCGGCCAGCGCCTCCTGGCCCCCCGCCGCCGCTCCTCCTCCAGCAGCCCCTCACCCCCATCGCTTCTCCTTCAGCCCCCCGCCTCTGCTCCTCCTCCAGGCCACCCGCCTCCGGCCAGCGCCTCCAGGCCCCTGCTTCCTGCCCTGCTCCAGGCTCCTGTCTCCAGGGCCCCTGCCGCCGGCCAGCGCCTCGTCTACAGTGGAGTTCCTCCACGCGATCCTCCCCCAGGCCGAGCTAGCTCCCACGCGATCGTCCCCCCGGACGTGCTAGCGATCCACTCCTCCCCAGGCCGAGCTAGCTGCGCCACCGCGGGAGAGCAGATCACGCCCAGAGGACTCCACCGCCGGCAGCTCGTCCCAGCTCTTTGTCTTGCCGGCTGCTCGTCCCAGCTCTTTGTATTGCCGGCAGCTCGTCCCGGCTCTCCGTCTTGCCGGCATCTCGTCCCGGCTCTCCGTCTTGCCGGCAACGCTGACAGCTCGTCCTAGCGCTTCCCATCGCCGGTAGCTGCGCCATCAACCTGAAGAAGAATAAGGTCGCCAGCATGATCTCTAGGCCAGCATGAACAATCTATGTAATGAAGTGAACAAATCCGGAATGAGCTTCACATGAACAATCCATGTATTCTCAGACAATGAAGCAGAAAATTTAGTTAGCTAGTGTTGAGTTTTCAGTTAGCAAATTCAGTTAGCCTGGGAGTGTCATGGTGTGGACATTTGGACTCCCATTACTAGACTAGCAATCTTGAAAATACATCTGATGCAAGGAAATGATCTCGAGTTCAATTTGAACTAGAGCAGATCACTGATTGTAGTTTTAGGTTGTGACAGCAACTAGTTTTACACACTGATAAGCACATTAAACCAACAGATGTTGCTCATTTGAACAAGAGCACATCACTGATTTTAGAGAAATTCAACATGCACATCCATGAGTAACTCTAATGCATCAGGACACAAATTTGAGAGAGCAAAGTGAGCTTTATTCTCCTTAGTGTTTGAACTTGCATCTTACATTGACAGAGTACAAACAGAGTATCTTTAATGCACTACTTACAAAATTGTAAAGCAGTACAAGGAGTATTTATCAACCACATGCACCAAGCAATTGACTTATTGCCCAAAAAACTACTCCAGTTACCTGAAAAAACAAGACAGTAACTAGATTACTGTAATGATTTGGGCACAGCTCACTGATTTGGGTAACTGCCACATGAGCATCAAGAGAGGCACTCAGGAACAAGAGCAAAAGAAAGGAAGCAAGCAACGGAGCTACCAACAGAGCTAGCATATGTGTGTACTCCACTGCCATCCTATTGTGCTTTTGTTTCCAGCACTACTACTCCTGCTTTGTTAATGTGTGTGATCTACTCTACTATGCACATATGGGAAATGGTTCGGCGAAATCGGATTCATATGGTCACATAGATATTCAGAAATCAGATTCATATGGTCACATAAATATTCTCATATTGTGATGGAGTAAGTGAATACTCAAACAAAAAAATGTGATGGAGTATGACAGAAACTAAAGATAAATCTACTACTCAAACAAACAACCAAACAAACAAATGTTGGGATGCATATTCAAGCTCATCATGCTACTGGAACCAAAAAAGACTTGAATGAAGACAAAAATGTTCCGAGACTGAATTAGGAGTAATAATTATTTTCCTAAATTATCATACTACCAGGTGCCAAGTTAAATGGAGTACAGCAGCAGCAGGAGTAAATATTTTGTTTCAATTTAATCTAGGGTGGGCCCAAAACAAGCAGCAGCAGCAGCAGAAGTATCTCCAGTATATTGACAGTCCTACAGGTTCAGCTATCTATCCAGAAACAGCAAGTTGATGTTTCGCCATGCAAAGAAAGTGAAACTATTTGTACTCAAATTTAAGTTTCAGTTCAAGTTCAGGATATCAGGTTCAGGTTTAGGACATCATGTTTAGGACATGAGGTTCAGTTTTGGAGTAGATGTAGATGTAGTCAAATTCAAGCATTATTCAGTTTGCAAATTATTTAGATTGCAAAATTTGCTAAAATGGAGCACTCCCCTGCAAACACATCCAATTGCAACCTGAAACTTGTCCTGTCTTCTCCTAGAATAATTCCAGTACATAAGTACTCCCGTTCTTTATATTCTGACAGAGCTTGCATACAGCGAGCATACATCGATCAAGCTGGAGTACAATCAAAACTATGCGAGCCATGCACACAAGATGGAATCTTTTTGCACTAGGGAGAAGGTCTCACCGGCAGTCAAGGACGACGGAGCAGAGCTTGCGCTGGGCTGCCTCGGCAGAGGAGGAGGTCTCCCCCGGATCTCGCGGACACCGGTGCCAGGAGCTTGGCGACAGTGAAGGGCGCAACCTCCATCTCCTCCTGCCCGCAGGTCCATGGGTCGCATCGCCGCCGTCGCGTCGTGGTGGACAGCACCACCTAGCCGCCGCCTTGGGTCCCATCTAGTGCTGTTGGTGGCCTCGCAGCCACCGGCTCCGCCGTCGACGACGCTGGATTTGGCGATTCATCGCCGGATTGGACCGAAAGGTCCAATATTTTTCGGAGGTTCGCCGCGGGTTGGTGGAGGGGAGCACGACGACGCGACTGAAGGTGAAGGAGAGCGCGGCGATGCGAGCGAAGGTGGACGGGAGGGGAGAAGAGCGGATCTTGGCGGCGAGCAGGAGTAGAGCGCGTCGGCGGCAAGCGCATCGACGGCGACGCCGGCGAGTGAGAAAAGAGGAAGGGGAGCGAGAGTTGTCCTCGCGGGAGTGAGGAAAGGAGACGGGGACTGCGGACTTGGTCGGAAAAACGTCGAGGGGGTTTTTGTGAAAGTGTCGGTCGCGACAGTTATTTCTGGACGGAGGGAGTATTTCATAAGGAGGTGATATTCGAGAGGAATATTCTAGAATCAAGGATATTCGCTGCAAGATAGTAGTTTTTATGATTCTAGAGTTAGATATTCGCGTGTGACAACTAAAATACTCATATAATAAATATCTAGGATATGGATAATATTGCAATAATTCTAGAAGACATTCGTTAGGATGTTGCAACTTAGTAACATCTAGCGTCTCATAATCGTGTAAATATGTTATAGGGGTACCACTCATCCCAAGTAAGATAGCAAGAGACAAGCAAGCAAAGGTAACAAAGAAGTGTAGCTACCATAAGTATGAGAAGATGAGATAGCCATGAGTGTCATAGTAGAGTTAGGTGCCACTAAGGGAATAGTTTCTTGTAATAACTAATAAGTTTGTAGTTGTAAATAAGATAGGATCATGAGAGTATTATACCAAGATTTCAGTAGTCAATAATAACAGAGTTGTGTTATGTCACTATCTATTGTGTGTTGGTGCTCACCCAACTAAGTTCCTACAGGCAGCTATTCATGACAGTAAGGTAATGGAACGAGTAATTTAGTTTGAAATTGGATGATTTTTTAGTTTCTCTTTAATAGAATGGTGCCAAAAGTTATTATCTATGATATTCTCATCAAGGTGGCATTGTAAAAAAAATGCACATAAAATAATATTTATCATTAGAAAATACATGGAGTCATGGGTAACTTTATTTTAAGTCCATCACAAATAGTCCCTCCGATCCATACTAATTGTCGCTGAATCTGATTTATGTAACACTAAAACATGTCTAGATATATCCGATTTCAACGACAATTAATATGAATCAAAGGGAGTTACAAACTTTGGAAAGATACTTCCCCTGTATCTTCTCCACACGCGTTCTTGAGATGGACCTAGTAACCATTCAAGGATGTCTAAATGCGACGCTCGTACAATTGCAGCACCTTGTCATGCATATCCACCGTAATGATCCAGTCCTCCCCAAAACTATCACCCTCTTGTAGTATGAAGTGTACAGCATGAAAATCATGTGTGCTCACCATAGGGAAATGTGGCACCCATTGTGGAAGAGACGAACCTTGAAAGTTTGGAAGGGCCCACAAGTGATCCACTTGGAGCATACTAACTTTTTCCCACTTCAACTCTGACATTTTCAAAGTCCAAACCGTGACTGTAAAACCAGATTTCTTCATGCTTCCAAAGAAGCCATTGTCGATGTCAACAAACTTGACAATGCCTTTGCAGACACCAACAGTCCTGTATGCTTCAGGGTATATGCGACCTTCGCAAAAATCGCTGGGCGCAGTCCAAATTTCTATCCCAGGTAGCTGGATGAAGCGGAGTTGTGGGTTGTCACCTGTAGTCAGCACTTGAGAGGACAATAAACCACGGTGGTAATCCACCCAGTATATTGTTCCGTTTGGAGAAGAGAACACCCTGTCTGTCTCCCAGAGGTGCGGCCTAAGGGCCTCGCCGTCGTATGGCATTGTTGGGCTATTGAGATCCCACTGTTCGGTGGCAGAGGAATAGCGCAAGAACTCGACACCCTCCTGTCCAGAGCTCGTTTCCGGATCGAAGTCTGGCGTCTTGAATGTCCGAAAGGAAGCCACAACGAATCCCCCGTCCCCGTCGCTGGGGACGATGCCGGAAGCCTGGGCCCAGCCTGGGAAGGTGTCGGGGTTGGGGAGACGGCGGAGCCACGGGCGCGCCGGGTGGGCCTTGTATACAAACAGGTTCTGAGTGTAAGCGAGGTCGGTGGCGGTGGCGTCACGGACGACCATGTGGACGAGGAGGAGGTCGCCGCAGGCAGCCAGCACCGAGGGCTCCCTGAGCAGCGTGTCTTCTGTTTGCATGTGCAGGTAGGACTCGGCGGGGGGAGGGTGGAGACGGATGGAGACGCGGACTTGCCGGTCGTTGCTGCTTGTGGCGTAGGCGGCCGCCGCGGTGGCCTGAGCTTCTCCGCCCATGACAACGCGAGGGTTAAACAACGCCGATTCGTGGCCGACAACCGGTGGCGGGCAGGAGAGAAGCGGAAAAGAGGTCATGGCGGGCGGCGGAGGGATCTGGGTATCGGTTTCGGCGGAGGGATCTGGGAATCGGTTTCGACGGAGGGGAAAGCAGATCTGTTGTTTTAAGCCGAAGGCTGATCTGGTGTCCCGATAGATCCGCTGATTTGCTTATGTAGGTATCTAGGGGAGGGGGAGTTTTTTTTTTGGGGTGAATCTTCATATCAGGGCGTTGACTAGGGTTACGGGTTACCGCAGTCGGTGCGCGCCCACCCTACCAAGGGTTCGATCTCCACAAAGACCCAGGACCAGGAAGCAGTCCGAGTATGGCTTTAGGCCTACTGTAACACGAAGAGAAGGAGAGGAGGCGATCGTTTGTGGCGGCGGCCTAGGGTTTCAACCCTAGCCGCCGCCGCCGGTGATATCTGCAGCTTCATCGTCGTCGCCGGCAAAGATTCGACGGGTCCTCGCCTCCTCTAGGTGTCGTCTGGCACTAGAAGGGGTGGGGACCTCGGACCTGCGCACAGCGCTTTTCGAAAGTCTCTAATGGTAGAGTTTGGTTTTGATCGTCATCTTCTTTGTTAATGGAGATGGTATCGTCTGCAATAAGTGATCTTCCAAGCTTCGTTCGACGGCGAGATATCCTTCCCGACGTCAATGGTGGCTTTGGAAGATTAAGTCTGTCTAGGTATGGTTCTTCAGATCTTACTTCGCCAGATCAATCTTGGATTGTTTCTCATGGTTGCCGTGAGGAGGTTTATCCTCGCAATATCTATCCCGGCTACTACGTCTTCGGCAATGGTGATTCGTTCTCTCGGCTCCCAACGACGTCGACAAAGTGGTTCGGTTATTTGTCCCTGGAATATCAGTGGTGGTGCTCTTGCCGATGTTGCTTGATTAATTTAATGGCTGCGTGCGTGCACAAAGCCTTGACATTGCGGCTCAAAATTAAAAAGGGAGAACCTTCGGGGGTATTCACAGGTCTGTGGTTTGGTGGTGTTGGCGTTGTTCTACGGCTGCCTTCAGAAAAGTACAAGATTGTGTCATGGATGAAGAAAGAGTTTGAAGATCTCATAGATTTGCTAGACTCTTTTAGTTTTGTTTTTGTAATCGATGTAATCGTGTACTCTTTGCTGGTTTAATATACGTGGAAAATTCAAAAAAAAAGGGTTCGATCTCCACAAAGTTATTTTTTCTCCTTTTTGAAACCGTCGTCATTGACAATTTTACTAGAAGGACCTGGCGCTTTTCATTCTTGGCATTTTTTTTCTTTATCATACTCGCATAGCTAGATTGATTTCATAATTAACATTGATGCATGTGCGATATTGCAAACAATCCCCCCGCTCCTCCCGTGTCGCCCCCGCTCGGGCGACACCGGAGGCCCCAAACCCTAGCTAACTCCGGCCGGCTAGCTACTGCCATGGACCCATGGTCCAAGGTGTGACTACTCACAAATCATCCCGGAGGAAGGCATGGCGATGAAGAGCCCTCCGGGATCGATCTCCCCTCCGGCAGAGTGCCGGGATTTGCTTCAGAATCACCCCCGAACTAGGGTTTGAGATGACGGCGCGTCGGGGTGACTTCTCTGAAAAATAATGACCTCCTTGATATTTTTAGGTTATTTCTGATTTTATAGGCGTCGGAGGGGGCCGAGGGGACGCCCCAGGAGCAGGGGTGGGCCCCACCCGCGGGTCCTAGGGGGGCCGCGGCAGGAACCCGCCTGTGGCCCCTGGGTGGCCCCCCAGGTCGCCCTTCGGTCTTCTGGTGTCTTCCGTCGAATAAAAATTCCCCGTAAATTTTCGTCCAATTCCGAGAATATTTTCAGAAGTAAATTTTCTGAAATACAAAAACAGCAAAAACAGGGAACTGGCACTGGGCATCTTGTCAATAGGTTAGTCCAACAAAATGCATAAAAATGATGTGATATGATAATAGAAACATGTGACAAAATCACAATATTGACATGCAACCAACATAATCTTGATCAAGATAGTAATGCAAGCACATGATGTGAATAAGGTGATCCAAAACAATTGTCTATAGTTGACATTAAGCAAACAATGATTAACAAATGCTAGAAACTTTTCATAAATAAGTGTATTGGAGACATGGAACTATACATAAGGTTTAGAAAGAAGAATTGCAAATTATGTCTCCAATGTAAAGTATCAATCATTCTGCAAAGCATCTAATTAGTCATTCATGAAAATAGATGCTTAGGTCAAGTGTCCTAATCCATCTACTTCACAAATCAACTGTTTCGAAATCTACTCAACTAGCGCAGGTAAGAAGTGGCTTTGGCACCAAGATGTTATGGCAAAGAGAACAATGATGGAGGTTTGGAAGGTCAAAAAGAAAGGCTCAAACAGTGGAGAAGGTAACCACAAGACAGAAGGAAGTCCCGTAGTTGACACTGTATGAGGAGTAGTGATTGCCATGCAACGGATGCACATAGAGCTATAAGTGTATGAAAGCTCTCCAATGGAACTAGTGGGGGTGCATCCAACTTGCTTGCTCATGAAGACCTAGAGCACTTGATGAGAATCATCGTTGGAATATACAAGCCAAGTTCTATAACGTTAATTTCCCACTTAGTTATACTACTAAAACAACATGAGAACTCTCTACAATGAAGTGTTGGTGCTACTAGCACAAGTGTGGTAAAAAGGATAGTAGTGTTGCTCCCTCTCTCTTTTTCTATTTTATTTGGATTTTGGATGGCCTACTTGGCTCTTTTGAATGCTCTCTCATTTGGCCTCCTTTGGGCTCTTTTATTCTTCTCTTTTATTTTATTTTATTTTATACCTCACTGTAGGAGCAACACTCTATATTACAAATGGATCATCACACTTTTTGGTACTCATAACTTATAAGAATAATACATGATGTATAAAAGAAGATATGCATGATCGAGTGTAGTGTGGAAAAAATGTAGAACATGTGGCAAGCCACACGGCACACTATATGGTAATGAAGAACGACATCAAGTCATGTAATGTAATGATGGATGTTGCATGGCAATGTATCTCGGAACGGCTATGGAAATGCCGTGATAGGTAGGTATGGTGGCTGTTTTGAGGGAGATAGTTGGCTTATTTATAGGAGAGCAGGATGAAGTTCTCCCACGGAGTTGGATGTACTCGCAAAGTATGCACCAATCTCAATGTGAGAGAGGGCAATGCGCAGCACCGAAGAGGCTAGCAAAATATGGAAGTGGAAGTGCCAAAAGATCAAAACTCACAATGCATTTCGTATATTGCAAACAACTAGCAGTTTCAATATTCCACAAATAGTTAGAGACACCCCGAGAGGGATCGTGGCGGTGACACAAGTGCCCCGTTGGCTTCCCCGACCGTTGCAGTAACTACCCACTAGGAACTTATTTTCAACTGAGCAGAATTCATGACACATTAGCATTGTTGACTTAGGTTGTTTATTTCAGAAAAGTACGGCTCCATGCTTTACTAACACATCTCCACTAATCAGCTCTAACACCATTAACCAACACATTTTAACCATTAGTTATTTTAATGTCTCAAAACAATTGAAAAGTATCAAATTATCCACATAGTGATCTACAAGACTATGCAGGTTTTTTCTACTTCATACCACTACCACATGCATAGCATTTTACCGATCTAACACATTAACCAAGCAACCAAAACAACTCTCTAACAAATATAAGTGAAGAACAAGAGAGTTTAACATCAACCACTAGCAGATCTAAATAAGATAAAAGATAAAAGCGAGAGCTTACTAGCAAACAAACAGTAGCTAAGAATACTCAACAAAATATAAGCGAAGCATAGGAGTATTGAAATGAAAAAGCGGAGCGTGTCTCTCTCCCACACAAATAAAGCAAGGATCAAACAAGCATATGACCAGCAAAATAACAAACAAAACTGAAAGTAAAAAGACGCTCCAAGCATAGCACATAATATGTAAAGTGATAAAAACTTAGTTCAACGAAGACGACCTTATGATAGTCGATGAAGAAGAGGGGATGCCTTGGGCATCCCCAAGCTTTGACGCTTGATGGTTCTTGATATTCAGAGGGGGTGCCATGGGGGAATCCCCAAGCTTGAGCTCTGATCCATCTTCAATTTCTTCATTATCCTCTCCTTTGGAACTTAAAAACTCTCTTCACACAAAACTTCTCATAAACTGATTAGAGGGTTAGTGCTTATAAATTAAAAATGCACATGTGTTCAACTCAAGACATATTGCAAACAACTTTATTAGGCATTAGATACTATTTACTAAGCCTCAATGTGGCACTCCACCCCTAGAGTATCACATCTGACGATAGTAAAGAGACGAATACAAAATAAAAACAGAATCTGTCAAAATCTGAACAGTCTGTAAAGATCGAATTGTTCGAGGCACTTCTGTAGCTCAAATCAGAAAACTCAAAACTAACGAAAGATAGATAAAAGTATCAGGCTTGCTGTCTAAAAATTTCAGAAAAATATAAAATCCAGATATTTTTTGGATTTTCGATCAGTGAAGGACAGAAATCTGTTTCTGGACAGCAAAACAACACTTCGCACTTTCAATGCATTCGAGGCTATACTTGGCACAAAAAACCAAAAAAAAAAGATACAATGAAGTTGCTACAGAGGAAACAACTTCAAGACTCAATAAAAGTAAAAAGAAAACTGAAAGTAAAAGATGGGTTGCCTCCCAACAAGCGCTTTTCTTTAACGCATTTTAGCTAGGCGCAATCATTTCAATGATGTCTAATAGGAATAAGAGTTGACAAAAGAGAGCATAAAGAAACAAATACCAAACATATTTAAGCCTAACCCACTTCCTATGCATAGGCATCTTGTATGAAAATAAATCCATGAAGCACAAAGCATTAAGCATAGGAAGATAAAACAACATAAAGATAGGTGTTTTAGTAACATGAAAGCTCCAATAACCATATTTTCCTCTCTCATAATAATTTTCAGTAGCATCATAAACAAACTCAACAATATATCTATCACTTAAAACAGGCTTTTCATGATCTACAAGCACATAGTTTCGGTCCATCTCAAAAATAGTGGGATTAAACCCACTTTCAATAGCATTATAATTTTTATCATCAAGTAATCTAGGACCATCATCAAGAGCTTTATCATAAAAAATTTCTAAACACAACTCCTCATTATCATGCATCTCATTTGTTGTAGCAAATAAAGGATTATCATAATGTAACGCCCCAAGATCGGTACTATGCAGACTTGAGCGTTCCAGCCAAATCCGCATAATAACGATCCTAAAGGACGCCCACCAGGCATAACGTGCACGTCGCAACACTCATGTTATGCGGGTGGAATTGTGATAACATTACAACAGTTCTCGATGGAACCCACAAAAGAACATATACAACAACGACTCACCGAGTCAAGAACAAAAGATACAATACAAAGATCCAAATAACAACGGAAGCGGGTAGCGTCCGGCTACGGACAAGATACAAATTGGACTAAGAGTCCTGAAGATAAGCAAAGGCACCATATCCCTGCCCAGGCCAAGCCGGAGGGATTCCCAAGCTAACGTCGTCAGACTTCAAACCTGTTGGCTGCATGTGGAATAGCAGACCCGAAGGGGTCAGTACTATAAACAGTACTGGCAAGTAATACTCACAAGATATCAAAGCTGGAATTCCGAGGGAAGAGGGTTAGCGATTGAGGCGGCGGCAAGCAGCACTAACAACTTATAGAGACACGCTACCACTTTCGTCTAAAGAGACAAGGTAAGAGAGCGCATAAGAAAACTACTATACTACTCACCAAACAAACCCGCCCTAAAACGACTCCCTCGTATCCTCAGCCCACGAGGAAGAAGTCCGGGCACTCACACGGTTGATCAAGTTTTATGAGTTATTATTATTCAAGTAATCTATCTTACTAGTCAAGTTATTATCATCATAAGGTGCAAGTTGTCTATGATCTTTTTAGCCAGCGCATTTCACCAAGTCGTCCATAACCGCGGACACGGCTTTTCGAAAAGATTTAACCCTGCAGGGATGCACCAATGAACCCACACGCATCGAAACACTCGCTTAGAGGTGTACCGGTGGAGGTTTCGACGCAATACTTCCCTTCACTACAAACAAGTCCAGGGAGCCACCTAGCTAGGTCTGATCCACCTTGAGAGTCCGGCCGAAGCTTCGAGGTGGGCCTAACCATTGCGCGCACGGCTTCGGGAGGGTAACACTCATACGATTGCCCCTCCTTCCACATGCAGTAAACGCCCATGCCGCAAGCCCTACCGTAAGTAACCACGTAACCATCTTACCATATCATCCGCGCTTGTAACCGTAGAAACACCCGAACTACTTGTGGCATCCTGGACAAGTTTGAGGATCCGGTAATAGATTGCGGGGAGGCCCATAGAACTCCCACATGTGGTTAGTGCGCTCAGTCTTGGATCAGCGGAAAAGAACTCGGGTCCTAGGCGACACTAGCAGAACAAATCACCACGATTGGCCTTCCGCCGGTGCCTTATCTTTATTATATTATTCCCATCGCAACAGAAAAATAAAGATTACCATTTTAGTTGAGCCTAACTACCATGTTAACAACAAGACTAGATAAAAAGATAACAGGACTGAAGCAAAGCACCTAAGCATGCACTAGGACTCGCAAGGCTAACAAGGTAAACAAGCAACAGGTTAATAGGATGTGGAGGTGTGGCATATCATGGCTGCAAGGGAAACATGCATATAGGATCGGGACACAAGCATCGTGACATAAGGCTAGCAAGGAACAAAAGATAGGACGAGTAAGAGACAGAAAACAAGCAAAGATATCAAGGGAGTATCACTTGCCTGCAATCCGGTAGAGGTAGCAGAACCTGTCGTTGCTCACATCAACTCAACGGTCTATCCCAAAGAAGCAACGAACACTGGGCAACGGAAAAGATGCATTTTACTCTACGGCAAAAGAACCGGCATGTTGATGACATGATGCATGACAAATTAAAGGTTATCCAATTTTATTCCCTAACACATGGCAAATCATTTTAAATGGGATCGGTGCACATATAGATGCACCGGACAAATCCCATAATTAAATTGATTTAATTCGACTAAATGGATAAAGGTGCGATGTAGATTAAGCATGCATGATTTTATAAGATACGGATATATGATATAGGGTTTTAGGGTTGGGGTCACACATCGGATCGGGTGAACTTCGGGTTCGGGAGCCACCGTCTTCGGATCAGAGAGGTAGTAGTCGATGTAGTCATCGTAGTCAAAGTAGTCGATCGTCCGGAGTCGAGGTAGTCGAGGTAGTCGTTCATCCGGAGTCGAAGTAGTCGAGGTAGTCGACGTCGTGGAAGTAGTCGTACTCGGGTCGTCGTCGTTGCAGACCTTGGCGTTCCGGGCTTCGGGGTTGACGGGCTTCACGGTGTCGGGGAGTCGGGCATCGGGCTTCATAGAGTCGGGGGAGATCTTGTCGTATCGTCGTTCACGGTCGTCGTGGTTCACGGTGCTTCACGACGGGGAAACGGAGAACTTGGTCTTCACGACGGGAACGGGGATCGGGAAACACGTCGGGAACGGGATCGGGAAACCATTGGGAACCGGGACACGGCAACGTGAACAACCGGGGAAGCACGCGTCGGGGATGACCATCGGGAAACACATCACGTGCATCGGGGACGGACATCGGGGACAGCTTCCCGACGGAACGGAAACACGGTGACACAAAACACGACGGGGACGCACTGCCGCACACGGGCATCGGGGACAGGAAGCAGAAGCAAACTTGTGCAGGGCACACACGGGCAGCAGGAGGTCTACGATGGAATGGGGAGGCAGGGAAAGGGGCCGGCATAGGAGGGGCTCAGCCGGCGGCGCACGAGCAGCGGACGGGAAGGAGATGTGGGCGGCGGGGAGTAGGGAAGCGGCGCAGGCGGCGGCTCGCGGTGGGGGAAAATGCGGGGAGGCGGCGGGAGTTGGCCACGGCCGACGGCACGGAGGAGCAGCCGACGGGAGGAGGGCCGGAAGGGGCACCGTGGAGCCGCTGCGGGGAGAGGCCGAGCCGGAGTAGAGCAGGGCGGGGCCGGAGCAGGGGAAGAGAGGAGCCGGTGGCGGTCGAGCTCGGGGAGAGGAGCAGGGGCGGCGCGACTGGGAGCTGGAGAGGAGCGGGGCCGCGACGAGGTGAGGGAGGCGCGCGGTGGCAGAGGATCGAGCAGGGAGATGGAGGTGGTCGTCGGGGCCGGGCGGAGCTGGAGGAGTAGGTGGCGCGCAGGGGGAGGAGAAGCTCGGGGAGCACGCGGGGTCGAGGTGGAGAGAGCACACAATGCAGGGAAGGAAGAAGGAAGGGATGCGGGAGAGAAAAAGAAAGAAGATGGTGGAGGGACCCGAAAAGAAAACCCGGGGACTTTTCTGTGAGGTGGGAGGATGTCTTCGCGAAACGACAAAAACGAAGGAGGGTGGCTGCAAGACGCAGGGGGTAGGAAAACAAAACTGCCAGGGGGAGGATTAGGGTTTGGAGGCTAGGGTTTGTTTGCTGGGCTTTGGGCCGGATTTTGGGCTACTCTCTCGCTCGCTCAAAATTATTTTTAATTTGCAAATATATTGCAATTAATTTTGAAAAGGAGACGACTGTCTCGGTAAAACATTTTCCGACAATTTTTAGAAAAAAAATAGGGTTTAATAAAAATAGTTTTTGCGGTCAAAAACATGCAATGCGATGATGCTGATGTCATGATGATGTAAAAAAGAAAAACAAACAAAAACTAATTTGGGGAAAACCCCGGGGCATTACACATAAGACTTATCAATATAGCACGGATTATCATATATAACAACATCATTTTTATCAAAAAGGGATGTTTCAAATGAATCAATGGGATCAGAGCATTCATTCTCCTTTTGGGAGGAAGGAGGACAATTAAATAATGTATGAGTTAGAGAGTTACTCTCATTAGAAGGTAGATATGGGTAGCTACTCCATTCTTCCTCCTCTTGTTCGTCATTCTCCTCCTCGTTTTCATCCAATGAGCTTCCAGTTTCAACAATATCTTCTTCCATAGGCTCCTGCATGGCATTAGTCTCTTCTTCTGGGGGAGATAAACCCTTAAGATATTCAGTAATATAAGCATTATCATCTTTGTAATTATCCATGCAATATTTAAGTATAACAAAATTCTCAGTTTGATAACGAGCATTATCAATGTTCTCCAGCAAAGACATAATTTCATAGGCACCCTTAAAAGCAACAAATTCTTCAATCTGTTCAACATCAAAGAAATCAAAAATTTCCCTAGCATAATAAGCTAAGGTTTCATTTTCATTGTCCGGACATTGGAAGGGGATGTGTGGAGTGCGCCTCCCACAAGAACATTTTATATCATAGAGGAAACTTATATTTTCAGCATACAAGTTCACTTTTTTCAGAAATTCCCAAAGTTGTTTCCCTTTTTGCGACAAGCGGTGTTCCTTATAGTATTTTTGCTGATCTTCTGTGAAACCACAACAAGATCTAGTTTCAAAGAAAGTAGCCATTAAGAACAACCAAAGAACTAAGCATACTAATAAAACAGGATAAAAGACTACACTAATTTTTTTGGGTTTTAAAATTTTGCAACAAGAAAAATAAGCTAACGAGAAATAAAACAAGCAAGACAAAAACAAAGTAAAGTGATTGAGAGTATGAGACTCCCCTTGCTGTAGCTCCAAGCTCCCCGGCAACGGCGCTAGAGAACTGCTTGATGGTCGGTGATGGAAGTGTTGGGTTGTGCCCCAAGCGAAGGCGGAGATGTAGTAAGTAGCAGTTTTCCGTCGGTAACGAACCGAGGTTTATTGAACCAGTAGGACCTTGAAATCAACAACAAAGTGAATGTTGAAGATCTCTGGCACTTAATCTTCAACAGACATGGACCTGCACACACTCAACCAAAATACTTTGCCCCCAACGGCGGAAAGGTTGTCAATCTTTCCGGTCTCGCAGAAAACAAAGCGGTTAATTGTATAGTGAAATGGATGAAATATGAAAATGGACCAGAGGAGTAATGATGATGAAAAGTGATGAATAAAGGTTGCAATTAATGTAAAAAGATGGACCGGGGGCCATGGGTTCACTAGTGGAGTCTCGCAAATAAATAGAACAATCATATGATGGGTGAAACAAATTACAGTCGGGCAATTGACAAGATTATAACACAAACTTAATCTAGCTATGACAAAGTGAACATGATAATATTTAAGTAGACATCACGACAATGAACAAAGACCGTTGAGTCCAACTGCATCTTTGTCTAAAAAGTCCACCGTGGGATCGCTATCCAGCCTGTCACCCATCGGTATTAAGTTGCAAGCAACAGACATTTGCATTAAGTAAAGTGCATGAAGTAAGCAATACTAATATCAAAAGAGATATTAACACCGCTGTTTTACCCTTAGTAGCAACATCACACCCTCGCCCTTAGACGTTTCTGTCACTCGTGCCCAGGAACAAAAGGGGGCATGAACCCACTATCTAGCATAAATACCCTCTCTTGGAGATACACACAATCACTTGGCCAAAGTAACTACGCACATCGGAGAGCATGCAAGAACATAAATCAACATATAAGAATCATGCACAATCTGATCATAACTTTATAATCCATCGGATCCTAGCAAACACATCACATAGCATTACAATAGTCGATCTTGATCATGTTAGGCAGCTCACAAGATCATAAGACATGAAGCACAAGAGAGAGAGAGACTACCATCTAGCTACTGCCATGGACCCATGGTCCAAGGTGGGACTACTCACAAATCATCCCGGAGGAAGGCATGGCGATGAAGAGCCCTCCGGGATCGATCTCCCCTCCGGCAGAGTGCCGGGATTTGCTTCAGAATCACCCCCGAACTAGGGTTTGAGATGACGGCGCGTCGGGGTGACTTCTCTGGAAAATAATGGCCTCCTTGATGTTTTTAGGTTATTTCTGATTTTATAGCCGTCGGAGGGGGCCGAGGGGACGCCCCAGGAGCAGGGGCGGGCCCCACCCGCGGGTCCTAGTGGGCCGCGGCAGGCACCCGCTTGTGGCCCCTGGGTGGCCCCCCAGGTCGCCCTTCGGTCTTCTGGTGTCTTCCGTCGAATAAAAATTCCCCGTAAATTTTCGTCCAATTCCGAGAATATTTCCAGAAGTAAATTTTCTGAAATACAAAAACTGCAAAAACAGGGAACTGGCACTGGGCATCTTGTCAATAGGTTAGTCCAACAAAATGCATAAAAATGATGTGATATGATAATAGAAACATGTGAAAAAATCACAAAATTAGCATGGATCACTCAAAAATTATAGATACGTTTGACACGTATCAGCATCCCCAAGCTTAACTCCTACTCGTCCTCGAGTAGGTAAGTGATAACAAAATAATTTTTGATGAGACATGCAACCAACATAATCTTGATCAAGATAGTAATGCAAGCACATGATGTGAATAAGGTGATCCAAAACAATTGTCTATAGTTGACATTAAGCAAACAATGATTAACAAACGCTAGCTAACAAATGCTAGAAACTTTTCATGAATAAGTGCGTTGGAGACATGGAACCATACATAAGGTTTAGAAAGAAGAATTGCAAATTATGTCTCCAATGTAAAGTATCAATCATTCTGCAAAGCATCTAATTAGTCATTCATGAAAATAGCCAAGCTCAAGTCAAGTGTCCTAATTCATCTACTTCACAAATCAACTGTTTCGAAGTCTACTCAACTAGTGCAAGTAAGAAGTGGCTTTGGCACCAAAATGTTATGGCAAAGAGAACAATGATGGAGGTTTGGAAGGCCAAAAAGAAAGGCTCAAACATTGGAGAGGGTAACCACAAGAAAGAATGAAGTCTCGTAGTTGACACTATATGAGGAGTAGTGATTGCCATGCAACGGATTGCACATAGAGATATAAGTGTATGAAAGCTCTCCAATGAAACTAGTGGGGGTGCATCCAACTTGCTTGTTCATGAAGACCTAGAGCTCACTTGAGGAGGCTCATCCTTGGAATATACAAGCCAAGTTCTATAACGTTAATTCCCCACATAGTTATACTACTAAAACAACATGAGAACTATCTACAATGAAGTGTAAGTGCTAGCTAGAACAAGCGTGGTAAAAAGGATAGTAGTGCTGCTCCCTCTCTCTTTTTTCTATTTTTTTTTTGGATTTTGGTGGCCTCCTTGGCTCTTTTAAATGCTCTCTCATTTGGCCTCCTTTGGGCTCTTTTATTCTTCTTTTTTTTTTTTTTTTTATATCTCACTGTAGGAGCAACACTCTATATTACAAATGGATCATCACACTTTTGAGACTCATGTAAAATTGTAGCCCTACTAGTTGTCACAGCACAGCACATGCAGCAAATACATAAATCCGGAACATAAAGAGGCTATCTTCTACAATTCACCAGACAACAAGTGGTTGACCAGCAGAGGCAGCAAAATACAGTTTGAGACTCACGAAGGCCACCAAGAAGCCTCACAAAGACATACCAAGGGCTACTCAGCTCCACCTCTGGAAGGACCTTTAGCCAACGTCTGCTCAACAATGGTAATGTAGGATAGTTGACGCTTCTTTATATCTTCTTGTTCATTCATCATGCGGTGCAATTCTTGTTGACATTGGATCCTTTCTGCATCGGCTTGTTCCTTCGCTTGTTTCAACTCATCAACTATAGACTGTAGTTCCTGCCTCCCTTTTCTCTCAGAATCAAGTTGAAGCTCAAGTTGAGGCTTTGTTGCTCTTGTACGGCTTGTTATCACACCTATGGTCCTCAGGAAATTAGGCTTTCGATTGCCCATACACAACACGTCCGCGATAGCATCGGCAGCAGAAAGAGGTTCCTTGATAGCGCCGGCACCATCCACTGAAGTGGGTGGTGCCATCCTCTTTTCCATTTCAGCCTATAAAGCATGTAAAAGCATAAGATGAAATAGCAGCTGAACTAGCTTGTAAGGAACATTGATATGAAATAGCAGATGACAAGCATGCATGTAAGGAACATGGATGAAAAATAGCAGACAACAAGCTTCTCCAGAACATAGATATTCAGCACGTATGTACATGACAAGCAGATGACAAGCATGTACAAAACATAGTTGGAAACCATTCTAAAATGACAAGGGATGAAGTGCAGATTTTAACAGACATATCTGGTGATGCTGAAATGACAAGGGATCTGCATGTACAAGCATAGATGCAACATCAGCTACACTAGCTTGTAAGGAACAGAGATGAAAAAAAAGCAGATGACAGGCATGTGAGGAACATAGCTGAAAATAGTGTAGGGGTTGTTGCATGGAAAACAAAAAAATTCCTACGTAACAAGTGGAAGAAACCCCAAGGATCTAGATCTACTAGATGCAAGTAGCGAGAAGGAGATCGAATCTTTACCCTTGAAGATCGAACAAAAGCGTTTTGTCGGTGCAGGGGTTGGCTAGTCGATCCCCGCAACTAGACGTATCTAGTCGCGAGGAGATGTATTATCCTCGAGATCCAATCCGCCGAAGCGCCGCAAGAGCAGCACCTCCGCGGTATCCACACGTACAGCTCGATGAAGACGTCCTCTCCTTGATCCCGCAAGCGAGGTAGACGTGGCTAGATGAATCTTAGCAGCACGACGGTGTGTTGGTGATGATGGTGGAGATCTCCCACGGACAGGGCTTCGCCAAGCCGTGCAAGAGGGAGAGGAGGAGGAGGTGGTGCGGCACCCCCTAGGGAAAGGGGTGGCGCGCGGCAAGGAGGAGGTGGTGGCCGGCGGCTAGGGTTTAGGCGGCGGCTAGGGCAAGGGGTGGTGCGGCTTGGGGCAGCTCCTTAGGGTGTGCCGCACCCCCCTTGGCCCCCTTTATATAGGTGGAGGGAAGGGCAAGCCTAGGGCCGGCCGACCCTAGGACTTGCTTGCTTGCCAAGCAAGCCGAGTCCCTATGGGACTCGGACTCCTCTCCTTCTCCCTTTGGCCGGCTAGGCCCATGGGGGCCTATGGGTGGTGCGGCCGGCCCATGTGGCTGCTGCACCCCCTTTGGTCCATGTGGGCCCCATACTTTAGGTGGGACCCACTTCTAGACTCCTCTAGAACCTTCTAGAAACTTCCGGTACCCTGCCGGAATTTTCCTGAACCTTTTCGATACCTCCGGAAACCACTTTCCATATATGAATCCTATTCTCCGGACTCCTCCGGAACTCCTCGTGATGTCTAAGATCTCATCCGAGACTCCGAATTACCATTCATTCATTCCATCATTTATTCCATCGCTAACCCTAGCTTCATTGGAGCGTTAAGTGTGTGACCCTAAGGGTTCGAGAATGTGTAGACATGATCCGATCAATAATTAATAGCGGGACCGAGATGTCCATATTAATTCCCACACAATCAACGAAACTCTTTATCGATTGAACCACGATGTCGGAGATTCAATTAAATCTCGTATACGATTCCCTTTGTCTCACGATATTTTACTTCCCCGAGATTTAATCGTCGACATCCCCATATCTAGTTTAATCTCGTTACCGGCAAGTTCTCTTTACTCGTCCATAATATAGGATCTCCGTGATTACCATCTAATCACATGTCTGCAGACTTTATGATGCTATATTACCGAGAAGGCCTGGAGATATCTTCTCCGTCACATGGAGGGACAAATCCCACTCTTGATATATGTCACCCAACAATTTACCATCGGAGATACCTGAAAGCCACCTTTATAATCACCCAGTTACAAAATGACGTTTGATGTCCACAAAGTATTCCTTCGGTAAGCGGGAGTGATATAATCTCATGGTCTAAGGAAACTATACTTGGCAAATACTAAAAGTGTTGGCAATGAAACTGAGTGACACGATTAATTGCAACTCTTTATTATTTGGGTCTTGTCCATCATATCATTCTCCCAATGATATGACTCCATTATCAAGTGACTATAACAAGTCCATGGTTAGGAAACCTTAACCATCTCTTGACTAACGAACTAGTCCAGTAGAGGCTTACTAGGGATACCTGGTTGTTTATATTCCACGCATGTATTATGTTTCCAATTAATACAATTATAGCATGGATAATAAACTATTATCATAAACATGAATATGCTAATAAACCATTTTATTATTGCCTCTAGGGCATATTCCCAACAGTCTCCCACTTGCACTAGAGTAAATAATCTAGTTTACATTTTCTCGATCCAACACCCATGGAGTCTCAGTGCTGATCATGGTTGCTCATGGAAGAGGTTCTATCCATGTTCTGTACTATACCGTTCTTTATGTTCTTTGCAAAAACGTCATTGTCACCTAAATTGACATTACTTTATCATCACATGATAAACCTCATATCATCACATGATCATCATATGACGAATATAATATATTTGGTTACAGAGTGAGACTTTCGTTTTCCCTTTTATGCCTACATGACGTATGATCAGTCAAAAGAACTTTCACATAGCATGTGCACCCGGAACTCACTCAATCTTGAAACAAAATTTCTCAAACCAAAATATTATATGTTTTAATCCTTGAATTAATCATATACTCCTATATGTTGCAGACTCAACAAATCGACAGTGCAATCCAAGTCATTTCGATATTTTCGATCACGCTTGTGCTGCGCTTCTGCCTTTATGAGATTTCCAATCTAGTTTGGTGTCATTGTAACAGCCCAGATTTGGTACCCTAAAATATGGGCCAAATTTTCACTTTTTGCTTTGCATTGCATCATGGCATACATATTTAAATTGCTAAATTAAATATTGCAAACAATTGAAAACATTAAAAGGAAGTAAACCCTTCCCCAATTTCCCCAACCCAAATGCATTGCTCAACTTAGCAAACCAAACTATTCTGGAATTTCCAATTTGTCCAGGAAGTTCCAAGAATATATTTGTTTAAATATTTGTCAAAGACAATTGCTTGTTAAGCAAAGTAATAAATATTTGGAATTCAAAATTGGTTTAACCAAATTGTGAATTTTGACTCCAAGCTCAACTTCTCAAAAGTTCCAAATAAAAACATGGGGAGACTACATGAATTTTGGCATATTTTATAAAAAGGTTTAAAGGCCTCAATTAAAAATGAGGACTTCAAATAGTTGCAAATCAACTTTGAATTTTGAAACCAAGTTAAACCTTTCAAAAATTCAAAACAAAAATATGGGTAGCTTAAGAATATTATCAGGAGCCTCCCTGAATAATTTCATAATTTTTGAATATGTCTAAAGGCATTAATTAAATTACTAAACTTGCTGTTTTCAATTTAAAAGAAAAAAACACAAAGAAATATGGAACTAGGGGGTTATTCAGAAAAGTGTCATCGCTCTCCTCTGTAGCGACCGAACCATCGTCGCTGTCGCTCGTCGCCGTCGAACCAGCTCCCCTGCCTCGCTGCCGGGCCCCCCCTCCGTGGAGGCGTCGACAAGGAGGCCCCCCACGACGAGCTGCTCTTCCCTCTCTCCCTCTCCCCCGCTCTCCCCCTGGAACCCTAACCCTAATTTCGGGCCCGAGCTCTTTCCGCCGCCGCCGCATTGCCGCGCCAATCGCCGCCGTCCTGCGCCGCCCCGAGGCCAGCCAACGCCGCCAGCAGCTCCGCCTAGAGCTCCTCTTCCTCCCGGTGCCACCAGAACGTGCTGGGGGGCCCGCATTTGCCGGCGCCGTCCCGTTCTTCTCCGCCGATGACCGCCGCCGCCATGGACGCTCGCCTCCGATTCCGGCCTCCCCCGCCGTCTCCGACCACGGCTACGTGCTCGTGGTGAGCCCCTCATCCTCCTGGCCTTCTCCTCCCTCCCCTTTCCTTCTCTGGACCGTCGCCTCGCCGTGCCCCGCCGCCCTCCGCCGCGGCCATGGTCGCCGGCGCCGCTCCGGTGACCAGTTGGTCCTCTACCACCGCCCCCCGTGCTCCCCTCTGTCTCCTCTACCTCATAGCATAGCTGCCCGCGACAAATTTCGCCCAGGAACGACGAATTCGTGCTCAACATGCCGCTGGCCCTTCTGCTGACATCACGCTGACGTCATCAAGTTCTTCATTTTGGAATTTCAGAAATTACAGAAAACTAGAAAAGGCAATATCTTTTATTTGGTAGATCCAAAAATTGCAAACAAAGTATCAGAGAGTTTATAATTTCACCACCTATTCAAATATGTAACTCACACATGCAATTGAATTGTAAAATTTGAATTTAAATGTGAAATGCAAATCATCTGTTAGTTATTCAAATTTTGGAAATTAATATCTAGACTTTTATATTTCAGAAAAATGCAAATAATATGTCAAAATGCTCAGCAAGAAAATGTCTATCTGTTAGTGCCATTGGTTAAATTATTTGGCCAAATTAATTTGCCTTTATTTATTAAACACTGAAATGGCAGAATATAGGGTGATTTTGGAAAGTGCATAACTTTAGTTTTATTCATCCAAAAATTGCAAATAAGATCTTAAAATGTTCAGGAAAACAACATCTAAATATTAGTTCCATTTCCTTGCAATAATGAACATTTAAATTGCTGTTTAATTAAAATCATTAAAATGGCAGATTTAATTCCAACTTTAGATAATTCATAACTTGAGTTTTGTTTACTCAAAAATTATGTTTAATAGCTCGAAATGTTCAGCAAGTGATGAACTACAAGTTTATATCATTTTAGAGACTTGTAGATTTAATTTTGGTGCTGTTCATTAAAATTAAATAAAATGGCAGAATTAAATCAAATATTGGAAATATCATAACTTGTTGAATATTAACTCAAAAATTGCAAATGATATACCAAAATGACCAGCAAAGCAAATGCTATCTACCTATGTTAATATCACAGCATGCAAATAAATTTTCCTTTGATGTTAATTTCGAATTGGTTAAAATGATTTAAATCGCATAACCGTTTAAATCACCATTTCTTCACCGTTAATCGGAAAAATGCAAACAAGGTACCAAAATGATCAGTGGGTTAATACCTATCTAATAATGTCATTTTCATGCATTTAGGACCCATAATTCAGTACTGGACGTTTTGGTAAATAACACAAATCACTAAGTTAAAGATGGAGTTTTAACCCGTTAATTGTGATATTTAATTTAGGGGTTCCATTTAACTTGTGGGACATGCCCAATACCTTTTCAATGCATAATATGTCCATATCATCATGATTGTACATGGCACCTTGTATTCGTGTTATTTATTCCTTTCTTGTATTGTTTGTGTTCCGTTAGATTCAGGAGTCGAGGTTCCACCACAATACCTTGACAACCAGTGCGACCAGCTCTATCAGTAAGGCAAGAGCTAACCTAACCTTCTTGGAATATCTCATATTGCCCAAGTAATTTTATCCACCATACTATTATTGCATTCGATTCTGGTGACAAGTTTTGGTCAGTGTATAGAATATCCTATCACTTGCATGCTCCCTGAACCATTATCTGTTTCCCCACCTATGAACCATAGGTTGAAGTGTTGGCCTGATAAAAATCATATCTGTTGTATGTCATGCTTAGATATGCTTATCCATGCTTAGTCGAATGCTAGAGTTGTCCGTTGATTATATCCATACTTGTGAAGTGGATGGAGTGCTCGGACAGTGGTGGATACTTGTGTCAATAATTAATTTGCTAAGAAGGCTGGGATGAGTTGCCATCAGGGATGGTGTTTTGCCTCATTCTTTCCCCTAGGTGTGAGTTCTTATCGACCGAACCAAGAACTGAGCGTGCTTCCAACGGTGGGGACATATGGAATCCCCTTTAACCGAATAATTTGTGCGGGCATATCCAAGGGTCCTCTAGTCTGCGCTTTCCATTTGCGAGTGTGTGGCTGGTGATGAAAAAGAAGATGATGATGATGATGGTGATAGGAGTGGCGATGGGGCAGGGTGTTGAAATAGGCGCTGAACTTGTCCTGTCGTTACGATGACCCTTGGATAGTCTCATGCTTTGTAAAGGTTTAACCGCGCCCGCCCTGCCGGCTTTCCCCGGAAGAGAGCTAATTACGTAGGCAAGGGGTCGGACGGTACCGGTGGCTAAAAAACAGTACACCCCTGCAGGGTTTAATCTTTTCGAAAAGCCGTGTCCACGGTTATGGACAAATCTTGGTGAGATAGGTGAGATCATAGAGAACCTGAACCTTTAATCAAATGGCAGCTAGAGGTTGCATAATCAACGTGTGATAAAGGTTCATTTCCTCGAGGGTGATTCGAGGGAGTGCCTTGGTGGAGATAAGTAGTGTTTCTGCATACAGTAGGTTCCGCGGGAACCGAAGAAGAAAAGTTACTATCTTATCCCCTTATGAAAACCTTCTGATTAGACGATGCCTTGAGTCCTAGTCTTCGGAAGGAAAAACCAGCTTTATGCAAAACAACCACTTATATAGCTTTGAAGCCTCCGTCAGCATCGGCCCTATATCGCCCTACTAATTCTTGCGAGTACGTCGTACTCAGCCTTGCTTTGTTGATTATTATTTGTTTCAGAGGAGGACGCCACCGAACTGGAAGGTGGGTTCTACATTGACTTCGACGAGTAGTCTGGGGTTCCCAGGTGGCAGCTTGGGACGTCATGGAACAGGCTGGCACGGGATGTTTATCTGTAGGCCTCTTAGGCCATAATTTGGATCTTGTTGTTAGACAACTTTAATTTGCTTCCGTTGTTGTAATGATGGGTCAGTGACCTCTGATGTGTCATTTGCTATCTTTCTCAATTATATGAGTTGAACTATGATATCTTTGTGTCGTAGAGTCTGTGATGTGCCAGTTGTTCCGCAGTCTTGGTCTCTTTGTTATACGTGAAAGCGATGTCCGAGCTTATGGCATGATCGAGGTGTTGTGTGCCGATGATGTATTCCGAGCACGCCTGCCAATGTGTTTTGGCCTGGGATTGGTAACCCCAGTAACCCTTGATTGTGTAGCATGACCGGTTGCACAACGTTTCACTGTATAGCTCTGGGGTCAGGGCGCTACAAATTGGTATCAGAGCAGTACTGCCTGTAGGAAACCCGTTCTATTGGTCGAAGTTGAGTCTAGTGTAGTAAAAATTATTTATGAACTGAAAATGAGTTGTGAAAACCCTCTTAGGATTCTTTTTACTCCTTACCCAACTCGCTCTAACTCTGAGTCGCCTTACCTCTATTTGTTTTAAAGTTGGGTCAAAGTTTAGGTTCACGGGGTTGGTTCCTACCTTTAGTCTACTGGTTAGGTTGCTTCCGTCTTCAGAAACCGAAGTAAACTCCGTTGTTCTCACCCAATGAAGAAGAAGGTGCAATACATCCAAAGCCTTTGAAACGTTTCGCACCTAATCGGGTATTCCTCTCTTTGAACTATGGCCCATGGTCTTGAACCGAAGGTCCCGGATTGTACTGGAATTCTGGTGTATTGATTCATGAGGGTTGTCACCCATGTGAGCACTATGCTATTTGTGAGTCCCAATACATGAAGCTGATCTTTAACCCAAGATCTTTCCTGTTGAATCCTGATGTTAATTGTTAAACCCTACGTTAGGTTGGCCATGTTTGAAGTTAATCTTCAATTTGGTGGTTGTAGTCGTAATTGAAATGCGGCAACAAACCTCTTCTCTGTCACGAGCTATAGCTGGATATTCTGTCATGAAACCATCTGGATCACGACAAGATTGCTCTTAGCGAGTTTTCTATCAAAGTTTGTGTTTTCCTCCAATAACACTTGTTAGTAAAACCCTTTCGGCACTAGTTGTCGGAAGAGTGCTAACAAGGGCTTCTGCATTATCTTGATATTGTTGCTAGCCCGTTTCCTTACTCTTAATCTGTTGTCCGACCCTTATCTGTCAGTTGACAGTCAAGTGTTATCGTGCATTGGTGTGTTCCGATGCATGTTACCCTTGTGGTCCGTCAATACATTCCACATCGGGATGTTAGGAGAAACAAACTCCGGTACCTTGTCCATTTCTCGGCCAGGTCAAAGTATTGTAATCCGCAGAATAAGAGGCTTGTCTAGCTTTTGTTCTGTTCAACCTTGGAGTGTCACACTCTTTTATATCCAGATGTCGTGCTTAGTCTCATGACTTACCGGATGAAGTGATGCTCCTACCCTTCCTTATCCATCTACCTCCGAGCTACTCGGGCTCGAGATTGTTGAGGATGCATATTGATGTGGAAATCGGACATTCTTAGCAATTGATATTGCTTTGATATCCAAGGACTTTGGTGGCGCTCTTAGCACGATTGGTAATCAGATCATCAAGCCGAGTTTGACCGTACTACCAAGTCCATTTGTTCAGGTGCCCACCTTCGGTCAATAAGTTAGATTCGTGTCGAAACTCCAAGACCACATCTGTTTTGCTTGGAAAAGTCAATCTTCCTCTCGTAATCTAGCTCATGTTCTGGAGCTTGACGCTGTAGTCAATTCTTGAGATCCTTACCTCTCGTTATCTGTTGTAACTCCTCCCTCAGGCATGTTAGGTCTGAAATTTCCGCATGCTTAACCAAATCTGAATCTCAAGCAGAAATGATGGTTGGTGTTCCTTAAGAGTATGACATAGGCCTTGTGTAAATCCGGCAAGTTTGAGGTGGTGGTTGCCCTACTTAACTGGAAGGTCTATTGTGATATCCTCTTGCCTTTCGTAAAATCAAACCACTCTCCATGAGGATATTGTGCGACTTGTTCTAGAAGTTGCCCTTATGGTCTCTTTCCAATCTTAAGGGGTCCGACCTCCACTTGATGACCTATTGAAGGCTTTTCCGAAGCCTGATGGTGGTATCTAGAACAGCGAGGAAAACATTAACGTGGTGTTGCTAAAAATGTCTCTCGGTCATTCCCCTATCCTCTGCTCGACCTATGTGTGGTCAAGTTGTTCCTAGTTTTCCTCAATGGCTTATGGTCTTGTGCAAAGTTCATATTTCCAACCCTTGGAGAAAATTGCCTATCACCTTGACTATCTTCTGTTTCTCGTCGGCACGTCATGCTTGTTACCTTTTCTCTGCAACAAGGAAGATCAACGTGGGATCCAGAAGATCATTGAAGTTAAGAGTTGTCATGTTTCCCTCCTCTTCCTCTTCCTACTCTAGGAATCTCGGGGCGAGATTCTTGTAAGGGGGATAGAATTGTAACAGCCCAGATTTGGTACCCTAAAATATGGGCCAAATTTTCACTTTTTGCTTTGCATTGCATCATGGCATACATATTTAAATTGCTAAATTAAATATTGCAAACAATTGAAAACATTAAAAGGAAGTAAACCCTTCCCCAATTTCCCCAACCCAAATGCATTGCTCAACTTAGCAAACCAAACTATTCTGGAATTTCCAATTTGTCCAGGAAGTTCCAAGAATATATTTGTTTAAATATTTGTCAAAGACAATTGCTTGTTAAGCGAAGTAATAAATATTTGGAATTCAAAATTGGTTTAACTAAATTGTGAATTTTGACTCCAAGCTCAACTTCTCAAAAGTTCCAAATAAAAACATGGGGAGACTACATGAATTTTGGCATATTTTATAAAAAGGTTTAAAGGCCTCAATTAAAAATGAGGACTTCAAATAGTTGCAAATCAACTTTGAATTTTGAAACCAAGTTAAACCTTTCAAAAATTCAAAACAAAAATATGGGTAGCTTAAGAATATTATCAGGAGCCTCCCTGAATAATTTCATAATTTTTGAATATGTCTAAAGGCATTAATTAAATTACTAAACTTGCTGTTTTCAATTTAAAAGAAAAAACACAAAGAAATATGGAACTAGGGGGTTATTCAGAAAAGTGTCATCGCTCTCCTCTGTAGCGACCGAACCATCGTCGCTGTCGCTCATCGCCGTCGAACCAGCTCCCCTACCTCGCTGCCGGCCCCCCCCCCTCCGTGGAGGCGTCGACAAGGAGGCCCCCCACGACGAGCTGCTCTTCCCTCTCTCCCTCTCCCCCGCTCTCCCCCTGGAACCCTAACCCTAATTTCGGGCCCGAGCTCTTTCCGCCGCCGCCGCATTGCCGCGCCAATCGCCGCCGTCCTGCGCCGCCCCGAGGCCAGCCGACGCCGCCAGCAGCTCCGCCTAGAGCTCCTCTTCCTCCCGGTGCCACCAGACCGTGCTGGGGGGCCCGCATTTGCCGGCGCCGTCCCGTTCTTCTCCGCCGATGACCGCCGCCGCCATGGACGCTCGCCTCCGATTCCGGCCTCCCCCGCCGTCTCCGACCACGGCTACGTGCTCGTGGTGAGCCCCTCATCCTCCTGGCCTTCTCCTCCCTCCCCTTTCCCTCTCTGGACCGTCGCCTCGCCGTGCCCCGCCGCCCTCCGCTGCGGCCATGGTCGCCGGCGCCGCTCCGGTGACCATTTGGTCCTCTACCACCGCCCCCCGTGCTCCCCTCTGTCTCCTCTACCTCATAGCATAGCTGCCCGCGACAAATTTCGCCCAGGAACGACGAATTCGTGCTCAACATGCCGCTGGCCCTTCTGCTGACATCACGCTGACGTCATCAAGTTCTTCATTTTGGAATTTCAGAAATTACAGAAAACTAGAAAAGGCAATATCTTTTATTTGGTAGATCCAAAAATTGCAAACAAAGTATCAGAGAGTTTATAATTTCACCACCTATTCAAATATGTAACTCACACATGCAATTGAATTGTAAAATTTGAATTTAAATGTGAAATGCAAATCATCTGTTAGTTATTCAAATTTTGGAAATTAATATCTAGACTTTTATATTTCAGAAAAATGCAAATAATATGTCAAAATGCTCAGCAAGAAAATGTCTATCTGTTAGTGCCATTGGTTAAATTATTTGGCCAAATTAATTTGCCTTTATTTATTAAACACTGAAATGGCAGAATATAGGGTGATTTTGGAAATTGCATAACTTTAGTTTTATTCATCCAAAAATTGCAAATAAGATCTTAAAATGTTCAGGAAAACAACATCTAAATATTAGTTCCATTTCCTTGCAATAATGAACATTTAAATTGCTGTTTAATCAAAATTATTAAAATGGCAGATTTAATTCCAACTTTAGATAATTCATAACTTGAGTTTTGTTTACTCAAAAATTATGTTTAATAGCTCGAAATGTTCAGCAAGTGATGAACTACAAGTTTATATCATTTTAGAGACTTGTAGATTTAATTTTGGTGCTGTTCATTAAAATTAAATAAAATGGCAGAATTAAATCAAATATTGGAAATATCATAACTTGTTAAATATTAACTCAAAAATTCCAAATGATATACCAAAATGACCAGCAAAGCAAATGCTATCTACCTATGTTAATATCACAGCATGCAAATAAATTTTCCTTTGATGTTAATTTCGAATTGGTTAAAATGATTTAAATCGCATAACTGTTTAAATCACCATTTCTTCACCGTTAATTGGAAAAATGCAAACAAGGTACCAAAATGATCAGTGGGTTAATACCTATCTAATAATGTCATTTTCATGCATTTAGGACCCATAATTCAGTACTGGACGTTTTGGTAAATAACACAAATCACTAAGTTAAAGATGGAGTTTTAACCCGTTAATTGTGATATTTAATTTAGGGGTTCCATTTAACTTGTGGGACATGCCCAATACCTTTTCAATGCATAATATGTCCATATCATCATGATTGTACATGGCACCTTGTATTCGTGTTATTTATTCCTTTCTTGTATTGTTTGTGTTCCGTTAGATTCAGGAGTCGAGGTTCCACCACAATACCTTGACAACCAGTGCGACCAGCTCTATCAGCAAGGCAAGAGCTAACCTAACCTTCTTGGCATATCTCATATTACCCAAGTATTTTTATCCACCATACTATTATTGCATTCGATTCTGGTGACAAGTTTTGGTCAGTGTATAGAATATCCTATCACTTGCATGCTCCCTGAACCATTATCTGTTTCCCCACCTATGAACCATAGGTTGAAGTGTTGGCCTGATAAAAATCATATCTGTTGTATGTCATGCTTAGATATGCTTAGCCATGCTTAGTCGAATGCTAGAGTTGTCCGTTGATTATATCCATACTTCTGAAGTGGATGGAGTGCTCGGACAGTGGTGGATACTTGTGTCAATAATTAATTTGCTAAGAAGGCTGGGATGAGTTGCCATCGGGGATGGTGTTTTGTCTCATTCTGGCCGCCTAGGTGTGAGTTCTTATCGACCGAACCAAGAACCGAGCGTGCTTCCAACGGTGGGGACATATGGAATCCCCTTTAACCGAATAATTTGTGCGGGCGTATCCAAGGGTCCTCTAGTCTGCGCTTTCCATTTGCGAGTGTGTGGCTGGTGATGAAAAAGAAGATGATGATGATGATGATGGTGATAGGAGTGGCGATGGGGCAGGGTGTTGAAATAGGCGCTGAACTTGTCCTGTCGTCACGATGACCCTTGGATAGTCTCATGCTTTGTAAAGGTTTAACCGCGCCCGCCCTGCCGGCTTTCCCCGGAAGAGAGCTAATTACGTAGGCAAGGGGTCGGACGGTACCGGTGGCTAAAAAACAGTACACCCCTGCAGGGTTTAATCTTTTCGAAAAGCCGTGTCCACGGTTATGGACAAATCTTGGTGAGATAGGTGAGATCATAGAGAACCTGAACCTTTAATCAAATGGCAGCTAGAGGTTGCATAATCAACGTGTGATAAAGGTTCATTTCCTCGAGGGTGATTCGAGGGAGTGCCTTGGTGGAGATAAGTAGTGTTTCTGAATACAGTAGGTTTCGCGGAAACCGAAGAAGAAAAGTTACTATCTTATCCCCTTATGAAAACCTTCTGATTAGACGATGCCTTGAGTCCTAGTCTTCAGAAGGAAAAACCAGCTTTATGCAAAACAACCACTTATATAGCTTTGAAGCCTCCGTCAGCATCGGGCCTATATCGCCCTACTAATTCTTGCGAGTACGTCGTACTCATCCTTGTTTTGTTGATTATTATTTGTTTCAGAGGAGGACGCCACCGAACTGGAAGGTGGGTTCTACATTGACTTCGACGAGTAGTCTGGGGTTCCCAGGTGGCAGCTTGGGACGTCATGGAACAGACTGGCACGGGATGTTTATCTGTAGGCCTCTTAGGCCATAATTTGGATCTTGTTGTTAGACAACTTTAATTTGCTTCCGCTGTTGTAATGATGGGTCAGTGACCTCTGATGTGTCATTTGCTATCTTTCTCAATTATATGAGTTGAACTATGATATCTTTGTGTCGTAGAGTCTGTGATGTGCCAGTTGTTCCGCAGTCTTGGTCTCTTTGTTATACGTGAAAGCGATGTCCGAGCTTATGGCATGATCGAGGTGTTGTGTGCCGATGATGTATTCCGAGCACGCCTACCAATGTGTTTTGGCCTGGGATTGGTAACCCCAGTAACCCTTGATTGTGTAGCATGACCGGTTGCACAACGTTTCACTGTATAGCTCTGGGGTCAGGGCGCTACAGTCATGACTTCAACCAAGTCTACCAATCTCTAGACTCAATTATCTCATATCCATGTTGAAATGACTCCTCATTCCTAACACGTTCTTCTAACCAAGAACTTGGGTCACATTTTATCAAATACAAAATTATGGTTCTTATATGTTTAGACCTATGAACAATTCATAGTGAATACCAACATATCCTTCAACCATTATTTCTGTACTAAGTTATCAACTCAATGTTTTACCTATTTCTCACAAGCAAATGAACCTTTCTTTTCTTGTTCTATTTTGAACTCCTCAAAAATCTTATTTAAGTTAAACATTTTGACATGATGCTTTATCAAATACATCTATCTCCATAGATATTTGACGTTCAAAACTAACTTCATAAGTTATACGTTGGTTCATGACTTATTTACAACAATTTATGAAATCTCCATTTCACACAAACAAGATGTTGTAAACTCCCACTCAAATATACACCATACACATATTAAAATTGTGAAACCACTTTGGCTCCCACTCAGAAATATGTTATCTCTATATTTGATTTAATCAATGATTTACTAGCTCCCACTCAAACTCATGTCTCCACATATTTGATTATGGAAAATAGTTTCTGCTCTAACTTAACATATGTCACCACATATATTAATTAGATCCCACTCAGTTCTTTATGCACTTTCTCGATACTTTGGACACCTCCAAAACTTTAAATCGATACCTCATATACGAACACTAGTACTTTGCTAGCTTTAAGTCTTATTTATTCTCTACAAACCCTTTGCGAAATAAATATGTGAAATCATTACTTCCACAAAATCTAGTAACAATTACTTTGTGATTTAAACTTAACATAGGATGACTCTTAGTCACTTTCGTATTTAAGGCTTCTATTTCTTCTTTGTAGTTCCGTAGGTTTGTCTTGTTTCTGAAACATGACAAATAAATCATGAATATTATTTTGTAACATGACAAACTTTAATATTCTTGAATCCTACCCCTTTTAAAAAACTGAATTCGAACTTCAATGATAATCATCATTAATCCCTCCTTTTAAGTGTCAAGTCTAAACCAACAATGCACTTTTCAAAACGTGCCACTTGATACATTAAAAGTAAGATCAACCATCTTGATTAAGTTTCTCAATTTATTCCATCAATCCTTTTATCAATGATACCTGTCATGATAAACAAACTAAAATGCTTAGCACAACCAACAAATTGGTTTGCCCCTTTTTAGTCTTATATTGTGAATATACTACAACATTATTCGCAATAGTCTCTAATTATCTCATAATTAATGAAACCATCTTTTCTCATAACTCATATGAAAAATATATGCGAATCATACATAGACCCTTATTTCTAAACGGAGTGTTTATCAAATAAATCTAAATGCTATTATTAAACCCCGAAATAAAACCCTTCTTTGAGACCACACAATATCGAATAGTGTGTGATTAGAATATCTTAGCACATATCAAACGCCTTTGAAATATTCTAAGCATTGTAATTTGCGATAACACTTCACAAGTCCGCATACTAACATATAACTCAAATATTTTGTCTCTTTTGATCAAATAAAAAAGACTCAAATTTCTTGTTAACTTAATATCCTTAACTCCAGAATTTTATTTGATCTCATCAAATATTATAACTCGAACAAATACATATATTTACTCATTATCATTTATGATGGAGCGCACAAAATAATGACATTTAACATTTGTTGAAAATATAATCAACACTTGTGTTTATTTTCGGCAACTCATGGCACTCTTCCAAAGGGTGGCATTTTAGTCATACTCCTTTCAATAAGGCGCATTGATAAAACATTAAAATGTTTATTCAATATTTAGCATGATTAAAACAATTGTCATTATTAAGTTTTAGATATTTTAGTATGTCCTATATTTTATAAATGTATAACCAATCATCGTTTAGATTTACATCAAGGACAATAATCTCACAATCGAAACGTGATCATCAAAAAGAATTACTCATGAAAATATAACAACCACTTGTCTTTAACATGAATAACCATCTCACAACGAGACACACTAATTTAAAGATCACACTTAATTCGATTACAAAACTCATTCAAATCCTCTAATAAAAAACGATAAATGTAGAAGTAAAACATCGCCAGCACCAACTCCTTGATTGCCATCATCCCGCAATATCCACTCAGTCCATCCATTACACTTCTCAAACGGCAGGCCCTGTTTTCATAAAACAGCACAAGTATCAAATACTTAGTCATTTGTCACAAGTGTAAACTGAACATAAAACATTTTATAACTTAATATATCAAAATATATACCTTCTGCATTGACTACTTCTCCTGCTATGGGTTCCACTTTGACATGACGCAGTCGAGACATAAACTCACAGAAAGTGATCGGATCTCTTCCCATGACATAGTCTCTGACATAATTCTTGAAGCTGGGGGGAAGCGAGCGCAGCACCCCATCAATCGCCAAATCGTCAGTCGTCTCGTAGTTCCAAACATCCACCAGAGTATAATATATCCTATGCATCTTCCTCAGGTGTTGTTCCAAGCAAGTGTTTTCTTCCATCTTAGTTGAAAAAATTCATCTAGACATTCAAACCTTGCAATTCTAACTTGTGCTATGAACCTACTTTTCAGCTCATCGACAATCTCCATTGCGCTCAAGTTGTTGAATTGTCTACCCAGGTTAGAATCCATGAAGGTGCAAATCAACCACTCGACTTTCAAGTAGGTGGTTGATACGTGTCAAACGTATCTATAATTATTTATTGATCCATGCTAGTTTTGTGATGTCGTCACATATTTTTATTTTCATATTAATCATTTTTATGCATTTTTTTGGACTAACCTATTGACAAGATGCCTAGTGCCAGTTCCATGTTTTTGCTGTTTTTGTATTTCAGAAAATTTACTTCTGGAAATATTCTCGGAACTGGACGAAAATTTACGGGGATTTTTTACTCGACGGAAGGCACCAGGACACTAAAGGGGAGCCTGGGGGGCCACCCACAGGCCAAGGGCGGCCCCCTGCCGCGGCCCCAGGACCACCCGCGGGTGGGACCTGATACGTCTCAAACGTATCTATAATTTTTGAGTGATCCATGCTAGTTTTGTGATATTGTCACAGGTTTTTACTGTCATTTATATCATTTTTATGCATCTTGTCAGACTAATCTATTGACAAGATGCCCAGTGCCAGTTCCCTGTTTTTGCTGTCTTTTTGTTTCAAAAATTTACTTCTGGAAATATTCTCGGAACGCGCTGGAAATTTTTGAGGATTTTTTATTCGCCACGATGAAGTACCAGTCCGAAGGAGAGCCGGAGGGGAGGACCACAGGGCGCACGCGGCCCCCTACCGTGGCCCAGGGGTGACCCGCAGGTGGGGCCCGCCGCTGCCCCTGGGACCTCGCCTTGCCGCCCTCCGACGCCTATAAAATCACAATTGACCTAAAAATGTGAGGGCGGCCATTATTTTCCAGAAACTCGACCCCGACGTGCCGTCACCAAAAACCCTAGTTCGGGGTCCAATCTGAAGTTGATCCCGGCACTCTGCCGGAGGGGAGATCGATCCCGGAGGGCTCTTCATCGCCATGCCTTCCTCCGGGATGATTTGTGAGTAGTCTCACCTTGGACTACGGGTCCATGGCAGTAGCTAGTTGGTAGTCTCTTTCTCTTGTGCTTCATGTCTTATGATCTTGTGAGCTGCCTAACATGATCAAGATCGATTATTGTAATGCTATGTGATGTGTTTGCTGGGATCCGATGGATTATGAAGTTATGTTCAGATTGTGCATGATTCTTATATGAGTAATTTATGTTCTTGCATGCTCTCCGATGTGCATAGTTAATTTGGCCAATTGATTGTGTGTATCTCCAAGAGAGGGTATTTATGCTACATAGTGGGTTCATGCCCCCTTTTGTTCCTGGGCACAAGTGACAGAAACGTCTAAGGGCGATGGTGTGCTGTTGCTACTAAGGGTAACACAGCGGTGTTAATGTCTATTTAGATATTAGTATTGCTTACTTCATGTACTTTACTTAATGCAATTGTCTGTTGCTTGCAACTTAATACCGTTGGGTGACAGGCTGGATAGCGATCCCACAGTGGACTTTTTAGACAAAGACGCAGTTGGACTCAACGGTCTTTGTTCCTTGTCGTGATGCCTCCATAAATATTATCATGTCCTCTTTGTCATAGCTAAATTGGGTTTGTATCATGATCTTGTCAATTGCCTAGCTGTAATTCGTTCACCCATCAGATGCATATTTTATTTACTCGAGAGACTCCACTAGTGAACCCATGGCCTCCGGTCCATCTTTTTACATTGTTTTCAACCTCATTTACTTGATTTCAATTATCATTACTCCTTTGGTCACTTTTCATATTTTATCTATTTCATCATACAATTAACTGCTTTGTGTTCTGCGATACCGGAGAGATTGACAACCTCTCCGCTGTTGGGGGCAAAGTATTTTGGTTAAGTGTGTGCAGGTCCACGTTTATTGAAGGTTAAGTGCTAGTGATCTTCAACATTCACCTCGTTGTTGATTTCAAAGTCCTACTGTTTCGATAAACCTCGGTCCGTTAATCGGGGGGAAACTGCTACTAGCTACAATTCCGCCTTCGCTTGGGGCACTACCCAACTTATCAATATCCACCATCAAGCAGTTTTCTGGCGCCGCTGCCGGGGACTTTGGAGCTACAGCAAGGGGAGTCTCATACTCTCAATCTCTTTACTTTGTTTTTGTCTTGCTTGCTTTATATCTCGTTTAGTTTATTTTCCTGTTTCAAAAATTTAAAACCCAAAAAAATTAGTGTAGTCTTTATTCCTGTCTTGTTATTTTGTCTTATCATTATGTCTTCTGCTGAAAACACCAAGTTATGTGACTTTACTAGCACTAATAACAATGAATTCATATGCTCTCCAATTGCTCCACCCGCTACTAAAGCGGAATTTTATGAAATTAAGCCTGCCTTGCTAAATCTTGTTATGAAAGAGCAATTTTCTGGTGCTAGTACTGATGATGCTGCCTCTCATTTAAATAACTTTGTCGAGTTATGTGATATGCAAAAGTATAAAGAGGTAGAAAGTGACATCATAAAACTGAAACTTTTCCCTTTCTCTTTGAGAGGGAGAGCAAAAGAATGGTTATTGTCTTTGCCTAAAAATAGCATTGATTCTTGGATTAAATGCAAAGATGCTTTAATTGGAAAATATTATCCACCTGCTAAAATCATACAACTAAGGAGTAACATTATGAACTTTAGACAATTTGATAATTAACATGTTGCTCAAGCTTGGGAGAGAATGAAATCTATGGTTAAGAATTGTCCCACGCATGGATTAACTATGTGGATGGTTATCCAAACTTTTTATGCAGGTTTGAATTTTTCTTCAAGGAACATTTTGGACTCGGCCGCAGGAGGCATCTTCATGTCCACAACATTAGGTGCAGCAACTAAACTCTTGGATGAGATGATGACAAATTATTCACAATGGCACACCGAACGAGCTCCAAGTGGTAAGAAGGTAAATTATGTTGAGGAAATCTCCTCTTTGAGTGATAAGGTTGATATGATTATGTCTATGCTTGCTACCAATCAGTCCAATATTGATCCTAATAATGTTCCACTTTCTTCATTAATTGCCCAAGAAAAGGATCAAGTTGATGTTAATTTTCTTAATAGAAACAACTTCAATGCTTATCGAAATAATTTTGGTGGTAACAACTATAAGACTTATTCTCCCAATAATAGAAACTTTAATGGTAAAACCTATGATCAAGGAATTAGTAATAGTAGATTGTATGAAATAGAGAGGTCTACCAAAAAATTCATGCATGAACAATACGAACAAAATAAAATTTTATCTAGACAGATGAATGAGAATTCTTTTATATTAAAAAATATAAATGATCAACTTGGTGAGGTAAATAAAGAAATCTCTAAACTTCAAACAAGGATTGTTAATACTGAAGCTAGCATTTCAAACATATCCCAACTCAAGCTAGTTTGGTTAACCGAATGGCTGCCAAACCTGAGTTAGTTGCTCCTACTGAAACTGATGCCTTTGTTGTCCTTAAAACTGCTGATACTCCTGTTGCCTCGACAAATATTGATGGAGATTACAAAGCTTTGAATAGATATTAGTGTCCTATTGATCCTAAAAAAATTTGATACAACTCCTAGCTCGTCTTCTAAGGATCATGGAAAACTAGAAAAACTGGATAGTCTAGTCTCTAAAGTAGACGTTCTTGCTCATGATGTTGAAATTTTGAAAATTAGAACCACTCCAAATCAAGACAAACATACTGAATCTTTAAATGCTATCTCTCTTCAAATTAATGAAAATGAAAGGATGATGGCTCTCTTGAAAGCTAGGTGGGCTAGAGAGGCTGAAGAAGCTAGAATTGCTGAAATGAATAGGAAAACTGTTAAAGTTTATACTATCCAAACCACTAAAGAGGATCCTCCTAGTTTATTTAAAGAAGATGAAATTTATTTTGATAATTGCAATCTTACTGAAGTCATTAAGTTCCTACAAAAACTTGCTAAGACACCGGATGCTAGTAGAATAAATCTTGCCTTTACCAAACACATTACCGATGCTCTTATCAAGGCTAGGGAAGAAAAACTAAAGCTTGAAACCTCTATCCCTAGGAAGTTAGAAGATGGTTGGGAACCCACTATTAAGATGAAAATAAATGACTTTGATTGCAATGCTTGATGTGATCTTGGTGCAAGTGTTTCCATTATGCCTAAAAGTTTCTATGATATGCTTGATTTAAATCCTATGGAAGAGTGCTATTTAAATGTTCATCTTGCTGATTCTTCTAAAAAGAAACCTTTGGGTAGAGTTGATGATGTCCTTATTGTTGTTAATGATAATTATTTTCCCGTTGATTTTATTGTTATGGATATTGAGTGCTATGCTTCTTGTCCTATTATTTTGGGAAGACCGTTTTTGAGAACTGTTGGTGCTATTATTGATATGAAAGAGGGAAATATAAAGTTTCAGTTCCCCCTTAAAAATGGATGGAACACTTCCCTAGAAAGAGAAATAATCTTCCTTTTGAATCAATCATAAGGTCAAGCTATGCTCTTGATGTTGCAAAGGCCTCCGAAAAAACTTGATATTTGGCGTTGCGCCTAGCTAAAAGGCGTTAAAGAAAAGCGCTTGTTGGGAGGCAACCCATCTTTTACTTTCAGTTTGCTTTTTGTTTTTCTTGAGTCATGAAGTTATTACCTCTGTAGCAACTTCATTGTATCTTTTTCTTTTGGTTTTTTGTGCCAAGTTTAGCCTCTAACGCATTGAAAGTGCGAGGTATTGTGTTGCTGTCCAAAAAACAGATTATGTGTGCATGTTGCACGAAAATCCTAAAATCGCCCGAATTTTATCTTTTTCTGGTAATTTTTTACGGCAAGCCTTATGCTTTTATCTACCTTCCTTTAGTTTTGAGTTTTTCGATTTGAGCTGCATAAGTACCTCGACAAATTAGATCTTACAGACTGTTCAAATTTTGATAGATTCTGCTTTTATTTTGCATTTGTCTCTTTACCATCGTCATATGTGATACTCTAGGGGTGGAGTGCCACATTGAGGCTTAGTAAACAGTAGCTAATGTTAAATGAAGTTGGTTTGCAATTTTTCATGAGTTGAACACATGTGCATTTTAATTTATGAGCACTAACCCTCTAATCAAATTATGAGAAGTTTTGTGTGAAGTGAGTTTTTAAGTTCCAAAGGAAAGGAATATGAAGAAATCGAGGATGGATCAGAGCTCAAGCTTGGGGATGCCCCCATGGCATCCCCTCTGAATATCAAGAACTATCAAGAGTCAAAGCTTGGGGATGCCCAAGGCATCCCCTCATCTTCATCGACTATCATAAGGTCGTCTTCGTTGAACTTCGTTTTTATCACTTTACATATTATGTGCTATGCTTGGAGCGTCTTTTTACTTTCAGTTTTGTTTGTTTGTTTGTTTGCTAGTCATATCTTTGTTGGATCCTAGTTTTATTTGTGTGGGAGAGAGACATGCTCCGCTTTTTCGTTTGAATACTCCTTTGCTTCGCTTATATCTTTTTGAGTATTCTTAGCTACTGTCTGTTTTCTAGTAAGATCTCGCTTTTAGCTTTTATCTTGTTTAGAGCTGCTAGTTGTTAAGTTAAACTCTCTTGTTCTTCACTTATATTTGTTGGAGAGTTGTTGTTGAAAAATTGCTTGAATTGTCAATGCGACAAAATGCTATTTGTGTGATGATAGAATAAAATGAAAAGCCTGCATAGTTTTGTAGATCATGGTGTGGATACTTGATGCTTATCAATTGTTTTGAGATGTTAAGTTGAATGCTTAAACTTGCTGGTTATTTGAGTGGAATTGATTAGTAAAGAAATATGGCTGAAAACTTGAAATTGTGCGGTTTTTCACAGTTGTTAATTCATAGTGCTAATCTTTCCATCAAAAGAATTGTTTGGTCAACAAGGGAGACAGTCTAGAGTTTTTATGGTTATGACCGGTAAATGTCTTATGTTGTTCTGTTACCGGTTATTGATAGATGTTTTCTTCAAATACCTTTTTTGCTAAGCCTAAAAATTCGTACTGAGTGTATGGTTCACTCGTGCATCCAATCCCCAAAGCCAAACCTTCTTGCCATCTGAGTCCACCATATCTACCTATGCATGGTATTTCCTACCATTCAAAGTAAATTTGTCATGTGCTACCTTTAAAAATTCAAAATACTCCTTCTTTGTGCCTCTGTTTTTAAGCTCATGAGGGAGCAGTAGAGAGCTAAATATAACTTGTGACAAGTGAGGTCATTTCCCCCCTTTTTCACCCGGTGTTGATGGATTACGTCTTCACTTGAATCAACCCGAGAGCAGCTTAAGCAAAATATAAATATAACTCACCAATTCTCCTCCGCGCAATGCAAATCTGAGAAATCAGCCCAAACATTGGACAGTGGTGAAACCAAGGAGAAAGAGGAGCGTACTCGCTCTTCTAAGAACCAGCTGCTCTCACAAGTCTGAAAACCTTGCTTGTCATGAGGGACTAGATAGTTTCTCTGTTGTGAAGTCGTTGACGAAAGCATGCATGCCTCAAAATCATTTTACTTCTGTTTTAAAAACCAAAAAGCTCTAGCACATGACTAATCCCTGCTTCCCTCTGCGAAGGGCCTTTCTTTTACTTTTAATGTTGAGTCGGTTTTCCCTTTTTCCTTCTATCTCCACAAAAGCAAACATCTAGCATTGACCCTGGGTAACGTTGAGCATATTACATTATCAAGATTAAACGTGAATCTTATATGACTTATCTAAGATAAGCCGTTGGAAGTTGAAGCTCTTTGCTAATGCTTACATCTTCCTTTGTGTTGATTCTCAAACACTTTTGTCATGGAATTATTATCCTTGTGAATTATTCAAATGTGTTGATCACATTGTTTTCATGTCTTTGACATACTATTTATGAAAGGTTTTGCTTGGATGATTCAACTTGTTTATTCATTGCTTTCTTGCTATCAATTATAGACAATTGTTTTGTATCTCTTCATTCACATCTTTGATTTGCAATACTATCTTGATTAATAATGTGTTGGTTGCATGTCTCATAAAAAATTATTTGTTATCACTTACCTACTCGAGGACGAGTAGGAGTTAAGCTTGGGGATGCTGATACGTCTCAAACGTATCTATAATTTTTGAGTGATCCATGCTAGTTTTGTGATATTGTCACATGTCTTTACTGTCATTTATATCATTTTTATATATTTTTTCGGACTAATCTATTGACAAGATGCCCAGTGCCAGTTCCCTGTTTTTGCTGTCTTTTTGTTTCAGAAATTTACTTCTGGAAATATTCTCGGAACGCGCTGGAAATTTTTGAGGATTTTTTATTCGCCACGACGAAGTACCAGTCGGAAGGAGAGCCGGAGGGGAGGACCACAGGGCGCACGCGGCCCCCTGCCGCGGCCCAGGGGTGACCCACGGGTGGGGCCCACCCCTGCCCCTGGGACCTCGCCTCGCCGCCCTCCGACGCCTATAAAATCACAATTGACCTAAAAACATGAGGGCGGCCATTATTTTCCAGAAACTCGACCCCGACGCGCCGTCACCGAAAACCCTAGTTCGGGGTCCAATCTGAAGTTGATCCCGGCACTCTGCCGGAGGGGAGATCGATCCCGGAGGGCTCTTCATCGCCATGCCTTCCTCCGGGATGATTTGTGAGTAGTCTCACCTTGGACTACGGGTCCATGGCAGTAGCTAGTTGGTAGTCTATCTCTCTTATGCTTCATGTCTTATGATCTTGTGAGCTGCCTAACATGATCAAGATCGATTATTGTAATGCTATGTGATGTGTTTGCTGGGATCCGATGGATTATAAAGTTATGTTCAGATTGTGCATGATTCTTATATGAGTAATTTATGTTCTTGCATGCTCTCCGATGTGCGTAGTTACTTTGGCCAAGTGATTGTGTGTATCTCCAAGAGAGGGTATTTATGCTAGATAGTGGGTTCATGCCCCCTTTTGTTCCTGGGCACGAGTGACAGAAACGTCTAAGGGCGAGGATGTGCTGTTGCTACTAAGGGTAAAACAGCGGTGTTAATGTCTATTTTGATATTAGTATTGCTTACTTCATGCACTTTACTTAATGCAATTGTCTGTTGCTTGCAACTTAATACCGTTGGGTGACAGGCTGGATAGCGATCCCACGGTGGACTTTTTAGACAAAGACGCAGTTGGACTCAACGGTCTTTGTTCCTTGTCGTGATGCCTCCATAAATATTATCGTGTCCTTTTTGTCATAGCTAAATTGGGTTTGTGTCATGATCTTGTCAATTGCCTAGCTGTAATTCGTTCACCCATCACATGCATATTTTATTTACTCGAGAGACTCCACTAGTGAACCCATGGCCCCCGGTCCATCTTTTTACATTGTTTTCAACCTCATTTACTTGCTTTTAATTATCATTACTCCTCTGGTCACTTTTCATATTTTATCTATTTCATCATACAATTAACCGCTTTGTGTTCTGCGAGACCGGAGAGATTGACAACCTCTCCGCCGTTGGGGGCAAAGTATTTTGGTTGAGTGTGTGCAGGTCCACGTCTGTTGAAGGTTAAGCGCCAGAGATCTTCAACATTCACCTCGTTGTTGATTTCAAAGTCCTACTGGTTCGATAAACCTCGGTCCGTTAATCGGGGGAAAACTGCTACTAGCTACAATTCTGCCTTCGCTTGGGGCACCACCCAACTTATCAATATCCACCATCAGGACCCGCCCCTACCCGTGGGGCACCCCCTCGGCCCCCTCGGACGCCTATAAAATCCCATTGAACCTAAAAATGTCGAGGAGGCCATTATTTTCTAGAGAAGTCACCCCGACGCGCCATCATCTCAAACCCTAGTTCGGGTGTTGGGGTTATGCCGAACAGTTATCCTCACAGAGAAGACTAAAAGCCAGCATACCAGGGTGGCACATAGTGGTGGTAAACCGAATCCGGCTTAACCGGGCGGCCCAGTGTGCTGAAGCACAGGAGACCCATCCGGCTAAGGGAAGGTTCCAGAAGCCGGCTTGCATTGCGGAAGACTTAGCCCACAAGGCAGGGCCCAAGCCGGATTAGAGTAGGACTCTGTACTTAGTCGGTTAGGTTTCCTCCTATAAGCCCTAGGTCCGGACGCCTTTATAAGCCGGCCTATGGGACGCCTTAGGGCATGCTCTCAACCTCAACCCACTATAACTCGGTGATTTAGCCTTATAGTGAATTATAGCAGCACGTAGGGTTTCGCCACCGTTGCGAGATCCAAAGCTGGGTAAACCCTTTGTCCCCCCATTGCCAGAATACCCCACGTCTCCAAAACCCCTCTCTCTACCTAGCTCGATGGCACCCCTACCGCGGCTAGATTCGACAATACCACGACGGTTGGCGCCCACCGTGGGGCAGGAGATCTCCGGGGTTTCGATCCGTCCAGGAGCCGCAGGCGGAGTCGGCGACACCATCGCGGTCGGCATGGTAAGCTACTTCGACGAGACAGGAGCTGGCCACGTCTTCAACGACGGCCTCCGGATGCCGGCAAAGGAGGATCCCGTCGGCTGGTCCACGGTCTCCATCGGCGGCTTCGACATCTTCGTCGGCTTCACCGCCCAGGCCTTGGACGATCTCGGCTTTACCTCGCCTTTGCCCACCGCCCACCCAGGCAACCTCGATGAGGAATCGGATCTGGACTCTGACGAGATCGCTGATCTGGATCTGGCTTTCGACGCTGACGACAAAGATTCTGAAGACGACGCAAGTTCCAACATGGCGGCGCCGGACTTCCACTTCATCGGCGTCTTAGGAGAATCCGGCTCACACGAGTCGATGACTGAGCCTGAGTCTATCCTCCCTGCTCTGCAGGCCGGGGTGGATTCAGAAGCCGGATCAGGAGACACCGCCCATATGGAGCAGGACCTCGAATCTGAAGATGAATCCGACGATTTCAGTCGGAAAGTTGCATCCTGCTTAGGACGCCCTGCCGAGGTCTTGATGGGTGACGTCTCTGATCCTAAAGACGACCCCAACACCTCGAAAGCCGCCAATGGCGAAGAAAAAACTCCACAAGCCGGAAATCTCAAGGTGGATTTCGTGCTGCCACTGGCTCCATTGAAGGGGACTGGTAGAGTGCCGGCTGAAGGAGACGATATTGATGCTACGGCCGGCGAGACAGCAGAGAAGGAGCATGAAGCAAAGATGGCGAGGTACAAGCAACTGCTAACGCCACTCCCTCCGAACGCATCGCTGGACGACATTGAGAAGCGCCGCGCCCTACTTGAGGAGCAAGCTGCCCAGATAGTAGAGCGTGAGGTTGAGCTTACAAACAAGGAGACGGAGTTCATCCGAAAGCAGAGAGAAAAGGGGGCTGACGATGTTTTCCGTCCGGCTCGTGATAAGAACCTGCATAAGAGGTTGGATTTCCGCAGCAAGTGGGAAGCCGACCATGTCGATTCAGTCTGGAGGAAGTACCACCACCGACGTGACCCGGTGACAAACCTGTGTTACTTCAATACCCCAGCCAAAAACATGGAGGCTGCCCAGGAAGTCATGTTCGACAAATCGTTGGATCGTGACGCTCGGCTTAAGTATTCGGCTTATCTACTGGAGGTTGCATAGCAGCAGCAAAACGATTCGCAAGTCAAATCAGGACGGCTTGTTGACGATTCTTGCCTTTGCAAATCAACTACCAACAAGCCAATGGCTGCTGCCCCTGCCGACCCAGACGATGACCCAGCCGGCTAGCTCAAGCAGCCACAACAAAGGCGACAAGGACCCGAAGGACAAGCAGCCTAAGGGCGCGAAGTCCCGGATAGGCTCTTCACGCCATCGTGAAGCTGGTCGGGAAAGACATCGGAGCTGGGAGCGAAAGGAGGACCTTTGCAAGGAAAAGGCGGCACCATCCCGTCAGGAGCGACGACGTGAAGGGGAAAATCAACCCCGAAGGGAGGATAACAGAGGTCATATGCCACCTCCACCGCCGCCTCCACCGCGCAAAGAGGGAGATAACCCTTCTAAGTACATACCCCCTCCACGATGGCAAAGGACTCCAAGCCCTCCACGTAACGTGAGTCGGGCGAGCCAAAGCCGTCACAGGGAAGAACCAAGACAGGAAAAGTCGGTTGGAAAACCGCCATCAGCCAATGATGTTTGAAGCCTAATCGAGGAGAGGAAGTCGGCCAGAGACGCCCAATACCTCGGCCCCAAGTGTTTTGGCAGAACAATCAGAGAGCAAATTCTACCTCCCACTTTGTCGAACGTAACAAAGATGGTTGAGAAGTACAGTGGTACGGCTAATCCTGAGACCTGGCTCTCAGATTATGTCAGTGCCTGCGATATATATCAAGGCAGCGCCGACTCTGCAGTGCGATTTTTTCCCCTGATGTTAACCGGGACGGCACGCATGTGGATTGAAGGTTTGCCGGAAAGGACAGTTCATACCTGGAGTGACATGAAGCGTGTCTTTATTCAACACTTCCAGGGCACATATAAGCGCCCAAAGTCGATTTTCGACTTACAGCGGTGCGTGCAGCAAAAGAACGAGTCTAGCCGTGAGTTCGTCTCACGATGGAGTGAAATCAAGAATGCTTGCGAGGGCGTCTCAGAAACTCAGGCGATCCATGCTTTCAAGCAATCTCTGAGGAAGGGGACGACGTTTCGCTTCATGATTTACAGCGACGAGTCGGAGACTTTGGGGGGCTTACTCGCTTGTGCAAACAAGTATGCCGCCGCTGATGATGACAACATGGAGGATGCCGAAAACCGCCGAAGCGAGTCCGGAAAAAAGAAGATTGAAGACCAAGCCGGCCCTTCTCACGAAGTCGCTACCGCCTTTGGAAAGGGTGGCTCAAGCAATGGCAAGTGGCAGGGCAAGAAGCCGGCAAATAACCAATCATCCCGGCCGCCAGCGGTGAAGTATGACGACATCAAGCACAACCCCTGTGTCCATCATCTGAGGCCAGATGGAACAAGTTCCCACACACTCCAGCAATGTCACATCAATCGGGACATCGCCAAGGACCCCAAAGCCGGCAAGTCAAGGAACAAGCGCAAGTCCAGGAAGGACGACAAAGAGAAGGAGGAAGCTGCTTCAGAGTCGGATGACGCTGCCTCCAAAGAAAAAGGCAACAAATTCCCTAAGCATGCCGAAAGTCTCATCGTCAACTTGGCAACAGATTCTTCACGCAAAGAAAAGGCGGCTTGGCGAGAACTCAACGCTAAGGTGCCCGCAGTTCCTCAATATCTGGATTGGTCCGACACACCCATCACATGGGATCGCAACGATCATCCGGATAGAGTTCCTGCAAAGCGCACCTACGCTTTAGTCGTCAGCCCAATAGTCGACAAATACAAGTTGACAAAGGTGCTTATGGATGGCGGCAGCAGTATCAACATATTTTATGCCGCAACATTGAAGAGGATGCGTCTTTCCGAGTCACAACTCACGCACAGTACTGTGAAGTTTCATGGGATTTTGCCGGGACGGCAAGCCTCTTCGATGGGGCAAATTACCCTGAAGGTCACCTTTGGTGAAGCTGATAATTTTCGGACTGAGGACGTCTCTTTTGAGGTGGTTCCCTTCAGAAGTGCATATCATGCAATCTTTGGACGTCCGACTTTTGCCAAATTTATGGCTCGGCCCTGCTACATCTATAGCAAGTTGAAAATGCCGGGACCCAATGGGATCATCACAGTCAAAGGAGACTGCAAGAAAGCCAAGGAGTGCGAGGCCTCTAATGCCGTCCATGCTGAACAAGAAATCTGCAGGGAATAGTTGGAGGATCTCAAGAAAACAATTGGTCCCGATGAGATGCCGGCAACAGAGAAGCCGTCCTCCAAGGTTGACTCAAGTTTCAAGCCAAAGGATGACACCAAGAAGATCAAGCTCTCAAAGGACGATTCGACAAAGGAGGTCACCATCGGTACCGGCCTCGACGACAAATAGGAAGGCGAGCTCGTTAAGTTTCTCCATGAGAATCGGGATATTTTTGCTTGGTCACCGTTTGACATGCCAGGTGTCCCGAGGAAACTTGCCGAGCACTCCCTAAAAGTAAAAAAGGACGCAAAGCCGGTCAAGCAAGGCCTCCGCTGGCTCGGAACTGAGAAGCGCAAGGCGGTCGGAAAGGAGATCCTAAGACTCACTGCCGCCAAATTCATCCGTGAAGTTGTCCACACTGATTGGTTGGCAAATCCCGTGCTAGTCCCAAAGAAGAACACCTCTGAGCTACGTATGTGCATTGATTTCACAGGCTTAAACAAAGCCTGTCCTAAAGATCCGTTCGCCTTACCGCGTATCGATCAGGTCATTGATTCAACTGCTGGCTCAGAGATGCTATGTTTTCTGGACGCTTATTCAGGTTACCATCAGATTAAGATGAAGGAGTCAGATCAAATCAAGACGTCCTTCACCACGCCATATGGCAATTACTGCTATGTCACAATGCCTTTCGGCTTAAAGAACGCTGGTGCCACTTACCAAAGGTGTATGCAGCGGTGTTTGGACAAGCAGATTGGCCGCAATGTTCACGTCTACGTCGACGACATAGCGGTCATGTCGAAGAAGCGCGGCGATCTTATCGCCGATCTGTCGGAAACCTTTGCAAATCTAAGGGAGTACCAGATGAAGCTTAATCCGGCAAAATGCGTCTTTGGAGTACCCGCAGGCAAGCTTCTGGGCTTCATCATTTCCCAAAGAGGAATTGAAGTTAACCCGGAAAAGATAAAGGCGATCCAGAACATCGAAAGGCCATCTTGTCTAAAGGACATTCAACGGCTTACGGGTTCCATCGCGGCTGTAATCCGATTCGTTAGCCGGCTTGGGGACAAAACATTGCCATTATACAAGCTCCTCAAAAAGTCGGACAGTTTTGTTTGGACAGAGGAAGCAGCGGCAGCTTTGGGTCAGCTGAAGTATACGTTAACGCATGCTCCAATCTTAGCAGCTCCAAGGGAAAAAGAGCCGCTACTCCTCTACGTGTCAGCCACAAATTTTGTTATAAGTGCCGTCATTGTAGTGGAATGCCTGGAGGAAGGGAAGCAGTTGTCGGATCAGTGCCCCGTCTATTTCATTAGCGAGGTGTTCTCAGATTCAAAGCAATGCTACCCTCACTACCAAAAGTTAGATTATGGTGTATTCTTTGCCGCCAGAAAATTACGGCATTACTTTCAAGATCACACAATCACGGTGGTCAGCAAGGCTCCACTAAGAGAGATCATCAATAATGCCGACGCAACGGGTCGAGTCGCCAAATGGGGCATCGAGTTAGCAGCTTTCGACATCCAGTACAAGCCGAGGACCGCCATCAAGTCTCAGGTTCTAGCCGACTTTGTTGCAGATTGGACAGAGGCGATGGAAAGCACACCTTTGCCGGATTCTCAGTACTGGATAATGCACTTCGACGGCTCAAAGATGAAGGAAGGCTCGGGGGCTGGAGTGGTACTAAAATCGCCTAAGGGTGATAAGCTCAGTTATGTCCTCCGAATCCACTTCAATGCCACCAACAATGTAGCAGAGTATGAGGCTCTCCTCCACGGCCTTCATATGGCTAAGGAGCTGGGAGTAAAGCGCATTCTCTGTTATGGCGACTCGGATCTAGTTGCACAGCAACTTGATGGATGCTGGGACACAAAGAGTCCCACAATGGCGGAATACAGGAGAACAGTCGATGAATTCGGCCGATGTTTTGCCGGCTTAGAGGTTCGACATATCTCCCGAGATGACAATGAAGCTGCTGATGCCTTGGCCAGAATAGGCTCCAAGAAAAAGGCAGTGCCGCCAGACGTATTTCTCCATCATCTACACAAGCCGTCCATCAAAGGTGGCGACGAAGATTATCCCTTGTCGGCAGAATCAGTTCAAGTGTGCTTGGTAACACCAGATTGGACCACGCCCTACATTGACTTCCTGATTAATAAGAAGCTGCCCAAGGACGACAAGGTGTTGAGCCGTCAAATTGAGCGCCGATCAAAGGCGTACACAATTATTGACGGACAACTCTACAAGAGGAGCACATCCGGCATCTTCCAAAGATGCGTTTCCCCAGAGGAAGGACGGCAAATCTTGGAAGAAATCCACTCCGGCGAATGTGGGCATCACGTGGCGGCAAAGGCGTTAGTCGCCAAGGCGTTTCGGCATGGATTCTTCTGGCTGACGGCTAAGGAGGATGCTATCAACATCGTCAAGACTTGTGAAGGGTGTCAGCGCTACGCAAAGCAGGTTCACTTGCCGGCTCAGGAGCTCCGAACGATCCCTATCGCTTGGTCGTTTGCGGTCTGGGGGCTCGACATGGTGGGACCTTTCAAGACGGCAAGAGGAGGCTTAACTCACCTGCTGGTGGCGGTCGACAAATTCACGAAGTGGGTGGAGGCAAAGCCCATCAAGAAACTCGACGGAGCTACAGCTACAAAGTTCATCGTCGAGATTACAACTCGATTCGGCATACCGCATAGCATTATCACTGACAATGGCACAAACTTTGCTGTTGGCGAGCTATCGAAGTTCTGCAGCCGATCAAAGATCTGACTCGACGTGGCATCGGTGGCACACCCGCAATCCAATGGACAGGTAGAGCGCACTAACGGCATATTCTGCAAGGTATTAAGCCGAGCTATGAAACTCCTTTGCATCGAGCAGCCGGTGCTTGGGTTGAGGAATTGCCGGCGGTCTTATGGAGTATTTGTACAACCACAAATAGATCAACCGGCTTCACCCCTTTCTTCCTTGTCTATGGTGCAGAAGCGGTGCTCCCATCCGACATGATCCACGATTCGCCTCGAGTCGCAGCCTACGTCGAGAAAGACGCAGAAGAAGCATGTCAAGACGGCTTAGATATCCTCGAAGAAGAAAGAGAGTTAGCTCTCCAAAGATCCGCCATCTATCAACAAGATCTACGTCGCTATCAGAGCCGCAGAGTGCGGAATCGATCTTTTCGAGAAGGCGACTTAGTGCTTCGGCTTGTGCAAAGCCGGCAGCACAAATTATCCCCGCCATGGGAAGGAACTTTCGTTATCAGCAAAGTTCTGAAAAACGGGTCATATTATCTCCTCGACTTAAGGGATTCAAAGAAAGATCCCAGGAAGAAAGGTCGCAAGAGGAAAAGGCATGTAGATGACGACTTAGATGAGACGAAACGTCCATGGAATATCGCTCATCTACGTCCTTTTTACACTTAGCAAATTCTATTGTAACCATGTCAATGTGATCATGAAATAAAAATTGGTTTCTCTCATGTCGAATTCGAGAATCTGTACCATCCTTTATTTCCCTATGATCTTATTGTTATTATCTGTTTACCCAAAATTGCCTGTGTTGCTCTCGTTGGTAAACTCTTTCATGATTGAATCCGCCTAAGGTGCTCAAAATCACGTTTTGCCAAATTAATGTTTGTCTGCTAGCTTTTTGCGCCGGGTTGCTTCAAAGCGTTTCGGCATTGAAAGGCGGCACTTGTTCTGAGTCTAAACAGATTGGTCATTGCGTACCCTGTTGCTCAGCGAGTTAGCTTCGCCATAGGTTTGTCGGCGCTTAAAGGCTAAGGTGTCAAGGCCAGAATAAACTGAGGCATAAAAATTGCAAATTTGCAAAATATAAAGCTGACTAGCATACAGAAAAAGGCTTAATTATTTCTAGACATATACATTGTTTGGACGGCTTTACATATTTCCTATTACATTTTCAGGATGGCCGGCTCAGCGAGCAAATTCGGCTCATGACAATTTCTCCGCCGCCTCATTGTCATCATCTGATTGAACAGGAGTTGGTGGACACAGCATTAACTCGGATCACTATGACGGCTAGTTTTAATAACTTAATCCGGCATAGTGCTCGGGGGCCACTGGGTAAGGTATTTTACCTGGTAGTGCTCGCGGAGAAGCGTCATGCCGGCCTCAAAGCTATCAGCAAAGTAGTTCTGCTGATCTTCAAGGATCTCTATGACATCAAAGGTGTCATAGGCCTTGGTGTGATCCGGCTCGTCGTCCCGGATGGTTGTTCCCTTCTTCCGGGGAAGCCGAGGTGCCTTCATGAACCGGCTCATGAATTCTGGCTTGATGCGCCCCTCCTCGTCGAAGGCTTCGGCTTTGATTGGGGGAAAGGTTGGGGCATCATTAGCCGGAGCTTCAGCCCTTGGAGAGGAGGTTTCAGTCACCTTCCCCGTCATCTCCGTCCATTGTGTGGGGGGAATAACCCCGGCTCTCCCAACAGGCGGAGCCGTCACCATGGTGCGTGTGTTCTCCTCTGTTGGGTTCGGCTCTGGAACTGAAGGAGTTGGTGGAGGGATGGCAGGAGAGGCTTTCTTCCTTGTGGCGACCGTCTTTATTTTCAACGGAGCGCCCTTCTTTATCCTGCAAAGGTAAAAGATGAAATTTAGCAAATCCGGCATTGCTGCAAGGGAAGGAGGAGATGTTGTCAGTCGACTTACTTTTTGCTGGGGATATTGAGCCCAGCGAGTGCATCATCATCCTCTGATGACTTAGCGCTGCTCGTGGTCGACTGGCCCTTCCTCTTCCGGCTTTCTGCGGTAGCCGAGGAAAAGGAGATGGGCCGCGTGGGCGCCTTGCTGGACGACGGCTTCCCAGCAGGGCGGACGTCGGTGATTCCAGGAATCTGACATATTACATGTTAGTCCGACAAAAGCAAACCCGAATCTCTCAAAGAATTGAACTTTGGTTAGTCAAAGTACCTTTGGGGGAGGGTTGGTCGCCGTAAACATCGGCAATGATTCTTCATATTGCCGGCCTTCTCCAGGCCGGGCTTTGATGAGTTTGTTGAAGCGAGCCTCAAACAGGCTCTTCTCCAGGTCTTTCTCGTTGATCCGCATGGGATCAGAGTTATCCGTGAACTCGCATAGAAGCTGAGCACGATGTTGGAGGGGCTGGATCCGTCTCTTCATCTAGCAAATGATGGTGTCCTCCCCAGTCAAGGGCGGAGTGCCGGACGTCAATTGCGCAATCCGAGCTTGAATGGCAGCGTGTTCTGCCGGCATTCCACTGGACGGCTTCTTCTTCCAAGAGGGTAGCGGCGTGCCGGCTTCATCTGTAAAAGGGGCAAGCCCCTGCAGTCGGTTTGGCGATGCCACGTCCTTGCAGTAGAAGAAGGTGGACGCCCATCCCTTTGCCGAATCAACAATTGGCACTTGAGGGTACCAGTCGATGTCTCGGCGGCAGTTGAAGCTGATTGTGCCGGCCACCAGCAGCTCCTTGTTGATAGTTTGCCTCTTAACTAAGAAGCATCGTTCGAAGAAGTCTAACCTAGGTTTTATGCCTAAATAGCCTTCGAACAATGCTACGAAGCCGGAGATGTACAGCAAACTGTTCGGGGTAATGTTGTGAAGCTGGAGGCCGTAATGGTCCAGGAGATCTGCCAGAAAAGCCGAAGGCGGCAAGGAAAATCCCCTAATGACGTGGGAAGAGAGAAGTACCCGTTCGTCATTGATGGGAGTGGGACAAGGATCGCCTAAGGCGGATCGCCAAGTCGGCGCCGACTCTGAGGGTGAAAGGATGGCTCCGTCAGCCTCCATTCCCTTCAGCTCAATCTCGTCGACCACCGAACAACCCCAATTGTGAGTCGGGTTGTTGGCTGCGCTCTTGTTGCTGCCGGCTTCTTCCTCTTCTTCCTCCTCCTCGCCAACGCTTACGTCTTCAATGGCGGCTTCGGCAGTTGTGGCCTCAGGAGCCATCGTGGCAGCAGCTTCGGCTGCGGCTTTTGCCAGAGCCACTGTATCGCGGCCCGAAGCGGCGGAGGGACTCACCGGAGTTGGTGAGGATGCAGGAGCAGCGGCGGATGGCTCGGTGACGGTGGCGGTGGCCGTGGATGTAGCTCCTCCCATCGGCGGAGTCAGACCAACCGCGGCTGCGTTGATCACTGGAGAGCTTGGAGTGCTTGAAGCCATGAAGATCGAATAAGAGATGGAGGAGTTGGAGCTTGGGAGAGGAGATGAGATCTGGAGGAGATTTGGAGCTAGGGCTGCGAATGGCGTGGGGATCGCATTGGAGACGATGCGGTTGCCATTTATAGCGCTGCGCCAAGATGTGTGCAACGGTCAGCAGCCGGGTTTCTCGCCACGTGTCACGGGATCGAGCCGTTGGAGATGTTTCCTTCCCTCCGATGCCTCGGTTCAAGCGCGGGAAAAACGGAAACTAGACCCTGCATTCAAAAGATGCTCCTCCACTCACACTGCCGGGTCTGACATAACTGTCAAATCGGCGGGCGCGTGTCGTTACACGCTCAAGTGCTTTTCGGCATACAAAGCCGGCACAGTTAAAATCGACAAAGCTGTTCGACATGATTTCAGGTTTCTGGGAATGCTCCAAGACTGAAGACGGATGATGAATTTCCCGGACAACATATTGCCGGAAGATTGAAGCCAGCCGCTGAAGTACTTGAAGCTTTCCGGGGGCTACTGTTGGGGTTATGCCGAACAGGTTTCCTCACAAAGAAGACTAAAAGCCAGCATACCAGGGTGGCCCATAGTGGTGGTAAGCCGAATCCGGCTTAACCGGGCGGCCCAGTGTGCTGAAGCGCAGGAGGCCCATCCGGCTAAGGGAAGGTTCCAGAAGCCGGCCTGCATTGCGGAAGACTTAGCCCACAAGGCAGGGCCCAAGCCGGATTAGAGTAGGACTCTATACTTAGTCAGTTAGGTTTCCTCCTGTAAGCCCTACGTCCGGACGCCTTTATAAGCCGGCCTATGGGACGCCTTAGGGCACGCTCTCAACCTCAACCCACTATAACTCGGCGATTTAGCCTTATAGTGAATTATAGCAGCACGTAGGGTTTTGCCACCGTTGCGAGATCCGAAGCTAGGTAAACCCTTTGTCTCCCCATTGCCGGAATACCCCACGTCTCCAAAACCCCTCTCTCTACCTAGCTCGATGGCACCCCTGCCGCGGCTAGATTCGACAATACCACGACATCGGGGGTGATTCTGAAGCAGATCCCGGCACTCTGTCGGAGGGGAGATCGATCCCGGATAGCTCTTCATCACCATGCCTTCCTCCGGGATGATTTGTGAGTAGTCCCACCTTGGACCTTGGGTCCATGGCAGTAGCTAGATGGTAGTCTCTCTCTCTTGTGCTTCATATCTTATGATCTTGTGAGCTACCTAACATGATCAAGATCGATTATTGTAATGCTATGTGATGTGTTTGCTGGGATCCGATGGATTATAAAGTTATGATCAGATTGTGCATGATTCTTATATGTTGATTTATGTTCTTGCATGCTCTCCGATGTGCGTAGTTACTTTGGCCAAGTGATTGTGTGTATCTCTAAGAGAGGGTATTTATGCTAGATAGTGGGTTCATGCCCCCTTTTGTTCCTGGGCACGAGTGACAGAAACGTCTAAGGGCGAGGGTGTGCTGTTGCTACTAAGGGTAAAACAGCGGTGTTAATGTCACTTTTGTTATTAGTATTGCTTACTTCATGCGCTTTACTTAATGCAAATGTCTGTTGCTTGCAACTTAATACCGATGGGTGACAGGCTGGATAGCGATCCCACGGTGGACTTTTTAGACAAAGATGCAGTTGGACTCAACGGTATTTGTTCATTGTCGTGATGCCTACTTAAATATTATCATGTTCTCTTTGTCATAGCTAGATTAAGTTTGTTTTATTATCTTGTCAATTGCTCAGCTGTAATTTGTTTACCCATCATATGATTGTTCTATTTACTTGAGAGACTCCACTAGTGAACCCATGCCCCCAGTCCATCTTTTTACATTGATTGCAACCTTTATTCATCACTTTTCATCATCATTACTCCACTGGTCCATTTTCATATTTCATCTATTTCACTATACAATTAGCCGCTTTGTTTTCTACGAGACCGGAAAGATTGACAACATTTCCGTTGTTGGGGGCAAAGTATTTTGGTTGAGTGTGTGCAGGTCCATGTCTGTTGAAGATTAAGCGCCAGAGATCTTCATCATTCACTTTGTTGTTGATTTCAAGGTCCTACTGGTTCGATAAACCTCGGTTTGTTATCGAGGGAAAACTGCTGCTTGCTACATCTCCGCCTTCGCTTGGGGCACCACCCAACTCTTCATCAGTAGCAATCAAGCTCTTTTCTGGCGCCGTTGCCGGGGATCGAAGAAACATTCAGTCCCGTCAACTACGCCATAATCCTTTTTGGCGCCATTGCCGGTGATCTTGGAGCTACAGCAAGGGGAGTATCATACTCTCAATCATTTTACTTTGTTTTTGTCTTGCTTGTTTTATTTCTCGTTAGCTTATTTTTCTTGTTGCAAAATTTTAAATCCCCAAAAAAATTAGTGTAGTCTTTATTCCTGTCTTGTTATTTTGCTTTATCGTAATGTCTAGCTTTACCACTCTTGATATGACTCTCTTGGCCGAATTCTTCACCTTCAAACAAAAGGGTGGAGAAAGTTTAAAAAATGCTTGGGATAGAATTTTAGAATTACATCAAAAGATCCAACCAATGCTTGCTATGTGTGGTTTACTGAGATGCTTTTACTATGGACTATCCGATGCATGTAAGCATGCCTTGGATGTTATTACTGGAGGAGACTTTCTTGAAATTGATGAATTGGAATCTCTTAGAATTATAAATGGTTTGGTTGTTTTTCCCATGAATGAGAAAACTGATGGAATACTTGACAAATTGGATGAGATAGAAAATATTTTGTGTGATCTAAATTTAAATGGAATAGAGGAGAGTTCTAAAAATTATCAAATTCTTGAAATAGATGGAGATTGGGAACCTTATATTACTATTGAAATAAATGATAGAAGGTTCCTTGCTTATTGTGATAGTGGTTCTATGATGTCAACTATGCCTAGAATGGTTTTCGATACTATGAATTTTGGAGATTTATTTGATTATCCTCTTTGTCATTCTCATTCTGATGGTAGCTCTTCAAAAATCTATAAAAGAGTTAATGAAGTCCTTGTCACTTTGGTTGATTTCTTGGTTTTGGAGTCAAAAGCTCAAGCTAATATTGTTCTTGGAAAATCTTTTCTTCATTTCGTGGGAGCTTTTATTGATGTTAAAAAGGGCTGCATACGCTTTCATTTTCCTATTAAGGACAGGTTTTCCTTTCCTCCAAAAAGAAAGAAGTTCTTATTGAAGGAAAAGTTGCAATGGATTTTGAAAAAACTTGATATTTGGCATTGCGCCTAGCTAAAAGGCGTTAAAGAAAAGCGCTTGTTGGGAGGCAAACCATCATTTACTTTCAGTTTGCTTTTTTACTTTTCTTGAGTCTTGAAGTTGTTGCCTCTGTAGCAACTTCATTGTATCTTTTTCTTTTGGTTTTTTGTGCCAAGTTTAGCCTCTAATGCATTGAAAGTGCGAGGTGTTGTTTTGTTGTCCAGAACCAGATTTCTGTCCTTCACTGTTCGAAAATCCAATAAATCTCTGAATTTTATCTTTTTCTGAAATTTTTAGACAGCAACCCTGATACTTTTATCTATCTTTCGTTAGTTTTTGGGTTTTCTGATTTGAGCTACAGAAGTGCCTCGAAAAATTCGATCTTTACACACTGTTCAGATTTTGATAGATTCTACTTTTATTTTGTATTCGTCTCTTTACTATCATCAAATGTGATACTCTAGGGGTGGAGTGCCACATTGAGGCTTAGTGAACAGTAGCTAATGCCTAATAAAGTTGTTTGCAATTTGTCTTGAGTTGAACACATGTGCATTTTTAATTTATGAGCACTAACCCTCTAATCAGTTTATGAGAAGTTTTGTGTGAAGGGAGTTTTTAAGTTCCAAAGGAGAGGATAATGAAGAAATTGAAGATGGATAAGAGCTCAAGCTTGGGGATGCCCCCATGGCACCCCCTCTGAATATCAAGAACCATCAAGCGTCAAAGCTTGGGGATGCCCAAGGCATCCCCTCTTCTTCATCGACTATCATGAGGTCGTCTTTGTTGAACTAAGTTTTTATCACTTTACATATTATGTGCTATGCTTGGAGCATCTTTTTACTTTCAGTTTTGTTTGTTTGTTTGCTAGTCATATGCTTGTTGGATCCTTGCTTTGTTTGTGTGGGAGAGAGACACGCTCCGCTTTTTCGTTTGAATACTCCTGTGCTTCGCTTATATTTTGTTGAGTATTCTTAGCTACTGTTTGTTTGCTAGTAAGCTCTCGCTTTTAGCTTTTATCTTATTTAGAGCTGCTAGTAGTTGTTGTTAAACTCTCTTGTTCTTCACTTATATTTGTTGGAGAGTTGTTATTGATAAATTCCTTGAATTGTCAAAGTGGCAAAATGCTATTCATGTGATATTGGAATGAAACGAAAGCCTGCATAGTATTGTAGATCATTGTGTGGATACTTGATACTTCTCATTTTTTTGAGATATTAAGATGAATGCTTAAACTTGCTGGTTATTTGAGTGGAATTGATTAGTAAAGAAATACTGTTAAAAGCTTGAAACTGTGTGGTGTTTCGTAGCTGTTAATTCTTTAAGCTAATCTTTCCATCAAAAGGGAGACGGTGTGGAGCTTTTATGGTTATGATTGACTAATGTCTTATGTTACTCTGTTACCGGTTAATGTTAGATGTTTGCTTCAAATACCTTCTTTACTAAGCCCAAAAATTCGTACTGAGTGTATGGTTCACTCGTGCATCCAAATCCCAAAGCCAAACTATCTTGCCAGCTGAGTCCACCATATCTACCTATGCATGGTATTTCTTGCCATTCCAAGTAAATTTGTCATGTGCTATCTTTAAAAATTCAAAATACTCCTTTTTGTGCCTCTGTTTTTAAACTCATGAGGGAGCAGTGGAGAGCTAGATATAACTCGTGACGAGCAAGGTCATTTTCCCCCTTTCACCCGGTGTCGATGGATTACGTCTTCACTTGAATCAACCCGAGAGCAGCTTAAGCAAAAATATAAATATAACTCACCATTCTCCTCCGCGCAATGAAAATCTGAGAAATCAGCTCTAAACATTGGACAGTGGTGAAACCAAGGAGAAAGTGGCGCATACTAGCTCCTCTAAAAACCAGCTGCTCTCACAAGTCTAAAAGCCTTGCTTGTTATGGGAGACTAGATAGCTTCTCTGTTGTGAAGTCGTTGACGAATGCATGCATGTCTCAAAATTGTTTTACTTATGTTTCATAAGAATAAAAAGCTCTAGCACATGACTAATCCCTGCTTCCCTCTGCGAAGGGCCTTTCTTTTACTTTTAATGTTGAGTCAGGTTTCCTCTTCTTTCTATATCCACCAAAGCAAACATCTAGCATTGACCCTGGGTATCATTGATCATATTGCATCGTCAGAATAACATGAATCTTTATATTGTCTTTACCATTGGAAGTTGAATCTTTTTCCTAAAACTTACATCTTCTTTGTTTTGATTCTCAAACACTTTTGTTATGGAACTATTACCTTTGAGAATTAATCAAATATGTGAATCACATTGCTTTCAACTTGGTTATTTATTGCTTTCTTGCTATCAACTATAGACAATTGTTTTGTATCACTTCATTCATATCCTATGCTTTACATTACTATCTTGATCACGATTGTGTTGGTTGCATGTCTCATCAAAAATTATTTTGTCATCACTTACCTACTCGAGGACGAGTAGGAGTTAAGCTTGGGGATGCTGATACGTGTCAAAGGTATCTATAATTTTTGATTGATCCATGCTAGTTTTGTGATGTTGTCACATGTTTTTATTATCATATTAATCATTTTTATGCATTTTGTTGGACTAACCTATTGACAAGATGCCTAGTGCCAGTTCCCTGTTTTTGCTGTTTTTGTATTTCAGAAAAGTTACTTCTGGAAATATTCTCGGAACTGGACGAAAATCTACGGGGAATTTTTACTCGACGGAAGGCACCAGGACACCAAAGGGGAGCCTGGGGGGCCACCCACAAGCCAGGGACAGCCCCCTGCCACGGCCCCAGGGCCACCCGCGGGTGGGACCCGCCCCTGCTCGTGGGGCACCCCCTCGGCCCCCTCCGACGCCTATAAAATCCCATTAAACCTAAAAACGTCGAGGAGGCCATTATTTTCCAGAGAAGTCACCCTGACGCGCCGTCATCTCAAACCCTAGTTCGGGGGTGATTCTGAAGCAGATCCCGGCACTCTGCCGGAGGGGAGATCGATCCCGGAGGGCTCTTCATCGCCATGCCTTCCTCCGGGATGATTTGTGAGTAGTCCCACCTTGGACAATGGGTCCATGGCAGTAGCTAGATGGTAGTCTCTCTCTCTTATGCTTCATGTCTTATGATCTTGTGAGCTGCCTAACATGATCAAGATCGATTATTGTAATGCTATGTGATGTGTTTGCTGGGATCCAATGGATTATAAAGTTATGATCAGATTGTGCATGATTCTTATATGTTGATTTATGTTCTTGCATGCTCTCCGATGTGCGTAGTTACTTTGGCCAAGTGATTGTGTGTATCTCCAAGAGAGGGTATTTATGCTAGATAGTGGGTTCATGCCCCCTTTTGTTCCTGGGCACGAGTGACAGAAACGTCTAAGGACGAGGGTGTGTTGTTGCTACTAAGGGTAAAACAACGGTGTTAATGTCTCTTTTGATATTAGTATTGCTTACTTCATGCGCTTTACTTAATGCAAATGTCTGTTGCTTGCAACTTAATACCGATGGGTGACAGGCTGGATAGCGATCCCACGATGGACTTTTTAGACAAAGATGCAGTTGGACTCAACGGTCTTTGTTCATTGTCGTGATGCCTACTTAAATATTATCATGTTCTCTTTGTCATAGCTAGATTAAGTTTGTGTTATAATCTTGTCAATTGCCCAGCTGTAATTTGTTTACCCATCATATGATTGTTCTATTTACTTGAGAGACTCCACTAGTGAACCCATGCCCCCGGTCCATCTTTTTACATTGATTGCAACCTTTATTCATCACTTTTCATCATCATTACTCCACTGGTCCATTTTCATATTTCATCTATTTCACTATACAATTAACCGCTTTGTTTTCTGCGAGACCGGAAAGATTGACAACCTTTCCGCCGTTGGGGGCAAAGTATTTTGGTTGAGTGTGTGCAGGTCCACGTCTGTTGAAGATTAAGCGCCAGAGATCTTCATCATTCACTTTGTTGTTGATTTCAAGGTCCTACTGGTTCGATAAACCTCGGTTCATTATCGAGGGAAAACTGCTGCTTGCTACATCTCCGCCTTCGCTTGGGGCACCACCCAACTCTTCATCAGTAGCAATCAGTGGTCTTTTGTTCAAACCGCTCCATGTACTCTTCATGGCTTGCAGAAATATTTGGGCATTCTTCTAAAGGTTCATCTAACACGTAGAGCTCAGCATTGGTGTGAAGGACTTCCCTCAGACGCATGTACCACTCAGCAAAGTTTGACCCATCCAGACGCAGCTCCTCAGCAAGGAACATACTACTATAGTCGGCCATGATCTACAAGGATTTTGCAAAGACATTCTCTCAGGACACTTGTTTATGATAGTTTTCGTTCATATTAATCAAAATTACTACATGAACTCCCACTAAACTTAACATCTCTCTGGTTGTTTAGTGACACAAGATCCAAATCCACTACACCACAACCGATCATCACGTGAGATGATGTAGCTTCAACGGTGAACAACTCAGTGTTGATCATATCATTTATATGACTTGTGCTTAACCTTTCGGTTCTGTGTTCCCGAGGCCATGTCTGTACATGCTAGGCTCGTCAAGATTTACCGTAGTATTTTGATACGTCTCAAACGTATCTATAATTTTTGAGTGATCCATGCTAGTTTTGTGATGTTGTCATATGTTTTTAATATCATATTACATCATTTTTATGCATTTTGTCGGACTAACCTATTGACAAGATGCCCAGTGCCAGTTCCCTGTTTTTGTGCTGAAATTGTTGCAGAAAGTTACTTCTGGAAATATTCTCGGAATTGGACGAAAATTTACAACGATTTTTTATTGGACAAATAAGGACCGGAGCCAGAAGGGCAAGTCCAGTTGAGGCCCAGAAGGGCCCCCGCGAGTACCAGCCGCGGCCCAGGGGGAGGTCGCAGCCGCAGGTCGCCCCTGCCCCTCGGGAACCCCCTCGGTCGCCTTCGATGCCTATGAAATCATCCCCGATGCAAAAACCCTACCCCCCGAAGGATTTTACCAAATACACAACAGAGCTCCGCCGCCATCGCCGACAAGTTTCGGGGGTTCAGAAGGTCCTGTTCCGGCACCCTGCCGGGACGGGGATCGACCGCCGGGGCCATCTCCATCAACACCGCTGCTTCCCGCGATGAGGAGGGAGTAGTCCCTCACCGGGGCTGAGGCTTATACAAGTAGCTATGTGGTTATCTCTCTCTTCCATGATGTGATCTTCGTTGTGATCATGAGCTTTGTTACTGTAGTTGAATACATGATGTTTTCCTATGTGTAATGGATATGATGTTGCTCAAGTGGTGTTATTTAGTACAATTTCCGGAGCCACCGTTGTGATCATGGTACCTCGGTGACAGGATGGGTGTCGTGTGTGACTCTATGGATAATAGATTGGAAGGATCTTCATTATGAGTTTGTTCTTTATTTGTTGGATTGAATAGATCATGAGGTTTCTTGATGCTTGTGTTATTGAAGAAAGAGACTATTCAAGAAATAGGTTGTGGTGTTTGTTAGTACTATCTTTGGATGCGGATAGTGACAGCATGAAGTGTCCATAGATGTGGAATACGAACTTTAAGGTGTGCTTTTCGTAGCCCTACGCAATTCTCATCCTATTTGATCCACAAAAGAATTATCTCCGAGTAACGTCTACCATGCATGTATTTTTGTGGGAACTATCATGTGTTTAATTATGCTAATGATGTTGAGAGTAGTCACTAGTGAAAGTATGAAGCCTAAGCCTTGTTTCCAAGCATTCATACACCGTTTTTAGTCATTTTGTCACTGGTTTGCTTGCACCTATACAACTGACAATTGTTTTACCATCCATATTACCCATATTTTAATATCTCTTCGCCGAACTAGTGCACCTATACAACTGACAATTGTATTAGGTGTGTTGGGGACACAAGAGACTTCTTGTATCTTAATTGTAGGGTTGCTTGAGAGGGATATCTTTGACCTCTACCTCCCGTGGATTCGATAAACCTTGGGTTACTCACTTAAGGGAAAATTGCCGCTGTCCTACAAACCTCTGCGCTTGGAGGCCCAACAAGTCTACAAGATTAGAAGCGTGTAGTAGACATCAAGCTCTTTTCTGGCGCCGTTGCCGGGGAGGTAAGGTAAGCGGCACTCACACTCCGGCAACGAAGCTCTTTTCTGGCGCCGTTGCCGGGGAGGTGAGCGCTTGAAGGTATCTTCTTTAGATCTTGCAATTAAATCTTTTCGTTTCTTGTTTTTATTTCACTAGTTAGGCTTAATGGAAAACAACAACAAAATGAGAGATCTTTATAAACTCTATCTTGAAATTGGTCATGATGCTTTTGAAGAGAAAATTAAAAAACCTATGGAACTTTATTTGCATAACAATCATGCTAGTAGCAATGTTATTAGCATGAATTCTTTGGACACCATTATTGCTAATGCTACGGAAAATTCTAAGCTTGGGGATGCCGGTTTTGATGAATATGATCTGTTTAGTCCCCCAAGCTTTGAGGAGGAAATTTGCTTTGATGATACTATGCCTCCTATATATGATGATTATAATGATGAATGTGATATTTTCAGTCCACCTACTATTGAGGAAAAAGTTTATTATGATTATGATATGCCTCCTATTTATGATGATTACAATGATGGTTATGATAGTTTTACTCCCACTATTACTAATGAGAAGGATTTTGCTTATGTGGAGAGTAATAATAATACTTTTATGCATGTGAATCATGAGAAAAATGCTTTATGTGATGGCTATGTTATTGAGTTTTCTTATGATTCTACTGAAAGTTATTATGAGAGAGGGAAGTGTGGTTATATAAATTTTCATCTTATGAAGTTTCCCCTCTTTATGTTGAATGTTTTAATGTTGCACCTGCTTTGCCTTCCTATGCTTAATGCTTTATGCTCCAATGATTTATTTTCTTACAAGATGCCTATGCATAGGAAGAGAGTTAGACTTAAATGTGTTTTATATTTGCTTCATGATGCTCTCTTTTGCGTTCCAACTCTTATTCTTATGAGAGCATCATTAAAATTATCATGCCTAGCTAAAAGGCTTAAAAGAAAAGCGCTTGTTGGGAGGCAACCCATGTTTTCTTTTCTTTCAGTTTATTTTTGTTTTTCTTGAGTCATGAAGTTTTTGCCTCTGTAGCAATTTCATTGTATCTTTTTCTTTTGGTTTTTTGTGCCAAGTTTAGCCTCTAATGCATTGAAAGTGCGAGGTGTTGTTTTGCTGTCCAGAAACAGAATTTTGTCCTTCACTGTTCGAAAATCTAAAAATCCTATGAATTTTATATTTTTCTGAAATTTTTAGACAGAAAGTATGATACTTTTATCTATCTTTCGTTAGTTTTGACTTTTCTGATTTGAGCTACAGAAGTGCCTCGAACAATTCGATCTTTACAGACTGTTCAGTTTTTGACAGATTCTGCTTTTATTTGTATTCGTCTCTTTTACTATCGTCAAATGTGATACTCTAGAAAAGGAGTGCCACACTGAGGCTTAGTAAACAGTAGCTAATGCCCAATAAAGTTGTTTGCAATTTGTCTTGAGTTGAACACATGTGCATTTTTAATTTATGAGCACTAACCCTCTAATCAGTTTATGAGAAGTTTTGTGTGAAGGGAGTTTTTAAGTTCCAAAGGAGAGGAACATGAAGAAATTGAAGATGGATCAAAGCTCAAGCTTGGGGATGCCCCCATGGCACCCCCTCTGAATATCAAGAACCATCAAGCGTCAAAGCTTGGGGATGCCCAAGGCATCCCCTCTTCTTCATCAACTATCATGAGGTCGTCTTCGTTGAACTAAGTTTTTATCACTTTACATATTATGTGCTATTCTTGGAGCGTCATTTTATTTTGCTTTTAGTTTTGTTTTGTTTGTTTGCTGGTCATATGCTTGTTGTATCCTTGCTTTGTTTGTGTGGGAGAGAGACACGCTCCGCTTTTTCATTTGAATACTCCTTTGCTTCGCTTATATCTTGTTGAGTATTCTTAGCTACTGTTTGTTTGCTAGTAAGCTCTCGCTTTTAGCTTTTATCTTATTTAGATCTGCTAGTTGTTGATGTTAAACTCTCTTGTTCTTCACTTATATTTGTCAGAGAGTTGCTATGGTTTCTTGGTTAATTTGTTAGAACGGTAAAATGCTATGCATGTGATATTGGAATGAAATGAAAAGACTGCATAGTATTGTAGATCATTGTGTGGATACTTGATACTTCTCATTTGTTTTGAGATATTAGGATGAATGCTTAAACTTGCTGGTTATTTGAGTGGAATTGATTAGTAAAGAAATACTGTTAAAAACTTGAAACTATGTGGGGTTTCGTAGTTGTTAATTATTTAAGCTAATCTTTCCATCAAAAGAATTGTTTGATCAACATTGGAGACGGTGTGGAGCTTTTATGGTTATGATTGATAAATGTCTTATGCTACTTTGTTACCGGTTAATTTTAGATGTTTGCTTCAAATACCTTCTTTGCTAAGCCCAAAAATTCGTACTGAGTGTATGGTTCACTCGTGCATCCAAATCCCAAAGCCAAACTATCTTGCCAGCTGAGTCCACCATATCTACCTATGCATGGTATTTCCTGCCATTGCAAGTAAATTTGTCATGTGCTATCTTTAAAAATTCAAAATACTCCTTTTTGTGCCTCTGTTTTTAAGCTCATGAGGGAGCAGTAGAGAGCTAGATATAACTTGTGACGAGCAAGGTCATTTCCCCCCTTTCACCCGGTGTCGATGGATTACGTCTTCACTTGAATCAACCCGAGAGCAGCTTAAGCAAAATATAAATATAACTCACCATTCTCCTCTGCGCAATGCAAATCTGAGAAATCAGCTCAAACATTGGACAGTGGTGAAACCAAGGAGAAAGAAGAGCGTACTCGCTCCTCTAAAAACCAGCTGCTCTCACAAGTCTAAAAAACCTTGCTTGTTATGGGGGACTAGATAGCTTCTCTGTTGTGAAGTCGTTGACGAAAGCATGCATATCTCAAAATTGTTTTACTTCTGTTTCATAAAAAAAAAAAAAGCTCTAGCACATGACTAATCCCTGCTTCCCTCTGCGAAGGGCCTTTCTTTTACTTTTAATGTTGAGTCAGTTTTCCTCTTCCTTCTATCTCCACCAAAGCAAACATCTAGCATTGACCCTGGGTATCATTGCTCATATTGCATTGTCAGATTAAACATGAATCTTTATATTGACTTTATCGTTGGAAGTTGAAGCTTTTTGCTAAAACTTGCATCTTCTTTGTTTTGATCCTCAAACAGTTTTGTCATGGAATTGTTAACTTTGAGAATTAATCAAATATGTGGATCACATTGCTTTCATGTCTTTAATGTACTATTTATGAAAGGTTTTGCTTGAATGATTCAACTTGGTTATTCATTGCTTTCTTGCTATCAACTATAGACAATTGTTTTGTATCACTTCATTCACATCCTATGCTTTACATTACTATCTTGATCATGTTTGTGTTGGTTGCATGTCTCATCAAAAATTATTTTGTTATCACTTACCTACTCGAAGACGAGTAGGAGTTAAGCTTGGAGATGCTGATACGTCTCAAACGTATCTATAATTTTTGAGTGATCCATGATAGTTTTGTGATGTTGTCATATGTTTTTAATATCATATTACATCATTTTTATGCATTTTGTCGGACTAACCTATTGACAAGATGCCTAGTGCCAGTTCCCTTTTTTTGTGCTGAAATTGTTGCAGAAAGTTACTTCTGGAAATATTCTCGGAATTGGACGAAAATTTACGACGATTTTTTATTGGACAAATAAGGACCGGAGCCAGAAGGGCAGGTCCAGATGAGGCCCAGAAGGCCCCCCACGGGTACCAGCCGCGGCATAGGGGGAGGCCGTGGCCGCAGGTCGCCCTGCCCCTCGGGAACCCCCTCGGTCGCCTTCGACGCCTATAAAATCATCCCCGATGTAAAAACCCTACCCCCCGAAGGATTTTACCAAATACGCAACAGAGCTCCGCCGCCATCGCCGACAAGTTTCGGGGGTTCAGAAGGTCCTGTTCCGGCACCCTGCCGGGACGGGGATCGACCGCCGGGGCCATCTCCATCAACACCGCTGCTTCCCGCGATGAGGCTTATACAAGTAGCTATGTGGTTATCTCTCTCTTCCATGATGTGATCTTCGTTGTGATCATGAGCTTTGTTAGTGTAGTTGAATACATGATGTTTCCCTATGTATAATGGATATGATGTTGCTCAAGTGGTGTTATTTAGTACAATTTCCGGAGCCATCGTTGTGATCATGGTACCTCGGTGACAGGATGGGTGCCGTGTGTGACTCTATGGATAATAGATTGGAAGGATCTTCATTATGAGTTTGCTCTTTATTTGTTGGATTGAATAGATCATGAGGTTTCTTGATGCTTGTGTTATTGAAGAAAGAGACTATTCAAGAAATAGGTTGTGGTGTTTGTTAGTACTATCTTTGAATGGGGATAGTGACAGCATGAAGTGTCCATAGATGTGGAATACGAACTTTAAGGTGTGATTTTCGTAGCCCTACGCAATTCTTGTCCTATTTGATCCACAAAAGAATTATCTCCGAGTAACGTCTACCATGCATGTATTTTGTGGGAACTATCATGTGTTTAATTATGCTAATGATGTTGAGAGTAGTCACTAGTGAAAGTATGAAGCCTAGGCCTTGTTTCCAAGCATTCATACACCATTTTTAGTCACTTTTGTCACTTGTTTGCTTGCTGCCATTTTTATTACAGAATTACAAAACCTTGTAATCTCATGGTCTAAGGAAACTATCCTTGGCAAATACTAAAAGTGTTGGCAATGAAACTGAGTGACACGATTAATTACAACTCTTTATTATTTGGGTTTTGTCCATCATATCATTCTCCCAATGATATGACTCCGTTATCAAGTGACTATAACAAGCCATGGCTAGGAAACCTTAACCATCTCTTGACTAACGAACTAGTCCAGTAGAGGCTTACTAGGGATACCTGGTTGTTTATATTCCACACATGTATTATGTTTCCAATTAATATAATTATAGCATGGATAATAAACTATTATCATAAATATGAATATGCTAATAAGCCATTTTATTATTGCCTCTAGGGCATATTCCCAACAAATAGCACAGGCATGTGAGGAACATAGCTGAAAATAGCAGACGATAAGCATGTAGAGAACATAGACGAAGATAGCAGATCACATGGATAGATGAACTAGCAGATGACAAATTCTATTGAGATAAATTGATCAGAAATAGAGATGTATATAATTCTAGGGGACTTATAATTGCTCTTTTAACAGGCAAACTGAATCCATGCTTCTTGTTTTTGTGCGTAGCTTTGAACAATTGGAAGGCGTCTTCCCCCATGTCGCAGCAAACCTCTTAGCTACGAGAACCTGTGGCAGAAGGGAACTGGACGGCCTGTCTGCTTCTAGTGGCTTTCAGACAAACCACCTACAGGAATAGAGAGCATGAACAGATTAACAACAGTCTAGATTATAGAATTGATCGCAAGGCTGAGTGAAAAAAAAACATGACCTGTTTCTGGGGTGTGGACCAGTTATCGATTAACTTGCACCAATCTGCTTCGCTCATGTGTCCCACTTCACGAGGAGGTGTGCGTACAACCATAGACTTGTCTTGAACAACGTCAAAAAAATTGCTCTTCAGGAAATGGCGTCTTTGTCCTGTACGGTTCTTGAGATTCATTATAAGAGATCCATGAACCCAGGGGTCTTTGAGGTTCAAAACAAATCTTCGAGACACATGGCTGGCGTAGGCAGAAAATATGTCGCCCCTTTCTTTGTAATATTTCCAATGGGGTAAGATAGGGACAACGTCCCTCACAGCTACCGAACACGAAGCATACCTGGAAGCAATCTTTGGGTCCACTGGCCTTGTCTTTCCAGCAGGAATAACAATTCTGATCCTCTCTCATTTGCACAACGTGTCCGGTGGGACAGCTCGGTCATCTACAAAAAAAGGGGCCTTGCTAGAGTTAGTGTTCTGCATTTTGGATTTCCTTCTGTAAATACATCCTACCAATTCAATCAACATGTTACCTTCATGGCCCCAGTGATGCTGATCTTCAGTCCATTGATCAGAAATTGATCCCTCGCAGTGGGCACCTTGCTCCTTGACTTGGGAACCTTGCCCTTCGCCTTGGGAACCTGCCAGCTCGCCATGGGTAGGTTCCTGCTCGCGTTGGGGGGCTACCTCCTCGCAGTGGTCAGCTGCCTCCTTGTGTTGGGCAGCTTCCAGCTGGCCATGGGCAACTGCTTGCTCACGTTGGGGGGCTGCCTCCTCGTGGTAGTCAGCTACCTCCTTGTGTTGGGCAGCTTCTAGCTGGCCATGGGCAACTGCTTGCTCGCCTAGGGCAACTGCTTGCTCAACTTGACGAGCTGCCTCCTCGGCTTGGACCACTGGCCGCTTGAGTTTGGCATCTACCTTCTTGGCTTGGTGGGCTGGTAGCTTCCCGGGAGCATCAGAAGCTGCAGGATTGGTCCCGCGATGTGCATCCCTTGTTGCTCGTGGCGATGCGACTGCAGGTACTGCTGGTGGAGTCCGTTTGGTCTTTTTCTTTACTTCCGGAGTCTCAGGTGTTGTGCAGCCAACTATAACCACATTGACGCATTTGTGGTTGCAAACTGCACTAGGTTTTGTTTGTTTTTCTAATATGAATAAAGAGCTCAAAGTTAGCTACAGACATAACACTTACTAATAACCTATTATAGTTATAGCTACAAAAGTAAGCTACTCACTTTGGGGGGTCTTCAATGGGGTGTATTTTATGTTCTGAAATATAGGACTGGTATTGATTGTTCAGTAGTACTGATGATGTAACTTACAGATATGAGTAATTTAATATGCGGACCTAAGACTGAAAGGATTGCAAAACTGATCTTAAGCCTAATAAAAGCTGGAAAATAAGCAAACTTTGACCATAGGAACTCATCAAGCAGAAACACACAAACAGACAATTAAACAAACATGTACATGCCTTTTTCTTACTACTTTTAATGGAGGCAACCATTACTCGTGGCCTGGACGGCGAGGTGGAAGATCTTGGCGGCGACCTGGAACATCAAAATATAGAAAATAGGGTTTTCTGCCAGTGCAGGGTTAATTCCAGAAAAATAGGAAAACTGTGAAATCTTCCAAAAATCAATATAAAACAAGGGTAAATTATCCGTTTGCCATCAGTTCTGTCCATGTACTCAGTTTTGCCCCTAGCTTGGAATCGTCCTCAGTTTTGCCCCTAGTATGTGCGCAAGGACTCGTTCCGTCAATTTGCGCCATCTCCGTCAGGTCAGCGTGTTTGACTCGGCCCTTACAGGTGGGACCAGGCGGAGGCCATCTCCGTCAGGTCAGCGTGTTTGACTCGGCCCTTACAGGTGGGACCAGACGCGTTACACAATCAGACCGTTGCTGGCCGATGCTTGTGGGACCCAGTAGATAACCGTTGCTTGTGGGACCCAGCAGTAAGTCGCCGTTGCTGGCCGCGGGTGTGCGATAAAATCCCGGCGGAATGCTCCACCGGATGTCGCAGCGGTGAGCAACAATCAGCCGAGCGTGCGACGGGGTTGGAGGCGGACACGCGCAGAGGTAGGCGGCGACCCCTGTTGGTAACTAGGAGCCGGGAGCGGGCGGCCGAGAGGGCGGCGTCGAGAGCCCCTTCATCACCGGCGGCGGGAAGATTGCTGTGGAGGGCGCGGCCGTCTGCTGCAGCTAGAGGGGACGTGTGCGGAGGCGTTGAGATCCTGATTGGCTGCGGGCGGCCGCCAATCGAGCTCCATGTCTTCTTCGAGCTCCCGCGCCATCTCGCGGATCGAGATTCCGGCGGGCATGGAGATGCCGGTGTTGCTCTGTCCGCGGTGCAGGGGGGAGGTTGTTCGGAAGATTTCGGGGACACTGAAGAACCCAAATCGACCGTTCTATGTGTGCGAGAACAAGGGGGTAAGAATCGGGGCAATTTGACTTTTTTCGTGGTCGGGATCATTGAGCAATACGGTTGATCTGTTTGGCTTTCATGCAGGTAAAGCATTTCTTCCTTTGGGTCGATGTTCTGGCCGAGAGACTGATGAATGAACTGCTAGAGGAGCACGAGGAATGGCTTCCCATCCTGCCACAGACGGCAGCGGCCGCAGCGCGAGCTCCGGAAGAGGAGATGCAGGGCGGAGCACACATTGAAGCAATAGAGGTAGCTGTTGAGCTTAGTAGGTTGAACCAGAAGGTTAGGATGCTCGAACAGCGAGCACAAAAACCCATTTGCAATTGGTTTTGCAATTACATTTGGGCATTTGTGGGTATAGTGATCGCACTCGGTGTTTTTATGAAATTGTATGGAAAGGAATGAATTTGGGAGGGATTTGTATGCTTGAAATTGTGTGAAAAATGTAGAAGAAATGGGAAATTCAGAAACTTTCATCAGTGAAATTCAGTTAAATGCTCTGCCTTTCTGTAAAAAAACTTTCTATTGGGCCAACTCTATCCAATTAGGCCCATTCGGGGTGGGCAAATTAGAAGGGTGGGTTGTGCCGAAAAAAAAGGTGTAAAATGAACAAAAATGGGGTTTGGCTGGGAATCGAACCCAAGACCCCGTGGTTTTGGGGAGTATAGTGCTGCGCTAGTGACCGTTAGGGCTGATGGAAAGACTTTGACATGGCAAAGGAAGGAGACTATACATAGTGAGTTCTTTACTTGGTTTAGGGTTTAAAAACGCATTTTGTACTGAATGTTTTGGACACACGTGAGAGTGGTTTTCCTTTGGGTTTTGTACTTAATTTTTGGACACGCATGTTTGCATGCACACAGTTAGATTATAGTTTACTCATAGTTAGATTTTTTCAACACATTGTTTTCCCTAGAAATTGTTGTACACATACCCTTTTATAATAACTCTTTATATTATATTAGCACGGACGGGAACATATACATATATATTAAACATTGGCCCCTTTTACATATAGATAGAGGGGCCCGACGCGGATTACATATATTAAACAAAAAAAAGTCCATTAATAGGGCCCTAAATATAGAGGGCCCTAACCTAACCGCCGCCTAGCCGCCGGCGGTTGGCCTACTTCTTCCACCAGTTCCACGCCGCCGCCCTGTTCGCCATCTCCTGCTTCTCCCTCGCCTGGCGATTGGCCTCGCGCATCCTGTCGTCTTCCCTGTCACGGCTCTTCTTGATGCGCCGCCAGAGAGCCTTCTCCTCCGCCTTCTCCCTCGCCTCCTCCCACCTCGCCAACTCCTTCTCCTCCGCCTTCTCCTCGTCGGAAAGGTTCATCTCCTCGTCGGAGCGGTTGTCGACGCGGTCGGGGTCGGGGCGGTGGAAGAAGTAGGCTGGCCCGTGCAGCACCTTGGCCTTGCGCTTCCGCTTGGCAGAGGGATCGATGCCCAGCGCCTCCGGCTCCCACTCCGGCTCCCACCAGGGCCGAGCCTTCGGCTGGTTGTCTTCGTCGCTGTCGGACTCGGGGCTGGAAGGGAGAGAGAGCTTCGACATTGTAGAGGCAAAGGGGCTGGAGAGGGATGAGAAGAGGGAAGAGGAGGCAAAGGCAGTATTTAAAGACCCGACGACATGTGAATTAATCGGGGTAGATGAAAGCCACTGTGTGAAAACGTAAGAAGATAGATGAAGAAGCAATGTGGAGAATCGATGCATTAGGCGTAGGACAGGTAGCAGTACGTGTGCGCATTAGGCGGTCAAAGCGGTGCCCTGCGTAAATATATGATGCGACGTAGCATGCGTGCATTTAAACCCTGATGAACCCTGATGAAATCCAAAGTCTCACGCCAAAGTCTGCGTAGCTGCGTGCATTTAAACCAGCCCATAGTTCCACGCCAAAGCCTGCATGGTGCGACGCGACATGGTGTCAAGCGAGGCGTGGTGCAGGCCAGCTGCGTCGCTGCAAATAGCGCTGGTGAACGTCGAGGTCTACTCTGGAAAAACTAGGCATGCAGGTCTACGTCGAGTTCTGCATGCATCGGGCTGGTGAACGGGGCCCAGTAGTCAGTGGCCGTTATTGCATGCACAGCGTCATTTTCAATCGTTTGATCGTAAGGAACGGTGCAGATCGAGTACATGGATGCAAACCTCGATCAGATGCTATGGTTTTATCAGATGCTACGATGTTTATTCGACCTATATAATGTGGAGAAGAATCGCAGAAGATGGTTTTTGTAATATGGGAATCTGTTATTTGAATTCAGAATGTAAATTTCTTATTCTTCGGTGAGTTTTTGACTTTTTTCATTTTCAAAGTTTTAAAACCACCTCATCTCCACCTTGCCTAAATAAGAAATTGACGCGAAGAAACTTGTAATTTGAATTTGAACGTACTTTGAATTTCTTCAAAAGTTTGAAACTTGTGTGACATCCAAGTCATTTCTAAGTTGTTATGCTCATGTTGGAAACAATCCTAGCCCTTTTGGTAGGGTAACATCTCCAACAACCAATCGGCTCTACAAAATGAGCTAGAAAAGCGCCCCAAAGGTAGCCCAAACAGCCCCATTTCTAATCCGACCAATTTTTCGACCTTCTCTAAATGACCTCAAACTCTAGGATTAACATCTAGTGCACTAATATAGTGTTCTTGACCAATATCAAGTCATTTTATTAATCTATAAATGTACAACATCTCTTCACCCTTTGACTTATACGACAGAAGTGAGAAATCACCACCATGTACATGAATTGTTTGGTTGAATGTACTTATACTTTCTTTATCAACTGAAATGGTTAGTATATGACATCAGAAGACTACGTGTGCAGAGTTTGCATTTTTCTGATGTTTTTTGAATATCCTATGAATATTTGAATTTGTGTCAAACCGTAGGGTTGACCAACATTTAAACAAGTTTAAAACATGAAAATGAAAAACTAAGCCTGGATCCTTCTTATTCACTACAAAATGAAGCTTTGGGGAGGTTTCCCAAGATTTCATGTTGGAAAACTTGGACTTCATTTGGCAGAAGTGAGAAATCACCACCATGTACATGAATTGTTTGGTTGAATGTACTTATACTTTCTTTATCAACTGAAATGGTTAGTATATGACATCAGAAGACTATGTGTGCAGAGTTTGCATTTTTTTGATGTTTTTTGAATATCCTATGAATATTTGAATTTGGGTCAAACCGTAGGGTTGACCAACATTTAAACAAGTTTAAAACATGAAAATGAAAAACTAAGCCTGGATCCTTCTTATTTACTACAAAATGAAGCTTTGGAGATTTTTCTGATTTTTTTTGAATTATTTTGATTGTTTTCAAACCCTAAACCCTCTCTCCCTATTCTACGAACTCTGAACATGTTCATAGGTGATAGCTCATTTGTGTGAAGCCTTTTTTCATGAAAATGACCTACACCAAGTTTATATTTTTTTCTCATAACCTTGTCACATATGACGGCTATGTGCGCAAGAATTTCAACATTTTGATTTTTTTTGAATTTTTTAAAAACATTTGAACTTGATTTCGACAGATCACTTCAAAAAGTGATTTTTCAAAAAAACGCCCCTATACCGAGTTTATATTTTTTTATGGTAACTAGGTCTACTAAATGGACGAACCCCGTTGAGTTTGTATTTTTTCGATTTTTTGTAATTTAGTTATGATTTTTTGGAAAACTTGGACTTCATTTGGCAGAAGTGAGAAATCACCACCATGTACATGAATTGTTTGGTTGAATGTACTTGTACTTTCTTTATCAACTGAAATGGTTAGTATATGACATCAGAAGACTATGTGTGCAGAGTTTGCATTTTTTTTGATGTTTTTTGAATATCCTATGAATATTTGAATTTGGGTCAAACCGTAGGGTTGACCAACATTTAAACAAGTTTAAAACATGAAAATGAAAAACTAAGCTTGGATCCTTCTTATTTACTACAAAATGAAGCTTTGGAGATTTTTCTGATTTTTTTTGAATTATTTTGATTGTTTTCAAACCCTAAACCCTCTCTCCCTATTCTACGAACTCTGAACATGTTCATAGGTAATAGCTCATTTGTGTGAAGCCTTTTTTCATGAAAATGACCTACACCAAGTTTATATTTTTTTCTCATAACCTTGTCACATATGACGGCTATGTGCGCAAGAATTTCAACATTTTGATTTTTTTTTGAATTTTTTAAAAACATTTGAACTTGATTTCGACAGATCACTTCAAAAAGTGATTTTTCAAAAAAACGCCCCTATACCGAGTTTATATTTTTTTATGGTAACTAGGTCTCCTAAATGGACGAACCCCATTGAGTTTGTATTTTTTCGATTTTTTGTAATTTAGTTATGATTTTTTGAAATCTGGTCAAACCCTAATAACCCCGTTGACTGGCTCAAAACCCCGCAGGAATGCTCCAAACCCTAGCGTCGAACGTCCGCCGTCGGATCCTACCAAGCGCCAGACACCACCCGTCAGATGTGGGGGCAGGCATGCGCGATCCGCGCGACGCTGGTTCTGCTTCCTGATTGGCTACTCTTTGCATCGGACGGGTGCGCTCGGGTCAGCCACAGCGATCCGCGAGACGCTCGTTCTGCGCTCTGATTGGTTGGTCCGCGAGACAACCAATCAGAACAGCGATGGTTTCTGCGCTCGGATAGGTTGGTCTGCGAGACATGGTTCAACCATATGACAGAAAGAAACATATGATTTTCTATTAAAATCATCCAAACATCAGTTCAAAAAAAAATCATCCAAACATAGTTGTACCATTGGTCATTCAACATAATACAACATCATTCATAATGTTTCATAAATTATTCTTGGTTCCAACTCAATCTACACCGCGTCGAGGCTTCTTTGCCGCTATGCTCCTTGTGATTCTTATGCTTCTTGCCACTGTGCTCCTTGTGATCCTTGTGGTCATTGCTTCTTCTATTCTCCTTTTGGCAGTCTTCTTTGAAGCAACCACAGAGTTGTACAAGACAAAAAGGGCAGTCCTCTCCACTTCAGCTTTGAATGAATACAATAATTCAAAACTTTCCTGCCAGTCACCGTAAATAGAATCCAAAGCTTGATTTCTACCATTGAACACCCTCATGTATGGTAAATCAATCTTGAACTTCTCTTTGATCTTCTTCATCAATTCCTTTGTACCAATTTGATTGTCTTCTGTCACCCACTTCTTTACTTCTTCAGCCACCCATCTTGACTTGGCTCTACTGATTGTTTCCTTCCTAAGTGTTGATTCCTTGCATGTGTGGCTAAATGGGTTCACCTTCACCGGAATATTTGTGCTCTTTCGCATTTTAGATGCATGCATCCTCCATTGACAACCCTCAGTCGGACAATGCACTCTGTAACGAACTTTATTGCTCTTGTCAACTTTGAAATAGCGTTCTGCCTTGATGCAGTACGTCACAAGTGCATTTCCACACTCATTCATTGATGAATAAATGGAACCTTGTTCCATCAATGGGTTCTCACGGTCCCATTCAACAGGTGGAACATCGTCTTCGACATCACTCAAAGCTTCGTTGTCTTCGTCTACAACCACTGCGTCAGCCTCATTGTTTCCAGCCCGAGATGCTCGTCGTAAATTCCGAAGAACATCAGGATATAGCCTCTCTTCTTCATCCGCATAACTGAAGGCTCCTCCACTTCAACGGGGACCCTTCTTCTACTGCTGCTGCCCACGCCGCTCGAGGCACCACGTCCTCGTGCACTGCCTGAACTTCTCTGGCTAGAACTGCGAGCACCACGACATGATGCAGCCCGAGAAGATGCATCCGCCATACTAGATCCAATTGCTGGCACAACCACATCATTTTGCAGTCTCACATGAAATTTCTCCTTCTCCTTATGCTTAGCAAACATGGTAGCGAGTTCTTCATCATTTGTAACTGCCACCCATCTGTTTCCCCCATCGTAGTATTTGAATTCCACTTCATCATGCAAACCCCAAGGATATGGAGTGCAAATTACCTCCCCAAATTGTCTAAAACTCCAATTGCAATCCACTGGCAAAGGATAATCGAAACCTCCCGTGAATTTCTTGTTATTCTCTGCATCGACGACGTACCGGTCCCTTCTAATATTCAGCAAGAAAGCAAACCGCAATTCCATCCTAACCAGAAAAATAGAGACGAATTCAGCACACCACGAAATGCGAATTCAGCACGCCAATTGCAAAATCAACATAAACCGAGTGCGTCTCATGTCTAATCGAATGTTCAAATGCAGAGGTGAGCTCCAACTTACCCCTCGGGAACCCAGTCGTGGATGCGGCGGGTGTTCGGCCCGACGATTGCCTCGCCAGCTACTCCACGGTCGCATCCGCTCGCCATTTCGCCCTGGAGTTCACCCTCTTACTTCCTCTGCCTCGCCAACCCCAGCGCTCCCGCCGGGCGCACGGAAGGAGCCTCGCCACGGATCGAGCAGCTGGTGGGCGCAGCGGGACAAGCTGGTGGCGGTGGAGCAGGTGACGGCGGAGCACGGCACGCTGGAGCACGTTGCGGTGGAGGTGTTGGCTCTATACGCGGGACGGACGCGGCGGCGCAGGTGGCGGCCGCGGAGGTGGCGGCGGCGGCGCAGGTGGTGGCGGCGGCGCAGGTGGCCGTTCGAGAGCAGGTGTCGTGCACGGTTAGGTCCCACCTGTAAGAAGTTACCTGGTCCCACATGTAAGAAGTTACCTGGTCCCACCTGTAAAATGCGGACCAAGTCCAATAGCGCCTTGCCCGGTCCCACCTTTAAGAAGTTACCTGGTCCCACCTGTAAGACGCGGACCAAGTCCACTAGCGCCTTGCCCAGTCCCACCTGTAAGAAGTAAACTGGTCCCACCTGTAAGACGCGGACCAAGTCCACTAACGCCTAACAGATGGAACCCGCTTCAGACTGGTCGTTTGGCCTCGCCATAGCAGCTGCAACTGAAGTAGTGGCAAAACTGTAAGCCATTTGAAACTAGTGGCAAAACTGAGTACTACCAAGCCTCTAGTGGCAATCTGTTAAATGACCCATAAAACAATGATATAACCCTTATATGATGCAAATATGATTGAAATATGAGTAATATAATGCAAAGTTCATGTATGCATTTTACATGCATCAGACGTCAGGATACACGGCGAGGTGAGGACAGGGTCGACGGCGAGCTATAGGGTTTGGGAGGAAAGGAAATGAAATGTGGGGCGAGAGAAGAGGGGAAAATTTGATACGGAGGGTTTTGAGGGAAGGGAAATTTAGGCGAGGGGGTTCGAAAATTTGTTCGCGCGGGACACGCGCCAAAGTTAGATCGAAAATTTGGGTGGGAGGCGCGAGATTTGGTGGGTGGGCAGGAAACATTGCTGACCATCCGATGGATGATGGATGGCTTAAACAAATTGACTATTTATGAAATTAGTTATTAATGGACCATGTGAATCAATCTATAATTTCCGGACAGAAGACGTCTCTTTTGAGGTAGTTCCTTTTAAAAGCGCATACCATGCAATCTTTGGACATCCGGCTTTCGCCAAATTCATGGCTCGGCCCTGCTACATCTATAGCAAGCTGAAAATGCCGGGACCCAATGGGATCATCACAGTCAAGGGAGACTTCAAGAAAGCAAAGGAGTGTGAAGCCGCCAATGTCGTCCATGTTGAAGAAGAAATCTGCAAGGAAGAGTTGGAGGATCTCAAGAAGACAATGAGTCCTAATGAGATGCCGGCAACTGAAAAGCCGTCCTCTAAAGTTGAGTCGAGCTTCAAACCGAAGGATGACACCAAGAAAATCAAGCTCTCAAAGGATGATCCGACAAAGGAGGCCATCATTGGTGCCGGCCTCGACGACAAATAGGAAGGCGATCTCGTCAAGTTTCTCAGTGAGAACCGGGATATCTTTGCTTGGTCACCATCTGACATGCCAGGTGTCCCGAGGAAACTTGCTGAGCACTCCTTAAAAGTCAATAAGGACGCAAAGCCGGTCAAACAAGGCCTCCGGCGGCTCGGAACTGAGAAGCGCAAGGCGGTTGGAAAGGAGATCCTAAGGCTCACTGCCGCCAAGTTCATCCGTGAAGTTGTCCACACTGATTGGTTGGCAAATCCCGTGCTTGTCCCAAAGAAAAACACCTCCGAGCTACGTATGTGCATTGATTTCACTGGCTTGAATAAAGCATGTCCTAAAGATCCGTTCGCCTTACCGCGTATCGATCAGGTCATTGATTCAACTGCCGGCTCCGAGATGCTATGTTTTCTGGATGCTTATTCGGGTTACCATCAGATTAAGATGAAGGAGTCAGATCAAATCAAGACGTCCTTCACCACGCCATATGGCAATTACTGCTATGTCACAATGCCTTTCGGCTTAAAGAACACCGGTGCCACTTACCAAAGGTGTATGCAGCGGTGTTTGGACAAGCAAATTGGCCGCAATGTTCATGTCTATGTCGACGACATAGCGGTCATGTCGAAGAAGCGTGGCGATATTATCGCCGATCTGTCGGAAACCTTTGCAAATCTAAGGGAGTACCATATAAAGCTTAATCCAGCAAAATGCGTCTACGGAGTTCCCGCAGGCAAGCTTCTGGGCTTTATTGTTTCTCAAAGAGGAATTGAAGTCAACCCGGAAAAGATAAAGGCGATTCAGAACATCAAGAGGCCGACTTGTTTGAAGGACATACAGCGGCTTACGGGTTCCGCCGCAGTTGTAAGCTGATTCATTAGCCGGCTTGGTGACAAAGCATTGCAATTATACAAGCTCCTCAAAAAGTCGGACAATTTTGTTTGGACAGAGGAAGCAGAGGCAACTTTGACATGGCTGAAGTATACATTGACACATGCTCTAATCTTGGCAGCTCTGAAGGAAAAAGAGCCGCTTCTGCTCTACATGTCGGCAACAAATTTCGTGATAAGTGTCGTCATTGTAGTTGAGCGCCTGGAGGAAGGGAAGTAATGGCCGGATTAGCGCCCTGTCTATTTCATTAGCGAGGTGTTCTCAGGTTCGAAGCAGCGCTACCCTCACTACCAGAAGTTAGCCTATGTTGTATTCTTTGCCGCCAAAAAGCTACGTCATTACTTCCATGATCACATAATCACGGTGGTCAGCAAAGCTCCATTGAAGGATATCATCAACGATGCCGACGCAACGGGCCGAGTCGCCAAATGGGGAATCGAGTTAGCAGCTTTCGACATCCAGTACAAGCCGAGAACCGCCATCAAATCTCAAGTTCTAGCCGACTTTGTTGCAGACTGGACAGAGGTGATGGCGAGCACACCTTTGCCGGATTCTCAATACTGGATAATGCACTTTCATGGCTCAAAGATGAAGGAAGGCTCGGGGGCTGGAGTAGTGCTAAAGTCGCCTAAGGGTGACAAGCTCAGTTATGTCCTCCGAATTCACTTCAATGCTACCAACAACGTAGCATAGTATGAAGCTCTCCTCCATGGCCTTCATATGGCTAAGGAGTTGGGAGTGAAACGCATCCTCTGCTATGGCGACTCGGATCTTGTTGTACATCAACTTGATGGATGCTGGGACACGAAAAGTCCACAATGGCAGAATACAGGAGAAAAGTAGACGAATTCGGCAGATGCTTTGCCGGCTTAGAGGTCCGACATAACTCCCGGGATGACAATGAAGCTGCTGACGCCTTGGCCAGAATAGGCTCCAGGCAGAAGGCAGTGCCTCCAGACGTATTTCTCCATCATCTACATAAGCCGTCCATCAAAGGCGGCAACGAAGACTCTCCCTTGTCGGCAGAATTAGTTCATGTATGCCTGGTAACCCCAGATTGGACCACGCCTTACATTGATTTCCTGATTAATAAGAAATTGCCTAAGGACGATGAAGTGTTGAGCCGTCAAATTGAGCACCGAGCAAAGGCGTACATGATTATTGATGGACAACTTTACAAATGGAGCACATCCGGCATCTTCCAAAGATGCGTCTCTCCATAAGAAGGGCGGCAAATCCTTGAGGAAATCCACTCCGGCGAATGTGGGAATCACGTGGCGGCAAAGGCGTTGGTCGCCAAGGTGTTTCGACACGGTTTCTTCTAGCTGACGGCTAAAGAGGATGCTATCAACATCGTCAAAACTTGTGAAGGATGTCAGCGCTACGCAAAGAAGGCTCACTTGCCAGCTCAGGAGCTACGGACGATCCCTATAACTTGGCCGTTCGCGGTCTGGGGGCTCGACATGGTGGGACCTTTCAAGACGGCAAGAGGAGGCTTAACTCATCTGCTGGTGGCGGTCGACAAATTCACAAAGTGGGTGGAGGCAAAGCCCATCAAGAAACTTGACGGAGCTACAGCTACAAAGTTCATCGTCGAGATAACAACTCGATTCGGCATACCGCATAGCATAATCACTAACAATGGCACAAACTTTGCCGTCGGTGAGCTATCGAAGTTTTGCAGCCGATCAAAAATCCGACTCGACGTGGCATCGGTGGCACACCCGCAATCCAATGGACAGGTAGAGCGCACTAATGGCATTATTCTGCAGGGTATTAAGCCGAGGCTTGAAACCCCATTGGATCGAGCAGCCGACGCTTGGGTTGATGAATTGCCGGCGGTCTTATGGAGTATTCGTACTACCACAAATAGATCGACCGGCTTCACCCATTTCTTCCTTGTTTATGGTGCAGAAGCGGTACTCCCAACCGACATGATCCACGATTCACCTCGAGTCGCAGCCTACATCTAAGAAGACGCAAAAGAAGCACGTCAAGACGGCTTAGACATCCTCAAAGAAGAAAGAGAGCTGGCTCTCCAACGATCCGCCATCTATCAGCAAGATCTATGTCGCTATCAGAGCCGTAGAGTGCGGAATCAATCTTTTCGAGAAGGCGACTTAGTGCTTCGGCTTGTGCAAAGCCGGCAGCACAAATTATCCCCTCCTTGGGAAGGACCTTTCGTTATCAGCAAAGCTCTGAAAAACGGGTCATATTATCTCCTCGACTTAAGGGATTCAAATAAAGATCCCAGGAAGAAAGGTCGCAAGAGGAAAAGGCATGTGGATGACGATTTAGATGAGACGAAGCGTCCGTGGAATATCGCTCAGCTACGTCCCTTTTACACTTAGCAAATTCTATTGTAAACATGTCAATGTGATCATGAAATAAAAATTGGTTTCTCTCATGTGAAATTCGAGAATCTGTACCATCCTTTATTTCCCAATGATATTATTGTTATCATCTGTTTACCCGAAATTGCCTGTGTTGCTTGTTGGTAAACTGTCTTTCATGTTGAATCCGCCTTAAGGTGATGAAAAAACAACGTTTTGCCAAGTTAATGTTTGTCTGATAGCTTTTTGCGTCGGGTTGCTTCAAAGCGTTTCGGCACCGAAAGGCGGCACTTGTTTTGGGTCTAAACAGATTGGTCGCTATGTACCCTGTTACTCAGCAAGTTTGCTTCGCAATAGGTTTGCCGGCGCTTAAAGGCTAAGGTGTCAAGGCCAGAATAAACTGAGGCATAAAAATTGCAAGTTTCGCAAATAAAAAAGCTGATTACATACAACAAAAGACTTAGTTGTTTCTACAGACATGCATACTATTTGGATGGCTTTATATCTTGTAATTACATTTTCAGGGATGGCCGGCTCAAGGAGCAAGTTCGGCTCATGCAGATTTGTCCGCCTCTTCGCTGTCATCATCAGATTGGACGGGAGTTGCAGGGCACGACACCTCCTTGAAAATGATGGTGAGGGAGACCATCTTGGCGACCTTGTTGGCGTAGCCGGAGATGGAGTGCAGGAGTTTGTTCCGGTCTTGGTTGTCCAGCGGAGAGCCATCCTCTTTTTCAAGAGGAAAGCCGGATGCAACACGCCAGGCTTCCGCCTCCGGGTAATGCGCCATCATCAGGCCCAAGGCTTTCTTTGCACCTCCACGAGCGCTGGATCGAAGCCGTTCATCAAAGAACGAAGTTGCTTCGTCCAGTTCAGCTACCAAGCCTCCAAGGTCTGTCAATGGCTCGGGGTTGCCGGGAAAGAATTTCTCGGCAAGCTTATTTCCCAAGAAAGGATCTTCGGGAGGAGTTCCCCTACTTCCAATATCCGGTCAAGCCGGTTTTCCGCTGTCAGCTCATGGCCATAACCCGCCGGAGCTGCAAAAGGCGAAGTTCAGTTATAAAATGGCTAAGACAGAAAGCAATGAATTTGGGTTTTTAAGTAAAACTTACTCAAAAGCTGATTGTCGATAGCCAACGATTCATCGAGATGCTTGTCCAGCCGGTCCTGGACTTCACGAAGGGTATCTTTGTGATTCTGCCTCTTCGTCTCCAGGGTCTGTTCGGCTTTGGCAAGGTTCTTCTTAGCCGTCTCCAGCTCCTCCATCATTGATTGATTGAGTTTTTTCAGCTCAATGTTTTCATCGTGGAGCCGGTCGAGGCTGACTGTGCTCTCGGCAAGCTCTTTGGCTTTGATGATGGCATCTGCCCTAGTTATCAAGTTCAATAAACTAGGACTTACTTCATAGCTATCAGCTTGTATCTCAGGTGTGGTAATAGGTTTAGCAATAAATTGATCATTTGGAGTATTTGTGTAGTCACACAACTTAGTCCTATCACCCATTTTAGCATATTTTTTTTTGTGTTTTTGAATTTTTTATGCAAAACTGAAAATAAAATGACACTAAAACAATGCAAACCGAATGAACTAATGCAAAACAAAATGCAAAACTGAAAATAAAATATGCAAACCAAAATCTAAATATGATATGCAAGACAAAAACAAAACAAAATAAAATGCTTGAAGGTAAAGATGGACAAGATGATGCTCACATAGGTGCAACCTCCCCAAGCTTAGGTGTTAGCACAAGTTGGTGATGAAGTTGACTTTGTTGTGATATCCTTGGAAAAACCCTTCCAGCTATGATTCCCCGGCAACGGCGCCAGAAAAACCTTTGATGATGGGATTGATGAGAGTGTTCTTCTCCCTCAACAACGCCAACAAGTACTCTTGATACCCTGAAAGGAAGATAATATATTAGGGATCGGTTGAGCCTCCAAGTGCAGAGTATGTAGAAGTGGTAGTTTTTCCACAATAAGGTGACTCGAGGGTTTAATATCGAACTCTCGGGGAATCAGTAGTGTGGGTTTTATCTTCTTGTCCTTCTCTAGATTTCCTGCAAACAAAATAGATTGTTTTGTGCCCTCAACCTCACCAAGTGGTTGTCAAGCACAAGGTGTGAGAATGATATTAAGATGATAATGAATGCAAAACAGTAAATAAATATGCAATGGTGGTAAATAAGTATGCAAGGATGATAGTAATGACGATGGATGGTATTTTTGGGGTTTTTATATGTGAATGCAAGAAGTAAAAGTGTTTTTGTATTTTCTGATTTTAAAATGGCTGAATGTAAAAGATGCTTAAAAGTGGTTGGAAAAGTGTTTCTTATGATTAAAAATGGACCGGGGTTCATGGTTTCACACATGCACTCTCTCTTTAATATAGTGTGGCAAATGAGTAGACATAGATTTAACATATGAGATTGCAAACAAGGTTAATGACATGTTACTAATTATATGGGCATCACGTCCTAACATAGAGACCTTTTGATTATTAGTCTCACTTATACTCCACCAAGATGTGAACTAAATCATGCACCATAGTAATTAAGATAACCTCAGAGTATAGCTTTAAGATTAATGACATGAAGTGAAAATAAACACATGATGGATCTAGTCTCAGGTAGAGGCATGTCACTCCTCCTACCCTACAACATGGTATTTTGGTTTATCCCTAGTGAGGTAACAAAGTAAGGTAAACACCCAATGGATCATGATATTAAGTTGTCAGCTTATCAATTCACCACCCCGTTACTCCAACTAATGCACACGTTCCCCCACACACGCTCTCATAAACATGCTTGATCATAACAATGATACAAGAACGAGGTACATAACATGCATCTACTTTCATAACTGAAATATAACATTGCAATCTCAACATATATTAACTCATAGAAAGATCCACCACAATGGTAATACAACGGTGACCGTAATCATGTTCAGCAGCTCATACGGTGCTAATTAGTGAAGCTCAAGAGAGAGAGAGAGATACATATGCTACTGCCACAAACCCATAGTCCAGAGGTGGACTACTCCCTCTTCATCATGGAGACGGTGGAGATGTCGATGGAGAAGAAGGAGACCTCTCCGGCAGGGCTCCGCCGGAGTTTTCCCCCTCCAATCTACAGCCTCCTGGTCTCTGTTTCTTGTTTCTCTCGTGTGGCGGCTCTCCCTTCGGAGAACGTCGGGGGGCTCTTTATATAGGCGTTTTTAGGTCACGAGGAAGCTTCTGGGCGAAGGATCGATGCAAACGGGGCCACGAGGGCCAATTGGGATAGGCCCACGCGGCTACAGTACCTGGCCGCGTGGGACCCCCCCCCCCCTTTTGGTGTTCCGGCCTCCGTTTGTTGACTTCTTTCGCTCCTAAATCTTCTCCTTCCAAAATAATGACCCCCGTAAATTTATAGCTCATTATGACATCGTTAAGGTCCCGAAACAAATAAGGAAAGAAATAGGGGTTTTCTGCCTGCGCAGGATTAATTCCATAAAAAGGGGATATCATCGTAAATTACCAAAAATCATTAAATAACAGTAATATACCCCTTATATGATGCAAATATGATTGGAATATGACTATTATAGTGCAAAGTTTATGTATGCATTTTAGATGCATCAACATCCCCAAGCTTAACTCATGCTCGTCCTCGAGTATGAAAGTGATAAAACTAACATGAACTGTGCAATATAATAAAAACATGGATATAAAAGACGATTGCTACTGCTACATAAAGTCAAATTATTTATTATTTCAAAGAAGTAGCAATATGCAAACAGTTTATAAAGTGATATCAAGTATTCAATGAAAAGATGTTCAATGATAGTTCACAAAGTGCAACATAAAAGATAGTACTATGGACATTCTTACTTTTGCATACTTGTGGTCCATAGAGTGTAGAAAATCTGAATATAAAAGGTGGACACTTTGGAAATGATATATAAATAAGTAGAGGTAAAGCATGCATAAGTTTCATCTATCCTCCAAACTATTCTACTTAAGTTATTGATTGCAATGGTAATACTTGGTGTCAAGCTCTCATTCCCCTATCATAGCATATTGAATGATTAAAGTTGAATGTGAAAGCGAATATGAGTAGTGGCCTTGATAAAATAAAGGTTAGATGTCTCATGCCCCTTGAATACAAGTGCCTACACCATGATTACTCAACTTGGGAAACAAAGCAAGTTTAAGTTATCTATCATTGTAAGTAATAACGGTATCATCAAGAGTCTCAACTGGGGTACCTCTTGTCCCATGATATGGATCAAGCCCATATCAAAACAACAAGACAAACAAACATATTGAACAATCTCAACACCCTCTTTATTTACCACTTGATATAGCTTTTTATTGTAGGGTCTATCACAGAGGGTTCAAAATAGCATGTAAGTAAATTTCCACCATGAATAATGCATGGCTTAGATTAGCGGCCCAGGTTTCTCTCTAACCATTTATTCAAACTCATTTAAACTTAACTCTATTTCCACATTTATTTCGTCATGATAGGCATCCATAGACAAAAGTACATGATATCAACTAAACAAATGATGAAACATGTTGAAATCTTTGCATGTGACAGCACATATGGGCTAACTCCCAACCTTAAACATTTATCAAGCCACTATCTTCATAATATTAATCACAATGGTTCATCTTTTTGAATGCAATAAAAGTAAAGTGTGCATCAAGTTCACGAGAGCTTTTTAACCAACTTTTACCATTACAATAAATAACATCATCATTTTCATTTAGAGGCATAGATAACACAAATAAAATGATAAACATACTTGGAATAGCATAAAGCTAATAGGTAGATATGGTGGACTCACTGGAAAAACTTGGGCTGAAGGTGTTGGAAACAAGTTTTTACTTGTTGAAATTTTTGGGCTAGCAAAAGGGAGAAAGATGACCATCTAGATGCATGCATGAGTGTCCATAGAACTAACTAATTCATGTCAAACAAAGTGAAATAACATACAGCATCAAAACATGAATAAAAGATAGCTCACGATTAAGCATTTGCAAATTATTACTAATAACGAAACTCATGAATCATGCAACTATATGTGTCATTAAAAATCAACTTAGACATCCCTTTTCCCAATACAATAAAAGCATGCAAGATATTTCAACCCAAATTTCCAGTAGCATTCTCATATATAAAAGATAGTGTGGTGGTCTCACAAAATAAAAATCAAAGCAAAACAAAGTAAAAGACGCTCCAAGTTTATGCGATAAAGTGCAATGATAGAAAAACAGAAGTTAGACGTGTGCAAACCGAGAGTGTTTTGGTTCAGTGGGGATGTTCACATCCCCAAGCTTATGGTTTTCACCATCCTTGGATAACTCATGGTGCATCTCCTCCAATCCCTGTGAAAAAACTTCAAAACACAATTTCTCCCATCTCTTTTCTGTGGGGTGATATTAGTAGAGATAAATAAACAAGTTTCTTTGCTGCATATAATCCATGGATTAAAATTCATATAATTGAACAGATAATGTATAATGTTGTATGCCTACTCATAAACTCAATTGGATCAACTCAATAGTTCAAACTATGCATAAAACAATATGGGACAGAATCTGTACAGAAAAACAGCAGCAGCAAAACGTATTTTTCTGTCCTACTTAAACTTGTCGAAAAAATCTGAAAAACTTCAGACATACAGAGGATGAAAAGTTGCAGTTACAGTAAAAATATCAGCTCACTTGGAGTTACATAATAGGAATGAAAAATCAAACCGTGCACAGACTCTGTGCGGAATAAAACCTCCGAATAGGTATAGCAACTTTTTCAACCAAAATGGGTAAAACTTGGCACTTTATTAAAAATTCCAGAAACTAAACTAAGAAAACAATCTCTTGTTACAGCAAGAGGACTCAAAGAAAATCCAAATAAAACAACCGGGTTGCCTCCCGTAAAGCGCTTTCTTTATAGCCATATAGCTAGGCTTACTTACTTGTTGTTTTACCGAAGATGAAGCTCATGAGGGAGCTTAAAAGTTCTGCCCTTCATCCTTGGGAAGTGTTCCATGCATTTCTTGTGTGGAAACTGAAACTTCACATTCCCTTCCTTTAAATCAATGATAGCCCCTGTGGTACGAAGAAAAGGTCTTTCCAAAATAATAGGACTAGAGGTTTTATTCTCCATATCCATGATTAGAAAATCCACAGGTACAAAAGTCATATGTAACTCTACCATAACATCACTTACTTTTCCTAAAGCATGTTTAATGGTATTATCAGCAAGTGCAAGTCCAATAGAGCATTTTTCAAGATTCTTTAATTCAAGTGATTCATATAATTCTTTAGATAAAACTGAGACACTAGATCCTAGATCAAGTATGGCATGGTGTGTCTCTTTTCCAATAGTTACTAGCACATTGGGGATCCACACATCCCCAAGCTTAGGTGGTATCATAGCTTCTTGATTGTATCTAGCAATATTTTCTTTCAAGACATGATTAGCAATATAGGAACCAAAACCAGATTTGTTAACATCAATAGAAGGATCACTTGCAAATTTTTGTAAGATAGATATTAATTCATGCAAGCTACTATTCTCCAAATTAAGCAAAGGATCATTAACTTCACTTAGCATCTTAACTTCTTCAACTTTTCTTTCATCATATTCAGTTTCATTAGCTTCTTCTTTTAAAGCCATAAGATGAGACATAAAAGGCAACAGATATTCAGGATAGTTTAGCAATTCATTCATAGTTTCTTCCAAAGTAAGAGGAACATTTTCAGCAATATTAATAGAATTCAATCCAACCACAGGTGGTGCTTGTGGTTTTCCAGCAGACATACTCAATAAATTGGCTTGATTATCAGCAAGTTTTGAAAGGGCTTTGTCTAGTCCTGCAGCTTGGAGTTGTAAGTTTTTAATATCAGAACTAATAGATGCAACAGACTTATTCAACTCTTGTATCATGGTGTTATGACTATCAACTTGTTCCATAAGAATTTTATTAGTTTCAACATTATCATTACTAGATGACACAGGCTTCCATTTATCATTAGCATTAGGATATGGAACAAAAGGACGATTGTTTGGAACATAAGGAGGTTTATTATAAGAATTATAATTGTTGTTACCATACCCATTGTTTCCATAATTCCTAATGAAGTTGACATCAATATTTTCAGAATTATCACCAACTAGTTCTTGCAAAGGGATATTTTCAACACTAGGTTTATTAAGCAAAGCAAGAATAGTATCCATCTTAGATGACAAATCATGAGTTTCTTCTATGGAGTTTACTTTCTTAGATGAACTAGGTGCTCTATCAGTATGCCATTGACTATAGTTTTGCAAAATGCTTTCCAATATATTCTTAGCCTCTACTATAGTTTTTCCCATAAAAGCACCTCCAGTAGCAGAATCAAGTATATTTCTAGACATGTAATTCAGACCATTATAAAAAGAGTGTAGTATGGTCCATTCATTAACTCCATGCGATGGGCAAGTTCTAAGCATAAGTTTTATCCTATCCCAAGCCATAGCAACATGTTCATTTTCATTTTGCCTAAAAGATAGAATATTGTTTCTATTTTGCAAAATTTTAACAAGAGGATAATATTTCTTAATGAAAGCTTCTTTCAGATCATTCCAAGTTTTAATGCTATCAGTAGGTAAAGAATGCAGCCACTCCTTAGGTTTTCCTCTAAGTGAGAAAGGAAAAAATTTCAGTTTTAGAACATCACTTTCAACATTCTTAAATTTTTGCATGTCACAGATTTCAACAAAATCATTAAGATGCATAGAGGTATCCTCCACAGCACTACCACCAAATTGCTCCCTAGTTATCAAGTTCAATAAACTAGGACTTACTTCATAGCTATGAACTTGTATCTCAGGTGTGGTAATAGGTTTAGCAATAAATTGATCATTTGGAGTATTTGTGTAGTCACACAACTTAGTCCTATCACCCATTTTAGCAGATTTTTTTTTGTGTTTTTGAATTTTTTATGCAAAACTGAAAATAAAATGACACTAAAACAATGCAAACCGAATGAACTAATGCAAAACAAAAATGCAAAACTGAAAATAAAATATGCAAACCAAAATCTAAATATGATATGCAAGACAAAAACAAAACAAAATAAAATGCTTGAAGGTAAAGATGGACAAGATGATGCTCACATAGGTGCAACCTCCCCAAGCTTAGGTGTTAGCACAAGTTGGTGATGAAGTTGACTTTGTTGTGATATCCTTGGAAAAACCCTTCCAGCTATGATTCCCCGGCAACGGCGCCAGAAAAACCTTTGATGATGGGATTGATGAGAGTGTTCTTCTCCCTCAACAACGCCAACAAGTACTCTTGATACCCTGAAAGGAAGATAATATATTAGGGATAGGTTGAGCCTCCAAGTGCAGAGTATGTAGAAGTGGTAGTTTTTCCCCAAGAAGGTGACTCGAGGGTTTAATATCGAACTCTCGGGGAATCAGTAGTGTGGGTTTTATCTTCTTGTCCTTCTCTAGATTTCCTGCAAACAAAATAGATTGTTTTGTGCCCTCAACCTCACCAAGTGGTTGTCAAGCACAAGGTGTGAGAATGATATTAAGATGATAATGAATGCAAAACAGTAAATAAATATGCAATGGTGGTAAATAAGTATGCAAGGATGATAGTAATGACGATGGATGGTATTTTTGGGGTTTTTATATGTGAATGCAAGAAGTAAAAGTTTTTTTGTATTTTCTGATTTTAAAATGGCTGAATGTAAAAGATGCTTAAAAGTGGTTGGAAAAGTGTTTCTTATGATTAAAAATGGACCGGGGTTCATGGTTTCACACATGCACTCTCTCTTTAATATAGTGTGGCAAATGAGTAGACATAGATTTAACATATGAGATTGCAAACAAGGTTAATGACATGTTACTAATTATATGGGCATCACGTCCTAACATAGAGACCTTTTGATTATTAGTCTCACTTATACTCCACCAAGATGTGAACTAAATCATGCACCTTAGTAATTAAGATAACCTCAGAGTATAGCTTTAAGATTAATGACATGAAGTGAAAATAAACACATGATGGATCTAGTCTCAGGTAGAGGCATGTCACTCCTCCTACCCTACAACATGGTATTTTGGTTTATCCCTAGTGAGGTAACAAAGTAAGGTAAACACCCAATGGATCATGATATTAAGTTGTCAGCTTATCACATCACCACCCCCGTTACTCCAACTAATGCACACGTTCCCCCACACACGCTCTCATAAACATGCTTGATCATAACAATGATACAAGAACGAGGTACATAACATGCATCTACTTTCATGACTGAAATATAACATTGCAATCTCAACATATATTAACTCATAGAAAGATCCACCACAATGGTAATACAACGGTGACCGTAATCATGTTCAGCAGCTCATACGGTGCTAATTAGTGAAGCTCAAGAGAGAGAGAGAGAGAGAGAGAGAGATACATATGCTACTACCACAAACCCATAGTCCAGAGGTGGACTACTCCCTCTTCATCGTGGAGATGGTGGAGATGTCGATGGAGAAGAAGGAGACCTCTCCGGCAGGGCTCCGCCGGAGTTTTCCCCCTCCTATCTACAGCCTTCTGGTCTCTGTTTCTTGTTTCTCTCGTGTGGCGGCTCTCCCTTCGGAGAACGTCGGGGGGCTCTTTATATAGGCGTTTTTAGGTCACGAGGAAGCTTCTGGGCGAAGGATTGACGCAAACGGGGCCACGAGGGCCAATTGGTATAGGCCCACGCGGCTACAGTACCTGGCCGCGTGGGACCCCCCCTTTTGGTGTTCCGGCCTCCGTTCGTTGACTTCTTTCGCTCCTAAATCTTATCCTTCCAAAATAATGACCCCCGTAAATTTATAGCTCATTATGACGTCGTTAAGGTCCTGAAACAAATAAGGAAAGAAATAGGGGTTTTCTGCCTACGCAGGATTAATTCCATAAAAAGGGGATATCATCATAAATTACCAAAAATCATAAATAACAGTAATATACCCCTTATATGATGCAAATATGATTGGAATATGACTATTATAGTGCAAAGTTCATGTATGCATTTTAGATGCATCACTCCTGCACTGGAGTCGGCTTCAAAGCCGAAGGAGTTGGGGGAGGAATAGCGGGAGAGGCCTTCTTCCTGTGGCACACACCTTTTGCTTTAAGGGTGCGCCTTTCTTTATCCTGCAAAGACAAAGGATTAAGAATGGAAAGATCCGGCAATATTGTAGAACAAAGAAGAGATGTTTTAGCCGACTTACTTCTTGCTGGGGATATTGAGCCCAGCAAGAGCGTCATCATCCTCGGATGACTTGACGCCAATCGTAGTAGACTGGCTTTTCCTCTTTCGGCTCTCTGCATTAGCCAAAGAAAAGGAGATGGGCCGCTTGGTCCCCTTACTGGATGATGACGTACCGGCAGGACCAGCGGCGGACACTCCGGGAATCTGAAGAATAACACAAGCTAGTTTGTTATAGGCAAACCTGAATTCCTCAAAGAATTGAACTTTGGTTCGACAAAGTACCTTTGGGGGAGGGTTGGTTGCTGTATACATCGGCAACGATTCTTCATATTGCCGGCCTTCGCCAGGCCGGGCTTTGATAAGCCGGTTGAAGCGCGCTTGGAAGAGCTCCTCATTCAGGTCTTCTTTGTTGGTCCGTATGGGATCAGCATTATTAGTGTACTCGCACAAAAGGCGGTCACGATATTGGAGAGGCTAGATCCGCCTCTTCGTCCAGCATATTATTGTATCCTCCCTAGTTAAGGGAGGAGAGCCGGAGGTTAACTCCGTAATCCTTGCCTGTATGGCGGCAAGGTCCGCCGGCATCTTCACCGATGGCTTCTTTTTCCACGAGGGAAGGGGCGTGCCGGCTCTATCCTCGAAGGTGGCAAGCCCTTAAGTCTGTTCGGGGGTGCCATGTCGTTGCAGTAGAAAAAGGTGGACACCCACCCCTTTGTCGGTACCAATCGATGTCCCAGCGCATGTTGAAGCTGATGGAGCCAACCACCAACAGCTCCTTGTTCACAGTCTGCCTCTTGACTAAGAAGCATCTTTGGAAGAAGTCTAACCTAGGTGCTAAACCTAAGTAGCCTTCGAAAAGTGCTACAAAGCCGGAGATGTACAGCAAACTGTTGGGGGTGATGTTGTGAAGCTGGAGGCCGTAGTGGTCTAGGATCTCTATCAGAAAAGCCGAAGGCGGCAAAGAGAAACCCCTAGCTATGTGGGAAGAAAGGAGTACCCGCTCATCCTTGACTGGTGTCGGAGACGGGTCGCCAAAAGCAGATCGCCATGTCGGCACAGTTGCGGAAGCCGGAGGGAGGACACCGTTAGAGGCCATGTGTGGCGCCCCGACCCCGGAATTATACAGAGAGGCTATGTAAGCAACACAACCATCAATGTATAAAACAAAGATCGAGACTTGTGGAACAGAACTGGCACAAAGCATGACTCTACGACACAAAACATTTATATAGCAACTCATATAACGAGGAGAATACAAATATTACAATGCAAAAGGATCACAGATCCTACAATTCAACAAGCGGAAGCGAAGTAGTGTTGTCTAATACAACAAGAAGCAAATTATGGCCTAAGAGGCCTACAGATAAACATCACCCAAGCCAGCTTGTTCCACGGTCCTAAGCTGCCACCTGGGAACCCAGACTAGTAGTCGACGTCAACGAAGAACCCACCTAACTACTCGGTGTCGTCCTCCTCTGAAATATAAACACATAGAGGCAGCAAAGAGAGACTGAGTACGATGTACTCGCAAGTTTAGTAGGGCGATATAGGCCCAATGACTGATGGAGGCTCTAAAGCTGTATAATGTAGTTCTTTTGCATAAAGCTAAATTTCATAAACCAAAACTTAAAAGACACCTGGCATTCGTCTACTCAGAATATTTTTATAAAGGGGGTAAGAGAGTATCAATATCATCTTCGGTTCCCATCGAACCTACTTGTAGCCACCAACACATCTCATCCTCACCAAAGGCACTCCCTCGACTCACCCTCGGGGAAATGAACCTTTATCTCACGGTTGTTATGCAACCTTTAGCTGCCATATCAATTAGGTTATAAGTTATCTATGGTCTCGTATATCCGTTCCCAAGTCGTCCATAACCGCGGACACGGCTTTTCGAAAAGATTAAACCCTGCAGGGGTGTACTATTTGAAGTCGCCAGGTTTCCGCAGGAACCCCAGCTCCTTATCCATCGGTACTGTCCGGCTCACCTAGTTGGCCCTCTTCCGGGGAAGGCCGGCGAGTGGGCGCGGTTAGATCTTTACATTGCACGAGACTATCCAAGAGTCATCTGTGGCCACAGGACAGGTTCAGTGCCTATTTCAACACCCTGCCCCATCGCCACGCCCTAAACACCACCGTCCACATCATTCTTTTCCACCCACATACTCACACGCAAATGGAAAACCGAACTAGAGGAATCTTGGATACGCCCGCACAACTTATTTGGTCAAAGGGGGTTCCATATGCCCCCACCTCCGGAAGCACGCTCGATCTTGGTTCTAGAGACAAGAACTCGCACCTAGGGGCTAGAGTGAGACAAAACACCATCCCCGATGGCAACTCACCCAAGCCGTCTTAGCATTTTAATTAAGCATCAACATTATCCACCAAGTCCGCATCGTTCCATCAACATCATTAATAATGGAATTAACAACGGACATAAAGCATCCAGGTAAGCATGGCTAAGCCTAGCTAGGTACATAACCAACAATTATATTGGTAACCGGCCAACACATCAACACTATGGTTCATAGGTAGGGATACATGTGATTGGCTCGGGGGAAGACATGCAATCATAGGATTCTCTATACTATGATCAAAAGAGACATTTGAATCGCATGCAAATAATATGGTGGATAAAATAAGTTTATAAACATAGGATGCTAGATGCCAAGAAGGTTAGGTTATCTCTTGCCTTGCTGCCCGGTCGTGAAGTACTGCTCGTCGGGGTAGTTATCGGTAACCTCGACTCCGGAATCTATCGATACCCAAAAGAGAAAAACAAAGAACACATAAATTACATGATCACAAGGTGCAATGCGCAAACACATGATGACATGTCCAATTGGTGCAAGGATATTAGCATTTAATGCAATTAACAAATTAAATGGAGTTCCAAATACTTAGTGCAATAATTTGGACACGACTCCATATTTATCTTAGGGACTACATTCTTCATAAATCATTAAATTATTTTAGAAATGGCTCAATTATGCATGAACATGACATGAATGGATAGGGTTCGTCATTTCGAATAATTTGGTACCTTATTTGTAATTTTCTGAGTACCGAAGAATAAATAGCAATTTGAATAACTAAAGGAATTTAAATCTTTTAACCAATTTATGAATAACATCAAATAAATATTTGTGGTCATGACATGGTATTAGCATGGGTTACTAGCAATTGACAAGTTGATCAATTTGAGATTTTATTTACAATTTTTGGACAATTATTGAATAAGTTATGGATTTCTCAAATTAGGCATTATTTAACCTAATTTGGGAATTCTTAGTTAACCCCAAGAATATAGTTCCAAAAGAAGTTTACAACGATTCCAATTGGTAGATTTTGTTTTACTGAACATTTTGAAATTTGAATCGTCGAATTTGAAGCATTTTTCAATTAGTTATGAATTATTTAAGCTTCATTTTATTTTCCAAAAAGGGAAAACATTCCCAGGCAGGCCGGCCAGGCCGGGGTGCAGGCCGGCCATATTGGCCGGGCCACAACCCGAGAGGCCCCGGCCACTGGGCCGGCCCAGGCCGGGCGCTAGGCCGGCCACTGGCCCGAGCCGGGCGGCCTCAAGGCCGGTCAGGCCGGGAGCACGGCCGGGCTCACGGGACGGCGCCGTGCGGCGGGGAATCGGTGGCGAACGGCGGCGGCGAGGGAAAGAGGGAGGCGCGGGGAGAGGCCAGAAGGGGGAGGAGCTAACCCGTGGCTCGTGTGCGTGCTCGGCGACTGCGCGGAGGGCGAGGATCGCCGGAATTCGGCCGGCGGAGCGATACCGAGGCGGGGAAGAGGCGAGGACGCGGCCGTCGGCGGCGGGCCTCCCCGGCTCGATTCAGCCGGTGGAGAGGGAGAGGGGAGCGAGGCGGACCTCGCCGTCCGCTTCGATCTACGCGGGAAAGCTCCAATCGACGACTATTTGCCGGCGAAAGCGAACTCGGCGGGGCGGCGATGCAAGCCGGAGGAAGGAGAGGAAAAGGAGAACGTGGAGTGGGAAATGGAGTAACGGGGGCAGGTGAGCGTCCTGAGCTCGCCCTTGATCACGAGGGGGGCACGGCACGCGCTGGGCAGTGCGACCACGACGGCATGGGCGGCGTGGAGGTGGCGGCATGGGCTCGGCCCTGTGGCGACAGTGAGGAGGGGGAAGACCATTTAACGAAAACCCCCCCTGGCGCCAATTCTTTTAATTACAGAATGGTCCAGTGGCAGTTTAGTGCAACTAAAAAGGTCTCTTAAACATTTTTATAAATTATGCAAAAATTCATATAACCTAGAATTAACCTTTAGAACCTCCACAAAAATTGGTGTCCCAAAATAAAAATGTTTGCACCACATTTGTTCATAAGGTTTAGTATAGCTATTTTTGATAAATTGCAAAAAGCATTTAATTGGAGCAAATAACCCTTTCCAAAAATAATGAAAATATTCATGGAGGCTCTCACAATAATATTGAAGCTCCCCATGATTTTAGTTTGAATTTTTGGAAGGTTTAACTTGGTTCCAAAATAGGAATGGAATTAAGCCAATTTAAATTCTCATAATTTATTTATTTGATTGGCATTTATAAAAGATATATTCTTAGAACTTCCGGGACAATTTGGAAATTCAAGAATAAGTTGGTTTGGCCATTTTGGGCAAAGCATTTAGTTTTGGAAATTTGAGGAAGGGTTTTGTTTCCTTTGTTTTACAAAAGTTGCTTTATTCAACTTAAGCAAATTTTAAAATGTATGCCATGATGCAATGCAAAACAAAAAGTGAAAATTTGGCCCATATTTTAGGGTACCAAATCTGGGCTGTTACAAATCTACCCCCCTTACAAGAATCTCGCCCCGAGATTCCTAGAGTAGGAAGAGGGATGAGAGAAACTTGGCAACACACATCTTCCTCGTTGGAGAGATTTGGCTAACTAACAAGACATGCCAAAAGGCGGGAAGAACAGGAGATAACTTAAGGTGGTAGACAAAATGACTCTTGCCCAAAACCATAGGTTATTGAGAGAACAAGGAACGACTTGACCCACCAAGGTCGAGCCGGTGAAAGGACAACCGATCACTTTGTTCAGGATTTGTGTCCAAGACCAAGACATTATTTCACATCACCGAGAGGTGTAGATCATAAGAGTTGGAGCACCGAGAGGAGAAAGGCATCTTCTGGACTCCACACTTCAGATACACAAGGGATCTCCATAAGATTGAGGATTGGGCCCTAAGGTGACTGATGAAATGACCCAACGTCCGTGTGATTGGGCAAACCTTTGAGTTCACCTAGGAAGGATAGATATAGCATTTGATCCACAATTAGCTAGAGAGGTAAAACCTCATAACGAGATATTGTCACAAGATAGAGGAAGCAGAAGGGTCGACCGATAGATATTTAGCAACTCCGTAGTGAGGTTCTCCTTGAGGTTCTAGATATCGCACTCCGGCTTCCGAAATAGCCTTCATTCAATCTTCAAGCGAAAGTCGTACTTGAGATGGAGAAAAGGCCATACGGACGAACTACCAGGGTAAATTATACATTACCCTCAGGGATAGTGGTTGAGGTTAAAGATTTGAGGGATTTCGTCAATAGGCCTTCCGGTGAGGTGAATGAGCCACAACACCGGACTTGTCGGGTTACTAGTAGGTTTAGGTCACACTCTTGATAGACTCCAAGCATCACTTCATCAAGTGCGTCATGAGACTAAGCACGACCTCTTGATATAAAAGAGTGTGAAACTCCAAGGTGGAACGGAACAAAGGCTAGACAGACCTTCACTCCGCGAATCACAAACCTTTGACCTGGTCCGAGAAATGGACAAGGTACCGGAGGTTGTTTCTCCTGACATCCCGAAATGGAATGCCTTGACGCACCGCAGGAAAGACATGCGTCAGAACACCCCAATGCATGGTAAAGTTTGACTGTCAACAGACAGATAGAGGGCGGACGACAAATTTTGATTAAGGAACGGGCTAACAACAATTTAGGATATTGTAGAAGCCCCGGGTTAGCACTCTTCCGACACTAGTGCCGAAAGGGGTTCAGGAACGGTCGTTACCGGAGGAAACACAATTATTGATGGAAAGGCTCGCTAAGAGCAATCCCGTCGTGATTCAGATGGTTCCCTGACAGCGGTCTAGATAAGCTAGTGACAAAGAAGGGCATGGCTGAGCAAGACAATTACGGCTGCAAGCTCGAGCTCGAGGATTAACTTCAGATTTTTGCCAACCTGATGTAGGGTTCAACCATTAGCACCAGGGTTCAACGGAAAAGATCTTGGGTTAAAGATCAGCTTCATGCACTGGGACCCACAATAGCATAATGCTCTCAGGGGTGACAACCCTCATGAATCATTACACCTAAGCCCTAGCACAATCCGGGACCTTCGGTTCAAGATCTTAGGCTAAAGCAAGGAATTTCTTGACGATCCGCAATACTTCTTCCCTTCGGAATTTAGAATTTGCAGACAAGCAAAGTTAACCAGGAAATAAAGATGGAACCCAACCCCGTGATCCTAAAGATTTAGAAGTTGCCGACGATCAGAAAACCGTTAAAATCAAATAGAGGTAAGATGACACCGAGATCAGAGTGAATTGGATGAGGAGTAAAAAGAATCCTAGGAAGGTTTTCACAACTCATTTTTAGGTTAAAAATAATTTTCACGAACTAGACTCGACATCGACCAATAGAAAGGGTTTCCTACAGGCAGTCCTGCTCTGATACCAACTTGTAGCGCCCCGACCCCGGAATTATACAGAGAGGCTATGTAAGCAACACAACCATCAATGTATAAAACAAAGATCGAGACTTGTGGAACAGAACTGGCACAAAGCATGACTCTACGACACAAAACATTTATATAGCAACTCATATAACGAGGAGAATACAAATATTACAATGCAAAAGGATCACAGATCCTACAATTCAACAAGCGGAAGCGAAGTAGTGTTGTCTAATACAACAAGAAGCAAATTATGGCCTAAGAGGCCTACAGATAAACATCACCCAAGCCAGCTTGTTCCACGGTCCAAGCTGCCACCTGGGAACCCCAGACTAGTAGTCGACGTCAACGAAGAACCCACCTAACTACTCGGTGTCGTCCTCCTCTGAAATACAAATACATAGAGGCAGCAAAGAGAGACTGAGTACGATGTACTCGCAAGTTTAGTAGGGCGATATAGGCCCAATGACTGACGGAGGCTCTAAAGCTGTATAATGTAGTTCTTTTGCATAAAGCTAAATTTCATAAACCAAAACTTAAAAGACACCTGGCATTCGTCTACTCAGAATATTTTTATAAAGGGGGTAAGAGAGTATCAATATCATCTTCGGTTCCCATCGAACCTACTTGTAGCCACCAACACATCTCATCCTCACCAAAGGCACTCCCTCGACTCACCCTCGGGGAAATGAACCTTTATCTCACGGTTGTTATGCAACCTTTAGCTGCCATATCAATTAGGTTATAAGTTATCTATGGTCTCGTATATCCGTTCCCAAGTCGTCCATAACCGCGGACACGGCTTTTCGAAAAGATTAAACCCTGCAGGGGTGTACTATTTGAAGTCGCCAGGTTTCCGCAGGAACCCCAGCTCCTTATCCATCGGTACTGTCCGGCTCACCTAGTTGGCCCTCTTCCGGGGAAGGCCGGCGAGTGGGCGCGGTTAGATCTTTACATTGCACGAGACTATCCAAGAGTCATCTGTGGCCACAGGACAGGTTCAGTGCCTATTTCAACACCCTGCCCCATCGCCACGCCCTAAACACCACCGTCCACATCATTCTTTTCCACCCACATACTCACACGCAAATGGAAAACCGAACTAGAGGAATCTTGGATACGCCCGCACAACTTATTTGGTCAAAGGGGGTTCCATATGCCCCCACCTCCGGAAGCACGCTCGATCTTGGTTCTAGAGACAAGAACTCGCACCTAGGGGCTAGAGTGAGACAAAACACCATCCCCGATGGCAACTCACCCAAGCCGTCTTAGCATTTTAATTAAGCATCAACATTATCCACCAAGTCCGCATCGTTCCATCAACATCATTAATAATGGAATTAACAACGGACATAAAACATCTAGGTAAGCATGGCTAAGCATAGCTAAGCATATAACCAACAATTATATTGGTAACCGGCCAACACATCAACACTATGGTTCATAGGTAGGGATACATGTGATTGGCTCGGGGGAAGACATGCAATCATAGGATTCTCTATACTATGATCAAAAGAGACATTTGAATCGCATGCAAATAATATGGTGGATAAAATAAGTTTATAAACATAGGATGCTAGATGCCAAGAAGGTTAGGTTATCTCTTGCCTTGCTGCCCGGTCGTGAAGTACTGCTCGTCGGGGTAGTTATCGGTACCCTCGACTCCGGAATCTATCGATACCCAAAAGAGAAAAACAAAGAACACATAAATTACACGATCACAAGGTGCAATGCGCAAACACATGATGACATGTCCAATTGGTGCAAGGATATTAGCATTTAATGCAATTAACAAATTAAATGGAGTTCCAAATACTTAGTGCAATAATTTGGACACGACTCCATATTTATCTTAGGGACTACATTCTTCATAAATCATTAAATTATTTTAGAAATGGCTCAATTATGCATGAACATGACATGAATGGATAGGGTTCGTCATTTCGAATAATTTGGTACCTTATTTGTAATTTTCTGAGTACCGAAGAATAAATAGCAATTTGAATAACTAAAGGAATTTAAATCTTTTAACCAATTTATGAATAACATCAAATAAATATTTGTGGTCATGACATGGTATTAGCATGGGTTACTAGCAATTGACAAGTTGATCAATTTGAGATTTTATTTACAATTTTTGGACAATTATTGAATAAGTTATGGATTTCTCAAATTAGGCATTATTTAACCTAATTTGGGAATTCTTAGTTAACCCCAAGAATATAGTTCCAAAAGAAGTTTACAACGATTCCAATTGGTAGATTTTGTTTTACTGAACATTTTGAAATTTGAATCGTCGAATTTGAAGCATTTTTCAATTAGTTATGAATTATTTAAGCTTCATTTTATTTTCCAAAAAGGGAAAACATTCCCAGGCAGGCCGGCCAGGCCGGGGTGCAGGCCGGCCATATTGGCCGGGCCACAACCCGAGAGGCCCCGGCCACTGGGCCGGCCCAGGCCGGGCGCTAGGCCGGCCACTGGCCCGAGCCGGGCGGCCTCAAGGCCGGTCAGGCCGGGAGCACGGCCGGGCTCACGGGACGGCGCCGTGCGGCGGGGAATCGGTGGCGAACGGCGGCGGCGAGGGAAAGAGGGAGGCGCGGGGAGAGGCCAGAAGGGGGAGGAGCTAACCCGTGGCTCGTGTGCGTGCTCGGCGACTGCGCGGAGGGCGAGGATCGCCGGAATTCGGCCGGCGGAGCGATACCGAGGCGGGGAAGAGGCGAGGACGCGGCCGTCGGCGGCGGGCCTCCCCGGCTCGATTCAGCCGGTGGAGAGGGAGAGGGGAGCGAGGCGGACCTCGCCGTCCGCTTCGATCTACGCGGGAAAGCTCCAATCGACGACTATTTGCCGGCGAAAGCGAACTCGGCGGGGCGGCGATGCAAGCCGGAGGAAGGAGAGGAAAAGGAGAACGTGGAGTGGGAAATGGAGTAACTGGGGCAGGTGAGCGTCCTGAGCTCGCCCTTGATCACGAGGGGGGGCACGGCACGCGCTGGGCAGTGCGACCACGACGGCATGGGCGGCGTGGAGGTGGCGGCATGGGCTCGGCCCTGTGGCGACAGTGAGGAGGGGGAAGACCATTTAACGAAAACCCCCCCTGGCGCCAATTCTTTTAATTACAGAATGGTCCAGTGGCAGTTTAGTGCAACTAAAAAGGTCTCTTAAACATTTTTATAAATTATGCAAAAATTCATATAACCTAGAATTAACCTTTAGAACCTCCACAAAAATTGGTGTCCCAAAATAAAAATGTTTGCACCACATTTGTTCATAAGGTTTAGTATAGCTATTTTTGATAAATTGCAAAAAGCATTTAATTGGAGCAAATAACCCTTTCCAAAAATAATGAAAATATTCATGGAGGCTCTCACAATAATATTGAAGCTCTCCATGATTTTAGTTTGAATTTTTGGAAGGTTTAACTTGGTTCCAAAATAGGAATGGAATTAAGCCAATTTAAATTCTCATAATTTATTTATTTGATTGGCATTTATAAAAGATATATTCTTAGAACTTCCGGGACAATTTGGAAATTCAAGAATAAGTTGGTTTGGCCATTTTGGGCAAAGCATTTAGTTTTGGAAATTTGAGGAAGGGTTTTGTTTCCTTTGTTTTACAAAAGTTGCTTTATTCAACTTAAGCAAATTTTAAAATGTATGCCATGATGCAATGCAAAACAAAAAGTGAAAATTTGGCCCATATTTTAGGGTACCAAATCTGGGCTGTTACACCATGCCCTCCAGTTCGCCTTCTTCTACTCCGGAGCAGACCCAGTTGTGGGTCGGGTTGTTGGCGTCGCCTTCATTGTCGCCGGCTTCTTCCTCTTCTTCTTCTTCTTCAGTGGCCCGAGCTTCTTCGGCCACATCGGCGGCAGCTGCTAAAGCCACCGTGGCCGCAGCTTCAGCTGCAGCCTTGGCTAGGGCAACCTCATCGCGGCGTGAGATTGCAACAGAGGAGGTGTCCACCGGAGCAGAGGAAGAAGGAGCTAAAGGAGTGGCGGAAGGCCCGGAGCCGACGGCGGCGATGGAGGAAACCATACCTCCCATCAGCGGCGTTGTGTCCAACGGTGTCGCGTCGATGATGGGGGAGCCCGGCGTGCTGGAAGCCATGGAGGAACGGAGGAAGAAATCGAGCTCGGGAAGAGATGAGATCTAGAGGAGAAGTGTGCTAGGGTTGCAAATGGTGCGGAGGCCACGACGAAGACGAGGCGGCCAACTTTTATAGCGGGCGCGCCGAGATTTGTGCAACGCCTACGGATCGAGATTTCCGCCACGCGTCATGGAATCCGACCGTTGGAGAAGTTCCTTCCCTCCGACACCTCGGATCCAGCGCGGGAAAAACGGAAACTAGCCCCACATTCAAAGATGCCACTCCACTCACTCTGCCGGGTCTGACATATCCGTCAAATCGCTGGGCACGTGTCAATACGCACTCAAGTGCTTTTCGACATGAAGAACCGGCACACCGAAGTCGACAAAGCTGTTTGGCACGACTACAAGTTTTTGAGAATGCTCCAAGCCTGACAAGGGATGATGAATTATCCAGACAACACATTGCCGGAAGATTGAAGCCAACCGATGAAGTACTTGAAGCTTTCCGGGGGCTACTATTGGGGTTATGCCGAACACACTAGTGGAAAATACCCCTATAGTCCCGGTTGGTTTGGGCCATTAGTCCCGGTTCCCCAACCGGGACTAGCAAATCGGGACTAATGCTAGTCCCGGTTGGGACACGAACCGGGACTAATGGGGGGGCACGTGGCCCGGCCGGAGGCAGCAGGGCGGAGGGGCTTTAGTCCCGGTTCGTAATACGAACCGGGACTATTCTCCCTGGGCTTTAGTCCCGGTTCGTATTACGAACCGGGACTATTGTCCCGTCAGATTTTTTCACTTTTTTCAGAAATTTCAGAAAATTGTTTAAATTTGTAAAATCAATAATGCTTATTCTGTAATTCATAAAAATATGAATAAAATACCAAAATGTTCAGAAAAATAAGACCTATTTGATTATGTCAAATGCATGCATGTTTAAAAAACTTAAATTAAATATTTTTAGAACTAAAAAATGCCACTACTAGTTAAATATGGGGAACCAGTATTACACATCATCGTCACGAATATATTACAGACATCTCATTCGTCGTGCTTGGTCAAACATATTACAAACGGTACATGTAGTACACACGAGTTTCATTCTTATATATATACATCTCTTTTACACTCACTATTTAATTAATTTCAACCTAGCTTATAATAGTATTCTCCTTTCGGATCTAGGACCTCTGCATCTAAGAATCCGGCAATTTCCTCTTGAATTGCTCGTACGCGATCCTGTGGTAGAAGGCCTTCTCGCAACCGTTCGATCTAATTAAAAAAGGGTCAATATATATGAATGAAAGTAACACAATTGATGTCAATAAACTAAAATTATGAATATTGCATACGCACTTCAAGTTGTTCTAAGATTATTCCCTTCTCACAGCACGTCTGACGAATGAACTCGCAGACGTAGTATCCACATAAATGATTCCCACTTCCCTGCCTCAAGCACTTTATGGGAACAGAGTTCAATCAAAATAATAATCAAGAATGGTAATGGTATTGAACTAGAATCAAAGAGATGCGCGGATCTAGGTAGTAATACTTACATTTATTTGTTTAAATGCAAGCTCCTTCGCCCAATCACCCCTAGCCCTGGCGGTGAATCGTTTCCAAGCTCTGCCGGCAAAGAAAATGAATAAAGGAGTTATATATTAATTACTTGCTATCAGTAAATGAACGGAAAGTTGCTGATATAGTACCATAATATGATTGAAATTACCTCTGTAGGCATTCCTGCATGTCCGCCCAATCCTTAAGGGGTTTATGTAACGAGTCCATGACAAGTACTACTCCTTTGTCAGGCAAAATGATTAGCAGAATAAAGTGGAAGCTGCGCACGCATAAGTCATCAATTATACAATTAACATCGAGAAATTAAGCGAAATAGAATGTGTACAAGACAGTAACACTTACTTGAAGTTGTAAGGAAATAGTATTTCTCTTTTGGTTTCGTTAAACCGTAACGCATGTACCAAGTTATTCTCTGTATCGTCGTAAAAATCATGGAGACTTGCTTCATGAACGTAATTTGGGTCAACGAAGCCAATGTCATAGATTTGTCCTCTTTTGCATTGGAGAATCTTCATTCTGCATAATTAATATAGTGATGAGTAAGATTATAAATGCAATGAACGAGGTGAGCTAGCTAGAGACTTAATTACAGAAATAATAGTTACAGACAATAGGGACTGATGATAGTTTTGTCAAGGGCGTCTTGTTGGTATAACTGAAATAATTCAGAAAATTCAATCATTACCACGCCAGGTCCATGCCCGTAATCCCTGTTCTTATATCACACATAGATCCAATTTCCCCTTTTCTTTGAGTCTGTCATGTACCAACTATGCAATCTTTGCATTTTTGTTGGTAGATCTTTGACTAACTCAGGTTTGACGAGAGGATGCCCGTGCCGGTATTTGTATTTTGGAACTATTTCTTCGTGGAATTGTAATTGGTCTAAGTACTGAGAAATAGACATGCCCTGAGCAGAGGCTGCTTCTCCGTACAGTGGAACAAACTCAGGATCGATGCCGACCGCACGTTTGCTCGACCCCACCTCGGTATCAGAAAACACTTTGAGCGGGGGGGGCACGATTGTTTTTGCTGTTCTCCGAGCTGGGCAACTGATTTCCGGCTTGCACTACCATTCTTCGACCGCTGTTTATTTGCCTGAACCGACTTGAAAATAGAGCGGTCATAGTCTGGTGTCAGCTTTGGAGGGGGCGTTCAAGGGTCTTCAACATTTTTAAGACGGCGGCTTTTTCTTCTGGGGTGTCGGGGAACTCTGGCGATTTCAGCTTCTTTAGCTTCAAGTTAGCAAACCACTGGTCCGTTTGGGCTTTTGCGATCGCCTTATTTTCCTCCATCGTATAGTCGTAAGGTCTCTTGGGAAGATTTTATGAGGTACTTTTGGGAGGGGTGACCTTGCACGTTTCGATGATCGGTTACCACTCCTCGTAGTACGCGGCGGCGGAGATGGCTGCTCTGGAGACTGGTGAGGCGGCGACGGCGGGGAAGAGGACTGTTGCGCTGGAGAGTGGTGAGGACGCGGAGACGGCGCCTGAGATGGCTGCAGTGGAGAGGACTGTTGCGTTGGAGACTGGTGAGGAGTCGATGGCCTTGGCGGCCAGTTTGGAAGCACGATGAATTCCTTTGGCCATAGAATGGTCCCTTTCCTGGCTTCTCCAAGTTCAACCACCTCCCCATCTTCACCTGCAGGGTGTTCCAGCTTCAGCTCCTCAAATCCTTTACTAACTTCATCCACCCCGACAACAGCGTAGCCATGAGGAACCGGGGAGCAATGGAAAGTTGGTGTAGGCCCAATTGGTACGGCATAGCCGACCGCCACCTTCATGGTTAAGTTGAGAACTTTCACATGTAGCTCACAAGGTGTGCTCTCCGTGATATCATCCACTGGGTAGCGACAAAGAGGATCCGTCGTCAGTGCATCATCATCACCAGTCGGGACCATGCTCGAAGCCACGCTGCTTTTCCGATATGATGGGTCGGTAGCATCGACTGCAGCTTCTACAACGTGCTACTGAGATAGGCCGGTAGTGCCTTGCTGGCTAAGTCGGTCAATTTGATCCTGCTGCCGCTTCATTGTTTCTTCTATATGACGCAGCCGGTCTGCAGCAGCGCTTGCTTCCCTTGCCTCCCTTTCCTTTCTCCTCAGATGACTTCTATCGGGAAATATTTTCCTTTCCGCGGGAAACCCATGTACCCACGGCTTGGAGCCTGAGGTGCCTCGTGTTCGTCCTTCATGTTCGGGATTCCCAAGGGCGCGTGCAAGCTTGTCATTCTCTCTATCGGGACGGAACCGTCCCTCTTCAACATCCTTTACTGCTTTCCTAATTTCTTCGATGGGTAGTAGGGGATTATCCTTGTGTCTTCTGTTATATATGCACTTTCCTTCTGCGTCCAATGTGCCCCCATGCCCGTAAAACCAATTTCTTGACCGTTCAATCCATCCTTCTTTTATAGACTCTGGAACGATCCCTTTAGCCAGCAGGTCGGCCTCAAGTTTATCCCACTTAGGCATGGAACAGGCGTAGCCACCAGGCCCCATAGTATGGTGGTACTTCTTTTTAGCAGCATTTGCCTTATTTATTGCAGACTTTGACTGAGCTTCCTCCGATTTCTTGTACGCCACAAAATCTTCCCAGTAGTCTCTTATCTTCTCATACCCGTGATCGAAATCCAGAGTTTTATCTTTCAAGATAAAGTCGGTGTACAATCTTTTCTTAAATTTGTTGAATAGCTCGGCCATCTTCTTAAGAGCCCACGCCTTGACTTTATCTACTAGAGCTTTTTTTCGGGCATCCATCTCCTCCTCATCTGGCTCCCCCTCCTCTGGATCCACCTCTGGCAACAGCAAGGTGAAATTAACCATGACCTTTTCAAAAAGGCGTTTTTTGCCTTCGGGGCCGAGCCAGCTAACTTCAGGATCCCTTGGCTTATTCCATTCTCGGATGGTGATCGGGACGTAGTCCCTAACAACAACACCGCATTGCTTCACAAATTTTGTTCTAACATCAATTAGAGCAATGGGTTCGCCGTCTGTAGCGACTTCTGCGATCCTGTACCGGAGATGGTCCTCCAACTTTTTGGTTGGGCCTCGTTTCGTCCTCACAGAGGATTTGCTCGATCCGGATGGCTAAAAGAAGAAAGACCGTTAGTATGTGTATATAGACAATAGAGGCTAAATTAATTAATATAAATATATATGCACCTCGTCGGAGTTTGTAATAATCAATGTTGCACCGGAGCCGCCGGCTTCTGCCTTGTCGGCTTCTCCCTCATCAGAGACGCCGAGTTCGGCCTCTTCCCAGACGTTGGAGACGCCGTCTCCTCGGTTGAGAGACTCATCCCCCTCACCGGAGTCGTTCAGAAAGTGACTTGCGTCATCCTCGCCGCGGATCATATCCTCGAGGATATTTTCCTCATTTTCGTCTCTACCGTGTGGTTCCATAGTTTCTGCAAAATACGAAAGTTATTTTCGGAGCCGTCTCTGCCGTGTAGTTCAGAAAACTTGTAGGAATAGAATGGTACTAGAAGGAAAGGAGCGCGTTGCTGCGCCCGTTGTTTCTAAGCGTCGTCATGGTGATATGTATGACAAATAATTCAGCATTTCATCTTGTCTGAAACGGAACAAAATTGAATTGTAGTAATAATATGACACCTACGAAATAGGAATCATTAACTAACTACACATTTCGATATCATTGTACTTCACATGAACATCACTTGAGCAAAATTGTACACAGCTCCAATTACACGGTGCACCGATTAAAAACATCAGAGTATACAATTCTATCAATTCCATCAATTCATACAAATAATTCTATCAATTCCATCAATTCATAGAAAATTGTATCAAATCCACTTATATCGTAAATAAATAAATAACTGTATCAAATCTAATTCTGTCATACAAATAAATATGAAGCCTAAAATTATTGGATTTTGGATAAATATTTATTTACACAAATATGAAGCCTAAAATCATAAATAAATATGAATCCTAAAATTAATTAACTAAAACTAAAACTAACTAACTAAAATTACTAACTAATTTAAATTACTAACTAAAACAATCATGAAATAACATTGCTTTGCTAAATTTTCAAACTTTGCTAGAAAATTTAACTTTGCTAAATTTGCTACATTTTAAAATTTTCTAAAATAACAACCTAAATTTTCTAAATTTGCAAGATAACCTAAATTTGCAAGACCTAAAATAACAACCTAAATTTTGAACAAACATTAATAAAATAACTTTGCAAAATTTTCTAACTCTTCTAAATTTGCTACATTTTCAAATTTGCTAAAATTTCTAAATTTACTACACTTATTAATAATTTGCTACACAAATTAATAACTTTCCAATTAATAACTTGCTACCCTAATTCCTAACTAAGCTACACAAAATTGCTAACTTTACTAAAATAAAAAAAACAAACCTGCGGTGGTGGAGGCCGAGGCGGTGGTGGTGGAGGCCGACGATGCGGGATCGAGGCAATGGCACGGGAGGCCGGCGATGCGGGAGGCGGTGGAGGCGAGGCCGGAGGAGCGGCCGGGGGAGGAGGCCGGCCGAGAGGAGCAGAGCGGCCGACGGAGGAGGCTCGCGCGTGGCGGAGGAGGCGCGGCCAGAGGAGCGGGCGACGGAGGGCGGCGCGTACGGCGGAGGATCGGACGGCGAGGGGCGCGGCGGAGCGGAGCAGCCTGACGGCGTCGAGGGCGCGGCGGAGCAGCCTGCAGTTCCTTAGCGAAATGAGAAGTTGGGGGAAGAAGAAGAGGCCCCCCAGATTTAAAGTAAAGACCTTTAGTCCCGGTTGGTACCCCCAACCGGGACCAAAGGGTCTTTAGGCCCGGTTGGAGGCACCAACCGGGACTATAGGCCTACCCCTTTAGTCCCGGTTGGGGGTACCAACCGGACCTAAAGGTCATTTTCGGCGGCACCGAAAAGGCGCGCGCCAAAATACCCTTTAGTCCCGGTTCGTGGCATGAACCGGGACCAATGCCCTGAAAATTTTAATGCCCTAAAAATTTTCAGTTCTGAATGTTGTTCCCGCCTTTTTTTTTCTTATTAAGGTGTTTGAATATGAATTTCAAATGGTTTTGAATTTGAAAAGACTTTCAACATAAAAAGTGTTTAAATTTGAATAAATAATCCAAAACCATTTTCGGTTTTCTAAAATAATTATTCTAACTATAGAAACTATTAACCATTTTGTCATTTTCATTTGAGATTAGAGGTGAATTCATTTAATTAAAATTATTGGAATTTGAACTTAATTAAGTCATTAAACTTATAAATTCAATATCTTTTCATATGTTTATCAGAAAAAATGCAATTAAAATATCAAATTGTTGATAAAAAGTGTAATCTATCTATTTATGACAAATTCATTTTTTGAGATTAGAGGCTGAATTCATTTAATTAAAATTTTTGGAATTTGAAATTAATTAAGTCATTAATTAAATTTATAAATTCAATATCTTTCCATCTGTTTATCAGAAAAATGCAATTAAAATATCAAATTGTTGATAAAAATGTAATCTATCTATTTATGAAAAATTCATTTTTTTTAGATTATAGGGGAATTCATTTAATTACAAAATTTGGAATTTGAACTCCATTAAGTCATTAATTAAACTTATAAATTCAATATTTTTTCATCTGTTTATCTGAAAAATGCAATTAAAATATCAAATTGTTGATAAAAATGTAATCTATCTATTTATATAATTTATATATATTCATTTAATTTATATCTATTGAATTAATTCATATCTATTTTTGCCATATTATTGAATCTCACTAAACTTTCAACATGAAAAGTGTTTAAATTTGAGCTCCAACGGTGTATTTGATACGGTACAGAATGACAACAGTGGATCAGTTGTCCTAACAATCTTAGTCATACTCCTGCCTAGGCCTATAATACTCGAACTCGTAGTCGCCGTCATCGTCATCATCGCTATCATCGTACTCATACGGCACTCATGGCTCGAACCTCGACGGGTGAGCGCCCCCGGACTGCATGTTAGGGTAGCGCAGGCGGGGGTTATCGCCAGCCATGATGTAGTTCATAACGCCCTGGAGAGTCCGGCCAGCCCACCACAGCTAACGGCCGGCCTCGTTGAAGTCCGAAGGAGATGGGCCGTCCCCCTCGTACCTGGTGAGCGTCCTCTCACGCCGATTGATGAAGAAGGCTTCCCAAGTCGGGCGGTAGTCGGGATGCCAGCCCAGATCCATCCACTACTCCCGTGTGAGCTCAAGGTAGTAGTGGTTCATGATGGCCGCCCGGCGCGCCACACCTTGAGGGACAGGAGGGACCGGCATGCCTCCGGCGCTCAGCATCCAGCCGGCGGGGACGCAGTAGCCGGGCGGGCAGGGGTAGTTCGAGGCGGAAAGCTCCTCCGCCTGACGGTAGGTTAGTACGGTGGAAGCCATGGAAGAGTGATGAGGTTGCAGATATGTGTTTAGATGTGATATGGCAATGGCGGCCAAGCCTACATATATATAGTGAGAAATTGTGGGAAGACGAAGGCGGGAAGCGGTGGAAGAAGCACACGGATCGTGTATTTCCTTCGAGCGTGTGTGAGCCATTGGATTAGAGTTGTGTTTCTTTCGAGTACTTGTGAGCTGTTGGATCATGTGCACACGGATCGTGTGTTTCCTTCGAGCGCTTGTGAGCCGTTGGATCAGAGTTGTGTTTCTTTCGAGTGCTTGTGAGCTGTTGGATCGGGTGCACACGGATCGTGTGTTTCTTTCAAGCACTTGTGAGCTGTTGGATTAGGGCCTTTAGTACCGGTTCGTGTTACCAACCGGGACTAAAGAAGCACACGAATCGTGTGTTTCTTTCAAGCCCTTGTGAGCCGTTGGATCAGGGCCTTTAGTACCGGTTCGTGTTACCAACCGGGACTAAAGAAGCACACGGATCGTGTGTTTCTTTCAAGCGCTTGTGAGCCGTTGGATCAGGGGTGTGTTTCTTTTGAGGGCTTGTGAGCTGTTGGATCTGCACTCCCACCTCATCCACAGGTACACCTTCTAATCGCCTATAAATAGCGACGTCCCTGCAGCGAACGGCACACAACGAGCATCTACCTTTGCCACCGAACCCAATGGTTGGATTTAGCCTACCTGCTGGCATGTTCCCTGGCATTATTGTGTTTGTCCTTGTTCGTCGGCCAGCCATTGGAGCCACCTCCTGTAGGTCGGTGAATAAGGACAACACAACGACGCTGTTCGAAACACAAGCCCTCAGGTAGGTTGAATCCAACCACTGGATTAGGGTGACACAATGATGAATTGCCGAGGAGGTGGGAGTGGTGGTGGTGGAAGTGGTAGCCATGCCCCTCGGTCGGATCCAAGCAGCTGCAAGGCGCTATGATGATCTACAACATTCCCAACACTTTTTGGGACGGTCGTTAGATCATCAGAGAAGTCTTGCGGCTGCTTGGATCGAAGGTCGATTTGCTGCTCACGACGACGCGAGACGGATGCGCAAGTTTTTTCTCTCTTATTTTTTCTTTCTTATGTTTTCTGTTTATTTTTTCTTTCTTATGTTTTCTGTTTATTTTTTCTTTCTTATGTTTTCTGTTTATTTTTTCTCTCTTATTTTTTCTATCTATTTGTTTGAGATTAGAGGTGAATACATATGCATGAATATCACACACATCTCCGGAAGTTGATACTTTAGGTTGCAAGTTTTCAAAAGCAAGTAGTAACCTAAACTATGATCACAGACAAGAGAACTGCAATGGCGATCACAGACTCTGAAACTAACTTCGACCGGTACCTGAGCCGCGGGGTGCTGAGCCGCCGACACTGCGCATCCAAAGAGAAGGAACCCTCACAGGGTCATAGCTCACGTGAGAAGGAACCCTCTGAATAAACGACCACCTACTATCATACTACCTATCCAATAGATACATGTAGCGACGGACGTGCTCATCCTCCTCCCTGATACGGTGACGTACCTTCTCCTCGGGGGTCGGCTCCCTCTGCACCGAGCGTGGCCCACGCGACGGCCACCACAGAAGATCCGGGTCGACGACGTCACCCGGATTCCTCACCAAGTTACGTGTCCCGAAAGGTAGCACCTCCCAGTGCCAGCTCGGTGGAGCCCAGTCCCGCACATCGCCCATGTGGTCCAACATGGACATCGTCCCCGAGAACACCTAAGTCAAAAATGCCTAAGTTAAAATTTTGTTACGATGGAAGAGTGATGAGGTTGCAGATATGAGTTTAGATGTGATATGGCAATGGCGGCCAAGCCTACATATATATAGTGAGAAATTGCGTGAAGACGAAGGCGGGAAGCGGTGGAATAAGCACACGGATCGTGTGTTTCCTTCGAGCGCTTGTGAGATGTTGGATCAGAGTTGTGTTTCTTTCGAGTGCTTGTGAGCTGTTGGATCGTGTGCACACGGATCGTGTGTTTCCTGCGAGCGGTTGTGAGCCGTTGGATCAGAGTGTGTTTCTTTCGAGCCCTTGTGAGCTGTTGGATCTCAAGCAGAAGATAAGGCACACATATCAACGCTCCTTTTGTCCCGGTTCCAGCTACCAACCGGGACTAAAGATGAAGATTTCCCTGATCTTTTAGCTATAAATACCAATCGGGACTAAAGACCGAATACAAATTACATAAAAGGTTTAATGTATTTGGGAACACTCGATCATACATATATTGTGTAATGCATTTGACAACACTCATACATAAAAAGTTTTTGAGAACACACATGCATTTGACATGATCTCTATGATCGCTTCTTCGGTCGTAACCATGGAGTTTCTTCATTATGTAACGGGATGCTTGGGTCAGTTTTCACTGTGAAGGGCGGAATTTCATCAAACTTATTATAGTCTGCTGACATGTCTGTCTTGTCCTCGACTACCACGATGTTTCTTTTTCCTGAAGGAACTATGTGACGCTTTGTCTCATCGTGTGATGTATTTGTTTCCTTATCTTTTCTTTTTTTCGATCTGGAGCTCATGTCCTTCACATAGAAAACTTGAGCCACATCATTGGCTAGGACAAATGGTTCGTCTCTGTACGCAAGATTCTTGAGATCCACTGTTGTCATTCCGTACAGCTGGTCTACCTTTACCCCTTCTCCATTCATGTTGACCCAACTGTACCGAAACAAAGGGACCTTAAAAGTAGGTCCATAGTCAAGTTCCCATATCTCCTCTATGTAACCATAGTATGTGTGCTTTTGTCCATTCTCGTCTGTTGCATCAAAGCGAACATCACTGTTTTGGTTGGTACTCTTTTTATCTTGGGCGATCGTGTAAAATGTATTCCCATTTATCTCGTACCCTTGGAAAGTCAATACAGTCGAAGATGGTGACGCAGCCAATAAGTAGAGTTGATCTCCAACATCGGTGTCATTCATGAGATGTAATCGCAACCAACTGCTGAAAGTCTCCATGTGTTTTTGTTTAATCCAGGAGTCAGGCTTCCCTGGGTTTTTGGAGCGTACAATATTCTTGTGTACCTCGATATACGGAGCCACGAAGGTGGAACTTTGTAGAACTGTGTAGTGTGCTTGAGTGAAAGAATGCCCGTCCCTACATAGCATTGCTTTCTTTCCTAGCGTGCCTTTTCCACTAAGTCTCCCCTCATCCCGCGATTCAGGAAGACTAATCGACTTAATGTCGGGAATAAAGTCAACACAAAACTCAATGACCTCCTCTGTTCCATAGCCTTTGGAGATGCTTCCTTCTGGCCTAGCACGGTTATGAACATATTTCTTCAAGACTCCCATGAACCTCTCGAAGGGAACATATTGTGTAGAAATACAGGACCGAGAATTGCAATCTCGTCGACTAGGTGAACCAGGAGATGCGTCATAATATTGAAAAATGATGGGGGGAACACCAACTCAAAACTAACAAGACATTGGACCACATCCTTCTGTAACCTTGTCAGACTTTCTTGATCGATTACCTTCTGAGATATTGCATTGAGAAATGCACATAGCTTCACAATGGGTACTCGAACATTTTTCGATAGAAGCCCCCTCAATGCAATCGGAAGCAACTGCGTCATAATCACGTGGCAATCATGAGACTTCAGGTTTTGGAATTTTTCATCTGCCATATTTATTATTCCCTTTATATTTGACGAGAAGCCAGCCGGGACCTTGATACTGCTCAACCATTCAAAAAATATTTCCTTCTCTACTTTCGTAAGAGCGTAGCTGCTTAAGTAATGACGCCCTTTATCCGTATGCTTGTTGTTTGGGTCTTTCATACGTTGCTGGTCCTCCCTTGCTTCCGGTGTATCTTTTGTCTTCCCATACACGCCGAGGAAGCCTAGCAGGTTCACGCAAAGATTCTTTGTCACGTGCATCACGTCGATTGAAGACCAGACCTCTAGGACTTTCCAATAGGGTAGCTCCCAAAATATAGATTTCTTCTTCCACATGGGCGCGTGTCCGGTAGCGACGTCTTTCGGAACAGATTGACCGCCAGGACCCTTTCCAAAGATTACTTCTATGTCCTTGACCATACCAAATATAGCATCACCATCAGGGAGGTTAGGCTTCTTCCGGTGATCTGCCTCACCTTTGAAATGCTTGCCTTTCTTTTTTACGGGATGATTGGCTGGAAGAAATTGACGACACCCCAGGTACACGACCTTTTTACATTTTTCCAAATATGTACCTTTAGTCTTATCTAAACAGTGCATGCATGCGTTGTATCCCTTGTTTGACTGTCCTGAAATGTTACTAAGAGCAGGCCAATCATTGATGGTTACGAACAGCAACGCTCGTAGGTCAAATTCCATCTGTTTGTGCTCATCCCACACACGTACACCTGGTATGGCCCACAACTGCAAAAGTTCATCAAGTAATGGCCTTAGGTACACATCAATGTTGTTACCGGGTTGCTTTGGGCCTTGGATGAGAACGGGCATCATAATGAACTTCCGCTTCATGCACAAACAAGGAGGAAGGTTGTAGATACATAGAGTCACGGGCCAGGTGCTGTGACTGCAGCTCTGCTCCCCAAAAGGATTCATACCGTCTGTACTTAGACCAAACCATAAGTTTCTTGCGTCACCTGCAAAGTCCGAGAACTCTCTCTCGATTTTTCTCCACTGCGACCCATCGGCGGGGTGTCTCAACTTCCCGTCTTTCTCACGCTCTTCTTTGTGCCATCGTAACAACCTGGCATGCTCTTTGTTTCTGAACAGACGTTTCAACCGTGGTATTATAGCAGCATACCACATAACCTTAGCAGCAATCCTCTTCCTGGGGGGCTCGTCATCGCCCTCAACATCACCAGGGTCATCTTGTCTGATCTTGTACCGCAGTGCAGTGCATACCGGACATGCATCCAAATTCTTTTACTGCTCACCGCGGTAAAGGATGCAGTCATTGATGCATGTATGTATCTTCTGCACATCTAATCCTAGGGAAAATTTTGTTTTTGCCACTTTTGTGTTTGCCCATTTTGCTTTTGCCACTCTAAATTTTTACATTTTGCTTTTGCCCTGCCAGTTTTTGGTAATACATCATTTTTGCCCTATGTGGGGGCAAAACCAAAATGAAAACTGTGAAGTTTGGTTTTGCTTTTGCCCCTACTCTTGTTGTTTCGGTTTTATTTTTGCCACTCAAAAGGGTAAAAGCAAAATGTCAAAATTTAGAGTGGCAAAAGCAAAATGGGCAAAAACAAAAGTGGCAAAAACAAAATTTTCCCATCTAATCCTAGAGGGCAGATAGCCTTTTTTGCTTCGTACGTACTCTCGGCCAATTCATTATCCTTTGGAAGCTTCGGCTTCATTTTTTTCAATAACTTCTCAAATCCCTTGTCAGATAAACCAGTCTCTGCCTTACATTTCAGCAATTCCAGTGTGGTACCGAGCTTTGTGCTGCCATCTTCGCACTTTGGGTACAGCAACTTTTTGTGATCCTCTAGCATGGCCTCCAACTTCAGCTTCTCCTTTTCTGTATCGCATTATCGTTTTGCATCAGAAATGACCCGACCAAGACCATCATCGGGCTCATCTGACGCCCGTTGTTCTTCACCTCCTTCTTCTTCATTGTCTTCCATCGCAGTATCACCGTATTCTTCAGGGAACATAGGATAGTTCTCATCATCCTTTTCTTCTTCATTGTCTTCCATCATAACCCCTCTTTCTCCGTGCTTGGTCCAACAATTATAGCTGGGCATGAAACCTCTCCGAAGCAGGTGGCCTTGAAGTGTTCTCGAGGAAGAGTGCTCCTTAACGTTCCGACAGTCCACACATGGACAAGGCATAAAACCATCATCTTTGTTTGCCTCAGCCACATGGATAAATTTATGCAGGCCTGCAATAAAATCAGAACTGCGTCGGTCGCCGTACATCCATCGCTGTCGTTCATCCATCTGCATATCATATAATTAAGTTTATCAAATACAATTATAATAACATATTGAATACTGAAATGACCACCGTACATCGACACATGCAATATTTCTGTATCAATTATAGATGAAAAGGATAAAGTTGCTAACCTCGGTCGAGGATATCATTTTGTGTGAACTTAAGTGTGGCTCGGGCATTTCATCGAACACATCTTGTGCGTGGCAAAGGAAAAAAAAACTAGCACCCACTTCCCACCAATCCAAGCAAAAAAAAAAAATAACAGAGGAGGAGAGAAGAGAGGGGCCAGTTTTACATATAGGCAGGGGAGGGGTATTAGTCCCGGTTCGTGTCTCGAACCGGGACCAAAGCCTCCGCGACAGCTTTTCGGTATTTTTATATATAGGCAGGGGAGGGGTATTAGTCCCGGTTCGAGACACGAACCGGGACCAAAGCCTCCGCGATAGCTTTGGTCCTGGTTCGTGCCACGAACCGGGACTAATGTCCCCAACCGAACCGGGACCAATGCTCCATGGGCTCCTGGCAACTCGAACCGGGAACAATGCCAGGAATTGGTCCCGGTTTTTATGGGAACCGGGACTAATGCCTTTTTCTGGCTTTCCCAAAGACCATTTTTCTACTAGTGACAGGTACCTTCACGAAGGAGACTAAAGCCAGCGTACCAGGATGGCCCATAGTGGTAGTAAGTCGAAATCCGGATTACCGGGCGGCCCAGTACGATGAAGCGCAGTAGGCCCATTCGGCTAAGGGAAGGTTCCAGAAGCCGGCCTGCTCTGCGGATGACTTAGCACTCAAGGCAAGGCCCAAGCCGGGTTAGAGTATAACTCTGTGACTTAGTCGGTTAGGTTTCCTCCTGTAAGCCCTAGGTCCGGACGCCTTTATAAGCCGGTCTACGGGACGCCTTAGGGCAAGAGACCACCAAGACTCATATTTTCATTGTAATTGGCGCATATTGCCTTATAGTGAATTATAGCAGCACGTAGGGTTTCGCCACCGTTGCGAGATCCGAAGCTGGGTAAACTCGTGCTCATCCCGTCACCGGAAACCCCCGCATCTCCAATACCCACCTCTCTACCTAGCTTGATGGCACCCCTATCGCGGCTAGATTCGACAATACCACGACATGGCAGGCGGCGACGACGCCTCGGGGCGCCGTTTCTCTCCTTGGAGACGCCGTCGAGACGTGGTGCTCGCCTTTCGCCCGTTTCACGCCGGGGGAAACCTTTGATCTTTCGGGATCAGGCGATGATGGCGCTTTGCGTCATGCTCCCCCTTGGGGGCATCGTTCTTGGAGTGGTGGCCGACTAGAGAGACCTATGGTTGCGGGAGGTGGTGGAGGCGAGGATGTAGGGCTGAGGTGTCAGTGGCAACTGCAGCTGTCTTTTAGGCCGGGGCGGCGGCCCCGGATGTTGGTACGGTGGCCGTGGTCTGCGACCGGTTCTCCCTGTGCAGTTTGGGCTGCGGGTGACTGCGTCGTACGGCGTCGTGGCTCGGGTGCGAGCGGTGCTACGTCGGGATGGTGGTCCCAGAAGGTGGTGTTGATGACGAGGGTGTCGGAGCTGATTGGCAGCTACGGTAGCAGCGTTTGTCTTTTAGGCCAGGGCGGCGACCCTGAATGTTGGTACGACAGCCGTGGTCTGCGAGCGGTTTACCCTATGCAACTGGGGCTGCGGGTGGCTGAGTCGTGCGGTGTCGTGCTCGAGCGCGAGCGGTGGTACGTCAGGATGGCGGTCCCGGAAGGTGGTGTTGGCGGTCTGCTTGGCATGGCGGAATGGTTGGATGTCGGGGCGGCAGCCCCAAGTGATGTTGGGGTCTCGACGGAGGGTTGGCTTCATCTTCGCTTGAGCGTCCCGTGTCTGCACCTCCCTTTGTAGTCACGGCGTCTTCTCTCTGGTGGTGGTGTTTGGCCTTCTGTCTTGACTAGTTGGTGTTTTCGAGCTGTTCTCGAGGTTGTGTGGGCTTTGCCCCATGATGTTGGGTTTGGTGTATGGTTTTCATCCGGTTTCTTCCGCTAATAAACCGGACACCTTCTTCTTAATTAATGAAAAAGGCAAAGCTTTTGCCTTCGTTTCAAAAAAAAAAAAGTTGAATAGGAGAGAGCAAACGCGGCTCGCGCCACTTGGAGTTGTTCAGCCATCTTAATAAGTATAAGCCGTCTGGCACCACTTAGTGGATCTGACCGACCACCACCCCCTGGCCTCCCGCCGCCTCGTGTATCTGACCAACCACAATCCCTTCCACCTCGCTTCGTCTCCCATCCCCAACCTCATGCTCCTGTGCATCAGTACTCCCTCCGGTACAGTTTGGAGAGCGCCTCTTCAAAACCATGCAATTCCAAAATTTGGGTGGTTTAAGGCGCAGGAGCTTTAATTGCTGAAATTAGGGCCCCTTTTCCTTTCTCCTTCCTATTCCTTGCTCCTGTGTGTACGCGAGGTGAAGGTGCTGCATGCAGTGTGAACAGGAATATGTTGCTCCTTCCTATTCCACCGCTGCATGTAACGAAACTGCTCGTTTACTGGCCGGAGGAGTTAATATGGAGAGAAATCAGGAATTTGTTAGGCGTGATTGGGGTTACGGAATTAACTGCACCAGCGGGATGGAGTTGTTTTCTTGAGCCAATGGTTGATTGCCTAAATCGCAGAGATTTTGAAGATGCGCCCTCCAAACTGTACCGGAGGGAGTACTTCCTGCTAGATATCGCGACTCGACATGATGGTGGAGCACCTCCTGCTTGGCGGGGAGACTTGGGGCACATGAAGACACACACGTGTCTACATTATTTGAGGTAACAACCTCAGGAAAGACATCACGCTAATCCTCGCCTCAATTCAAATTGTTTCCTGTAACAAAAATGGACCACATTTCAAAAGAAAAATTCAGACTAATTGAAGTATCAAGCAGAAGAGGCAATGAATTTATCCATGTAGCGACTTATCCTGGTACAGTTACCATTCATAATCATGGTTAGCCAGAATAAACTGACTGATGGTATGGGTACTGACTTAAACTTGATTTATCCTAGTACAATTCAAGAATTTTGTAGAAGTGTCTCAAGGAAAACACATAGTAGCTTATGAGTGTACAACATTGCACCCTAGATTTCTTATCTGAACATATTCAGCGCTAGTCCCCAAGCAAGTGGACTACAGATTTTAGTTTGCTAGTTACAGTTGGTATTTGATCCAATTCTAGCAAAAACACATAGGCAAAATAAATTTGTCATCTCAATCGAACATATTAGAGTAACCCTGCATAAATCAAAGTAGTCATTGGAGCTCAAAAGCATGGCGTCAGAATCGTCTTCATGTTCAGTGCGTGTCTAAAACAGACAGCAGCCTGGCATAACCTACCATCTGAAATGTCCAAAATTAGGAAACACCCACATTCAAATGGCCCCTCGTAGTTCCAATTTCATACAGACAATACAGACAGGACGCACGCCTGTGGGGAAGAGGAGATGCTGAGGACGTTGAGGTCGGTCGGACCTGAACGTTGGAGGCGTGCTCCAGCTATGTCGGAGGAATGGCGAGTGGGCCAGCCATACACGATTGTCGCCGGAGGTTGGGCGCGGAATTCGAGGCCACCAACCTCACCCTCCTCTACACCATCGTTGGAGCAGCTAGATGACGCTCTTCGAGCGAGCTCGAGACCACCAAGAACCCAAATCCTAATTCGACCACCGCGGAGCCAAAGTGCCAAACCGCACACCTCCGTGCTGCCGCCGCCCCCAGCCGGCCTGACGACCAATTCCTGCAGAGACGACCCGACCCAAACCACCTCGGTAGGCGGCGACGTGCACGATCCGGCAGACCCGGACGCAGGCTCGCGGGGTCCTTTGGAGAGCCGGGGAGCACGGAGGGCGCCTGCGTGGGCGCCGTAAGTACGGGATCTGGGGAGGCAGTGGCGGAGCCAGGAATTGAACTGAGCCGGGTCGAACAAATAAACTCTAAAAAAATTTAGGCAGAAAAGTAAGTGTGTTCAACACAAATAAGGTTTAAACTGATTTAATTTCATATTTCATCAAGCACAACTACAAACTGACTACAAAGAATAAAATAGTGGTACATTTTGATACGATAATATCATACCACTAAGTTCAATCCATGTTGGCAAGACGAAACTGTCGAGGAAGATGACCTCTACGCTCATTGTAGGAATGGAAACGTTGCATAATTTTCTTATCATCAACTTTTGCAAATATCTCTTTCTCAACATAGCAAATCATCAAATCATTGAGCCAATCATCCCCTATCTTGTTTCGAAGATTTCCGGAACATTTGCCTAAAACAAAAATAAACTGTGAGCCCTCTTCCACGTGGCTAATTACACACTGCTAATTGGTAGACAAATAGACATCAAAATTGAAGATAAAGGGGAAAAATCAACCTCTAGGCGTGCCCTCTTCCGTGCTGCCTCTTCTTGTTCAACCAATAGCGCTGCCTGGGCAGTCTCCTCTTCTTCTATTGCCTTCTCTTCTTCAAGCCAGGCAGCCTCCTCGTCGGAATCCATCGCTTCTGGCTATGGGCTGCTCCAAGATATATACACAAATGAGGATTCACAAGGATTGACTCCCCATATGTAAAGGTCCATAACAAAGAAGACCTTGAATATGCTATCAGATTCTTAGATTACAAAAGTAAATAAGGAAATTGGCTATCTTTATAGCCTAATTGAAACGCTGAACTAAAATGCAGTTATATAAATCAAGAGGTTATCACAACTTTCTTCCACAACCTACTGAAATAAATCATATGCTGCGTTGTAGAATTCAGAAATATAAATAAGAGGAGCAACATCTAACTAAAGAACTAGAACCTGAACGCTATCAAATGCACACCAAACTAGAGATCACTAATCGATTAAGCACAGTCACTGATTAAGCATCAGAGCTCATGGATCGGAACGAGCTCACAGACTCACAGACAGTGCAGGACGCAGCGCAAGACGGTGAGCGCGGGAGGGCGAAACCGGAAACTGAACTCGGGCAGGCGGCGAGCTGCGGCAAGGCGGCGAGCTGCGGCAACTCGGGCAGGCGCCAGGCGGCGAGCTGTGCAGGCCTGCAGCTGCAGGGGGACCGGGCGAGGTGCGGCCGTGCGGGCGCGGGCGCGGCGAGCAGCTGCAGTGTCGCGGGCGGCGGACGGGCGTGGCGGCGGCCTGCGGAACAGCGGAAGCAGTCAGTGGACGCGGGCGGAGGATTGGGTTATTGGGTAGGGTTTGACATTTTTTTTTGCGTTGGATACCGAATTACCGATTCGGCCGGCCAGACTATACCTATTTTTTTTCGCCAAAAGTGAGCCGGGTCGATCGACCAGCCTCGACCCCCTGCTGGCTCCGCCACTGTGGGGAGGCAGAGCTTGGCGTCGCCGTGACGTGCTGCAGGCGCGGTGTGGCAGGAGGAGTTGGACGCCGGCTGGCTTGGGAAGGTCGACGCGGCATCTAAGCTTGAGTTTGTTACGACCGCGCGGGTGGGAGGCAGAGCTCGTGGTGGCCGCGTCGGATGGATGCGGCGCGAGCGCGATGGGTTGAACCTGGCGGTGGGCGGGAGCTCCTGTTTGCCGCCTTTAGCGGCGCGAACGACACGCGCCGCGCACCTCTCATTCCTTCTTCGTGGTCGTGGGCTCTGCCCATGAGGTTTTTCTCTTTTTCTTTCCTGCAATTCTTTCTTGGGCCGACCCGTTCAGTATTTTTCTTTTTTAAAGAGTTTTCGGTTTCCTTTTTTTTACAAATATTTTTTTCTGAACATTTTTTAATCTGAACATTTTTAATATGTATAATTTTAAAATACGAATATTCTCAAAACTGAAAATATTAAAAATTTCAAACCTGAACATTTTAAATTTGAACATTTTCAAAAGCTGAACATTTCCTAAATTTAAATAATATTTTAAAATGAAAATTTAGAAAATCTGAACCTTTTTTAATTTTGATTTTTTCCATTAGAACATTTTTTTATCTGAACATTTTTCGAATTTGAACATTTAAAAATCTAAAAATTTACTAAAAAGTAATATTTTTAAAAGATCATATACAAGTGAAAAACGAAAATGAAAAAAGAAACAAAAAAGGAAAAATGAACATTTTAAAATCTGAACATTTTAAATTCCATTTTTATAAAAAAAATTAAAAAAATTGAAAATTTTAAAATATGATTTTTTTAAATAGAACATTTTTTAAAATATATATGTTTTCCAAAATTTAAACAGTTTTCAAAGTTGAACATATTTTAATATGAATAACTTTTAAATTTTAAAAAAATTATATTTTACATTTTCAAAATTTGAATGTTTTTTTAGAATTAGACATATTTTAATCTGTACAAATTTCGAATTTGAACATTTTTGAAATATGAACATTTACTAAAAATGTATATTTTTCAAAATCATATACAAGTGACAAAAAAAGAAACGAAAAAATTGAACGAATTTGAAATCTGAACAAATTTGAAATCTGAATAAATTTGAAATCTGAAAAAAATAAAATTAAATAATTTCATATATGAACAAATTCAAAATCTGAACAAAATTCGAATTTGAACAAATTTAAAATCTGAACAAAAAACAAAACGGAAAAATGAAAGAAACAAAAAAGAAAAGAAACACAAAAACAAAAAAGAAAATAAAAAAGAATGAAAGAAACAAAATTTGAATTTGAACAAATTCAAAATCTAAACAAAACACTAAAAAGAAAAATGAAAGAAACAAAAAAGAAAAGACAAGAAAAACGAAAAAAGAAGAAAAAAGAAACGAAAAAAGGAAAACGAAAAAAAACAGCAACTGGGGCGATCCATTAGAGCGCACGGGGTGCGCGGGCCGGCCCGTTTCAGCGCGCGGGGGTGCGCGGCGCGAGCACCCCGCGCCGCTAAAGGAGGCAAATAGGGTTCGCCGCGGTGGGCGGTGGCGACGCTAGACAGGCCACGCGCACGAGGGCCCCAGAATGCCGAACCGACAAACCAAAGGCCACGCAACTATGTTGGCCTACCAAGCACGCACCGACATGTGGGCCTATACGAGGACGCACCATAGCGCAGCATATCGATCACTGGACACTCGGACAGGCAGGACCATGCTGCGGATGAAGGAGAGGCCAGCAATCCTAGGGAGCTTAGATGTTGGAGGAGATACAGATAGAAGTACAGGCCCATTCATGATGACTATGAAACCAGTCAACTACCACCCAATATTATTTAACATTATTGCATTTATACTAGCACAATACCCGTGCGTTGCTACGGGTGACCCAATGTTGAGCCCATGTATTTAGCACAACAATTAAAGTTTGTTCTTACTAAATGCAAATGATCTACGAAAACATTTCCTTTTTTATGCTTCCAAATTAAAAACAATTTGTTCCTTGCAAAGAGACGTCGCCCGCGTTGGACAAAAGGCACCACCTGAATCACTAATGTCGCCATTGTCGATACCTTGATGTCGGAGTACCTTTATTTCTTGCAAAGAGACGGCAGCACGTTGGACACCATGGCCGAGTCGATCTTTAGTTGCCCTGATAATCGGATATTCCCTATTGGAGCCACCTCATCGGTCTTAATTAATTGAAAGCGAATATTATCACATGCCCTTGTAGTGCGCGGGCTGACTAATCGAAAAAAAAATATTTGAGATAAATATATATAATTTTTATTATTAGTCGTATAAAAATATAAAAGTCTTGGTTATAGATAAAAAAAAAGTCTTGGCTGACTAATATTAGTTGTTTAAAAAGGGGGAACACGAGATACCTCAATGGATTAGACCGTTCCGATTTATTATTAGTTGTATAAAAATATAAAAGTCTTGGTTACGGTCTAATTCATTGTATCTCGTCCTCCCCTTTTTATACGAACCAAATAGACCGATGTACCTCAAAAACAAGTGGGCCAGGTTTCCTGTTTATTTTATGCGAAGATGATTCACCTAGCGATTGATCTCCATGCCCAACGATCGATCCAAACACCACGATTGGGCCGGACATACGTAGGAACCAGTGATTCGGCAGGACGCAGGTCCATAACAGCCCATATGTGACACCAGGCACTCACCAATCCTAATTTAATAATAAAGATATAATTTAAAAGTATCTGTGAGAACGTAAACGGGTGGAGTTTTACAGATTATGTAACAAATTCATTGTAATCCTTGAAGACCAATGCCTGCATGGACGCATGACGGACCCATACAACACACCTACACTACGCTCCTACCTTGCTAACTTTGCGAACACGAGAAGCTTGACTGCACTCACCGGTAATATGTCTCACGGAGATACATTCTTCCGTGCTTTTATCTCCTGGGCTTCACGATAGATGCTCGAGATATCAGATCCGTTGTTTTCTCCTGAGTTTAATTATGGTTGCTATTCCTGTACACCCATTTTGTAGGATGAACTTCTCAAATCTCAGCAGAATGTGTTTGTATAAACTTTAGGCCGCAGATACATGTGAGAGCTTCATCTTCCTCTGGCGAACTGCAACCTCCATGAAAACTCCAGGCTGCCAGCATGGTTTGGCCACGTACACGTTGGTCTAGAACAATAGCACTCCAGCTAGATATGTATTCCCCTGGCACTAACTTATGCATAGCACACTGATTGTCCTTGTGAAGGCCAATTTAACCAACCACCCCATAAGCCCGAAGTATCCAGACATGTCTGACTAAAAACATGATCACATTATGTATATTTTTATTTTCTTATAAACCACATGGGCTGCACCGACTTCTTTTAACTTGAGCTATGTTCAACTTATTTTGCACTTCTTTTATTTTCTTATAAACAAAACCATCAGGATGAAAGTGGTTGTGCTATGTTCAACTTATTTTGCACATCTTGATTTTATTTTTTTACAGCAGTTTTTTTTAGATCGGAATACATGACGGACGACGACGACGGCAAGGGGCTGGGGCCGGGGCCGGGGCGGCGGCGCCGGCTAAACCTAGTGCTGGGATCGCTGTCGTCCCCGCCAGGGTCCTCAGCTTCTCGCTATGCCATCCAAGCTGTGGACGACGACGAGCCGACGGAAGTCTCGGCGCTAGGGGCGGCGGAAGGAACGGCCACACGTGCAGCTGCGGTGGTGCTCGACGAAGATCGCCGGGACTGGTCAACTGTGGTACGGCGGCCTCCTAAATCGCGCAAGGCTCTAGCTCAGGAGTTTTGGGAGGACGCGGGTTTCCCAATGCCGGCGTCGAGATTCTGGGAGCGTTCAAGTCCGGCGATGGATTCCGATCTCGAAGGTACGTCATTTTCTTCCTTGTGCAGGACTCCGAGCTCGGACGGGGATGCGTGCGGGAGGAGGGCGGCGGGAAGGACGCAAACCGCTTGACACTACTAGGAAACTAGCTATATGTGGATAGCTATTCTGTGGCGCACCAAAGTGGCCGTGCGCCACAGAAAATATTCTGTGGCGCACCGTTGGAGGTGCGCCACAGAAATCGTCCCCTTTCTGTGGCGCATATTTAAGAAATGCGCCACTGAATTAGGGTATTCTGTGGCGCACCAGCGCACATGCGCCACAGAAAATTAGTGGGCCCCACAACCAACGGCTGGATTGCATCCTATCCCACCTTTTCTGTGGCGCATGTAGATAGATGTGCCACAAAAATCTGTCTTTCTGTGGCGCATCTGGACCCATGCGCCATAGAAATATGGGTGGGCCCCAGCACCAATAATTGATGCGCCACAGAAATGCGACTTTCTGTGGCGCATCCAGCTGCGTGCGTCACAGAAAGTAGCATTTCTATGGCGCATCTTGTTCCATGCGCCACAGAATTGCTGTGCAGAAATACAAAAGTGGCAGCATATGAATTTTAGTATTATACCTACTAAAGGTGTCTATTCTTTCTTTAAAAATATTAACAAATATGTGTGTGTTCTTTCTTTAAATTTAACCAAAAATTTATTTTTTGAAAAGAAAAAAATATCATTAAAAACAATAAAAAATATGTGTGTTCTTTCTTTAAATTTAACCAAAAATTATTTTTTGAAAAGAAAAAAATATCATTAAAAAGAATAACAAATATGTGTGTGTTCTTTCTTTAAATTTAACCAATTTTTTTTTAGTATTATACCTACTAAAGGTGTCCATTCTTTCTTTAAAAATATTAACAAATATGTGTGTGTTCTTTCTTTAAATTTAACCAAAAATTTATTTTTTGAAAAAAATATCATTAAAAAGAATAACAAATATGTGTGTGTTCTTTCTTTAAATTTAACCAATTTTTTTAGTATTATACCTACTAAAGGTGTCTATTCTTTCTTTAAAAATATTAACAAATATGTGTGTGTTCTTTCTTTAAATTTAACCAAAAATTTATTTTTTGAAAAAAAATCATTAAAAAGAATAACAAATATGTGTGTTCTTTCTTTAAATTTAACCAAAAAAAAATTTAAAAATTTTGAGACAGCCAAGATTCGAACCTAGCTGCCCCAAGTTTCAGCTTGCTAACCACTAGGGCTATGTAGTTGTTGGTGTCATGAAACAGCAGCACCATGTTTTAAATTTTTAGGCCACCTAATTCTGTGGCGCATCTCTAAAGAGGATGCGCCACAGAATATCAAATTTCTGTGGCGCACGCAGGAAGGGATGCGCCACAGAATTTTTCTACGCCCACTTACATGTGGGCCCTCCCTGCGCCGGCCTCTCCTTTCCCAAATTTCGCAAACCCGCGCGCACGCCCCCTCGACGCCCAACCGCCGGCCGCCGCACCACCACCGCCCAACTCACCGCCGCTGGCCGCCAAAGCCCATGAGGAGCACCTCCACCGCGCCCACGAGGAGCACCGCCACTGCGCCCGCGAGGAGCACCGGCCTCCACCGCGCCCACGAGGAGCACCGGCCTCCACCGCGCCCACGAGGAGCACCTCCACCGCGCCCACAAGGATCACCTCCACCGCACCCACGAGGAGCACCTCCACCGCCTTCGACGACCTCCCCTCCCTTCGCTCCCAAGGTGCTGCCCCTCTCCCTCTCCTCCTTCCCCTACTTAGAGCTGCACCCAAGGTGTTTGTTGAAATCCCAAGCCCAAGTTTGATGCTGGATGCTGTGTGATGCTAGATGTTGTTATGCTTTATGCTGTGATGCTAGATGCTGTGTATGGTGGGATTCTCTAGTGCTTGATAGTGTCTATCATAAATGCAGTAATTTTAGGTTTAATTTTTGCTAGGTGTTTTAGGTTTAATTTTTTTGAACCTCTGATAGTGTGTTTTAGGATGCTCCTGCCACATGGACTTGAACAAGTAACAGTTTCACAGTTTTTAGGATGCTCATGTTATACCCTGCTTCCTCTAAACTTGTGTTCATGTTCAGTGCAAAAAGAATTCTTCTACTAGCCAATATAGGACAGTAGGAACGATAATAATAGCTAGTGGATTTAGTTTTGCACTTACAAAAATATATTGATCTCTATGTAGCAGCTTCGGTTTAACTAGACAAACCTGTTAGGTGTTTTGTACATATTAAACCTAGTTGAGATTCATGGAAATAGAGAAGTGGAAAAGGAAATTAGCTACATGATCATTTAAGTAGCAATCTGGGTGTCATCCTTAGAACAAAAAAATAGCAGTGACAGCCAATCTAGGTGTCATCCTTAAAACAAAAAATTAGCTACATGATCATTTAACCTAGTTGTTCCAATCTGGGTGTCATTGTATTTATTCACCATATTTAAATAGCAGTGACAGCCAATAAAGGACAGTAGGAACAAAAATAATAATAGCTAGTGCATTTAGTTTTGCATTTACAAAAATATATCGATCTTGTATATTCCTGTCAAGTTAGGTTTATGTTTTTTCACAGATCCCTAACAAAACAGAAAAGTAAACAGAATTATTATTGATGATGGATGCATAATAATCCTGTTATTATTGATGCTTTAGATGCTTTAGATGATGGATGCATAATAATTCTGTTATTATTGACATATGTTATTATTGATTCTGTTATTAGATGCTTTATTGATGCTGAAAATATGTTCCTTTTCTTTTTTTGGTTGTACAGGTGCAGAGGTGCTTGTGTGTGCTAGGCAAGAAGACGCCCTTGTGTGTGAAAAATTTACAGGTGAGGTTGTTTGTGCTCCGACCATCGTGTCGTGGAGTTTGTCGTGGTTGTTTGTGCTCCGACCATCGTGTCGTGGACATGTCGGCCGGAGATGCCGGCCGGAGATGTGGATCGATATTTTTGTGAAATGTTTGCAGGTACCCCGAGAGGCCCTTGAGTTTTCCGGAATGTCGATTACCTTCCGTTCCGGCAAATTCGGGTACTCCATATGTCCCTTTTTTAGCAAAGGTCATGCCGAAATTTTTCGTGAATTTTGGCATGACTTTGCTAAAAAAGGGACATATGGGGTATTGCGACTAATGCATGGGCCGGGTATCTTAGTACTTAATTAATTGATTTTTTTCTTATATTTGTTATACTAATTTTTTGCCTCTTTTTAATTAAGTGCAAACATGTCGGACTCCGCGGGCCATTCTAAGAAGATGAGCGTCGAAGAAATAGCTAGAGACGCCAACAAGTCGTTCTGGGAAGCGTCCCAGGAGTTGGAGGAGGCCGCCGCCGCCAGAGCTGCTAGTGGCCACCGTGCCGACGATGAGCAAGACGCCCCGGAGGGCGACGACGCCGAAACCACCGATGGAGCTGCTAGTGGCGGCCATGAGGATGACACCACCACCACCGATGGCGGCGACCACACGGATGGTGGTGGCGACCCGACCGCTCCGAAGCAGAAGAAGGAAAGGAGGGATAGGACACCTCAAGTGCTCGCCAATGTCACAGACCATTTCACCGAGGTAACGCCAAGTGGCCTACCAGTGGCGCCTGAGGCCCCTGCCAAAGGGTACAGCATGCAACTTGGGTGCATCCTCCGGGAAAGCGTGTCCATCAACACGAAGGACATCAGAAGCATGGCCAATAAGGCTTTGCGCGACGTCGTCCTCCAGAAGCTTCACCAACGGTACACGTTCCCGGAGCCGTTCAACAAAAAGGTGGATAGTTTAGCCATCTCAAAGATGAGCACCACCTTGAGCTGCTGGAAATTCCAGGTGAAGCGGAAGAGTGAGAAGGGTGTCTGCTGGGAGGAGATAAAAGCCAAAGAGTCGATGCTCGACCAAGAAGAGTTCAAGGAATTCAAGTTGTCCTTAAGAACTGAGGAGGCTAAAAAATCGACCAAGTGGGGGAAGGACATGCGGGAGCAAAACATAGGTAACCACCGTTGTGGAAGCGGCGGTTACCGAGGAAAAAAGCCCATTTGGGACAAGGAGGATGCCGAGTATGCACGTCTCGGAAAAGAGAACCCGTGGGAAAAAATCACGGACGAGCAGACGAGGTTCTTTGTCCGGTCCCGCGGGGGAATTCGTTACTGACAATGAGGCGGTGAAGGATTTCGAGAAGTATCTGGTAAGGAATTTAATTACCGCGGATATCTCAAAGTCCATTGCGTTGATCTTGTTAGATAACGAAGCCAAATATCTAAATTAATGCCTAATTTGTCTGCAGGAGGCAGAGTTGAAGGCTGACGCTGAGGTCGGCGGCCCGTCGTCCCAGGGGTCGACGGAGCCGTGGGACACGACTTTCAACAGGGTGATGAACGCCTACAAGGGTAGGGACAAGTCGATGCCACCGACGTCAGCTGGCCATGTGTCCGGCTTCGGTATGAGCATGAAGTTCATCAACTACTACCACTCGGACGCCAAGACGAAAAAGGAGAGAAGGAGGCCAAGTAAGGATAAAGCCGAGGTTGTGGAGCTAAGGAAGAAGGTGGAGACACTGGAGAGTCAAATAGTGGACTCCACCACGGTTGAGCGGTTAGTGGACGAGAAGCTGAAAAGTTTCTTACCCCCTGGGTTGATGGAGGGGTTTGCTGCTTGGAATGCGGCTGGTCGACAGGGGCCGATATACGTGCCCAGCGTCAGCGACAGCAACTCCATCATGAACCAAAACGTGTCGCCGGACCTGACAACCCCACAGCCCAATGCAACGATGCCCCCTACCACGAAAGATACCGAGCCGCAGCCAGCGGCGGCTGTGCTTCATAATGCAATCGAGCGTCCGGAGAATGATAGGCCGGCCGCCGGCACCGACGCCCTTGTCTCGACAGTTGCCGAGCTCGACACCATCACCCAGGTAACTAATTAGTTAGTCTGCGGAATCTTCTATAATTATACCTATGATGACTGCCATCTCATGATGCCCAACATGTTTTGACTCAGGACATGCCTTGCATACTACTGCATAGGTTGGTGCCCGGCGGCGAGTTGAAGGACTATGCTCAGGGCGCTGTCGTACAACCAATGAGCCGTGATATGCACCACAGTAAAATGGATGAGGACGTGATGAGGGTCAGGTTGGTTAAGATAGTGCCTGAGTTTCGCGACGTCGAGCCCCCCATTCAACTTCCGGGAGCCGACGATGATCACATTGTCCTTAAAGATTGCATCAAGTGGCCGATGAAATGGCCGAAGACCCAGATTCGTCTTGGGACTGGTCTTCTAGGGTTAAGGCGCACCACCGGCGCCACCTCGAGGCCCCCGATCGTTCGGCCCTCCTCAAAGCCTGCAGCCATCACCGCCACCCAGAAGGAACCGGCGGTCGTCGCCACCAGCAGCCGCCACCAAAAACTGTTGGGAGCGTCTGTACCGCAACCATCCAAAGGCGCTGCCAATGCACCTCAACTTGATGCCAATGACGACGATGGTGATGATGTCGACGTCGAGGGCTACCTCAACACTGGCGCCAGCGTGGACATGTACATGCCTCCTATGGATGAAGAACCCTTCCGCGCTCAAGGCGATCAACCTGCTCGTCCCAGTACATGCACGCAGCGCCTGGACTTCCAGGGTTTATCTCAAGACACGCCTCCGGAGGCCGGCGATCAAGCTCTATGCAAATTACCATCTACCATTTTCAGCCCTGGTACACTACATAAGACGGTTTTCCTGGAGTCCGCACCCCGACCACCCTCACCATCCCCGGAGATGAAGAAGAAGGACAAGAAGAGAAAGAGGGGGCCAGGCGCCTCTGCGAGCCAGCCAGCTCCTAAGACTATCCGGGGTCATGAAGACACAGTATCACCCCATGCGGATGGCTTGACCCGAGTTCATGAAGCTGGTAAAGCGATACTGCCTCCGGAGCTGCTCTGCCTCGCACGTGGACCCATGCACGCTTTGCATGAATCTGTCTTGGTGCTAGAGCGCCTCCTTCTTCAAGACAAGGAGCCAAATTACCCGGTGTTCACGGTCAGGGTGCCAATGGACTTGGACTTCATCCATGATGCCCCCGCGAATCCGTTCTTCATAGCGTATGAGGACGTCTTCAATCTCTTTCACTCTAGATGGCTGGACTATAACTTGGTCCGCCTATACGCGCTCGATATGGCGATGAAGATCAAGAGAGATAATACTTAGTCCGTCGCGGTAGCGGATCCCTACTACATGCGTGACTGCCAGCTGGTGGAAGGATCAGCGACACGGACCAAGGCGACAGAGTACCTCCGGAGGTTCATGCTGACCAACAAGAGGAAGAACAACATTCTTCTGCCTTTCTTTCCCGAGTAAGTACACATCCGCTCGCCGCCGTCGTAACTTATGCTTTCTTGTAGATTTGTTCCAGTGCTGATCCTTTCCTACATTTCGTTTCAATTGTGTTGAGCAGGAACAAGTACTGCACACTCGTCGTCCTGAACCCGAGGTGGTCCAGTGCCACTTATCTCGACTCGGGGAGTTTGGATATGAAGAAAGACTACACCAAGCTAAAGGGTGTTCTCGATGAGGCTCTCGAGGGCTACGCCAAAAAGGGAGGCCCCTTCGAAAAGAAGCAAGACGTTTTCAGCAATGACGGCACACACCGGTTCAAGCATGTGACCGAGTTCTGCTGCATCAAGCAGAAGTCTGGCAGCGTGAAGGAGGCCTTCTACGCCCTCCATCACCTTAAAGGGTTTGTCCAAGATGTTGAGAAAATGAAGTTGCCATCTAGCCTCCAAGAATGGACCAAATGTGCGGGGGATATCACCGATGCCGATCTTAGAGAAGACTTCCATCGCATCCAGGTGCAGTTATCGCAAATCATCGTCGAAGATGTCAACAATCATCGGGGTTCCTTACACAACGTCAGAGGTAGCGATAAGTGCTTCTTTATTTTCTTTTATTATAGACTTGTCCACTTAGATTTGTATTATTAACCAATATATTTATATCCCAATACATCTCCAGGGTTGCCTAAGAGGGAGATCGAAGAAATCCTAGAGGCTCAGCAGGACACCAGGACGTGGACGACGAAAGAGGGCTGCAAACCGTTCCCGGCGCCGACGAAGAAGAAGGATCCATGATCGTCCTCCCCGCTCTTCCTCGCCATCATCACGGATCCTAGTGTAGGCGGTGTGACCTATTCATTTGTAATGTGAAACGATGTTAAAAATTCGGCACTTGTAATTATTGTGTGACACGATGAACTTTTGTATCATACTTGTGTAAAAATTGTGTATCTCAGGCTCTAAGTAATGTGATATACCTGTATTTTCTATAATATATACCTATATTTCTTGTTTCCTGTAATATACCTATATTTCCTGTAATGTGATATACCTGTATTTTCTGTAATATACCTGTATTTGTATAGCAGGCAGCAGAAAATCAAAAATACATTTATATTATTCTGTGGCGCATCTTTTTAATTTTCTGTGGCGCATGGACTTCTGGCGCATAGGCAACAGATGTGCCACAGAAATATATTTTAGTGGCGAGGTTTCTGTGGCGCATCCCACCATTTCCAGGATGCGCCACAGAAACCCTATACTGGTGCGCCACTAATGGCCTTCTCCCTAGTAGTGCGAGTTCTTCGCAGATCGTGCTCAGGAAGAAGGGCAGGCTTGGGTGGCGTGGTCCTCTTCCTCGGCCACGGCTCATGCTGTCGCCTTGCCTAGGGGAGTTCTTCCCGGAGAAGCTCGTGGCGGCCATGGCAGAGGTCGGGGATCGGAGTTTGGGGCCGGGAAACGGCTGGCGATCGCCGGCCGGCTCGTCCGTGGCTGGGGCGGATTTCTCGGATCGTGGCGTCGATCACGGTTTTCAAACCGTGCATGCTGGCGGGCCAAGTGGGGCCCTAGTTGATCCCGAGCGCATCTGGGCCGCCGGTTCAAGGGCATCTGGACCAATATCATCGTCCCTGGACCGCAGCCACAGGTCGCTCGCGATGCCATCCTGTTTCCTTCGCTCCCGTAGTCAGTGGCGGAGCCAAGATTAGGCCACGCCCCGGTCTCCCGTTGGCAGCACCCACGACCGCCCATAGTAGCATTACCTATTTACGCTGGTAGCATCCTGCAGACGCGCGCCATGGCTGCACCACCGCACGTCTCCCTGTCGCACAAAGAAGTCCGGCGAGAGACCTCTTCCTTGCAGCACCGATTCCCCCTCTTTGTAGCACCGCCTCCCGCCGACGGTAGCACCGCCTCCCATCTATGGCAGCACAATGGCCCCGCTAGTAGCACCGCCACCCCTCACGTACCGCGCACCGCTGCCCCTCCTTGCAGCATCACCACCCATCGATGGAAGCAATGTCGCCCACCTACGGCAGCCCCATCTCCACCAATGATAGCACTGCCTACCATCGATGGTAGCACCGACGAGCTTCTGTGGTAGCACCGTCCACTACCTATGGTAGCACTAACGCCCTTCCTTGACAGCAATGGCGCCCAGCCGCCCACCGACGGCCGCACCTCTGCCCACCACTGACAGCAACTATGCCCACCGCTGACAGCATGAAGCGGCCTGTTTCGTAGCATAACCAATGCTTGTTTCAGCGCGCGTCGCGGGGCGGCGCCCATTTTACTGCGTCGGTGGATCTCGTAGCACCTGCACGTCTTCCACTGCTTGAAGCAGAATCTCCTTCGCGTGGGAGCGGCTCAGGGCGAGGAGATACGGGTCCGGGAACTGCGGGGCAGGGCGGACGACACGACAGAGGGTGTGGCCATCATCCTCGGGGATGGCGACGAGGCGGGTGTCGAGGAGGAGGACGACCACTGGCATCGACGACCTGACGATTACGACGAGTCCCGGTTGCGGCGGCGCATCCGGGCGTGGGTGTGCTACGCCGACCGCCGGGCTGTCCGACCTCAGCCGCGCCGTCCGCTCCGTCGGCAGCGCGCACCCCGTCCACGCCGAGATCGCCACCGTCGATAGTAGGACTCGCAGTGACGAGGAATGGACTCGGCAAATCCCAAGGTTGAGTACCCCGGGTTGATTGAGGGGGAGAGAGTAGGAACGCTGGTGATCACGACGGCTAACAGGGGGCGAGTTTACCCAGGTTCGGCCCCTCGAGATGAGGTAAAGACCTACTCCTGCTTGTCTGGTATTATCGAGGTGACTACAATGGCGAGATGGCAATCTCGCTAGGGTTTGCTTGTGTGTTGTCTGACCTAGGTGGCGCACCCTCCTGGCCTTTATATCACAGGCCAGGTCTCGGGTGGACGGTGCGGATTGCACATTACAGGATAAGGAAAGTCATCACCGGCCTAACCAGCTACTTGGGCCACACGGTACACTTCATGGGCTTCAATGGGCTTCCCTTGGCGTGACCCAGGTACCACCACCGTGGGGTACCCGGAAGGTATCCCCACGACAGTAGCCCCCGAGTGCTTAGTCGAATCGCAGAGTCGAGTAAAGGACTCCTTCCTCCGGGCACGCCACCTGGTTCCTTTGCAAGTCAACCTTCGGCTGCAATCGTCTTGAATAATCGGGTGCGCCTCATGATCTTCTTGATTCGTCAACTTTCGACTGCCGTTGTCCTTAGTCATCGGGTGCGCGAACAGCGCTCCCGATGGGAGTAGCCCCCGAGATTAAGCTGAATTGCTTGCAATTGAGGTTAAACTCAATTTTTCTTCAGTCGAAAAGTCCGCTCCCGATGGGAGTAAAAAGATGACTCGAAATGCCCGAGTCAAAACTGGCCTTGCTCGACTTACTTTGTACTCAACCTTGATGGCCTACTAAATTGACTTAAACTCAGCTCTGAAAGCTTACTTGTTGTTCATCCACTCGAATGATGAATTCGGGTGTCATCGGCTTTGTAAAGCTTACTACGTACTTGGCCAATTTGGCTTACTGCGTAAGTTTGCTCAGCTCATGGAGCTTACCGTATTTGTCTGGCACTCGAACGAGTTTGTCGAGTCGACTCAGCTCTCAGAGCTTACTGTATCCTTGTTGCATTCGAAAGAGCTGTCCGGGTGCTCCATCAGCCCATTGGCTTACTTGATACGCCTCCGCTGGTGATGTCAGGGCTGACGTTTTCGGCGTGCTCTGCATCCGATGGGACGTAACAGAGTGGTCCCAGTGTCAGTATTGACTGTTCTGACCGTTGGGCGCGAAATTTTCGTGGTATGATGATGGCGCCTCGATTCCCGCGCGTAGTGGGCGGCGTGGCCGGCGACGGTTGCTATCTTCGCGCGACACGTGGACAGCCGGATGTTGCCTCGAATTGCCGCTTCGTGGAGGACGGCCAGGATGAATTGATCCCGCGGTATATAATTTTCACCGCGGTGGGGAACAGTTCATCCATCCCCATTTCGCCGTCGTCTCCCTTGCTTCCTCCTCCATCGCTGCCCTTGCGCCCGATTCTCCAAAGCTTTCTCCACTTTCCCTTGCGAAGATGGGCTTGAAGAGGGCGAAGACCACCGAGGGCACCGTCGCCGCTGCCGACGCGGGCATGAAGAAGGTGGAAGGCGACTGGGTGAAGTCGTCGGTGAAGAAAACCGATCTGGAGAGCCTCCGCGCGCAGGGGCTGCTGCCGCCGGCGGACCAGGCGGCCGTGCGCGCTCCGGGAAAAGAGGTACTCCCCTCTCCTCGCGATGGGGAATGCGTTTGCTTCGTGGAGTTCCTTCCACGGGGTTTCGGGTTCCCCATCCACGATTTTGTTCGTGGTCTCATGTACGTTTATGGGATTCAGATTCACGATCTGACTCCCAACAGCGTCTTGAGCATCGCGAGCTTTATCGTGCTCTGCGAGTGCTTTTTGGGAATCTCTCCCAACTGGCTTCTCTGGAAGTCTCTATTCCTCGTTCGCAAGAACGTTGGAAAGTCGAAGCAGGTCTACCCAGTCGGCGGCTTCAACATTCAAGTGCGTGGCGACACCACGTTCTTCCAGATGAAGAAATCTGACTCCGTCCAGAATTGGCGGAGGAAGTGGTTCTACGTCAGGTGCGACCAGGAAGGCCTTCCCGACTTCGCGGCTGACCGCGCGTTGCAGAAGACGAAGGCGTGGACGCACCCGCTGTCAAAGGAAGACAGGGAGGCGACCAAACCGCTGCTGGCACTCCTCCGCGATCTTCTGAAGACCCTTGGTCGCGAGTCGGGTGGGGTGTACCTCATCGCCACCTTCTTCAGGCTCCGAGTACATCCGCTCCGCCGCCGCGACCAGCCAATGTGGGCGCGTGCATCCGGCGATGAACTTGATGACGAAGGAGTCGAGTCGAAGGTGAGGAGCATCACCAGCCTCCGAGCCGCAGACACATGCAGCGTCAAATGCCCGGTGCAGCCATATGGCCTCGACAATCCTGTGCCTGAGGTAGGTGTCTTGAACCTTGCTCGTCTTCGGTGTTTTTCAGTCGAATCTTATTGCTTGACTCGAACTTTTTGACAGGGTCGTTCCAGCTTTGTTAGCCTTCCTCCACTGATGGAGAACGGTCCTCACGAAGAGGCAGAAATCTTGAAGGAGGATGAGGATGATGACGATGAACTTCCTTCCGCCAACTCTCCGAGCGAGGAGGTGGAAGAGGATGATGAAGACGAAGAGCCGCTGCACAAGCGACAAAGGCGAAGAATTGGCGAGTCTGCTTCGGCTTCGTCACCCGCAAAGCAGGTGGAGGTGGAGGACGTGGACGAGGCGAGCGAGTCGTCCTCGGGTGCCAGGTACGCGAGCGACCCGACGGAGCCGTTGGCCGCGCCTCCCCTTAGCTCTGCGCCGCCGGCTAGGTTCGCGAGATTGCCCTCCGTCTCCGTGGAGAGCGATGATGATCAGGACGTCACCAGGTTAGTCTTTCAGTCATCATCTTGTTTTGTCGAGTGCCCTTTTTGCCTTTGCGAGTTTTTGAATTGAATTATCCTGCTCCAGCAACCGCACTGGTGCTACCAGTTCTTCGCCTCTGGAGATAGAACATACTTCTGCTCCCGTGCTCGAGCGCACCGTGAAGGCGACCGAAGAAGAGCCGCAGGCGGGTGGCGCGTCGATCTTGAAGGCTTCGACCTCCTCCATGCCAGAGAAGACTGCTGATGCGACCTCGGTGGACGCCGGATTGCTTGAGCATGTAAGTTTTTCTTGACTCAGTCTTCAAGATCTGTATCGGGTGCGCGAACAGCGCTCCCGATGGGAGTAGCCCCCGAAGATGTGCGTGACTAGAATAGTCGGGCACAGATTGATATCTTGTTCTGTGCACAGCCGTTTTGTCGCCAACTGCTGGAGGGAGCCAAGGCCTTTTTGGGGATGGAGAAGGAGAAGAACCGACTCCACGCTGCTTTGGAGCAAGCTAACAGTAAGTACTAACCCTTGTGTTCGAGTGGTGCTGCGACTGTCTTCATTATTGACTGCTCCGGTGATCCACAGACGAGAAGGAGAGCCTAGCGAAGCGGGTCGCGGAGCTGGAGAGATCCCTGGGTGCGGCTCAAAAGCGTGAGCAAACCCGGGGTGATCGAGAGAAGACCCAGGTTGAGCGATTGCTCACACTCGCCAAAGCAATTGGAGGTAAATATCTCGGCTCATTGCCTACTTTGTCTTGTGTCGCTTTCTGATTTCTTACAAGTTTGGTCCTCTCTTCGTTGTTCAGAGCCGTGCGGAGGCGCTCCTCCGGAAGATACCTCCAGTGAGAATCTCGACCTGGAGAAAGCTGTTGGCTTTGTTGACCGCGCCTACGCGTATGCTTCGGCTACGCTGCAGCAATCGTCGGCGGCGCTGCAGAAGTCGAAGGATGCCCTGGCGAGTGTGCACCGGAGCATCTTCCCCGAGCAGCCGTCGCCGGTCGATGTCGATGCGCTTGCGGCTCCGTTTGAAGGCGAAGCGACCACCCTGGCGGACTTCACGCGTGCTCAGACGGTACGCGGCTCAGAGCTCACTTTCCAGCTCCTACTTGGTCACCAAGTCGCAGGTGACTTTGAGAAGGTTGTCAGCGACTTCCCTCGGAGGCCTGATGGCAAAACCGCGTCCCTCAGCGGTGTGAAGGTGCAGGCGAGTCAGCTGGCTGAGAGGTTAATAGCCACCTTCGAGAGGAAGATCGCCAAGGCTAAGGAGTTGGCTGCTAGGAAGAAACGCTCTCAGTCAGAGTCTGCAATGTAGTTTCCTTTGTTGTAGGGTTCTTCTTTTGGTTTTAGCCTGTAATGAACCATATAGTTTGCGGGTCTTCTGGCCGCGGACAAGCTGATTCTGAAATGTGAATATGTGCCTTCGAGTCTTTTGTCATACTTTCTTCTAGAACGTGCTTTTTTCCTTGTTTGACACTGTCGAACTTGGCAGCCTGAGATGGGTGAGACTCCCGAGGTTGCTGGGGCCGCTGGTGTGGGTGAGGACGAAGATACTTCTTCGGCTGCACCCACTCGCCCTCGTCGTCAAGCTCCTCCGGCCCGTGCGCGGAGCGCCAATGACCAACGAGTGTTCACCTACATGAGGAATAAGATTGTTGAACTTGAGTCGAAGGTGAGGACCGCCAAGTTGGAGTTGGAGCGCTTGAAGTCACGGCCTGCTGCGCCGTTCTCACAGCGCGAGGAATTCCTTCTTGGCCAGATAGACCTGATCAGTCGACAACTGCAAGGTTGATCTTCTGACGCTTTGCTCTTGTTTCTTTATGTTTGCACTGTTCTAAGTGCTGGGTCTTCATGCAGATGTGAATGCTGACCGGAAGGCCGAGCAGGGTCGAGTGGACGAGCGAGTGGATAGAGAAGCCGCCGGTGACTCACTCGAAGCTCGTCAATTTTGGTCGGACAAGTCCAAGGGCAGTGTACTTGCTAGGATGCTGGATCGCACCTGGCGGGCCGCTTTGCTCTTGGAAGGTTGCAGAAACACCCTCCTGCAGGTCAACAAGGTGTTCTTTCCGCACAACGAGCATCCTAGCGGACTGGCTGCGCTGCTGGAGAGGTACCGTGAGGGTAAGGTCAAGGCGTTGAAGGAAGTCGTGCACACCCAGCTTGTTGCCGGGGCGAACGTGGCGCTGGCGTATGTTCGAATGCATCGGCCCCATCTTTCCTTGGACAAGGTGCTTGACGGCTTGCCTGGAGCGGGTGAATACGCCGATACTCTTGCGGCTGCGCGTCAGATGATTCAGCAGGTCCAGGCCTTCAGCGAACAGCTTGTGGGGCCACTTGATGCGCCAAAGGAGGAACCTGTAGAGTAAGAATAGCAGTCTGTTGTATGATGTTAGCTTGTAACATAAATATGCATGTATGTATGCCCATGTGATGTTGTTCACTTAATGTATAATGTGTGATTTTGCACCCGTAGACCTATATGGCGCGAGCCCCCGAGTGATTCGAGTGGCGGCCTAGGCTAGGCTTAGATCTGTATGGCGCGAGCCCCCGAGCGATTCGAGTGGCGGCCTAGGATTTTCCGGTTATGCCTGTGTGGCGCAGCCCCCGAGTGATTCGAGTGGCGGCCTAGGCTAGACTTAGACCTGTATGGCGCGAGCCCCCGAGTGGTTCGAGTGGCGGCCTAGAATTTCGGGTTATGCCTGTGCGGCGCAGCCCCCGAGTGATTCGAGTGGCGGCCTAGGCTGGACTTCGACCTGTATGGCGCGAGCCCCCGAGTGGTTCGAGTAGGCGGCCTAGGATTTTTGAGTTATGCCTGTGTGGCGCAGCCCCCGAGTGATTCGAGTGGCGGCCTAGGCTGGACTTAGACCTGTATGGCGCGAGCCCCCGAGTGGTTCGAGTGGCGGCCTAGGATTTTTGAGTTATGCCTGTGCGGCGCAGCCCCCGAGTGATTCGAGTGGCGGCCTAGGCTGGACTTAGACCTGTATGGCGCGAGCCCCCGAGTGGTTCGAGTGGCGGCCTAGGATTTTTGAGTTATGCCTGTGTGGCGCAGCCCCCGAGTGATTCGAGTGGCGGCCTAGGCTGGACTTAGACCTGTATGGCGCGAGCCCCCGAGTGGTTCGAGTGGCGGCCTAGGATTTTTGAGTTATGCCTGTGCGGCGCAGCCCCCGAGTGATTCGAGTGGCGGCCTAGGCTGGACTTAGACCTGTATGGCGCGAGCCCCCGAGTGGTTCGAGTGGCGGCCTAGGATTTTTGGGTTATGCCTGTGCGGCGCAGCCCCCGAGTGATTCGAGTGGCGGCCTAGGCTGGACTTAGACCTGTATGGCGCGAGCCCCCGAGTGGTTCGAGTGGCGGCCTAGGATTTTTGAGTTATGCCTGTGTGGCGCAGCCCCCGAGTGATTCGAGTGGCGGCCTAGGCTGGACTTAGACCTGTATGGCGCGAGCCCCCGAGTGGTTCGAGTGGCGGCCTAGGATTTTTGAATTATGCCTGTGTGGCGCAGCCCCCGAGTGATTCGAGTGGCGGCCTAGGCTGGACTTAGACCTGTATGGCGTGAGCCCCCGAGTGATTTGAGTGGCGGCCTAGGATTTTTGTAGATTGCTCGGAAAGGAAGAAATGACAAGTCTTTTCCTTCAAACATCTTTATTGATTCTCGCAAATAGGCCGCCTCGTTAAAACCCTTCCAGTCCCCTTAGGTACCCTGGCGAGGGAAAGAGTGCGTAAGAAACCTGCTGCTACTTAACAAGGTGAAGCTTACAAGCTGGGGTCGATCAGGCGTAGAAGCGGCGTAACTGTGCCACGTTCCACGGATTGCTGCAGACTGTCCCTGTCTTCGAGTCCTTCAGGCGGTAAGCTCCGTTGCCGATTGCCTCTGTCACAATGTATGGCCCCTCCCATGGGGAGGCGAGTTTGTGCACCTTCTTCTGCTTGAGCCGGAGAACCAGGTTCCTTGGGACGAATGCTCTAGGCCGCAGTCGCCGACCGTGGTAGTTGCGCAGGTCTTGCTGGTAGACGACTGTGCGGCTGAGTGCGATGTCGCGTGCTCCATCCAGGACATCCACATCATCTTCGAGTGCTTCTTCCGCATCGGACTCGTCGTATGCCACTACCACTACCAGGAAAAGCATTATAGGACGGTTGCCTATTTGTGGCGCACCCTTAATCCATGCGCCACAAAAATAATTCTGTGGCGCATGGCTGTCGATGCGCCACAGAAATTTGAACATTCTGTGGCGCATCATTAGCACATGCGCCACAGAATAGAAACTTTCTGTGGCGCACGGCACACCATGCGCCACAGAAAGGGGGCATTCTGTGGCGCACCACTCTTCATGCGCCACAGAATATGCGTGGGCCCCACCTTCAATCAGCGGGCCGTGGTCCATCTCGGCCTTTTCTGTGGCGCACCGTGGCCGGTGCGCCACAGAAATTCATCTTTCTGTGGCGCATGGATAAGGATGCGCCACAGAAAGTTGAATTTCTGTGGCGCACCAGTCACGGTGCGCCACAGAATAGCTACTTCCCGTGCGCCACAGAATGTGGACGCCCAGATCTACAAAAAGGTGGTAGACCACCTTTCCCCATGTGACCCCCTTCTTCTTCCTAGCTCCCATCTTACTAACCCGAGCTCCTTCTCTCTCCCATGCCATTTTGACCATCCTATTCTCCATTATTTGTTATTAAACCTACCACAATTTGATATATAATTGGTGAGGGCTTGGGAGAGTCTCCATATATATTCTCCTCCTCTCTTTTTGTCCACTATTTTCTCTCCATCACCACACACTCTCTCTCATCGATCACGGTCACGTCTCGGCAACGGATCTAGATCTACAAGGTGGGTATTGGTGTATGGATGTTTGTTGAAGGCATGAGAAACTTGTCGGCGGGCGATTTACACGTATATGCATGAAACTTGTGTGTGTGGTTTGATTGAATCTTTGCATGTTGTAGCTTGCGCCGGCGTGGTGCATGGATGTTTGCCGAAATGTTGATTCATTTCCATTTCGGTGAATTTTTGCACCACCCATATGTCCTACTTTTAGGGGAAGTCATGCCGAATTTTTTCGTCGAACATTTCCGACTTCCCACATGAGAAGCTTGTATGTGTGTGAGCATGTTGCGATTACTTAATTCTAATTAATAACACATACTCTGTATGTATACCGCGTAGGCGACCATGGTCATCAAGATGAGCTCGGGTCGAATCGACAACTACAAGGAAGAAGCGAAGGCGGAAATGAGACGGTGCAACGGCGCCAGATACGATGTCCGTGTCGAAGTTGCAAACTTGTGAGATGGATCGACCCTGATTTCGGACAATTGGAGGAACACCTGCTCAGGCGCGGTTTCATGGAAGGCTTCAACCAAGCGCCGACAGCAAATGCTGCGCCTGAAGACGAGGGCGGGCAAGATGATCGTGACGACGGAGATGCCGACATACATGGTCATGATTGTGGTGGAGAAGACGTTGACACGCCGCAGAGCTCGCTAATGTCGGCCTTGATGGATTCTCATGTTCAAGAACTCCTCCTGAAGAACGCGAACACCGATAGAGAGAAAGCCAAGCTGGCGCAAATGGAGATAGACGGGAATACTCCGTTGTATCCTGGGTGTCGGCCACAGGATACGCGCTTGCAAGTAACACTTGATGCTCTGGAGATGAAGTCGGAGAACAAATGGACCGATGCGAGCTTCAACAAGAACATGCAATTCTTCCACGAGCGTCTTCCCGAGGGGAACACATTGCCAACTAGTATCGAGGAGGCCAAGAAAGTCGTTTGCCCTCTTGACCTACCGCACGTTAAATACCACGCCTGCGTCAATGATTGCGCAATTTATCGGGGCGAGTA